>OU744344.1:15407500-16657500 GCA_916610135.2 Macropis europaea | reverse complement strand
AGTAAAAGAGCGTACACATTCGTGGCAATTGACTGTTGTATACCGTTAAAAAAGTTTGAACAAAAAATTAAAAAAATAGAAAATCTTACTGGAATTATGTCCAGTTACGTGGCCATTGCCCATTATATTTCTGACAATAATGTCTAAATAAAAAATAGAACATTTCTGGAACCTGTCAGTAGAGGAGTGGACAGATTTGAAGCTATTAAAAAATTTAAAATAAAATAGAAAACTTTTGAGCTGGACACTGTACATGAATAAGTAGAAGAGCAATCGAATTGCGAAATAACAATAATAAACGTGCACATACGTGTCAGTATCGTGAAGAGGAAAATAAAACAGCGTAAAAGTGTGAAAAATGTATGACAATCAACGTGACCATTAATCGACATTAAAATCCAGAATGATAATAACTACTCCACGATCTAATTGTACAATCTCCTCCTATAAATTATCTTCTAAACAGTCTGAAAAAAGGAGTTAATTTATGTTAAGATACTAACGCCATTGCACGTGCTTGGAAACGTGATATTGACTTTGCTCACAAAGTGGCATATTGTAATTTGAATATGCAAATTACAATATGGAAATCTTCGGCTCCTTCGTTACTTAGTCTTCAATTACCTGAACGAGTAAAACGAGAGAACAGAAAGTAGGAAATGCGAGAAAATCTGTCCACCGACGGAGCACACTTTGCAGAAACTGTTGAAAATTGCATAAACGTGCGCTGACGTCATACTGACTTGCACTGCGTGCTGTAATATCTATTCACGGTGCAATGTGATATTGAGTTAGTTTACAAATTCGCTCGGGGCATGCAAATTATAATGTACATGTTCATTGCTTGCTTCAACGAGTTTTATGACTACAATGGGACTGCATGAAGGAGGGAGTTGTTGAAACTGAATTTCAAGTTCTGTGGATTTATTTTTTGGACAATTGTCAAGTTATTTGATAGAAGTGAATCCATGTTAGTAGGATTAATCAAATTTTAATTTGCAAACCTTGAGAGCCTTTATTTACTTACGTCAGCTACTCCTACGATCAAAATAATTATATAAGCTGCCCAGAAGCCAAAGTGATCAACTGCACTTTTAATAAATTCCTCAATTTCATTATCCGAGTACATGAATGTTTGTAACATCATCACTTTTCTCTACTTTCCACTTTACGACGTTAATCAATTTGGCTTCTGAGCGGCTCATACAGAAGAGAAAATCGTTAAAAATGGAGCTGGACAATTTTTGTAATATTTACACATCTTGTACAGTTTCTTTTTTCATCGTGAAATCGAATTAAAACATCTTGCAAACATGCTGAAAAATCGCCGAAAAGTGCGGTGGCTCTGATTGCCTTTTAATGGTACAGGAAATGCGATTTCGGCGGTTGGCCTACAAAGTGGCACGAGATATGTAAATGTTCGCTACTTCCACGGAACGATGGGACCGCAATTAAAGAGGATTGCTCAATTTATGCGTGGTTAAAGGTGGACGGGAATCGGATCGATCGGAATGGCAGTGCTTCATTGTAATTTCAAAAAAGGAAACGCTCCGTTCCCTTTGAAAACGTTCGGGCTGCGACTGAAATTAAAAAGAGGAGAAGAAGTCGACGAGGAAATACGAGCGGCAGAAGCACGGTTTCGTTTCGAGTATCGTGAAGATTGTTCGAAGCTGAACGAGGGCAATAAACGGCGATAAAATAAGCCGCGAATAAAATTGCAAAGGCGACTCGGAAACGAACTTTTGCCCGGAGCAAGAAGTTTGCCGAATTAACTTCCTATCGTTACGGCGAATCCGGAGTTTGATCGTTAGAACGTCGGTCAAATTTGTTTCTCCGATTCTCGTCTCTCTTCCTTCGCCTTATCGGACTTCGAAGGCTCCTTTTTTCTTCTTATTTCGTGTTTTAGGATCTTCCGGGGACAACGGTGCGTTTAGTGGAATCATTGCATTGTTCTGTGAGATTTTTATCGTTTAATTTTTTGGAATTAAAATTCAAACCTGTATTATTCTGATGTTAAGGAATGTATTATAAGACTGCGGATGATTATGCAATTCAATGTACGGAAATATGGGGAGATTTAAAACATTTAACCCTCTGATTGTGGACTACTTGGAAATGAGCTGAACGCTCCGTGCGGCCGAGCTGCGGTAGTACAGTGTGAGCCATATGACCGAACGCCTATGGGCGTCGACAGTACACGCTGGGCAGCTTCGTCAAGCTCCTATAGGCACTGACAGCAGTCAAAGAGTTAAAACAGTAATAAAATAAAAAATACATTTTCGAAGGAAATACAGTTCGGTCGATGTTTTGTTTCTCCAGCTGCATTAACATAGAAAATGTACATTTAAAAAAAAATCCACAGTCTATTTATAATTTTTCTGAAGAAGAAAAAGTGTCATGCCAGTATCATACTAAATCTGGTTCACCGTGAAGATCAGAAAGATTCAATTAAAATTCGTTTCTCTCCGTTCGTTGCAGAGACGGGCGCCAGCGTTAAAGAATTGCAAATTGTTTCTTTGCTCGACAAAAGCGTATGCAAATGCAAACTTTCAACGACAGACACACACACACATAGACAGAGTGGAGCAGGAGAACATACCGTAAGTTAAACATTAAATAGATTCGACGTTTAAGTGGAGAAGCGGAAATATGTAGCTCGAGAAGTACGGTGCTCGACTCGAAAAGCGCCTCTTTGTTCTTGTAAAATTGCATTTCTGATACGCTAGCTCGCATCCTCGTTCCGTGTGTCAAGGCCTCAATTAACCTCGCTTCTTCCGCCGCCTGAAAACCGGGTCAGTTTGCAGAGGAATTTTATTTACTCTGCGAATCGATACCACGCGAATGCGCTATTAATCTTTCGCTAGCGCGATCAAATCGCGGGTAAACGGTCGTTCGATTCAATCTGCAAATTGCGTTCGCCGAGAATACCGCGAAATAATCAAACGATTTTTTCTTCCTCTCGAACATTTTAGGTGGAATTAAAAGTACGGTGTTCGAAATCATAGTACTATAAAAATAAATTGAAAATATAGAATAAAATTTACTACCACGAAGCTTTGTTTTTGAGATAATTGGCTTTGAACATCCGTTGAGTACGTGTGCAATTAATTATTACTTACTTCTGCATCTCTCGTTCTCCTTTTCGAAATTTCAAATGGAATGAAAAGTACCGTTTCCGAAATCATGGTACCATCGAAATGAAGGCGGTAGTCGAAAATGAAGAATACAATTTTGTACTACGGGGCTTTGTTGTTAAAATAATTGGCTTTAAATATCCACCGAGTATGTGTGTAATTAATTGTTATTTATTAATTCGTCTCTCGTTCTCCCTTTCGAAAGATTCAAATGGAATTGAGAGCACAGCTACTGACACTTAAATTATGTTAGATTGCGGAATGGATTCAAAATATTATTATCTTAGGACAATCTAATTACCGCTCAGCATTAATTAAACGAATACCAGCAGGGTGCTTCTGAAAATATTAATAGAGTCCTTCGAGTAATCGTATTAGCAACAGTCTCGAAATGAATTCAGCTCCAGTAATTTCTAATCGTATAACGGACGGTTTTCTTAGCAGGAAGTTCTTTGCTCGCCGGAAGTCCATCGTCGATTACGCGATCGTTGGCATAAATTGAAATCGCGGGACGAGCAAACTGGAAGATTGTCGATTTAATATGGCGAATAGAAGACACAGATTTTATGCCTAGAGGACACAGTCTGTTTATTGGTTTTTTTAATTTTTTTCTTAGAGCATTAGATTTAATCCCTAGAGAGTATAGTTGCTATGTTTAATTTTATACTTTTATTTCTGGAGCTGCTGATTTTATTCCTTGATTCGTTTAATATTTTAATGTTGTGCGTAGAACATTAAATCTAATCCCTAGAGCACCGTCTAGGCTTGTTTAATTTTATAATTTTGTCCGTAGAACATTGGATTTTATTCCTCGATTTGTTTAATATTTTAATTTTGTCCTTAGATTAGATTATAGCATTAAATCTAATTTATAGAGCATCGAATGTTATTTCTAGAGAATATAGCAGATTTGTTTAATTTTATAATTTTATCGCTACAGCATTGGATTTAATTCCTTCGTTTATTTAATCTTACAATTCTGTCCTTAGAGAAATGAAGCTTATCTCTAAAAATATAACTCATTTGTTTAATGTTCTCCCTGGCGTATCACATCCTGTGCCTAATTTTTAAAATTTCTTAAATTCTCTCTCCAGAAGATTGAATCTTATCCCTAAAGAGCGTGGCTGATTCGACTAATTTTCTATGAATGACCGACGAGGGTGAACAACCGGCGAGTTATTAAAATTCCTTCGGATTTGCAATTTAGATCGATGGCGGGCACGCAGGGATCAGGCCGGAACTAATTTGCGCGAGCGTTTTATGGACAAATTAGTTACGTTTATCGGGCATTTATGCGCGTTTAAAATTGATAAGTCTGATGAGGGTTTACCGGCCATAACGAGGCTGATTTGCGATTCGCGTTTCACTGGTTAATTAGACGGGATTTCCTAGCCAATGTACACGAACCTCGAACTACCGAAAAATGAAAGAAATCGAAGACACAATGAAGCCACAGTTGCATCAAAACATTATAAAAGTCGTACAAGGATTCTGAAGTCCCATTATATTAAGTAATAGACACTACAATCTTCATTTAATTGAATTTTTAATTGTAGCTCGATGTCATTTACTTAATAGCCGTGTAATCAAATATAATCGCGTACGAAAATATGTAATGGACTCAGACTCGATTAACTCTCTGACGTACAATTAAATCAGACATCACGGTACTATATTTCACAATGAAATATACTAAAAATACTGCTCCCACTTACGTATCGGAAATCGCAACAGAATCGGACTCTGTATGTGATTATTGTAAAATTTTCTCAAGTGAAATGTAAAATATGACAAGTGGAAAGGACCAAAGTACTATTGACCCAGTAGCAAACATTTTCAGAGGTCTAGTCAATCAATCGTTTCTAAATAAAAAGAACGTACAGTGACTCACGAAATTGATCAGACAAATAATTGACCTCAATCTTCATTGATTTAACCCTTTTTTATGGCACTGTTCACTGAAGCAAAGATACAACATTTATAATAAATTACATTTCAGGAACGTCTCGACAACTTGTACTTCGTCTATTGCGCTCTAATTAACGGTTTGACTGCCACACTTTATAAGCTGAAAATGAGAAACATTCTAAATTTTTATACAGAATGAATATAATTTTAAACTCTACCCTCTTTCATCAATAATATTAGTAACTTCCATCATTTCTCACTGATTTTGTTAGATTTTATCAGATATATTCATTACGCTATGCATGATCAAATAAATAATAATTCAATCTAGCAATAAGTGTCACAGACAAACTGTTAAGGAGGAAAATAAATTATGGAAACGTCTGATCAATTTCGTGAGTCGCTGTATCTACTTGTAATCGAAACAGCTTTATTCTGTCCGGAGAAGTGACGTATGCCATCTCAAAATGAATGGCTCGTATCTGGTCATTAATCGATCGACTGAGAGAACAATCGCGTGACGAAATGAGCTTTGGAAATTTTTATCCGCTGGTGTACCGTTTTAATTTCGGATACGGTACAATGCAGCGCGTGTCGGTGTGCTTATCGGTTATCGAAAAGCGATATTTTTCCGGTGAAGCA
This sequence comes from Macropis europaea, assembly GCA_916610135.2. NCBI lineage: Eukaryota > Metazoa > Arthropoda > Insecta > Hymenoptera > Melittidae > Macropis > Macropis europaea. The sequence continues at coordinate 16,651,816 of OU744344.1, read as the reverse complement.
ACGACAGGGCGGAAAAAAGAGACGGTGAAATATTGACTGCCGGACAATAAACGCCCGTTCGAACACCCCTTTCGAATTGAATCATCGAATTCAAATGTATCCGTGCTATCGTGTAAAATGGTAATTAAACAGACAGCGAAGATGGGGGGCGATAACAGAAGGGTGTTGACAATCGATCGAGAAAAAAACATTTTATCGAAGATCGTGGATCTCGAATGTGCACGTTGGAAAGTTAATTAACGAGCAGCCAATTATTTGTTGGGAAAATTTGACAGTTGATCAATACGTGCTGTATTGACTAAAAATGAGACATTTTCTAAATTTATAATACGAGATAAATTGTTAGGATTGTACACTATTCGATGAATAATATTAATGATTTTCGTAATTTTTTTTTAATATTATGTATGATCAAATAAATAATGATTGAACCTAAGTGTCATCCATGTATGTGTAACATGACAGAGCGTTGAGTGGACTCCAGAAAGATTGGTAAAATTTGAAATGTTGTCAGAAGTATTCAAGTATTAATTTCAGTGTTTAATATTTTTTAAAATTCACCCCGTGAGGATGATAAACCCATATATCGTTCTCCATACGCTACTGGCCACTATACTGGTCCTGACACAACTGTTTTGTATATAATTATGTGTTCCCACCTACTTGGACGAATTATTATGTCAGGGTGTCTTACTTAAATACATACATTTCCCTACATATTTCACAGTTTTAGAACGCTGAAACAACTTAACAATTGACATTACACATACAACTATAGTGAAACATTCTACCGTAGAAAACTCCAGCACAGAGTGATCGATTTTCCCAGAAATTACAAAGCTGAAATTAACAGAACGAACGGAACCATGAAGGAAAAGAATAATTATACACCTAATATTATGAACATGCCCGCTGATCATTTACAAAAAATATCGAGTTATAAAATAAAATTAACAAGAGGAGCGTTCGAGTCGATCAATTTTTTATCGGAGTGTAAAATTGAAACGTGTTTGCAGGTGGCGCGGTTGAAAAAAAAGTCACATGTCCGGAGGACTGATAATCGACTAATCGGGAGGAATAAAATGTTGGGGACTCGATGCGGCGATTCGCTTGCAACATTTTTATACGGTGGTCGTTTCATTGAAACGCAGTATATCGACGGGCAGCGTGATATCGAATATCGATACTCTTAAGAGCGGTGGCGGATGCGCAAGGTGGCGTAAAAAGGCCAACAAAACGCTGGCCTCGCCTCGTAAACGATATATTGATATATCGTAAATATGATACCGATACGGGCCGTCCGGGTTTTGCATGCTATAAATCGATTTTACACGAGAACCGATAAAACGAGAGGGCGGAGGTGAAGCTTAACTGAATCCCTCTTGTATCTGGAATAATATTCTCTTTCCCGAAGAAGAAAAAGAAGAAGAACGGAACCCTAAAGAAAATAGAGAGAGAGAGAGAGAGAGAGAGAGAGAGAGAGAGAGATTTTGACAAACAGTAAATCTAATACTATAGCTTGAGAAGAAGGAAAACTTTTGGGAATTTAGATAAAACAAATCTTGTGAATTTTAATGCTACTTTAATTGTACATTTCACTGTCATGTAAAGGATTGTTCATAGAAGGCATTACAAAAATCGATGATACAATTTGAATTTGAAGATAATTAAAATACATTGTCGATGTAGGTTGAAAAATTGGAGTCTGTGATGAACTGAAATTTTTTCTGGTGAATTTTATATTAATTAAAGTAGTAGTGTTTCAGAAAACTGTTTTAAAAATTTTTAATATGTTTTGAACCTGAAAATTATTTCAGTGTACCCTTAATCCAGCTTCTTAAATTAAAGACTTTGATAACTTTGAATTTTTCGTATGTATTTTCACTATAATTAATTTAATTAAAATACAGAATGCTGTAAGAAAGCCCGCGATGACCCACTTTGCGTCCAAAAATGATTACTTTAAAAACAATTATCGATACAAGTTCTGTTCTATACATTAGAATATTATTCTCTATTAATTTCAATTCTAATAAATCACTCCCAAATAGAGTATGATTTAAAAAAGGTTCCATCCCCTAAAGTGACGAGACATTAAAGTTCCTTCTACATTTCAACATTGAGGAAACAGGTACCACGGAATTACTAAAACAAATTTTATCCCATACAACAAAACGTTATTCCTCATTAACTTCAGTTCTTCTAAATTACCCTCAAATACAGTATGATTTAAAAAAGCTTCCATGTCCCAAAATGATGAGACATGCAAATTGATTCACATTTAAAAATTGAGGAAACAGGTACCACAGAATTACCAAAACAAATTTTATCCCATAAAACAGAACATTATTCCTCATTAATTTCAATTCTACTAAATCACCCACCAAATACATTATGATTTAAAAAAGCTGCCATGCCCTAAAATGATGAGACATGCAAATTGTTTCCACATTTAAAAATTGAGGAAACAGGTACCACAGAATTACCAAAACAAATTGTATGCCATAAAACAGAACATTATTCCTCGTTAATTTCAATTCTACTAAATCACCCCCAAACGCAGTATGATTTAAAAAAACGTTCATCCCTTAAAATGATGAGACTTGCAAATTGTTTCCACATTTAAAAAATGAGGAAACAAGTCCCGGGGGATCAGTGTTATTTAATTTTCGTTTCATATCGTTGAAATAGAGAACGATACAGAAAAGGTGTCACGAGAAGTCGTTGGCCTACTTTGCATCTGAAAACGCGGCAAAGAGTCCCCGGTAATTTCACAAAGCCTCCGTCCCCGAAGGAGAACGATTCGAAGTTTTCGAATGCATTATCAATGCAGTTTGCGAAGTTGGAATAGCCGGGCAGAATGAATGTCGTGGAATCTTATTTGACTAAGAAATGTGTATTCGCCGTATCTGGAGTTTCGGAGCGAGGAAACAAGTACCATAAATCTAGGAACAGAGAGCACCAGTTTCTTGAATATCTGATAAACTGATATATTCAAGAGCGTTCCTACATCCATTTGCATGTCTATCGAATAAAACTCGTTGTAACATTATTTAATAAATTCAATGCTACTTTATGATACCTGTTCGCTGATTCAAAGTATAATTATTGAATATTATTCACATTAGGACAATTCGTACACAGGACGAATGGAACTCATTTTGTTTTCTGGGGTATTTTGTAGATTAAAGTTAACAAAAAAAGGTGTGATAAACATGGGTCTTGTTTGTATGATATAGCTATTATTAGATGTAGATTGAATTGTAGATGTGATTTCTTTCTTGTGAGGCAAGGGTTTAAGCGACACACCAATAAAACAAATAGTTTCAACTTCCATGTATGTATATTAGTATGAATTTTTTCTGAACTTCGAAGTGTACAAGACGTCTACAAACCTAAGATTTTTAAAATTTCTGCCGGAACCTGTGACTTATTTAGTGAAACTTCGAGTTTCCAAACATTCTGTTGAACTCGAATCTTTCACAGAACGGAATTAAAGGCGAAGTACAAACGCAGTGGTATCGTGGAAAATTTGTATCCTACGTGTTTCAATAAAAATGCTTCTCGATAGGTCGAACGATCTCGAAATTGGACGTTCGAAAGCTCCTCATACTTTCTGCAAAAGTTCGAAAGAACTTCGGCTGATATTCCTGTCCCCCTCTGCGTTTGGAATCCTTATCAGTTTCCGCGGTTCAGCGTTTCGTCGACGCCGGATCTAAATTTCAAATGGAACCTTATTTCGCGAACCGAAAACTTTTCGCTTTTTCACGCAAGCCGAGCTTCCTTTGAACTTTCTTCCGGCGTGGAATTGTTCCGCGAATTCAATCCCACGATTTCCTCTCGCAACTTTTAATTCCATTTACCCTCCGCGTAAATATAGCCGAGCGAGGGGTGTCGGAAAATTTCTGATTCGTCAGCTTGTCAAATAAATTTTGAGATGAAACGAAACACCTGAAGGCATTCTAACTCTTTTCAACAAAGAAGCTTCATTAATGAAACAGAAATTATTATACAGTGTCCTCTGTTCACTAGAACGTAAAAGACAAGAGATTGTTCAATGAGCAATTTTATTATAAAATGTTTAAGCCTCATTGATGATCCTATAATATATTATTTAACATTCATACTATTTATAAATAAGTTGTTCAATAGCCATATTGTTGTAGAAATGGTTCTCTACATCTCCATAGGGAAATAAAAATGAAGACTCGCAAGGGCACTGCTCCACAATTTTGATAAATGATCTTTATTTTTCTACTACTTCTAATTTACTCACGTGCCACCCAGAAGCTTCAGACAACCTCTATTGCTCGATTAATATAAATTTTAGAAAGAAGTAATGTTCTCGGTGCAGTTTATACATATGCGTTTTCCGCACGGATGAAATCAATATACAGAGGACCATGTAAATGACAATATAAAAGTCCCCACAACATTTAAAGGACTAATTTTAGAACCTATATTGATTAGACATTTTTTGGTAGTACAATATGCTCCCTAAGTCTGGACTCCTTTTTTTAGAAACACCTTATATTTATTTTCTGAATTAGACCATTTAGAAGTGAGTGACATTGCTGTGTAATTTTCAGAGATCAATATACAAAGTACTTAAGTCCCCATAATATTTACAGGTCTGATTATAGAACCTATATTAACACTTTGAGTGCGGCACTGCACTAGCTGAAAATGACAAAGTTTCTAAATTTTTGTACAGAATGAACGTAACTATAAATTCTACATTTTTTAATCAATAATATCAGTAACTCTTGTCATTTTCTACTGCTTCTATTAGACTTTATTGTGTACGTTTATTAATACTATATGCAGTCAAATAAATAATGATTGAATCTATGTGTCATCCACACATGGGTGCCGTGGCACTCAAAGTGTTAATTAGACACTTATCGTTCGTCTTTGGTAGACTCCTTTTTTTAGAAACACCCTCTATTTACTATCCGAATAAAAACATTTATGAATAAGTAAAATTGCTGTGTAATTATCAGAATTTGTGACCAAATTTGAAGCCGGTGAGTCTATGCTTTGCGACACCCTGTGGATCTAGCCGGAAGGCAGAAGTTCAAAGAGTAGAATGTACACGAGGAAAGTAATATCTGGCAGGAAACTTATGCGGCGGGCCAAGTGTAATCGCGCTTTGTATTTTATCAAGATCCCGTTGCGACGGTGAATTATGTAATTGCAAGCTCGCCCCGGGCTCGGTGGGGAAGGCGCCGAAAGAAAATGTTTTCCAGCGTCCCTTTGACGCGACTGATACCGAGGAAAATTGCGCTGGAAAATTGGAGAATGGAGAAGCAACGGGCGGGAAAAAACGTCTGTTTCTTTTTTTATCATTCGACGCGAGCGAATGGGGTCGAAATTGAAAGCACCGTGTTTTCCCGTGGAACGAGGGCTTGATCAAAGTTCGTCGATATTTTCGATGTAGTTTCCGATTTAGAAAATAATTTTCAACGAGAGATAACACTAAAGGCACGGAGTTCAATTAATGAATCGATGGTTTAATTAGCGCGAGCTTGAAAATGTACATTGGATGTCTGCAAAAATATCCGAACGGACAAATAAAATTGCGAGAATCGAATATTACCGGGGGGTTCGTGGTACGAGATTTTAATTAACAAACTGAAAATTTAATTAGCGACTGGCAGCGTTCGGGGCTAATGCAAAAATACATGTTTATTGTACGAAAGACTATCGATTCGCAATATTGCAATTTTCATGAATGTACCCTGCAGAAGATTTTCATATAAATATAACGTTTCAGATTTGAAATGGTTCTGTATATTTTACGATAGTATTTATTAATAAAGCGGCATTCTGTGGCAAGAACGAATAAATCGATTTGAACCGTTTCGCGAGCGTCCATTAAGTTCGAGGCTGAAGAAGAAACACGATGTCTGTTATTTCTGCTGTAACTGTTCGCGGTGGAGCGTTCAGCAATTATTGCTGAAGAAACACAACGTAACGACGTTGGAAATTATGCAAGTGGTCGAATGACAAAGTTTGAAAACGCGGCTCAATTAGCAATTCAATTAGCCTGCTCGTAGCTCCTCTGTTTCTCTCTCTCTCTCTCCTTCTCTCTATGATTTCATCGATCCGACGAAGAAAAACGAAGAGAAGAAGAAACGGCGAATTTGTAACGGAGTTTTGCATAACACCGCCGTTACAGCTTTCATTATTTGCAACGAGACGTCCGCCAGATATTAATGTCGGGATTATTCTATTTCCCTTAACGTCCATTCTACTCGAAGAATTGCCGCGCTGCTGAATTATTCTCGACTCGATCGTTTCTTCCTCTGAAAATCGGACGAAGGGAAGGCAAACTTTAATTTACAGATAAAAAGCTTTCACGATTTTTTAAAACTCTTTTTAGCGGATTTCTGAAGACTGGGATACAGTTGGAAATTTTATTCAAGGAAAATAGTTCGTTAAAGTTCTTCAATCGGAGTGCTGAATTTGAGTTTAGGAATAAATTTTGCAGATGAATAACAATTGAGGAACGGAGGACAATAATTGTGTTATGAAAGGAATCTCGGACGAAGTGGAAGGAAAAGTAAAATTGTCGACGTACGTGTGAAAATGAAATTAAAGGACTGTAATAGATAATTGCATAAATAAAAGAACTACTTTGAGCAACGAGGTTTCTTAAGCGATACGAGGTGGAAACAAATGGTGCTGAGAATTCTCTTCTTTAGATTTTCTGATCGTAAGTGGTGTTACGTCGACAAGAATGACATAACACGTTTATGGAAAGGGTTAATTGAGAATGAACCATGCTACGAAGAGCTTGAGAAAATAGAACTGAGAAGAGCAAATATTATTAGAAATGATCAGCTTTTAAATAATCTCACAAATTTCAGAAGAATGAGACCTCGATAACCATTAAAGAAATATTCAGAGTATCTCAAGACTTTCAAAAAATATTTTATCAATGCAAAATAACGCAATATTATCACACATAAAGATAAAATTAATTCTAGTATTAATAAGTAGACTGTGGATCTTTATGCAATTTAGCGTTTCCAAGGTCGTGAAGAATTCACATTTTATAGAGTAAGTGAAAAAAAAACATACTATTAAATATTTCAACCCTAAAATACAGTTCTGCTATCAGCTACATGGAAATAAAAAATACTGAAGTCTAAAAATATATATTGGCATAAACATCAGCAGTCTATTAATAATACAATATATAAAAATAAAATTCAAACGAGCTCTAATACTTCTCAAAAAATTTCTAAAATAATCTAACTTCAATCACGATACCCAACGCTTCGCTGTTCTCATGTTCCGCGAACACCTAACAAGAAATCAATACTAACTTCATTAAATCATCCAGGCGAAGATATGTTTCCATATAAATCTGGTTCCCGCGAGCTGACGAGGTTGTTAATAAAGTTTGACGTTTCAGAAACCGTGCTATCTCGTCTCTCGCCATTAGAACATTTCTCGAAAATTCTCCATTGTCTTCAGAATTTGCGGAAAATATGTTGGAGAATCGAAGGGTGATTCGTTTAGGATTCCAGGAGTTTCAACGATGATTAAACGCACGAAATTACTGTTAATACAGTCGACGCGAACGCATCGACTTTAATTGGTATGCGGCTAGCAGCATTAACGTTTTAATTAGCGGCAAGCAAGCTTGATACGTCGGCCGACATTTCCTCTTAGCCACGATCGATGCTCCGGCATTACCGGCTCAAACAGCAACATTCTATTTAGTGAACAAACAACATTTTGTTCCGTTAATGTGGAAACAGAGGGGACGTGATACTCGAAAAACTTGCGAAAATTCAAAGAGATCCAATTAGAGGCCTGAAGACTGGTTTTATGGGCTTTGCAGCCCCCTGTTCTTCCGGTTTCCTTCATTGTTTTATTCTGCCCACGGAAAGGTTCTCAGATCTTTAGTAGATCTTCTCAGAAGAAATTTTTTTGTTTCAATTCTGATGAAGACTGACTAAATTGTTGCTCGATTATTGGTGGAAATATTTGGAACAGATTCTGTGAGAAACCCGGCTAATTATGTCCTATGAAAGAGGGGGTTGGGCACTTCCTAATAGACAGTGAGTTATTAGTAAATCAGAACAATTTAATTATAACCTAACCACGCTCAATCGATTGGAAAAGATTCTGTGAGGGGAGGAAACATTATTTTTTTAACCGTGTCTATTCTATTTTTAATTGATACTAAATTTTAAATAATACCTCCCGCGAACCAGAATCACCTTGAGAATTATAATTAAAAAAAATGTTCAGAAGCCACGAGAAATTAAATCACTGAAATAGTTCTGCCGCTCCGTAATTTCAAAGGGAGATGAGAGCATAAAGAATTCAGGAACGATTAATCACCTTGATATGAGTCTTTAACAAGCTTTCAAAGCTGCAATAAAAACCCTCTATCTGATCTAAGTAAACCGTCTTTTATTGAGGCAATTAATTTAACGCTGTTTCGCATGGAGATCGAAAGTACTTCCGAGGAAGATCAACACTTGAATTCCTATCGAATAAAAGTTTTTGTAAAAAAAAGTCGTCGTATGCATGTGTGAAAGAGATCGTCTGAACATAAAGCGAATGCAAATGTACAGGAAAAGCGTGGAACATTTGTCGAACGTTCGACCGTCGACTCATCGCGACCGATAATGCTTCTCGATTCATAATCTCGCTATAACATGGAAAATTGAATGGCTGAACAGCGGAAAAGTACGTCGAATCCGAAATAACATGATCAAACGACAATGATGCGATCCGAATACTGTAATTTATTGCGAATGCCTGCAAATTTTCGCGCGTTCAAACTGAAAATCATACAGAGAAATGTCATACCCAACGAAATTTCATTCTTCCAACTGTGATGTTTAAATAATGGATCGTTAAAGAAATTGTAGTGACATTTTATGGAAAATTAACACGTTCATTTCTCTACTCTAAGTGAGTCAATATGCATACATAATTGGTGCATGCAAACTTGTATATCGTGGGTTCAGTTCTATGAATAGATAATTCGAGTTTTAGTGGTACAACTACGTATCCCGCAATTTAATTAATTGCAACTAATTAATAAGTTACATTTTTATAAAAATAATCTTAGAAATTCTTTATGGTTTCTTTAATTAGATTTATTAAACGAATGAGCTGTACAATATATTGCTGTAGAACAATAGACTTTCAGGTACCTAGTCAGTACGGGACCCACGACACAAGAATATAACTGTATCTAATAATTTAAAGACATTAGTCTCTTCCAGGTAAATTACACTTATTCAACGCGCCTTTATGAGAAAAAGAATTCGGAAATCAGTCAGAAAAGTAATGTAAACATAGTCATTCCTGAAGAGGCTAACAGGATTTAAAAACTAAAAAGAATCACACGGGACCAACGAGAAAATTTTTCTAAGCCATGTGATACGGTGAACGACGTGTTAATTTCCAAGGTTCCACAAATCTCGATCATCGAGAGAAGCTAAGCACCCTGAAGAGGCCATAGCGATACAGACCGCGTTTCCACGACGGGACCTCCATAAACGGGCCACGGCACAAGGTGTTTCTAAATCGTGTCGACTTAACTCGACACTCTGGCGCAAGTGTCCCGTAATCTCGAACCCTTTCAGCTCCCTATCCTCCAACCGGACACTCCGTTCGACCTTCTATCTCCAACTTCGTCAGACTTCCATAGCAGGAGATCATTTTCGAAACGTTGTTCGCGTCTGAACCGGAGCATCATCAGGAAACGGATTTATCAGCTATTACGTACCTCGGACAAGGCGTCCTCCATCATATCGCTGGTATCTCTCATGACTCCGAATGGAAACTAGCACCGACAACAATCACTCAACGCCCACGTCTATATTTTTCTCTTTTTTTTTTTCAATCCCTATTCTGCTACGGTCTCCCTGAAGAACAGAAAAGCTGGTCTACGGCCTGTCACGAGCACATTGTCCCGGTCGTGTTGCTTTTAAAACGCACGTAACTTCGCTGTTCGATCGATCGTATCAACGTGTCACTACTCTCTCTGCCCTCCGTTTGCTACCTTCACCAGTTCCCGTTGAACGTGCTTCTTGTTTTTCGTCTCATCGATTCGCGACGCGCACAGGAACGTCCAGGAGGATCGGAGTTGCCATCGAAGGGTCGATAGGAACGTGGCGAGCTCTGAGGGCTCACGAGAGGATCGCGGGTCGACCCATCGGAGTACGCGGCTTTGGAAACACTGGTCAGGTAACGCAGGGAGCAGGTCAGACCTGCCTCCATGACACAGCTCTCCTCTTCGTCTACCCTTGCACCGTGTCTCCCTTGCACCGACTGCTTGCAGCTGCTTTTACTCCCCTCCAATGCACTAAACCTCCCACCAGACCCGAGTCTCTCTCTCCTCCATTTCCTCCGATCTACCCTCTGCGTTCCTCTTTCGCTGGAACACTCCGACCATCTCCGTCGGCCGACAGTCCCTCGACCGGTCTAACCGTCCTCTTTCCTCTTCCAGACCCCTCCAGCCAGACCGTTTGCATTTTCCGAGAGTTTCTACCGAGAGGGGAATACCTTTCTTCGATTCCCCTCTTTTACCCCCACCGCGGAGGCTACAGGAGTTTCCCGCAGATGGATTTCTACGTGGATGCGACTGAAAGAGGACCGCGGATTTCAAATGTGGAAGGATATGGATGGACTAATGATGTTTAGGCTCTTTCATGGATTCGAATGTCTGAGGAATGAACATTTTAATGAAATACAATTCTGTGGAAAGTTTCACTTCTTCAGGTACATTCAGACAGAATATTGAACTGTGCAAATGTATGTTTGTATAAACGTCCGCAGTCTGTATATATGTATAACAGTTGGTCTGGAGCAGAGACACACCAGTTAGTGTCAAGATGATTTGCTTGTGTATGGTTCAGCTTGTTCGTCTGGATTTCTTGAAGAATGGTGTATAAGTGTGTGACTGAAAGAGAGAAAGAAGTAGGTGATGGTATGATCTGATGGAAGTTGAAGCTCATGTTAATGGAATTAGAAGTTAGTTTGCAGGCGAAGTTATGACCTTGAACGGTTTAATATGATGTCTCTTCTGTAGGTGTCTGATTGGTTTCAGTTGGAAGTATTGAGGAGTCTGATGGGATTCTGGTTGGTCCAGCTTGTGGTCCAAGTGGCTCAGATTTGGTACTGTAGAGCAGTGCTCCGCAACCTTTTCTCAGCCTTGGCACACTCATATCATTCCCAAAATTCGGCGGCACACGACAAACAAAAATGTACTACAAATTATAGGAATAACAAAATCCATACACATAAATTACATTTACTTATTCATTTTTATTTGAAGCTAAGTGGCCACGGCACACTTAGCATAGTCTTACGGCACACTAGTGTACCGCGGCACACCGGTTGCGGAGCACTGCTGTAGAGAATGAAGACGAAATTTAAATCTGTAAAGTGTCTTCATGAGTATGACTCATTACGTCTATCTAAATGTATTAACAGATATGATTTATTGAAATTCATCATCTTACGCTCATAGCAACATCACAAAATCACACGATGCAAACTGCTAGATCTAGTCCAAAGATTGACAATGTATTTTCACTCTGGTGGTCTCCAACAGTTCGTCTAAAATTTGTATAAATCGTTAGAAATGTGTAAACCTGCTGAGTTGCCTACAGTACCGATTATGGGATCATGGTCCAGTTTTGTCTGAGAAAAAACGTATATAAATCCACTGCAAATATTCTTAGCCAAACACGAGGTAGGACGCCGAGAATTGCTACTATCCTCCGTGTCTCTCTTCCTCTCTCTGAAAGACGTTTGAAAGACTCGTGTTTGCTGGGCATACATGCGACAGGAAAACGGTGTCGCGAGCGAATTTCGTGGTCGAAAGGATCGTCCTCGCGGCACTACAAAGCGGTTCACGCTTCGTCCTGTGGCGGAGGGCAACGACGCAGACGAACAGCTGCTATTTCACCTGTTCGATATATTATTTAAATGCTTCACCTGCCGCGATGTCAAGATACCGCGAGATAAGCGTTTCCTGCTTTCACGACGATATCACGCGAGATTTTCTTCCCGGTCCGAGGAGCTTTTTTGCCGGCACGCTCGCGAAATTGCACGACCAAATTAGTGTAATTGCTCTCCAGTTTTTCGTTTTTTCGCCGAACAGTCCGGCGAACGAGCTGCGAGATACGCAGCTGGATATCTCGAGGAAGAAACCTTAACGAGAGGAGAGGAAATTCGATATTCCGGAGGGCCTTCGACTTTCTAAACCGTGCAGAGTAATTTACAATAATATGATAACAGCTTCGGGATACTTCAAGCAACACTGTGTCTGCCCAGAAAAGTTCTGATAGAAATTTATTAATCGATATTTCTTTGAGATACATGTTTATAAGAAATTAGTCGTCTTTTCTTTGTTGTTGTTTAAAAATATTACTCTACGATCTAGACCAACCATTATTGGACTAATCTTTTTCATATATTCAACTAACAATTCCGAGTCTACGGGTCCGACTTGATGGTTTCTGCTGCATGTTTCGAATGGAAGAAATCCATCGCCGGCATGGACCAGGAAAGACGGAACCACGATTCTGTACCATTGATTGTCCACCAATTTTTCGAATCTCGGCACCTCACAAGCTCGACATCTGAAAAAATTGTTCGCTGGTTAGTAAAATATTGTTAAAAATCTTTAGGAGATTTGAAGCTTAAACTTCCTCGTAAGTAATTAAGGTACCTTATTTTAACATCCACCGCGGTGTGAGTATCTCCTGTTACGTTGTACGTTACTTTCAATCCAGACCATACTAAATACTGTTTGTATTCTAAAATCTAAAATATCAAAATATTATCATGATCTCATCATCTTTGTATTTGAAACGTGTAAAGACTCTTAAATGCAGTCTGTGCATAAAAAGTAGTATACAGAAGACGCCTTAGTGTTGGCAACCGTAAATACGCGCTGGTAATGGAAGCAGCCACCAAAGAGGAGACGACCAAAGTGCAAGTGTTGCACAAAAATTGACCAAATAATTTTATGACAGTAACTGCATTTATTTAAGTTAAATTCAACCGTTAATAAAATGTTAAATATAATCAGTATCGTAGCATTGAAATTTCAAGTAAAATTTTTTTAAAAAACGAACGTTATTTTATGGAATGAAGTTGTCGTCTGTTTAAATAGAAGTACCTGCATAATGCAGCTGCCATTTAATTCAAGAACGTCCCACGTGTTCTCGAAGGGTTGAACCATCATTATATCACCGAAAGTAATATCCTCGCCAATTGAATCTATCGGAGAACGAATTCCACCAGGATTCATGCATGCGACTGCAGCGTATGTCCAATGTGTCTTATTAACAGCTTTATCCACGTACTGCAATTGTTAAAAAACGAGAAATGAAAAGTCTGAGTCCAAAACAACAACATTTCTTACTAAAAGTTTATATAATAATATATCTGTTCCATTATATTCAGTAAAAATGATTTAGTGATTTAATTGATTTGTTAAGGAGTATATCATAGTGTTTTTCACCCACAGAATCAACCATAGCATCCGTGATCAAATTCCCCAGATTGCACTCTCGTCTGCGACATCTATTATCCAAATAAACTTTCGATTTGCCAACATATGATAACGCTCTTTCATCTACGCTCTCTTTCCATGGTTCCAGAGCTTTCAGCATCACGGGATCTATCAGAAGTGTACATATAAATTCGTTTATCGATCATTTCTGTCAATCAGAAAATGTGCAACATAGGAATACAATATTGTGTAAGTAATCTATGAATATAAAATGGTAAAAATTGTAGGTTGAAACAGTACAATTTATTTCGTTACGAATTAGCGATATAACCTTTGAAAACATTCACACGTGAACGTACGGCATAAGTCGTTAGTTGTTTACATCTGTAAAGTGCATCCGTGATAGCCTTGAAGGTGCATTTACCAAATTTGCAGTTGCACTTGTTCGAACCTGTCGTTCCAGGAATCTCGATAGTTAACAACAATAGGCGAAAAATACGTCGGCGAAAGTAGCGGTCAATGCCTTCGTAGCAACGAAGTACGTGATCAAATACTATTAAATCCATTTAAATTGAAAAAAGGTATAAAAATCTTAAATAATACTTTAGAAAATTTAACATTCTGAATATTAAATGATTTATAATCGATTCATGGTAATTTTAGACTAACTTTAACAGTTGATTGCACAACTCAATTATAAAATCGACAAAAACATTAGCAATGAATATATAGGCTTTAATATAAACTACTGAGAACTAGACGGTAATATTTTGTCCTTGAGCATCGTTAAACTTATAATATTGTAAAATACGAAACATTACTCGAAAAGAACAAAATGAAATTATGTGTGTACTGACAAGAAGCACGAAAGCAGTTGGATCAGGTATACTAAATGAATTAACAAAAAGTGAAATCGTAAATATTATTAAAACGAATAATAGTTTATTATATTAGATTGTAAAATGTTGAATTTCAGTCGAAAAGATCGAAACCAAAATTGTATGTACCGAAGAAACACACGAAAACACTCGGACCAGATTCAATATATCGAACTACAGAAGAAGAAATAAAATCGTAAATATTATTAAAAACAGTTATAGTTTATGATATTATGTTGCAAAATGTTGAAACTCGGCCAAACAAGACGAAATTATGTGTATACCGGCAAAACACACGAAAACATCTGGACTAGATTCGATATATCGAACTAATGAACATGAAATAAAATTGTAAAGTTATTAAAATCAGTAATAGTTTATTAAATTATGTTGTAAAAGGTGATAATTAAGCGACCCCCCAAATAAGAGTGGTGCATACAATGTGATACACGTAGACAATAGAAGACGTTAGATGGCCGCCGTATTTTCGAAATTTTTTAGTCGAGCATGCCCGAAATTGTCCGAAGGACCCCAAAAGTCGAAGCAATGCGCGAATGCAGTAGCGAGAGTGGGGACGCTCGAGCGCGGTCCAATCAGGTGAGAGCCCCCACTCCGTGCGCCGCGCAGCGCGTGAGTGCTGCTGCGGCATCGGGACGTCATTTGCCTCGCGACCGTCGAACTGATAATGCGTATTGACAGCTCACTCGTATAAATATACTTGTTCGCGTTTAACTATCATTTAATCGAATACTAATTATAAATCAACGCGTTTCCTGGCTACTGCTGCCTTCCTTTAACATCATCACCAAGTAATTAATCATTAATTTACATTTGTTTATTGTTAATTAATTCGATATTTCGTGACATTAACCAACGGTTTTCGCGACATAACCTGTTACACTCACTACCTTAATTTATTAATTTGTTTACGATACTCTGGATTAAATTTAAACAGTTTTTAAACAAATTTTAATTTATTTTAATAATTTTTCGTGTTCATCCGTGGTTCATTAATTCGATATGTCGCATTGACCATCAGTTTTGACAGCTTAACCCGGTACACTTGTTGCTTAGTTTTTTAAAATTTATTCAATCGTTTTAATTACATTTAAACAATTTTTTTAAAGAAGTTTCAATTTACTTTAATAATTTTTAATAATTTTAATGGTTTATCCGTGGTTCATTAATTCGATATCTCTCATTGACCATCGGTTTTGACAGCTTAACCCGGTACACCTGTTGCTTACTTTTTTTAAATTTATTCAATCGTTTTAATTACATTTAAACAATTTTTTTAAAGAAGTTTCAATTTACTTTAATAATTTTTAATAATTTTAATGGTTTATCCGTGGTTCATTAATTCGATATCTCTCATTGACCATCGGTTTTGACAGCTTAACCCGGTACACCTGTTGCTTACTTTTTTTAAATTTATTCATTCGTTTTAATTACATTTAAACAATTTTTAAACAAATTTCAATTTATTTTAATAATTTTTAATAATTATTCGTGTTTATCCGTGGTTCATTAATTCGATATCTCGCATTGACCATCGGCTTTGATACCTTAACCCGGTACACCTGTTGCTTATTTCTTTTTTAAATTTACTCGTTCGTTTTAATTACATTTAAACAATTTTTAAACATATTTTAATTTATTTTAATAATTATTCGTGTTTATCCGTGGTTCATTAATTCGATATCTCGCATTGACCATCGGCTTTGATACCTTAACCCGGTACACCTGTTGCTTATTTCTTTTTTAAATTTACTCGTTCGTTTTAATTACATTTAAACAATTTTTAAACAAATTTCAATTTATTTTAATAATTTTTAATAATTATTCGTGTTTATCCGTGGTTCATTAATTCGATATCTCGCATTGAGCATCGATTTTGATAGCTTAACCGATTCATATAATTATTTAATTTTAATGTTATTGTGTTTTTGTAATATGTTTGCTCCAAATTTGAATTTTCCTTCTGTTACAGACTTCAAGTCAATCATCGAACGACAGTGGCGCTGCATTCGCCATGACACCATGGAGCGGGATATTGGAAATGGAGTCACTTCAGCACAAGCTTCTCATCAGATTGGTAACGTTTAATTGTTCACAATATCAGGTGACACTATCTATATATTTTCTATTTATTATTCACTAACCTTCATTGGTTGCAAGCATGATATGTCATACTTATCCAGTACTATGGTTAAATAGAAAAAAACGAACTCGAAGTTTATATTTAATATTTCCAATAATTCAAAGTACTATTCAAACGCGGTGAAATTTTTCAATTGGATCGAAATTTTTCTTTATCAATTTCAATTTTCATTAAAATCCAACCGAACTTTCATGACATTGTCTAAAATAGTGTTCGTATTTAATGAAAAATTGGAATCACTTATAACTTGCTGCAACGCGTTCGCGATTTCGTTTTCCATTTCAATTGTTTAAATAACTTGTATATCTTCGCGATCTATATGGGACAATCGATTTTCACTTATAATTACTTTCCAATGCAAGCTTTAACTAACATATCAACTACGCGTTTTAAGATTATTCAAATTATGATTAAATATCAAACTTTGACTTTTGCAAGCAGATTTGAGAATTTATAAATCGGGTTCGAGTTTCGATAGATAGAATATTATCAGGCTTGCAACTCCGATAACGAAAATCTCCACTATAATATTTTTAAATATCATTTGTCACGCTATATTCATTGAAATTTTCATTCTTACACAATTAATAAGTCTCGATAATAAGAGAGACTAAGTAACGTATTTATCAATAATCGATAAAAGGCAGCATTTCTTTAACAAACTTTAGATAGGAAAGAAACAAGTATATTTCTTGTTTTCTTCTTTGTGCCCTCCCCCTTTATTTTCAGCAAATTTTGTGACCGCGCGCAATGCGGTCGTAGAGTCAGTGCTTGCTTCATTTAAGTTTTTATAGAGTAGAGTCAATGTTGCTTCGTATCAATAAGTTATTTTTAATCGCGAAAGTAGAGTCAGTGCGTCACTGAAGAGCAGTTCGGGCGATCTCCTAGAGAGATTAACGTAAGTATCAATACCATAGAAGATTGTAAGAAGTAAATTGTCATATGTTCTGATTAACTACAAATTCTTTGTTCCTTTTTTTGTGCAGTTCGTCCTTCCTCGACACCCCGAGAACTGAGAGGATGGTGGGCTTCGGGCAATCTTCAACGGAGAGGAATGTAAGTATCAGAATCATTCTCTACTTCTCTACGAACATTATTGAAACTTTAGAAAGCAAATTGTAATGTTCTCTGCTCCTTTTTCTGTTCAGGACTACCATCCAGTCGGCCTGATGACTTCAGCAGCAAGGTAGTCATTTCATCTCCGGTGAGTTGCATGCAGTTTTTTTTATTCCTCCAGTACCCATCATGCCGTAGGACGAATGGTCCGAAAATCGGCACGGGTACTGGTTGTATAGTAGTTTTTTTGGCGAGCATAGTGACCGCGAGTGTGATATTAGATCATACTCGTGGTAGTAATCCAACGACTGTATTTTATTTACTAGAGCAGGCTAGGGTCTTCTTGTATGTCGCGTTTTCAAGTTAAATTCATATCACGTGAATATATTAAAATAAATGTTGATCAAATGAGATAGTAGAGTTTATTAAATGAATAGTTTCTATGATACAAATTAATTATCGAATTTTATTCGATAATTGACTAGTATTTTAATGATGAAGTTGGGAACCCCTCGAATTCATTATTTTGAATTTTGCAATTTTTTTGAAATTAATTAGAGTCACGTTAACGGTATCGAGATAAAGATGAATATCGCGTTTTCTATATTCGTTTCTTTGGAATCAATTTTTCGCGTTTCACTCTTAAAATATATGTAGAAGAAGCACATTTCGCGACGGGTAGATTTCGTTATCAAAGTATCAAGTTTGAGCTATTTTTGCATCTTACGAAACTTACTTTGATGTCGAGACGCCCGAGGATTTTCTATGTGAATTTAATTTTATTTAACTTTCAGATTAAGTTTTTTGATTACGTAGAGTCATTTTTGCATATAAATTTTTCAATAGTCGAGTCACTTTGCTCAGTCTTTCAATCTTTCATATAAATTTTTCAGTAGCCGAGTCACTTTGCATAGTCTTTCAATTTTTCAAAAGTCGAGTCATTTTTCTCAGTAAATTCTTTTCATGAATAAAAGTCGAGTCGCTTTTCATAAATAAGAATATTAGTCCGCTTAGATCTCTTATTTACTAATCGTCATTTTTAGCTCAGGATTTTCAGGTTTATGATTCCGTGTCCATTGCCTAATCCCACTCACGTGCCCAGGTGCTACTTGGGTGGGTGAAGGCAATGGGTACGATGACTTTATTGTTAGTTCATAAGATTTAATCAAACTTTCAAGCGATTGGCAAGCGTCAGTGTATCATGCACCACGTAAGTCTCACATGTGTGTGTGTGGTTAGGCTGTGAGATTTGCGGGGCTTTAAAAAACTATTTACTCTAATCTATACATACCATACCATTATTAATTACAACATGTACATTGACTCGGTAAACAAAGAAATATCAGATGAAACGCGTTATTCCTTGAAGAAATGCAAGCGACATGCATTTTTATTCTCACTTGGTATAAATTTTTTATAAATAATACAGTTTACTATTTACACAAATTATCTATAAATAAATAAATGGTCACTGCGCTTGCCAGTCGATTTCAGGAAATGGTACGTACATTTCTTAGAGTGTGAATGTTGTTGCACAAGCTCGGGTGTCGGAGAACGTCCCGCGTGACGTTCTCCCTAGGTTAGGCTCATTGCACCCGAGCTAATGAGTGAGAACCGTGGAGCGATGTGTGTTGGTGCGATTGAGTTTTGCCAATTTTTTAAATATAGGTCTAGGTAGGTAGGTAGCTTCTTTCTGGTATGTGTGTTAGATGTAAGTAGGTAGGGCCAGGGCAGGTTATCACATTCTCTGATTCGGGTAGGCTCCTTTTCGCACGTGATAAACCTGCACCTGGGGCGAAGTGTTCACGATGAATCTGTCGCGATTTGTACATGCTCTAGCATCGTCAAATCGCTCAGATTTTCGAGTGAACTCTTCGAACTTAATTTTAAGTCGCGTACGCGGTCGGTGTGATAGGTTCGAAACGCTCGTCTCCTTACAGGAGAAGCTTTTGCACGTGTGACGATCAAGGATTTCCGGTATCGTTGATCGTCCACAAAGCGTCTCTTTAGTTCCGCGAGTTCTTTTTTTCGATAAGGTTTCAGGGGGCAGGAGCCCGAAGAAAGAAAAGGTATGAACCGAAGAGGCCCGGCAAACTGCCACGAAGAGGGCTGCAACGAATGATTGTGCATCATTGAGAGTATCAGGCTCTCAACGATGCATGGTCATTGCATGGTTACTACTTTGTCACTATGCTCGCCTGTAGTTGTAGTAGTAGTAGTAGTAGTAGTAGTAGTAGTTTGTTCTACGGCCATTGGACTATGTGGCCCATCACCCAGTGCCTTGGGCAAAATCGCGTTTTGAATTAGCGTCGCGTATGATCGATCGCGTTTGCTTTAGCGTTGCGAGAAATACTGATCGCGTTGATTTTTGTTTTGCAAATAAACAATATAGGTAACGTTAGCTGTAGAGTTGCGAACAATTCTGATCGCGATTGTCTTAGCGTTGCGAACAATTCTGATCGCGATCGTCTTAGCGTTGCGAACAATTCTGATCGTGTTTGCTTTAGAGTTGCGACAAAACACTGATCGCGTTTGCTTTTTGATAGAATTTAAAAATTTGTTTTCTATTATATATTTCTGACTTTTCTTAGTGTTGCGGTCTTGATAATACGCGATTTTTTCAATTAATTTTTCATTATGTATAAATTAGAGTTGCGAAAATGACTGATCGCGTTTTGAATTAGAGTTGCGTTTAATGAATTGCCCAAATATATGACTGGGACCTGCTGGACCAATTTGATGGTCCCCCTTTTGGACCATTTTTGTACGGTCCCCCTTGGACCATTTTTATATGGTCCCCCTTGGACCATTTTTATATGGTTCCACGCAGCTAGAACAGCTGCCTGTTTATTTGTTGCAGTCTAGTAAACTGCGACAGATTTCGTAAAGTTAGTATTGCGAATTATAAAGCGCAAGAATGCCCGCGTTTGATTTTTTAGAGTTGCGAATATTAATGAGCAGCCCCCTTCTGGGCTGTTCTCGGGAGATTTTTCATATCATATTAAACAAATTAGAGTTGCGAAATCGAGAATACACCACTCACGCGTTGTTTGCTTAAAATGAGTGGATTAAATGCCCTTATGGCTTATGTATATTTCTTTTCAAGTCGAGAGTTTGTTGAGGAAATACTGCTTAAAAATATGTATACATATATTCACTTGTTACGATAGAGTCACACATTTTTCATACCATTATTAATATTCAACAGATTGAATTTTTCGGTTTCATTTACATGTAAATTTCGAGGAATATTTTAATGTTTCATTTTTTTTAAACATTAGAGTCACCTTAAATTTTATTAAAAGTAGTGATGAATTTCGTTATTGAAGTTGTAAAACTTCTCGGGAGATCCTATCGTTTTTAATTTTGCAAGTTTGCATAAATAGTGTACATATTTATAAATTTTCGAAACTACTTCGTTTAAATCAAAGTATGATCGCGGAGTTTTTTAATTTTTGATTCATATGAAGTACGAAAAGCTTGCATTAGTATTATACTAAAATTATAAATGGAATTCGATGATCACATGTCGATTGTAAAGATATTTCTTTGTATTAAAATCGCGGTCGTTCGCTTTTTCTACTTTTATAATAAATAACGAGTCTTCACTCGTTTAAATAATCATCACAAGTATAGTATATTGCAATAAGATGTAATTGTTCTAAGTTTTCATTAAATGCCCGGAAATTTTCAGAAATTTGCTCGTATGTTTAAACTGAGAACGGGAAAAAATTCGTGAAAATTGAAGAGTTTTGAATATTCTGAGAAAGAGATAACATAATATAATAAATAAATAATATATCGAGTAGGATATATATGATCATAATTCCATTTTGTATTTCGGGATATTTTTCATGCATCAAATATTTATAAAGCGCAATTTAAATAGTCCGTGATTTTTTTTTCACTTTAGTACTGAGATAAAGTTTTAATTCATTTCATTTCATTTCACTTTTCCATTGCATTTTTGTGTGTTTAATAAATCTTTCCTTTTCAGCGTACTAATCACATGATTAAGCTTCTGTTACAGAAATTTCACAGGTTTCCGACAGATTTTCAGATAGCATAAGGAACAAGTATCTCAAGATTTGTTTAGTTATTAATTAATCAGTATAGAGGATGTTTCAGACAGCAACGACGGTTTAGAAGAAGACTGAAGAACTTAAACTGAAGAAAGAAGAACCTTAAGATTTGTTTAATTCTTAACTAATCAGTTTAGAGAATGTTTTAGACAGCAATGACGGTTTAGGAGAAGACTCAAGAATGTGGACTAAAGAAAGAAGAATTTCAAGATTTGTTTAATTGTTAACTAATCAGTATAGAGAATGTTTCAGACAGCAACGACGGTTTAGAAGAAGACTGAAGAACTTAAACTGAAGAAAGAAGAACCTTAAGATTTGTTTAATTCTTAACTAATCAGTTTAGAGAATGTTTCAGACAGCAATGACGATTTAGGAGAAGACTCAAGAACTTGGACTGAAGAAAGAAGAACCTCAAGATTTGTTTAATTGTTCACTAATCAGTTTAGAGAATGTTTTAGATAGCAACGTGGACATGGAAGAAGTAAGAAGAACCTGGACTGAAGAGAGAAGAACCTCAAGATTTTTTTTATTTGTTAACTAATCAGTTTAGAGAATATTTCAGACAGCAATGACGGTTTAGGAGAAGACTGAAGAAAGAAAAAATACCTTAGAAACGCCGTGGGATTTTATGAAGAACAGAGAAGAAAAATTGTATACTGTATCGGATGTTTACTTATTAGATCTATGGTTACGTAGGATCCCATTTTTATCCTTAGAACTCTGGTTAGGTAGGCTTCCACCTTTTGAATTAGACGAAGAGTTAGGTAGGCTCTCAGATTCTTCATTTCAAATGAAGTATTCTGAGTGAAAAATATAATCGATGTAATGAATATTTATTTCAGCAAACATCATGGAATTTTTTTAAAGAAGAACAGAAGGTCTTTATATCGTTTCAAATTTTTACTTAGCTATGTTGTTAGGTAGGCTTCCACTTTTTTATTTAGAAATCTAGTTAGGCAGGCGTATCCCTTTTTACTTAAAAATCTAGTTAGGCAGGCGTATCCCTTTTTACTTAGAAATCTAGTTAGGTAGGCTTAATCCTTTATACTTGCAATTAGATACATAATTAGGCAGGGTTCCCTATTTTACTTATTGTTAGATATGTTGTTAGGTAGGTTCGCTGATTCATAATTTCAAACCAATGAATCTGAATAAATAAACAAATCAATGTACAGAATATTTATTACAGCAAACATCGTGGGATTTTTTAAAAGAAGAACAGAAGATCTTCATATTGTTTCAAATTTTTACTTAGCTATGTTGTTAGGTAGGCTTCCACCTTTTTATTTAGAAATATTGTTAAGCAGGCGTATCCCTTTTTACTTAGAAATCTAGTTAGGCAGGCTTAACCCTGTATACTTGAAATTACGTGCATAATTAAGCAGGGTTCCCCAATTTACTTATTGTTAGATGTGTTGCTAGGTAGGCTCTCAGATTCATAAATTCAAACCAATGAATCTGAATAAATAAACTAATCAATATACAGAACATTTATTACAGCAAACATCGTGGGATTTATTAAAAGACCAACAGAAGGCAGAAAAAAGAAGAAAACGGGATCTTCATATTGTTTAAAATTTTTACTTAGATATATTGTTAGGCAGGCCTGCCTCTTTTCACTTACAATGAAGTATATTGTTAAGTAGGCTCTTTACCGAAAAATTAGTTAGGTAGGCACTCAGATTTTTATTCTGACTCGAAAGAATCGAGAACGAGTAAATAATCAATATAGAGAATATTTATTTCAGCGAGCATCGCTTTCAAACGAAGAAAAGAAGATAGAAGAATTGAAGCGAAGAGAAGAATACAGAAGAAACTTTGTATTATATCAAATATTAATTTAGATGTACTAATAGTAAAGTATCGATGTGGAAAATGTATGTTCTAATTGAAAAATTATTATTTTTACAGGCAGAATTTAATTTTTTTTGCGTTTAGGCAGGATAATATTTTTTATATGTTTTTTTCCAGGATAATATCTCACTTGTACTTAATTTAATTCGGGTAGGATAGCACAGAAACACCTCTTGCCATACTTTTGCAAATCGGTCGACGATCGAACGTTTTGCAAAGGTGTGTCGAAAGGATAGTATATTAATGAAAATAAATAAAATTTTACATAAATGGAGGGTTGGTTGGGACGTGGTTAGGGTGGGTCTCCGTTCGTAGCAACCTCCACGTGGTGAGACCTGGGCAATCGATATTATTTATGGTATAAATAAATTGTATTATCCCCCAAACAATTTCGATCGCTTGTGGCATAATATACTCGATGTTTATACCATAAACAATATCGAGCTAATTGGCTACGTTGTCATTGAATTTATTTATACGCATTTTGAACTCTTATAATACTTTTTAACTATTATCGTGCCTGCCATATCTTTCTCTTCAGAGAATTTTAATCCTAATTCTGGGTTAAAGTGTCAAAATGAAACTAAAGAATTTCAGAGTCTTCTAAACAGAGATCCATGGTGTTTGAGAAATTTTAACAAGGTATTTTCTGATTTAAGATGGAGGTCCATGATGAGACAGAAATTACGTATCTCATATGAGACTTTACGTATGTATATACATATATATTTAGTTTTTGCTGAGATTTTTGGCTCATGAGAAGAAAGTCTCATGAAATATTTCATCGTGGATCCCCACCTTAACACTTTGACAACCATGTTGTTTATTTGACTATCAGTAATGGTAGTAAGTATTTTTTATAAGATCTAAGCTCTACTTTTAGTAAATTTCTCTATTTCATTACACGAGTACATGAATGTTTGTAACATCATCACTTTTCTCTACTTTTCATTTTAAGGAGTGGATCTGTGTGGCTTCTGAGCGGCCCATATGAAGGGTATAGGGAAAAAACAGGGTATGTCCAGTTTTATTCTGCAGTGTTCAACTTAAAAAAAAAAAATTAAAATAACGTAAAACAATTATATTTTCGCTCATTTGATTTTTGTCACCTAATTAAACTACAACTTCGTGTCGTAAACAATACAGTTACACATTCATTGCACCTTGTTTCTTCACTGATGCACTAAAGTATGCAAAATTGATTTCCTCAATGAAAGTGTTTTGACATTTGTTGTTTTTTCCTTCACCCTTCATATGACATTTCAGTCTTACTTTTAACTGTAGAACACGCTGGTAAAGTTTGTACGAAAATCCGCGTGACGAGCGGACTGAAAAGATTTCGAGAAAACAGTTTGTGTACGGGAAAACTTACCTTGCTCGATAGAGTGATCAAGGAGAATCGGATTTCCGTCCCAATCAACCACCTCACCCTCCGCGTCGAACCACACCGTCAGGTTCCCCAGGTACCTGATGCAAACAGGGAAACGACCCGTTCACTCCAAAGAGAAACTTTTAAACGAGAGAAATTCTGTCGCGAAGAAATTACGAACTTTGTGTAGGCTGCAGCTTGGACAATCAGAACGGTTCTGTTTGCGTTTCCTTGCACCACCACCACTGGATACTCGTCCTGAGGGGTGTCGATGAACGGGGGTGGACCTGGAAGAATAATCGTTTGAGAGTACGAAAATCGTATGACTCTGTATCATTCGATGTGTTTCGAAAATAAAATACTTTGAAACAATACTTTGTGCATTGATTATTTTAGTAATACATAAAAAAAAAATGAGACTGTGGATGTTTATGCAATTTAACATTTTCTAATACCTCGAACGTGCATAATTTATAAAGCGAAACAAAAGATTGCCCTGACTGCATTAAAACTAATAACAGTTAAGGCGAGGATGTATATTTGCATAAATATCCGCAGTTTAGTTATTATAAGTATAATTGAGTAGGTAGAGAAAAGACGTGTGTGACGCGAGCTTAAACATTTATATACTGTCATTTCGGTGATAAGTATCTTTTGGCAAAGTTGTCATTTTTGTCGGCTGCAAAATTTTTCAAAGATAGTATAACTATTTTACTTCACACTGTAACTCATTAACTCTGGATAACTAAATTTTTGTAAAAATGACGATCGAAACAGTTGAATCTCGCGATATCGGATGATCCGCTTACTAAATATACTAATTATGCTTATTATTTGCTTACTTATTTATTAATAAATTTAATAACAAATATAACTTTCTAATATCATTTATCCTGTTTCTTTATAAGATAAAATATTTTTGTTGTTAAATAAAAAAAATTAAATTATATTCATGTTTTTAATTGACGTCGTCATTTTCACGAATGCCTGGTAATAACGTTACTCACACATAGCTTAGTTATCTAGAGTTAAATTAGCTTCAAACAAAAACTCTTCTAATTTGATGTCCTCGTATTCTATTAAATTTATAAGATTTTTATGGAAATCAGAAAGATTCTTAGAGCTTCATAAACATTTTATTTAATTCTACTTTGCGGTTCTACATACCGGAGTAGAGAAACGTATGCGAGTGTCCTCCGACAATCACGTCGATCAAAGGACACTCGGCGGCCATTATCCTGTCCACGTCTAATCCACAGTGACTTAAAACAATAATGATCCCGACCCCTTGGGATTTCAATCTCTTCGCCTCGGCGTTCACCGTCTCCACCTCGTCCAGAAACTTCAATTTTCCGGTGTCGGAAATTGTCTAGCAATTTACGAGTTTCGATTAAAGACCGTGAAACGTCGAGTCACTTCCCTTTGAACCTCCGTCCACGTAATCCTCAGCTTCCCGAGATTATTCGCAGTCGAGTCTTTTTTAAAAATCTTTTCAGTCCTATCGATGGACTCTCAAAACTTTAAAATACTTAATATGATCCTTCTCGAACGATTATTATGAATTAAAGATGGTAGACACTTCAGAGTTTATTAAATGGAGACCTTGAAGCGTTCTTAAGACTCTGAAGCAGAAACACAGAGCTGAAAGAGTTAAGTATCTATGTCGACAATAAATTCTTCTTTTTGTACCGTTTAATTGCAGCGGACACTGGAGGATTTAATCGATGGAGGTTCAAACGAAAGGTCTGGGAAGGCCTTGGCATCTCCTTCTTTAGATTAGTATAGATATGAGGAAAATCAACAGATTCAGAGACACGCTTGATGTCACTTGAGACTCTTGATAAAAACAAAAAGAATTGGACTTGATACGAACGTTCGTGGTCGACAAAATGACACCAATGACCCCGATTTTCGTGCCGTTTCTGACGATGATCGTGCTGTTCCTGTAGAGGCCCTGAAGGTACGGAATGTTTAGGGAAATGTTAGATCGAGATTTTTTTATATTCGAGTGTGAAAATTTATTTATTTACCTGCATCGTCGGTTCTTCGCTGGCGTCGATGTTTGTCACCACGACGGGTGCTTTGACGTTTTTTAAAAATGGCACCACGCCCGCGACACCGTTGTCGAATTCGTGGTTTCCTATTGTCTGCAATTTATTAATTATTCTCCATTAGATTTTTTATATTTCCCGACAAGCAAACTGTAAAAGTATTTTCTATAGTTATTCAATCGTAAAGAATGTAATCAATGGAATAATGTTGTCTAGATATTATCATTCATTATCTATAGATTCTAAAGAATCACGTTCGTAAATCGATTTCGATCAATCGAACTGATCTTTTAAGTGATCGAAGTCTGAATCAATTTAATATATTTTAGAATGGACGAGATACTGATTGTGAGTTAGACGTTTTAGAAACAGCTAAAAATACTGACAACACTTCGTTAATTTCTTTAGAATTGTTTGTATGATTAAACTGCAGATATTTATGCAAATATATATTTCTATTCCTAAATACAGCAGGATCTCGATTATTCGAACTGCAATTTGTAACCAAGTGACTCATATTGCGACTCTGTTTCTCATAAAACTGATAATGTTATTTTAGAATGTAAAACAAATGGTGGTATATAATTAAACACTCGTTATCAGTGTCATTAATGATAATTTCAGTCTGTAGTTGATACAAGATGCTTTTCGGAAGATCTTTGTGATCTTTTGGAAGATGCTTGTGTTTGGTTGCAGATAAAGATTTGAAATAATATCAGAATTACAGTTTTGTGTTGTTAATTTGTCAAAATGAAATTTTATGCACAGGCTACCATCGAATAACTAGGTCAATTTATTCCACTCTGTTCGAGACGTAGGATCCATAGAAATTTGAGGATGGCAAAAACCGTGCATAGAAACTTGAGCATTTGGTTCCAAAAATTTGTTAAAATAAAACACCTAAATAGGTACGTATTTTAGGAATTGCATTCCATACTATTGAAAATCGCGCAATTTAAGACTCAAGCTCCATAGAAAATTATATATTCGATTCCAAAAATTAATTAACCCTTTGACTGTGAACGGCGCTTATAGACGGTTTACAAAGCCGCTTATCGTGTACTGTCGACGCCGATGGGCGTTCTGTGCAATGGCTCACTACGTGCCACTGTAGCACGGCCGCACGCAGCGTTCACCTCGCTTCCAAGAAACCCACAGTCAAAGGGTTTAATAAAAACGTATTTTCAGGCTGTCGTTCCATGCGATTCACGACATCGTGTAATTCGAGGGACACCTGCACTTGAACAGAATATAATGAATTACATAAGTATCTTCCAAATTCAATCTTCCAAAATTCTCGTTTCCTCTGTACGCATCGATTCTCGCGAGCGATCAAATTAATTTTATTAGCAGATCAAGGATCCGTCGGTCATTTTGAAGGAAATCGTTTGGTCACTTTCGAGGAAATCGTTCGGTCAGTTTCGATGGTTTTGGGGAACGATCTCGTTGAGTAACGGGACGAGACCGCGTGCAAATAATCGATCGTTAACTCTTTGACCCAATTGAGTCTCGTGCTCGTCCGCGTTCCTTTTTTTCTGACCGACTGATCACGTCGCTTTACCATCACGTCGTGCGGTAACATGTTCATGAACACGGCGGTCACGTTCCAACGATGAACATTATACCAAAGCGTCCCTTGGAAATGATCTCCAGCGTTCAGGAACACGGGGTTCGGTCTCTCTTCGATCAATCGATTCACCGCCGTCGACACTCGCGCGATTCCTCCCACGCAATTCTTTTCTTCGCCCTTGTGACAAGCACCGGATGTTGCACCCGTCTGCTCGAACCTGAGGAATAAATGGAATTTCTGAAATTTCATACGTGGAGATGAAGAAAATGCGAATGAAGATGCATTAGGTGTGCTCTGAATTATTAGGTCATAACACGTTGGCTGCTGGGCTAACTTTCACGTTTCTGTCCCCAGGTGGCAACATCTCGAGTCGTGTGGCTTCTCAAACATTTACTTCGTGATCGAATATTATACTATTGGCTTACAACAGACAATTTGCATATATATATTTAATCTGTGACCTGTGAAACACCCCTGATGTGACAGAAACAAGTTAGAGAATTTTATAGATACGCAGATAGCAATATAAAATAGGATTTAGAAATTCTGAAAAAATTCTGAAATTCTGTTTAAAAATAGTGTTTGTATTTTGTTTAGTAGCATTCAATCTTCGGAGGACTGACCATTATCTTTTAACTTTACCGAGTTTCGATTAATTTCCGAGTGTCAATTTCCGTGTATGTAATTTTCGTGAAATTATATTAACCCTTTCGCTGTTAATCCGCACGACACACGGACCATGGAGGCAGTACCATGCTGCTAACAGTCACTATGTTGACTTGTGTCGCCTGTGCTAATAAAAACCGTTTTTTTGTCCCTTTGTTCATAGTCGCACCAAGTTGCATTTATTCTCTTAATTATAGTTTCGTGTCATTAAAATAATTCAAGAATTTAGAAAGTAACCCCACACAATTTCTTTATAATTTTCGATTTAATTTCATTGAACGTTTGAGTATCAAACATAAAACCGCTGAAACAAAAGAATGAACAATAAAACTTAAACCAGATTTCAAAGTTCGTATGAAGAAGACATAAATTATATTTGCTGAATGTCAACGATCTTTATAAGATCCACACCGAAAGGATTAAAAAATAGAGGTCTCATCTCAATGCAGATCCAGGATGACGAAACACTATGCTTGTATACAAATTACGATTTCCATGTAGTGTCTATCTCCGCATAAATTAAAGTTAAAGACCTTCCGTGCAACGTCCTTCGTCTTTACTTTTATCTAAAAAGCATCAGAATTAGGATATCGTGGCCTTGGTTGCGGAATAATCAGTTTTCCACAGTTCTCCAAGGAATTATTTTTTTTTGTAGCTTCGTCTCGAGCGGTATATCGATTGCGAAACAATAGAACGCGCTAACGTTAGCAATTATTAATATCAATGTTAATTGCGTTAATTAGGAGAAACGTTTCTGACGGCCTCGATTCTCGTTCAAGATATCACTCGAGGTTCCTTCGAAATCGGTTCAATGGACTCACGTGACTCACCTCGCGTGGAAATCATTTAGGTGTATCACGGACAATTCGAACAGGTCTGATCGTCCAGGATAGTACAGTCCTCTTCCGGTGAATCCCCAGGACATCTGCACCAGGCACAGCAGCAGTACAAATAATTTCATCTTGAACTTCCTTCAGAATCGTGCGCCCCTGAGCAATCAGAATTCTCCACGAGTTTTCCTTCGCTGCTGAAGAAAAATTGACCCTCTCCGGCTTCTGTGATTCAATTTCGATCCATGATGACTGCTTGAAAATATAATAAAAATCTTTGTAAATTTTTAAATGGTGTCTTGGTGAATTAGTTTATCGCGTCTTCGTTTAATAAGTGCATTCTTCGGAGCCATAAAAATTTCCATTGTGATTAGTCTCTTCGTCGATAGAAACATCGGAGAAAAATATGAGCGAGATATTGAGATATAAAATAATTTTAAAAGAAGTATCGATAGATTAAAAACGAAATCGTGATTCACTGTGGCTGTTGCAACGATCTGAGAATGTATACGTTTAGCATGATTTTACTGTGGAACCCCTGGTCAATGGCGTTGCTAAATCCGAACTCCACTCGACGGGAAAATTAATCGAGTTTATGCAGCTTCCTGCCCTCGCATAATAGAATCATTTGTTTTCATGTAGTCACACGCATCGGGCAGAACTTGAATGATTTCCAAACGCCGAGAGACAGACACCCCTTTTATTCTCTCCTTATCACACACTTTTTTTTTATCGGTCACAGATTAACGTCCATAAATGCACTCTTCTATGTTGAACCCTGTTCCGTGTTTCGTTATGCACTGTTCCTCGGGTTAATTACAAATCATCTAGACCTCCAGCCTTTCTTTTTTAATTACTTCTGGGACAAATACGTAAACAATCTAGCCACAAATCAGAGAAGACAAAAACGATGAATCATATAGAGTCACTTCTGTTTGCAGAAGTCGATGCTCGGAAAAAATTGTTTAAAAACTTCCGGAGCGGATGTCGCGACTTCTTTGACTTCCCAGAAATATTAAAGTGGACCACGTTGAAGCAAAGAATAGGTTTTACTGTGATTCACGGCCTGACGAAGAAAAAATTGACAAAACAATGGGACTGTGTTCCGGAAGAGAGCGCGGAATAATCGACACCATCCTGGAACCATATTTTCTGGAGAATTGCGCGTGTAATCGGACGAAAACGCGGCGATAATTGATCACGTAGCGCTCGTTAAGTTATCAGAGGAGGTAACGCACCTGTCAGCTGCGAAAGCCGGCTGAAAACTGAAAGAATTTGTGTCTTTCGATCCTTTCACGGCTCGCCGACGGCATTATCTGCTAAAACATCGTCTTGTTGTACTACCCACGACACTAAATTCGACTCTTTTTTCTGACTATTTAACAACTTTTTTCGGTCGAACTTGCTCCAAAAGATAGCAAATACATGTTAGTTTTCTTAAAATCGATTCATACTGCAACCCGTGTCCAGCAGATTTAATTAAATTAAATAATTGTTTTATTAAATTTTGAGAAACACTAACCTTGGTTTAGTTAAATATTTTTTTACCTGAGTAGGTTGGGTTTCTGCACTGTACAGCGTGTTAATAGAATTTATAGTTCTTTTATAGTCAGTAGAAATAAAAAAATTTAGACACTCAATAAAAGTATTTTATTTTTAATCATTTTTAGTCGAATCATAGTGGCTGCCTTTATGAAAAGAATAATCATTTATCCGTCGAAGATGCTGCACTTATCAGAAAATCCTCCGTTTCATCACAGTTTGATTGTTCCCCACATTTTCTCGTCGCTTTATTGTGCCATCTTATCGACACGTGCTCAGGTAGCGAGATTTTACTGATCATTGACATCTTTTTCGCTTATCTGTTAATCAGAAAGTCGCTTAAACACGACGCTTTCGTAAGATTGTAATCGTCGATCTATCGTGAACTTTCGAAAGTCGTTGGTAAATTGCCGTGTGTTTTCTTTGTCGAGATTTCTCACCTTTGAAATGTTCTTGAAATTTAAACTGATCCATCAATCAGTAACGATTTCGATGTCTTGCAATATTTCTCTTCGATGTATACTGTAAAAATATTATTCTATTAAGTCCTTGGCACGTGTTGCTGATTTTTTGTCACTGCGTGTACATAAATATTTTGACAGACTGTTGGCCAAAAGAAGCTTTGAAGAAGAAGTACAATGAGGTACTGTTTTGTTACATGTTTTTTGCCAATAAATTTAATGTTGTTTATTCGATAGATATAGTGGTAAACAAATACAGGAGAAGTATAATTACTTTTAAAAAATCAAAGATGCATACATCTACTTTTGGCGAAAAGATGAAGATTTATGTTAATGAGATCCTTCGAAAAGTGGAATGAGAAATTCCAGACGAAGGGACTATTTGCTACCTAGAACAATGCTTGGGATCTTTTTCATGGAAGTTCACCTTCTTCTACCTGGCACAGCCTCTTCACGACCCTTCAAACGAGTCTTCGGAATCTTCCCAAAGAAGAGTAATCACGACTACAAAATTCGAAGCAATCTCCGTGATTTCTATCAATTTAATTAACCAATACACGGTGAAGAACGTCGAGAAATATGAAAGTCAACGAGGAATTTGTCGAAGGAAAAATGCAGAATAAGAATTTTTCTCCATTTTTACCTTGGAAGGTAGATGACTTTCTAATAAAACTAGTTTACATTTGCGAACGCAGGTCTCGACATATAAATTATAACGATTACAGTTTTTTGTACGGGGCGGATGCAATGCATCAATATTTTTGACACAATCTTTTTTTCAATTGCAATTACAATAAAATTGACGTATGAATATGAAATATAGTATTCGAGATATGACATTGAGCATCGAGCAACTAGTTTGTTACACAATGTTCCCTCCGTACGCGTTAGACATCCAGATACATGTATGCACATAATTAATCCACCTTCGCAGATTTTTGCGCGCTGCAGCCGCGCTAATGAAAATAAATTCGCAATTCAAAACAAGAGTGATTTGCGTGTCGAACCAGTTTCAGAGACTCGATTATCGGTATCCAGGCAGAAAATCTATCGATACGCCGGAATATTCCATCGAATGATTCATGTAATTTGTAAAATGGTAAGCTTTTCACAAGAATTGTTTATTCTCTCGAATTTATTAAATAAATTTAATACGGTCCACGAGAAAATTAATCTTCAATGCTACGTTAAATTACCGTACTCTTAATTACTTCTTTTTACAAAACCATCGATCAATAACGGAAAGGATTATAAAGATATTTAATATCGGTTATTTTCAGAATTCAGGGTCAAGTGGAAGCAGATTAACATTTACTGTCATGACAAACGTACGTAATGAAAAAGTCGTTTAAAATATTGCGCAATTATTTTCGATTGACGCTGCGACAGATTTATCTTATATATTACTCACAATCGCAATTATTGTTGTCATTCTCACGGTATTATAGTTATTCCTCTGACTCGTGTAATTAAATGAATCATACGATTGTTTCAAGCTGTTACAAACTTATTTCTGTACGAACAATTTCATTTCAAACCTCTTGATACTTCAGAGGCAAGCAATTTGTCATAGCAAGTCAGTCTTTGATGACAGGAAAAATTTATGTAGGTGAACGAATCTGCCAATCTCTTTGTAGTTACTCGCAAACGTTGTCATTTACATTTGTTCAGATTCAGAGATAAATAGATTCGAGGTTCCTCGAATCGATAAACGTCGAAGACCCGCGGTGCTTCGTGTCGCGTAAATAATAAAACTGCTCGGAAACTGGCTGGCTGACAAGAAAATCGTTCTATATTCGAGGTCTGGCCGCTTAATCAGACCGAGACTGTCAACGAGGATAGATCCAGCGGGAAATATTTGCATTTTCCCGAGAGATGCAAATACTGATACCGGACTTCATTTCTGATAAGGTTGATCCTCTTATCTAACCGCGACAAAACGTGTGTAAGCGAAGAATTCTACTTTCTGTTCATTTGAGGCGTTTTTTTTTTGTTTCCGATAAGAAGGAGAACTGTAAGACGTATGAAGTGTTATTTTTATTTTTTAATAATTTTTTGAGGGATGAATAGATGTGTAGAAAATTTGCAGACTATATTCTGAGGCCTCAAATTTATTTAATAAAATAATTAGGAATTTGTACAAAAATTCTCAGGCACATTAATATTGTAATCTTAGTATAAAATAACGAGTGAGTGATCGAATTTATATGTATTTAAAATAGTTTAGCATGTCAAGAATTTTTTAATGCGACAGTAAACGTGTTACGTGAACAAATTATAAATTGTTTCCCTAAAGTGGAGCGGAATTATTGAAGTAAACACTAAATCGGGGTATTAAGGGATAATTTCGAACGTCTGCTTGCGTTTACTCAAGCATTGAAATCACCCGATTGATAACAGAGCATTGCTGTATTTTCCATCGCTCCGATTGCTGTGAACTTTTTCATTTTCATTACACGCGACGCAGAAACTTCAGTAGTTTATTTAAACAATATTTCAAAAGAAATCAGTGAGAGATTTTTACCATGGACCATATCATATTTTTAGAATCATATCTTCGAATAAAATAATAAAACTGTACTTCAAACCACCGTGAAATAAAATAACATCATGACTTAATTACTTCGAAAATATTCAATTATTTATTTACGAGCGTTCAAATTATTTACCAAAACGATTCTCTATCTTTAATTAACAAACTGCAAACGCTATACAACGCACAATACAATTACAATACGATCCACTGTCTTTTAAAATACACTCATTCTCATTTATATTATTCTATACAACCATCGATTAAGTATCAAAATGATACTTCAACATGTCCAGGATTCCATAAATTTATAAAATACCCAGAAAAAATGTTAAACAACCCCAAAACGGGTATTGATTTTCTACAGCACACAACAGACAGCAAATCGGAAGCGGCTATCCGCACTGTCATCCATCATAGCAGCATAGTGATTCTACCAACGTATTTTTTAAGCTGAGGCCACACGAGCGTTTTGGTAACGTCCGTGCGACGGACGTTTCTGTAGTGAACATACGAGCGTCGGTTCTTTTGCGTTAGTTTACCAGAAGGAATTGGATACATTATGGATGCGTATGAGATCATAAGTTAGGAAAAAAGATAACCATGATAGTGAAATAATGCTAATAATAGTAAAAATCTTTAGACTATTAAAAAGTTTCATATTAAAAGCCTTGGGACGTTCTGCAGTCGTTCGATATTATTTTTTTCCTCGAAAATTCAGAAAAGCAAGAAGCGAGGGTGACATAGGTCGTCTATCTCTATCAGAAGAAACATTATTTTTAAGGAGGTGCGCGTGTTGTCTGTGGCTTCCTTAGAGTTTGCAAAAGCTACGTAATTTGTACACGCGATGTAATTGTTTGATCCGTATTCAAACTCCTGCCGGTGTGAAATATGTAAATGACCCTTGGACACCGGACGTCGAATCCAAGGGAAAACCCTCCAGAGTTTTCTGGCCTCTACCCTGCCATAAAACGGACGTCAACGAAGCGCTCCTGTGAACAGTCACCTTGCCTCGACATCACGACGTCCGTCGCAACGGACGTTACAAAAATGCTCGTGTGGCCCCAGCCTCAATATAATTTTAAAACGTGCGTTGTAGTATAAAAACTTCAGTGAGAAAGTAACGTGCGTTCACGACGATACATGATGCTCCAACGTGCACTTCAATATATAACAATATAATGCTGGAACGTCCGTCACGACGTCCGTCACGACGTCCGTTACAAAAACGTCTCAGACTCAGACCACAGAGTGAAAGTGTTAAGGGGTATTGCGCGATGCGGACTGTCTGATAAGGCCAACCTGGCTTGGTGTTCGAACGAACCGACGAAATCCACTCCATCGGAGCGGTGATTCGCATGATCGGGGGCAAACGTTAGGTTCTACAAGCTTTTCGGCCGACGATCGCGTTCAGTCGACGCTGAGCGCTCGGTAAAATCGGCTCGCTCGTAGAAAAACGCGTCGACGATTCTCTTTACCTCTCTCTATCTCCTTCGATCTCTCTCTCTCTCTCTCTGTCTCTCTTTCTATTCTTTTTTAATTCTCTCTCGTCCTCTCTTGAGTGAGTACGCGGTCGTTGTGCAACCGGCAGCCGATTCAACGGTACACGAATTTGCCAGCGGTGACTGGCAGCCAGGAGCATCTTCTTGGACCGACTGTGAGACATATTTTTAGAGCACCTTATCGGTAGAAAATCGAGACCACTGGTGGAAATTTGCGAAAGCTTTTTCCTTGATGATCCATGCTCACCAGGGGGTGCTACCCTATCGATCTTTGTGATTGCTTTATTTTTTCTGAACGCGGAGGTGTGGATTAGAAGCTTTTGTAAAAGTGACAGATTCGTTGGTGAAATGAGCTAGTAAGGAAGAAGTATTCTCAGTCTTTGTGATTGTCAAATTCTTTTTGTTTAAGATCTTTTGAGATTTGAAGTGTTAGAGCAGCGAGAATCTTGTGAATTTTTTAAGATACAGAGTTGTATCTGTGGGAGTTCTGAATAATGATGGTACTGATTCGAAATTTTGCGGTATTCTGAGTCTTCGAAATCTTTTTGTGTTAATTTCGCAGAGAATGTTGCATCTGTGAATTTTTCTGAATGATAAGACCACTGAATTGAAATTTTGGAGTACCCTGTATCTGTGTATATCAAATTTTTAAAGAAAATTGCATCTGTGGATTGTTTAGAATAATGAACATACTAAAAGTTAGAATGACTTTTTTACTTACATTCTAGCTTAGCGTAGCACTCATTAGAATAGAATTTTATCATTGTGAAATAGTTACTGAATATTCATTTTCGAGTTAGACGAAGATCGATTACCGCTGATGATGATTGACAGAACTGTTGCCTCCTGCGACAGAAAAAATGAAAATGAGTCACATCGTTCGCAACTTTCAGCCGGTGGGGTGTAAGTGTCCGTGGTCTTGACGATATAATTTATCATTTTGTCGTCGACATTTTGTCGGCTGCACGCTCAACAGGTGTACGGGAATTTTACGACACGTCGATGATGCTATATATAAAATTTATCGCGTGTCAAATTCTACGGTCGTGTAACTATTTCCCTCTCTTAGTTAGAAAATATTCGTTTAAAACATAAACGGAGGAATCCCTAAATTTTTGGTATTACAAAAATTTGAAAAATTCTTTCGACGCGCAGGTTGAGAAAAATGTCAGACGTTCAATCGGGATTAAATTTTATCGTAAAAAAAATATTTAATCCTTGAATCTTTGTGTTAAATGTGTGTTACAAGAAATTTACTTGATTTTTTAACTGGAGGTGTACCTTTTATTTAGATAAATATTTTAATGTTATTTATTTCTTGATCAGTTGTATGGCTGTCCTTTTATCTCATTATACGTGACGATACGACTAAAACTCGCGCAGTGAACTGCACGCTGCTTGTTACTGATATATTCTACTTGCTGTTCCACTGATTACGGAAACGCGAGTAATTAATGAATGCTCTAGAAAATACTTGTGATATTATCGAACCAATGTCATAGTGTCCCCACAGAAGCTGAATGAAATTAAGAAATAATTCAGTAAAAAGATGACTTAAAAAATTCAGTATGAGACACTGAACAAGTTTAGTAATCGTAACTTTCCAGCACAGTCTACATATTACAAAAATTCTTGCACGCGCAATAAAACATGAAAAAAACTGGAGCTATTGAATAATGCTTGAAACCGATTAACAACTGTCACAATAAATGACAACAGCACTTTGATAATAATAATTCTTTCGCGAAAGATAAAAGAATTTTTATGTACAATGATAAGAGCTCTGTATAAAAAATTCCGTTAAGAATTCTAATATTGTTCTATAGAAAGCCACGAATGTGCCTTTTTGTGGAAAAGCCAATTAACTTTTCCGGAAAAAATCGTGCACCGTGTGCTGAAATTGTCCACGCTAGAATCCACGCTGAATTGAGTATTTAATTACCGTGATACGTACGATGTCAATTGTTAAGTTGCTTCAGTGTTGAAAAACTGCAAAATATGTAACGAAAGAAACATACTTTAATAAGAAAACCTCCATGATTATTCATCTGAATAAACACGTTCCAAGTGTACAATAAACGCCTGAGCAGGGACCGATACAGTGGTCCATAGCACACGGTGGACGATTTTTCAGACCATCGAAATATACAAATTCATCATTCTCAAAGGGTTAACGAATAATTGAATCAAACCGCTAACACAGCTTGTCTAAGCAAGGTATAGAAAAATTGATAATATTAGCAATTTTTTAACCAAATTTCTTTGGCTTATATTTTCGATACTAGCAACACGTATGTACCTATGAATCTATAATTCCACTTGCAATTTCAATAATTAAGATTCCGTTTATTTCGTCTTCTGCCTGTTTTTTAATTCAGTCAAAATAACCAAAAAACATAATATAGTGTGCAATAAGAAAATTCCGTCCAAAAATGTTTAACTCTTCATATCCCGTGCTCAAGGGTTTCACAAAATTAATAAAATCGATTAATCGATATTACTTCAACTTATATACATTTCAAAAATTCCTCTCGATTATACAAATAAGAATCGAGAATTATCTGTGAAAAAGTATGTCGTGTTTGCAAGCAGTTGTTTTGACAACATCAACCAGCACATTTCACCGATAATCCACGCGGAATTTCGAAAACAATCGCGGAATGAATTAAAAGTCACGCGCGTCCGTGTCGACGATCGCTGCCGACGCTGCCAAAAATTGAGTCCCCTGAGGGACGCGGTTCTTTCATCGGGCCAAAGATCGATTTGTGTATCGTCAATCGAGCTCATTGA
This sequence comes from Macropis europaea, assembly GCA_916610135.2. Taxonomy (NCBI): domain Eukaryota; kingdom Metazoa; phylum Arthropoda; class Insecta; order Hymenoptera; family Melittidae; genus Macropis; species Macropis europaea. Next base: position 16,612,967 of record OU744344.1, on the reverse strand, counting down.
ATTCGATTCGATTGAATTCGCTGAATCGAAACGGTGGCCGGCGATCGGGCTTGAATGAGACTTGAGTCAGCGACTCTGAGCGCACGTTTTGGAACGCTCGTTGGCAAGCGACGCACGGTTTCGCAAGAAATTTCGTGGACATCGCGGACGACACCGTTCGCGTTCTGTTGCCCCACGTTCCACTTGAAATTCCTCGCGATCGTAAAGCTTTTTACGATGGAAATCCATTCCGCGACATGTCGCGGGCCGAAATCCTCGCCAGCCTGACCCGCGTGTATTTTCGTATTTATGCCAAACCGTTCTGCAATGTCTTCTATCTCGTTAAAACGCCCCACAGTGTGTTCGACAGTAATAATTGAAAACGCGATACATGTTCTGTGGGAGCTTTCTTTGGACTGAAGAAGAATATAGTGAGCTCATCGCCAGATAACACTTGAGATACATCTTCTTGAGAATAAATTGGGGAATTTCGAGTATATATTGGGGGTATAGGAAATTGAGAACGATAGAATATAGTCGATGGTTTCAATTTTATGATCTAACTATTTTCAGAATCGAGGTTGAACAATTGAATTTGATTTCACTGTCAAAGCGTTCTCTATACGATCGATAGTAATATGTAATTACATTTTCGGAGTTATATGTATACCTACAAGCGCAAGAAGCTACTATAATTTCTTCAGACCAAAAAGTGTAATGATTGCAGTAAAAATTAACGATCCATAAAATTGCGATCCAAAAGAAATTGTCAACTGTAAAAACGAGACCACAGATGGTCGGCGATCCAGAAAATGTATTTGCTTCTTCTAAACTCGCTTTTAAAGAGTTTTGTACGATTTCTAGATGTCGTAATAGAAAAAAGGAGGAAGTACAGGAGGCAATGAAGTGGACAAGGTCGAATAATTGGTGAACACATTTCTTTTGCCTGATAACCGCACGATAACCGCGAGCCTTGTATTGTGCTACCTTTTAAACAACACGAGACATCAGCACCGTGTGAAATCGAGGAAAACCGTGCAACCGAGGCGTGAGCGAAAATGCAGCGAATTTCCCTTGTGATTTTCTGCATCCTCGTGTTTTACGAGGTCCTTGGTAATCCTATTCCAAGGAACGACGTGGGACTTACCATCAGGATCGTTCACACGAATGACATGCATGCAAGGTAATTGCGCCAGAAATAATAAAAATGAGTAATACGAAAAGTTGGTAAATTATTTTAATTCGATCAGTCGTCGATAAGAATAATCGCTGAATTTTTATAGCTTATGATAACACTGTAAAGAAGTATTTAAACTCACTGCAGTACCATAATGAAACACTTGATAGTTGGTAATCAAGTAATTCTAAAGAGAAACGAATGTACTGTTCAGCAAATATTCAAATTAGTAGAATATTTGTAATTTATGATCGTTTGAATCTTTTATTGTATTGATATCGAATCGATTCGACAGCCCCGTTCTTGCGACACCTTCAAGTTCAATATTGAGTCAGTTGATGATCGATCATTTATAAACGGTTTCACAGTAATTAACACACGACGGCGCAGCTAATGAAGCCTCGTGGCTTATCCACTTATCGAGAAAATAGATCGATTCGTTTGCATGTTCGAACGAACTTCCTGCCGCCGATAATTACGCTTCCCCTATCTGATCGTGTTTTTTCGTCGACTTTTGCATATTCTGCGGCGTCGTCGGGTTCCGGGAACATTTTTTTACGTTCGATGGATTTTTTAAAATTAAATCAAAACACATTGTGACACGCGTGCGAGTCCTCAAGCTGAATTGTTAATTAAATCATACGCGATGTAGGAAATTAGGTGGAAACGTTTGAATATTTGTTACAATGCTTCAAAAGAGGACTGTATCTCAAAAATGATTCCTATTGTTATTTGTGTGATATGAACTACACCTGCGTTGATACGCTACTTTACATACACCCTGTATAGTCTAGTTTACATTAAAAACTACTTTTCCGCAGGTTCGAGCAGACGTCGAGGGTGTCGAGCGTCTGTTCGACAAAAGACGCGGCAGCAGGAAAATGTTACGGAGGGTTTGCAAGGATCGCGACTTTAGTTCGACAGGCCAGGAATTCATCCACCCCTTGCCTCTTCTTGAACGCCGGGGACACTTATCAAGGCTCGATGTGGTACAACGTGTACAAATGGAGAGTGGTCGCGAAGTTCCTGAACCTTCTGGCTCCGGACGCGATAGTACGAGCAACAATTTTTTTTTTCTTAATTCTCCTTGTAACAATTTGGCACGCTCTAATTATGCTACAAGTCGATTTACTGTCGATGAAAGGATTAAAATGTTCCTCGGTGGACTGTAGATCGATCGTTAAGGTATTTGCGGCTTTTAAAGCTAGCTCGACGATTAGGAACAAGTGTTCTGTTGGTTGAAATGTTGCTAGTCATCTGCGGTAATTTGACTGGCGATTATCGCTCGAAACATCAAATTTATTTTGACGTCATCAGACAGCAGGATAAAAAACCGCTCGTTACGAGGTAATTCCCACATGAAGAGAAGTACCATTTGCTTTTTTAGAGCTTAGGTAATCACGAGTTCGATGACGGTGTGGACGGTCTGATACCCTTCATCCAGAACGCCACGTTTCCAATCGTCACCGCTAATTTGGATTTGAGCAAACAACCGAATCTGGCCGCGACGAACCTGAAAAACCACACGATCCTCACGGTGAACGGGACGAAGATCGGTGTGATCGGTTACCTCACTCCAGAGACCAAGGTCATCTCCAGCACGGAGAACGTGATCTTCCTTGACGAAGTGGAAAGCGTCCGCAGAGAAGCGAAAGAGCTGAAGAAACAAGGTGTCGACATCCTGATCGCCCTAGGTCACTCTGGCTTCGACGTCGATAAGAAAATCGCCAAAGAAGTGGAGGATATAGATCTTGTTATCGGTGGACACACGAACACGTTCCTCTACAACGGCAAACAGCCTGATCTGGAGGTGCCTGAAGGCCTCTATCCAACGGAGGTGGTGCAGAAAAGCGGGAGGAAGGTTTACGTCGTCCAGGCGTACGCGTACACGAAGTACCTAGGGAATTTCAGCGTAACCTTCGACTCTAAAGGAGAGGTGACCGATATCAAGGGCAATCCGATGCTCGTTGACAGTAGTATTGAACAGGTAACTGCATGAGATCTTGAACTGACTAAAATTCAATGATACTTCAAAAGTGTTCTCCATTTGTCATGCTTATCAAAGAGATCTTTGCGTTTTAAAATGATGTCATTGTGTCGATTCCAAACAGGATGTAAACATTCTCGCGGAACTGGACAACATGAGAGGAGCCATTGATAACGTGAGCCTCACTGTGGTTGGAAGAACTCGTGTCCTTCTTGAAGGGAACAGCAAAATCTGTAGACGCGAAGAATGTAACCTGGGGAACCTCATCACGGATTCCATGATCGACTATGTAAATCACTCTACCCTTTTCTTTTTCGTTTTTAATTGAGCGTTCTCCAAGTGCATGTTACTCGACGAATGCAATTACAGAATGCTAAAGAATTCGCTGGCAAAGACGGGTGGACGGACGCTGCGATAGCTTTTCAAAACGGTGGTAGCATCAGGACTTCAATCAGCAGAGACAACGATGACAAAGTACGATGATCGATCAGGTTGCACCTGGAAATGACAAAACAATACAATGTTTCTCCACTCGTCAAGAAATTAATATTCTTGTTAATTATCATAGGTCACCATGGGAGACGTTCTCAGTGTGTTACCATTCCACAATATGATCCTGAAGGCTCCCATGACCGGAGAAATGATTCGTTCCGTGTTAGAGTGGAGCGTTTACAATTTGGACACGAACACCACCTCGAACCTGTACGGTGCATTCGTGCAGTTCTCTGGACTTCAAGTACTTTTTTTTTCAAGATTTTTTAGAACTTCCAGTTCTGGCTGAAGGTTTCTAATCTTCTGATAACTTGTTCAGGTGGTCTATGACTTGACTCGACCGAAGAACTCGAGGGTGGTGTCGGTGCACGTGCAATGCGCAGCCTGCAGCTTTCCATCGTACAGCGAACTGAAGAAGAATGAAACGTACAAAGTACTCATGACAGATTTCATGCAGAGTGGCGGTGATGGGTATACGATGCTGAAGGATCTGAAAACCCAACCCGTTGGTAAATATCCCCAGTAATTTGTAGCTTGCGTCGAGTCCACGTTGAGACTTTCAGCGCACAGACTAACAAACGACCTCCTGTTTTAGGTGGTACCACTTCGGATGCACTTGTCGAATATTTCAAGAAACATAGCCCAGTGCATCCTGGGGTCGAGTGGAGAATCAGTTACGTTGAAACAGCAACGGGACACAGTCACTCGAGCAGCGTGCATCAGTCTGTCCGATTTGCGATTTTACTGCCAATAATCAGCTGGATATTTGTCAGATAGGTACACTCACGAGAGTACCCCTTAAACAATCAGATCGATCAGTATTCGAAATGTTAACTTATGAGAGAGGTTCTCGTATTACCTGCGTCTCTACCTCAATTATACAAAACATAGCTATAGGTTTTAGCGTTGATCAGGGACATTTGAACAACTGACTCTTAACAATCCGTGGAAGATCCACTGTATTTGTTAGCTGTTCGCACGAAAGATAAAGAGATATCATGTTTGTATTGTCTGATATTATAGTGAAGGGGGTTCATTCATTGAACTTTGGATCCCCGTCAATCCTAGTTAAACATTGCACACGATGTATGAGTATAGTTGTCTTGAGTATAGAATACATGAATTCAGAAAAAATACTTTAGATGTCTAGTAGTGAAACTGTTTCATTAAAACATACGTTTAAATTTCTGGAACGTCGAATCTACTCCTGCTCAAACCGTACACACATTTAACAAATCTTGAAGCAAGCCCAAAATATCATTCAGAAATTCTTCCTTCTTTTTAACGAGACTCTGTAGGCTGAAAAGTGAAGAAGAGCAAATTATCAAATTCTGAAATCCAAATCTGAAAGTTAATTATTTAAAAAGAGCTTACCTTGAATGATTTTAACTGGAAATTCAATGGCCAGTCTTCCTGACACAGTACACAACTTGTACACAACACCTTGCATATTTTGGAGTAGTCGTACAGTGTTGACCATAATAATTTATTATTTTGAAGAAAGTGATTGTAATGTTGTAGTAGTATAATTATAATAAGAAATGATGCAGATGACATGAACTGTCATGTGTTTGAGCCTTGAGTGTCTCAATATATTTGGATTGCAACTATGATCAATCAGATTTTATGTTGTCCAGTGAATTATAAACATCAATTTGATTCTCAAGCAATCTGGAACAGCATTTACTAGAAAGAAAGACTTCTGATTGAAGGAAATTGTTCAGATCTGTGTATAATGACTTCTTTCACATGTACTTACACTGTGAACATTACAAGGGACCATTAGGTGGCATCTTAATACGTGCCACAGCAAACACAATATGTGTGTTGTTTATCAACTTAACAAATATTGTTTCAACAGGCTTCCAAATAAATTAGCACATGTTGCTATATAATACAAAACAAAGCAAACACCGAAAGATCTCCCTAACAAACCTTGTATTGTATATTCATCTGTATTGGTCAAAAGGCTCAATATACTTCTATATTTGTCACTTTTCAAAAATTCCATCCTTAGAAAAACCTTTCATTCCTGAATCTGAAACAATTAATAATTAAAATTACTGTTCTTCCATTGAAAACAAACAAAAATAATTACCAATTCAACTGTCCATTTCTTTTAACAACCCTCTCAGTTCCTGTGGGCTTGACTTTTCAATTAAAAATTCAAAAAAGGACGCCAAACATGGCTTCGTTGAAAGCGCTCATCTAGATGTCGCTGCAGTCGCATAGGGAAATTATTCGTCGGATGGTGGCAGCGTCATCGCAGAGTTTCATGTGCTGCCACATAATTGTTGTTATAAATCAGTCAATAATCCTGAAATACAAGCTCATTAACCTTTTATTTCGTAATTTTAATTCGTACAAAAATGTACACAAACAGGCACAGTCCTTGCACATGTGCGAAGCAGTACTCTTTGTTTACAGGACTTGTTTTCCTTTTTCAAATAAAATTCTTGGATTTCAGACTGCAATAAAATTATAAAACGTTCCACGTCTAAGGCTCTTTAAATTTAGAAGGTTAAATAGAATTACGTAAGAGCAAGGAAAACGGTTACGAACGTTGTAAACAATGAACAATAAAAAATGAAAATTCTAACAAAAACGAACAATCGTCTAAACTCAAGAAATCCGTGAAACGTATCGTAGCGTAAATTATACATATGGGTCAAAAGTTAAAAGTAGATGATAAATATAGAATAGAAATGGAACGTGTCAGGAGCGTACAAAAAAGAAGGAGAATTCGTACATCCCTGAACCTCTCTCGAAACTTCCAAAACAGATTAATTAGAAGAAAAATAATTTGTAAAATTAAAAGAAAAATAGAGAAAAAATTTCACACGATGCATCCAGTACGTATGACTAATCATAAAAAACAGTAATTATATTCAACACAGTATTTCAATATTTAATATTCTAATATTGGCTGCAGTGATTATTATTACCGTTAAGTTCGCCGACACAGGTGCAACAACTTATGACAAATTTTTACCCAAATTTGTTTATCATTATTTGTTCTAACGTTATCGAACGAAAGCATAATTAAGCAACAATCGATGGTACGAACAATAGTTATTAGTAGAGTAGAACAGCGGTAGATCGATTTGGACAAACGAATCAGGTTTTCATTGAGTAGTGGTTTGTTTTCTGTGTACTGCTGAGAGGTCTGGGGACTTTTGTCGGTGGCACCACTGCCGACAATAATTCGGAGCTTCGGTTAGTGTGGCTCATTGATGGCATTATGCTACGCCAGTCCAGTGAGGGTACCCTTTCGGCACGGAGATAGCTTTCTTAAAATAATTAATTATTTTTTCGTATTGTGGTGTTTGCCTCTGTTCCCTGCTTTCTCGAAGGTACGAAATCCTCGTCATCGAATCACCTGCGATTCACGCACGGAAATAGTGACATCGATAATCAATAACAAGTTGAATAAAATGGAAACATACCGATTATCAAACACTTTTTACGATGCCTTCTTTCCCCCCCCCGTGTGACGTATTTTTTTTTTTAGAGAAATCAGACGATTGCACGGTGACCAAAATCTCGTCAATAGCGGCGAATTTTCTATACAGTTTTCCGTCTCCTTGAATTATGCTATTTTCGTGATATGACAGATCCACGAAGTCGTGGATTATCAACGTTTTTGTTCCGTTTCTCGTTTGAATCGAACATCATTTCGATTTATCGTCAGTGATTCATCATCTTGAACGCTTCAATACGATTAATATTATTTAACATGTATTTTGATTTTTTTTACCATGTTTTTCGGTATTCCTGAACATTCTTCTGTAAAAGATCCTTTGATTTGAATAGAATCCATGTTTCAAAGGATATTCTGATTTCACCTCTCTTATCGAACACTGCACCATACTTTTATCTAATCTAATCAATTGTACTTTATGTTAGATGCTAATTTGTATTATTTGTTTTAGAACAGTTACTTTTAATGGATGGATAAAAGCATCATTTCGTAATGGAGGGTCCACTGGAGGTAAAAGATTCCACTGCGAATGCAGAGGAACCTATCAAGTCTGAGGCTCCTGTGCAGAATTCAGAAAGTGGTGATCGGGGTGATGGCGCCGTGTCGCCTCCTCCGAACTGTAGCATTTGTTTGGGCAAGCTGGTGAACACATCGTTCACGGACAGCTGCCTTCATCAGTTTTGTTTTACTTGCCTTCTTCAATGGTCTAAGATAAAGACAGAATGTCCATTATGCAAACAGACCTTCAAATCGATCATACACAATGTCAGATCGGAAGAAGATTACGATCAGTATCATGTGCCTAGAGAATTGGCTAGTTTAGAACTTAGTTTTGATACAGGACATCATGTAGATGCTAGTGCATTTGGTAGACGCCCTTTTCAGTATAGGTATGGTATTAAAACTTTCATTCAAGACTATTGTTGAATGTTAAACGTTTGATAATTAGAAGTAAACACCTTTGAATCATTTTAGAACAACTATGGGACGTCATCGACATCCGCATGAAATAGTACTAAATCCTGAACAAGTTGCTAGAAGAGAACAATTGCCAAGTATAGCACCTCAAGTACCAATGACAGAGCGCCTTCGTAGACGTGCGAATCCGAATGTGTATCGTCGTATGATTTACAGGCTCGGAATTTGGGCTACTGAGTTGCCGGATATGTTTGGCCGTTTCCGCGAATGTAGCGCCGATTACTACAGGTAATGATTGCCATTGATATAATTGTATCATTCATCTATTCCTCCAAGGTTGACAATTGTAATCCAACTGTTTCATTTGCAGAAGAGAACCAAGAGAGGTAAACAGACTGATACCATGGTTGCATCGGGAATTGAATGTGTTACTTAACGAGAGTGCTTTTCACGTTACGTACGTGATGCGAGTGATACTGGAAGCTCTCACCATGTACGATATCAGGAGTCCAGAATTTCGAGATCTAGTGCGCCCACATTTTAGCACGTTAACGGATCACTTTGTACACGAGCTATTGAATTACGCACGAACTAATTTTGATTTAGTTGGATACGACCAGTCCGTGACCTACTTGCCTCAAGGTGTGTAATTACTTTCGTAATGTTTCATCGTTCTTAGAGAAAAGTTCATTTGCAGTAATGTTCGTTTATAGGATTATCAAGTGAATACGTATCGAATGTTGTGGAAACTCCGTCTAGTAGCAGCAGCAGCAGTTCCGATGATTCGGACGTTCGCGTCCTCGATGAAGCCATCGATCTCAGAATGAATACCGAAATGCCCAGTGTAGGACCCCATACGATCAGTATGCCTGGTAAACTTTTTGAAATATAATCTTAAAAGGTTCGAAGTAATATTCACCAATAGTTTTTATGAAACAGTTTCTTTTAATTAGGTCCAAGCACAGTAGGGCAAACGTTCCAGTTAGATATTCCGTACAACGTACCGGATGTTTTAACAATTTCGTCTGACTCGTCCTTGTCGGATGGTGATTGTGAGGTAATTGGTTACGTGAAACCTCGCCACGAGAGAACGCCGGAAATCATAGAGTTAGTATCTTCTGATCCTGAAGAAATAAATATTTCTCACGCGTCGAGCGATAATACAAAGTGAGTATTTTGCTTGAAGCGTTCAATGTCAGTTTAAAAGACTTTCAGATGTAACTCGAGTCTTAATGTTTTTGTTAGTCCTTCCACTACCGCTGTTTATGGAGACATCGTTCAGCCCAGTACATCTCAAAGTATTGTTAAGAAGAGAGGAGGCGACTCCACTTCTTCGTCTTCTGAGAGTGATTCTATTTCGGAGACTGATTCCGATTCGGAGAGTGACTCGGATTCAGACAGCGACTACGTTTACAGAAGAAGCAGGAAGTACCAAAGTCGCTCGAAAAAGTCGAAGAAAAGCACAACTATTAAGAAACGAAATCGGTCTGGCCAGACGAGAAGTCGCAATCGAGGTAGGAACGTGATCAGCTCCGGTGAAAGTGATTCCAGGAAAAGAGCTCTCAGAAGAAATATTCAACGCGCGATGAAGAAGAGATTGAGTAGCAGCAGCGACTCCAGTGCACACGAAAACGAGTCAAAAATCGCTGACGATAAGAAGTCGAGGTCCGGACAGTACTCCACGAAAGGCACCGTACGCGTTCGTAAAGATTTAATCAAGAAAGAAGAACGATACATCGACGACAAATCGTACAGCAGTGACAGCAACAGCGAGTCCGATGACGACGCGAAGATCACAAAATCCTCTCGCACGTTGAGAAAATCTAAGAGAAAGTACACGACCAGCTCGAGCGATCTCGATACTGGTAGAAGCGAGAGGGTGACGAGAACCAGAGGCAAATCGAGGCAAACGTCGGACGTGAAAGAGTCTCATCGAAAGGAGATAAGGTACAAGGATGATCAGCGTTCCATGTCCAGAAGCAGCAGTCTATCCTCGTACGCGTCAGAAACCGAAAAAAGAGTGAGCTCGAAGAGAAGAGAATCGCAACGAGATCCGAGCGATGACGATCGTAATTCGGCGATCAGAGATGTGTCGAGGAAAGAACGGAAATCGAGATCGAAAACGAAGGACATGATGTTGAGTACTTCAGATTCTGACGAAGATCGCTACCGATCGCACAGTCAGTGCAGCAATTACTCGAGTAAATCGCACACAAATAAGAAGAGATCGAAACACAAAGACAGGTACAAAAGCAAGAAGAGGAAACGGTCCAGCAGTAGAACATACAGCTCATCCGTTCGATCGCGATTAAATCGACACCTTTGAAGATACAAATGTACGCGTTGAAACATTCCGGTTCGACAATGTAATTCAAACTAGACAAGTAAAAAGTCGCAAGGAGTCATGAGAGATCTCAGGGTAACACCAAATCAAAATCGATAAAGGAGTAAAGGGACAATGCATTTGATCATTTAATTAGCTGAAAACTGAGAATGATATTGCTAACGATACTGTATTATTGAACATTTCTGATGACTTTTTTTTTTTAAGCGAACATACAGGCATGCATAAACTGTAAACAACGATGAAACGTGGTGAACTTGTATTAATTTTTTACAATGTAGAATCGACATTCTTTGGTCGTGATTCAATGAACAGGAGAACTTCGTACACGGAAATGTACCTCTCTGTACGATACGTGCATTCGTATGGTTTCATTCCTTTGCTTTCTAAATAAAAATGATGGCTTCCATTTGTGTTGTGGAAAATACATAAGATTCTTGTCACAGTCTAATAGATTCTCTTATGTATATTACTTTCTTTGATGTGAAATTTGATTCGATACAAACGTACCCAGACCGAGTGTTCGAAATTTTTATTAGAATTCGAATTAAGACAACAAGGTATTGTTTAAAAATGAAGACAGACGTAGAGTATGTTATCTCGTCGTTCTCTTCGTCAATGTACAAGAAACTTGGGTTTATTTCTTTACGATCTTGATTCCCAAAGAACGTTTGTAAATATATATATGTATCTTATAAACGAAATAATTTAATTAAAGTTTACACAGATATAATTTTTTGTAAAGTAGGTAGACCTAGAAATGTTGTATGTACATTATATACGTTATACGTAAATCATAAAGTAACTTGGTTTATAACAGGTAATATTAATTTACCCTTTTCCTGAATTTAAAGCTGCAGATATCGTTTTAACGTTATTAAGCAAACTTTATTCTTTTCGTAAACGTTATACACTTCCTTTGAATACAAAACATACGACTCTCTTTACATAATTTAAAGTTTGAACTACGAAAAATGCACACCTTCCGCGTTGAATGCATGTAAAAGGCTGAAATAAAACATTATATAAAATTAAGTACAAGTTTATATTGCTAGCTTGTTTGAAATCAAATGTAAGAATGATATTCATTGTACCTAATGAAGTCATCTGTGTCCATAGTTCTAGCACGTTTACTTTCAGCACCCACTTTTTGCAAGATACTGCTTATTTTTTCTTTAATGTCAAATCCTTCTGGAACAGTCTAAAAATTACATAGAAAATTTGTAAGCATCTGCAAGCACGTATCCTTTCCTTGTTTGTAACATCAATTACCTCGTTAATCAGACTACAATGAAGCTTATAATTTTTCTCTAACATTGTTGTCACTGTGGTCTGCTTAAACGCTGCTGAAAGAGTCTTATTTTTTCTGACAAATGCAATTCGTGTTAAACCATCCCATTCCTGATAATTAATAGGAGGTGGTGGATTACGTGGTTCTATCCTCACAACATTTGACTCCACTTTTGGCGGCGGTCTGAAGTTATTTTTTCCCACTTTCATGAGCATGTCCACTCGTGCTAACAATTGAGTATTTATACTCAACCGACAATACAGTTTATCACCTGGTTTAGCCACTAAACGCTCAGCAAATTCTCTTTGAAACATGAGAACGGCACATCTGTAGAAAATAATGTGCTAAATCAGGTCCATTTCCTCTTGTGTCTCCTGTATATTAAAAATTATCACAGTGCTTATAAACTAGTTATAGTTAATACGCTCAATATCCTAAGATTTTTAAGATCAGTAAGTGTGAACTATAATCTTTTACCTGAACAATGGTCTGTGTAGAAGTAATTTAAACACTAATGGAGATGATATTTGATACGGTATATTGGCTACACATAAATCAAAGAACGGCAGGTCCGCTTTCAACACATCTCCTATCATAATCTGCAATTTGGCCTGGTAAGGAGTACCTTGCACACGTTTTTGCAACTCGGCCACCATTCTTGTATCCACCTCACACGCTATCACCTTTTTTGCTTTGTCCAATAATTTGACCGTCATGTTACCAGTACCAGGACCAATTTCCAGCACAACATCCGTCGGTCTAACTGCAGACTTCTCGACCATACTTTGAATTATTAGTGGATTTTTTAAAATGTGCTGGCCAATGTCAGTATTAAATAAAATACCTGATACATATAGATCAATGTATTACACTGAAATTTCATAACAGAGATGATTTAAAAATATTGTAAATTAAGTGTACCTTGCTTGGCAACCTCTTTGTGAATGCGGGTAGTTTTCTGCGTGCGTACTTTCGGCATTTTGTTCACAGTATTATGTTTCCTTTAAATTCGAATGTTTCAGAATTATCACGTGTCAACCGTACACATGCTAAACGAGAAACAGGTCTAATATCATCATTGAGTAGATCGTAGAGGATTAATGCGTTTTCGTGTAAACGTTTTCAGCTCCCTCTCATGCGGTATCGTCAAATTACAATTTACCGTACTAAATCATTCTTATCGATCTTGGATTCCCTTAAAAATCGAACGGACAACAAACTTTTAAGATTAATGGTACTCGTTCGAATGTACGATAAAAATGCAATTAGTTGCGTAGAGATAGCCATCGATTGGTTACTGATTACGGGACAGCAAGGTTCATGACTGCTATCACGGCAGTTGGGAAAAGCGTTTGTCGGTCTTCAGCACTATCATGGACGTAAATCTGTCATTTTGATAATTACACGTTACAGGTTATTTTACTGTGACGTTATTTAAGTCCACGAAACGCACGCTACCTGACGAAACTTCAGAGTAATTGTCAGGTAAACCTTTTCAATCGTTGCTCTCCTCGTGAAAGAATTTTCACGCTTGTGCGATATAATAATTGAAATTCACGTCTAACCAGTGGTCTGTAATTTTTCAGTATTAAGATTTTGCGATGCAAAAACTTAATCACGCGATTATAAATTGGTGACGTTATGGAGCTGAAAGTATGGGTGGAAGGTATACAGCGTATTGTATGTGGTGTTACGGAAACCACTACATGTCAGGTGGGTTGTTTTCATGACTGTTTTAAAAGTTAGACTGTATACTTCTCCTAGATTTTATAAAACGAGAGTTTCTAATTCATACTGAATGCATTTAGGATGTAGTGTATGCCTTGGCTCATGCTACCGGACAAACAGGTAGATTTACATTGGTGGAAAGATGGAGGACCAATGAGCGTCTCTTAGCTCCCTATGAGAATCCTCTAAAGGTACAAACATGGCTCATTCTTACTTAAGCAATCGATAAATTGATAGATATGTAATAATGTAATTTGTTTCACAAGATCCTAATGAAATGGGGAGAATATTCTTCAGAGGTTCAGTTAATACTAAGGAGATCTACACCTGAGAGTAACAAGACTCCCAGCTCATTAGGAACACGTTTAGCGCATGCACCTAGATCAAATGGTGTGCTGAGCTCTGCCTCAGATCGTACTACAACAACTAATAATGGACAAGATGAGGGCAAAAGTACCACAACAGCTCCAAGTTCTGAGTTTGATGATTTACAAGCATGTCTTGATAGAAATCGTGATACTAGAAAATCATTAACTTTTGGTGGACTGCATGGAAGTGTTATGGAAAATAATACAGAGGTAAATGACTGTTGAATTTTTATTTTTAAGAACCGATTTTTTATTACAATTTCTTATGTTTCAGATTCAGATGGAAAATGTTGCCATAGTTCAACCCACGCCGCATTTAAAGAATAAGGAACTGAATATAAAGAAAAATATACAAAAACCAGCTCAATCTCCTACTCGCGCTAGTAGCAGTGAAAGTAATACGCATGTATCGCAGAAGAAAGTGCGCGAAGTTCCACCATATAGGGATCCTCCAGGTCCTGCTTCACCACCTTTACGAACATTGCCTCCTTACAGGGACCCTCCACCACCTAACTTAAACAGTCCTGGAAGATCACAGTTTCAGTCTAGTACAAATAGTGGGAGTCCTCATGTTCACAAAGAAGATCAGCCATCTTCTAGTAATTCTGTCAAACTAAAGAGGAATCTCATTCAGGTTCTGGAGAAAAAATATCTGTTTTAAAAATATGTTGCATCACTGATGTTCAGATTTGTAATCTGTTTTTTATGTTTAGGAATTTCAGGATACAAAGGGGCAAACTGCATCTGTAAATCAGTTATCTGGTCAGACCCAAAACATGGTCACTGTTGCTTACACTCAACGATATGTTGAACTCATCAGACTAGTCAATAAGCAACGTGATACCATTAATGCACAGCAAGCAGATCTGACTAAAGTATGAGTTTTAATAAAATTTCAATATAAATTAAGGAACGTATGAAATATATTTGATGAATCATTTTCAGTTCGACGCTGAAATATTGTATTGGGAAACTAAGAACAGGGAGCAAATACACCAGATGGATTTCATTTCTCAGGAAGTGAGTCGTATGGAAGCTACAGGTCGCCTTATCGAAGAGCAGGTACATTTTTCATGCACAAAATCAATTATTTTTTACGAATATTACACATATGATTTCACAGTTAAAGGAACTAGCGCATGTAGAAGAAGAAAGCGAGATAGTAAGGCAACAAGAGAAAACTTTGAAGTCAGAAATTACTTTGCTAAGGTCTAAACTAGCCAACTGTGAAACAGAATTGCTTCAGTGCAAAAACAAAATTAGGTATAAGCTTATCAAGCGTTATAATAATAGAAGGTAAAATCGATGTTAATTTTTCCCTGCGGTGTTGCAGATTAGTCATGGAAGAACTTGCTATAGAGCAACACAACATAAGTCGTGAATCGGACGAGAGGCAAATAATGGAACGAAAAATAATTAGCGAGGTCGAGCATCTTCAGAACGAAGTGGAACAAGCTAAACGTTCTGCCGAATTGGCGTCTCAGTGTGCAGAATCATTGAAGCTGGAAGTAGTGAGTTTAGAATCGGCAATCGTTGAGAAGAAATTGCAGGTTGAACGATTGGTAGCCGATATGAAAGAAGCTAATCTGCAAAGTCTAGCAGTCGCTTGCCAAGACGAGCAAGTGAAATCATTGCTGGAGGGTAAGGCGTTAGTTCAAAGACAGAATACTAGTTACACAGTCTATCAGTTTACTGACTGTATGCTTATGAATTAGGTGCTCACAAGCCTGGAAGTACACGCAAGATGATAGGTTCACCAAGACAATTGGAGACTGCTGTACCCACGAGTAAAAATCCGCACGGTGTTTGGGTATAAACATCTCTTTCGATACGTCGAATATCATATGTTTCTTTGTCAGTGCAGGAGAGTTTCGTATGCATTTAAAAGGAACGATTTGACTTTTGTATCGTTCGTAAATACGATTTGCAATTTTTCAATTCACTGGCCATATAATTTTCAGCAGAGTTAGCTATAAGCGTTAACGTTAGTGATGTTGAACGTGTTACTCGTGTATATAAAACGATATTGGACAATACGTTTATCCAAAGTATGAAATGGTATGCACCACGCGTCGCAAGATCCAAGAAAGTGTACTTAAGTACCGTTGGAAGTTTCGTGGAACAACTTCTCAAGAGAAGATTCTATATTTTCTATAATCAAAATAATTCTGTGAATGAAAAGCATTTAATACTGGTGCACTATATGCAGTTGAATTGTAGACGTAGTACATATACTATATGTATCTTGTACATATCGTTGCGAGTATGTGATAACGAAGTCTGAAACACTTCATTGAAATATTCTAGTTTACGTATCACTTTCATTTCTAGATACTTAAGAAGGTTTCTTCTTGATCTTCATTCCGAAATCCGTGTTCACGATCTTTCGCGTGAAAGGTCTAGAAACGTTTGGTACTTATGCCCAATCTTTCTTTTATACAATAGAGTATTGTAGCTATTTCCATTGTTTCGTACGTTTATTATTACTAGCGTGTATCGTTAGAACGATATCCACACACTGCCATTTATAGTAATAATTTTTTTTAAGGTACAACTAGCTCGCTTCGTATGTAATTTCATTTTTATACGAAACCGATGTATTTTTTAGTAATGTAATCTATTTTATTGTCGATAACAT
This sequence comes from Macropis europaea, assembly GCA_916610135.2. Classification (NCBI taxonomy): domain Eukaryota; kingdom Metazoa; phylum Arthropoda; class Insecta; order Hymenoptera; family Melittidae; genus Macropis; species Macropis europaea. The sequence goes on along the minus strand of OU744344.1, from coordinate 16,596,564 downwards.
TGATCTATGTCTTACATTTATGATTTATTGTATTTACCAAAGTGTGTTAGCTTTTAACAGACAAGAAAGCAAGCACTTATTATATAATGGAGCATACAAATAAAAGTTAAGATCAAATAAAGTTATGTACCCCGGTTTATTAATTCTTGAACTTACTGATAAGTGTACGAAAAGAAGTAGTGGTAGAGTATATTGGACCAATCAGGTGGCAGAATTCTAACATAGTTTGAGTATAGTTTCGCGCGCTTTTGAAGTCGTCATGTTTACCTGGTCGTGACATTATAGGTTACCGGTATCGTTATTGTTGATGCACGCTGATAAGGGTTGTTTATTTTTATACTATGTAAATATTTAAGTTACACATATTATAATATAGCGCATGATATCTTGTAATTGTGAAATTTTTACCGTAAAATAAGCGAGATCGTGGTAACGTGAGTGTTTAAAAATATTTGAACAAACATGAGTCTTTGGGTGGATAAGTATCGTCCCACAAGTCTTGGGAAATTAGACTATCACATGGAACAAGCGGAATATTTAAAAAATATGGTAATTGTATACTGTGTATTAATTTTAAAAAAGGTTATATTAAAAAAAATCAGTGTTTGTGGTATCAGGAACACAGTCTTGTGATTCTTGATTTAACTTCATTTCATGATTACAGGTGCAGAAGGGAGATTTTCCACATTTGTTAGTTTATGGGCCACCAGGTGCAGGAAAGAAAACTCGCATAATGTGTATCATAAAAGAATTATATGGAAGCGGAGCTGAGAGATTGAGAATGGAAACAATGCACTTTGAGGTTTCAGATTTGTTACTACCATATTAAGAATATTCATATCTGTATACGAAAACTAATTTGGTCTTAGTTTATGTTTTAGACACCATCGAAAAAGAAACTGGAGATAACTACCATAAGCAGTAATTATCACATTGAAGTAAATCCCAGTGATGTGGGTATTTATGATAGAGTTGTTGTGATGGACCTGGTGAAAACAACTGCTCAAACTCACCAAATAGATCCTAGTGGACAGAGAGAATTTAAAGGTACGTGATAATAATGTACTGAGGTATAATTTGTTATTCTTTCAAATCTCGTATGTTATTTTAATAATAATATTAATATATTTTATTAGTGGTAATATTAACCAATGTGGACCAACTTACAAAAGATGCTCAACATGCTCTTAGAAGAACCATGGAAAAGTATGTTGCTACCTGTAGGCTGATACTTTGTGCAAATTCAACATCAAGAGTTCTGCCAGCTATTAGATCAAGATGCTTGGGGATTAGAGTACCAGCTCCATCAGTATCAGACATAAAGAATATTCTACATTCGATTTGCAAACGCGAAGGCTTAAATTTGCCTGATGAATTAGCTGTTAGATTGGCTGAAACCAGTGGCAGAAATCTTAGACGATCTATACTGATGCTAGAAGCTTGTAAAGTTGAACAGTAAGTGTATTTGCATGCATACACGTCGACATAAGCTTGAAACATTCGCATATGCTAATTCTTTGTTTTTAGGTATCCGTTTACCACGGACCAAAAAATTACAGAGCCGGATTGGCAAGTGTATATTCGAAATACTGCTAGCATGATGGTCAGTGAACAGAGTCCGAAAAAACTTCTGGTTATACGAAATCGACTTTATGAACTATTAACACACGCTATACCGTGTGATTTAATATTCAAAGGACTCCTACAAGAATGCATAAAAAATTGCGATCTTCAATTGAAAATCGAAATCGCGACGGTCGCGGCAGAGTATGAACATAAAATGCACAGAGGATCGAAACCGATCTTTCATTTAGAGGCATTCGTTGCCCGATTCATGGCAATTTATAAAAAGTTTATTGATTCATCCCTTGAAGGTTTTGTGTAATATATTTATTCACATACTTAAATGTACTAAAAGTATACTACTCGAACATAAATAAAACTTTTTTTTTAATAAATTATAGAACAAATTTGTAGGTTGTTTTTCACAGCGACTGAAATACAAAACATCGTTTTACATTTGTCGATTATAAATTAATTGACCTGAACGTCTAACAAATTGTTTTATTCTAAATTTAATACAGTTTGCAAAGTACATGATGCAACGTATTGATTCGATGATACAGTTAATTTTCGGTGAAAATCATATCACAACGCGTCAATGCAGTCCCTTAAATTTACAAAGCAGCAAGTGCAATAGCAGAAATTGCTGACAACAGGGATACTGTATAACCAGTACTGTACACTTCTTTGATGGTAAGGAAAAGTCCCAGATCCCAAGCCTGTAAGATCAAATAACAAGAATTTGTATGCCAATTCATTCTTTAAAGTAATCGAAATTGTAGAAATGTGTACAACAAAGTATTTATGAACAATTCGTTTACCAAATGGCGAAATCCATTAAGTGTATGGTATGTAGCAGGAAGTGCAAGCAAAGCTTTTCCCAGGAAAAGAATAGGTGAAGGTATACCTAAACTTTCAGTCATCTCTATGAGACAAGGAATACCACCTGGGATGAGCAATGTCCCTATAATCAAAAAGCAAATGTTAATATCAAAATGAGTTAATATTTTAATTTATTTTAAGCATGTGAAAGAATACACTCTTACCTAGACCAAGCACCATTGCATAACTTGACAATATTATGCCAGTTGTACGGTGTGTTATTGACAAAACTGTTGTCAGCTGAATTTGATAGATAGTCAAGTGAGGTGACAAGGGTCTCTTAAGGCGCATATTCTTATCATCATGGGACTCACAAACCGTACTTGCCATGGACACTGGCTTGGTAACAGCGACATTAAGTGGGCTGAAGAATTCATTTCAACGATTGTTACTTCTATATATAAACATCATGTGACATCACAAAAAAATGGCATAAAACATATTGACAGCAATTGGAAATGAAATCGACTTTAATTTGCTTCAAACTGTAAATGAAACAATTACACTAAAATATGAATTATAAATTAAAATTTAAATGACACTAGAGTGAGGAGGAAGGTTATACATTATGTAACATGTCACCTGCAAGTATACACACTCCGGAAATTCCGAAGATCGACGCTTCGACGACAGAGCAACCTAAAAATAATCCATTACATTAAATAATAAATTGTTAAGTATAATAAATTGTAGGAATATAATATTATACCACAGTTCGGTACCTCGTATAGCACAGCGCCATGTTTCCTGCGAATGCTCTGTATTTTCAACTGAAGGTAAACAGTTTATAGATGTGTCAGATGTATGGGCGTATAATTTTTTATGTTTATTTTACAGGAAACTGTGGAGGAAAAATCTTGACGCCGGCAGGGATGAGATTCGCGCAAATAAACTGATCACGGGACAAGATAAAAATGGTGAGGATGAAAGGAATTATCTCGTATTAAAAATACTCTGGAATGTGCAATTTATATGTGATCAACTGTGAAACAGAATTATTACTTAATACATAGGTTCTCTTTGTTTATAACTGAACAGGCAAATGTGTGTCTTTAAGACAATTCTATCCTTGCAAATGTAGAGAGAAAAGGGTAAGGTTTAGTTGATTTGTTGGACAGTAATGAATAGTAATATTTTGCAGAAAATCATTCATTGAGAATGGTACTTTATTATTGCAGTTTCAATAAAATCCCTAGAAAGCTATAATTTACAGATAGACGTCGCTGTGGTCGCATGCTTCTTCTCTGATTATGAATTCTCCATATCAATCCTTTCATTTTTAACCGGAGGCATTGTAACTTTGATCTCGATTAAGTTAGGGCCGAATTCACCGAAAGTCATCGATTCTTTTGTCGTGATTAACTGTAATTTTGACAAACAATGGCACAGAATAAGCTGAACGAATTCGCCTCGCGTTTGTCAAAGAATCCGAATGGATTGTCCTTTGGTTTTAAATTCCTCGCTGCGGCCGGCGTGGCGGTTTATGGGGTTACGAAATCCATGTACACAGGTTAATTTCGTTTTTACATTCTACCTATATATCTTAGTCATGATGCTTAACAAAACTTTTTGGCAATTAAACTGAAAGACTTTCTTACAAGTCTTCCGTAATTGTGAAAACAGATAATGATTTCTCAAGTTTATTGTTAAATTTTAAATTGCTAAGTACATATGAGAATTTTTATTATATTTTATTAGTTAATCTGTGTTTAAGAATGTCATTTTGTGCATTTAACACATTTTTGTATTAAGAATTGAATCTGATGCAATTATCCCTGATTTTTCAATTGTACGCTGTTTCAGTTGAAGCTGGTCACAGAGCAATCATATTCTCACGTTTGGGAGGTATTCAGAAGGATATCCTGACCGAGGGTCTTCATTTCCGTGTACCATGGTTTCAGTATCCAATCATTTATGATATCCGAAGCAGACCTAGAAAAATTTCCTCTCCCACAGGATCCAAAGATTTGCAGATGGTTAACATTTCTCTCCGAGTACTCTCTAGACCTGAAGCATCCACATTACCTACAATGTACCGTCAATTAGGTCTTGATTATGATGAGAAGGTTGGTAAGAATCTTATTAAAATACTTCTGCATTGAAATCTTTACAGTAGAAGTGTAATTGTATTGCAGGTCTTGCCAAGCATTTGTAATGAAGTATTGAAATCAGTAGTTGCAAAATTCAATGCTTCACAACTTATCACACAGAGACAACAGGTCTCCAACTTAGTAAGAAAAGAGCTCACTGAACGTGCTCGTGATTTTAACATTGTCTTAGATGATGTATCAATAACTGAATTGAGCTTTGGTAAAGAGTATACTGCTGCAGTAGAAGCTAAACAGGTAGCTCATCAGGAGGCCCAGAGAGCAGCTTTCGTTGTAGAAAGAGCAAAACAAGAAAGACAACAAAAGATTGTACAGGCAGAGGGTGAAGCTGAAGCAGCTAAAATGATATCCTTTGATACAAGTAGTTGTAATTATAATATTATAAGGTAGCAACTACCTACAGGCATATTATATTTTTGAGTAAAGATATCCTTAACTGCTGTGCACCTTGGTCTAGCTGTTAGTCAAAACCCTGGATACCTGAAATTGAGGAAACTCAGAGCAGCACAAACTATTTCCCGCACGGTAACTGCGAAAAATTTTACAATCGGATAATCATTAAATTATTGTATCAAGTGAAATTGATGTAATTACACATACGAATTTTGTTTCAGATCGCGACCTCTCAGAATCGCGTTTATCTAAGCGGCAACAATCTAATGTTGAACATTCAAGATCCGGCGTTCGATGATTCGTCAGACAAACTGAAAAGTAAGAAATAAAGGCAACACGATCTTTTCTCACGCTTCTTTCCACGATATCCAATGTTATATATGCCGTGCAAAATGTTTTTCAATGTTACACGTGTAGATACCGAATAAGAATATTGTCAAATAAGATCGTTTAGATGTTTTTTTAGATATAAAAGTTTCACTTATACCTCTATGTTCATTTTTTTTCGTTTTGACGATACCCGACATGATGATGCTCGCTCGCTCGCAAATCTCGAGTTCATGTGATTTCAGGTGATGAAGAGAAGAGTTGGAAAAATTGGAATGACACTACACAAAACGCGGTGAAATCGTTGAAACCAGATCGTCAAACGGCTGTAAAAAGTAATGAGAAACCAGTAATTAAGGATTCATCCGTTCCTCCAGAAGAACAGATGTCCGTTGTACTGGATTCAGCAGATGATGGGGCAAAAATGATAGTTTCTTAAATTCGAAACTCGAAGATGCGAAGGCATTTTGCGATGCGAGCTCGTCATTTCTGATATAATCCTTTATCCGTATCCTATCACTAATAATTCAAAGAAACGATACTTTTTATTATTCACAAGCAGAACTTGAAAACTTTATCATATTCTTGACATAGGCGAATGAAGTCTAATTCATGATTGTTGCCTCAGTGACATGACTGCATTTTATGTAATACTTGTTCTTTGCAATTGTACTTTGCGTAAACATCCGCAGACTAGTCACGACGACTACAAATTTCCCGTATAAATATACTTCATATTTTATTTTTGTATAAAACTACTTGAAATATATATTTTTACATTTTATCTGTTAAGACCAGAGATACAAGGAAAAAGCATAGAATTCTATATAATACTGAAATGTAAATTTGACATTGTGTAATGCATAAACGAGGCACACTTTTTTGTGTGTGTAAAATTGTTTTTATGATATCCTGATTAACATGGATGAGTCGTATTCCGAAATTAGCGGCTATTGTACCTAGTTTTATCTTCATCTAAGTGCGGCTGCGCGAGAAAGAAAACGGCAGACGATTTCAGAACATACTCTGAAGTTGCACATTGCAATTCCGGTAAATTTTAAACTGTTCTGTAACTGTACTAGGTAACCTCCGAGAACTTATGATAAGAAGAGACAGAAACTGCACTGTTACTCACAAATAATTTGTAGATTTAAACAATTCAAAGGTGCGTATAATTGAAATAATACAATTTTTAGGTCATCTTGGGTTAACCTTTACTATACTATCCTTTCCATATGCATTTTATGTAGACCAACTGTTTACAACACAATATAAGTCATAAATGTACAGTAAAATAATACAAAGTATTTTTTGTGTGTGATATAATTGTTTCATTCAATAACATTTTGTTGCATCATTTTTGCAGATGGTGGAGGATAAACCTATGGAGTCACCCGTGGAAGGGTAAGGAGCATAATTGTTTTTTAATTGTTTCTGTAATTGTTACTGAGCTTTGAAAATATGTTTTTTTAAGTGATGAACCCTCTAAGAAGGCTCTGAAGAAGCAGCAGAAGGAGGCAGAGAAGGCAGCTAAGAAAGCTGAACGTAAAGCTCAAATGGTAAGCTACATTATTAGCTATATTATGAACAAATAAGTACATTAGATGATAAAAAGTTTTTAATTATTTATTTAGCAAGCACAACAAGCAGCAAGTCAAGAAGAAGATGTATCAGTTGGAAAGTATGGAGACACAGGATTGATTCAAAGTAGAGAAAAACATTTGGAAAGAAAATTCACCAATATTAAAGATTTGAAACCAGATCTGGAAAATCAGACTGTGTGGTTGAGAGGACGTTTACATACTAGTCGTGCTAAAGGTAAAAAATGATAAAAAGTTTCTTAATTCTTTTATTTATGCTTCAATGCACAAGAATATTTGTTGCAGGTAAACAATGTTTTATTGTTTTAAGACAACAGGCATACACCGTACAAGGTTTAGCTGCAGTAAATGACAAAATTAGCAAACAGATGGTCAAGTTTATATCTAAGTAAGTTGCTGGTAGAAATTGCCAAGGTAATATTGCTTTGTGTATAACATAGTAATTTTGCAGCATCACCAAGGAGTCTATTGTTGATGTAGAAGCAGTTGTAAAACGTGTACCTTCCAAGATTGAGTCATGCTCACAGAAAGATGTGGAGGTTCACATTGAACAAATTTTTGTAGTAAGTGCAGCAAAACCGCAATTACCATTACAAATTGAAGATGCATCAAGACCTGTTGGGGAAGCAGATGAAAATTCTCTTAATATAAAAGTGAATCAGGACACCAGATTGGACAACAGAGTCTTAGATTTGAGGACTCCAGCCAATCAAGCTATATATAGGATTGAAGCTGGTGTTTGCAAATTATTCAGAGATATTCTCACCAGTAAAGTAAGATCATGTAAGAGTACATTAAGTATAATAGCTAAGCTACTACTCAATCGTGATTTTGTATCTAGGGTTTTGTTGAAATTCACACACCAAAAATTATATCAGCGGCGAGCGAAGGTGGAGCTAATGTGTTCACTGTGTCATACTTCAAAGGGAATGCTTATTTAGCTCAATCTCCTCAGCTCTATAAACAGATGGCGATTGCGGCCGATTTTGACAAAGTTTTCACTGTAGGAGCAGGTATCGTATTATTTGGAAATTTTATTATTTGATGAAATTTTCTACAAACTATGACATTTTGAATTAAGTATGGTAATTTACTCCAATATCGTTTTATATAAAGTTTTTAGAGCGGAAGATTCTAACACACATCGGCACTTGACGGAATTCGTCGGATTAGATTTAGAAATGGCGTTTAAATATCATTATCACGAAGTAGTCGACACCATTGGACAGTTGTTTACAGAGATGTTTAAGGGTCTTCGTGATAAGTTAGTAAAAATTACTAATTGGCTAGGAGATGCTTGATTTTTTTCATAAGACCTGCGATAATTTTATTGTTTCATTTTAGTTACGCTGCCGATATTGAAGCTGTACGTCAGCAGTACAACGTAGAGCCTTTCAAATTCTTGGATCCGCCTCTAAGATTAGAATTCAGCGATGCGATCGAACTATTAGCGGAAGCTGGAGTAACTTTAGGCGAGGAAGACGATCTGAGTACACCGGATGAAAAACTATTGGGTAAACTTGTTAAGGAAAAAGTGAGTTTTATTATACATCATTCGAATTCATAAATACATTTCTGTTTATACTTCATACTAATTTTTTTAGTACGATACTGATTTTTACATGCTGGACAAGTATCCTCTGGCAATAAGACCTTTCTACACAATGCCAGATCCGGACAATCCCGTAAGTTTACACGATTTATTGTAATCTAGTATGAAATACGCATTATAACATTCATTACAGAAAGCATCGAATTCGTATGACATGTTCATGCGAGGCGAAGAAATTATTTCCGGCGCGCAACGTATTCATGATCCGGAACTTCTCACGGAACGTGCAAAGCACCATGGAATTGGTACGCATATATTTTTCATTGTTTTGTCAGCACAATGTTAATCTAACATGTTTCTCAAATATTTTAGATCTTGAAAAAATCAAATCGTACATCGATGCGTTTAAATATGGCTGTCCTCCGCATGCAGGCGGTGGAATTGGAATGGAACGTGTTGTTATGTTGTATCTCGGCTTGGACAACATCAGAAAAGTATCAATGTTCCCTCGCGACCCTAAACGCCTGACGCCTTAAATGTTAAAGCGATTTGCTTGTAAACAATTTTATATGTACTGTGTCATAATATAAAAAAGTGATTAGTACTTTTCTAAGCACTTTTCGACAGAAGGATATTGAATAAAACATTTTGAATAAGGTTTCAATTCAGATCTTTACAAACATTACCAAACTCCAAATTTTTATGTGAATATGTAATGTTGTCTGTTAAAGGCTTCATAACGTATTTTTGTTTCATATACTTTGCATGGAAGGGGAGAGAGACGGGTACCAGTGTACCTATCTGAAGATGATTTTTACAAGCTTTCAGGTGATATACCTCAAATTTTTGTATCTGCAACAGGTACGTCAGAAATTGAAGGAAACTGTCGTAGCGTTGTAATAAAATAATGTGGTAAAGATAATTAAATAAATATGAAGATAGTAAGAGAACTCGCGTGTTCTCGGGACGAGTTACCCAATAACACATTGGATGATAGGTCTATTCTATAGTTGTCGATGTTTGAATTAAAATCTGGAGGCAACAGACATTGTGACAATTTCGTGTTTATGTTCCACAGAATGCCCCCAGATGTCGCGACCGTATCTCTGGAAAGATGTCAAAGAAGCACAGGTGATTTCGAATGTAAACGAATTGCGAGTGTTTCATATAACGAAGATTAATGACGTGTAATTCGGCGAAGTAACAATTAATCAACATCATTAATAGTTGTTTAATTATGGCAACGAACAGATCTGCGATTTTGAGCGGCTTCAAAGAGGATTGCGAAGAGTTGATCTCTCGTTTCGAACGTGCGAAAGACATCAGGTTTCAAACCTTTAGTGAAATATGGAAAGAGATGAAATTTTCGTTAGTTTTCACGTAAGTCTCCTGTAAACATTTCAAAATAGTAAAGTACATACAATATAAATATGCATATTTAAATATGATAGTAGATATTCTGAAATTATAGTACAACTTTCTATTTTTCTCACGTATATTGATTCAGTGAACGTGTCAAACAAGTATCAGTTAAATAGGTAATAAATAATTGTCTTTCACTCATGCATGCTGTGCATCACATTTTCAGGGGGCGTCCATCATTTTTAGAACTGCTAGAATTCTGTGAAGAATCCTTAAACGTGTGCAAACAATTCCTTCTGTTGCCTCCACGTTTTAAGGAACGCATTGGAGGATTGTACCTTTTATACGGTGTATATTATAAGATGCCTATTGATCAGTTTAAAATTAGGGTTAAACTGGATGATTGGAAGAGCATTATGGAGCTGCATGCAGAGATAAAAGAAGCAGAACATTTGGATGCTAATTATATATTATGCAAATTAATCATAGATAATGCTTTTCACTTTTGCATTTTTGATAGAGAGGTAAGTTTGCATGAAAGTGTCGCATATAAATTATAATCTGCAGATTTCATGAATGATTTCTTGTTCACAGTTTGGATTGGAAAAACATTATCGTACAAAAGATGCACAGTGCTTTAATCCATATTCTGTAATTCCATCACTGAAAGATTTAACCGATGATCAGATGTTGTCAAAGATAAATGAATTAAGTAAAACTTATGAAGAAAAGAAGAAAGTATTACTGTCTAAGACAGATGCACACACTAGTTTGAGTTTATTCAATTCAAACATTGCTGAAGATATTATTAATGACATAAGAGATTTTGATGAGCAAAGAAGAAGTCAGCAGCTGTTACTTTCTTCAAGGTGTATGACTGATAATTATAGAACACCTGGCGCTTCAACTTCGAAAGGAAAAGGGCCAGATCAACCGTATGTACATTGAAATGAAAAAAAACCTTCTTCCCATTAAAACATGTCAAGTACCTAAATTTGATAAACACTTTGAATTTTAGGAAAAACTCTGGATATAAAAGGAGAATAGGAACAATGCTTAATGATGAAATGGATACAGATTCGACTTCATCTGAGGAGAATGAAGCAATGGACGCAGAGGACTATGATTCAGATTTACCAGATCTTTAATTAAAAACAAAAAAATCATCTTTGACCTGTAAGTGTATTACCTGTAGCGATATAGAATAAATTGTTTCACGTTTTATTAACAGCCTGTACGGAAGCTATACTAATTCGAACGGTGTTTGTATTGAAGTTGCATTTTATTGAGAAGTGTACAAAATAAGTATAAGCAACACAAGTTAGTGAAAGTATCAATCGTTCTGAATTTAAAGAAACCCTTTGTAGAATCGAAATTGTACTCTATTCTTGTCGCGGCTGCGAGCTGCACAGGCTTCAAATAAAGACAATTCAATTAAATTACTAAACGTCTTTAAAATGGAATTAAAGTAAATTTCTGAACTTAAAAACTGGGCAGAGAATGTTTTTTGTAGCGGGTTCAGTCACTTTATCGAGATACGTATTATATAGTTCGAAAGCTGTAACTTTTCATTTCCATGCTGGTTGATGCTTGTATTTACGACGTTAAAAGTGAATAATCTGTATACTGGATGCGTTGAGGAAACTTTTACAGAGTCTACGGCAATCAGTTCACACTAGAATTTCTTTAGTAAACTTTCAGCTGATTGTTGTCGTCGAATCCAGCACTGTGGCCCGCATTTCGTACAATAAAACTGGTGCCGTCGTAATGCATTCGTCGTTCTCCACGACGCACGAACAGATGAGACGTCTGACCCAAAGACGCAGTACAATGTAAAAATGGTGTTGTCAATGAAGCTGTTCCATTGCTAGGCGATGTACGCAACTGATACTTGTTACTGTTCCTCGCGATCCTGCGAAAGAAGTTTGAAAAGATAGAATCCGCTGGCCCAATGTTGCAGTATCTTAAATTTCACGGTCACGTTAAGGATCTTAAAAATGAACTGCGGTACCTAACAAGACCATCCGGTGTTTGCGAGACCCTAACGTTATTGATGATCCAATTTTCCACACCCTCGTTGGTCAACCAATACTGAGCCGCGCTCAAGGCTGCCGCAGCCTCTTGCAAGTAGGCTGGACCGTGTCGAGAACGAGAGTAAAAAACACTTAGAGAGAAGTCCTGAAAGTTGAAGACTCATTAGGTAGAATCAATCAACTCTTTCGATAGTTTCTTGTTGTACCTGACTCATATCAGAAAACGAGTCCGTAGTCGTTCTTGTACCAGCTGTGTCAACTAAATATACAAGAGCACACTGTTCTGAAGTGAAGCTGACCCCTTTATACCACATCTTCGCGTATCTGGTGGAAGGACAATAATGCTTGTTAATAGTACTTTAACGATGTTACAGATGCTGACTTACTTGTTATTGCCGTGGGCGTCGTGGGCCAAGATTTCAACCCGAGATCCGTACTGATATATTCTTCCATTCGGATGCAGTAATGCCGCAGCTGCTCCAGAACCGCTCAACGATAGTACGATGTTATTCTACGCTGACGATAAATGCAATTCAAATAACAGTCGTGTGAGTATTGCACAATTACGTTGACGAATTTCAATCCCACAGACTCGTATAATTAATTTCACATTATTCTCGACGCAGAAGAAGCCTGAATTCGTCGCGTGAGAACCATTTGGAATAAGTGGTCTATCGTAAAGCGGAAGAAAAGAAAATACCTTGAAATTGATTACTCTAACCGCACGATCGATCGTCATGTCCACACGGATTCGGTTATGAAGTCTCAAGGAGATGGTTCCATGAGGAGTCGCGACTATGGCAGCATCCGTATCATGCTCCCTCCAGTTTTCAGCATAGGCGCAAGTGTCCTCGTAGTATGGCGAAATGCTTTTAGAATTCCTTGGCTGTCTCCACAGCGCCGTTGAATTGGAGTACGCTGTCGCTCCAGCCAGACCACCCCATTGCTCCGACGGAGGTGGCTCGAAATATTTGGAAAATTCACTGTACCGCTGGAAGAGGGACTCTCAGGTTCGATACGTGTACTCGTCATGAAAAGTACCTCGAAACCGTTGCGTTCGGTGGGAGAAATACAGTGAAACCATCAGTTCGCCTAATTTTCGTTTTCACTGTGCTTCTTTCACCGAGTGTACCTGAAAATTGCTTTCGTCTGTCTGCGCGTGATAGCTGTGCGCTGTGTAGAGAGATCTCGGTCGCATAGGCGCCGTCGAGGAAGTCTGACTTTGAATTGCTGGACACGGTTGCTGACTCGCTGACTGTGTTCCACCAGCCATTGCATTGTACTTCTGCGTCTCTTTTCGGTACTCGCCGCAAGGAGTTGCCATAGTTTTTGCCTTCAATCATAATCGTAACGGAACACGTCACACGATGATTATCTTGGAGACGATGCTCGAAGAAACAGTGCACCTCTGCTCCGTCAATCGTTTTCGCAATTCTGCTTTGTGTAACGCAGACTGACCTGTATCTCGTGACCGATATAAGCAATATGCTAATTGTTGACAATGAAATTGTAGAACGGTCTGGTAGAAAGAGAAAGTCAACGACAAAGGTCATTCGTAAACGATTCACGGACGGAGGAACGTGCTAGGTCGGAGGGCGCCTGAAGACCTTGGAGTTGGCGGGTTTAGGCTTCTTGCGACGGGACTTCCGGGGTTTCGACACCGCCGTTTGGCCACCCTTGTTTATGCGATCCACGGCTGAAACGATTTACGTGTACTCGCGCTCAGGTCCTTGTAATGAATCCGCTGGGTTTTTTAGGTCGAACTTCCGTCCTCACGAGGATCCTCTCATGCGTGAGTCCTGAGTTCTCGTGATATCCTGGAGCCCGTGGATCGCGACAGGAGAAATCGAGACTCGTGTATATTCTGTAAAAGAGCTCCACTGAGGAGGACGCGAGATATTTCGATGAAACAAACGAGTGTCTTGATTTCTCCGTTGCCCTGACGATCAAAATTGACAAGAGAGTGACAGCGAAGAAGTTTTAAGAGACAATTCCCCGCCAGGTTCACACGGAATCGTTCGATCTATTTATCATTGCAGTTGCAAGATTGATACGCCTTCATCGGTATTTCATAATTGTACTTTTAAATACGACGCAAACCGGAGAGGATTTATATATCTAAGAACCTAATGTTCATAAGTTTCCACTTTGGCGCAAGTTTGTTAACATCTTTGAACTGTCGCTTCCAAGTTCATAGAAGCCGCACCGGAAGCTTGATAAGTCTTCTAATTTATATTCGTAATTGTTATAGTATATTATACATTTTGTCAAAGCGTTGAAATCTCTGGAAGTTTATCTGAATTTTCTAAGTCTCTAATGCGGAGATGTGATTAATAGAGAAGGGTGAAGGTGAAGGTGACGATTACCATGCGCGGAATTACATAATTTCCATTTATAAGTTATCATAGACTTATGACAATATGATTGAGACACATTATCCGCATTCATGCCCGGCGTATCCGCTAGTAATTCATTCATTACGTGTGACTAAGCGTTGCGACAGGCTGCCCGTCAGAATATTTCCTACCATTATGTTTGTTAAATAATTTGTAACTATCTATTACAGCGGCGCGCTATTGTAGTCGCATTTCATTATAAACGGGTTAGTACCGGTTCCGCCTGCTTTTTCCATGATCTTTTCGCCGCGCTATTAGTAAACGTGAACTCAAAGACCCCGAAAGCTGCATTTTTCCTTCTTCGATTTACTGCACTCGCGTGTGTATCGTGAACCGATAATCTGATGAACAGTTTAAATATTATATACCTCTAGGTTTTCCACTCACGCTGACGTGAATGTTCAAACGTAACAATTTAACTATAAATAGTTAAAATTTTGAACAGTGTTTTGCGGTTGATGAAATAATGTTCGAGTCGAGAGGTATGAAAACAGCAGTTATTGCAAGTCAATGAGTTTATTGCATAACTCCATGATCGTTATTTTCTTTGTGTTGTGTGGAAACAAGTGTATTGTTCACGTCATAAAGCATTCCAAATTTTCATAATAAAGAACAGTATGGTAAAATTAGCAAAGCGATGAATTTCGATTGAATTAATTTGTCTAATCAAACAAACGGTAATAAAATGTTCTCTTTTTCCTTTTCTTTCTTTTCGGTATGTTTCTAATTTTTGCATATTTTTCAGGTGTAAGGAGGCTAGGCTGTTGCATACTTGAAAAACAAGGATTGGTCCATGTATGGATGTGTACATATTGTATTTCACGAAGCATAGCTGGCATCAATAGAATAAATGTTGGACACTTGAGTATACAACTCAGTGTTATTGCAAGTAACATTATATTGTATAATACTACTTTTGGTATGGTGGGGATGTAGAATTTATCTACTGACACTTCTTAAAGCCCCAGTATGCGTTCGTTCTGCACGCGTAGCAGCTCGCGGGAGCTCGCTGGTAAATGAAGCAGGGCTCTCGAAATCACTATACTTGACAATCTCTGACAATGATCACCCTTAAGCTGCTGCATCTTCTGGGTGTCATTTGCCTAACTTTAGGTAATTCTCATTCACCTTCTCCACTTTTGCAAGTCTCACGTTTAAATAATTTCACCTAATGAAATACTAATAATTAAAAAAAATATAGTACTTCTTTACTAGCGATGAAAAGAAAACGTTCAGAGTGACTTACTCGGATTTCTTCTTACTGTGACTACTTTTAACGCTCGAGTATTTAGTTTCAGAAGTGTCCTTGAAATTGTAATTTAAAGTATCGCACTTTCTCGCGTTCCAGGTTCGCCTGTATCACCTGAGGGCGAAGTGACTAGCAAAGAGAATGATAAAAGAATTGGCAAAAGTACGCTTCGACTGGTAACTGTGGTAAATATAAAATTCTATTGTTACATTTATTGTTCCTTAATACGAGGCTTCGAACGGGTACGTTTTAGCAAGACGTATTTGCGACTGGATTAATGTTATCATACGATCAATAAAAGCGATATAAGACTTTCAGAATATCTAGTTCTTTGAAGTCAATGTCTTGCTTCATTTTCTCACTTCGATAACTCGAAATTGGGACACACTCGATAAATGATATCTACATTGTTAATCGTTGTTTTTTATTCCAGGTGATGCGACATGGAGAAAGAGCACCACAGGACACTTATCCAAATGATCCTTACGCGAATAATTCGATGGAACCTTATGGCTGGGGTCAATTAACAAATGTAACATTTTTTTATTTAATTTTGATATAAGATAGTCTGCAGACTTTCTACTATGGTATAAAATTTCCTGTTTAGGAGGGAAGAAACAGCCAGTACAATCAAGGGCTATATCTACGAGATCGTTATAATGAATTTTTGGGTCCAACCTATAGTCCTGACGTATTTTATTTGCAATGTACCGCGGTAGACCGCACAAAAATGTCTGCAATGTTGGAAGCAGCAGCCTTATGGAAACCAAATGAGGAGCAATCGTTCAAACCTGATCTACCTTGGCAACCGGTGACCTTATATTATCAACCGAGAGCAGGAGATACGGTACACAGTCTGTTTTATAAAATACACCATAAATACCCTGGTCGGTGTTTTATTTAAACGAATTCTATTTATTTCTGAAGTTGATGTTAATATGGGACACCTGCCCGATGTATACCAAGCTTAGACACACGATTACCAATTTGCCAGAGGTTCAGAAAGTTCAAGAGGATAATAAACAGTTGTACAAGGAATTGACGAACTTGACGGGTATGGTAATCTCAGTTCCAGATGACGTTGCCTCGCTTCATGGAACATTAACAGCAGAGGTTCGATAACTTTTCTGTTACACTGAAGATGCAGCGAAGATCAATCTTCCTGTAATCAGTAATTTATTATTTTAGAAACAAATGAATTTAACTCTTCCCGAGTGGACGAAGGATTATTACCCTGACAAGTTAGAGCCGTTGACGTTGTACAGTTTTCAATTGAACGTGTACAACGATAATCTTAAAAGGCTGAAAGGAGGACCTATGCTCAAGACAATCGTCACAGATATGTTGGCGAAGAAAGACGATACTTTAGAGCCGGAAGGAAGGAAAATGTTCATGTATATCGGACATGACAGTACCGTCGCAACTTTATTAGACGTCATGCATGTGTGGGATAATCAAATGCCGCACTACAATATCATGACTATGATCGAATTACATGAAGACAAACACGGCTGGAACGTTCAGGTAAAGATAGTCCAGCGTGCTGTGCGTTGAGAGAATATTTCATTTTTATGTTTGTTGTTTTAATGTGCTTCTCGTAGGTATTTTTAAGAAATACGACTGACCATGAACCGTACCCGTTAACTGTCCCAGGATGCACAACAATCTGCCCTCTTGAGAAATTTGTGCAAATATTGAAACCGATGATACCAGATGATTGGGAAGAGGAATGCAAAGTTGATGGAGATTACACTCCTCCACCTGCTCCTGTCCCTTGATTACAATTATTTAATGAACCAAGCAACGCATGTGATGTTTAGAATTGTTTAAGTTATAAGAGAATGGAAATATGAACCGTAACATGTATTAAGACGAAAACATAGAATGCAGAATCATTGAAGAAAATAGTAAGAAAGAATAGCTAAAATAACTAACCGTTAAGTAACCTCGTTATAAAAAGATAAACTGTTGTTACAAATAAAAATCCGTGCATTTTGTGTCATAGATCATTGGAAGTGTCTTAAGAACATGTAGACAAATACCCATAGTAGCATTACGATTCAAAATTTATTTCCACAGTATGTATTTACAGATTTATTTATGCGTTCACATACATTCTTACATTTCTACTTTATTGATATACTATAAAAAAATAATGTATATACGAATACCTGTGTGGATTGTGAAAAACGTACAATTAGGCAAATATTTTCTCCTCCCGACGTTTCTTCGTGACTACTGTTCCAGGCTTATGTTGAGCATCTGGATGATTAAGCAGTTCGGGAGGACAAGTAGATATAGGACTCGAGAGTATAGTTTGCTTGAGATCGTAGAACAGATGACTGTCATCCTTTGTGCAGAACGAAATAGCGAGACCAGCTTTTCCTGCACGACCCGTTCTACCGATACGATGCGTGTAATCTATAAACAGATAACATTTAATATATTTTCCACTTTTTTTCACTGCTACAATGTTTCGATGATAATAATAATGACGATTTTTTCGTTTACCTTCTATAGTCTTAGCCATATCATAATTAATGACCATGGACACGTCTTTGATATCAATACCACGGCCAGCGACATCCGTTGCAACCAAAATATCTTTGCTACCGCTCTTGAGAGACGCAAGTGCATACTCTCTCTGTTCTTGACCTTTGCCACCGTGAAGTGTGCAAGCGTTATACTGAAAAATATAAAAAAATATTATATACTTGAGATTCGAAGCAGGTTTGATATGGTATTATTGAGGAACGTACGCCCAGTTTCTCCAAGCCTCGCGCGAGAACGTCAGCACCCTTCTTCTGATTGACAAATATAATAACTGGCGGTTCGACGCCTCTGCTAAGTATCTCCATGAGTTTCTTGCGCTTATCAGCTTCACCCATTATGTGGACAATTTGTTCTGTTCTTTCTGTTGGCTTGCCTACGCTGCCGATGTATACCACAGCGGGTCGTCTTAAATAAGTTCTAGCTAACCGTTCCACCGCGGGTGGCATAGTCGCCGTAAACATCACAGTCTGCAAATATAAAATAATTCAAATTAAAAATTAATTCTATGGAAGCAGATTCTCCGATTTAAAAGAATCTTCCCTACCTGTCTGTATTTTTTCTTCGTATTGTAATTGGCTAAAAGTTTTTCTTCGTTCTCCGCGTCCTCGTTATCCGGTTTTAGATTGGTGACTGGCATGTACTCCAGAATTTTTTGAACGTCTGAAAGTTGATATGAAAATTAGTGTTTAGTTGCAAGTATAAAACATCATAGTGAACAGCATACCTGGTTCAAATCCCATGTCTATCATTCTGTCGGCTTCATCCAATACGATGTAAGTACATTGATTTAGAACTAAGTATCGATTTTCTAAGACGTCTATCAATCGCCCGGGTGTCGCTATTACGATCTCACAACCCATTCTTAATCTAAATCCTTGTTCTTCTCTTGAGAGACCACCAACAACGACGACCGTTCTGATGCCTAATGGTTGGCCGAATTTATTCGTCTCCTCCTCGATTTGCTGAGCCAACTCACTAGAATGTTTTACAAATTTTAATTTTTGTAAATAAATAAAAATTTAACAATTAAATGTATAAACAATATGTTTACCGCGTTGGTGCCAAAATTATACTGTAAGGACCCTGATCCGCTTCTTCTAATCTCTCGATTTTTGGTAAGCTAGTAATCCATAGTAATAATGGAATTAAGAAAGCTAGAGTTTTTCCAGAACCAGTTTCAGCGACGCCGATAATATCACGATTCTGAAGACCTATAGGAATTGCTTGTCTCTGAATAGGCGTTAGATCTTTGTAGCCTACTTTGTCAATAATATCAAGAATTTCTTTAGGGAATCCTGATTCCTTCCACGATCTGATTGGATCGGGAATACGTCCTCCCTTTATTGTTATATTGTAGTCCTCTCTAAATATACGCCAATCTCTCTCTGTCATCTCCTGAAGGGCTTTCTCTGACCAGTGTCTGTCATCCCATTTTTGCTTTTCTTCTTTACGTTTTACTTTCTTCAATCTCATCCTTAAAGAAAAGAAAGAAATTAACTCATAAAAAAAACATACACACCTGCAAGAGTAATTTTCAGTTCTTGGCAAACTGCATACTTTTCTTGTTCCTTCTCTGCTTCTGTTCTCCTTTTCTCTAGAAGCTCCCCATAAAATTTACTCTGATCTCTCTTCTGTGCTTTAATATCAATTCCAGCAAGATTTCCCCTACCAAAGAATTGAACCTGATGCCTCTCCTTATAAATATTATTGTAATCAACAGAAGTATCTTCTGAGGTATCCCAATCAAATACAAATTTTCTGTCATTCAATCTTCTAACACGACGTTTCTTCTTTATCAATCCTAAATACCGTTCTTTGATAGCCTCTACTTCCTTTTCCTTATCCTTATCCTTGATTTCATCCTCTCTTGTCTTTTGATTCTCTCTGCGCCTGGTTAAAAAAATCTTGAATAAGTAAATGTTCATCATACAAACAGGAATTTATAATATAACAATATATACCTATCCCTCTCATCCCATTCCCTTTCCTTCCCTGTAGATTCATTGTTAAAGAAGGATTTACGCATTTCCTCCTGCTGTTTCCTCATAGCATCAACCTCCTCTTGCCTCTTTTGCAATGCCAAAGCAGCACGTTCCTCTTTGGTCAAGAACTTCGGTTTAGCTCTAGCCTCTTCCTCTGCTTTCTTCTTGGCCAGCAATTCTTCCAAACTGAGCGGTTCTTTCTTGAGAGCACCTTTCGACTTTTCGTCGCTTTCATCTTCATCCCTTTTGGCGTCAGACTTACCCTCCTTCTTGTTCTCATCATCTATGACAAATATGGGACTCGGTTTGCGCTTCTTATCATCCTTAGACTTGTCTTTGATGTCCCTCCTTTCTCTGGATCTGTCTCCGTCTTTCTCTCGAGATCTATCGCGTTCTCTGGATCGTTCTCGCGATCTAGAACGTTTTCTATCTTTCTTTCGATCCTTTGATCGACTTCTAGATCGCCTTCGATCACGTCTCTCCCGATCTCGATCACGGTCGCGATCTCGTTCGCGGGAACGACTTCGTCTTACTGTTTTTTTATCATGTGCCATAATGAATTGTCCAACTAATTTATGGAACCCGTTTACTTACTATAAGTAATACGGAAATTCAACGATCGTCGAGGTTAGGTCGCTATAGCTTCAATATTCGATAACTTTTTAGCGACAAATGAATAATAATACGATCAAGTCTCTCGTACCACTACAGAAATTTTTTTTCTTCACGATAATATGTTTGTTATCGATTTGATACGAGTTTCTAACACTTTTATAGTAAACCTTGTTAAATATCACAATAGACCATGAATTAATTGTACTATTTATCTAATAAAATTGAAGAATTCCACATTGTTGGAAGTTACAATGTGTAACTTATTAAAATTAGTACTTTGCGCTCAATTAAAAATAGTAACGTTTTTGTTTGTATTAATTGCAGTCAGTTTACTGGCAACAATCACATATACACAGTTCGTTTACAATGCAACGTGCGATTACTATACTTCTGGTCAGTTCCTCAATGCGCGCGACGTAAAGTTACAGTTTTCATTTCGACCTTAATGGAACTTTCATGGAACCCATTAGTATAATTTTTCAATCGTTATTTTACAAAATATATTGTTGGAGATATTCTGATCAATTGTACAATAAATATCGCTACAATTTCTCTTTATAATTTGAAAGATTACATTTTTGTCGGACATAAGGGTAAGTTTCAAGTAGTAATAACAAATCAAACAGAATGAATAAAAGAAAATAATAATAAAAAAAGAGAAAGAACGAATTAGCAATAGTAATTAAGCAAAGTTATATGAGGAGAATGTACTGATAATGTCACAGTAAAATTTGAATTTTTGCCGCGCGAACTCGCGTTCGAGTGACGAGCGTTGATTGGCCGACGGTGGCCAGGGCGTCGACCAATGCGGACGAGGCGTTGGGGTAGCCACGGGCAGGCTCAATAAAGGGCGCTAGTGTCCGTCAAGTGTCACAGCCGTTGCTCGTCTCCTCAGTATTGTAACTTAAATCGGTGATTTAATTAGGAATAACGTATTTTTTTGCTAGAATTTGTGAAACTTTAAGCAATAATGACCGACAAGAAAGGTAACTATACACCGTAATCGCGCAGTACGACTTAGCGATATGTGTTACACACGTTCTAAGAGTATCTCGTGTTTTCGAGTCGGGAATACCACTTGTCACTCGTACGACGGACAGAGTTTCCTTTTTTTTTGTAATCTGTTTTAAGCGATGCTTGATTCGACACCTGTGAAAAATGGTGCACGTTCGAATCCGATCGAAGCTCGTAATTATCGTGAATCGGAGGTCGGAAATCCCCGTATTCCGCTCGAGACCTGGAAAAAACTTGAATTTCTGCCCAGTGACAGATAAATCAATACCGCATTCTGTGTGGGAAATACAAAATGGCTTCCAGAGTTCGTCCTGGATAATTTTCGTGGTGACTCTTTTTTCTCGATGAAAAAACATCGTACGCGACCTGGAACGCTGTATTTTTACGGAATACCGTCCGTCTCCGTCGTTTTTTGTCGGAAGCCACCTTGTTGGCGTAGTTTCGCCCGGGCGAGCTAACGTGCATATTCAAGAACGCATTATGCATATGTATGTACTCACGAGTGTGCAATTCACATGCTCGAAATTTTCATCGCAGCGTCGAGCTATTTATTTTATGCTAGCATCTTTTTTTCACAGCCAATCGGAATTTATGGTTCTGTTGTATTTAAACAAACATAGGCGCCCATTCCATTGTTTTTACTGTTCAAACAAAGATCTGGAGATTTTTGTTTGATTTATTGTCTTTTTCAGTGTAGCTAATTCAGACATAATTGGAGCACTGCTGTCCTGATGAAAAATCTCACATATTTTTAAACAATTATTTTTGTGATCAATAGTACAATACTCTGCTGATTCAAGATATACAATTGGTATATGCATAACTATATGTAATTGGTATATGCATAACTATATGTAATTGGTATATGCATAACTATATGTAATTGGTATATGCATAACTATATGTAATTATTTAAAGACAATAACAAGATTTAAGAAGTAAGTAGAAACAAAGGATCATACAGAAATAGCATTAAAATTGTCCTGAACCACACATGTATTGAAATGGTAGTTTTTATGACAGTATATTGAAAAGAGAAAGTCTAAGATAAATGAAGCCGAATTTGTATTGAAGAATTAAACATGATCTGGTTCTATGTTCCCACATTGTAAAATAGATCTCTGGAAGTCATTTAGTAAAGAGAGGTTCATTATATCAACGCAAACATTGCTTTAATAACTTGTAATAGAAAAATTGAAGTTCATTTTAAATTGCAAGGCAAATTGATGTACAAAATGATCGAACATTGATTTTAAAAAGTATTCAGCATTTTAATAAAATCGAACCCCATCAGAATTGATTGATGCATCCCCGAGGAGCACAGTCAATGATTGGCCCAAATTTGACTATACTCGAGCCAACGTTTAGCCAATGAATCCTGTGATGGCTCGTACGAGTGAGGTATAATCTAACTTTGCTACGGACTTTCTCGAGCTTCGTACGTGCATACGGAAACATTGAGTCCGACGTTCTAGGTCGTACCACAACACGATTCCATAGTAATCTACTGTGTCGTACTTGATTAACAGCTCGGACGGTTATGCGATTATTCCTAATTCAAGTCGGCTCTGTTCCTAAGGCATACGTATGATTACAGAGCAGTAGCGCTTAAGGGATGTGTAAAAGATTTTTAGTCTGTAAGTAGAGATGAGTTTATACACTTGTTTGAACTATACACGAGAGTCGAGGACGATGAATATACGTACTGGTGCAAGTCTGCGAGCGTATTTACCGTGACGGTATAGCCGCTAAAAAACCGAAGGATAGCGCCTACAGTTGTGGCTGTCAATATGTTTGCAGCGGACCATTACAAAGACGATTTGATCCCAGTCAGTAGGTGGAGCTTCGGAGACCGGCGTTCGCGCAGCCTAAGCCACGTATCTAACCTCACCTTACTCTATATATTATACCTTAACTCACTACGTGTTTATATACCAAAACATATATTACGTATACACGTCAATATATATATATATATATTCCACCAAATATATATATGAAGATATAGACGCACCGCGCGCCTCCCGATTCAAAAAGTGAAGAGAACGAAAAAATTCGAATTTCCCGCCATCGAGAATCTTTTTCGAATCTTCTTCTTCTTCTTCGACTTCCGGTAACTCTCGTCGCGATGTTCCTGGTGTCAAGATCTCGTGGATTGCTCGGTTGGTAAAATACAGCATCAAAAAAAAGGAAAGAAAAGAAAAAGAAATATAGAAAATCCCGAGAAATGTTTGTTACGTCTAATGCACATTTCTACGTTTTTCCAGGCTACGGTAAATTAGAGAAGAGTGAAAATCCTATCCTTGAAATGTCTCCGCCGCTAGAACGAAAAACGGAAGTACCGTCAAGTGCTTCGTTATCAGGAAGATCAATGATCCATACTTCCGGCCGCGCGTGCACGTTCGATTTTCGAAAGTTAGAGTCTCGCTCGGAAACGAATCCGATGATTCGCGTAGGAAAATCCAACGAAACACTAGAAACTCGTAAAAGTCGAACGAATGAATGTTGTAAGCGCTCGATCGACTTCTACTTTTTGAATTGGAGACGTCGGCTGCAATATATCCAAATCAATATGAACGTAAGATATTGATATGGGTGTACAAATATTTCGTACTGAAACCGTGGTATTGGCTGATTGCTTAATTTTATCCTTTTTATTTGACTGGTTACTCTTTTGTTTTCATTTCTTACTAAATACGCTCGTCGTGCGTCTCGCGACCACTTCGCATCAATTTCAAAACGATCGCCAGAAAATTGAAAAATCCATCTTTAGTCGACTTGATTTCGTACAGAATCGAAATCCGAACGATCGCGAGAAGGCGCGACGAGCAAGCGGGGTGGACACGAATGCTGTATCTAAGCTCGGCGTATTTATGATACTTCTACTCAATAGAAACTTGGTAGCTCACTTTTAACAATAGTGCATGTCGCTTCGGCTCCGGCTACAAGTTTCTCGCTACGAAAATGAACCGAGGAGATGAGGAAAAAAAAACCTACAGCGATCAGCCTGTTTTTTAGCGGTCGATTAAACGCCGCTTTCTCTTTTTTTCTTTTCGAATGTTCGTTTGAATCAGGAACGACAGAGAGATGATCGTCGATACGAACGAAACTTGTGGTCGATTCTGCACGTTTCTTTTCCGTAGTTTTGGTACACGAGGAAAGAGAGTTACTCGTTCCATCGACAATGGTAGCGTATATATTAGCTTTTCCAATTGATTGGAGACGGAGAGGAAGGGATGGAGAGACAGTGAGGGAGAGCGAGAGCAGGAAAAAAGAGTAGTAATACACACACGAGTCTTTGAACACCATTCGTTATCTCTTGGTAGACGTGCCGGCAGTTGCTGCTCGCTCCAGGAGAGACAGATACATGGAAAACGTAATATCATTCCCCAAAAAAGAGCAAAAAAGTTGCAACTCCGAACGATGAGAAACAGGGGAGACCGATTGAGCGTCCGAAAATCAGGGACAATGAGATTCGAGTGACATTACGTTTGCCTGCATCCGATTGGTTCATGTGCAAGTATATACGTATATGTGTGTGTATATATATAGCTTTGATGATTTTTCACGTACTTGTATTTTAGTTTGCATGCTTGGAACGTGTATCAGAGATAGAGGGACGCGCGATCATCTTTCACACGATGGTCCATCATTATTTATTACATTTTGTATGCGACAGAATTAATTCAAAATAGTTGTGTTGATCGTCGAAAATTGATCGCGCGTTGTGGATTATTGTTATTACATTTGCATGCTCGTAACACGTTGTAATAGATTCTCCATAATTCTATCTTTTACGTTCGCTGGTTCGTTGCCTTTTTAACTACTTCATGGTGTTCCGTGTTGACGGAACTTTTATTGACGTTCTCTTTTGCAGAACGATAACAGTTATAAATGGAGCATTGAGAAGGAAACGAACGGCTCGTTTTCGTCGTTTTTTAATCGTATAGTTGATACGGAGTTTCGTAGTGTCTTTTTGATACACACTGAGGGACGTTCCTATTCCCGTCGAGATACTCAATGCTTTGGAATACTTTATTATTAATTGAATTTACTTTTATCGGATGAGAAATTAAAATTGATCGAGTTAGAATATATTCGACGTCGCATAGGAATGTCTCGAGCATTTTTGAACTGCATGTGCATGTTTGGCAGAATATACCGTTGTACACTGTTAATAGTGAGCTTAAGTCGAGATAGCGTTCGACGATACACCAGTCGAGAGTACGAAAAAAAAGTGCCTATTATCTTCGAAACCCAGCGACATCGACGATCGGCGAATCGAATGTTGAACCGTGAATGAAGGATCGGTGTACAGATCACGAAGTACATACGAGGTATCATAAAAAAAGAAAATAGAGCATAATATTCTGTATTTTTAGAAAGTAGCAACGACACGTTTCCATGGCTTTTTATCGGATTTTTATAAATACAAGCCGGGAACAAAGAGGACGAGGCTGAGCAGAGCCCGTGTCCCTCGAGGTCGTCGATCGTCCTTAAGGTCGTTGGGGCTCGTCGAGAGGCAGCCACTGTTCCACCGAAGCATTTCGATGAATGAATCGTCTGGCAAAAATAGATGGGCCGCGGAAAAAACGAATGAGAACACAGTGAAGAGACAAACAGTGTCGCGCGAGAAAACTCCATCTGGCTGTGACTAGGTGTCGAATATGCTCAATGGGACAAGAACTGATGTCTCTCGCAGACAGAGAGAAAGACGAGGAATGCGTGCGTGTACGAGAGCAAAAGGAAGGGTCGAGCAAAAACGATAGAACGAAAACTAATGGGGAGACCAAAACGGAGAAACCGAAAAAAAAAAGAACCGTAGGAGAAACACGGGGAGAACACATTTTTTACCCAGTAAACTCGTACTAGCATATTAATATTATGATATCAATTGTTATTGGATTCGATGATTGTTTGCACCGTGGCACTGACACATAAATTTATTATTCGATTGGACGTCGCTCCAACCGGTGGACCCACGAGCCAGCCGTCCGCCATGAGAGCTCGTTCGCCTGTTCTAAACGCGGAGGATGATCTTGAAGGAAATAACACGGCTCCCGGCCACGTGGGACGATAACAGAGTAATCGCGGTAATTTCGAGGATGGCTCGTTCGTTTCCACGCGTGTTGGACCGGTGTTCAATTATCATGGACAATTTGGTGTGGGCTGACGTCTATGTTAGAGTACAACATGTCCATCCACTGCTGCTGAGCTTGAGCTATTCATCATACGCAAGCTGAACCTACGCTCTCGCGTCTAGATTCATCGCGAGAGCAGCTACCGTAATCGAGACGAACACCGTGATCGGGAACATCAAACGACATGTTCTTCTTTCGCTCTCTCTTGAACGCCAACGGTTTGGTGAAACGAAGACGAGAAAAACGAGAAAACCGTGGCCGCAGGTGCACTTTGCGTATGTTAATCGCGACGGCGCAGAGCGTAATTTTAGTCTACTAAAAAAAAAAATTATACAATTGGGCGTTCTCGCGGTGCCACGAGATCGGCACGCAAGGCTCGTCGAAGAATTTTGCGGATCGTTGGCCATGCGACGGGCGCCCAATCAATTACTATATATTACGCAATTATAAAGAACTTTTAATCATGTTTGACCTTTATTTATGGATATTTGCAGAAATTTGTGGTTTGCTGAATCTTGTCACAACTTTTTGAATGTGTGGAACTTGATATATACATCTACATGACTATATATTAAATATATATATATATATATATATTATATATATATATATATATGTATATATATCTCGCCTTACGGATACGTATATGTATATACATCTATATATATATGCATTCGTATCTTTTTTTTTTATTTCATCGTACCACTGTACTCATTGTATAAATTACACATTCACCGCCCGTAAAGAGAAGCAAAAGAACTTTACGACAATATTCTTTCGTTCTCGGTTCGGAGAACCATCCGATCCGAAATTGGAACTCGTTTGTTTGTTTTTTTTTAGTATTACGGTTTTCGAAAATTGTCTCACTTTGATCGAATCTTGATTACTGGGCTTGTTTTTTAACATCACTTTTTGGAACAACCATTTACCCCCTTCTTACCCCCTGGCTTTATTTTAGCTCTGTTTTTTGTCATTTCTTTTTTTTTCGATGTGGTCGAACCTCTGAGCCATTGACGACACTCTGAAAATGCTCTAGAATGTTGAGAAAAATTATTATTAATTTTAATAAGATTATTATTATCTCGATTTTGTATTTTTACTTGGTATTGATGCTCAAGATGGTGTTGAACGAATTTGAACCGTGTTTCTGGAAGGTAGACATGATTTTTGTAATTTTTTTTTTCTTTGTGAACAATGATAGTTGAGTTGGTTCTAAGGTTCGACTATTTTAGACGAATGTATTTGGCTTTTACCTTGATTGCGTAACGCTATTTGCTTTGAGATCGGTTTCGTATTATATCTTAGTTTTAGAAGTAAAAGGTAGGTCGATTGACGCGAGTTTTCATTTGAGAATAGTTTCTCATTTTTTCCTTCACGACTCGATTGTTCTGTTTTGTTTCATTTTTGTCGACAGACACTGTGCCTGGACGATTTTTTATACATATATGACCGTCAAACATTCTTACATCTCTCTCTCTCTATATATATATATATCACTCGTAGTGGCTGTATTGTTTAGATTTGTTTGTAAAACTTTATGTGTATTTCACGTTTTTCCAAGAAGGTGAAAAGAATTCGACAATCTTTGATGTCGCGTCGATAAGAAAAAAAAGTTTTTCTGTTTGTTCTCTCTCTTTCGAGGCGCGATTTCACGAGACTATGTTCTAATTTTCATTTGAATCGGTGACAAGATGTAGCACAATTTGCATTTATTCACGGTTAAGATATCAGAAACAATAGTTTGCTAAGCTATTCTCAAGTGTCTCGCTTTCAACTACGCTTCTATCGAGAATCCTCGACATCAGAACGTTCTGCCTTTGCACATTGTTTCATGACAGTTCGAAAAAAAGAACAGATAAAAATGATTTTTGTGAATGTGGATTTTCGAAAGAGCCGTACATGTTTTTTTACTATCAAGCCTGTCTTGTGCCGATGAAGTTTACGCGGTCGACTTGTCCGATTTTTCATCAACTTTTTCATAGCAACTTTCCTCGGAAATTCCTCAGAGAATGAGAGAGCCGCGGTAAACCTCGATAGGTAACAAGAAGGCAACAATACCGTTTTTTCGGTTATTTCTTTTCACCATTATTTAGTGACTAACATTGTTTGAGCTTTGAATAGTACCTTGATAAAAACGGTGTATGTCATGTGTAAGATATACTTGGGTGTGGGAGTACCACTTATGGTATCGGGACGTATTCCACGATTCATCGACACTAATTCAATTTATTCTCGTTCGAACAAATAAAATATGCGATATCTACGCATGGACCGTGTGAAACCGAACGAATGGTGTCAAAAGTGTTGGATGAGCCGTTGAAAACGATTCGATATCGGCGACATGGGTTGCTTGATCACCAGGAGACAGGAGCAGCCTGATGAAACACATGAAACAAGTTGAACAACTGATTGTCAAGGCCATTGTTTCCTGTTGATCGGCGATACGTGTTGTCCCTTGTCCTTTCTGGCAGTGGTACCACGTACCGTTGGCTTAGATCGAACCTACGGCCAACAAAATGAACGGACCTGCATTTTCCATTGCATGTGTTACAGCATACCCGGTGACACCTCATCCACCAACAGGTTTTGTCCCTGCGCCGGCACAGCCTGCTACCTACGGTGGTACACGTAAGAGAATCTCTGTGTTTCGACGCGTACCTCTTTCAAAAAGCTTTAACGATCCGATTACATGAGAATCCTACGATAGTTGCAGGTGCCACACCGTACGGAGTCTTTCCTAATCAACCACAACTCTATGCAGCGCAAGGACCGCCACCGCCGACATATGATCAGACTCTTACGCATCCTATGGTCAGGATTTTCAACGCCTCGTGACTATTTGTACCGTGTGTAGTCGGTGGAAGAGATACAGAGCAGTTGTGTACTGCACCAGGTGTCAGACACATCTGTAGCAAAGAGAATATGGAGCTAAGGACTTCTGTGTTAGACACAGAGATTTGCAAAGCGTCTCAGTTCTGAAGAGACAGCATTCGAAGATGTACAGGATGTATCTAAAAGGATTAGATGTGTATTCTAAACTTTAGAATTGGAAAAACTTTTAACACACATACGTGGGTAGCTCTTGAATTATCATAGGATGTAGAATGTATGTCTAGAAATTGTATGAACAACTCATGAGATCCATGTATATTAGGACCTCTTTCTTAGTTCAAAGATGAATACATTTGTAAATTTTGAGACATCTCTTTAGATACATCCCGCATGTATAGTGTACTTTACACATAGTATTGAAAAATTGAAACAGTTTGGAACATTTACAGGTTTCTCATTTAAGGAGAAAGAGTATTCATAGTAATTAAAGGAACAATACCAGAATGAACCATGGAATATGGATGAATTATCATCATGTTTAGCATGAAAAGATGTATCCTGCATATTTTTCCACCGACTATAAATCTGTTAGGTAGGCTGTCATGAGTAGTTTGTTGACGTTTTACGAATTTCTGCAGATGTACCAGCCAATGTATGGTCAAGGATATCCAGGATACTTGGCGGGCTCATGCTATCCTACGTATGGCCCTCTGCAATATTATCCGCCGTTAGCTGCAGCTGCAGCATATTACCCTGCGGCAGCAATGCAGCCTCCGGTTAGGCCTCCCACGCTTGTGATGCCTGTAAGTCCATCTGTTCATCGTCTCATACTCTGTCATCCTTGAAAAGTTGGCTAATATTTCGAAACTGTTTCGTAGAATGGATTCGACGCATCCAATCGATTCGATAGCATCTCGCAACCCGTCTTGCCACCACCCCCAACAGTTCCAAACGCCGCCCAATTAGCTGCAATGGCGAGCCACAGCGTGGCTATATCGCAAAAGAAAAACTTCCTAGGAGGAGGAACAGAAGGCGGTTACACCTTTTGGTAAACCATTATAAACCTTTTGTGAAACACTAAGTCTAACAAAGGCATTGTTGTCGACATGATCCATGTAGGCAAATCTGATTTATGTTAGAGTTCTACTATTTTCACATTGGGAGCAGCTATTAAAAGTAGTATAAATCTTTGTCGCGCGGACCGATCGCGTTGCAGAACTCGCGACACTTTCTGGGGCTTAATCAGGATTCTGTTATCGTCGAGAGAACCCACGCTGAAAGACAAGGAACTCAAACGGACGACGCGAAACAGCGATCTGCGCCAGAAACGACGACGGTTCTGTGTAGATCTTCTGGCGATCGATCGGCGCGACGAACATGCTATATGAAATTTAAGAGAAACATTAAGAAGGGAAGACTCGTGCGACGCTCGTCATGCGGTTCCAAAAAAAAAGAAAAAAAGAAAGAAACTGCTACTTAAATTCACTCTAAAGACCGGAAGTATATTTTGTAAACGAAAAAGATGCGTGGAAGTTTTCTGAAGGGCCTGAAAAACGGATCGTGAAGTCTCTTTTTTTTTGCGCTTTCTCATCATTGTGACTTCACGAGAACGATCGAGCGATACGCGAATCTTTTTTCACGTACTTAAAAATAGAACTTAAGAGAGTCAAGATTAAATTCTTCATAGAATCAAGCATCGTTTGAAAATTGTTACGACTGCCACAATTAGAGTCTTTTATCGGAGTGATCATTCACAATCGGATGGTGAACGATGCGAAGCGGAAAATGTGCCCAACAAAAAAAAAGAAAAGATTCCAGTTGTGCCGTGAAATTTTTGTTTCTTCAAGTACGTTTTGCTCGATCTTTCTGCATTTAACGGTTGATGATGATACGTTTCGACAAAAAACGCACGAGATATTCCAATTTCTTTTCTACTCTTATTATTATAATTATTATTATTTTATAAAAACAAAGGGTTGTTAAACGCGAGCGAGAGTAGGGAACACGGTGTTCTTCTTTTTAGAGTTAGCGGGTGAATACGTGCACCAGTGGATGCGAGTTGTCTCATTCGCCTACAGGGATCGATATTCAAAGTGTGTTCTAAGCCTTTTTTAAGCGCGACTTGGTTTTCTGCAAGGCAGAACGAAGAGCAAAGGGGCTGCTCACGTTATTTCTGTTACTCTTACACACGACTATTATATTGTCTCTTTTTTTTCTTACGTCTTTGTTCGGGGGATCTCTCTCCGTTCCGCCGACGCGTGCGTTCGACGAGTCCGAGGAATAGAGGTCCCCAATCCAAAGTAAAACGCCTACATTACTTGGCGAGAGAAACCAAACGAACATCTGATCATGGGTAGCCCTAACGTTTAGACGAAAAGAAAAAGGAGAAAAAAAAATAATGAAAAAGAATGAAATAATGTACGTGATAGGAGCCTGAGGAATGCGTGAGAGTCGTTCGTGTTCAAATCCGACGAATGATTATCCGAATAACATCGAATATTCTAAAGCTATAGAAACTCTTCTATATACATATATATGTATACATATATATATATATATATCGTTCTGTCTTTGATAACAATTTTTTTTAGCGACTCGTAGAACCTCCAGAGGGTTTTCTGTTCGGTATCATGTTGTTAGAGTTAACTTTTTAGATGATGGTCAAGGCTCGAGTGCCAAAAAAAAGCGAAAGAACGCAAGGAAACGATCGTGATTCGAAGATTCTCACGTATTCGACGACTTCGAAGATACTTACTACTCTACCTACAAAAAGTACGCACTCTCTTCTTTAAAAAAAAAAAAATCAGTAGTCTTTCCTCCTAGTTGTTTGATGTTTCGTTTTTTTTTAAACGCAGATTAGCTAGGTCGGCTAACAAAGTTATTATTTAATTGAATTGAGAGGCTTGACCGTGGCGCACGGATCTCTTCGAGCAGGTTCAATTGTGCTTCGACCGAGACACGGTTCCCACGCAGTTTCCGGAGAACGCTTCGATTCACCTTCAACAAGGTGACACCGAGATTTTGCAGATTCATTCGTTTCCGACAGAGATCGCAGCGACTGCAATCGGGAACTGGTTTCGATAGAAGCTCACGAAGGAAACAAAATAGTTGACTCAATTTCAAAGTACAAATCGACTACCCGTGTAAGTGGAGAACGAATTCGCGGCGACGCGGTCAAGCCTGATCGTCAGCCATATTAGGCGAGTTGCAATGGTGATGATAACGGCAAGCAACGCAGCGAGTTCGTAACGACTGAACGAAGGAACAACTATGTACTATTTTCTGAGATCTCGAGATCTATTTAGAACGAGAGAGAAAGATTAAGTGGAGACGAAGAGATTGTCCTGCGTTGATGATGATGATGATGATGAGGATGATAGGAGATAGTTGCACAGCTACGAAACGACTGTTTTGCTCCGCGATCATAGCATTCTAGTGCGATCTGTGAGCCTGCCGACAGGACGATTTTCGGATGTTCCATTCGGCAGGCGCACAAGTAAAACACGATATTAATTAAGCAATGAAGATCGATGAAACTAATTTACAATCGGTGATAGCTTAGGATAGGACCAAGAAGACGCAAGTTCTATTTAGACATTTTTTCGAAATGGGTGTTCCGGCAAACTTGACCAGTGCTCTTTGAAAATGAAAATGAAAATGAAAATGAAAACGAAAACAACACACACGCCACGTATGTTTCGCGAAATTGGACTTCATGCTAGAGTTGGACGCTCGTCGACCTCTCTTGGAACGACAATTTCTATTGCGTATCGGAGCGAGTCAAAGCGAATATTTCTATTTTGCCTTAACGGAGAACGTTGTAATTAATTAGTTGAATTTCTACGAGACGTTCGCGTCGCCTCGACGATGCCAATCGTTTACATCCGAGAGAAAGAACGTATAGCAGAGAACAGCAGATATTATTATTATTGTCCGCGTTGAAAACGATTTGTCCACTCTCAGAAAGACAGAGGAACTTCTTAGAAACAAAAAAAAAAGTCGATACCGTTCTTTGTATTTTTGTGATATCCGATTACCTCAAGATCCGATGCAAAATACGTAGGTACTGTTAACATGCGCTATTTGTCTCTCTTGTTTTTTTTTTGTACCGTCGAAACTATAGCCGAGGCGCGCAATCTCGCCGGCTCAAGGTCACCGTTCCGCGCCTCCGTCATAGTGGAATTTTTTTATGAGAAAAAAGAAAAAAAAATCTGTGAAGCGAGAAATTTTGTTTCTGTTTTTTTTTTCTGTTAGTTGTAGAAGGCGAAACGCACGACTGGCCAAATTTGTTGCCACAGCGCCATGATTACCATGATATCACTTCGTACCTTCGATTTTTCTCTTCTTTTTAATTGCCAGACGTACCTACTTATGCTACAGCTAACTCCCTGACTACTGTTAACGACCAGCGAGTTCGAAGCGCGTAATTTCAGTCTTTATCGAAGGAACAAGCCAGAAAAAAAACAAACAAAAGAAATCTAGTCCGAAGAGTCTGACTGATTGGGATACAAAACGTTGCATAGACCTTTTTCTTCTCAATCCGTGCGACGCCAGGTGCGAGGTACTTCACCGCAGCATTCGCTAAACTGATTAATTATTACCTCGAGACACGAGAAACTATCGACTACATTTCCTCCTCTCCCAAATAAAAGGAAAAAAAACTCATGCCATTCCACTTGAACAACATTAAGCCACAATCGACACACACGTACGCATACGCGAGTCACACGTTTAGGAATCCGTGAGGAGACGTACACACATACACACGAAGATGAAACGAAAATGAAAAAAAAAAGAAATGAGAAAACGGAAGAGTTGTGTCGTTCGCTCGAATATTCTTTTTTTTTCTAAAACACTCTCGTCGAATTTTTGCGAATTTGCATATCACCGGGCGAAGGGCTACCTGTTTCGCGAGCCGTTTCGCTTTTCCATTTTGCATTGCGCGATGATAAAAAGATGATGCACCCAGCCATGTCCGGAAGGGACTTGAAAATCGAACACGATATTCACCAATTGTTACGTTTAATATTCGAGATGATAAACTGGGAGATAACAAAGCCGAAAATGTTACGGTTCATAGAAAAACTCGTAGTGCATACACACACACGCGCGCCAAGGAACATAACCGAATAATAATACTATTATTATTACGTTGATATTTATATTTAAATTATTCTTTTTATTTAAACAAAACGAACGATTTATTTGCAGATTTCTACAGTGTTTAGATCCGAATTTTGCGCGACATATTTTGACCGATTATTTGTATCGAGCGAGAGTGATGGGAAGGTTTTATATCATGAAACAAAAAGTGTGCAATAAGCGTAATGTCTATTGTAACAATAAAGAAATGATATTAATTGCAACGGTGAATTTGTTATTACGTTGAGCGAGAGAGAGGGAGAGAAAGAGAGAGAGAGAGAGAGAGAGAGAGAGAGAACAGTGAACAAAGTAAGAGAAATGTACCACTGCGATCAAGTGTACTAGTTAATAAATACTATGATCATGGAATTCATTATATCTTGACTTCTCCTTACGATCAGAACAATTAGGGAATTCACAGAAATGACTAAACAAATCATGATAAACTGTTAATAAGAGTTACTGTATTTAGTTAAAAAAGCAGAACGATGTGAGTGTCCTGACTATATACACATAATACATTTACTGGAAGGTTGGTAGGTACTGGAGAATTCTGCTGCCCAGCCCAGTTTATGATATACTTAATTTTATTTGTTATCGTACTGTTTATTAGCTAACATTTTCTTCATTGTCTTTTCTAAAGCAGGTAACATATCACAGAAGTTGTCTACACATTTTGTTGCACAGCTTTCAAACTGTTCACTGTATCTGTCCACTTCACCCTTTGATGGATTTGGTCCCATTTGGTCTTTCACTTTGTCATTGCAGTCCATCACACACCTTTGCAATCGATTCTGAGGAAACAATTTTATTTTTAATACATAGAAGTTCATGCTTCTTTGTGTTCTAGGTCTTCAAACATACTTGAACTCTCTCAAACTCTCCTTGAATATACTGCTGAGCTGAATTCAATGAATTACTGCAATTTTCTATACAGTTGTGTACTTTTTGTATGCTGTAAGTATCATTTTCGCAGCATGTTACAGCACACTTATGCATGTTTCCCTGAAACAAAACATCATGTATTTTTATAGGAACTGTGTGTCATAGTCTGTTATTTTAGATATTCATTTTTACAGGATTTCATAACAATGGAGTGAGAAAGCATAGTCGTGGAATAACCTGAAAATACTTTGCACTGAATTTGATATACCTGTATCTTTCTCAGGTACGATTTGTCAAGTTCCTCGACCAATTTATTCATATTATCTTCGACACGTCTTCTTTGTTCCTCAACCATTTTATATTTATTTATTTATTACTAAAAACAGTATTGAACGACCGGTCTCTGTACTCTGTACTGAACTATACGAAGTATAGAAACTATCCATAGGTTAGGTTAGTTATTGACATGTGCTGTTACATAATATAGTACAAATTCGTGATTGGTGGGTTCAAGCAGTGAGTGTAAAAGTCCTTCGGCCAATCAAATTGCAACCTATGACACTCTCTTCATGGATGAAGTCTTTACGTTATTGTGATTGGTTACTTCCAAAAGTGTGGTCCAAAGATAAAACAATAAATCTAAAAAATTCAATAAAAATATCATGTTTGAGGGTTCGTAATACTTAAAGGGTTAAAGTTAAGATTCATATTGCTTAAGAAGTTTTTGTATTTTTTTACGAAAATTATACATTTTCGAAATCCTAGACGCTTAACATCTTCGATTGACTATGCTTCATTGGACCATATAAAACATTAGTTCTTGAAGCGCCCTTTTTCGGAGTTTAATAATAAATCAATCATAAAGGCACTATGTGATATTCTGAAAGAAATATTAAACCTAAATTTAAACCTTTTGACACCCTCTATATTTTAAGTACAGTATTTGCAGTGGAAGTTTCATTAGGATCAGCCTGAAGTAGTACAACGATCCAATAACGAGTATGCGTAGTTGGTGTGCGCAGAGTACGGAATCGAGTGACGCGCATGCGCGGCTCGTATAGGGTACGGTCCATAGAAATCGGAAACCATTCCGGTCGCTTTTCTTCACTTGACCGGCCAGGATGTTGAGTGCCGTATCGAAGGCAGCCACTGGGGCCTTAAGGGCCGTCAAACCGACCCTTCTTCAAAATGAAGTCACCAAAATATCCGGTGCACTCTCCATAAACAGTGAGTATTACGAAAAAACCACCTGATTCCTTTTAATCCCGTTTCCACACTCGTTGTCGAGGCACAATTTCTGCATTGTACTTCCAATCGTGTTGCAGCTGTACTTACCGAACCTATGATCCTGTCTACATATCCAGCCTAATCTTGACATCCTTATCGAAAGAACGCAATTCATTTTTTTCATCGACGTGCGAATATTGAAAAAATCGAAGCTGTCTATTGATTATATAATCTGTATTATTTGACCGGACCGCAGTGGTGTACCACTGTGCCAACATGGCGGCATTAAGGTCACTTCGTCTAATTTTTGACTGCATTGAAGTAATTTACAAGCTCGATCGCGATCAATGAAATGTTCGCTACGATTTGAAGTAGACTGGAGTTCCGATTGCTCCTTATCGACGATGCGATATAATGGACTTCTCGTTGTTCTTTTTTCTGCTATCATCAGTCATGTCTCGTGGGCGATCGATCGGTTCTACTTTAACGTATTCAGTCTTCAGACATACTACGATCAGAATGAATACGCATTTACCGTAAAATACAGACTGTAATCGGTATTTTTATATTGGAAAATTCAAAGGTTTCAGTCTTTAATTGAAGTGTACACATGTAGTTTGTATTATGTAACGTTCCTCTCATAAGCATTATCTAATATTTTGTATAACTTGCAGCAACTGTTATTCCATCTGTGATCTTCCTATACTAATCTGTGATTTATAAAAACTAATGCCACATCAGTTATATGATTTTGAAGTTTTATGAACAATGCTATGATTTATTACATACCAAGAGGAAGTGGTGTATTCTTTAATGAAATGTTTATTTATAATTAGATAGGGATTATGCAAAAGCTGCAGCTTCTAAGAGTGGGGCACAAGGAAAGGTTGTTGCTGTCATCGGTGCCGTTGTTGATGTACAGTTTGATGATGACCTACCACCTATCCTTAATGCCTTGGAGGTGCAAAACCGTAGCCCCAGGCTAGTCCTTGAGGTGGCTCAGCATCTGGGAGAAAACACAGTGCGCACCATTGCTATGGATGGTAATTTCTTATTTTTATACATTATAATTTAAACATATATATGTATACAATAATTAACATAAACATATGATAATAAAGGTACTGAGGGTCTGGTTCGTGGCCAGTCTGTTCTGGATTCTGGATACCCAATCCGTATCCCTGTTGGTGCTGAGACTCTGGGTCGTATCATCAATGTCATTGGTGAACCTATTGATGAACGCGGACCCATCCCTACTGACAAACTTGCTCCCATTCACGCAGATGCTCCAGAATTCGTGGAAATGTCTGTCGAACAGGAGATTCTGGTAACTGGAATCAAAGTCGTCGATCTTCTTGCCCCCTATGCTAAGGGTGGAAAGATTGGTAAAAATCAAATTCAATGAATGTTTATACTCTAGCTTAATTCGTTGCTAATATAAATGAAACGAAACAGGTCTGTTCGGCGGTGCTGGTGTCGGCAAAACGGTATTGATTATGGAGCTGATCAACAACGTAGCCAAGGCCCACGGTGGTTACTCCGTGTTTGCCGGTGTAGGCGAGCGAACACGTGAGGGTAACGATTTGTATCACGAAATGATTGAGTCCGGTGTCATTTCTCTGAAAGATAAGACCTCGAAGGTAGCTCTGGTGTACGGACAAATGAACGAACCACCAGGCGCTCGTGCTCGTGTCGCCTTGACCGGATTAACTGTCGCCGAATACTTCCGTGATCAAGAAGGACAGGACGTGCTGCTGTTCATTGATAACATCTTCAGGTTCACTCAGGCCGGTTCAGAAGTACGTTTCATTTGCACTCTGTCGTATAACGAATTCCAAGTTAGAATTTTTATTAACACTTATTTATTCTTTAAGGTGTCGGCCTTGTTGGGTCGTATTCCATCCGCCGTAGGTTACCAGCCAACCTTGGCCACTGACATGGGTAGCATGCAGGAACGTATCACAACCACAAAGAAGGGATCTATCACCTCTGTGCAGGCTATTTACGTGCCTGCTGATGACTTGACTGATCCCGCCCCTGCCACCACCTTCGCTCACTTGGACGCTACCACCGTATTGTCCCGTGCTATTGCTGAACTGGGTAATTAAATAATGTCCTTAATTTTGTATATTATAATTTTTGCAGACACGGAGAGATTTTTTTTATCTTAGGTATCTACCCTGCCGTCGATCCTCTGGACTCTACATCCCGTATCATGGACCCCAACATCATTGGACCTGAGCACTACAACGTTGCTCGTGGTGTGCAAAAAATCTTGCAGGACTACAAGTCGCTTCAAGATATTATTGCCATCTTGGGTATGGATGAGTTGTCTGAAGAAGACAAGCTCACTGTAGCCCGAGCACGTAAAATCCAGAGGTTCTTGTCTCAACCATTCCAGGTACATAAGCTTGCATTTCGGTTTATTAAGTCTTGCTCTTTTTTTTAGATTCTATTGGTTATCGATGTATTGATTATTTTTGTGTAGGTTGCTGAGGTGTTCACTGGCCATGCCGGAAAATTAGTACCGTTGGAGGAAACTATTAAGGGATTCCAAAAAATCTTAGTTGGAGAGTACGATCATCTCCCAGAAGTCGCGTTCTACATGGTCGGTCCGATTGAAGAAGTAGTAGCAAAGGCAGAATCGTTAGCCAAGCAATAAACCTACTCACAGTCATCGTAATCATGTCATTAAGAAATAATTAAAACGATCTTCTAATAATACTAAGGCCTGTTGTTTTTTATCTTTTAAAATTATTGGCTTAGACCCAGGAGTATTATAGGCGTCAACGAAGCAAAACCACGAAACGGGAAATTAGAAGATTGTTTTCTCGTTCAAAAAATTCATACAGGCATACCAAATTCTGTTGAGAACACCGTGAACATAATTAGTCATAAATTTTTTACGATATATGTAATTCTGTTCAGGCTGCTCTCATTATCCATAGATCAAGTTAATAACCACATTGTTAAATAATATAACATATACTGCGACGCTCTAGTATATGTTAGGAATTAATAAAAACTTTACAAAAATGTATGCATTAATGTGCAGTTTACAGATCCTTCGTTTTCGTAAAATAAGAATTCATGAAGGAAGCAAAACAATCGAAGATCAATTTTAAAGTGTAAAAAAATATATTTGTCCAATCGATACAAAATTTTACAATACAATACTGACAGTTTTTGTGACAATTAATAATTAAATATTATACTTCATTATTAAAATTAATCATAGGTTTTTCCAATCGGTAGATCGCTTTCAGGGACTGAAATGAATAAATTTATCACAATGATATTCGATTATATAACCCGGATATAATGATAATAGGTTTACCTTCCACTGTTCCATGTTGAGATAGACAACATTCTGAATGTTAGGAGTCTTTCCAGCTTTTGTCTGCGCAGTCATATCTTTGGTGCAAGGTTGAACAACAAGTATTCCAGAATTATCTATAATTTTAGTAGAACCACGTTGAATGACGTTAAAAGAGAATCTATACAATTTACAACAATAACCAGCAGTAGAGTCACCTTTTGTTATTTTCATTTTTCCATCTCTGACAAGGAACGATATTTGCAGGATGTTTTCTACAGTCTTTCCAAAGTCGCTTGGGTGCAAAACGAGTTGGAAGAAGTCGATAGGTTTGCGATGGGTTTTACAGTATCGCGTAATAAATTTATTCATTTTCACAGTTTGCTCTAGACCTTCTTCCTCTTTATCAACCGCCACAACATTTTCCGGTCTTTTTATCTGCGCCTGAGCTTCCGTAATTACAGGCTTTTTTCTAACAATTTCCTTTTTTTCCAATGGTGCCAATGTACCTGAAGATATAATAGAATTAATGGATGACTTCCTTAAATATCACTATTAAGAGAAACAATGAAATCAAATGAAACCTAGTAATGTGCTATAACTGGGTGTCCTTTTAAAACATTTGATGATTTGTGGTTCCAACAGTGACCAATCTGGGGTCTCTGATTCAACATCTGGAAGTCGCTGAACATACTGCACCTAAATCAAACAAATATTGAGTACTTATTGTTGACATAGTAGTTAGTTATTATTTTAGTATATACCAGTTTCTGAGCAAATTCTACATGATTGTATGAACTCATGCATCTTGTCAAAGAACGAGTACAGTGTTTTAAAACTTTAGAAGATATACTCATCACTTCTGAGTCTAATAATACTTCTTCTTGATTGTGTACTGAAAACAACAGATTAAAGAGTCAGTATAAGAATATATAAGAAAGAATAAAAGTACGTATATAAGAGATGTATACGTTTCTCTTCTAGACTTGTTTCACAGTTTACAGTGTCTGTGTCTTCCATACATGATTCCAATGTTTGTATAGTACTGTCGTTCACATTCTCCTCTGCAAGTTGTACATTGATTACAAAATGAATGCTATTCAAATCATGTCAATCTTGTGAAGATCTTACGAAGCAATTCTGCTCTTGTTCTAATATTCCATAGAATCTCTTTACGTCCTTCTGGAGATTGTAACAGCGTTTTGTCATCCACACTAGACCGGCCCCTTGGCATTTTGACGTTTGTTCCAAATATTAAACAAAATAAATCCTGTAAAAATTTCATTAATTGTAAACAGTTATGAATCTACAGATCTTGCAAGGTCACAGTGACAAGCAGTAATATTTAATTATAATTAACCTTAATATATTACAGAAAGGTAGATGACGATAATCTCCAAGGATCTGTGATAACAGCTGATAAAGCAGTTAACAGTCAGAAGCAGCTCATTCCTTAACACGGTATCAACAGAAACATTGTCAACTGTTTAGTAATCAGCAGACCTAGCACTAACTGACGTTAACCTTTCATCGTTGTGAAACGAGTCGTGCCAATATTTACGAATTGCAGTGTATTGTGCTAGGACGATCTTTCATTCGTAAAATTTTTTACTGGCACAGACTCTACGCGTGATTGTTCATTAAAGGTTTCTTTTTTTGTCGTGAATCGATTTAAATCGCAAAAGCGATCCGACAGTGCACGACTCGTGATTAATCGAAAGTATACTGTGCAAGAAATTTGACAGCTCATTGGTAAAAATTTGAAGCACTTTCGATAGGGACAAAAATTCACAGGAACGGGCATGGAAAACACTTCGAACAAGGTAATTCGATCGTTTTTAGACAGCCTGACAAGATGATGATTATAAGAAATTACTTTACAGGAAGAACAAAACAATCAGGATGATTCAGACTCTGAAATAGATGAGGTAGAGCCCAGGCTCAAGTATGTCAGAATGCGAAATGGTCTGGAGCACATACTGCAGAATGATGCGGCTAGTTGCATAGCTGTGCATCCCAAGGTACGAAATACAATTACCTAATGAATATGAGAATTTCTTATTTAAAGTGATTCATCGGTGACCATAAAGTTAAAATATTTTGTTTAGAACAGTGTTGTTCAGATTCCTGTAGTTTACAAGTTCTGAAAGTTGCCATGATTCAGGTTGTGCACTATAGAAACTTATGTAACCAATGTGATTATTATCATAAAGTTTTAAAGTAAATTCTGGAAGGATTTGAAAGTCTCCATCCATGTACAGCAGCAATGCTTTAGAAGTGTAACAATAGACTAAGTGTTGATCTTTTGTTATCATTTATTACAGTAATTTAATTTTTGTTTAGTTCCTCTGCCTGGGCTCTCATTGGGGCATGATACATTTGTTGGACCATCAAGGAAATAACATTCAATCAAAGAGTCTACAGGCTCACACTGTTGCGGTGAACCAGATTTCTATAGATCATAATGGTGATTTCATTGCATCATGCAGCGACGATGGAAAGGTTTTTATAAATGGTCTTTATAGTACAGAGAACAATCACAAGATGAGTATGGGAAGATTGGTGAAAAGTATAGCTATAGATCCAAATTATTATAAAAGTGGTAGTGGAAGAAGGTTTATTACAGGTAGGCATTAGATTCTGCATGTTGTATTGTTCATTGTCTTAAGAACTAACATTATTATTTTCAGGGGATGATAAATTGGTTTTGTATGAGAAGACGTTTTTATCCAGAACGAAACTGACTGTATTATGTGAAGCAGAAGGTGGAGTTAGATCAGTTGCATGGATCGGTCATTTTGTTGCCTGGGCATCTGATACAGGTGTTAGGGTTTACGATTTAAATGCTAGATGTTCATTAGGACTTATTAAGTGGACTAGGTCTGCAGAGTGAGTAGAAGATGAATACAATAAATTCTTCTGCAGCTTTTCAGTATTAACTAATCCTGCACTTCTCTGTTTCATATAGTGCATTACCAGAACACTATAGGTGTAATCTTCGGTGGTCAGATGATAGAACATTGTTAATTGGTTGGGTAGACATAGTACGAATTTACCGAATTAGGAAAAGATCCATTCAAGAAATGGTCAATAGGGATCTACCAGAATATGCAGTTGACCCAGGTATAGTATTGGTTGCACTACAAAATTCTATGAACATAATTAATAACAGTACTTTACTTTCAGTCTCAACATTCCGAGTGGACTTTTATATCTCCGGTATCGCACCTTTAGAAAATCAGTTAGTATTATTGGGCTGTTTGAAGGAATTGGACGAAAATGGAAAAAGTCAACGACCAACCTTACACGTGGTTGAACCGAAATATCAGGATTTTTCTATCGTTTGCGCAAACTCTCTTACGCTTCGTGGCTACAAGGAGTATAGCTGTAACGATTATCATTTGGATTGTTTAAAAGAAGAAAACAGGTAAATTTGCCGAATTGAGTTTATTTAAGCACGTAAACACTGTTTTTACCTTTTATTTTGCACTAGGTTCTTCATAGTAAGTCCGAAGGACATTGTTGTAGCCAGTTTATACGACGCAGACGACAGAATCGAGTGGTTATTGAGTCACGGAAAATTCGAGCAAGCATTAGAAGCAGTAACCACAAACAACGGCAAAGACTGCAAGAAACATACATTCGTGAACATTGGTCGACTATATTTAGATCACTTGTTGGCTTGTGGGAAATACGATGAGGCAGGAAAGCTCTGCTTGAAAGTTTTAGGGAAGGATAAGAAATTGTGGGAGGAAGAAGTTAAGATCGTATAGTAAATTACGAATCATTGTTTCCTTTTCAATTATACTAAAATTACATCTTACCGTAGGTATATAAATTTGCAAGGGTTCATCAATTACGATCCATTTCGTTTTATCTTCCAAGAGGCGACGTCACGTTAGATCCATTCATTTATGAAATGGTTTTATATGAATACTTGAAAATGGATCCGGATGGATTTCTTCAACTAGTCAAAGAATGGTCACCGAAATTGTACAAGGTTGCAGCTGTCGTGAACGGCGTTTTGGAGCATCTTCTGGGTCCTAATCAACGACAGAACGTACTTTTAGAAGCCTTAGCCATTCTGTACATCCACGACGGGAAATACGATAAAGCTTTGGCTATGTATTTAAAGTTGAAACACAAAGATGTGTTTGAACTT
The DNA here is from genome assembly GCA_916610135.2 of Macropis europaea. Lineage (NCBI taxonomy): Eukaryota > Metazoa > Arthropoda > Insecta > Hymenoptera > Melittidae > Macropis > Macropis europaea. The sequence continues at coordinate 16,552,229 of OU744344.1, read as the reverse complement.
ATTCAGAAGTATCAACTGTACTACGCTGTGTACGATATGATAGAAGGTTTGATGGACTTGGATAAAGAACGAGCTATTCAATTTTTTCTTGAGAAAGACACAGTGCCATCCGATGTTGTTGTACACAAGCTACAGCATAATCATCGATATTTATACTTGGTAATGATACAGTGTACTTATCTTATTATTTACAAAGTACACTCGTTTTAATTTTGAAAATCGTTCTTAGTATTTAGATAGGCTAGATAAAACGGATATGAAAGATTCGAAAGGAAAATACCATGGATTGTTAGTTCGACTTTACGCCGACTATTCTAGAGACAAATTGTTACCTCTTTTGCGTCGTTCTGATAACTATCCAATACAACAAGCGCTGGACATTTGCAGCCAGCGGAAGTTTTATCCAGAAATGGTGTATTTACTCGATAGAATTGGAAATACTTCGGAAGCTTTAGCGTTAATGACAAGAGAATTGAACAATATGGAGAGCGCTATAGCGTTCTGTCAGGAGCATGATGACGAGGAATTGTGGAACGATTTGATTAATTATTCCCTGGATAAACCCAGTTAGTAATTAAATTAGCGATACCTCTTGCTGTCGTACAGTTATACGAAATGAAAAATCCTTTCGTTTTCAGAGGCCATCACGTTTCTTCTTCAAAAAATAGGCACTTACGTGGATCCCAGACTCATGGTGCAGAACATAGAACCATCTCTAGAAATTCCTGGATTGAAGAAAGCTTTAGTTAAAATGATGTGCGATTATAATCTTCAAGTGTCCGTGCAAGAGGGTTGCAAGAAAATTTTGTCCAATGATTATTTTAATCTTCACGAAAGGCTCGTTCGTTGCCATCAGAAAGGAATATTCGTAGATGGTTAATATCTCTTATACATAAACTATAGGAATTTTAATTATGTTAATAATTGAGGCATTCCTTTTCAGATGATCAAATGTGCGGAGCTTGCCAAGGGAAAATAATTGTAAGAGGTATGAATATCGAAATTAGACGAGACGTTTTATATTTCAATCGAATTTCAATTTTATTACATTTTTGCAATTATTTCCATTACAGAGCCGAGGAATTTAGTTGTATTTTATTGCAAACATTCATTTCATCAGGATTGTCTACCCAACTTTGAAGTAGTGGTATGTATTCAAGGTTTAAATACTTTAAAAATCGTTTTATAAACATTCGTTCTACTTTTCATTTTAATTTTATTTCGCAGGAAAACTGTGTCATATGTAACTCCCAAAAAGACACGTCACCTGGTAGAAAATGATACAGGTAAGGCTTATAAAACCAATTGGGCGTATCTTGAAATTCAACAGAACTGCAGTTTCATTTTATTAATCTCCGTAATATTTGATCGATGACAGAACACTTTATGCACATATGGAACACTTTTTGGCATTCAGGACATTTTAAACAGGGCTAGAAATGAAACATTTAATATCATTAAACGTAATATAAAATTCTAGAATGAACAACCACAAAATTTACTTGTTCTTCGCGACAAGCTTTCACGGTAGCTTCACATTCATCGCAAGTTCTTTTTAATTGCAAATGGTCATCAGACATACTGTGTTGTTTATTAATGCATACATCGCTTGCAGGAGTCTTTGAAGTGGATGTATCATCTTTGTCTTGAACATCAGTATCTTTAGAACCTCCCGTAGAGTGACTAGAGTCACAGGGGTTCTGAAATTAGCTTTACTTTAATCCTAAATTGGTTTTAAACCTTGATATCCTTACATCGGGAGATTCTTCCATGGAAGAGCTCGAAGAAACTTCTCCCAGCATGCTGGCATCTATGCAAAATCCACAGATACTGCATACAACATCAGACTTTTCTTTCGCCAACTGCGATTTCATATCAACGTCATAATTTTCATTGCATTTACTGGTCTCCCAGGCTATGGGTTCTCTGGCAAACGCTTTGAAATGCTGTATCGTGAACTCTATTACATTCTCTGGTTTCACTGCGGAGACCAGTAAAGTTTAAACAATGTTAATACACCATTGCCAAAAATGCACAAGTATTTAAGTACGTAACGTGACCTGTCTGAGAAGAATCGGTACAATTTTTATCCAGTTGTGAAATTGTTTACCAACTAGCAACGTCTGAGTGTAATCCGCGATCAACTGTTTCACTTCCTGATGATCGGCTAGGTACTCTGTTTGCTCAGCCATTTTTGAAAACTATTGATAGAATAAAATGTTATTCCTTTAAATCTGTATATTAAATTTTGTGGTATCGTTTCTTTACTTTCATGTCCAAGTATTTGGATAACATTTCAATGTCTTCTGTCCAGTGCTCTCTCAATGGTGTCTCTATCTCTGTCGATTTCATTGGAACATTTGGATCAATCAACGGATTGATCTTCAAGATGTAAGGCACATCCAACCAATTGTGTCGAAGTATTCTGCCTTTAGGAGTCAAATAGGTTCTTACAGTATGCACGGTTCCATCTTCCACGTGTATTTTACGTTCAATAGTATAAACACTCAGAAAGTGGTCATCTAGTTCCGTATGTTCGCAGGGTGTACATGTCTATTAAACAAATATCTAATTAATTGGTCGATCTAAATTAGAATTTTTGTAATCTTACATAGTTAGAAATAGTTATATCTCCTTCTATATTAATGCTTTCAAAAGACAAAGTTCCTTCATAGTTTGCAAGCGCCAAATATCGCATGAGCAATATGTTTACACCCTCGCTAATCAATTTGTCACTACAACAAAAGGATAAATCTCTGGACTCTGTAGATTCATTGCATGGACAAGTACGCGTTAGTTTTATATGATAAAAGTCGTCCTCTATGCCTATGAAAATTTGTTTCTCGTGTAGGCCATTATCTTTGTACATGAATCTGAAATCAATCGATGGTTTAATGTTATTCGAATTAATTCCTGGAGCAACGTTTTATGAAGATCAATGAACTCTGTTCTTTTTTCTTCCAGGCAGTGGAACTTCGACGTTGCAGAACTGGTAACTTTCGTCCCACCGAAATGACCGCCGATGGACATGGAGGACTGTATTTGCACCAGAAGTTCACGGGCCTGAGGGCCAATCTGTTCAACTAAAATGCAATAACTGCCTATCGGCTTCGGGTCCGTTGTGATTTCATTTTTTGAACAAACAATCAAGGTCTCTCGAAAACATAAAGCTGCTCGTTTCGCGTCGTCTGAAGTACAAAACGAAGAACAGATTTTTCAAACACAGCTACATTCCATAAATATCCGGTCTCATCAACGACGAACAAACTTATCAATACACACATTATATATATTTTTCTATAGCAGATTTTATTGTACACTGGTTTCGTGAACGCTTTTCAGTTTTATTCGTCTAATATGTTTTATTCGTCGTTGTAGAAATTTCGCTCGGCAGAATCGTCCGACAGAGATGTTAACGTCGGACCATTTTATCCTAGAACTTTATCACAGTTTTATTAACAATCTGTTATTGTTTCATTCGGAATTGGGTCGTTTACGAAGTCCCCGATTTCATGTATATACCAATGTATAAACTTAGGTTTTATATTAAGCTTTTATTGTACGAGATCCATTACGTGCAATGATTTTTTATAGACTTTTCGTTAAAGATCTATACATCAATATGTACAGTAAGCAGTACGCGAGATCGCAGTTATATATATTAAAAATTCTGTGTTTTGTACAGCGAGGTGCCATTATTGTATGATACGATTTACAGTATAGTACACTCTATACAGATAATACGTAAAAGATTTTATCAGTTCACGCTTTCATGATATCACGAATGTAAATACGGGGTCTAAGTTGCAGCTTAGAACAATACTAATATATGAAATGTAATTAATATATAAATTTTTCATGCCGCTTTGAAAATTGTACGTTCAATCATTCTCGAAGCTATTCTGCGCTGATTTTTATAATTAAAGTACGTTTCGTCTGGACGAGTGAGTCACTTCGACGGTTCCTTGTGTGTAAAAAGTTATGTATGTGCAGTGAGTTACCGATAAAGAATTCAGGAATCCATTTTTGAATATCGAACAGCTTGGAAGAAATTTCTTTCTCATCGTTCGGCATTGCAGCTACTTTCGTGAATGAGAACTTAGTGAGATTTCATGGCAGTTTGATTTGAAAATAGCTTCTTTGGTTTCTTTGTAAACAACCGATTGAATGTAGTGAAGTCTCCGAAAAACAGACGGTAGAGTATCATTAATTTATGCGTTACTTTTTTTTTGTATAAAATGAAAGGAAATCGAAGAATTTCGAGGAGACGCTTAGACGTTCATATCTGCGACCTGCCGAAGTCTTCTGAGAGTAATTTGCCAAAGCTACCGCCGAATGCGAAGTTTTACATCCGATGGAAACGAAATTTTCAAAAGCTCATTCTGGTCTCTGTAAATCACCCGATGACACGCAACTTTTTACGCAGCTATGCCGCGGTAGCTTTTGAGAAAAGAAGACACGGCCGTTCTTCTTTTTGGTGGGTGATACATCCGTGCAGTGATCTGAGGTAATCACTTAGAAGAACATCAAATTTGAAATCTTAGAGTCCCTGAAAATATTGTAAACAAGAAGCTTCCTTTGTGAACTTGTAATTAGAATGCAATTTGTCTATTGCAGGTTTTACTGGGATCTTTTAATGACGTTTGTATATCTGTACATATTCATAGTGGTTCCGTACATTCTGGCGTTTCACAGAGTAGCCAAGAACACTGGCCCAGAAACTTGGAATCCAGTGTATCCTGCGTACATCGTTTGCATATTCGACATTTTCCTCAATTTTATAACTGGATTCATCTCAGTCGACGGTCATGAAATTTTTCTTGATCCTGTTCTTATCACACGGTAATTTTTCGTGTGATTTCTTTAATCAGAGAAGTGCGATTTGATTTAAAATATTGCTTTTCATGTAGGCATTACGCGAAAGGATATTTTGTAATAGATTTGTTGTCCTCTGTTCCATACACCTGGTTCTATAAAGTTCGTATACTACCTCCTGGTCCTAATTCAAATTCTATCTTTCTAATTCCTGAATTTTTGCTGGTTTTGAAGCTTCTGCGTGTTCATACACTACGCTTTTATATCAGACACACGATTACAGTAAGAATTGAATATTGATACAAGCTCAAAGGACTGGAAAATTAACTATAGTTAAAGAACTTTTCTTGTTTAGTGTTTTACTATTTCACATGCAGAAGAAAAGATCCTGTGGCTAGTCTTGCTGACTGTATTAATACTTCACTGGTCCACTTGCCTGACACACGTTTTTCCATGCGTTATAACTCATATACTGGGGTACACCATGGAGGTGAATTTTAATTTAACTTTCAGCTAGACAATTACTTTTACTTGCAAGTCTTTACTGCATATATAAGAAATAGTACTGAACAGGCAATTACAAATGTTTCAGAATTCAAACATGTATCTGATTACTTCAGAACTGTACAAAGAGTCAGATTCTATAATTTATCTAATGTATTTCCATATGGGATTGAGCAACTTCTTTGGCTCCAGTTTCATTGAACAGAAATCATTGAGCAAAGTGGACACTACGGTTCGTTGTATAATTTTGTTACTAGGAAAGGGATACATAATCCTGCTCATGGGTAATTTTTGTCTTTAAATGATTGTTGTTTGTTAAAAGAAACTGTTTAATCTCCTGCTTTGTTACAACAGTAATGATCTTGCAACTGGTTGAGTCAGGAGCTGAACCAGAACTAAAGTATCAAAGGATCATGCATAGTGTGAAAGAGTATATTCGTGAGAAAAGTCTTCCTGAACGTCTTACAAATAAACTTCTAGCTTATTATGAGTATCGTTTTCAAGGCAGTTACTTCAAGGAGAATGCTATATCCAGAACTTTATCAAGTTAGCAATTGCTTTGTTATCCTGTTCCACATATAATCCCCAAAACCATATTACTGTCTGCTGTAATTTTTCAATTTAGACCATTTAAATCAAGAAATCATGATCCACAGTAGTCGTGGGCTGGTAGACACAGCCACAATCTTTCATTATTTACCAAGGAACGTTGTTGGAAACTTAATGGGTAAATATAGAAAATCTGAGTTTCTTTATTGTTGCTGAAAAATAATAAATATCGTAGGAGTCTTGAAGCCAGTCATTTATCTAAACGAGGACATAATTTACAAATGCGGAACCGAGGGTGATTGCATGTTCTTCATAGTCAGCGGTACGGTGGCTCTTATCACGTTCAACGGAAGAGAAGTATGTTTACAGTTCAATTGGTACGAAAATCGAAGCGAGGGGTAAAAATATAATTCGCATATTCTTTCGTGAGATATGTCACGAGAAGGATGGAGGGTATTTCGGAGAAGCAGCTTTAATTTTCCCGGATCAAAGGAGATTCGAGAGCGTGATCGCGTTGGAAGTATGCGAATTGTTGCGCTTCAATCGACGCGATTTCAAACGCATGTTCTCCTTGAAGTCTACTTTTTATAAGAGACTGGAGAAAATTGCGAAAGACAGGCACGAGATAATTGTTCAGCTCAATAGCTCGCATGATAATGAAAGTCGATTGAAAAGTCAGTCGGACACAAACGCTGAGAATAATTTAAAAAAAGTAAAGTCAGAAGTTCCAGCTGATGAGAGTAGCGAGACAAAAGATGAACAATAAAGTAATTAAACATAAAATTAAAATATATACTGCAATATGATAAATAGAATATAATAGTACAAAATATGTAATATAAAAAACAGTTATTTTTTAAGCAATTATATCGAATGTAACATTTAAAAGGATGTTCCAGGATTTAGAACGACTGGATTGTGTCACATGATGACGAGCTGCATCACGGGTTGCATTCATTCGCCCCGGATGATCAGTTCATCGCATTCATTCGCATGCGTCTGTTCCTCCGGCTCTGTCAGCCTTTCAGAACTGTGAAGTTCTGCAACTTCAATAGAAGTTACGCAATGTAACTAATTCCATTGTTATATTAAACCGTATGACTATAGCTAGACAACTGAAATTTCTTTTGTGATTTTAAAATTGACCTCGTTCGTTCTAAACAGCTGTGAAGCAGTGCTCCTAGGTTATGTTACAAGTAAAATTATAACGATAGAATCACGATTCTTGCTGTACTATTGTAATCGTATACTTTATCTGAATGTGTCTATGAAATATTATTCAAAATACTGTAACGTTGACGATTAAAATACGTTTTTGATAATTGTTCATAGGTTAAGTTCGTGAATGTGACAAGACTGACATGCCGGCACACGTGTGTCATTTTGCTCCGAGAATTAATTTTTATACGGTGTTTCATGATTCTTGGAATTTGGTAGACAGAAATAAATAAAAAAGTTTATTTAAATAATGATTTTTGTTTCAATGATTCTTGTTATAGATTAATCTATTAACTATCAGTTTCAGAATGTTTTTTACTTTCATCAGCCTATAATCTAATTCTTTAATTCTTGTTTAGAGCAACAAGCATGGTCGAGCTGAAGTGGGAAGAGAAATATGAACTCATTACTAGGAACCTGGCTGAGTGGCTTGGCGATGAGAAACTCAAAAGTATTTTGAAACAGAGGGATCTAAAATTATATTGGGGTACTGCTACAACTGGTAAACCCCATATCGGTTACTTCACACCAATGTCAAAGATAGCAGACTTCCTAAGGGCTGGTGCAGAAGTTACTATATTATTTGCTGATCTTCATGCTTATTTGGATAACATGAAAGCTCCATGGGAGCTTTTGGAACTTCGTACTCAATATTACGAAGCAGTTATCAAAGCTATGCTCAAGTCCATCAATGTGCCTGTGGATAAATTAAAATTTGTCAAGGGGACTGATTATCAATTGTCTAAGCAAGTATATTTATACTTCTTAATAGATCTAAGGGTTTAAGAGGCTTGTAACATATAATTTCTTCTTTTTTTCAGGGAGTATACATTGGATGTTTATCGTTTATGTTCTGTTGTAACAGAGCATGATGCGAAGAAAGCTGGTGCTGAAGTAGTTAAACAAATTGCTAATCCTTTGCTCTCTGGATTGTTGTATCCAGGGCTGCAAGCTCTAGATGAACAGTACCTTAAGGTTGATGCACAGTTTGGTGGTGTAGACCAGAGAAAGATCTTTACTTTCTCAGAAAAGTATTTACCAATGCTTGGATATGAGAAACGTGTACATTTAATGAACCCAATGAGTATGTATTTGATTCTAGAATATTAAACATAATATGTTTAATGACAGGACGACAAAATATATATAAAGTTTTGTTTTAGTTCCTGGATTAGCAGGATCGAAAATGTCTTCTTCCGAAGACGATTCCAAGATCGATCTTTTAGATAATCCCGCGGCAGTTAAGAAAAAGTTGAAGAAAGCATTCTGCGAACCCGGCAATGTCACAGACAATGGGATTCTCGCATTTGCCAAGCACGTGATATTCCCTCTGTTCAAAGAGGAAGAAACTTTCAACGTACAGAGAACTGCCGAATTTGGTGAGTGTGATTTGTAACATTTTCATAAAGTACCTCCAGAAATAAATTCTGATTAACAAAGAACATGTATGTACAGGCGGCGATATATCATTTAAAAAGTACGAGGACTTAGAAAACGCATTTGCTAAGGAAGAAATACATCCAGGAGACCTGAAAAGTGCAGCGGAAATATACATGAACAAACTCTTGGATCCAATTAGAAAAGAATTCGAAGCGAATTCAAAATTGAAAAGTTTGGCTAGCAAAGCATATCCTCCACCACAAAAGCAAAGTAATATTTAATACATAAAACAATGAAATTGATCTGTTGGTTTAAACAATAGTGTGTAATTTGTGTTGAATGTACAGAAGCTGTAGAAGAATTAACTCCAGCCCGATTAGACATCAGAGTCGGAAAGATAGTCGAAGTATCGAAGCATCCCGATGCTGACTCACTTTATGTAGAAAAGATAGATCTAGGAGAAGCCAACGGACCTCGTACCATAGTCAGCGGTCTCGTAAATTTTGTACCGTTGGAGGAGATGAAGGACAGGATGGTAGTTATTCTTGCAAACTTAAAACCAGCAAGTCTCAGGGGTATTCAATCTCATGGAATGGTTCTATGCGCGTCAGTGTACGTTTCACATTCATTGAAAAGCTTTTCTGTGATTCTACATTACGAAATTTCTTTAATTATGTGATTATTATATTACAGAGATGAACCTACAAGACGAGTAGAGCCATTGAGACCTCCAGCGGATAGTAAACCTGGTGATAAAGTAGTCGTGGATGGATACGAGGATGGGTCACCGGACGATGTACTTAACCCAAAGAAGAAAGTTTGGGAAAAATTACAAGTACGTTTATTATATTTTACAGTATATTACGTACTTGTTACTTATCGCTACTTAATTCTTCCCGCAGGTTGATCTTGTAGTTAATGGTACCGGAGAAGCATCCTGGAGCGGAAATCTCTTGCTCACTCCAGGCGGGGGAAAAATCATAGTAGACAGTCTTAAAAACGTAGCGATAAAATAATACGTTTCAGGTATCTAGGTGGCCCAGCATTTTTATTTTTTACTTATACATGAATAGATCGGATCTCGATCTCGCGGAGTGCTTGATATTTAAAATTGTCGTTTTTAATTTAATTTTGTTGTTTGCATCAGGTTTTTGTATTTTGTAATTGTAAGCACATGATCACGGAAATAGATAGGAAGAGCATATTTGCAAGAGACTTTATATATTTATGAGAGGATACTCTATCTCGTCCTCGCTGTACCGATTAGTAAATTAACGTAAGGCGCACATTGTTGTTAATCTTTGAAGTTAACAAGTTAGATCGGATTAGGGCTGGTTCGTACAGTCGACGAAATATTTGGTACTGTACCTCTCTCGTTATAGTTCATTCGTATGCAAGGGGATCGCGGTCTCAGACAATGGAAACGATCTGGTTTCAATTGTGAAACGCTACACGGTCTCGATTCGTGCTGTTTCTTCTTACGGATCAGCCATGATGTTGCAGGACACAATGCTAATTCATTTTTCAATGAACTGCTACTGCAGCCGTATAATAAAGGATTTATGGCTGCGTTAACCAACACCAGGTATCTACTGACATACCTGTAATATTATGGATTCATCTGTATTATATTCTGGATCACTCTGTTGTCATAATTTTATAGAAGCACTTACCACAGTGGATACATAGCCTCTGCTTGTCCAGGTTTAGGTGTCTCTTTCAGCATTTGTGCTCGTCGAATTATTAACGCTGTGAATGGTACACGACACACTATGAACGCCAAAACTATAAGCGCTAACACTTGTGCCACTCTTCCTTTATACTTCACTACTATGGGATATTTGCTTCTCAGTGCTTGCGACTCGTACCGATCTAACTGTAGAAACAATCGATATTTATTAATTATTATTCACGTTGTGTTAGATACAAGAAAGTTGAAAGCGGAACCTTGATGAGAATAGCCGAGTAACATATTGCCATGATAGCTAATGGTGCCCAGACGCTCAAACCCGCAAAAATATGCCAGTATGGATAAACCAACACTGTGTCTTCAGTACAATAAGTTTCCAGACGATTTTTCCATTGTCTTTCGTAGTAACGCCTGAAATAGGCCAACGGACAGGCTACTACTATACCAGATACCCAAGTGGCGATCAGCAATATGTGCGTTGTCCTTCAACAGAATATATAACAATGCATGTATTCAGTATATGCATCTATTTTCAGTGTTACTCATGCGTTGGAGTATCACCTTCGGGTTAACTTTCCTGAACAGTTAAAGACAATAGCAGAAACGCGATCATAACTGATTGCACTCAGGTTGAACACGGCGACCAGAGTCAGAGCATGTACCAGAGAACCGTCAAGCCGGCAACCGGCTTCTCCGAGGACGTAGTTTTGGAATAAATCGACGCAGAGGAACATCCACGGGCATATTAGACAAGTACCCAAGTCTGCGATGCACATGTTCACGATCAGAAGATTCGTGGTGGTTTGAAGAGATCTTGCCTTGACCACCACGTAGATCAATCCACCGTTAGCTAAGGATCCGATAATGAAAACTGGCAAGACACTGATAACTTTCAGGACTACTTCCCAAGTGGGCTTCATCATCCAAATCTCTGAAGGAAACGGATGTTTGCTGGTGTCCACGTTGTCCCACTGAGAATCCACAGACTAATTAGTTAATAATAAAAGCGTGTAATTGGTAGTTTGTTTAATGAATAGACTGCGAGCATTTGTGCAATTTAATGCTTACACAGCCGCAGTCTATTCATGAAGAATCATACTTCCAAGACAGTGTTTATGGCCTGGTAGAGATTCTGTATGTGACACTGCCATTGCACGTCTAAAATGTAACTACTGTTCTGTAAATCCATGTTTGTTTGAACGTTGCTATGCCGTGAGTACGGTACGAAATCTGATAGAGTACTAAGGGATTAATAGTGATCGAAGGAACATAATCTAGCTGTAACAGATGGTACATTAGCATTAAGAGCGAGCATGTTTGCACAGCTCTTGAGATGTTAAAATACTAGACGTTGCTTTTGGTACAGTAATCGTGGACGAATTCGTGGAACATAGCGATAGAGAAGAGACTGAGATTTTAAACGATTTCAACGTTTAATTGTCATTTTATTTGGTTGCAAACGTGTGCACGCGTGCACACTCGTGACTTACAACAGAGATATTTGTTTCTTTCGTACAGAGATGTGCAGTAAATTTTGTTCGTCAAGGATAAATCATATTACTTCCTTTTCACAATATATACAATTACATATAAATTTGGCACGTTCAAACAAAAATATTTCTGTGGAATATTTCATACGGCTGCGCGCTGTTTTTCATAGTGGAAATTAGACTCTTTATTGTTATTTGTACTCGGTAGATTACTTTCTAATCAGTCGTATCCAGAACTACCCGGATAAACGTCATTCATAAAATTTCTTTTATGCAAAAATATATAAAACTTATGCTCTCAGGATATTGTGTTTCAGCATTCGGCGCTAACGAGTGTCGCGTTCTTGAATGAATAAAAATAATTGAAATTATGAATTCTTTTACAAAACAGTTTTGTAGGAATACATCTATATTTCTTTACATTATCAAATGTAACACTATGATAACTTAAATCAGTGTTAAAATTAATCTTTGATCTTCATTAGATTTTTACACTTTCATAATGTTATTTGTGTGCAAGTTTCGCAATCGTGCCTGTCTTTTGTATTTTCATTTCAGCGAACTAAAGAGAATCAAGAATCGAGAAGTCAGGAAAGGTTCGAAACCAGAACGTAGTTGTAACAACCAACGGAACTCAACTGTTAAAACGGATTACGAATTAAATAATAATAATCTTTCTTTACTTTAAATATATTAAACAGGACACATTAAAACTATAACTTCTCCTCTTAATAATACAATCGTTATCAACACGCTCTATCCACACGATACGAACGGGGATATACACATTCGTAGCACGTTATGTACAAACAAATACTATATCGTTCCTAGTCACAGCAGGTCGTATGATTTAGAATGTCGCTTGTCTCGTAAAATCTACAGTTTCCAGAAGTACCGGTGACGATGCGTGAATAGATGTTCTGCCTGAATCCTGAATAGTCTCTCGAGTACTACTTGAAAGTAGGGAATCATCCGCCCTCTTTATCGGTATACTGAACAATATTAAACTACAATTTGTAACAAACGTATCTGACTAGCTTTCATAGTCTCATTCCGTGTCCTCGGCTTCCGATGACTGAGCAACGGGTATCGGCGATGGGATGACCAATTCATCATCCTCGACTTCCTCTTCAGCAAGCAGAAAATCCTCTCCTTCGTGAACCTCCTCCTCCCTGGCTGGTTCGGGCGGAGCTAGCACGTCCTGACCGTGCTGTTTCAGGTGATCCTTCAACGCGAAAGCTCTACCGTACGAGGCACCACAAATGTAACAACTGAACTTCAAATTATTGTCCTTCTTGTGAGTCTGTATGTGAGCACGCGCGGCGTATAAGGAAGCAAAAGGTCTGGAACACTCGGTGCACCTGAACGGTTTTGTGTGACTGTTCTTATGGCCAGCCAATTGAACACGAGTTTTGAATGTTTTAGGGCAATATGGACAAGTGTATGCGCGTTCATCCCCGTGCGTGAGCAGATGATGATTGTACACGGAAGAAGCTTTGAATCTTTTGCCACAGTGTTGGCATCCGTAGGGTCTGACTCCTGTGTGAGTCCTCATATGCAGCGTTAAGCAGTAGGAGACCCGAAAGGTTTTACCACAAACCTAAAATATTAAGTGAAGAGAATATACTTCAGGTGATACAGTTGGATAAAACGTTCTGTGTAGTATTGTGGTTCCACCTACCTCGCAAGCGTGCGGCTTTTCTCCAGTGTGAATGCGTTCATGTTTTACCTTCTCGTGAGGTCTCGTGAATCTCCGACCGCAGTGCTGACATTGATAAGGCTTTTGATTCTCCGTGAACTCGGAAGTTTCTGTCGTAGGTGGTGTCGGTGAATGAGACTGACCCAGTTCTGTATGCACCGCCGCGTGCATCGCTAAACTATCAGCGGAATCGAACTTTCTGTTGCAAACTGTACAAGTTACAGAGTCGCCGGAATGCAGCGCCATGTGAGCTTCTTTGTAGGATTCAGCTAACGTTTTACCTGTGATAAATAATATAGGATGTATTATGTGGAAGAGCCTTAGAGCGAAGGGTATTTGATTTAGCGAAATTATTACCGCATTCACGACACGTGAACGTTGCACTGGGTGTCCCTTCCGGTGCATCCACGTGTCTGGCCCTAACCGGCGCGTGCATGCGAGAATGCAGTCGCAAGCTTTTGTGTGAACAAAATTCCGTACCACAGGTCTCACATACGAAGGTCTTTTGATTAGGATCTGGTTCACCTTCGTGCACCTTTGCATGCAACTGCAACGCCTTTGGAGTCGCGAATGTTTGATCGCAACTGTCACAACGATTGTTGCCGTGCAGACAAGCATGCACTCGAAAGTTTCCTAATTTTGAAAATTGTTGAAGGCACTGGTTGCATCTATACATTCTCATCGGCGTTGCCGCCAATCTTTTTTCACGTACCTATAAAAAAATTAGTAGGAATTAATAAACAGTAAGTTTCTACGACATGTACACAGTCGGATGCTCGACGTACTTTCACTCCTTCCACATTTGAAAAAAACTTTTCGATCATCGGTGCTTTGGTTGATTGCAACGACGTTTGAGCCGGAGTTCTGTCCCAAAAGCGTTCGATTTGTACTACTTTTCTGGTGTACAATCTTCCTTCGCTGTCTACGCATTCTTCCGTGCGTAGGGTATTCATACTTTGTCTCTGTCGCGCGTTTACTATACCTGCTGTTTCTGGCTGCAAAGCGTTTGCAGCAGGTACTGCAGGCAAGTCATCCAGTTGGTCAGCTATTTCTAGTAATACTTCTTGTCCATCATGAAATTGTTTTATGTGTTCCACAACTGAATTGAAGCTCATGTCACAACTAGTGCAACTATAAACAGCTTCTGGCTCTATCTGTAGGAGTGAAATGTACGTTTTTCATAGCAGTTCTACCAGTGTTTAGGAATCTATGTTTGTTTAAATTGTACCTCACAGAGTTCTTGTTTAACGTGTAACAATCCATCCTCATCCAATTCACCTACATCATTTATGTGATCCATATTTATCAGAGCACCTGTGTCTCCGTCAAGGAGCTCTGAACCATCAGGTAAAATAGTAATTACATTTTTATTTCTGCTTTTGTCATCTGCTTCAGATGTGGATATTGTTACTAGCTGATCTTGGGCTAACGGTTTTTCTTCAGCTTCGTTAGTAGATATTTTGTCAGACATCTTAAATTCCAAAGAATTTCGCTCCATCTGTGTTTCTTCAGTTTCCATCTTTTCTACGACTTTAATCTCTCCTGATACTTTCATTAGAAGCAATAGTCAAAGCTACAAAATTAACATATATAAAATGAGAATTTGTACATACCATTTTCATCGACTTGTATTGTCTGTGGTCCACCAACTATCATTATTCCGCTGTCGTTTACAGTTGCTAAGAAACTTTGATCGATTCCTTCAACATTTGTACCCTGAAACCAAAGGCATTAAGCAACGACTATAAGAAACATTCAATACAAATTACAGTAATCTGCTAACCATTAACACCTCTGTGTCGTGTTCAGCTTCCTGTTGAGCCTCCTGTCCGGACTCTTCTTCCGTTTCAGCAGGTGCCTCTGAATCGACGCTCTGACCACAACGATCCAAGTGCTGAATGAGCGCTGTTACGGAGTCAGATCGCTGTGAACACCCAGGACAGTATAGGTTGTCCGTCATGCTCAATAAATGGTACTTCAAGGACTGTGGATTATTAAACGTTTCCCCACAGCACATAGGGCAGACGAGGTTCAACGAGCCCATATCTTTCTGAGTTTCACGCTGAACTTGTGAAAGGTCCTCGGCGACCCTAACCTGACCTTCTACCCTACTATTAACTTAACTTGAACGATTTTTCTTGCACGCTCGCCTACCCTAGCTTTAATGTGAGGACGATGCCGGCTTCCTGATGAGAGAACCTAACCTGATGTCGAATCGGAAAAATCGGTAAGATCGCGTGAACGTGTCCGGACAATGAACAATGTCATGTTGTTTCCAGAGTGGACACGATTTTTTAGATCTCGAGGATGCACATTTACTTGGATTCGATTAAATCGCGCGAACATAAAGCGACAGAATAGTTCGATCGCGTTATACTACAATAACAAAACTCATTAGAGACGAACTTCAGCGCAAACAAATGCCGCACACAACAATCATGAAGTTAGGGAAGTGATAAGTGAATCGCGAAGTCGGCCATTACATGCGACTCTCGTCCTACGACTGCTGGAGTCAAGCTCAAGTCTCGTCGCTTGCATCATATTAATTAAATAAATTCAATACGAACGATAAATACTTCGTACTATCTTGCCTCTTAAATATATTGAATTATTTATGTTATAGCAATGAAGTGAAAATTTTCGATAGAGATTTATAGTATGTTAGATACTCAATTGATGAGAGGCGCGCGATAAATCGAGGTTCACTTTGAATCAACTGCATGATTGCGAAACTTCCCTTATTGCAATCGCTAGATTACGGATATTTATGTTAATCATTACCAGACTACGGATGTTTATGCGCATACAAATTTGTGTATATTTACATTATTACATTTTGGTATTATTTAGTATGTTATCATGAAAGATATTCGTAGTTTTACTATTAAGAAAATCGTGAAACATTCTGAATGTTAGAATTTGTACTAATGAAGGAATAATAATAAACGGGTAGGTAGCACAGAAGGTATTTAGAAAGAATCCACAGTGGTTTCGTTACTTATTTATTAAAGTATATTTACATCGCCTTAATTACCACAAACATTATCACGTAAATTAAACATCTTTTAATACCATGATTCTTTGTACACATCGTCATGATTTAATCAGCGTGCTCATGTTGCGCGTTACTCTCGCGCCACGTGTTTTGAACCAGCTCCACAAATTGCTGCCA
Organism: Macropis europaea; assembly: GCA_916610135.2. NCBI lineage: Eukaryota > Metazoa > Arthropoda > Insecta > Hymenoptera > Melittidae > Macropis > Macropis europaea. The sequence continues at coordinate 16,535,712 of OU744344.1, read as the reverse complement.
CCACCTGCTCTGTGATGTGAAATACAAGGCGCACGCTATGATGAAGACCCACGACAGGACTAGACAATAATCTGTTTCGTTCGAAGGTGTGCTGGAGACGGGTCCAGCAAAATCTGAAGACGTCACGTATAGCGATCCGTTTGGTTGTAGGTTCGTGAATTGAGTTATAAATCTTGAGAAAGACTCCAAATTATAGACGGTGCCATTAAACTTTGCTACGGGTTTCCCGTTGTGAACTAGCATCAGCGTGGGAACTCCAACAATTCCGTATTGAGCATTAAAGCTATAAAAATCAGGAAACGAATTCTCTTTATACATATTACTTTCAAGTTGAGGTCACATATTTTATAGGATTACTTTTGGTATTTTATGGCGTCGATCGCAACTGCCTGGATATGTGGAAAAGAACGAGGTAGGGCATTGAAGTGTGGCGCAGCTTGGCTACTGAATATACACCATCTCGCGTAGAATAATAACATTACGCATGTTCCAGGTAAGAGTCTGCCTTCCTTGTCATTTCTGCTTCTATTCGAAGGTCCAGGTTCTAACATTAGCAGCTTCATTAGCCTGGTTGCATTAACGATCTGCAATAATAGAGATATATAACAAAAAGTTGTAAGGTTTAGAAGTATAATACCATTCTGAGCACCGCTGAGACTAGGCCTCTCAGAGCAGGCTCCAATCGTGGCGGACAATTCTCACAACTATCGAATACTGAGATAGCTTACTTCTACAGGGCCATAGACTTTATCTGTCAAACAATTAAAGGTAGTCGCATTAGCAGATGAGTTATTATTTGTTGTCACATTGGATTCAATAGTTTTGTTGAATTCTTCAGACTTCACGACGACTGGCTCAGGAGGACTGGATTCCTGGTCGTTATTTTCGAAAAGAATCGCTTGAATGACCTCGCATTGGACTATAAAATAAAGAAAAATGAAAATCTGAGCACTGTAATTGTAAGATGAGTATAAAAGAACGAAGACTCACCTAAAAATACAATAAATAAACACAGGTTCCTTCTAGAAGCGTACATCTTTCGCGAATAACCTAAAAACCGCAACTTTCCGTTGAAAAATTCGAAAGCACACGCATAAAATTCACGAGCAACTTCGAGATTGTAGCATGAACAATTTTTACGTTTAACGAATAACCATAGTTATCGTGTCGTTCGCAGCCTGACTGTTTTTACAAAGAAAGTTCTGCATTATTTATATTTTCAACCTCGATCGAGATACACCGCCGAACACAATATGTATATACACCGTGGTTCAGAATACTTGTCAACCCCACTTCTGCCAACCGAGAAACCTTACGAAAGACGGCATTCCCATCTATGATACGAGTTTCTGTGGCGCGGATCACAGCGCCACTGAGTGCAATGATGTGGTGGCACTCACGATCTAGTCGTCGGAGGGACAGTGGCGCAAGAAGTTCAAAAAAAAAAAAAGCGAAATTCCAAGTGGCCGATTTAACAACAGAGACCTGCTTATTTTAAGAAAAATTCGCCAGGGGCGCCACGAGCAACACGTCGTTGTATGTAGTTCCAGTTGCACGCTGAAAGTTGGCGCTAGTGACACCTTATTTGGTTTTCCGGGTCATCTGACAGAGATGGCGCCAGCTGCACCGCTGCTACTTAATTCTGGATCCCTGACAGAGATGGCGCTATCGGCGATATAGTTTGGTGAGTAGACGGCCCCCACCGCTCCTCAGCGCGAGAGTGGGAGGAGAAGCGGTAAAGAGCTGCCTGCGAGTAGTAGAGTGTTCCGCGGCTCGTGCAGATCGGATGTATTAAGAGTGACAATATACATTATTACTACGTCTAAGACGGGAGTTACTTTCTTCACACCGCATCCAATTTCCTTACCAACGTCACTAGGGCAGAGTAGGGCTGCCAGTGGTCGTTAGGACGACCAAACCCTTCAATGGAAAGCCCGGTTGCCGTGTGTTACTGACGCCTGTAAGTGTTCTCGCGTATTCACCACGGTTCCGTAACATAGTCCGCAGTCGAAGGGTTAACAATAAATAAAATATAATTTTAACACATTCTTCAGATAACGTGTATTATGTACTGTACTTTATTAATAAGTTTTACATATTCTTAAGTTTCTGTAGTATTGTTTAAGTAATAATAGATACATTTTGTATATTTAAATTACGGTAGTTTAACAATGTCTAGATTGTTAAGCGAACATTAGGATTAAGCCTATTGTGCTACGATAAATTGTAAAACCTTGAGGAAATCCAATGTAATTTCCAATGATTATATAAATAAACAAAAATGAATCAGACAAATTGTATTATTATTTATTAGTTTATAAGTTCCACGTTTCCTATTCCCTTAATTCCCTTTTGAACGTAATTAAATCGTAGAAAAACCTGAAAAATTCTTAGTTCTGAATTTCCTGGAATCGTCACGTCGTTTCCCACAATCTGTGAATCTTTGTGGCACTGATCGTTCCCTATCGGTTTCTATCGTTCCCTATCGGCTTCTATCATTCCCTATCGGTTTCTATCGTTCCCTATAAGTATCTGTTGTTTCCTACCGTTTCCTATCGTCCTCTATTGGTCTCTACTGTTTCCTAACGGCATTTATCGTTCTGTATCGATTTCTGCCGCTCATATTTCTGTCCCCATTAATCTCTATCGATCTGCATCGCTTATATTTCCATCTCCGTCAGTCTATATCGCTAATATTTGGCTTCTTATTGTTTCCTACCGTTCTCATTCGTTCCCAATTATTCCCTATCGTTTTCTATCGGCCTCCACTGTTTCATAACGGTATCTATCGTTCTTTATCGACTTCTATCGCTCATATTTCTGTCCCCATTGGTCTCAATCGTTCTGCATCGCTTATATTTCGATCCCTGTCGGTCTCAATCGCACATATTCCGATCTCCCCCGTTCTGTACCGTTCTCTGTCGATCTCTGACGGTATCTATCCCACATAGTTCTGTCTCTATCGTTCTCAAACTGCTTCTGCCGCACATATTTCGGTCTCTATTGTTCTGAAGCCGTTGCTGTCGCTTAAATTGCAGTTTCTATTGGTCCTTATTAGTAGTATTTTGCCCTCCATTGTTCTGAGGTGATGGGTGCGTAATGGTCAACTTCGTTTGTGCGTTACACACTCAATTTATTTACAGTTATTATAACGAAATAAGAAGCAAGTGATTAATAATGTCGCACGGTCGTATACTTGGTGTGTCGCAAGAGGTTCTGCCCCTGCCGAAAGGTTGCTGGTCTTTTGATGGTGTTCGAGAGAAAGAAGATAGAAAAGGAAACACGGAAAAAGAAGAGAGATAGAAAATGGAAAGAAAATGGGAAAGTTCGCGCGCGGGTCCGTCCGAGTCTGGTCGCCAAATGTGCAACGTTGACGCTGACCAGCCGCGAGCGGACCTTGAGAAAAAAGTTGAAGAAAGGATAGGCCGGAGGCATTTAGAGAAGAGAAGGTTAGAGAGGGTAATATTTCGAGTTTTCACGATAGGGATGTGGTAGCAGTGCCGTAAATGATACAGTCCTATATTGTCCTCTAACGGTCTCTATCGCCCCCTGTTACTAATATTTCGGCGTCTATCGTTCTGTACCCTTCTCTGTCGATTTCTAGCGGTATCTATCGCACAAAATTCGGTCTCTCTCATTTCCAAACAGTTCCTGTCGCTCTCTAATTTCGGTCTCTATCGGACTCTAACGGTCTCAGACTGTTTCTATCGCACATATTTCGGTTTCTATTGCTAATATTTCTAATTCTATTGGTCTGTATCGTTAATATTTTGGCCTATGTCGACCTTTAATGGTCTCAACCGCTAATATTTCGGTCTCTATCGTTCCCAAACAGTTTCTGCCGCACATACTTCAGTTTCAATCGTTCTGTACTGCACTCTGTCGATCTCTAGCGGCATCTGTGGCACATATTTCGGTTTCTATCGTTCCCAAACAGTTTCTGTCGCTTAAATTGCGGTCTCTATTGGTCCCTATCATTAGTATTTTGGCTTCTATCGTTCCCAAACAGATTCTGCCGCACATTCTTCAGTCTCAATCGTTCTGTACAGTACTCTGTCGGTCTCTAGCGGCATCTGTGGCACATATTTCGGTTTCTATCGTTCTCAAACAGTTTCTGACGCATATATTTCGGTCTCTATTGTTCTGTACCGTTCTCTGTCGATCTCTAGCGGTATCTATCGCACATATTTCTGTTTCTACCGTTCTCAAACTGTTTCTACAGTTCATATTTCGGTCTCAATCGTTCTGTACAGCACTCTGCTAATCTTTACCGGCATCTGTGGCACATATTTCGGTTTCTATCGTTCCCAAACAGTTTCTATCGTTCCATATTGTCCTCTGACGGCCTCTAACGTCACTTATTGCTAATTTTTCGGTCTCTACCGATCTCGGTCGTTATCCATCGGGATTAGGTGCTCCTAAAATGAATTTTTGCTTTCAGGTATTAAAAAAAAAATACATTTTCAAGTCAGGTAATACAAAAAATGTTTTTGCATTCAGTTATTCAAAAAACGAAATATTTTAAAATCAGGTACAACGAAAAACGAATTTTTTCATTCAGGTACTTCGAAAATTCAATTATTTTAAAATCAGGTACTTCTAAAAATGAATTTTTCATTCAGGTACTTCAGGAAATAGAATATTTTAAAATCAGGTACTTCCAAAAAGGTAATATTTTAAAATCAGGTACTTCGAAATGCGAATTTTTTCATTCGGGTACTCCAAAAAATTCGTTTTTTGAAGTACCTGATTTTAAAATACTTAAATTTTCGGAGTACCTGATTGAAAAAAATCATTTTTCGAAGTACCTGATTTTTATATATTCGATTTTTCGGAGTACCTGAATGAAAAAATGCATTTTTGAAAGTACCTGATTTTAATATTCTTAATTTTTGCGAGTACCTGAATGTAAAACTTCATTTTTGGAAGTACCTGATTTGAAGATATTCTATTTTCAGAAGTACCTGAATGATAAATTCATTTTCAGAAGTACCTGATTTTAAAATAATTGATTTTTCAAAGTACCTGAATAAAAAATTTAGTTTTTCGAACTACCTGAATGAAATTTCAACCGGTATGAAATGATAGGGAAAGATAAGGAACTAAATATTACCGAAATATGAGCGACAGATAACTATAGGGACAGATATGAACTGATAGAGACCGAAATTTGAGAAATAAAAACTGTTTGGAAATGACAGAGACCGAAATATGCGCGATAGATACCGCTAGAGATCGACAGAGGACGGTACAGAACGATTGAGACCGAAATTTGTGCGACAGAAACCGTTTGAGAACGCTAGAAACTGAAATATGTGCCACAGATGTCGGTAGAGATCGACAGAGTACTGTACACAACGATTGAGACCGAAATATGTGCGACAGAAACTGTTTGGGAACGATAGAAACCGAAATATGTGCCATAGATGCCGGTAGAGATCGGCAGAGTACTGTACAGAACGATTGAGACCGAAATATGAACTGTAGAAACAGTTTGAGAACGGTAGAAACAGAAATATGTGCGATAGATACCGCTAGAGATCGACAGAGAACGGTACAGAACGATAGAGACCGAAATATGTGCGACAGAAAGTGTTTGGGAACGATAGAAACCGAAATATGTGCCATAGATGCCGGTAGACATCGACAGAGAACGGTACAGAACGATAGAGACCGAAATATGTGCGACAGAAAGTGTTTGGGAACGATAGAAACCGAAATATGTGCCATAAATACTGCTAGAGATCGACAGAGAACGGTACAGAACGATAGAGACCGAAATATATGCGACAGAAACTGTTTGGGAACGATAGAAACCGAAATATGTGCCATAGATGCCGCTAGAGATCGACAGAGAACGGTACAGAACGACAGAGACCAGAATGTGTGACAGAAACAGTTTGGGAACGGTAGAGAGCGAATTATTAGCGGTAGAAACCGATAAAGGTCATTACAGGGCGAAGAATTAACGGAATAGACCAAAAGATATTGAAATATTAAGGATAGAGACCGACAGAGATCGAAATATATACGATGCAGAATGATAGAGACCAATGAGGACAAAAACATGAGCGATAGAGACAGATAGAGATCGATAAAAATCGAAATCTGATTGTGAGCGACAGAGACCGAGGATTGCAAGAGTCCGCGAAGACGCTGCTGACAGAGGAGACTTCTTGAGTCGGTGGATGGCACGTAAAATGCCTTGCTGTGATAAGGGAAAGGAGAGTATGAGGACGACGATCAGGGTCTGGGCGGTAAGAATGAGGATCGTGAGGATAATGACAAGAATAGGGATGGGGATCGGGAGGATATGGGTAAGGATTGGGATCCTGAGGATAAGGATGACGGGCGGGAGGGGTGGGGGTTACGGATCACGAAGATATGGGTACGGTTGGAGAGGGGGGTCGGAAGGATCAAGCTAAGGATGGTGATCGGGAGGATGAGGATAGCGATCGGGAGAACAGGGGTCACGTTGGTGATCGGGAAAAAAAGGATTATGGGGATGTGGATCCGGAACATTAGGATAAGGATCGGAAGGATGTCTTGGGGGAGGAAGAGAAGGATTAGGAGGTGCTTCATGAGAAGGAGGTAGAGGAGGTAGAGGATCAGGAGAATGATCAGGAGGTAGCCGGCAGCCGGCGGAAGACTGACTTTGGACATTACGTTGTTTCCTATTTATATGAGAGCTTCGCGGCTCTGTCGCGTAGTGAGGGAACTTGAAATCTAATCAGAGTTGTTTCTCTGGAGTGAACGCTGAGTGGAAATTCGGTCACGCGCTGATGAGACTAATTGTGAGGTGTTAAGTAAGGACTGTATATTCCCTTGTCTCCACAATTTTATTATTATAAGCTGGATTAATAAGCGGGATTCTGCCCGGTCTCCTCCGGGTGACAACTTTTATTGTTTCCGTATTTCCCTTTCCTAGACCTCGGATATTTCGTGAGGGTGGAGAATGTGTCAATCCTTGAAACTCATTGGTTTCTACATTTTTACCCTCCACCCTCCCGAGGTGTCCAGGAAAGGACAATGGAAGACGTTCTGGAGGATCTGAGGACCACCAAGGTTTGAAGTGCGTGTCAAAGCTAACATGAAACGCACGCTGAAATTAGAGATTTCTAGACATCCAGGCATCGGGAAGTAATAAATAACTATATACAACTGTAGGTTCCCGATGCTCAGGATGCCTGGCGTCGTCCTATGTCGCCCAGCCACAGATGGCCCTCAGACCCTTCCTGAGAGGCCTTATTGTTTTGGAAGTCTAAACACGCGCATTGGTGGGTTCAACGGTATACGGAAAATAATGACGTAAGCGGTATATGCACAGTGCTTCATCTGTCATCCTTTGTGCCATGATTCGTTTTACAACTGACCAATAGCATGTGAATTTTCTTATTGTTTCGTATCGTATTTATCTTGTGTGAATTTATTTTATGTTCGTAGTATTTATATGTATGTATTGTTGCTTTAATTGTAAGTACCATATTAAGTCAAATTTTTCAACTTGAGAAGAAATCATTCATTACTACAAGATATTTGGATGCATCGTGGAAATAATAAAAAATTCAAACCTGTTTAAGTGGGACAAAGTTTCCGCATGAGACGTGAATTAATGAGAGATGACAGCAAAATTTGTCCTATAGTGGAGTCACATCGCGAAATAATTGTCTGATGACACTAAAGTCTCATGCGAGACACGAAATTTCTGTCTTATCGTGAATCTTCGCCTTAATGGAATTAAAGGATTCAATGGTTTATTCGAAGACAAAATGAAGTAACAAATGTCTATCAGCGTTTTTGATTTTGATTCCTACCACCAATAGCGTTGTGACGTAAAGCCAGTCACAATCGATACGGTAGGATGTGACACGAAAATAGTAAGGGGGTTCGCGAGCCCTCCGAACGTGTTACACAAAAATACATTGGATCATAGAATCGATAAACTACAGAATAGACCTATTGTGAACTTTGTGCCACCTCTTTTGATATCATATGCTCGTGTTACAAATTCATCGATTCTGTCTAAATTTATTTCGATACTCCGAAAAATTCTAATTCGAGGAGTCCCTTGGAACTGTGACGTCATATTCAAGAATCTGCGAAACTTTGTGCCACCCCTTCTGGTAGCCTATTCTCCTGATACCGATGCGAAATTTTAGGAAAAAATTTGATAATTTGTAACAGGAGAACACGGTATCGGATGAGGTGGCACAAAGTTTCACGGATTCTTAGATATGATGACACGGTTTAAGGAATTTCCGCGAATAAAGTTCGCGATATTTTCGTGGTTTTTCTTGTCCTTCGAACTTAAATCTTTTCGTGATTTCTGTGGTTTGTTTCACTCCAGTTATTTCGTGGCAGGATTTTTAGTGGAAAATGGAGGGCTTTTAAACTAGGAACTATTAAATACAAAGACGCTGAATTCGTTTAATTTGCATTTATTTAAAGAGTTTCTTTTAAAGTACAATACTATATGTATACAATGCAGTGATTACATTTCGAACGAACGTGAGCAAGCGGCCGGAAATGGACGTAGAGTGGGGGGAGGCCGGAAAGTGGCTTCGCACCGGTTGGCCATCATGGACGTATGGGAAGTTGATTATTCAATTGTTTAGTGCTCTAGAACTGCAAAATATGCAACGAAACAGATAATATGTATATATATATATATATATATATTATTTCTTCTTACTGGCACAATCTGGCGATGCATTTATGAACTGAAGCAGGCCTCACTCGCGCCATCTCCCGCCTAGACCTGAAACTAAACAGCGACGTACGTTCGTGTCGCTCCTGGCGGAGTTTTCTGTAAATAACCGGGTTCCTTTCGCTAGATGGCGCCACTCGGAGTTTCGCTATCTAGTTTTTGGCTTCTGTCAGAGATGCCGCCACTTCGATTGTCGGAAGTTAATTCCGGAGTTTTATGAAAGGTGGAGCCACTTACGCTCAGTGGCGCTGCGATCTGCGCCACAGAACCTCGTATCATAGATAGGAAAGCCGTCTTTCGTAGCATCTCTCGGTTGGCAGGAGTGGGGTTGACAAGTATTCTGAACCCCGTGTACAAGAGACACTGTGATCGATTGTTCGAGGTCGCCTCGATCGACTGTGAAAGTAGCGATGGAATCGATGATTCGATTCTCTGACATTCGAAAACATTTACTTACCCATCAAAATTTAATATCGATGCGTTTTAGGATGATAGCAAATTTCAATGTTTCAATACAGAGTCGAATATCGGTATACATCAATATGAAAATCTGATGTTTATCTCATCGCAATACTTTCTGAACACTCGAAACGTTCTAGATATTTTTTCTGCATAACACACGCTTAGCGTACACGCGTGCAATTGTATTGTTTGTTCTGTCCCAGAAACATGCACAATAATATTGTGCAATGGCATGATGGTTTGTTGTCTCAGTCACTGTTTGACCGTTATAGACGACGGATCTCTTACACGGTGGTGTATCCTTTACCTCGTTTTTCAATACTTGTTCTTCCAAATTGAAACCACCGGGAAAATCAAAATCTACCCTGAATTTCTATTTAGAAGCGTCTCAGTCGAATATATAAATAGAAAGATAACTGTAAAAATTCATCGATTCAAATTAATTCAATTTTCCCGTGCGAACGAGGTATTTCGTTAACACTAATCCCCATATTAATATCTTAATATTTGTCGCGAATTTCGATCTAATAACGATTCGTTCGTAGATAAGGATCGCCTGTTATCGTTCCTAGCTATTCGTTCGGCAAATTACGAAATGATTCGTGTGGATCTCACGCGATTCTGTGATCATGCTCGGTACTTTCGAGCGCCGTCGGAAGAAGAAGGAAAGGAAGACTTAGAGTAGGAGTCGGCGCGCGTATCCAGCCACTTTCATTGTTATACGATCTGCCTTGCTTCGAAGGTGCAACAGTCTCCTATTCGTCTGCACGAAAGAAGTTTTCTCGAAAGATTTACCCAGTAATTGAAAAATTTCGTATCCCTGGACACGACTAATTACACCTTCTCCGGTGAGTGACTAATTAATCTTAATTACCGTCTGGAACGCTCTCACTGGTTGCCTTTCGTTCATGTTAATCGAATCGCTTTCTTCTATTACATCAGGTTCAATCGAGAAGCTTCCGATGTTATTTATTCGCGAATATTGTAAAGCAGAGTCGCGTGGTTGGTTGATTATTATTAATCCTAATAAATAATTCCTATTACGTTTTTTTTATTAGAGTTGAAAGCGAATAGGTTTTTTCTTCTATAAAATGTTTTAAAGTGAAAGAGAAAGCACGAGTGATACGTATTTGCCGCGATTTCCAGTGGTGTCATCTGGATCGATATTCCCGATAATCGATCGACTCACGATAATCGTAGCCCGCGTCTGAACGCGATCGATGAGTAACTTAGTCGCTGTATGAATTCGATTAATCGTTTTAGATTAATTTTAAACTTAACCCAATCCGATCAGCGGTCATTGAACTCTCGAATTAATATCTAATTCTTACCCTTAATTCAGAATATTCGATCAAAGGCTACCAACCGCGGTGTAATTAATCTGCGCCGACACATGCTTAATGCTCTAATGAGGGGACATTATTTTCACACCGAGTGCTCCGTGTTCGCGCGTTTTTCAGAGCGGCGCCACGTTGTTGCGAGAATTCTTCTCGAAACAATAAGAAAGTAATAAAAACACATACAGGGTGTCTTGAACGAAACGATTATTTTCAAAATATACTTACACTTTTTTGAACGAAGCTCATTTAATGTTTCAATTTTAATCATAGATCACTGTGGAATATTTTGATCGTTTAATTTAGAGACACCCTGTGTGTATTCTAGTAACATACACTGCATTATGTAACCCACATTTGTTCTCGCTGGAAATTACGCAGACGCGGCATTTAAAAAAAGAATAAAATAATTAGTCATTTGAGATATTGCGAATAACATTATCGAATGGAGATGGTTTCGAGATATCGTTCGAGGTGAAGATTGAAAGGGAGCCGCGCGCGGATTCAACCGGGAGAAATTGCAAAATCGCCGGGATACATCGCGGATTAACGGAGCGCGAAACCGTCTGCAGAAGTTTCGACGTCGAGGTCGCGAATTAGCATACAAAAATACTGTTCTGGGGCTGGCCTTATTCACCGCGACCGAGATTCATTCATTCATTCCGCCGAAAACAATGAGATTTCGTATCTTACGGCGCGCAGAGAAAAAGAGTTGCGTGTGCCTGAAGCCGACGGGTTTCGATATCGGTCGATTGGGAAACCGGGAAACTCTCAGGGAAATCTTACGGCAGTTTTCCCTGCGTGTTACGCTGTCGTTCTATCTCCTTCAACGCGAAATTTCATTTGCTTCGATAATTATCGATCCTTACGAACTTCTGAGCTAATTTAACTTCTTGATGATTTGTGTTAACGCGTTGAACGTTACCGGTGCTTGACAAAGTCGTTGCTCGCGTACTGTCGACGCCCATAGGCGTTTGGTACAATGGATCATCATGTGCTAATGTAGCTCGACCGCACGCGGCATCTGCTCCGTTTTCAAGTAGCCCGCAATCAAAGAGTTAATAATAAATAAAATACAATTTTATGAACACCCGTCCCTCGATTCACGCGGAAGAAAATTAGTAAATAATCTGCCAGTACGAAAGAAAAATACTAGAGAGAAAAGACGGTATAAATTTTATAAATATTTATTTCACATATTTTCACAAAAAAAATAGTAATGAAAATTCAGAAAAACCAAAATAAATTTTATTCATTGCCGGTGTTGGTACTGTAATCCAAAAAAAAACCAACCTTTTATTTTTAATTGGAACAAAGTCTCTATCTTCGTCGGTTGAAATATATGGAAGTTCTACTTCCGTTTCGTTATTAATGTTAGTGGAAAAGTACATTTGTCATTGCTTAAGCGATTAAGTTTAAACATGCTCACTACAAACCAAAAAAGGTCAGAATGATGTAATTGGTACAGTTACGTAAGAATTTGCGTCTCACTGATATACATACAGCAAATTCAATAAAGATTACAGAAAAATATATTTTCTGACCGCGTATAAAAATTACCGCGTAAATTGAGGGATGGGTGTACGTTATTAATAAGTTTGATACATTTTGAAGTTTCTACAGTATCATTCAAGCAATAGTTCGTACATCTTGTCAGTATATTTATATCACGGTAGATTAAAAATTAAAAAAACAGGGTAACAAATAGCAAATTGAGTGCAACTTTATCATTTAACGCGTGAACATTCAAACATGTTGCAAATGAAAGATGCACGATTTCGCAAGATTTTTAGAATTTCATGAAGAAGAATAGTTTGCATTGAATGTCCTCTCGGCCGTTTTCTTCTTCTTCTTTAATTGGACATACGAAACGAGTCGAGACGTGGAGGAGCAATGGGAAATGGCGCGATGGGAGATACACCGGATTAATAATAATCGACGAGAGTACACAATGGAAGCGTTGAACAAACCGTCCGAATTATGCTTCCTGGTTTCACCCGATTGTCGCTGAAACAGACGGAAGGAAGACGCATTCATGCTCTGTTTCAGCGGCTCGGATTCACTGAGTTTCTACAGGATATGCCAGCGGAGATATTTTAATGGTTCTAGCCACGTAGATTCCTGTAGCTTGTTCCGCAGGCCTCGAAAGTGTCATTGAAATCGGAAAATTAGTTTGTTAGGGCGCTTTGCATTACGTCCATCCTGTAGAAAATCGATTTGAATGGATCAGATCGATCCTTCGAATTTTTCGTATTTTTCTCGGATTGCGTTCGACCGTTCGCAATACTGTTGTACGCTTTACGTATGTTTTTTCTAACTAATCGCTGTCTATGTTGATGGTACAGATGATGAGGGATTTGAAGCTGCCAGCGATATTGCTGTTGCTGTTCTCGTGGAACAGTCTAGCCCTTACAAATGTCGGGAATTGGGAAGCATGCGGCGGAAGATTGGAACGTGCCCTGGATGCACTTCACAGAGATTCGAGCAGAAGAAACAGGCTGGACGAAGAGGAAGCGAACACGTCTTATCAGCAGGAACTTCGCTCTGCACCACTAGAGATGTCAGTCTCCCGGATTGCAGTTAAAGTAATATTTATTGCGTAAATCGCCTTCAAGCAACTAAGATCGGGCGTGTTGGGGCGCGACGTGAACAATTTTCGATTGTAGCTAGAACAACGATGGTTTTTTATCTTCTGTGATGATCTAGAGAGAGCCAGAGCGTACAAAATATGCTGTTAGCTGGATCTAATTGAAATAAGGAGTATTTTTATCATAGTCCTTTCGTTTTTCTTCTATAGTTTCTTTTTGCAGCAGGCTGGTTGAATCAGACTTACGACACACCACGCAACACGCTTCACAGTACACTATACGCCACACCACACAACACATTTCCTAGTGCACAACTAAATTTCAATAACTGAATTTCAATTATCGGAATGATCTCCAAAAACGCAAATAATCGCATTTAAACTTTCGAAGCAAACTCGAGAAAGGGGGATGATTGAAATAATTGAATTTAAACATTCGAAATAAAAACTGAATTTCTGTAAAGTGTTTCATGTGCCTGGGGAGAGTGTAGTTAGATCTGAGCTTGTTTTTGACATTTTTTATCTAAGTCCAACGAAGTCTAGTTAGAAGCTGAGCAAGTGTAGCACGTCTATATCACATCCTATTTTTCCGAACTAAGTCTAGATAATGTTACTCAGAGATGAACGAGACTTAAACGCCATTCAACAGCGATTTCTAATTTGTTTATAGTTACCACAGGCGGCCAGAGACACGGGAAATGCGTGGGCGCGGGTAGAGAAATGCGTCTACGAACCCAACAACAATTCTCTGCAGACTCGAGTGATGTTCAACGATCTGTCCGTCTCCGGTATGGTGTCTCTGATGCCGCGGGACCATCATCCGACTATTCCAGCAGAGTCCTGTCGAATGACTCTGCGGCTAAGACGAGCTGGCGTCGATTTTCTAACGAGCCCGATAGCTCGCGGCAGGGGGCAAATGCGAATTCGAACGGAATCCAGCTTCCTGGAGCCTCGATTCGCCTCGATTTATGCATACGGTTGTCACCCAGCGCGTTTGGACAAGCAAATCAAACGGCAGGACAAGTGGCCGCCCTTTTATCCGCATCAAAACGAGGTGAATACAACAATTTTAAACGAGGATCGTTTATTAACCCTTCAAGGATGATAGGCGCATGTATGCGTTCCGAAAAATCGTTCACCATGTGCTATAGGTCACCGCGTTGGTCTAGATACGGCTGTTTATTGTACGCTTTAAGCCTATGTATTTGGTTGAATTATCATCTCAGCATATTTCATTAAAATATATATGTCTCGTTAGATATTTTGTAATTTTAAAGGATTAAGACAATTGAACAGTCGATATCAAACATATAATTGTAATGAAATATTCAATTTAACACGTGTTCTACCGTGGGAAATTTCAGCACATGGTGCACGGTTTTCCCTGAAATTTTCAGGACTCAAAGGGTTAATTGGATAACAAACATGTAAATGTTTGCAGTACACCGTTGTGCCTCTGACGCCAGGCCAGGACTACGAAGCTGCAGAGCCTCGCCAACTGGCCGGCGTCTCGAAGGAAGTGGACGTCGTGATCCCCAACGAAACTCGGCAATCGCGCGTTCTGAACGGACCAGTCTCGAAATTGGGCATCTGGCGGAAGAACGTGTGGTTGACCAAGTCGTCGCCTCGCGAGAGAAGGAGCACGGATCTCTTCAGGGCGCTCGACGATCCTCTGAACGTTCTCCGCTTTCCAGGAACTTTCGCAAGCGGCCAGGAAGCCAGCGACCGTGTCAGCAGAGTCCCCAGATCTACAGAGACGATCACACCGCAGGATTTCGCAAACGCGTTGACCAACAAGAGATCAAAAGGCAACGAGACAGCCGACTGCAGGGGTCAGAGACAATTGGAGAACGCGACGGAGACGTTCGGCAGGAATCTGAACGACAGCCAACCCAAGTTGCACTCCAAGCGAGAGGATAATTTTCAGAAGGACGCTCCGAGGGAAACCAGACAGCTGTATCCCGACGAAAACCTGGACAACGTGTTCCCCGTGGACCTGGAGAACGACAGCAGAAGCTGGCAGGCCAAGGAACACGTTGCCAGGGAAATGGAGGACGTGTTCCTCCGTGGAGCCAGCCGAGCGTTGACCAGATACATCGAGAAACAGCTGCACCCTGCTATCAAGGAGACTCTGATGATCTCCATGGGATACACCATTAGTTACGGATAACGCACTCTTCGTGTTCCACTTCGATTAAGAAAGCTTCTGAGGTCTTTGTTTCGCAGCCGAGTCGATTCACGTATGGAATAATCGAGTGAAATTGGAGTCTAGTCGTGTCGCGGAGACAATAGAATTAGAAACGTGAAAGTTACAGCGAAGGAAATATTTGACAGAGTGACGAACCATCCAGCTGAAAATGTTCGATGTTGTTGTTTTAACAGTAACCGTACCGGCACTTCACATATACCTATTCTTACCGTTACCGGTCATAAACAAACCAGGCGATGAATTTTCCTCAGTAAAAAAAGAAGCAAAAAAAACAAAAATTGAGAAATTGATTAATCAGATAATATAAGAATTTACATCAAGTTAAATGAACAAAAGAAATAACAATGAATGTACAATTTTAAACTAAATTTTGAAACCGGTCATTTGACCGGGTTAGTACGGTTAGTGTTAAAGAAACTGATCAGATACTAGGTGCATTTTAAAAATATCATGATACGTCTCTCTGTCAAATATTAAGGATTGAACCTATCGATAAGGTGTTAGCATTAATTTGATACTAAATTGTACTTTATTTATTGTACCGTTCTAAAAACGAATGGAGGATTAAATGTGGATAGAAAGGATAAACATAGTGTTTCTTATTTTATTAATCTTGCTAAACCTCCTTATCCTTAACAATCCAGTTTTACTGAAAATAATCTATCTCACGTAGAACTTAAGCATCAAAAGTTTTGTATGAAACATAGCACGCTCAAAACACAATAAAAGCTGTCCAAATAAATAATCTACTTTTGTTTAGGATCTTACGATATTACGTAAAACTAATTTATTATATTATCACTTAAGGTGGGGAGACATTACATTTAATTGTTGCGGAGATTTTTGTCTCATGAGAGAATGAAATATCTCATCGTGAATCTCCATCCGTATAATAGATCCTTACACTATTGTTTTGAATTAAAATCAGGCATGCGGTTCATGTGACTCTGAACGTGTTAATTTGTTCGCTCAGACTGTCAATATCTTTCATTGGCGCTGACGAAAATGGCGTGGCTCGATCGACTGAGTAATTGATACTGAACGATCCAGAAGTTCATCCGAAAGTGCTGTTAGCGAACGTATAGCGCATGTCAAACAATTCCACTTGACAACCGCTGAGCTACGTCAGCCGGTGTCAGATACTATAATAGAGGGTTGCAGGTTATCGAACCCTTCTTTTTTCACTGATGCTGCAAACAGAGGATCGATTTTTCCTGAAAAAATGTGAGTAAATACTTCTTTACTTTTCCGGGCCATTAAATATTAATAAACGTTAGCGCACACTGCAGTGTATGCATTAAAAACGTGAGCGTCCTCTAATTAGCCGCTCCACAGCGTAAACCTCTTTATTTTATATCTCTCAAGCAGTGTCTTAAAAATAATGAGCCATATAAAACATTGTTATGTTTTTATATACCATGAAATATTATATTCTCATGAAGTTAGTGTGCTGTTAAATAGTTTAAGCGTTTCTGTATTACCATCTGATCACTCTGGTGAGGTTGAAACTGATTTGAATCATCACTTGATGGCTCTGGTGAATTTCAAACAGATTTGAAGTGCCATTTCATGTTTTGTGTGAATTTAAAACAGATTTGAGACACTATGTGATGTCTTTGGTGAATTTGAAACAGATTTGAGGCACCAATGATAACTCTGGTGAATTTAAAATAGACTTAAAGTACCATTTGATGTCTCTCACGAATTTAAAACAAGTTCGAAGTACCATTTGACGATTCTGATGAGTCTGAAACAGATTTGAAGCAGGTGTTCTTCTTACACTGATCGAGGGACCGTTCTAAAATGATTGGAGCCTCTATTTCTGTTCCGATAATGGAAAATCGTCGCGCAATCGTTTTTAACAGCTTCCTGACTCGTTGCAGTTTACCATCAATTGAGCGTTAATCATTCGCCGCGATCGATCGGTTCTGAATGCGGCCTGGAATTTAAACAGCCTCCGCGTTCGAACAGGAATTAAATATTGGCACATCCGTGCTCCAAATTCCGCTGTCGTTAAATTATAACGAGAAACAAAGCCATGGAAACCAATAAACCTTTCACGATACCTCTAAAGTCGTCATGGAACTTATTACCCAATTGGATTAATTAAAGCGATACCGAAAACAATACCTAATCTTGCTATAATGTTCAGAGTAACGATTATAATCTCACTGATTCGCTCTAGCTTATTATTAGATAAATTCTTGAGATTTTCCTGAGAAATAGAAGCTTCAAAATTATATTAATAATTTTAATACACTTATGATTAACGATACTAGGCATACCGGGCCTTGGAAATCCTAGATACAGAAACTAACAATATGTTCTTCAAGGCCACATCTCCCTCTAAACTTTAGAGTCTAAACCGATCTTCCATCTATTGAACATTTTTGAATGCAGTGGACTCCGGTTATTTGGGACGCATCGGGACTAGCATCCTTTGGCTCGATTAAGTATCACATAGGTAAATACAGTAGACAAAATGATTTAAAACAAACGAACTATAGCATACCTAAGCAATGAAGTGTTTATTTAAATATTTTTAGAATAAATCAGAGCCAAATATCTAATATGTATATAGATATTCTTCATGCAGAAGTTTCTATTTTTAATCTTTGTCAATAACCATCAATATCATTAATGGACTGTCCGTGGATACGCACGTTGTCCTTAAAGTCCTGAAAAATTCAATTAAAGCAAAATGCACAACATATTAGGAAAAATAAGTGAATATTAACGCTTGCTATCTTCTCAAAGAGCACTGCAATCATCTGTCCCAAATAAGCGGCACGCTGTTCCAATTAAGTGAAGGAACTAAGGGCTATTTATTCGATTAGGTTCTGTTCTTTGAGCTTTGTCCAAAATGAACGGCTACCTCGATTATCCGGCGGCTCAGATAAGCGGAATTCACTGTATTTAGGAATTGATTTTTATCCCAACTTTCAAGCCTGACAGACACTATCAAGGTGGATCGTCGCCTAAATTATCTTTCAACGCGATTGACTGAATGAAAATTGACCTTGCAGAGTCGGGATGTCTCTGTGGTTGGCGCAGTCTGTAAAACACAGACGAGCGACGTCAATTTCTTGCACGAATTTTCGCCGGTTCATTCACAATAAGGCCAAACCGCGGTGTCTTTGATCCGGCAGAATAAATTCTCCGTCGAATTACGAATTCTCGTCTATATCGGTTGCCGTCAAAGGGAAAGTTTTAATCGAATGCGAGCTGTCTCCGTTTCGCGCAGAACGAAGGGACGAGGTTTTCCGCGGGGCTACAGGTGAACGGCCCGCAGGTGAAAAGCGAAGCTTTGAATAAAGCACGAGCTGGATTAAGGGAGAATGACCGATGCGACGACGAGATACTCCGGGCCTCGTCAGATCGGCCGGAAGAGGAACGACCCGTCCAAGAAGCGAAGCTCTCGTCGGAGAACGTTCTTCAGGTACTGCAGAGCGAAATCAGTGGCGAAACTTGAGCTAAAAATAAAATTTTCATAGTTAGAAATTGGTGAAGACCAAAAAACAATTTGGATGAATTGTACTTGAATGAAATTTATTTTTTAGAATGGGCAGCTGGAAAATTGAATTTTGAATTTTGTGGAAATATTATATACTTATATCACTCGATTGCATTGTTAAATATTATGTGCTGGTTAAGGCATTTAAAATAGGCCGCCTAAATAATTTTTTCAGTTTTAAATGGATCACTCAGTATTTTTTAAAAACAATAATTTCTGGTTCATTTTGAGACTCACGCCAATCCTTTCAGCTTTGTGAACCAATAAATGTTCCGAAAAATTGTGTGCCGCGTGCTCCGGCCCACCGTACTGGTCTGAGCGCAGATGTTCATCATAAGTTTTTACATTAGCATATCTTATTCAAATCTGTGTTTTATTAATTATTATGCAGTCTCTCAATGCGGAAATAAGTGGTCTGTTACCGTAGGAAACTTCAGCACACGGCGAACGCTTTTTTTTTACGAAAATCTCGGAGCTGGATGGGTTAATGTACAATAGCACTGTATAATTGTATTCTTTGCATAACTGCACAAGTTATATAATCTTTTTGAGTATTCATGGCACCCAGAGCATTCGCATGAGGCTTACTGAATCTTTTTTCCTGATCCATTCAAGCTCTCATCATGTTTCTGTGATACAGAACGCAGTATTACTTCACGAAGGGCCACGAACACGTGGGTGAAGCGAGAAATGTCAACGAGGAACAATCGCCTTTCGTGTATCCACCCTGTTCCCTCATGTTCTCGTATTTTCAATACTGGAAAGCGAGGAAACGCACGGCGGATACGGAGAAGAGGGAAGCAGGTTACAGGGACCAGCAAAAAAGCACCAAAGCTCATGATCTTTTACGGAGGCTTCGCGTAAGCTCCTTAATGCTCCATTTTTTCTGAAATAGGTACACACGAAGATAATTATTGGATCCTGAAAGTGGTACACATAAAAATTATTGGATACAGAAAAAATTACACCTCAATAACTATCTCTGAATAGTATTCTTAAAAATAATAACATGTAGCTTGTTAACCCTTTGACTACGGGCTCAGTAAGGTGTCTATAGCAACCAAAGGGTTAACAAATATTCCTTAAATTCAGTTAAATAAAATTGAACGGAATTTTGCTGATTCAGTATACAGAGAATGACGACTCCGTAGAATAAAATAATTTAAAATATGAAGAGTAGATTTTTATTGATAAACAGACTGTGGATGTTTATGCAAATATACAACTGTCTTTGACAATATACAGGATGACCCATTCAAATCGACCCACTCGAATATCTTCGAAACTGTTGACGATACTGAAAAATGTTTCAGACAAAAGTTAAATGGTTTCAGAGGGCACATTATTTGATGCAAGTAAGTTTTTTCTATGTGGACGCGTAGAGGACATATGAAGGTCAAGTTTGTTTTTTTAAATGGAATCGCATATTTTTTAATAAACTAGTCGATGCAGCTTACCATTCCTTACACAAAAGTACTAAGCCACTTATGGCGAAAAATGATTATTTTAGAAGATATATTAATTTAAAATACCTTCTAAACTAATGATTTTTTGCTATAAGTGGCCTAGTACTTTTGTGTAGGGAATGACGAGCCGCATCGATTAGTGTATTAAAAAATATGTAATTACATTTAAAAAAATAAAGTTGACCTTCATATGTCCTCTACGCTTCCACAAAGGAGAAACTTACTCACACCAGATAATGTGCCCCCTGAAACCATTTAACTTTTGTCTGAAACTTTTTTTAGTACCATCAACAGTTTCGAAGATATTCGAGTGGATCTATTTGAATGGGTCACTCTGTACAGTGCTGTCAAATTTCTATTTCTTCAAATATATTCGCATGACTGAATTGTTCATACAATAATCGAAACGTGGTTGAGAATGTTCCACCGTTCTATTGTTCTCCGCAAGGTGGACGTGGACATCGAGGCGTTGGAGACGAGGAAGCACAAGGACCTCGACGAGGCGATAGCAATCACCGACGTCGATCCAGAATACTTCACAGAATTGTCCGGGCGAGTGGTGAAGGAAAAATTCTCCGTTCGCGATTATGTGAACGACACTCGTGAGGTCTTCAAGACTCGACTGCTCGCTGGACAAGAAATGGACGACTGTATTCGCATAGAACAGCAATTCGTCGAAGAGCAGAGGCGATTAGACAAAATTAAAGTATTAGAACCACCGCCTCATCATCCGCGTTGCAGTATAAAATCATTTTCACAAATCTGTTGCAACTTAATTATTGTCAATTTACTACTGGAGCTACGTGTTGGTCCGTTCAAGGTCACATCCTCGTACAGAATAAATGAATCTATAATGTGTAATAATAAAAAAAACTACAATCTTAGAAATGACCTCGAACGGCCTAACAAGAGTCTCTACAATATTGCCTGATCATTCGAGGATGGCAAACCCAAGCATTCCAGGACTCAAAGGGTTAATAGGATAAATGACATCAACATTTCAGCGACGTTATCGCCGATACGTAAGCGGATTTGAAGATTTCCTGTCGAAGGATCACGAGAGGAGCATGAAGATCCTCGAAGAAGCTGAGAACGAGGCCAGAGAGACGAACAAGATCAGTGAGAAAAGGAACCAGCTGTCGAGGGAATTCGGCCAGGTCAGATTGGGCGTGTATTACTGGGAGGAAAGCTGGAGGATGGTGAAGATGTGCCAGAGGTTTCTGTACCAGGTGTCACCGATCTCCTGGCGCCAGGAACACGACTGGATTCATCGCACTGCGTCAGGAGAAAGCATCGTCTTCGCCAGCGCTGATGATCTCTTCGGTCGATACAGAATAGCCGACGAAGTCGCTTCCCTAGACACTCTGATAGGTGATCCCGACGACTTCACCTTCTATTCCTCTTCCTTCAGCTGTCGACATGTTTAGACTGATTCAATTTCTAACTTGGACCTCGTTGCAATCGATTCTCTCATCGGTACACTGAGGATGTTTATGCAAATATACATTTGTAGGGTTCAACAATTTTGACATAACTGTATTTGAATATGTTAGTGAATATTTGTATGGATATCAAAGGATATGTTAAATTGCATAAACATTTGCAGTATACTTATCAATGTTGCATTAGAGACACTCGCAGCAAACTGGCAAGGTTTACCGATTTTTACGAATTTTTGTTTAATGAATCTATAAGAGAAATGAGTGGATACATGTTCGAAGGTTTGTGCCAATGCGCGTTACTTACTGAGATACCAATATTAACAATTTAATGTCGTAGTAATAAATATTCCTCCTTGTGAGTAACAGGTCAATAAAGGGTAAATTGGTCATCCAGGACATGTTTTAGGAACCTTTTAGAGTTAATCTAGTTACGATGTTGCTCAGTCTACCTAGAGGAGCTATAATTGTTTAATTAAACGCTTCTAGAATTGTTCGAGCAAGACATAGCAGAGGATGGGCCGGTTGACATGTACTTTAAAGATCCTCTCGACCTGATCAGAGTGTTCAGAGCGATCGAGACGCAGAATCTGAGTGCTCTGATTCATTTGGAGTCTCTGGCTGAGCCTATGACCGAGATGATGATGACCATCCAGACTGCTGAAGTTCACATCAAGTCTGAAGTCGATGAACTGACCAATTCTATTAACGATCTCCTGGTAACATCTTCAAGATTGATATATTAAGAAACAGTGATTCTCTGATATTGATTGCTTGTCGATTCACTAGGATTCCATTCAGAAACTGGAAGCCAGAGCCGCAGACTTAGAACAATACGCAAATACGCTCTTAGAGGGTGTGTTTCGAGATTCTGTGTGCTCGGAAGAGGTGCTCCGTCTTCAGGTGTTCATCGAGGACGCGTACGAGAGCTGCGTCGCACCGAACGACGCCAATTTGGACAGTTTCTCGATGATGAAGTGGATCGAGAAGACTCACGAGGAGCTGAATTTGGTGTTAGACACCCTACCGCCGGAAGTGGTTCAAGCTTGCGCGAAGGAGGGCTTCAGACAGGAATTGAAAGCTGTGAGAGAGACGGAGGAGGCTGCGAAAAAGGTCAGGACACTTTCCAGCTCTTCTGGGTCTGCGACTCCTCAATATCTGGCAAATTGTCAATTTATCAGGAATCTGTGGAATCTGTAGAATCTATAGAATCTATCAGGAGTCTGTCTAGCATTCAGTCCATCGAATCTGATAATTAAATTGTCTATCAAGTTCTAAATGTGTCTTTGAGGTTGTATAACTTTGAAGCAATAGTTTTTGAGTTTGGATAGTCTGATGGGGCCTGAAGTTTGTTCTAAGAAGAACCTGTAGGTTTTGGTCCTCTGGAACTATACACAATACTGTTCTTGCTGTAGCTTAATTCTGAGCTATACCATCTGTACTTTCTGATAGGTAGAAGGACCTACCAGGTTCTCCAAACATCTGATCTTCAAAACTACTAAACCTTCAAGTTGATGGACATACTATTCTTTGCAGGTATCTTTAAGAACTCTGGATTGACATATTTTTCATTTTACAGTTCGAACTGATGCATCGATTACTAGCAGCCTTGAAACGTGTCATGGAGCCACCAATGATAAAGAGAAGACCACTGATGTGGCGTTCAACGCCTATCACGCAAAAGGTCAAAGCTGCGCCACCTCCACCGGAACCAACCGAGGTGGAGCTGCAGTATTTGACCTTCTTCACGGACTATTGCAAGCAAGAGGACTTCACCGCCTATCGTTCTCAATTTCCGGACGACTT
This sequence comes from Macropis europaea, assembly GCA_916610135.2. Classification (NCBI taxonomy): domain Eukaryota; kingdom Metazoa; phylum Arthropoda; class Insecta; order Hymenoptera; family Melittidae; genus Macropis; species Macropis europaea. The sequence continues at coordinate 16,512,185 of OU744344.1, read as the reverse complement.
TGACCTAACCTTCCACACCAGGCGACGAGAAGCCGCGTCTGAAGACGAAGAAACCTCTGGGAACGAGGACAGGGAAACTTCTGAGAGCTGATCGACTGGATCTGTCGGAGAACATCGTGGAGACACCCGAACTAGACACTTCAAGATCATTCTTTCGTTCTCTGCGTTTTACTTCTCAAAATGGTGGAACGTTCAGTGTTAGACTTTGCATTATATTTCCGTGCACCTAATTGAACGAGAGCTGAGGTCAAAGAGTTTTAGAGTCTCTGCAATAGCAACTGATGTATCAAAACACTTTGTTCCTTTTTTCCTGTAGTCATGTCCACGCTGTAAAACTTGATACTAAAATATACTGCATTTGTTGAACATTAGAAGGAGAATTTTCGTTTCTATGAAATTTTAGAAGCCTAACAACCGATTAAAGTGTAAGTACAGAAGCAGACGACTGAAATGAAGCACGTTCTACGTCAAGTTTCATCCGGAGGCCCTCCAATTAGCGGTCTGACATATTCAATAGCGATTTGGCGGGTCTGGATGAATAATTCACGATCTTCTCGGAATTGAAAATCTTCACCGACCAATTAAGTAATTGAGTTAATCGACTTTGAGGCGGTCCAGACGAATCTAGAGCCTGTGTGAACCAACGTAGAATGTTTGTGAATCATGTGATGATTAGACTACGGACGTTTGTGCAATTTTACGTATGCGAGTCCGCGAAAGACGCATATTTAAAATGAATTAAATAATAGAATCTATATCTTTTAAGTAGCTAGAGGACAAAATATAATCCTGCTAGAGGTCTGGTTCTTCGACTGTATATTTGCATAAACATCATAGTCTAATGTTGATTTTAGGCTGATATAAGTATCAAATTTGATCATGTCTGGACGAAGTTCCAATTCTGTCAGTTTCTTCGTAATTTTTTAAATTGGAGACAAACGTGATTCATGAGGAGTAGCTTGGTCCTGCAGTTCTTCGGGAAAAAGAAAAGCGAAGGGCGCCAGGATCCATAACTCCGGATTACTTTCATGCGGAGCTGGCCCGGAGAATGCTCGTAGGTTCTTCCTTTGCATTCCCGTTTCCCAAAGGATTCTAAGAAGAACGGAAGGAGCGTCGTTTGCTGAAAAACGTCACCAAGACGCGCACGTGTGCAGCCGAGAAGACGGGGGAGAAAGAAGTTAGAAGAAAGGAAGTAATTTGTCGAGTGGTGCTGCGAAAAAATGAAACGCCATCGAGATATCAGATTGCATGTACAGATACGAAATTCTGCTTTCAAATTGTTTCTTCAATACCTTGTCGATGATTTACATTTTTCTATTTGTTAGAAATTAGACAATAATTAATATCGAATTACCACAGACCGTTCGAGTCAATTTTCTGTGTCTGTAGATAGTAAATTAAATTTTAAAGACAACGGTGTTGCAGAGTTTGATTTTTTAACCCTTTAACTGCGGAGTACTTGAATACGGCGAACGCTGCGTGCGGCCGAGTCGTGGTACTACGTAAAGAGCCATTGCACTGAACGCCTATGGGCGGCGACAGCACACGGCAAAGACTTTGTCAAGCTATAGGCTCTGATAGTAGTCAAAGGGTTAGGCTTATAACTTGGGAATCGTTAAAGTGACTATATACTTGAATTACTGTAACTTACTGCCATACAATTTTTGTTACAGAGAACGATTTAAATTCGAGAATTATTGTAACACTATGATACATCATTTATAGAACTTTTAAGAAACAGAAGAATCTAATCTGGGAATTATTATAATGTCGCCATACTTTAGTCACGATGCTTCCAGAGAATTTGTAACAGAAAAAAAGAATTTCAGTTGGAAAATGATTATGATGGTGCCCTTGCTGCACCGTCTATTGTAACAATTCCGTACCTTGGTAGGAAGAGGGCCAAATCATATCATTATCACAAGCAAAGTTACATTATTACAAGATACATTCTCGCATGACAATAAAAACGGTCAATGTGCAGGTTTTCTCAAAAAATTGCAAACCGTACATTGCGCCTGTCTCTGCGAAGATACAGATTTTTAACCAGGACATTTGAAGAAATAATTTCATGGATCGACGCAGAATTTTAGATGACAGTAAAAGTTAATTCGCCGGGTTAAATGAGAATTTTTTAGGTCGGCCTTGACGGGCTGTCTCGAGGCTGTCGTCTCGCTTGGAAACCGCCACAAAGGGATGAAAAGGTGAGGGTGGCTGAATGCAGGGACGACAAGCACGTGTCTGCCCGCGCCGATTCCACTTGTGGAGCAGAAGCTTCTCAGAGTTGGATAGTTGGGTATCGTTTCGAAATGATCCCCGGATCTCTTCTCGAAATCCGTTTCAGTACTTCTGCACTCCGCCGAGGGAATACTCCCGGAGCCCTCGAACAACGCAAAATAAAAAAATGTTGAACAGTTCGAACATGTTACAGGGTACTCTTGCAAAGGGTGAGAAATTTTAATATGAAATAATTAGGAAATTATAAATTCTATCGTGACAACCCTTTGCGGTATTGAAGGTATTTTTGTTGTTTTGTTCCAGCTGCACAAATTCAATATTCAAGTACAATCTAAACAACACAGCGACATATTTTTATGAAGCAGAGAATTAATGTAGGGGAAACTCGGCTAATTTCACAGTGGCGCCTTTATTATTTGCATTCGAGTTGTTCCTGTTCAACTGCAATGACGGTGCAATTTAAAATAATTGTATTGTAATACATTTCTTTATTCGATTTGCTACAAAAAGGTTTGGTCTACTTCCACAAACCATGCGGATTTAGCCTATCTGGGACGAAGTGTGGTGTCGAGTCGGACTCCACATAGGATTCCAAATTGTTAAGAATCAAAATGACCATCGAAGTCACGTCATAAAATTCTCTAGTCATCACAAATCTTATGTTTATCCTCCAAAATATATTTACACCTCGAATCGCAAATTCTCTCGAAACAATAACCAACGAAATCGATCTCAGAAACGGAGGAGAAGACACAGACAACTCTCGAGTCACCCTGCGAACATCGAGTCCGTGTACTGAAAAAAGGCTCGTTAAAAGTGTCTGAAAGAGGGATGAGGGAGAGAAAGAGAAACAGAGAGAGAGAGAGAGAGAGTAGCATCGTCCCCTGTCGAATGGCAACAACTTTCTCCTGGAGCAGCTGCGTGGTCCGCGAAGAATGGCGGTGGTTTCCGGTGGAAAGGCCGGATTTTGCGTACTTCGAGGCCTTTCGAGATTATCCCCATGGCAACGAGGATTGCTCGATAGCAGACTGGCTAGGGTACTCTTCAACCAGCTCTCATTTCTCTCCTCTGCACCCTCCCTGCCATCCTCTGTCTGTTTTCAACCCCCGCGTCGTACCACCTCGGTTTTTCCTGTTTTTTTTTCCTCTCTGTTTAAACACGCACACCGTTGGGTGTTTTTTTGCCCTTCACCACGTTCCTCCGGTCCTCCTTGCGCTGTATTATTCAGCATTCAGGTGTCCGTGGATCAGAGAGGCCCTTTTGTCTGCTGCGCCGCTCGTTCTCGCGTTCGAACGCGCTGCCTTTGCTTTCGCGCGCTCGCGATTCTCTTCAAGGCTCGCTTTTAATTGGAGAACGGTTTACAGGCCTAGAAAACAGTGGTTTCTGCTGAAACAGAGATTCTAGCCGAGCTCTGAGCTGTTTGTTGGCGGATACGAACTACGAGGACTCAGCGAGTATTTACTTTCGTGATTAACCCTTTCGGTGGGTGGCCCCTGCACTCGCTGTGCTCCAAGAGCCACCGAAGTCACCTAACAGAATCAAATATACATTTTTAATTTCCATATTTATTATGTTAACCCTTTGCTATCAGCGCCTATAGGCTTTTGACAAAGTTGCACACCGTGTACTGACGACGCCCATGGGCGGTCGCTGCAATGGCTCACTGTACACTACTACGGTTCGGCCGCACGCAGCGTTCGTCTCGTCTTCAAGTAGCCCGCAGTTAAAGGGTTAAATTTGATAAAAATCTGCAGGCTAATGATACGAGAATCGAATATTAGTTCCTGTAAATGTGAAGATATTTGCTGTGTTGGTTCTGAGATATAACAATAAGTTTATCGTCCTTGGAACGCTGTAATGTGTATACTTGAATCTTTTGATTGTTTTTAAGTTGTACGAGTAAGATGGAGGGGTATCAATGTATCACTGTAGTGATAAAGCTGATTTCATTATATCAGCCCTGAAAATTTCGGAAAAAACTGATTATTTATTGTTGTGTTGTTGTTCAGATATAAAGTAGACAAATTGACAGAATCGATCCATCTGGCTTCTGAGAGGCTCATATGACGATGTATACATACGAATTTGCAAATATTGAGCTGCACAGTTTAGATGTCCAAACTGCTAAGCGGTGGAATCATGTCACGTGTAAGCCTGCAAGATTCTGAACCCCGGGGCTTGCGAATATTGTACATTCTTGTGTTCAGAACTATATTATGCAGCAGTTGATACAATCTAAACTTCATACTCGGTAGATCCAGTCGCGTCTACACCGTAGAACTACCTAATTCGCTTACTCATAAGTTCCCTGGCTGATAATATTCAAACTTGGTGGCTCCTAATATGGAGAACCCGCCACGTGACTTGGCAAGTTCTGAACCCTGTAACCCCGAGGTTCTGTAGTTACTGACCCGCAGAATAATATGATTTACGGGGTCTTCTGCAGTTTCGGATCTGTCACGAATTTCTGGGCCCGAAATAGAATTTCAGCGGTGAACGGAGCTGCTGCTTTGGAGCCTGAAAACATTCTAAACTGCAGAAATTGAAGCAGGACTCAAAGTCTCGGTGTTTGTGAATAATATTCAGTATTTAGAGTTTCAGGAATGTCTGAGACACAATATTTAGAAACCTGAGAACAATTGCACAATTTGGAAAGCAAGAGAATTGAAAATATAGAATTTTCAAAACACAGACCATAGTTACATTTCAAATTAAATAACGTTAACTATTTGGAATGCAAGAAAGTTTGGAATATAGAATTTTATAAGCACTGATCATAGATGAACTCCAAATTAAAGAACATTAACGATTTGGAAAGCAAGAAAATTTAGAGGATCGAAGTTTGAAAGCACAAGCCTCAACTCCTAATTAAAGAAAATACTATATAACGGATTGGAAAGCAAGAAAATTTTCTATACAGAATTCTGAAAGCAGAGCCTGTTCATCTGCAAACGCAAGAGCATTGCCATCAGACCTGGCATCAGGAAGCACTAGGAGGCTTCAAGAGTTAAAGGCACTCGTCTCGTATAACCATAAATGTATCTAAGGCGATTTATGCGAACGTAAAATCATTACCGCATGGCAGGCAGAAAGAACAGTAAATTAACGTTGGAGGCTCTTCGAACAGAGGAGCCTTTTGTCTCTCTTCAGCCTCTCTCGCATTCGACTGTGAGCTCATGCTTCGCGGATTATGCGAGAATGTTTACGATTTTCCTCTCTTTTCGACGTAAACAACAAGCTTGATACTGTAACGACTGTCCTTGCACAAAGCGATACTCTTCGAAATTAAAGTTAACTTAGAACGATCCGCGATGCAATTAATTAAATACGAATTACATTCAACAATGCTCTGCGAGGTTCAAAAGAAACATTTTCAAACCATTGCTAAGGAGAATTACAATTTTTTAAATTAATTTGTGGCTTGTAGTGATTTACAGCGGGTTGTCGGATCTATAAAATTGATAGAGTAGTTTTTTCACGGACGTCCATGTTCCAACATCCTCTTTGACTCTGGCGCTCAGACAAAAAGAAGGGAAATCTGTCGTTAATCCAACAGCAGCCAGACAATTTCAACAATGGATCTTCGTAGTCCTGCTGAACTACTTTATTCGCTATTCAGCCGTCCGTGAACTCTGAATAAAAGAGCCTTTTGTCTCGAGTGCTACTCGTCCGCACGTCTGAATACGTTGCCTGTGTTTGCGATCCTGCACAAACTACCGCTGTGTTTATGCTACTCCGTCGAATGTTATCAACGGGATACGTTGTTACAAGGTAATCCAGGCTGACGCAAATCTTCTCCTAGAAGACTTCTTTAACTGCAGTGTCACCCATGTGTGACTCTCAAACTCAGCTGTTATTTCACTGTGTATAGTACCAGTAAGAGTATCTAAAAAAGTCGAACAGAACCAGTGAAAGTTATAACGTATTATTAACATCGTTGATTAAAAAGGGTGTGATTTCAGATTGGCATAATTTGCATCAGAGCCTAGAAAAGTGTGTCGATTTCAGCCTACGTAGCCTGGTAATTAACGTATTAATACTATTTCACTCTGTGTCACGATGTTACATTTTTGTTCAATCATTTAATTAAGATTAGAAAGTTTCCGTTTGTGAATTAATTTCTAGTGGCATGAATATGGAACGTTCTCTATTTTCAATTTTGTGTAAAGACAGATCTAGGCTGCAGTTTACAACTCTTTGTATTTGATTTAACGGAATAAATCTTCTTGACCGCTGTGGCAATAAATAAATATTATCGCAAGCAAGAAATTTATGACGAATGGCACGAATTCAATGAGGAATATATTATACAGTTAATTATTTTATGGGAATATGTTTCCCGGAAACGGAGCAGTTTTTTCGCCAAACAAAGTTAAATTGAACGCTGTTAATCCCCCGGTAGTTTTCAGTCGACGAACCTAATGCCAGCGTGTCCCCTCTGGCTACACATTAATTAGGTTCATTAAAGTGGACGTGGAGCGGCCGAGCTCTTAGGCGTCTTCGCTTATACTTAAACGACGTCTTCGACGACCTCGTAATTGCATTGGATCCTCGTTGTTTCGACGTCCACTACACCCTCGTGAATAATTTCGATTTATTTTCGATGGACGTCCATGTCTCGTGCTTCGAAAAATATGTAATTATTTATCCATAATTTTGAGTACACTTAAAATTGTTGTCTCTTTAAATTTCTTGTTCATTCGCAGTGACCAGCCCTTCAGGGTGAAAGAAATGAGCCACTATAGTGGATCTTCGTCCCAAACGATCGCCTGAACCAGCGCAGCGATATTTAGCAGCTGAACACTAGAAAAATTTCTCGAAGAAGGTATGCTGCATTTTATTCCATCTGCCATATTCATCATATCGAAACTTTGGTCAGATTGAAACATAACTAACAGTCATCAGCATGGGCAACAAAATGAAGGGCTCATAACAAAAGCGATTCCGTCAATTTTTGCCTTTTTTTTAGGAGAACAGAAATAATATTCTAGCATTTTCAATCTTTATTCAGTAAATTTCAATTTTTTTTAATAAAATATGCATCATGTTACACAATTGCTGTGGGTGTTATCTGTACATAATTCAATTAAATCATGACGTTGTGAAGTTGTGTTGTGATCGTAAACTTTAACAAGGGTTGTCTTTGTTGTGAACCCTCCAATTTCTTTGACTTATATTTTCAACGCTATCGACATCGCCACTGTTTTCTGCCAAATGTACGACCCCATAATTCTCATTGTAATTTCAATAATGTAGGTTCCATTTATTGTGTCTTTCGACTGCTTTTAAATGCACTCAAAAAGTAAAGTAGTCAACTGAAAGGGTTGACACTTCGACTGCTACGTTATATTAGCTGAAAATGGCAAACTTTCTATGTACAACCATAAATTATATCCTTTTTAACCAACAACATCAACGTTCATTATTTTTGACTGTCTCTATCAGACCTTATTAAGTATATTTTCTAATACTTTGCACGATCAAATATATAGGGTTGGAAACAAAATTCGCGACCCTCAAAAATGTTTGTACGAAAACGTTGATTAAAATTCTTGGAATAATTTTGTATTCTATTTATTCAGATATTAACTTTGAATATTCTTTCGTTATAGTTCTGGTAATTTTTCGATTGCATGATAAATTCGAAAGATTGCGAATTTAGTTGCTGACCTAATAAATAATGATCGAATCTATGCATCACCTAAACATGGATAAAACGGCACACAGAGTGTTAACACTAAATCATTTGATTGCGACTGACATTGCCAGCAGAGGATTCTTTAATCATTTTTCGTAGAGTTTCAATCGATCGATTTGGACGTCCATACGGTGGCGATTGGCATAATTCAGCGGAAGTAACAGTATCGTCTGGCGCCAGGCGAGTGGGCGTTCGCGTGCTATCGGAAGTGAGATTAATTTCAGAAAACAGTGCGACGACGCCTTGTACGTACTTACGTTCGTGTCCGTTCGAGACGCACGTCGCCCTTTTGCTATCGTCTCGTTTCTATAGAAGGAGCGAACTATAATCGTGGGTCGCCCACGATCCGGCCCACGTCGATTTTCAGCAGTTTTCTGTACGACCGAGTGCACGAAAACGACAGTGCTTTCGCGTATTTACAACTCCGCCGTCCATATACTTTTCTCATGATCGTCCGTCTGAAACAGAAAATTTTTAACAATTTTCTGACCACGGTGACCGTTACCAATGAAATCTTCGCTGATGTCAACGGCGATGTAGAAAGTACAGTCGACGAGCAATGTTTTTTATTCAAACGCTTATTGTCGCTAACTTATTAACGCGTTGGTCGACGCAGGATTTTTTTCAGAAACTCAAACTGCTGGTGATTACTATTGCAACACCTCTAGAACATTTTTGAACTTGTAGTTTATTTAAAGATTTCAAGACTATTCATTTCTTAAATATTTGTGTTTGTTTCTGTATCAATGAGAAATGTGTTGCGTCTATAGTGATCATATTGATGAATCTATGTTGCTAATATTGTTTATATTTCAATTAAAACGAACGCCACTATGACAGTATGATATAAAAAGCATATCATAGGATGATTGAAAGTTTGTACTTTGAACAATTTATTTTACATGTCTGACTAGTTGTGGGATTTTCCACTGCGGCGTGGACTGGGTTAAAAACGGTTTGTAACATGTCTGACCAGGTACTGAATTTTTCACTGTGGCGGCGTGTTAACCTTTGCGGTAGAAACGGCACAAGTAATGCACAGATGTTGACCACATATGGTCCACGTGTACCACGCAGGCTCATTGAAATTTACATTACCGTTACCTACAGATCGCATTAGCTTTCTTAAGTGAAACGATTATTGTCTCACGGACGATTGCTAATTTTTAGGTAGCTGAGGTTTCTTCAAGCAGATCCTGCAAAAAGAAGCTGAAAATAATTCAATCTACAAATAGATAATAATCGAGACAAGGTTTCCTAAAAGAATTTCGATACGAGCAATTTTAATAGTTCGACGGCCCATGTGAAACAAATAAATATTTCAAGTACTAATAAAATGGAAATTATGGAATATTGCAAAATATTCAAAAATAATCAGTGCTCATAAAATATTAGTAGCCGTCAAAGTGTTAACACGTTGGCTATTTCACGTCACCTATATGTGACAGGGGTGAACCTATAAAGTCCCTACAAATAAGCAACGGAATTAAATTTCTTTAAAAACAATTATATTTTTGTACATTCTGGTCACGTTATTTTTCTCGATTATATTTTGTTATAATTCTTTTTGTTAGAAGAGAAATAATATTCGTTAAATATTGTTTTCGACGATGACGCAGGACGTTCTAAAGAAACGTTTCGAACGATGCCTGCACACAGGCCGTCCTCCGGCTTGCACTTTCTGCTGCAACTGTACGCACATGTGCATCTAAATATATTCGCATACGGTGCACGTGCTGCACCGCCTACAAACTCGAACGTATCGTGCACGAAACGTGTTTCCACGATGATCCGAGGAAAGCACTCGTCCCTCGAGAACACTCGCTGTTAAGTTTTTCTTTCCCGGCAGCGACAAAAATCTGCGTCGAGCGGAATTTGTTGTTCTTTTTCAGCGACGCGTGCGAACAGACGTGAAAAACCTCGAGAATAATATATTTTTCAAAGCCTAAGCTGTCACTGAAATGTGATTCAGTGACAGTGTCATGGAATTTTGAGAAATACCAAATCTCTGGTGTGAGAGATAAATTAAATAATAGTTGAATTTTTTTAGATGAATATTTCATTTAAGAAGAAGAATTATTTTGTAGAATCGATAATGCTGATGATAATATGTTGACGGAAATGATTTTACTGTGAAATTAGTGTAGAGTCCTCTGTGACATGTCTGGCCAGATCGGCCTGGATCTACTTATTTGCATTTCAACGAGCTCCGGCAGTTTATATAGAAAGTATTAAGTTTTTGAATATTCTACAGTACAATTTTACAATTGAGAATGATAGTGTGTTAATTTGAGGAATATGTTCTGATTAAATGAATATTCTGTACAGAGTGTTTTAATAGAATTTTTAATGAGATACGTCAACGAGATTGTCCGATTTACGTCGATCTATTTTGTCTCGTCTAATTTGCAAGCTCAGTATACCCTTCCCCCGAGCATTTCGAATGCAAAGCGACAACTTTGATCACTCTCTTCCGGCAATTATGCTTAGCACTTGTTCTGCGCGACGTGGATAGACGGACCGGTGTATTTCTGTACCAGATCCGCATAAATTTCACTTGGAACGATCCTTTGGAAACGAAACCTACAACATCGATCTCTGAAAGGAGGAAATTGAATTTTTATGAGTCGCTTTATCAGTGAATTAGAATCAACGACTTGTAACGATTTGTACTTCTTATTGTTCTCCAGGTTTCCAGGAGGAATTGAGTCCGTTCCGGAATTACGGCGCTATAGATCTGTCAAAATAATTAATGGCTGAGGCACTTGATTGACGGCGCTTTTGAAGCGACTTGAGAGATCTCGCTGAAAATTTACAACGCACGAAAACAATAAACCCGTCCAATTATTCGCACATTTCGAGACGCAACTTCTAGGAGATGCTATCTAATATTTGCATCGCGCAATAATGCAGCCTGTCGTCCGAATGCGCATTGTTTCCATTGTACCGACGCGAACTTTCTATGATTGTTTCCGTGAAACGTTCGCAGACGAGATGCCAGCAGCGAGGAGACGCTTCGCGGATTGTAAACGCGAACATTTTCCATTTGCGCAAACTCCATCGACATCTTGATGGGATAGAACGGCAGTTTAAACAGTTAAGAAGCTGAGAAACAAAGACTGAAGCTAGGAATTCCAAAACAACGAAACGTGGATTTGTTGTATTTTGGAATTCATGGCTTTAATTGTCTACGGTCTGGCAATTTTCAGGAACAATCAAATTGCGACATTAATTTATTTTCGACGCCCTAGAGAGTACTTTTTTTCCACTCTAATAATTACACTGCCAGTCAAAAGTATGGGAGCACCTGATCCCAAGTTATATTTTATAGCATAAGTAATAATAGATGACTGCAACAAATTTAATGTTAAGGATGTAGTATGAGGTTTTGTAAGATACAGAACAACGCACACTAAAAAGTAAAAAAATGAAATTACTTCTATACTCCTTTCAAAGGATATTAAAAATATCAAATTTATCGTCCTTGTCGTGAGGTGGTCCCATACTTTTGACCGGTAGTGTACATTTTGATAAACATAAAAAATACTAACGCTTTCAGTTTTTATTATTTCCCCTAAAATTATTTTTTCAGCTCACTATCGTTGAAAATCAAATCATCGTGGCCTCTAATTCTTTCTCTGATATTCTAAAAAATATTTTCAAATTTGCTGCCCTTTTTCAACCATCCATATTGTTAACCCTTGCCTCACAATATTTACTGGCGCTGAAATTTATTATTCAAGTGCTCTAACAGTAACAGGAGATGCAGGATGAATATAAAATTTTCAATAATTCATATTCGAGTAAAACTGAAATGTACAACGCACTGGCCATAATCTGCAACACGAGTGTGACTCGTTATCATAAGGTGAGGGGTTAACGGAACCGATTCCTCCGAGGGTTGATTTTCACGTACTGTTATCGAGGAAGAAGCAACGCGTCGCGGCTCTCTCATCGAAAGACAACGTTGTTTCCGGCGTTGTGCGTCGCGATGCACTTCTTGTCGATGCACAACGTCCCCTCGGTGCATGCACGGCGCACCGTGTCCCACATTCACGCGGGCGACACAATGTTCGAGCATCGGGAGCATCGTCTAACGAGCCTTCCGGTAATTACATCGCGATCCTGCGAACTTTCCACGATGCACTCTGCTGCATTCGCGTGAGGACAACGCCGGTGCATTCTATCGAACGCAGTCATCTCGGTGATTTTTGCCATTAACCCCTTGCCTCGCCGCGGATTTCCTTTTCCCCGAGGAAAGTGTCGCACGAATCCTGACGGAAGTTTCTTGTGGATTTGTCCATGAAACAATAAATATTCTGTTGTAAAAAAGTGGGGTTCTCTTCTTTCTCAGTCTGTGAATTTTTGTAGAAGAAACTAAAGGACATGTCTTGATGAAATTTTGTAGATTTATTTATATGTATTTCTAGTACATTCGTGAATTTTTGGGCATTGGTATCGTCTAAACTGTGTGTAATTATTTAGTAGAGAGTGGATACACTAAATGTATAATTATTTACGATTTTTAGAGTGCTTTGTAAGTTAAATGTTAGGGAAAAATTGATTTTTACTCTTTGGATTGATGCCATTTTGTCAAAAATCACTTTTCCTTTTTGGGTACTAATTGAGAGCTTTTGATTTCAGAGAAGAAATTTTACAACCTGTCTACTTTGTAGCTGAATAATTACTATACTTCAGATGATAAGAGTGTCTAAAAATTCATGAATGTAGTATAAATGTATACAAACAAATATATAAAGTTTCATAAAGATGTTTAGTTTAAAAAAAAAATGTACAGCCTGAGAAAGAAGAATACCCCCTTAATTGATTGAAAGACGTAGACCACGTTAGCAGTGACAATGCATTATGGAGAATGTTAGAATTGATTGTTCTTTGATCTACACAGAAATGAATATTTATAAAAATCGTTCACAATGGGAGGAGATTAATCGTCTTGGTCGTTCGGGTGAAAGCGAGAAACCGGAAGCTGATCCTTCCTGATTAAGAAACTGATCTCATTCAGAGCTTCTAGACCACAGAGAAATCCTTTGTCCCTCAGTTAGCATAAATCCTACAAATGTTATCAGTTTAATAATCATTTAAACGAATATTAAGTACTGGCAAAATTCAAAGTTGTTCACCAGGAGTAATTGATCTAAAAAACGGAAAGAAGACTTCATCTGTGCTTCGCAGAGTCTACGAAGATTCCAAACATCCTAATGATATTAAAAAATTATTCACTCGACGGTAGATCATTTCTCATTTCAAAAAAACCTGGTCCAAAAACCAAATTTACACGCAAAATTTAGATTTCGCTCTAAATTTCTCACATTTTCTGGTACACTGCTTACAAATTTACTTCCAAGTCATAATAATAATATTTTTCACGGTTCGCGCAGACTGTCCAGTGGTCGGTTCTTCAGGAGCCTGGAAGCGGCGAGGGGTCCTTTCTAAAGGGGGACCCTGTTCATCGTGCGTGCACGGCGTAAATGGCCGCATCCGTGAGCCACGTGCCGTGTATCCTATCGAGAGAGAACAATAACCACGCGAAACACGCCTTTCCCCCTTTTTTTCTCCGTCTCCCTTTTTCCGCGTCGCTCGTGCGGGCTGATCCGCATGAATAAGTAGCCCGACGACAGGCCGCAGCGGAGGAAACGTTCAACGAGACGCCCTGGACGACTCTTGCCAACCGGATGACGGTAATTTCAAGGTTCGAGGAGACAGAAGCTTAGACTTTTACTGCACGGGCCAAAGGAAAGCTTCCTCGTTGCCCGAAGCACCGTGAAACGTTTCTGAAAATCTCCTTCAGCCGGCTGAACAAATGTAATTCAGAAAAATTTCAACTCATCCACTGTACCGCATGGTTCATAATGTACACTTCGAATACGTCTCTGTTTGAATGTTAATCCAATCGACATTGATTTGGAAGCAATTTTGAAAATTCGAAGTCGAGTTTAGCCTGGTCAATTGAGATTCATTGCTACGCTACTATGTAGAGGATGTTTCAAAACTCACTATGTATTTCTGTGAAATGAAATAAATTTTAAAACAATGAATTCCTGGCATGGTTACCGATTCATTCTCGTACAAAGCATATTTGTAGTGGTTTTTTAAATTCACCCTGTTTCATAGAAATACGCAGTTATTTTTGAAACAGCCTATACATTTATCATAAACCTTCTATCTCACTTATATTCTACTGTAACCAAACAAGTAAACGATTGTATGGATTGTGCAATAAAGACAACAATGATGATAATAACAGCCTCATTCAGAGTATATAAGTTCCTTCGAAAAAATTCTTTTTTCTGAATTTTATCCTACGGCTAATTCTACTTGTCCCACCTTTCAATTCTAAGTCCTACTTTGAATCCATCTTTATTGCACGGATGAAGATCATTCTGGAGTAAGGATCGAGCAAAACGAACGTCCAGTTAAAACATAACGGAATTAGCTGATTTATTTGGAAAAAATCCTCGCTCACAGTCGAAGGGATGCACTCAGTCCTCGATAAATCGACACTCAGCCCGGTGCACTCAAAATGATGAGTGCACTCATTCACACACGAAATAGTGGCGAGTCTACTACATAAATATACGAATAATTCAAGCGGCGCGAGGACGAACGACACGATACGATAACTGTTTCTCGTTTACAAGTAAAAACGTGATTTTTCATTTTTCCTTTTCCTTTTCCTTTTGCCTTTTCTCCTTTCTCTCTTCTAGACGCAAGCGCTCGATGTTACTATAGCGACCGGACGCTCGCACCGTCATACAAATTCCGCGCTCGATTATCATGTACACGTACGTTTCTTACATTTTTTTTTTGTCATTTTCTCTGTTTAATCATCGCTATAGTTAGCCGTGTGTATAGTGTATACATAAATACGTAATCTATCGATCGAAGCATTCGAGATAAAATATCGAAAGGTAATAAAACACAACAAGGGCAAGTAATAGTATTACAATAATAGAATTTCGAAACGACAGTCGATATAAAAAAACAACAACCATTGTTCGACAGATATTAGCGCTCGATCTCCTCGTGGAAGCTCACTGACGCGAATCAATATTCTTTTTCGTGGAAATGCTAAGAACACTTCAAAAACGTCACGATTATTTTCACAGAACGTAACGATTACCACTGGACTGTGGATATTTATGCACAGACAAATTTTCATACAATATTTTCTATACATTAAATTGTATTTTTTATTCCACTTATGAACACGTTACATTGTGGAAACGTTAAAATTCTTGCAAAAGATGAAATTCAAGTTTCAGCAACAATTTAAACAGTTCAGACTCTTCGACTGGTATTCATCAATTGCTTAGCCCAGTAATGTTTCAAAATTATCTAAGCCATCCAAAATAAATGGCTGAATTTTTGCTAACAACAAGATCGCTTCGCGACAAGGTGCTTCCACAACGGAACGATTCTACGAAACTTACAGCCTGGTTGCCTATGTACAAGTTTACGTTTCTTACAGTATAAAGTTCGTTTGGCTAAACGTACTCGTTATCGTCGCGTTTGCTTCAGTTTCTCGAACAATTCTCGGGTCGACTAGCATCGTCACTCATTACAGTCGTTAGAATTTCCTTCCTCTGTGTCCGTTTTCTCTTTCTCCCATCTTTTTATCCTGTCTGTTTGTTCGTTTGCATCCGGTGTTCTCGCGCCCCCCTCTAAGTCGCCGTGGACCACGCTAATTAAGAAACTATGGTAATTAGGGTGGCGGCGATCGGTGTCGCCGGAAGTTCGGTGAAACTGGGTTAAGGAAGTGGGGCGAACGTGGAGGAAAGAACCTGGAAAATTTGTCTGCTCCATTTACAGTATTCAGACAAAAAGTAGTAATAAAAAAGGAAGAAAGAGTTATTTAGCAGATTTAAACTTTTTTATATGTATTTCGTCCTGTTTTGATGTAGCGAATATTGCAAATGTTCATGTTTAAGTCGCAGGAAGCGAATCCTAGGAGCTCATTGAATATTCCGGGCAACAAAGTGTGAAGGAACAGGTTCCATTTGGCGTGTTTCATTCTCTTCGCAACGCGAACTGTCACAAGCCACTTGCTTTGATCTTGATTCCGCGCGAGGATGTTGGCATTTGAAATGCAGATTCTCGTAACACAGAAAACGCCTCTAACAGGATAATTTCAATTAATCTTCTCACTGAGTGAAGGAAAAAGTAGTGGAGCTTTGGTACATTCAGATCTTGAAGAGCGTGATGAATTTAAAAGTTCTGAAAGACTGTAGAAAAATTGAATGTAATAAGTTTCAGCAATGTTCGATAAATATTAACAGATTAAATGACTTTAGAAGATCAAATTGTACAGAACGTAGGCAATTTTAGAATCTTGAAAAAATATTCATTAAAAATGAAGTCTAATAACTTTCAACAATGTCAGACAATTATTAACAGATTACAAAATTCTACAAATATCCAAGTGTTAAGAAGCTGATAAATTTTAGAATCTTTAAAGCTTACCAATTAAAAATTAATTGTAACAATTTTTAACAATGTCTGGCAAATATTAATAGATTACAGAATTTTACAAATATCCCAGTAAAAGGAAGCTGGTAAATTCTAGAATACTGAAACAATACTAACAAAACTAAATGTAATAATTACTAACTGAAGACTGAATGTAATAGGTATCTTTCTAATAAAATTTCAACAACGTCCGAGAAATGTGAAACATTCAAGGATGGTACAAGTATCGCGAAGAAACAAATTCAATTTCACGCGTTCTCTATTTGCAGTTACGGTCTCCTTTTCGCGTTCCAAAGTGTCACTTCGCTATCTGATAACATGGACCATCGACCATGATCGTTTCCGGTTTTTCCGTCTCGCGTATCCCCGTTTCCTTCATCCTTATTTCGCCTATTTCCTCGCGCCACCTCGGCGACACACATCTCCATTTCCTTTTCCTATCCTCGGGACCACTGGCGTGGAAGCACCGGTTCCTTCGATCGTGGATATTTTCGTGAATATTCAAAAATCGCGTGACTGCTTGTCACTTCGTGTTTCCTCGACAACCTCGAACCGAATAATAAATTGCACGACACGGTCGGTGACTGTGACTCATTGTACTTTTATCGATTTCGGGGCCCTTCGAGGGAACACTTTACTTCGAGGAAAATCCCTGCTTTTTATTTTAGACGATTCTAGAAATGTTTAAAAAATTTTCTAATTTTTTTAACCCCTCGAAAATGTACGTACCCGAAATTTTTAAATATTTGGTTACTCAATAACAAAGAATTGAATAAAATCCTCGACAATCAAAGGGTGTTTCTTCTTTTACCACTTTCCGAGGTGTTTTTATTTCGCCGTGTGGAACGCTTCCGGCACGCTGACTTCCGTCTAGCAAACGCAACACGTACACCGTTCGCCACAAACCACAACTTCCGGTCTCTGCCCTCTGTCTCTTGGTTTAATATCGATCCCTGCAGTGAGCATGTAACCAAATTGTCTCCGACTCTCCTTTGCGACTTTCATTTGACTGTTCCTCATCTTCTTCAAGCAGAAGTAATTACACTTCGTTGTTTCCCGGGAAAAATTCTGTCGTAATCAGCTAACAAAGGCTTCCACCGACTTCCTCTGGTATTTGATTACTCTTTCTTTTGTCGTTACTTCCTGCGACTCTGCCTCTATCGTTGCAATAACAAACGCGGTGGTCTTCGAAAATGAAGCGCGTCGTTATTTTCAATTTCTGCGTAATTTAATTGAGTTTCTGACGGAAGAACTTTGAGGAAGTGGAAGAACTACTACTTGAAGGAAAATATAAGGAAGATGCGATTTATAAAATTTTGGACGAGGTCCACGAGAACACCAAACGAAATAAAAAATATAAAATTCAACATAGGGGTTGGGAATTTCAAAATTGTACGAAATTCAAAGTTCTAATTAATTTATAACGATCATGCAGATAATTCTTACCTTCGCCACTCCAGACTTCCATGAAATACGGAGAAAATTAATCAATCCAAAATTACTCTACTGACAATTTTTACGAATGTATTTTTAGTTTTATTTAATAAGTGTTGAAGGTTTAAAAATTGATTGAAGTTACATGGGAAGCATCCGGTATCGACTTTCCCCGTATCACAGAGGTACTGTTAACTACAGCAGTGGTCGATAAGAACTACCCGCACCGGAAGTGCATAAATCGAAAGGAACCTTCGATAAGGATAAAATACGCTGGCAAGAAACACGAGCACACACCGTTTTGAGCTCTACCCTTTCGAACTCCTCGAAAGAAGCTTTAGAACCCTAGTCTACCAAAAACAATCCTTAAACCACGTGCCTTCTCAAATTTCCATAATAAACCCTACCTCGCGTGCGGAGGGTTCGTTGACCCATTCGAAACGCATTATCTTTGAACGCCCATGGGCGTTTTCCGCCCGAGCTGTTTCATCATATCTTCATGAGCATTTGTAACGATCAAAGGATCAAAGAGGAGCGTGTTCGCGAAGTAATCTCAACGTATAGACTCGCGAAGGCGTTCGAAACCAACAGTATCATAATTCAGAAACGATCGTTTAGAGAATAATTCTAGCTAATTAATTGAAACGATATCAGGCTCGATCAAATAATTAGGAGCACCGTTCGAGAGATATGTATGAGTTTCATATTCCGACCAAGCTCAAAACGATCGGTTCGTTCCTCTACATTCTCACTCTCCTCTCTCTTTCTAGCACGATACAACGAGTACAAATACAGATTCACGTGTACACACACGTACGATATACGCTATTACAGGGGTATTATCACATCATCTTACAAAATTCATTGTCGTCAGGAAGAAGCCGCGACACTCTCTCAAGTACAAGGTGTATACAAAGGTGCAAAAAACATCCGAGGCACGATCCACCTCTATTACCTCCTTCTTCTAGGGTTAATAATTGATAACGATAACCGTGATGAAAATTCTGTCGCTGTACAGCGTTGATAATTGCACTCGTTCAGCATCTACCGCCTTTGGTAACTGTTTTATACAATTGAAATAATTTTCTTGTGACTCCGGATGATCTTAGGCGAATGTTGACTCTGTGGACCATCCGTGTTAGGCCAATGAACAAAGTCTGAGTCTGCATAGACCGCAAAGATTGTGGACTTCGGTGGAATTCTCTTCAGAATTGATCTCACGCAATTTATGCTCTTCCGATTAGGTTGCAAGGCGTCACGCTTATTAATATCCAGTATCGTCTTCTGCTTCTTCTGTCAGCGTTATTAATAAGAATCGACGTCATCGTTATCAGCAATGAAGTCGTCGATAACCTCTCGACCTGCTCCTCGGAACGAGACGGAGGGCTCGTTATCGGTAACGAGCCGGGAAAGTCCGTCGTTGAAGAAGATTTCCCAAGGAACGCGGGGATTTTGTTAAAATAGAGCTCCTCTATACAGCGGCGAAGAAGCACTTGTTTCGTTGTTGTCCGCGGGAAGCAGAGTTCCACAACTTTCCTGGTTCATCCTGGCGAAAAACCTGTCTCTGTCTTGCCAGGCATCATCGAACGAACTTCGTTCGTCAGGATTCATGAAAAAGAGCCCGGGACCTAGCCCTGGGGCTGTGAAAACTGTCTCAATGCAATTGGAGTTTTCTTTGGAACCTCCTCAGGTTCCATCCTTCGACCGTGGACCAGGTGTCAGCGTCCACAGAGGAGCTGGAGAACCTCGCAGCGCGTTTAAACGGGCCAGCGTCGAGACGCTGGTCGAAAAAGGGACTGTCCACGCGAAGACGTCGAGCGTTGGTTCACTCGAGCAGCTCGTGGACGTCGCCATTGCAGCATGACGATGAGGACGAGGATGAAGACACCGTGGAAGGCGTAGCTATCGCCAATGGAGAGACTGTCCGCGACTGACAATATCAGAAGACGCACGTGCAGTCCTCCGCAGCCCTGGCCTACCTAGCCCTCTTCCTGTTCAGCTTCGCCAGCTTACGTCGCTTCAGGATCAGCTGGTACAACGTGTCCAGGCCTTCGTGGAGACCCTCGCCCGTGATGGCACAGGCTGGCTGCACTCTGATGCACGCGCTACCCGACGTTCCTGCTAATTCCAGGACACCCAGGTGCTTCTCCAGTTCGCCCACTTCTTTGGCACCTGTGGACATTGGACAGGTTGGTTAGTTAGAGTACAATGGCTGTATAAGTGAACTGTTGGGGGTTTGTGCCGTAGAGACATCTTCAGTTGGCTGCTCAAGGGCGCAACTTCAGACTTAGGTGTTAAAACGGAGAAGTTGCAACTTGGATGAGTACTTTTTTGGTAGACTGTGAGCAGCATGTAGTGGCTGATCAGTAGATTCATTCTATTCATTAGGTCATTCTAATCAAAATCGGGAAACGAACTTTTGAAGAAGGCCTTTCCTTTAAGTGTTTCACTGTTTTACGATTTTATGAATTGAGGTCTTATTATAAGACAACTACAGGACAATCCTTAACCCATAGAGAACGGAGCGGAACACGGCTGAGCACTCCAACTGACCGATGTTTATTAGACGGATAAATGCGCGTTTAGGCCACAGCTACAGTTTTAACTGTACTATAATTTGCTCCGAACCTCTCTTACCCTCATGACGTAACATTCAGAGAAAATGACTAAAAATTTTCCAAATCTCCTGACCCGTACGCAAAGTATTAAAATTCTTCTAAACAACGTGTCGAAGAAATCGAGTGTCGCTACTTAATGGCGTCTGTAATCTAGAATCTAAACATGCTCCAGAATAAATTGCGGTCAAGTGCATTCGCAGTCTTCCCGGCGAAGCCGTACACTTGAAACCGACAGGGCAGTGTTTTCTCGAGCACTCATTTATACACTCTTAAGACTTCAAAAGCAATCCCATTTCGTCACGCAGAAACCCTCGGATTCAACATGTAGCAGAAACAAAAATTATCGAGTATGTACACTGCCGGCCAAAAGTGTAGAACCACCTACATTTTGTGGCATAAATCGTGAAAGATGATCTTCCACTAACAGTTTGGCTGATGTATTGCAAATTATTGTAAGGTATCGAATAGAATACACTAAAGAATAAAAGACTGACATTATTTATATACTTCTTTTAACGCGTTCATTGCGGAATTTCAACCCCCAAGAATCAGATTCTTTCTATATAATTCTGTTTTAACGTTTACGTACGACGAGTAGACCAGTTGGGCAGTCCAGCAATGAATCCAGAGAGAATAGATCGACCTGGTCCGCAAGGAACGTGTTAATAAATATTAAAAAATTCAAACTTTACATCTTTATCGAGTGGTGGTCCCCTAATTTTGGCCGGCAGAGTAGGTGTCCAGACGATCATCCCATCATTCTTCCAAACGGACGACACAGAGGGGATTGAACATTATGTCACAGACATCATTTCGAAAGGAGACCACACGCGTGTGAGTCGGAATGCAGTCGGATAGATGCATACCTGGCAGATCCTGTTTGTTGGCCAGGATCAAAATGGGCACACCGGCGTTATCCGGGCTCCTGGCCGTCCTGGTCAGCTCCATCTTCGCCTCCTCGAGCCTTTCAGCGTCGCACGAGTCCACCACGAAGATAATGCCGTCCGTGCAACGGGTGTACGACTTCCATAACGGCCGTAATTTCTCTTGCCCGCCCACGTCCCACACGAGGAAATTCACACCTGCGACAGACCACCATAGGAACATCCGTTTATTTCGCTTTCCTCGCGACACATCGTGTGCATTTTCCGCGATTGCAGCTGCTGAAACGATCTGTCGCTCGTCCGGTGGAAAATGATAGACTTTCGCGACCTGGATCGATGATGATGCGAATATCGATGCGTCGTGACACTTTCTTCGGAGTAGGGTAAACCCTGCTCATGATACTCGTTCCTTCGTGATACTTTTACAGTCGTCTCCAACACGAAGTTGTGTAAAAAAATATGCGCTTATAGAAAAATATTCTTATACCACTCAACTGTTTCCTCTACAACTTTTCTTTATCTCGAACCGAACTCGAGTTATAAACCGTTCCAATAGCGTGACTCAGCCTGCACAGGCCTACGGAAGAGGTTCAGACTGTTCCGGACGGGAGTTTGCTCGAACTTTTTTGCATACAGTTCTTCGTGGATGGACGAAATTGGATTTAAGGAAATTGGTCATGTAGGTCGTCAGGAATTGGGATAGAAAATTGTGCAAAGGAACGAGGAGACTGCAGGGGAGAGGCTGAAAGTCTGTAATTTAGAGCCGATCGATGCTAGCGGGTTTCTGGGACGTCGAGATCTGCGAGGAACGTCAACTCGTCTGTTTGGCACGTCCATGATAACAGTAATAACTGTTTTCCCGCAGTTCACGTTAAGTGTTATCCTCGCCTCGTAATGATTACGTGTCCAGTTACGATATTTACATGTCCTGACCTCCGTTCACGCGTTATTGCGTGCAGTTATTTCTCTTCCTTGTCGTGTCCGTGCATTCGGGGAAAGAATCTCGCGGCATTCGAGAAATTTGTGTCACGACGATTCGATACGCTTCATTTTTTCAGTCTTTCAACTTCCGTGTACGCCGTTTTACTGGATACTTCGAACGGACGAATGCGAAATGGCGTGGAAAAGTTTTAGTGTGACCCATACAGGATGCTTCAATATAGACGTTCGAGTCATCAGACAATTTTAAATAACCCAATGCCCTTTAATTTCAGATATCAAATTTGTAAATGTAATTTAGCAACATCCTGTACATGGTAACACGTTCACTGTTCTGTGACTTACATATGGTTCAGGACAATTTTAACCATAGTAGAGACATGCAAATGGAGCCTTTCGAGGCCAACTGTACCTTAAGAGTTGTATGATTAATGTACGACTTAAATGAAAATTGAACTGACCCAACTTGGATGTCTCCACTCTAGACTATCGAGACTATAGTAGAATCACAAAATATTGGCTTGAGCGGCCAATATTCCGTGTTTCTACCGTACCAACGTCACGGACCGCACACAGACTCGCAAACAGAGAATAAATTCTTGAAGAACTCCCGTTGTACCTTTTGCTTTGCCGATGCCGCCGCGAATTCTCTCGCAATTGAAGCCTATGGTGGGCACGGTGTTTAGGTACTGATCGAACTTCAGTCGATACAACGCGGTGGTCTTGCCAGCGCTGTCAAGGCCAAGCATAGCCACGTGGAGCGGCGTTCCCGTAGGAAGTGCCTCGAGGAAGCCGCCGCTCGTGCCGCTTCTGCCCATCCCGGCACCCATTCCTCCCCTTCACCAGCTTCCTCGCTAAATCCCCTAATCTAGCCCTCCTTCGTTCTTCTTTTATCTGACATTTAGCTCCTCTCTCTATCTGTTCCCTCTCGAATCAATTATTCTCTCCCGAACCACCCTCGATGATCGATTCCAATTATACTTTCTTCATCTATTCCTCGTTCCTCAAGATTCTGTCTAAATTCTCTCGGTGGTCTTCCAGCACTATCGATACGGCTGCATCTGTACCTTGGTTCTCAAGATTTTTACAACAATTCTCATCCTAGTCTGCTGGACGTCCTCCAGTGTCGATTCCAATTATATCTTCATCTATTCCTCGTTCTTTAAGATTCTGTCTAAATTCTCCTGGTGGTCCGGTGGCACTCCCACGATGGCTGACGCGTTTACAGTTTCCCCATCTGTTCTTTGGTTCTCACGGTTTGTCCAACAATTTTCACCTCAGTCCGCTGGAGGTCTATTGTCCCCGGCTCTTAAAAAAAAGTTTTTCTCCAAATCCTCAGGCCCTGCATCATCCTGGCTCTACCTGGCCGCTTCTTCGGCTCCTCCACCGAATCCCCGTCCCTTTTACGATCCGCGTTGGCTCCTTTTATTCCATTCCTGTACCTGGCAGCGTCTCGATGTTTCTCTCTTCCTTCTGCTGCGTCCGAGCCTCCTCTCCACGGGTGTCTGTGGGCCAAAGTCGACGACGAAGAGGGGCAGGGTGGGTCTTACGCTTTCGATGCTCGTCCCGGCCGTAAAAGGACTCGCTTCGAGGCCACGATCACTACCGCACCGGCTGAAAATGAAAGGAGAAACGTGTTAGCTCGCCTCTGTAGCTACACTTTCGGCGGAACCTAGCCTCTTCGAGGATTGTCCAGGGAAATTGGGTGGCTTAAACGATTCCTACGCTATGCTTGAAACGTCCTTAAACAGTATTCTCAACGAAATATTCATACAGAATCTGAGTGTACGTTGTAAATTATTTCTAGGTACAGTAGAACCCCTATTAATCGAAAACTGGTCGTCTTACATCAGTTACGGGCGATATTTTACATTCTAAATAAAATTATCATTTTTATGCGAAACATAGTTACAGCGTGAGTATTTTATTACTAATTGCAGTTCGGATAATCGAGGACTTACTGTACAGAGAAATAAGCGATCATTACATTACAGAAAGAGATATTCAGAATTTGTTAAATGTTTTCTGTGGAAGTTTCAGGCGAAATGTGTCAGTTGAGACTTTGAAGAAATATCTCTTCAAGAATTATTGAGGGAAGTCCCACTGGGTAGTTTAAACGAACCCTACACTATCGTTGAAACATCCCTGAACAGATAAGGTCAATGAAATATTCATACAGAAGCATTGTATTGCAAAAACAGATTAAGAATTGTTTAGATGTCTTCTGTGGAAGATTCAAGCTGTGGAGAAATAGCTCGCAACACCTAACTTTGTCTCTAATAGCCCAGAATATTTGATTCCCAAGAAGATAGCCATTTAATGAACCAATTTGCAGAAGAAATGCAGAGATACTCCGGCAACTTTTTCAAATAGCTTCAGCAAATAGCATTATCAATCGCGGAGGAAGATTTCTCCGGCTAACAGGGAGAACCTTGAGGAGATAACGAGCAAGGTACTAATTTAATTTAACAAGAGTGTCGGCTATCTAAACGGCGGTAAAGTAGAAGTAATTAAACCTCGATGATTCGCTACAAATCGCTTCTCTCTCAACGATCGTATTCATACTTTTATCGCTCGTAAGGAGCAGCATAAACGATTCAGACACACACGATTGACGCTTGAACGATCGCCATAATCAATTCCAAGCGCGCACATATTCTTCCTGCGGGATTGCGTCCGTGTAAAATGTCCCAGCGTTTTCGTTCGAAGAAAAGAGCGAGCAGTTGGCTCGAAGGACTTCCAAATGGCCCACAAAGAGAAGTTTCTGTCCCTCCAGGGAGCAGGAAACACGAAATGGCCAGATGGAGCTTTTCTAAGCCCGCCGTAAAACGATCCCGAGATCCTCGATCCATAACGGCCACGGAAGGATCGTTGGATCGTCCGGATTCGACTGCGGGCTATACGCCTCGAAAGCTACGAAAGAAATTTTTCGAGCGTGGTGATCGATCGCCTCTCGAGGAACCAGTCCTAAGTCAGAAGAACCTGGACGAGTCGAGAATCGATTAAGGGAGAGGAGGATCACAGACGGACAGCGTCTCGCAGACGAGAGTCCCTTCGCGGAGACTCTTTGAAAACGTGTAATTATCGAATCGTCCGCAATGAGAGGCAATGATAAGTTTTGAGGAAAATTTAGGGGTCCAGAGAGTCTGAGATAAAATTCTGGAGATGTTAAAATTTGTATTAATGAGTTTAAAAAATTGTTGATTTGAATAAAGAAGGCGCATGTTGCCGAAGCTGTACAATAGGACTGTTCTTTAAAAATTTGTAACTATTAAAATATTGACACTGAAGGTTACTGATAAATTTTTTCTGGAAACGTACAGGTTCACAGAGTCTGTAAAAAAATTCTAGATGAACTAAAATTTCTACTAAGAAGTTTAAAAAAATCGAATGTACTCATCATGATTTCTTTAAACTTCGATAAAAGTGTATAGCAATTTATCAATTGATAATAATTGAACAAGTGTCACGTAAAGGATGTTTATAGACATCGAACGCCTCCAATCTGGCCACCTGTTAATTTATTAATTAGAAAATGCAAGAAAGTTTGGAAAAGAGGAGTGAATAGTTGAAACAGGTAGGAGGCAATTACGGTGGACAATTAAGAGCGGAATTTAAGGCGGACATTCTCTAAAAGGCCTCGTTAAGACAAGGTGAAACGGAAAAGAGGAAAAAAGAAGTAGAAACGCCAACCTTGTCCGTAAAGAGTACGAGTCTAACGAGTGTGCACATGCAAATCTGTCCACCGTGTGTATTCCAGTTCTGGGAGACTCGATTAATCTCTTTCCAGGCATGGCAAACTTTATGGATAACAACGATTACGAGCTATACGGTACACGTCCCCCTGAAAAACTCTACTGGAATTCTGGTTTTCGTTCGTTATTCGAAATACACCGTGTGTGTGTGTGTGTGTGTGTGTGTGTGTGTGTGTGTGTGTGTGTGTGTGTGTGTGTGTGTGTGTGTGTGTGTGTGTGTGTGTGTGTGTGTGTGTGTGTGTGTGTGTGTGTGTGTGTGTGTGTGTGTGTGTGTGTGTGTGTTACAGAGCCTGGGCGTATCTCGTTCGAAACGATAAATACTCTAATATTGCCGAGGCAACGAGAATCGTGAATAATTGAACACGTCCATTTAATTAAATGCGTTCTACAGTTTATTATTCTATTCCGCTGTTCGTGGAGGTATTATCTTTTCTGGTTTGTTAATTTGTGCAGATTGTTCTAATAAAGCAGGTGCCAAATAGGGATTTACAACTGTGTTGTATTAAGTGTTTAAGTTTGATGATATGTATTCGAAATGTGAATTGTATAAAATGATTCTAACTTAAGCTGATAGGAACGTAGACCAATGTAGTTTAACCCAACCGAATATTCAAACCAAGTTCAGTTTAATCCAAAAGGTACAGTCTAAGCCCAGTTACATTAACTTGGCCTAATCTAATTCAGTTTAAGCAAGTTTAATTCTAATTTGGTCTAAGCTAATCCAGTCTACTCAAATTTAACACTAACTTCAAACGTGACCCAACCAAATTCAAAGAAATATAGTTTAAACAAACCTAAACTTAACTAAGTCTAATCCAGTCTAGTTCAAACTCAGCGAAACCCAATTTAACACCAACGTAGCTTAACTCAATCTAACTGCAATCCAGTCTGATCTAACTTCACCTACTCAAATCAAATCTCACCTGATCTCACTATCTATGCACTAATTCTAAATTATTAATTTTCCCCGATACAGGGATCATTTCTCAAAAATCCTGCTCACAAAAACCGTGTTAATTCGAATAATCCCGAAACCACAGATGCCGACAGTCCCAAACATCAAAAGAAACACCAAGAAAATCGGTCGTCCGTTCCAGCAGACTTCACGAAGCCAGTTTTCTATCCAGCGACCGTTCCAGCTGAACACGCGTCGACCAGCCGGAAAATCACGGTAAATCGTAAATTACGTTAACAGAGGAATAATAATCAGGATGGCAGAGGGAGCGGCCCGTGGCACGAGCCTGTTTTCCAGCCATGAAAATCAGGGAACCGCGATGATGGTCTCGTTTTATCCGCCGGCTAAATAGCCAACCGGGCTATTTTCGAGCGGAATAAACCGTGCGATAACCGAAGGGAGAATTAAAAGGCAGCTCTCCGGGATGTCGTCGAGGATGCTCTGCTCCTCTGTTCTCTCCGAACGGATTTAACGACACCGAAATAGCTTGTTTCCATAGCGAGACGACTTTTCGATACCGATCCAATTTTCACGGAAAATTGCATCGTCGAACACCGTCCTCTGGAAATTGAAACCAGACTCTCTTTCTTTCTTTTACAGACCCCTTCGGCCTCGAATCAACCATCGAACTTTTCAGTGCCGGATATTGTGTTTTCACCTGAGAAACCTGAAATGGAAGCTGTTTCTTCGGGGATGAAAATCTCATCATACACTGTATCGTTCAAAAGTATTCAAACACTTACATGTTCGCAGATATCACTGAAATATTTTAGGAATACAGTTTTCTTATTGGTCTCTTATGCTGTTTTAGAAACAGTATGATATTATTGGACAATATAAGCAATATTTATCAGCGAATAATGTTGAAAAAATTATAATAACGAAAGTTCAGCGAAACGTACGTAACTCGACGAAACGAGCATCGTTTTCTCTCACGGCGATGAGCAAGAATTTTCTTGAAGAAAATCGAGAGACTCGAAGGTTTGGAAATAGAAAATGGAAGGAAGAATTCTGTTAGAGACAGATCGAATATTTGAAAAAATTATAGAGATAGATAGAAGTGAAAACAGAGGTTCGTACGAAACAATACTCGTCCCGTCAGCCTCTTCCGGTCTATTGTTCGGATCTTCCGGTGTCTAGCCCGGTTTTTTCGCCAAGTTAGGTGAATCCTTTATTCCTATTTCCGTCACGATCGAATCTGTGCCTCGACTTCCGCGGTTCGATACATCGATTTCCGTCTATCGCTTCCGTGTACTTTTTACCATGTTGTGTACATGCCAGGTAAAATATTCCATACATGGTTAAATGATTTATTTAAATTCCAATAGAAGGTCCAAAAACGACTGCTTTTCCGAAAAAAAACACCGCAGTATATGGTAGATTAGTTATTGATACTTATGCAGTTAAAAACTGAAAAAAAGTGTAAATGTATTTTAAGTTGCGCACTGAGAAATTTTTTTGCTCAATTGTGTTTAAATTGTGATTTGTGCCAGTTGGCTTAATTTCGTCAAATTTGCAACTAAAAGATGTGATAATGGAATCTATTCTTCTTATTAAAATATCTTCTAAATTAATCAGTTTTCGACGTAAGTAGCTTAATACTGTTTTATAGAGAATAAATAAACGCATCAATTGGTGTGTAAAAAAATATGCAATTCCATTTAAAAAAATAAAGGTGACCTTAAAATCTTTGAAACGCTTCCACTTCCGGAGTAGACACGTGCACCACATGGTGCATCATTCGATACCATTTAAGTTTGCCTAATGAAATTTTTTCCTATCTTCTTCCGTTTTAATGCTACAGGTCTGGCCCAGTTACGTGGGACACCCTGTATGTTAGTGCTATTACTGACACGTGTAAAGCTGAAAAATGAAAAAAAAGAAATGAAAAATGTATTTTGAACGTCGTACTAAGAAAATCTTGCGCTGAATTGTACTTCGTACCATTCGGTTGGAATTCATCGAATTAGTGCGTGAAAGATGCTCGAAAGGAGTAAACGACACCTGGATTACCTGTCGTTTCCCCGAGAGTTCTTAAATTCCCTAGACGGAGCGTCTAGACCGGACGAAACGCGTAATCCGAACGTGTCGAAGCAAATTTAAGGCTTCTTGTTGCCCAAGGAACACGAGTCACAGAAAGCTAAAGCCAATAAACCGCAAAACAAACACCCGATACTCGTTTTGTCTGTTCATCTATAGCCTGCGGTTTCTCGTACGACTATGGTCACCATATATTAAACACGCCCTGCGAACAACTATATCTATCACTTCACGACGCTGCGAAACTCGCTGGGTCCTCACTAAATAAACACTAAAAAAATTTATTATCTTTCATGTTAAGAAAGTTTGCTTCTGAACATATTCATAATCCTGCGAATCGGATGTAGGCCAAACTATTGTTGGAACTACGAAACTAGATCTTTTAAAATCGTTTTGTACAACACATAATCATTGGAAATGTAACAGTTTAAATACTTTATAATTTTGAGATTTGAAAGTTACTAGAAAAACTGTCGACTTCAAGAAGGGGAGTTGACCTTTAGATACCCAGTCTCTGTATCCCTACAATAGAGAGAAAAATCTCATGAAATATCTAATCGAGGTGTCTGTGGATATCTCAACAATCTAAAAAAAATTTCTACAATTTCTCCCATCGTACAAATAAGAATAATTAACTTAAAAACGTTTGAATGGACCGGTCGAAGCGATCGCATGGCAGCTGCTCCTGAAGATAAACTCGTTAGCCATTTTTATTAAGGATAATGTTCGCGTTCGGAACTCCCCGACCATACTAATAAGAAATCGTTATAACTCGATATTCCAGGCCGGAGAAAAAATCACGACTCTTCGGTCGAGTCGCGTGTGATCGAGAGAACGATATGTCCCTGAGAGGTGAAAGAAAGAACGAAAAGAAAAAAAAGAGAATGAAAGGATAGAGGGAACGAACGCGTGTTCGAAAAATGTTCGTGCGCTGGCAGGTGCGGCCGACTGGTCCAGAAAAAAGGAGATAAAAGTGGGTCGGGATGCAAGCCAATGCAGATGCACATGCACCAGATGCAGTTTACAGATATTGCTGCCAATATTTTTATTTCCCGTCCACCTTTATGCCCCCCGGGCTACTCCCAACGATCCTCTATATATTTTCACCGCCTGAAATTGCTCTAAAATAGTGCAGTCGATAACGAAAAAATACTAACAGCGCAATCAGAAGTCCGATAAAAATGTATATACGAGGCTGTAGAAATTAAGCTGTTGGTAATTCACGGATTACAGTGCTGGGTTTGAATATTTTGGAAGTATTGGAAGTTAGGTGAGGTTTACACCAGCACACTGCTGTGATGTTTGCATTCATTTCATTTTTCGTATCTTTAATATGCATTTAACTCTTTGACTGCTGCAGGCGTTTGACAATGCCGACCACCGTGTACTGTCGACGCCCATCGGCGTTCGGCGCAAAGGCTCATCCTGTACTGCTGCAGCTCAGCCGCACGCGGTGATCAAAAGGGTTGATGGAATTTTAAGAGAAGACATTCGAAGTTGCTAGCCTAATAATCATTTAGAATATGCAATTGGCCTCTTAATGCATTTCATGTGTGCACAATCAAAACATTCATTGTTTTTGATAAAAAAAAATTAAAAATATAGAGAGATTTGCGATGGTAAAAATATAATATTTGCAAAATTTTCATCCCAATCTCCAGAGAACGATGTTTTTCATCCCCTCGCGTTCACCTTTTTCAATTTACATTCATTAACTCCGTCGTCCGGCGTGCGTTCAAACGTTGATCCCAATTATGAGCAGCGTCGTTAACGAAGTTCAATATAAACGTTCCGGGGAGAAGGAAAGAGCTGGTTCAATGGAACGTTAACGAGATTCATGCGAGCCTCTTTCTCCGCGTTTACACGGGTAAACAGGGACGATTCAAAGGGGATTGAACGAGCACGTACACACCCCCGGTGAACCACTAATTTTCACCGGCAATGTTTCTCCATTTAGACTGTTTTCGAGCCCTCAGACACGCGGAAACTACTGCAGAGTACTATAGAAAATGCGATACCAACTCTGATACCGTTGATGGGGCTGAAAGATACTCCTAACTATTGTTCTGAAATCAAAAACTCTAAATCTGAAAAGGGAAGTAAGAAACTGAAAAATGTGTGATGAATATTCGATGAAAACACTGTGTTTGTTTATCCTGAAAAAAAAAGAGAACTTTAAGTTGTGAATTTATTTCTGACCTTCGATAATGAAGATTGACTAAAGAATATGATTCTGCAAATTGATAATTCCTAAATTAATATAGTTTTTTTTGTAGAAATTGAAGAAGACTCTGTATGAAGGTTTGCAGATTTATTCATATTTTCTGTCTACGTCTCCGGGGAATAATTTCTATGCAGTAGGACCTTGATTATCAAAACTGTAATTAGTAACAGAATGACTCACACTGTGACTAGATTTCGCATACAAATTTGTTCATTCTTTGATATTAAGAAGAAAACAATAATTTTTACAAATTATAAATTGATTTAATCAATAACGATAAAGATAGTGCTCTTCTCCAGTTCCTACAATTCCTTTATTTTACATATGTGGAAAACGAAATTATGTTCCCACCAACCTAATATATTGTTACAAATATTGCAAAACTGATTCAAGTAACGATGCCCTGAAGAAATGATAAATAAAACATAGTTAAAATAACATGGTCAATTAATCGATTCCGTGAGTCACTGTACCAAAGTCTGAAGTTTGTTTTTCCAAGAAGCACAAACTTTTCTGTATCTCTTCCGGTTGCAATATAGTCGGGGAAAGGTCATCGTTTTAGGTCCAGGGTTAAGGGATCGATAGAGTCCAACGACTCTGAACGATGACCCAGAACGCCAGATTTCTCTCGCGTCCAATCCTCTCTGCGTCTCTCTTTCTCTCTCGTCTCCCGGTTTAAATTTGATTTACCTACTTTTGCACGTGCATGCTAAGTGTACCTGTCTTCTTGGCCCCCGTGCATTCGAGGTCGCATAAATTAAAATCCGTGGCACGCCGGGCCTCTGAATATTTATATAAAATAACACCGTGCCTTCATCACGCCGTTGCATAATCGTGATATAATTCTTTGTCGCGAAAAGGAAACATCAAAGCCTTTTCTGTCTACACAGACACTGATTGTCTTGGCATTACTTTTGTTGCATTTTCCAAAACAAACGGAAGCTATGGTAGATTTTGGCGGCGATTTTCCTGCATCGCTGAAATCGAAAAGTTTAGAATACAGTGGAACCCCGATTGTATGAACTATAGGTAATTGGTGAAAGGATGACTCACATTGTAAAGATTCCAAATTTACTTTAGAATATAAAATACATAGTGTCATTAATGATAACGTTAACTTCTAACTCATATATGATGACTAGACTGCGGATGTTTATGCAAATATACATTTTTACACTTCCATATTTCCTTAATTAACAGTTAATGCAGTTAAATAAATGAAACTTCGACAAGACTGCATTTGCTCCTTGAAACGTTCAAAGTATGTAATTTTTATTTTATTAAGTTATTAAGTGCCCATCATGTACTCAATTTGGATGTACGTATTAAGTTGCATAAACATCCGCAGTCAAATGATGACGAAATTTTTAGATGGCTGATATTTGGATAATCGAGGTCCTACTGTGCTCTACAAAATTGAAATTTTATGAAATACTTGATATTTTGTGGAAACTCCGTTCGTTTCTGTGGAGCTGAAGCGGTTGCATCGATTTCCTTTGAAATTCCAGAATCGATGACAGCGTCGACTGATCGACGACGGCGATTAAAGTCCAATAACTTGCTCGAAATGGGAAAAACCATTATAGGAAGCCATCGGGGAAAAATGATGGTCGCGATTAGCATGGAGCAGCGCCGATAACAGGATCGCGCATTCCTTAAATCTTTCGGAGTCTTGTAATAGCGGTACATGTAAATGCCGCGGTTCTATTTACGGAGAAGTTTATGATAAATAAATGCGATCTGTGTTACGCGAAGTACCGTTTGTTCGTCCACGTCCTATGAGCTTTTCGAACGATCATCAATTGCGTCATCGAACACGTGCACTGTAATCGATCGAACGAAAGTACTCGTTTATTCACCCAGTAATTCAATTTGCGACTAGCCATTTGAGATGTCAACGGGAAAATTCGATGTGTCGAAGTTGACACGTCCGACACTGATAGAATTGTCGAAGAGTCAATTTTATTCTCAATGCAAAAATTTCTAGAAAATTTTAAAGTATAAATTCCCTCATTCGAAGACATCTTGCACACAGAAGCCACCTCTGGCGTGAAAATATTCTTACTTGAAAATAAAATCGAAAGTATATTATAGTATGAAGGATTAATTATTTTTATATTCATCAATCCTGTTTAAAAATTTCGACATGCATCTCGAATTTGGTTTAAGAAATAAATTATAGAAACTAGAGAATAGTTATATTGCAGGTGAGTAATAAAGTCATCTGCCGTACACAAAATCTCACTTGAAAATAAAATCGGAAATATATTATAGCGTGGAGGAATAATTATTTTTATATTCATCAATCTTGTTTAAAAATTTCAAGGTGAACTTCTAGTCTGATTTAAAAAATAACTTGTAGAAACTAAAACAAATAATTATATTGCAAGTGAGTGACTTTTGACATTCATGGGATTATTCAGTTGTACATTTATTTTCAACAATTTTCTAATCGCACGAACGCGTCGATGCAATCGAATCTCGATAACTGGATGCACGTTCGTGTTCTCTGGACCGTGCTAAACATTTACGACGCGATTTAAGGCATTCCTCTTCGCAGTTTATGCTCTCGAAACAGATGTATTTCGAGGTTCATAGTCGACCTCGAAACTCGCTCGCACGTGGCTGAAGTAGGCAAATCAAACTAACATCTCGTTGCAACCGGTCAGTCACATATTTATTCTTCTACTGCTCCACTTGATCGAGTTTATTAAATGATTAAAATCCCAGAGAAACACCTGCTTGTTGCAATATGCATCGATGACATAATGTAGGTGAAATAACACCGGAATCCTGTTATCCGTTCTTACAGATTTATTCTGGATCACTTGTTCGCATTTGTAACTGTATAATATCGTTATGGTACTTCAGAAGCCTTAGATTTGTGTGTAGGAATATCCTTGATCGAGTTCTTTTCGATTAGAGTGATTAAAACTAGAGAAATGATTACAAATACTATTTTTTCGAAGAGAAAATAGTTAAGACGATAATATGGTGACATAAACCTAATATTTCCAACTGAAATGTAGATAAATCAGATTTAACTCAACATATCAGGAACCTAACTTAAACCTTCAGAAAATATTTTAAAATTTTTCTGAAAAAGATACATGGCAAAGACCTAACGTAACCCTAATGTACATTTAACAGAAACCTAACAAAGACCGTTCAAAAAGTACTTGAAAGTTCATCTAAAGAGGCATATAATCAGGACTAATAAATTTTAACATAGAGCTAACCTAGACTGTCAAAAAAAAATTTTTAAATTCTTCTGAAGAGTAAAAGGGCCAAAATCAGTAACTGATGCTCCAGACCTAAGCTAAACAGTCCAAAAATGGTTTCAAATTAAAATACATCTTCTATATCGATAAAGAATAACGAATCAACAGAAGCAAAGGTCTTTTCTTCGCACAAGAGACTTTTACAGGTACTTAATATTTGAAGAGAACTACATTCTATCGTTATGACACGATTTATCTTGAATTAACGACGTCGTCGGTGTAAGTCAGCCACAGTGGAATCGTTAGGGGAAAAGGTTTCCAAAGTGAATCACTAAAACGCCTAACGATCGCTTCAATTACCACACTTTTGCTGCAAATTACCGTCCGATCCTCCAGCTCACGTAACATGGCGGCACGCAAAGAATTTTCAACCACCGCCAAAACAGGAAGCCGCCTCGTGTTTTCGTTCCTTTCTACCTTCTAATCGCCGGCTCCTTCGAGAATTAAATTTAGGGACAGAGTGGCATCGATTTTCACCGTTTCTTTCCCACGCGAGATCGTTGATTTATCCTCAAAGCAGAGAACACGTGTAACGCAATGATAAAGATCGATTAATCGTTGCACAAACCGTGTCACGCTTTGAAGCACGCTAAGCAACGAGATAATTGAACGCTTTAGTTGACCGTGAATTCCATGAAAATTTCACCGTTCTCCGCCATTAAAAATCGCATGTTGATACAAGATACGCGAGTTTACATTGTGGTATGAAACAATAATATGTTGCAGCTGATCGTTCTAATTTATAGTGTTAATATTAGCACGCGATTTCACACGATTAATCCTTGTTGAGTGAAAATCAAATTGATGGTTTACATTCAATTTTATTGTGTTATTCTTTTTATTAGTATCAAACGAATTTGTTGACTGTCATAATTTCGACGAACTAGTTCAGAAATTAGTACGAATTAACTGTCCCTATTAATCGAAGTTTCTACCAAAACAACATCGTTCGTCAGAATTCCTCCAGTTAATCGAAATGAAGGAACTTCTGCTGTTAATCAGAGTTTCGCGATTTTCCCGTACAATTAGTGGACTTCCTAATTACAGAGCCACTGGGACCCGTAATTAACAGAATGCCCGTGTTACAATTCCTAATTAACTAACTTTCTGCAAAACACTTTGAAACCCATTGCAATCCCAATTAACAAAATTCCTGCGCAATTCTTATCAAACACCTACGGTGTCCAATTAAGAAGAAATTCCTCTGTAAGCATTAACTCCAATTTTTGTAAATCAATATTTTCGCACGAAACTCCCAAGAATTATTCGTTTAAAGTCGTTTCGCGTTCTCTTGGTACCGTTTTCAATTTACCCTGAATTAAATATCGCTGCGAAGGAGCTGCGCGATAAATTCGAGGGTGGGACCGTTGGAAAAAAAAAAATGGAATATTTCTCTGTTGGCAGATTTAGGAGGCCGTTGGCTCTCTTATCGTGGACGTTCACGAAGGGAAGGTGAACTAATAATAGCGGTATAACAGTACGAAACCCGTTATACACTAGGCTAGTTAAAAGTTACTCGTCGGTGTAACTGGAACGCAGCACTTCGCTAGGGGAAATCAGTCTATCGAGCAAGTGGGCCTCGTAATTCACGATCAGCCTGATAACACGCTCGCCTGCATCGGTCTCCTCCTTATCTAGATGGTAATAATAGCTCAACACAGGATGGACCTATGATCCCTAGATAAGTCACGGAGTACATCGTTTGAAAAGCCCGCGAAAATTTACAATGCATTAATTTTAAAAGTTATGAAGCCACTGGTGAGGAATAGTAAATTTTAGAATTCATTTCAACCCTTATCTAGGTGGTAATAATAGGTCAAAAGAGGCTGGTCCTATGATTTATACATAAGTCAAAGAGTACATCGTTTGAAAAGACCGCCAAAATTCAGACTGCACAGATTTTTATGTTACGAACCTATTATTGAGGAATATTAAATTTTAGACTTCATTTTAACCCTTATCTAGATGGTAGCAATAGGTCAACAGAGGCTGGATCTATGATTTTAAGACAAGTGTAAAAGTACATATATCGTTTAACAAGTTCGTAAAAATTCAGACTGCATTAATTTTTAAAAATTATGAGCCTACTCCTGAGGAACACTAAATTTTACAATTAATTTTCGTCCGTTAACGGAAGCACACTTCCAATTTTCATTGTTTCATTCATTCATTTTATTATGCCTTCGTACATTTCTTCATATTTTTATCGTATGTTATTCTTAACAGACTCCTGGAAGCCACTATAGTGGCCATTCGTACATAAGGAACTACTTTTTCAGGGACTATGTATACGTCGCAGCCAAAGGCTTAAAACCGAGTTTACCCTGTGGTACACAAAGTACAAAAAATCTGATAGTGGAACTTCTTGAAGTAACTCTATTTTATTGATTCACCTTTTTTTATCATTCTAAATTTATTTCCCTCGGGTGAGTTCGAGGAATTTCCCGTACGGTTGCGCCCAAAATTCATAGCGTGTACAGTGAATCACTCATTTATGTAACAAAATTCCTTTGAAGTTTCTTGACTCTCCGCTTTTCGCTTTCCTTGTTTCAACACACAAAAATCGATGATTATTAAAAACGATGAAATAAATCACATATGTAGAAACACACCTGATAATAAATCCAAAAGTTTTAGATTTCAATTCTAAAATTTTCCCTCCAATCGGTGTCCTGTTACTAAATAAGATTTTAATATCTAAAATACCAGAAGGTTCCCACGAAAAACCAACATTTTTTACAGAGAAATTTTCCGATGAATTATTGTGAATCATGGGTGTAGAAAATTCGACGTTTCGCAATGCATTTTCAGTTTTATGTTCCACTAAAAGGAAACGCGAATTCCAAAGGAAAGTGGGTCTATGACTCTGAGGCATTCGAACAATTAGCCTGCTGGTGTAAATAACGTCGAAACAGCGTTGAACAGAGTTTTGGTCTGATTGTCAATGATTTTATGAGCCGCGAGTGCCGCAGACATTTGGGTCAGCCAGCGACGAACGTCCGATTTCACGCAACAATTTATTAATACCTTCGAAAATAACCGTGTTGTTCTACTTGAACGGGAGCTATAAAACGCGTGGAGGCTTGCCAACCGTGGAAAATCGCTTTTTACCCACTCCCGACTGCCAGAAGCTTTGTGATTTCATCGAAACACTGACAAAATACACGACGTCCCTGAAAATGCTCTCAACACGTTGATTGTGACACTATACAGGCAGAAAACATGGACAAAATTTTCTAGACTTTGTTGCAACATGAAAATAATCTTAAACTGTGCCTTTCTCAACCCTTCTGCGAGCTACTTCGAAGCAAGACGATCGTTGCGTGCGGCTGAGCTGCAGTAGTACACAGAGGGTCATTGCGTCGAACGCCCATGGGCGTCGGCAGTACATGATGTCCATCTTTGTCAAGCGACAGGCACTGATAGCGGTCCAAGGGTTAATTAATAAATTTAGGTCATTCTTTACGATGATTTACTGGTTCTGTCAGACCTGTTGGATATTTTTACTAATGCTTTTCTTCGTCAGATAAATAACAATTTGATTTGAATGTAAGTGTCATCCTTACATCACTGATATGGCAGCCAAAGTGTTGAGGAAGGATATAGAAAAGACAAAACAGATTTTTGAGACAGAGTATTCTATTATCAATCGTGGACAATTATCCCTAAATGAAACCCTGTACATTAAAATTCATACGAACAAGAATACATAACAGAACGAAGCAAAAATATTGCGTTTGATCATATATAACCTCCGACACCTAACAGACACTTTTCCATCTGACTTTGCTTCACATGTGAAAGTAAAAATCACTAAAACATGGACATTCTACAAAATCAACAATAATCATCGTGTAATTAATTATGAATAAATGTAAGAAGGCTACACCCCATACAATTTCGAGCCTTCCAATTCGTTCAGGGGATCGAAGAAGCTGCTCCAAGAACAGAAAACGAAGAGAATTCTTCGAATAGTATTTACTGAATCCTCTGTTCGAGATGGAAACATATTAATAGTCGGTCGATCGCGTGAAAATTCTCGGTCAGGACGAATATAAACGTACGATTTGGCAGCATTCGTGGGAATGATCCGGCTAGGCACGATTTCGTATGGTGTCAAGGCTAGTTTAATAATAGAGGAACGCTGGCCGAGAGGGATCGTCCGCGGTGGACGAGACTCGATCATACGCGGCATGCAACTATGCGGTTGAAACGAGACTGTGCCGCTCGCTCGTGAGAAACGGGGTGTTAATTAGACGAATGACTGAATTAAGCCGGTCGTTTATCCATGGGAAAACCTCGAGAACGTTCGCTTTCGTCGTGGCTCGATGGAAAGTAGATCCGCCGTTCGGTTTCACCGTGATTCTATTCAAAACTCCCGCGAGAACCCATTCAGAAATCGGGCTGAGCCTGTCGGTAATTCCAAGTAACTGTATCTCTAGATTTTGGTTTATATTAACCAGTCCAAGCACTTTTGGATGTGATCGACCAACTCCAGCACACTTCTGTAGCGTAAATTTTTGAAAACCATAAGTTTTGATTTGGAAAGAAAAAATCATAAATGTTTATGAATTTATTTACTTCGACTTTTGTAGAATTTTAAAGTACATTTAGGAACAATTTCCAATGTGCATTCTTGACATGCTGGGCTGTGATGCAAATTACGAATGTCCCCATAGCGGAGTCAATGGAGTCATGGGATTTATTATGAGTGTCCCCGTAGCGGAGCCAACGGAGTGCAAAGGGTTAACTAGACTGAGGGTGGCTCTGTGATTTAGAGGGTTGATCGACACAGAGAAATGTATAAACTCTTTTTAAGGGTATTTATATTTGAATTTTTAATCAAAATTGCCGTCAGAAATCGGGCTGTATTAAGTATACTATCAGCAGATTAAGAATAATTTAATTAAAAAGTGTCTACTCTCTATTCTCAAAATACTTGTGTTACCAATATTAAATTAATTTATTTATACTGAATTAATACGACATTAGTATTTACATTAATCTAATAAACATAGTTCCCCCCCTCAAAAAGTTTGTATTTCTAGAGTAATTCTAATTAAATACATATAGTTAAATTAAGTGTAAAAATCGAGCTTAACCTGCAGTAATCAAAGTAACTCTGTCTCTTGATTTTGGTCGACATTAACGAGACTGGGGATGCCTCTATAATTTAAGAGGGTTAAAAAAAATTGTAATAGTAATTAGTGAACAGTTTTTGTTCTGTGATGCATTTAGAAATATTTGTCTCTCATTCTTATTCTTAAGGATCCTTAGTATTGAAAGAAATTTTGTGTCGCGTGTCTGATTAGAGTATGTCAATTTTCACTGTAATAAAATAAAAATTGAAAATGAGAGTCAAAGTAAAAATTGTCATACCCTAGGCAAACACATTATAAAATATTTTTTAAATATCCACAGCCTTTCAAGCACGCCGTTCACTAGTCAGTGTCGAAATTGTTCCATTAACTAGTTTTCATTAATAATTGAAATATAAATTCCCGTAAGAAAAAAAATTATACTCACAAGAAAGAATGATAATTTTCTCTTTATTTCCAAGTTAATTAGCTCTGATTTCGTATTAATAATTTTTCGTGAGTATTGCACACGCTACGTCCAGCGGAGTCGGCGCGCATGCGCCGGAATAATTGCACTTACGCGATTATTATTTTTCCGGTGAAGTGGTTCCGGTTCCCGTTACGTTATTACTAGAACCACTGTGACCGAACCCGCGAACACGTTCGATCCTAATTGCAGACACCTGGATGTGACCGAACAATCGAAATTCGCACGAAATATAAAGAAAGAACTTCTCCAAGTATCCTCGACGAGGAAAAGATCGCGTGACTAAGAAATTTTCGAGGAAAAATTGCGTGCAAAAGAAGATTACACTCTCTCGAGCAAATTTACATAACGGCGAGGCTCTTTGTTCGAACGCCACGATACGAATCTTAAAATATTCCTTGAATTCAGATTAACGGTCGAGTAAGAAAAAAAGAAATATTCATAACGAATTATTTATGAAGATTTTCGATGCTTTAAATTAGATTTAGGAACATAAGATTTAATAAACTATTATATTGTAAAGTTAGAGATTTAAATTCTAGGGGTCTTGCAAAAATATAATTTTATTAGGTTCACGATCTACCAAATTCCTTCGTCTTAAAACTCCCTCGACTCTACTATCCCGCAGTCAAAAAATTACCAAAACTGTACCGAAAGAACGTTGAAAATTGAAATGTGAGTAACTTGAATAATAATTATTCCAAGAATTTTAAACGTTTTCATGCAAAAATTATCGAGGGTCGCGAATTTGCCAACACAATAGCGTTGGAAGCATCAGAAAATAAATTCTTACGATCGAGTCGAGTTCAGTATCGTAGAAATCGACCTTATCATCGAACGACACCTCGATAAACTATGATATCGTCGATGGTATCAGATTCTGTATTAACTTTCGCGTGTACAGACAATTTGCAAGTATCGCGTTCGCACGATTCGACCAGCGGTTCTCAGCCTCAGTATCTACGCGACAAAACTACACAGATAAATTATACAACGGACCAATATTAAAATGATCAACCAGGAAAGAACAAGTTGTTCTTACTCGTATTCCCACTGGCCACTCAAGACTAACCCACGAATTCCTGATAACAAAGCAAAGCCTCGCTGAATCTGAATCTTGCAGAGTGTTGCAAATTGAAAGCATCGAACACATTGTACTGGAGTGCCCTAGGTTCTTACCGGAAAAGAACCAATTCTCCATCAAAGAAGACCTGAAGACCAGGAACATCGAAAACATGCTACAGCTCTTCAAAGCGATTGATTTAATTGATTTATTGTGACCAAATATTATGTATTCAAATTGTAGATATAATGCATTCAAAATGTACAAATATGTATAAACGCTGTACTGTAATACGTGGTCGCTAATGACGTTCCTGTTAATGCGTTCACTTTAAAATAAACTTACGATAAAAAAGAGAAATGTTAAAATGTTAACTTAATGTTTGGAAAATAACGAAATGCTGTTGGATTTTTCAAGAAGAATGCGAGCGATGCATCGGAGCGCGATTTACGGCGCCCACGCTGCAGCGCGGCAAAAACAAAAACAGGAAGGAAAAAATGGCAAAGGAGGCTTTCACTTCACGCTCGATGAACAGATGGATGTGTCTCGAGTGATTTTCGTTTCGATTCCCAGCG
This sequence comes from Macropis europaea, assembly GCA_916610135.2. Classification (NCBI taxonomy): domain Eukaryota; kingdom Metazoa; phylum Arthropoda; class Insecta; order Hymenoptera; family Melittidae; genus Macropis; species Macropis europaea. Next base: position 16,470,429 of record OU744344.1, on the reverse strand, counting down.
CGTAGGCAGCTTTAAGGACATCAGAAATCGAGAAACAGCGAACGAACGTCATTACTACCTGGGGGTGCCAATTAAACGCCAATTAACGGAACAATCTCTGTGGGCTGAATGTGCGATCTTGAAGAAATTGTGCATGTTTTTTTTAAATCTACAGTACATTCAGGAAAATGTACAAGTACTGGTCATTCGAAAATTGGTCACCGTATATCAGTTAAAAAATAAAATCCTCATTAATGATATTGTATTCGTAATTTTGTATCATCATGTATTTTATATTTTAAAATAAAATTATTATTTTTGTGGGAAACATAGTTACAATGTGATCCAATCAAGGTCTTATTGTATGTAGAAAATATGCACTTTTGTGCGCGAAGAAATTCTATTTAAATATTCTGATAAGTACCATTTTTCCAGACTGCGTTTTGATGGACGTTAGAAATATTAATTGCGGGTTGCATAGGTACAGGAAGATGACGTGTTAAAGTGGTACCATTACCAACGAGGAATCAACATTCTGTAATAAGAATTTTTTTAAAAATAGAATAAGAATAGTGACAATAATTCAAGAGAAAATAGAAAGGTGCTTCATAATAAATAATTAAAAATACATTTGAGAATTGAAGAAGATTAATGAGCACAATAGATGTATTTGTCTCTGAGAAATTTCTGAATAATACAAGTGACCTCCATTAAGTGCCCTGATAAGTATCAACGACTATCAAGGTAACTCTAGCGCGACGCAATTAGTTTTGAATAGACACACCGTATAAGTACAGTGTAAAAACAATTTGCATTCTTCCTATTTGAAAATGATACTGCATCACTGCCCTTGAAATGAATCTAACCAGAAGAAGACTATACTGGAAACATTTATCTTCGATGGTATCCCATTTGAAATACTTTAGAAACACGTTTACCTACTATCACGCCTATGACCTCCTTTTAAACAAACTACTTCGCATTCCATCGCTAAAATAATATCGTAATAAATGAAACTGAAAAAATCAACCTCGGGTCTCTCGTTCTATTTATAAATCAGCCCGTAAGCCGACTGCGCAGAATTACAAATGTTCCCTGTAAATTAAAAAAACATTTTCACGTGCGCGAGGCGACACGAATCAGTGGCCATGAAACGCAAAGAGCGCACAGGTTCGCCGTTAAAGGAGGAAGCATGTATCGCGGAATGGAAATAAAACGGCGGTCTGAAGCACCGAATCGCTGGCTGGAAACGTCGAAATCGTTAACGCGGAGAATGAAGAGCCGCTTCCACGTAAAATTCATTGGGAAACGGTGTTCCCTCTGTCGCAGAAAAGCGAATGGAGCGCGGAAGTTCACGAACATAAATTAATGTCCGTGTGACACCAACGTTTGCAGACCGGATCACAAAATGAATATATTTTTGTCAAATAATGTTATGCTGTTATTAGAGCCTGCACACTCATATAGGCATTTAAAAATAACGGTAGACTCAGCATTTAAAAATAATTAAACAAGCTCATATGAACGTATGTCCCATCTGACCTTGTGTCTGAGTTACAGTGAGATTAATGCTCCTGCGATTACGTTTGATAAATAGGGACGATGTACTTAATTCATGACACCGTTGAGTATCATATAAACAATATTTACCACGTTCCACAGTGAAAAATTCCCTACGTAGTCTAGCACGTGAAAATAAGTTTTTATTGCATTATAAAGAATATCAGGATTTATTTAAAATAGTTGAATTTGATCCGTGGGGCGCATACGACCCACGCGACACTGAACGTGTTAATAACGCTGCATGAATGATTTCAGTTCATTTTGTTAATAAGAGTACGTATGTTTTAGAAACCTCCAACACAGTTTGCAATAATAATGAATTTTAGTTGGAAAAATTTTGTCCTTACAAACTCACACTGTGGCAAGAGATAGCTATTTTGAATACTCCCTATGAAGATGGATCGACATAAGCTCCTGTAAAGAGGTCATTGTAACTCATTATCAGAAAAGAATTTTAAATCGAACATATTCTTGTACGATCTTTTTCAACTGCTGAATCCCTACAATTTACAATAATAATATATTTTTTTCGCTAAGGCTGCTTACATGATTACACTATGACAAGAGGCGTCCATACTAAACCCTCCCTATGAAGATGAATAAACATAAGCTCCTACAAAAAGGTCACTAAACCTCAGAACAGAAGTTCAACCCTCTATAACGCCATGTGACTTGGAAGTTACATAGCTATAAATCTATACTTTTTAAGTCCTATGTCGTTTATTTATCACTGTGTACAATTATAGTCTACGACTGTAGTGTCACCAAAGGGTCTGTTCGTTTATTATTCTATTTATTTTTGTTTATATCCCGCAATACAAACTTTATCATTTAACTTTATCATTTACGTCACACGCAAAAAAATTCCGGTTATAGAGGGTTAAATCAAACGTACTCCTGTACAAACTCTTCCACTCGTTTCCAACTTCTGGATCCTCGAAGCATGATGTTACACCCTGTGTAAGACACCTGTATCTTCACCGATCTCTGCGTCCCATTTGCATCATAACCTGCCGTGAAGAAGGCGAAGTTCCAAGCAGGACGCACCGGTCTTCAAAGTGTTAAAAAATCCTCTGCAGCCTTAATTGCGAACGATCGTTCATCCTTGAAGTCGCTTCTGCTCGGCGTTAGCGATCGTCAAGGCTGTACCTTCTTTTTCTCGGCTGTGCACGGGAGAGTAAGTTTACGGGCCGACAGGTATGTTACATCAGTGTAACGGTATGTTATCGAGCATCCCGGTCGACTGCGTCACCGAGTTCTCCGGGTGAACAACTTTGCCGGAACTATACCGTAGTCTTCTCCTTTTTTCCGTAGTTTCATTTCTGTGGAAATGCTCTGTCGAACGTTCTTCATCTTCTACTTTTGCTGCGTATCTCAGCGGCGACAGTTATGGTCGTTCTGACGGAGATCTGTAGTTTTGGGAGGGTCCCAGGGTAACAGCTGAAAGTGGTTAAGCATCTTGGTGCTGACTATGATGAGCAGAGTAGCTTAACTTTGATGAACTTTCCTCGTTGTATCTGAGAATTGACTGCTATGGGCATCTAGGTGTGGATCTATCGTTTTAGGTGGGTTCTATAAGGTGTCCATGGCAACACAGAATTCTTGAAGACGGTCACCTATCCTGGAGATGACTATGTCTAGTGTAGCTTAACTTCGACGAACTTTCATTTTTTGGTCTTTGTATATTTATGAGTATAGAGTACTATGGTTATTCAGGCACAGATTTATAGTTTTAGATGGGTTCAACAATGTATCCACGAAAAATTCAGAACAAGTCTTGAAAACGGTCACCCATCTTAGAGCTCACTATGCTCAGCGCAGATTAACTTCGATGAACTTTCTTTATTATATCTGAATAGGGACTACTTCGGTCCAGACGAGAGATCTGTAATTTAGGCGGGTTCCATCATGTGTTCACGGTAATACGAAACTGCTGAAAACGATCATTTATCTTGGTGGTGACTCTGTCCAACGTAGCTTAACTTCGACGAACTTAACTATATAATTTCTAAACTGTATAGAATTTCGGGTAATTTTTGTATTACAGTAACAATACAAATTATGGTTTATAGATACTGTTTTATCCAAAATTTTTCCATATGTTATTATACAAAAATTCAACTCCCAATCGAGAGAAATTTACGATCCTTCCTTCCACTGAATTTTCACGCTAAATTCCAGAAGTCTCAGGTCACGCGAAGTTTTCACGCATCTATGCGCATGATAAATTAGGTAAATGGAACGTGGACAGAGGATGCATGCCTCCGATGCGAAGATTCGAGAAAAGCGGGTCGTTCTTGTGCAAATATATCAGCCACAACCATCAATGGTATCAATGAAATCGTGTTGAATATTATTACCAAAGCGATAGAAGAAATAGTCGACGATATTGCTAGGAACAACAGTCTACTTGTCTCAATGAGAAGAGGTTAAAGAGATGTTTGATCTCTTCGAGAAGATTGAAGGGAATCAATTGAACAAAGACTCGTTTAGTGAAAAAATCTGTACCATTTGAATCATAATAAAATTGTTCGACAGAACATTTCTAAAAACTTCAAAAATAGGCTATTATATATTCAAGAGGTAATTACAAATTTCCTGACTTTCTGAAGGGAAGAAGATAAAAAAACTTGTAAAATTTGCACCTTCTGAAATTTTCAAAATCGGTGCATCGTATTTTCTAGACTTCTAAAAGCGTTGAAATTAATTTTGACATTGCAAAATCATTTCTCAAATTCAAAGACTTTCTCCAGCTCGAGTACCAACACTAAAAAATATGTTAACTGTGTAGAAACATAAATTAAACCCTAATTTCTTGACATTCTCCATCGACCACCAATATTACTATGCACCCAGGAGCCAGAAATAAGTAATTTTTCTCAGATGATGCTTAATCATCTTAATTCTACTCACAAATAAATAACACCCCAATTTCTCACACGATTCACAAAAGCTGCAATTTCACTCTGACTCCTTAGAGAAAAATGCAATAACACTAATCATTCAGCGTCGTTCAAACGTCGATTCTTAACCGCTCGTTCAGGCACCACGAAGAAGGAAACAACAAAGTCTGAGCGATGAACGCCTGTAACTATGCATGACCGTGTCACGTGTGAATTTTTACGACTACGTTTCTGCGTCGATAAATTGATACCCGGCGGGGGTAGAGGAGAAGTGAAAGCGAGGTAACGTCGCTGGAAACGAGGCTTTATTATATAAAACCATCGTCGAACAATAAATCGCGATAGCCTCGCGAATACACCCGCGGCCTGTCCGGAGATCGTTCGTACGCGTCCAAAAAAGATTTCGCCAGCAGGAGAAAAATGATTTCCACGAAACTTTCACGAAATTTCGGACCGGTGAAATCTTCTGTCTCGTCTCCGCGTTAACGATCGACAATAAATTTTTCTTTGAAGCTAACGACGCGTCCGGGTGAAATTTTACGGTCGTACCGGCTCCAAGAGAAAAAAAATAAATAAATATCGAGAGAGAAAGAAATTTAATCTGATGATCGATCGAGGATCCACAGGAGAGATTAGAGAAATTTTTTTAAAACTCTGGAACTGTTATTTTGATTAACACGTTCACTGCCACGCTGTATTGATTGAAAATGGCCATCTCTCTAAATTTCTATACGAAGAAAACACAATCTCAAGTTAAAATCTTTTTAACCAAGAATATTAGGAATATTCATAATTTTGTTATTGGTACCATTAAACATTAGTAAACAAACTTATGAATACTAGAAATGATGTATATTATATATGTCACATATGGGTGACATGGCGGTCAAAGTGTTAATCGAGGAAGATTGAAGGCGAGTGTCGATAGAGGAGTTTCAGGGGAATTGTTCTTTGGTAATGATTGTGGATTTCTTTTTCTTTGCTTGAAAGATCGATGAGAGTTCTGTACATGACAGAGGCCACCTGTCGCGATCTTTATGCACGTGCAAATCAATTTTCATACGCGTCCGCCCATTCGATATTCGTATGGGACGTGTTCCAGTCGCTTTTACGAGCCTTCACCCTTTCTTTTGTTATTCATTCTCTTCCGTTCGGTTGACCCTGCGGATTTTTTGTGATGCTGAGACCAAAGGCAATAGAATTTATTGTTTACTTAAAGGATTGAATCTAGCAAAAGAATTCTACTATAGATATGTTCCAATATTCGTCGTATCAATCTCCACAAATTTTTAGTTCCATAAGGTAGGTCTAAAAAAATTATCTGATGACTCTGAAATTTTCGTGGATAGAATTCAGCAAAAATATTCCACAGTTCACCGTATAAATCTCTAAATATGTTTAATTGCATAAGGTAGCACCGAAAAATTAGCCGACGTTTATTAAACTTTCTTAGATAGAATTCAGCAAAAATATTCCACAGTTCACCGTATCAGTCTCTAAATATGTTTAATCATCACATAAGCCAGCTCCAAAAGGATTATCTGATGTTTCTTGAATGTTCTTCGACACAATTTGGCAAAAATATTCCACAACAGAAATGTCCCACGATTCACCATATCAATCTCCAAATATTTTTAATTCCATAAGCTAGCTCCAAAAAAATTATCTTATGTTCCTCAATTTTTTATATTTTTCTATGAATTAAGCAGAGTGAAAGAAGCGATCGGTTAGGGGAAAGATCGAGACAAAACCGTCGAGGATCGATATCGAATCAGCGATATCCCGTTGATTCGAATTCACTCTGAGAGATTTCTCCTTTGTATGCAGCCTGCTCTCATGCAGGGACAAAAGCCAGGATACAACAATGGATGTACGTCCATTGTTTATTTACTAGCTTTTACACGGGGCGGGCGGGGGGGGGGGGGGGGGGGGGGGGTAAATCATCTAGGCGCAATGCGCTCAATTCGCCTGGAAGATATGCTAATAACCGAATTACAGCCGAAAGCAGGGTGAAAGTTTCACCGAGTGGACACGTTCAATCCTTTCTGTCGCTTCTTTTAATTAAGTCGTTTACCGTGGAAATCTCGAGCATGGGATGTAAATATATTCCTACCGAATTCTGCAGTAAAACGAACACAGTGAGCCTGCAAACATGTTAATAGGACACAGCAGGTACAATACAACCCTACAACTGAGAATTTAATTACTTTAGACATTTAAAAGTTTCTTATGAGCAGACTTCGGATGCTTATGCAATTATACATTTTTAATGTTCAGTATTTTTCATGTTAATGCAGTTATAAGAATGAAACTTTGACAAAACAGTGATTTTGTTCTGTAAATACTTAAAAAATTTACTTTCCTTTTTTTCACGGATTTAAAAAATCTGGATAGGTTAAATGCATACACATCCAGCAGTCTACTTATCAGTATTCCTTTATCAGTACATCTCTGAGAGTATAATAATAATTTGATTGTTGTTTTGTCAAAGAAGATACATCAATTCTGACTAACATCCAACCTAAACATTAAATAACAAAATTGTCTATTTAGTTCATGACTTCATTTCTCTAGAATAACAGTAATAATTTCATTGTTATTTTAGAAAAGGAAATACATCGAATTCAATTCACACAGAGCACTAATATTAAACAAAGAAATATACCAGGGAACGTACCTACTCGTCTTTCATTGATCTTAGAGACACTAGCTTTAAGTAGAGAAGAACCGGAGCTTAACAGGCTCAATTCACCGACAGAAATGCTAATAAACAAATTAAGGCTGCCGCTGGACGAACGAAGGGTGAAACGTTTCGTACGAATTGCATAGGACTATCTGTTGCTCCGTATAAGTCTCTTTCACGAGCGGTTAATCCCACTTTGCTCTTCTAATCTCTATTATATGCTGACAACCTTCGAATAATTGCTTCTAGGGAATCACCGTTTGCTTTCTAATTGCCACTGTAATGAGATTTTCATTGGACCACCTTGTTCTCACGTCTCTCTCAAATATTTACTGTCTATTCGCATGCTGCTCGAAAATTCGTCGAATTTTGAAAAAAAAAAGCGTGATCAATCGCATTTAGAATTATTCAACGGAGACATATAATTAAAAAATATCTACCAGGGCAGTATATAAGTACGTCCTGCATCACAGAAAATGTTTAAAGAATATAATACAGTGCAACGTAGACCCAAGGAGACAAATTTCAACCCCTTGCTTTAGGACAACGAATCACACTCGTGATGAAAATTTGATTCCATACACTCTTGCACTAATTCATGAAAGTTAAGCTGACAAAACCTTCTGTGGTTGTCAAGGAATTGTTAAAAGCAACCTGTACGTTTAAATATTTCCGGAAGTACTTTACTCCCTTCATTCAACAACTGACTGACTAAAAATTGTCGAGGCGTATTTAAAATATAATTTGAAGTATTAACTAAAATAAACCTGAAATAACGGAGTCATTAAATTAATATCGGAACGCTTATCAGAGCTCTGGGATATTTAAATAATAAATTATAGCGCACTTGGCGATTAATAAAATCGTAAGAGAAAGCGTTAATTTTTATGCGAAATCTATAAAGTATAGAAAGACGAGTCTCTTATTTTTTGATAACGTTACACCTGAGCTATCTGAAGTAGTAACGGATTGAAACAGGCAGCGCGCAAGAACAAAAAGAAGCCAATTTGTCGGACGGAGCAGAGATGGGAGGATGTTTTGCATGGGTTCGTCGAAACGAAAATGGAGAACGAAGCGGCACCTGTTTCACTTCCTACATGCCCGAAACCAGGTGGAAATCAGGCTAACGGTCCTTTCGGAGAAAGGACAACTCGTTTCTCTTGTTCGTTACCTAGATTAACCGCAACAAGGTAAAAGTCGATAGGCCGTGTGTACACGATCGACGCACGTGCTCCTAAAAATTGATCGCCAGAAGGGCCCTTTCTCTTCTTCGAGATTTATATTACACGCCTCTGCGAATCCTCCGCGCCGTTATTATTTTTCATCCGACGAATGTATCATTTGGAAACCGGCCGAAGCGTGAGACAAAAAATAAATTGGCTCCAAAATAACAGACTGCTCGTGAAATATTCTCAAACTGACTCCTAATATCGCTAAAACCTGGAATTTCGATGATAGAAACTATCACATTCCACTAAAAATTTTAGAGCCCAGGATCATTTTACAGTCACGCTATTATGCATGTAGAAATGCAATTCATATTAACTATAACAAACAGTAAACACAAATATGTACATTCATGTAAAATGCATGGGTAACCTTAAGAAAAAAAAAACAGAAAAAATGGCATTTATAAAACAAAATTTCTTCCATCTTATTCGCCCTTCGAGACAGTTTAAAAAAATCTCTAATGATCGGAATATATGACAATCGATTGCTACAGTTGAATATTTGAACCTTGAATATTTTTAACAGCATCCGTAGCTGTACTGCTTCTTTTAACTTTAGAATAACAAACGCGTACGTATACTTTCTTCATGCTTTTACCGCAGAGGAAATAGATCTGAATGCTTCGAATGTTCAGAGGTTTAGACTGCAGACATATCGTGATGCCTGAACAAGATGTCTACGCTTATTTGACGTGAAAAACGAAGCGACATCGCTTATGGGATCACCTGACAAACGTCAGCAGTCTATCAATTAACACAGAAATGACAAAGAACATGGTTGGCTGATGGTCTAATGCTCGTTCGATCATCCCGTGTGTTAGCCTGGAAGACACTGTCGAGCTCCACCGATGCAATTTCCCCGTGAGTCAGTTCGTCAGGCAAAATGCAATTAAAATCGCTCGAATTAGACGGTGCGCCGCGGTGTCGTCGAACTTCGAACACACTGAACCACGGGAACACGGATTTGCTGTTTTTAACTTTCCCAATCCGACGGAGTATTATTTTTGGAAGCGTCCTGGCGCCGCTACGATGTCCTGAGTTTCGTCTATTTTCGCGGGACGACTTCAACGTCTTCCAGGGAGAACTACTCTTGGAAAGATCGTGAAAACTCTGTCACGTCAAATGCTGCGAAGTAATCTCGCTCTTCGAGGAATGTTCTTCGTTATTTGTTCACTTTACGACTTCATTTGGCAGCCTGTCGTCAGCTGTAAGCTTCGTTTTGGTATTTCTTTCAGCTACTGAATCGTTCGGATTTATAATATTTCCAGCAAAACTGTGTATCATGATAAAATATTACTCAACATTTTGGAAGTATTCGTGTGTTCCTTTCGGATCCTGTTCAAGACTCCAAACTTCTAAATATGTGACACCAGGAAGAATAACTGTACCATTTGTTACAGTGTTTATAACATTTATATTCCTCGAATCTATCCTGATGTACCAAAGGCCAGAATATTCAGAATTTCAGACATTTTGCATCAGATCTCTAACTTTATTCAGAAGTCTGTTTCTAAGCTTTAAACGTCTTCAAAGCACATCTGATATCAAGATTGGCAACTGTGCAATTGACTACATAATTTATCTATTGCTATTTCAGAGATATCTAATGCCTCGAGTCTAACCTGATCTACCAAGAGTCAGAGAGTATAGAGGATTCCAGTGCTTCTGACCTCCAACCTCATCCAGAAGTCTGTTGCTAAGCACCATATATCTTTGAAGCCTATCTGACGTCAAGAGTAACAACTACAATTTACTAGACTATTTATAACATTTTTATTACTATTTCAAAGACTCCTAGGCTTTTGATCTGACCTGGTCTACCAAGAGCCAGCGAGCATCCAGGATTCCAGTGCTTCTGATCTTTAACCCTATTCAGAAGTCTGTTGCTAAGTTTCCAACGGATACGAAGCATCTTTGGCGCATCGCTGGCTACAAGCACACTGTCTGGTATCGAGATTAACAATGTGGATCGGTGTGTCAGTGTTGCAGCTGGCAACGGTTGCCTCGGTGCCGTATCGGCGGTGTTATCGACTGGTAAAGAGGCGCATGCGTGATAACCAACCCCATCCTTCGACGACGACGTCGTCGTCGTTTCCAGGAGACCGTCAAATTGTCTAAACAAATGCTACCGGGTCCTCTCTGTGTCCTGGTTACTATGACACCTTCCACGACACCCTCCAACCAAGTCGACCCTCCGAAAAAGTCAAATTCCATTCAAATTCGTGTGCATCTTCTAACCTTCGGATTGTGTTGCCAACGTCCATGGTCCACGTGAAGAAGAGAAGCCAAACGCGATGCTGTTTCATGTTTCATGCGTTTCGTTGTTAGCCAGGTTGAGGAACTTTCTCGGAGTGTTGAATAATTCAAAGCAATTGAATGATCAGATTACGTTCGTTCTGATGCAAACACTGATCTACCAGTCTCAGTGTATATTGATTTCCTAGGCTAGCCAGTCGTCAAAATTGAACTGAGGATACATTTGAATCTTTGTTTCCATAGGAACAGCATCTTAACCCTTTCACTGTAGGCTACTTGGAAACGAGACGATCGCTGCGTGCGGTCGAACTGCAGCAGTACATAGTTAGCCATTGCGCCGAACGCCCATGGGCGTCGGCAGTACACGGTGCTCGACTTTGTCAAGCGCCGATAGAAATCAAAGCGTTAAATAGATAAACGATCTGAATCAACTGTCCTGGCAAGCCTAATTGATCAATCGATCAGATTTCCTTGTGCCTCAATAATTACACGGTTTTCTATGTTCTCATCCAATGAAGATCAAGCTAGCAGATAACACAATCTTATTTAAATTCATGCCCCTCTACATCAGCTCTATCTTCCACAACAAACTCGAGGCTCTTACCTCGGTAAACTGTCTCACCGAAAGGCCGTCTTCTTCGTGTCTTCTGATTAGCATATCATTCAGAAATCCTAAACAGATACGTACAAGTTCCTATAAAATGTTCACGGTGAGAATCTTCCTTGAAGCGGTGATAAACGGTACAAACAAATTTATCTGCTGTCGCAGGAGTACTTCGTAACATGTGTTCAAGTGTGTCTACAACGTAATCTGCTCCATACCGAAGCTGAGGAACAAGTTGCGGAAGCAAGGTTAACACTGGATCTTACCGATACCGTTTTCGACAAGTAAAACATCAAGTTTTGGCTCAGGCTAGGGTACAGAAACTTCCTTTAGCTTCGTTCAAGAAATTGAACATTTTTAAGAATGTCCTTCAACGTTGTCTGAGCTGTATCGAAGCTGAACAACTTGCAGAAGCAACTAAACCTTTCGGCAAGTCGAACATCAATTTTAGCTCCGACTAGGGCACAGAAAATTCCTTCAGCTTCGTTCTAATTAATTTTCTAAACCAATCGATCGATCTATCTCTAAACAACCTCAGAGTTCGGAATAGAAGGCCAATTTCCGTGTTCGTGGCCGAAGAATCGATGAAGCTGTTCGACAAACACGCTGACCGAGGAATCGTCATCAGATTTCTGGCTGATCGATGGTGTTTACACGACAAAGGCAATCTGCAGGCTCTTCACTCGGTCACCGGTTCGTAATCGAGAAGTGCAACATCGAGTTCTGCGTAAGCATCGCTCGAGATGCACAGCCAGCGGATAATCTTTCTCCCTTCAGCGTTTCGTTCTGTTCATCGTGGACAAAAAGGGTCGACGGTCGCTGGAGCTGCACAAAAAAAACTGCGAGGCTACGATTTTTCGCGATGAGCTTTGCTGATGCATTGTTTTTTTTTTCGGGGTGCGCGTTTCATTCGTCGCAGATTTTTTCGCCTCTTCAGAACGCAAGCATTGTTTTCAGAAAATGAAAAAACATCGCTTAACACGGTCTTTGTATATTTTATTATTGTTTGAAATTGACGATTTTTATAAATCTTCGATTTTTAACGATGAGCTTTGCTGATTTATTGTTTTTTTTTTTTGCAGAGTTCGCGTTTAATTTGTCGCAGATTTTTCCGCCTCTTCAGAACGCAACTACTGTCTCCAAAAAATGAAGGAACATTGCTTAACTCCTGTATAATCGACAATGTTTTAAACCTATGGCCTAATTTCTTTCGTTCATGCCCTTCGCACACCGATGGACCCATTTTTTCCATCGAATTATTAGACTCGCGCGATCCCTTTGACTGTCCCATTTGTTTAACGAGACGAGCCGCTTGAAAATTCCCTTACAAAAAAGGAATCCCGGGGCTCTAATTGGTCGCTCGATCATGCTCAATTGCCCTCTCGAGAATGATGCTCCGATGGAAAGGTAATCAACGAAAAAGGGGCTCGAACGTTTCGCAAATTCGCTTGGAAAAATTTCAACAGAGGCGACTCATCTTTTTTATTTCATTTACTTCGTTTGATCATCTGTTTTAATTTGCTGAACCTCTCAAGAGTAAACCTAACGAGACGACCCAGCAGAATTACAATTCTTTGATTATTCATTATCTTTTGGAGTAGAGCCCAGAGAAAACTGTAGCAATTATTCAATTTTATTGTACACGAGTTAATCATAGATTTCTGTACAGATGCAGTTAAAATGCAATTCAGCATTCTGTTGATTAAATAATTTACTCTGAGGACTCCAGCAATTTTCAAAACAATTCCCAAGGTATATAGATTTTAACCCCTTGCCTTACAATTTCATTAATCGTCACGTGCACTACTTGGAAACGAGGAGAACGCCACGTGCGGCCAGGCTACAGTAGTACATAATAAGCCGTTGCACCGAACGCCCATATGCGTCGACAGTACGCGATGATTTGTCAAGTGCCTATGGTCAAAGGGTTACTAAATAAAGAACATAGTTTATCTTGAACTATCCTCTGATATCCAAAAAAGCTTCCTTCATATTAATTTTTATACATTAATACAAATCTGTGTCGTCCTGTTCTAACGCATGGACCAACGTCACGAGTGTGACTCGTCGTCATAAGTCAAGGGGCTAATCGAATTGCAATATTCTGTTACTGAAGCTATGCCTCGCGGTACTATCTACTGACAAGATCGATAATAATAGCAGCAGTAAAGAATTTCTATTTTTTTTAATACTCTGGTTGCAGAGTCTGGACTCCGTACGATTCATCTCGGTGTCATATTTTGTGATACCGCGATCGGTATCGCTGTGTGTAATTAAATTAACGTCAAAGAAGAACCCCACGAGCGAGAAACATAACTCGAACACGTGTCACGGTATCATTTCGCCCGTTGCCATTCCGAGGAAGCTATCACGAACGAAATAAATAACGCGAGCCTTATCACGGCTAATCTAATCGCGATATCGCTATCGCGTTCTGCGTGAAATACGCTGCCCATTCTGGAACCCTAACGATAATTACCTTGGAACGATTTATCGCCGATCGACGTTCGATAGCTCCCCATGCGATCTCTAGCCCTCTAATCGATTAGAAAATATCCGCGTTTTCTGAGCTTTTCTACGGAGTTGCAGTAAAAAATAGAGTGAGATAAGAATTCTTGATAATTTTGATCAATCTATGGAAAATATCGTGTTTCTGACAGTATAACATTCTTTTTTATCAGTGGTTACGATATGTGAGCCATTTGTTTCGTGCGTGTCGTGAGTCAGTCGTTGGCTATTTTGAGATATTTTTACAAATAAATTTTAATGTTTGCACAAAGGTATTGTTGTTTGGTGTTGAGAGATTTATTTGGTGTTTGCTGTCTCGAGTACTTATGATTATGTTTCTACAGATATTCACGAATCGATCTTCTTTCGAGCTATGATAGTAAGTGATTTATACCGATTGAAGTAACGTGTATGCCCATACTTGGTAAATTCATAAGTGAATTATATAAGTAATTCATGTAATATGTACATATATTTAATATTCACAGTTAGTCATCAGAATAGTATCAGAAACAGGAGTTACTGAATCTTCGGATATTTCAGTCTGTTTCAAATTTTTCAAATAATTTTTTTATATCTGTTGAGATAGCTCCAAAATATTATTCAGAGGGCCGGTATTGACAGAAATCAAAATTGTTCCGTGACTCAATAATTGATTCCCGTCGCGGTGAGTTCAACGCTGACACGAAGCAACAGATACGACCATTAACAGCAAACAGCGACATGATAAGAATTCCAAGCAAACGAAGAAACGTAATTCCGTGTTCAAACACGAGCCAGGTTATCGTCTCTCGCGACGAGTTATCTCGTGCAACAAACAACAAGAATGTTCCTGACATTACTCAACCAAAGCTGGTGTTAAATAAAATGGTATTTCTACAACAACTGCATAACAAGACAAATCGATCGAACTACATGAAACTCAATATTAACAACTCAGTCAAAAGTACATCATTCAATAACTGCACTCATTTTTAGTTATAAAAAAATACAAAACAACATGATTAACGGGTATGAATAACAAAAACGCTAATAATAATGTCTCGAGCGACCATAAAAAGAATAAGAGGACTGCTTGAAATAATCAATACTCTGTGAATAACAGTAATATAAAAGTGGCGTGACTTATGACGATATGAACGAAGGAGAAAAATAAGATTGATGCGAAGCATAAAAATAAAACGTACAATATAAAAAATATCCAACTTCACGATTCATGGAGCAAACAGCTACGAGGGTGGGATATTCGGAGAGTGAAATATAAAAAAAAAAACAGAAAAATTTCTGAGAACAGAGGCACGATGGTACGGCGTGTAAGAGAAAACACTTTCGTCTGGAAATCGGTATACCAGCGTCGAAACTCGATTATAATCGCCACGTGCAGCTCGTAACGGCATTCTTGGGTGCCGTTCCCTCGCGAAAGCAAGTTCTTTCGATTCTCCGACAGAACTAGGCGAATCCGATATTTCGAACACTACACAAACTATGTTTCATGAATGTTTTTTCTTCGACACATCGTGCCAGCGAAATTCCGTTCACGAAACTTCTCTGCCTTCTTCGAACCAATATCGGAGCAACTTTGTACCGAAAGATCGCCGCCACGATTTGACATTGAATTTTTTAATTATGCCTGATAAAAATTGACTATCAGTGTGAGCAATGTTCATTCAATATCCTGTGAACTTGTTATTACGGAGGAATGTTCAAATATGTATCTTTCAAAAATAATTTTATATCGCTATATTATATCTTTTGAATTTACTTTGCGCTTAAAATCTGCTGTTTCTTACAAATATCACTTCGTTATTATACTTACTAAAAATGGTTAAAAATATATTTTACGACCTTCCTCTTGATACTTAACCCTTATGGGGCACCCGGGTACAAATTGAAGCAGTTCTTGTTAAAATCTCGACAAATCCTTTTAGATCCACATTACTGGGATCTTCCTAGATCGATGTATCTTTGTTGTACGGAAATCGGTTGCACACTTGTTAAATATAGAGGTAATTTTTAAATGTAGAGAGAGGCGAAAAAGTTGGGTGCCCGCGTAAGAATTAAATTTTGTACATCAATATTGATACATTCTTTCGCAGAATATTATTAAAATTTGTTAACAATAATAAATAGCTATTTTCGAGACCTTTGTAAAAATAAACAGAGACTGACGTTGAGAGTGAGGACAGAGGCTGTTCGCGGTAAAAGGATCAAAGTTAACGTTTAACGCGTTATCCGTCATCTACGAGCCTTTAACGTCCTAAAAATAAAAGTAGAAAAAAACGAGAGAATATCTAGGCCTTGACTTTTGACCCCAGTGCTCGTACATGCATGTACCGTACCCCGAACGCTTTTAGTTGTGCGCATAATTATTGGAAATCCATTACTTCTGAATGAAAAGTCTTTCGCGGAGCTTGCAGACGATCTTCGATACCTAACCGTATAACGTTCATTCGCAAAGAGATCACTCCTGCTTCGCCGGACTAAAACGCCCAATGATACGGTGAAAACGATATCTCGCTAATGGCGCCATTATTTCGACTCTCGAAGTCGGCTGAAAAATTGCACCGCTCAGCATAATCGGGGCAAATTTTTCTTCAGAACGAACAGGAGAAATAATAATTTGAAATATCGTTTCAATCCGTTGACAGTCTTGTTTGATACGACGTCAATTTTCATTGTTTAAATATTTGAAAATTAAATGATTTCATACAATATTATGAATTTGAATGAAGTTATAACTGTATTTCTAAATATTTAGTTAAAAATGAGGAGTATTAAAAACATATTGGTTCTGCAAAATCGCGCACGGGGTGCTACGAGCCGCTATACTGATCTGAGAGAAGATGTTTATTACACGCTATTACACTTTGTATTCCAATGAGTTATTAAACCTGTGTTGTATTGAACATTTTGCAGTAGTCATGGTATCGAAGTAATTTAACAATCGATTACATTTATATTATACTAATGAAATATTCAATCTAACTCCTGCCCCATCATAAAAATTTTCAGCACACGGCGTACATTTCTTTTCGCAGCTCTCAAGGCTGATATACTGTGTTAACTATTTTCATATTGCAGTACAGTAATTTTGTGCTAACAAGATTGAACACAATAGCCAGTAAAAACATTGTAATACTGCACGTACAAAGCTTCGTTAATTTTTTAAACAATTGAAAAACCCGAATCTTCATTTATTCGAGCAGTATGTTTCTTAAAAGAGTATTAAAACACGGAATGTTTTGTAACACAGAAACAACCACGTGTTTGTACAACGTGGAAAGAAAAAAGAATTATATAAACTGATGTGTCACGGTGTGATCTGCCCTGCTCGGGGTATTGTTTACACTTTAGAAAATACTGAAAAAACAAACTGAATCGGGGTAAACGTGCACCCATTCAACGGCATATTATCAGATGAGACATTTGTTATTCAGACTGTGAGAAATGCAACGGAACGACAGCTGCAACAATATTGTTCGTAGCAATGAAGAGCGAGCGTGCGTTTTAAAGAAAATCCAACATTTTCTGCAGCCACGTCGTTCGATGGTATTTCCATGATTTTTACGTGGTTTAAAGGGCACGGGGAACGGTATCCATTCATAAGGCACGAGAAGAGTATAACAACCTTGATTATTCGAACAAGTGTGCCTGGATCGCAGAGATTCATTTGAATCCAACTTTTATTCCATTTGGTTACTGATATTAATCGGTTAACGACTATCGTACACATAAATTGTTTAAAATGTTGGATCTATTCTGAATTAAATATTTGTGTGCTATTTAATTAAATAATTTCTTAAGTCATCATTCGTGTGACTTAAATTGGTCACTTTAAATCGGGGTTTCAAGTAAACAGGGTTTCGATAATCGTAAACACACGATTTCAATAATCGAAATAAGCACGCACCTATGGTGGACCATTTATTCCATTCAGTTTCTAATAATAATCATTTAACAACTAGGTTCACGTTTACCTATACTCATGTTCAGAAAGTTAAATCAATTCTTAATTAAATATTTCTCTGCTGTATAATTAAATAATTCCCTAACTCGTCGCTCGTGTGATCCTGACTGGTCACGCTAGACCTCGGTTTCAAGTAAACAGGGTTTCGATAATCGTAAACACACGATTTCGATAATCGAAATAAGTTCGCCCAAGTGTGATTCGCCCCTACAGTGGACCAATCACGGTGGTCCAGGAATCTCCCACCACCAAAAGGCTCACGAAAATAATCAAAATTCCTGGTTGTATCAGAAGAACCTTCTTCCTAATTTTTCTCGTTTCTCATGAACCTCGAAATTGATGTTAATTATACGTGAAACATTCTGAAGACTCACCATTATTTCGGTGGATATCCGTATCCAAAGCCCGGGGACACAGCTACCTGGACTATTCTACGGACGCACAGAAAACACGTTTACTGTGACACACTTCGAGGAAGATCCATCGAACGTGCAGACACTCGCGAAGCGATCGAGATCGACAGTTCGATGATTTTAAACGGATGACAGTAGAGCACAACAAAACAATCGTCTGCCGGTTGACGTTTAACGAGAACGAACTCGACACGTCCGACCGCCTCCAGCTCCCGACACAGACTGACTCCCCTCTCCAGGCGCAGCGCGGTGCCTGCCAAGATGGCCGCCAGCCGGCAGCACCGGCCGACGCGAACAGCCGCCAATCGGAGCGCCCCCCCGCGAACGTTCCACCAATCAGAGACCAGCGACCTACGTGCCGAAATTCTCTTTGAATTCTAACGGGTGAACAAAGGATTCATGACCGATCTATATCAAGATTTTTGTACGATGAGTTTCACGAGAACGAGTTAACTGAACGTCGAGTTATTGGGTCACCAGAAAATACTCACACGGACGAGTGAATTCGTTATTTAAAAATATCTTCTCAGTGAAGCGTGTGAGCTAACTAGTCACGAAAGATCAGTAATGACTCTTGTTAGGATAACGTGAACGTACTTTTTATGAGTATGAAAGTTTTATGTTCCTTTAAACGATACAGACGAACAGATACCTATTCTCTAAAGGAGAAACAAAAATTTGATTCATCTTTGAAATTTTCTTAGAATTTGCTGTATGAGTGATAAAATTTACAATTGATTTCTATTTTATAGAGATTTTGTGACACGTTGCCATTGACGTGGATTTGTTGCTTGTAATATTTATTATCATGTGGTCCTGTATTCTGACAAGTTTTGTAGAGAGCATGAAAATGTGTGGAGAATGAAGTGCAATGAGTCACCCGTTATAACGAGCATGGTTTTATGGACCATCGGCGTACCGAGATTGGTCCCCCTTAAGAAGCGGCAGACCGTCCGAGTCAATTGTTCTTAAATAATATAAATTGGAGACTAAGAACGTGGCCCAACACAGGGACCACGGCTCGAACAAACAATCCGTCTTTCGCTCATGCGATCGAGCGTAACACAATGCACGAAGAAAAAGGAGCAGAGCGAATGGCCGGCTCGATTCATCAAATAATTTATTGTGTTCTCCTCTGGGGGCCCTGCCCTTATTCGTTGCACCCGAGGTCGTGGGACTCGATCACGGTCCCCTCGTACTGAAATCGTTTTCAAAAACAGGAATATTACCTATTGTTCCCAAAGCAGATATATATGTCTCTGAAAATATGAATTCATGAACATAAGATGCAGTTATGTTTGATTAATTTAGCATTCATGAAGATTCATACAGTCTCGCGACTTCGTCTTGCGACTTGAAGTTGGGACTTATTAATCGATGACTCTGCCATACGGAACGTGGTAAAAATAATAGAAAAAAGTTAATTTTTTATGTAAGCATTGACATGTGTGTGTAAACTGGAACATTTTTTATCCGACTAATATTCTTTATAGTCCACGCCTTCAGATCTCAAGACTAAGTTGTCGGACAGTACAAGCAGTTACCTATTTGGACAGATAGAATTTTTGGGTTTAATTGAAATTGACATGGTTTAAGAGATGTTAGTGCTGCAATGTGCTAATCATGATTTTGAAAGGATTTAAGACGCTGTTTTGTGGAGCTTAGATGAAAAGATGAACAATTCTGAAAAATTCGAGTACTGCAAATCCGATGTTCGAACAGGTGCATGACGAAGTTACGTACGCTGTTTCCGCGAGAAATTTCATGCAGTACGTGACTTGCAAACGGTCTCTAATAAGCCTCGTGTCCGTGCCAGATGCATCTGATAAATGTTTGCTCATGCATCAGCAACAAGACTGTAAGAATACGCGAAGAAATTTCAAAAAAGCGTTCACGCCATACCGCGAAATATTTAAAAAAGGAGATCCGATATCGTTTCAAATTTAAGACTCGGGAAAGAGAGGAGGTTTGACTTTCAGGCTAAAAATGAATGGGAAATTGCAATTTTTCTTTATCCTTCTTCGAATAAACTGTTCAACCTTTTCAATATCTGTTTGATTGATATTAATGCCATGCATTAACAATAAATCATATTAGAACATGAACTTGTTGCACGAGTTCTTTCAAATAATGGCGCGAAATCTGAATGGTTCAAAAGGTTATAGTTTGACTCTTCAAATTTAGAATTCATAAAACAGAGAAATTTCAAAGCTAGTAGATTAAAAAATCGAATATTATTCTTAATAAAGCAATCCTTTGCAACACAACGTGCATTTTGTAATATATTCGTAATTAATATCAGTGCATTGCACTCGAACATAATCTATATGATTCAAGAGAAGAAACCTCGTGACAAAAACTTGAAATTACAGCTACTTCAATGTTCTGCGATGAAGATCACAGAATTAAACTTACAATAGTTCCATGTTTAAAATTTTACTTGTACAGTTCGATAACTTAATTTCCGGATCGGTGGGCGTGCCATTGTAAAATTTTGCTACAGTGACATCGAATTTTTAGACTTTTTTCATCGATAAATAATATATCATTGTGTCCCACGCAAAGGAGAAATTAATCAGGGGAACATATTGTTTATACTCAATGAATGGCGCCTTTAAATGTCAATACTAACTTGTCAGACATTACCATATCGCAAATCTTACACTTTGAAACGGAAAGTGTCTTATCACGATTTTGATGTTCTTAAGAAAACAGTGATGAATCTTTACGGTACGTGCAAGATTTTGTCCTTGCTACGTCACAACAAAATGATGTAAGTTACCAACTATGTTGACGAACATTCTATGCTGCAGTTTACGCCGCTAGAGCTCGTAGTTGACGTTGAGATCAGCGCAGTGTTGATCTGACACGAAACCAAATTGCTGTTATAAAGTGGAGAACAGGCCATTTTAGCGACGAAATTTCTGTAGAGTAATTATCAGGCTGTCGAGAGCCTAATCACCGTAAAAAATGCCACGCGGTAAGCACACGATTCTGTAGAACTTTGCTTTCGGGGCAAAAATTACGGTCTCCTTGTCCTGACCACGTTTGTGCGAAATCGCAGTTTCTTGCGCGTTTTGACCTCGAACCGTACATTTTAGACGAACATTCGTTTTTTGCAGGTAAATTTGTGCACCACAAAGGACGGAATCGTCATTTCACCAACCCCGAGGAGTTAGAGCAACAGCGACGCCAGGAGGAAAAAAAACAGCAGTGGAGAGTCAGTATTTCTAATCCTTTGATGGTCAAATATGATTCTGCACACATTTCGTTGGCATTCTATCAAAGGGTGTTGCTCCATGGCACTACTTTCCAACCATGATACTTTAGATCTCTATCACTTAAGAATTCAAAGCAACGGATGGAGTATTAAAAGTCACCTTGTGTTTGTTTTCTTAATAATGATACTCACGGGTTACTTTGTATGTAAAATTGTTATCATCAAATTGCATGTTTCAGAAAAATAAGGGTCATGATAGCTCTAGCGAGGAAGATGAGAAGGAACCGAAAGCAAGAGGTGCCGGTGACACATCAAAATATAATAATTCGGACTCAGAGAGCAAAAGTGAATCAGACTCAGACTCAGACAGTGAAAGCGGATCTGAATCAGAAACCGAGGTATTTCACTTGTACAACTGGCAAAGTCAATTTTCATTATTTGAAAGTACTGATTTATATTTTTCACTTCTTACAGGGAAAGGCAAAAGGTGTAGAAAATTTAATTCAAGTTGAAAATCCAAATAGGGTACAAAAGAAGGCGAAGAAATTGTCACAATTAAATCAGTCCTTAGACTCTGCAAAACCTGAACTATCACGGAGGGAACGGTACAGTTAAGAAAATATATTGAACGCTTAATTGTTGCTCTGTGTTTGAGATATTAATGAGCTCCTTTTTCCAGGGAACAACTAGAAAAACAGAGAGCTTATGCGAGTTATCAGAAACTGCATGCGGCGGGTAAAACCGACGAAGCTCGCGCGGATCTAGCCCGATTAGCTATAATTAAGCAACAACGAGAAGAGGCGGCAAGAAAACGAGAGGCAGACAAGAAACAGAAGGAGCTTGCTCAGCAAAAGAAAACGGAACTAACGCAAAAGGCCCTTGGCAAACGATCCTAGAACATGTGCGGCTCCAGTCAATTATAAATATTCTGCGTCACTGCTATTAACACATTAACATTATGAGCAGTTCGATCTGTACTTTTATATTGACGAATTACTATTTGACTAAATCTACTCACGCATTTACACTGCGTTCGATGAAAATATCCTTGTTTGTATAAATACAATTATTATAGTAATTAAAACGTGTCCGTGTTTCTATCAAACTCCTGTCCCTATGTAATCTTTTTTATACTTGATGTCAAAGTTCAGTAATAAGAAAAAAACTGGTACAACGCGAAAGCTATAGATAGATTGGTTGCAGATAACAGCCGAGTACAACCATTAAGTTAGGAATATTTCCGCGAATCGAATTGCAAATTCTCGTGAATAACCGAAGTTGTAGCATTTTGATTGAAACATGCCCTTGATAAAAGGCTAAAAATCATGTATTATAATTCAATGAGCATGCAAGTGACGGAGTGAAATTTAAGTCCGTTCCATTAGATCACGCTATAGTAAAAAGGCGAACAAATAGGATAGCGAAGACAGTCGCGCTTCTACATCCGAGCCAATAAGATATGTGGGCGGACATAGTTTACGTTGCGGTGTTATTATCCTGTGTGGCTTTCGGGCTTCTTTATCGAAAGATCGACGATCCCGTGTCGAGACAATGGACCAGCACGATCATCGGTTTGATCGTGGCCACGATCGTCTCTGGAGGCCACGTACTTCATCTTCTAATCAGCGCCCTGATTAATGCAATCATCATCACCAGGCTCTCGCCGAAGTACGATAACATGGCTCACGTTGCTATCACTTGGCTTTATTAATCCGACATTCAGTCACGAGAATCATTTCTTTATCTTATCAATCATAACGTGACACCGAATACCGGTGAAGTTCATTAGAAAACCGGGATCGATAATTTTAACTAACACGATGCACTTGGTAACATATACTCATTTTTTTCCTTCGACGCATCTGAAATCATCGAGGCTATAATTATGCCTGCATATCAATGCAGGCAGTAACAGTGTTTACCACTGTGACTGAAAAATGTAAAGGAATATTCTTTTACTTTTTATTATTGAAAGAAAGGATATTGCATGCAAGATATATATTCTATTGAAAATATTTCATATTAATTCTGATTTCAAATTGATGATTTGCAGACAATGTCACCAGGTCAGCTTTTTCTTTTCGTTCTTCTATCTACTTGTTATCTTTCGATTAGGGGATTTGGTTGGTATGCCCACACCACCAACTCACACGAATCTCATACTGATGATATTAACATTGAAACTATGTGGACTAGCTTTTGAAGTAAATGCAGCTGCTAGTGCACCGGATGGTGATCCAGAAGCAGCAAATTCTGATGCCATGAAGAATGTAGGCTTTCTAGATGTGTTTCATTATGGCTTTGGCTATATGGGACTCCTGACCGGTACTATTACCACATAGTCAACCACAATTTATAATTTGCTTCTCTGGTTACATCAGTCTTTCTTTTTGCAGGTCCATATTATCGTTACAGAACATATTGGGATCATTTGCACAGACCATTTGCCAAAGCAGTAGATCCAATGCCTTTAACGATTTTCAAACTTAAACAAATTGGCTGCTTTGTTGTACTGTTTCTCATAATGAATACACTGTATCCTAGCAAGGTAGTGTCAGTCTTTTTTAATGTAAAAGTTCAAACAGATTATTATTTATGGAATGTTTTCTTTCATATTTCAGTATGTGGTAACAGAAGAATTTGCAGAAAGATCATTTCTTTATAGACACTTATACATGTACCCGACATTTGCTGTTTTTCGATTACGGATGTACATTGGAATGATCTTTGCTGAATGTGCTTGTCAAATGGCTGGACTTGGGGCATATCCTGTAAAAAGTAATCCTCTGAAGGGATTAGGACCAAAAGATTACAAAACTATTGAGACTATGTAAGAATACTCTTTTCCAAACATTTTTCAGAGTCCAACAAATACTAATTAATTAAATTCTACAGGTCTGTTACACCTGTAGAAAAGTTGAAGGACGAAGAATACAATTTTGACACTGTGTACAATATGAATGTTGGAAAGTTAGAATCATGTGCCTCAACAAGAACAGCTATGAAAGCTTGGAACGGTTGTGCTCAATATTGGTTTGGAATGTACGTTTACAAAAAATGCCCGTCCAAAGCTCTAAGAACCCATGCAACTTTGTTACTTTCTGCATTATGGCATGGTTACGCACCTGGCTACTATTTCTGCATTTGTCAAATCCCTATATTCTTGATGGTTGAGGACATTTGTGTAAAGTTCCATGACAGAAGCAAAGAAAACAGCATTGTAAGTATAAGTTTTCAGTATTTATTTAGAATCCACTACAATCTTACATCATTCCTGCAGGCTAAGAATGGATGGTGGTTGCTGTTGTGGTACTTGAAGACAACTTGCATGGCATATTTAGGAGTGCCATTCCTGTTGCGTGGTTTGGAAGAAATAATTCATTATTACAAAGTCGTGTATCTTTCCGGACACTTTGTAGCGATTTGCCTATACATCATGGCCTTATCCTTGAAACCGTACCTTCTGAGAAAGACTACAGAAACCATGGAGGAAAGAAAGAAAGGCGAATAATCTGTGATCCTTTTTCTTAAGCTAAGTTAAGTTGCACGAGACTTTAAATTTATAGTCCAATGAACATCCTCAAGTAACGTTACTATTGAATTAAGCTAAGCTGTCTTCTGAATAGGGTAGCTACTTCTTCAGAAATTTTACGTTTTCTGAGTACAAATTGTAGTGCCATTAACAACCACACTACGTCAATATTACCGTTCAAATATTTTTTTAAGCGTTGTATCATACTTTATGCTCTCATTAGAGAGTAGCAATAAATAATATTCTGACTATACTTTCCTAGGCGCCGCTTAAGCAAAGAAAATTGCAATCTCAAATTTCTTAGACATTTAGACAAAATTTGTTTCTTCCATTTAGTGTAAATGAGTAAGTCAGAAATAATAAAAATTCTATTTCGTTAAAATATCATCTTTATTATTGCTCCCTCCTGCGTCTACAATGATTCCTCTCACCTTAAAAAAAAATAGTTCTTTGTTTTGCAACATTATCTTACCTCTAAAAGATACTTACTTTACCGACGTTCGCTGATACCTGAAAAAGATACACAGGAAAAGCGAAAGGATCCCAAAATCCCCCACCCACAAAAAACTTTCCCAATTACTTGGTAAATGTGGCGGCAAGTGTTTCGAAGCGATGATCATAAAATTTGAAATATTTAGGGTCTCGTTAACACCACGATATCTGCTGGAAAACCGATTCTCCCGGTAGTAAAAAACAAAAAGTTACTCTCGATGCTCTTAATCAAATAAACAGAAAAGTTACGTATCAAAAATCTCACAAGAGCGTACTTGAACCCAAAAAGCTACTTATCAGGAATTAAGATTTATATTTAAGACTCGGACTCTGATCGATCGGAATTGAATGGTAGTCTGAGAACATTGAAAGCAAAAAGGAAATTATATCACTTTCGAGAGACATTAAACTTGTACTCTTGAATGACTTACGAATGGAAACCTACACACAGCCAGGGCCGAAGAGTACGTGCTCTCTACTGAATCCTCATAGTGATTGTGAAGAAACACGCGAAACAATTCGTGGATCAGAACAGTTGGAAGGTCGTTCGTTGCTCGCGAGGTCTGGTGATGCTACCTGCATACAACCGGAGGCCGAGAAGACCAGCAACCGCGTTCCGGTCAGGTTTCGTTCAGCTCTCTGGCTTATTTTCTCTCAGCGCTACACCCTTCTCTGCGATTTTCTGCACGGCGACCCCCCACAGACAGTGAGAGAGTGAGAGAGAGATATAGTTCTCGCTCACACACACTTTCCCGGTTTTTTTCTCGCCCTGATCTCATCTCGACTCGCGAACCTGCTTTCACCAGACCACCAACCGCTCTCGCTACTGCAAACTGCTTACAGCCCTGCTACTCTCTCGGCTTACTGCTTACTCTCAGCTACCCCATCATCGGCTACACTCGCCACGCCACTCCTTTCCACCGCCTGTGGCACCATAAAATTACAACTTAGTTATAAGGAACAAACGTGTCATATCCGTGTGTGAGGATATTTTTATCTCTTTTTTTTTTGTTTGTTGCAACATTTATATTTTTTGTTTTGACGAACGATTGCTTAACTACATGAATGACTGTATGGACACACAGTGTTACTAAAGTATTTGAGCAAATTTTATTAATCATGTATCGATGAAACAATACCATGTAAACGTAGGTTCAGGGACAATTTTTATTGTATGTTACTATGCTTTATATTGTAATGGACGAACTTCAATATCTGGAACATGTTGGCATGATATTTTTTCATTGATACTAGTAACAGAATATGCTGGTCAAATCTGGTCAAATACTTTAAAAGTACACCTTGTATTAGTAATAGACTGAAAAATGAATGGAACCTTTTAAAGGTGCACCACAGCTATTATTTCATGTTCACATCATTAGTAGTTGTGAACAGTACAATCTGTTTATTCTAATAACATGTAATAATTCAGAATCCATGCTTACACAATGTTAAATCGTTTTACATACAAAGTGAATTTGATGAAGGCTAGAAAGAGAGCTAATTCATATTTACACAAATGAAACTCAGAGAATTTTTAGCCAATAGGTTTAAAGGTAACACCAACGACTTATTACTTCCTTTCATTCATGACAGTATTACCTAGACCTATATACTTAGTATTTAATCACTGTCTAAAACTATGCAAGTAGTTCCGTCTTCTGTATTTTATTACACTTTATTATAAATGGCAAACTTACATAAATAAACCTGTATACTATTACAGAAACGCAGAACTTATTTCTACAATTCGTATGTATCATGACTTTTAATTTTCCTTTGTATTTTTCACTACTTTTGGTTTGAATAATTAAGATCGGTCGAGAATTTGTGTGACAAGCAATAGACTCAGCCATCACTGGTGATTTGGAAATTCAATTTTTAAAATTTGTACAGAAGTCGGACTTAATCGACCACATACGTTTTACATTACCTTGCTTATTTTTACCATTATACATTAACACCCTCTCACTGTATTTCCAGGAATAATTAGTCCACCTTGCTCGGTTCGAACTATTTCATAATAACGAGAAACGATTTCGCAATGGTCGTTTTTATCGAAACTGATGCATTTGCTGCTGTTATCACTTAAATGCCACAAGGCTTAAAATAGTTACAACACGAATTCAAGAAAATGGAAGAAAAGAACAGACGTATCTCGTTCATTGTAACTTACTTACATCAACAAGAACTAGTTGTGCACACTATATCTCATCAACGTAAAATCAAAATCGTTGTAAGAGTTAAACTAATAACAAACTTTTTTATTTATTCGTTCAAAGAGTGCAAATTGGCGAACTGCCTGCTCGGTTTTCAAAGTTTGTAATATTTAAGTGAACGAGTAAAAGCAGAAACGAACATCGGATGTACAGTGCTAAACACACGTATTGGAACTCTTAATAAGGGCACAATGAACTCGAATTCAATGATGGAAAAACAAGCTGTCTCTCAGTTGTTATACAACAGCCTCATTGTTATGCGTGGAAGGAACATACATTTTACTTTTTTTTTTCAGATAAAAAAAGGTAAGCATTGTTCGAGATAGATAATGTTACTTAACTTGGATTAAGAATAATTATGAAAAAAACTTGCAAACGGAAATCTTCATGAGTCTGTTTAAACTCACGGTCTAGATACAATTACATTAAAATTAGTTTTTGGGTTGTTTTTTGAACCCAAACAAGTGCGTCGTCATAATTAATATGTAAGTGATAGAAGAAATGTGAACGTGCGACAGTGTTGCTCTAGGTATTAGTGGGTAATAGAATACCTTTTCGTTCTCAAGAAACGATTATTCTGCACTCGCGGGCACGTGCATCGGTTCACAGTTGTACTCGCATACGGTGTCAATTACTTCAGTCCCTGTAAAAAAAGAAAATTCATTGATTAGTACACATCCTACATATTTCAAATTCTAAATCTTTTACAATATTCTACATCTCTAATTACAAAATTATACCTTGTTACCTTGACTTGGAGCGACTGTCCTTTTGTCTGTCTGGGGACTTGCTGCGAGAGCGAGACTTTCCACGTGAGCTCTTACTATCTGAACGTGAGCGGCTGCGACTGCGACTGTAGGATCTCCTACGATCCCTATCACGGCTCCTCGACCTGCTGCGTGACCTGGTTCGTGAGCGTCTTCGATCCCTGCTTCTGCTGCGTGATCTGCAAAAAAAATTCTCATTAGTTTCCTGTACTCGAGAAACTTCCAAAGACAATATTCATTCATAGGTAATTACCTTCCACGACGGCGGCTGCCGCGACTACGGTGTGGCGAAGTAGGTCTTCCGTATCTAGCCATTTGGACTCTGAGCTCCCTACCATCTAACAATCTTCCATCCATAGCATCCAGCGCGTCCTCTGCGTCTCGCTTATCGTAGAACCTGTAAAATAGTCCTTATCAGTACTATTCAAATACAATTATCAACTTCTCCAATATCTCTATTCTAATATAAAACTTCTTTTCTACAAGATATCCGCTTTCAGACTATTATGCTAGGCATCAACGATTACCGATGATACTGAACTGCAGTATGGATATTCAAGCGGCATAATGACGTCATTATGCGAATATATGTTGCGGTATAGAAAAATATCGTAATAAAAATTAAAAGGGTGAAGAGAAAGACTAGAGAGGCTCACCTGACGAATGCAAATCCACGGCTTTCCCTGGTGAAGCGGTCTCTGGGTATGTAAATGTCGCCGACTTCGCCACATCTCTCGAACACGCGTCTCAGATCCTCCGGCGTCGTTCTGTAGGTGAGATTGTCCACCTTCAAGGACACCATGCCGTCTATTCGCGGCGGTGGCCTACCGTAGCTCATTTTGCTCAATTTCTCAAGCTTTCCGATGGGGATGGAAACAACGCGGACCGATCAGTTCCAGATTAAGTAGCACACGTCCACGCACGTTAAAGACAAAATGGCGAGTGACGGAAGAACACCGCGACGGGAAGTGACGCGCATAAGGCTACCCACTGCGCGAGTCAAGTCACTTCCTTTTTTTTTACAACTAACCTCCAAATTATTTCTACAAACCTTCTTATTACACTAACAATTATTTATAAAAAATGCTAGAATTTAATTAATTGCATATATCGAATTCGAAAAAAAATATGATCGCTGAAAGACGTAGTTAATTAATTTTTCTGGTAAAATCAATTTTATGCAAATAGTGTTTCTTTAGCTGTGCGTTTAAATATTTTATAAAAATTAAATTTAGCATTTTTTTCGTTAGGTATCTATGCTTTATCAAAAATTAAAATTGGATTTATGTTCGGTTTAGTGGTTTGTGAAGAGTGGAATGACTCCAGTCGTCCACTTCCGGTCGGCTTCAAATTTAAAATTCATGTCACGCTCGAACGCTTGAATTTGAAATTTTCTACGAATACGTTAGAACCGTGCACGCCTTTAGAATGATTATTTTTTAAATCGACAAAAAAATTTGGAGTTGGATTTTTCGTTCTCGTATATAGGATTTTTCTTTTTATATAAAAAATTAGAATCTGTATGATACATTCGACACGGCGTTCGATGGTGACAAACACACACGCATACACACGTACATACACACATTCACACAGAGAGAATCGTAACAGACAAAATCGATTAACGCATTATTTCTCTTTTTTTTTATTTAAGTTTCAATGAAGCTGCATCTGTGGTATCACAACAATGCCCTTGCATAAGATGCCCCCCGTAAAGAGTTCAATTGTAATCTTGTCAACATTCGCCTTAGATACGAAAAAAAACACCTCCAAGACTCCGACATTACAGCTTCGATCGTGTTCTTATTTTTCTTGTTTGTTTTACACGGTTCACGAATCGTAGCAATCTTAAAAAAGGGCAAAACGCGATTGTTGTACATTTTGGTCCTTTGCCCGGCTGTGTCTGTTGCGTCGACATGTTTGCGCGAGACAAAGCATACTCTCGTGTTGAAAAAGTTGCTTGAAAAATCATCAGAGGGGTAGAAGAAAACGAAAATCTAGGCAAACGTGCTGACAACAAACACAGTTCGCACACAACTTTGACTTAGCTAGGCGGTAGGCGCGAGAAACAAGAGACGTCGAGTAATCACAATTCTCTCTCTCCAATTTTTTTCCTTTTTCTATCGAGGTATCAAGGTACATGGGGTGGCCCACCTAACTCTATTACTCGAAGTATTTCTACATTTAAAACATTTACAAAATATTTTCCACAGAAATATAAATTCCACTCGGGTCATTGATTCGATGAAATTATTTTCGTTCTACGAGGAGGTCTCAAGGACGAATGAAAGTCATTCTATGCGGAGGCCTCAAGGACAAACTAAAAATTTTACCGCATTCTGTAAAAAAGATAAGAATGACCTTCGTTTGTCCTTGACGCCTGGCATGTAGAATCAAAATAATTTCGTTACACAACGTACTGTGTGAAACTATAAAACTATTATGAAAATATTTTCAAATGCTTGAGATAGAGGAAATGTTGCAAGAGATAAAGTCAGGTACCCTGTGTAATAAAAGTGACAGGGATAAAAAAAGATTGATTCTCAAAATAATTTCCAACAAATCACATAGCTGACAGGTTTCATTCGCTTATCGTTACCGTACAAAAAGGGCTTGTATAAGAGAGACAAACAAGGAGAAAGATACTAAAATGATTCGATTTGATGTCAATTGATTCGAACCCGCATGTTTGGAAAAATTAGGTACAACCTGCTTCGGTATTTTATAAATTAAAATGTCCCACGATTTTACAATACGATAGTAAAATATAAATATACAGGATGTTCCTAAAATGTTTGGTCAGGCTTCACCAGCACATGCAATAATATAACACTTCAATTTCACCGCTAATGTACAATTTTCATAGTCCAAGATTCAAGAAGGAAACATTTGTATACTTATTTTTATACAGTTTCTTTTTATCAATCTACATTTTAGCAGTCTGATGGTGATGTCTGATCAAATATTTTATAAACATCCTCTATATGTAACATACAAGGTGATTGTTTTATCAGTACCAAACATGTTTCTTGTTACTAACTAAAATACTTGAGAAAAATAGTTATGAAACAAAAGAAGTTTCACTATTTTTCATGAGAAATAAACTCGCTAAAATTTTCAATAATCAAAATTGAAGCTCTCCATAAAGAACACTGAAACTTTTCCATTTCCTTTATACATTTTTAGTTAGAAACATGATTTTGTGTACTGATAACATCTACACCCTGTGTGAGGTGGTTCGATGCAATTGGAACCATTCAAACAATACCATGAACATTGATACTACTGAGAAAGTGGTTCGGACGAATATCGTACGGTTCAAGAGAGACCAGAGGCGAAACGTGATCGTGTGACAAAGGCGAAATCCAATTTTCTGAATACTTTGAGAGGCTTTTTCATACTACTTGGACGACGCGACGTCTCTTTGGGTAAAATCGAAAAGGGCGCGGGACGTCGCCCCGTTCAAGCCACCGCTTACACTATTTACTATTCAACAATTCGAAAATACTTATAATAATACACACAACCTTGAATAATCTCAACAGCTGCTGGCCATAGCCTGAACTAACTTATCCGT
This sequence comes from Macropis europaea, assembly GCA_916610135.2. Classification (NCBI taxonomy): domain Eukaryota; kingdom Metazoa; phylum Arthropoda; class Insecta; order Hymenoptera; family Melittidae; genus Macropis; species Macropis europaea. The sequence goes on along the minus strand of OU744344.1, from coordinate 16,438,517 downwards.
AGATACAATCCGTGGATACAAAAGTAATTCATCTTTCTCTCCGCTATTGCTACGACGCGTATACATATATACTTCACAATAATGCCATCTCGCGGTTCCAAATATTTGTGTCTTTCTCTTTTTTTTTACATTTTCTTTTAATCGATTCGTCAAAGTTAGTTGTCCGGTCGATCAAAGCTCCGCAACATTCTTCGCAGAAAAAAAAAAAAACTCTCGATCGTGTACACACACCTTTTTCCTCGTATCTCGTGTTTTTTTCGCTCGGCATTTTCTCTGTTAATCGCGTGTATACAAAAAAATAATGCGTCAGGGCACTCGCGAAACCTCTGTACATATTTCCGCTCGAAACACCGTCATCATGAACGCTGCCTCGCTCGAGATTCTCACAGTTAATTTCCCTTAGTTTTACAATATTACGCTCGATATAAAAATAATACTCAGTCGATTAGTACAGATTAATACTCGTGTAGAACTGGGCGAAGGGGTTTTGGCGCTTTCGGCAATTTCGATCGCATATCTTTTTCGTTTCTGTGTTATGTTTCTTGCATCATTCACAGTGACTCAGGTATCTCTGCGATGAAATCAACGTCCACGGTCACGGAGACGGACGGAATAGTGCTGCAAGTGTAATCGAGACTCTTATCGTTCTTATCGCTCGTTCGCGAAAACCCCTTCTCTACAATAATTATGCATCGTTCTCTTCGTCGCTGTTCTCCGGGCTTTCGTACACGCCCGTCGAACAGCGTCGAGACGCCTCGCAGTCACGACTTATCATTTCTGACAAAGAAATTTGTTGTCACATGACCACGAAGCAACTCGATTTTTTTTTTTGGATCTGGTTCCAACCCATCGTTCTACCTTGCTGAAGGGGGACGGGTCGCTTTCAGTACACTAATTTCACACCTGACGAGAGCATCTCGCGAGCTGTCGCGCGACGGTTGACATAAAATAAAAATCGAACGGCAGCTCGTGCGATCCGCTCGTTTTCCAGCGTTCACGTTAATGATGACATTAGAGCTATAAGTTACAAGTTTAGAGGCACATTTTGTAAGGTGAAGGTAGTCGAATGAGTTGAAAACAACGATCCTCGATCGCGTCGGAACGAACAGCAGCGTGCAACGATTGAGCGGATTTCTCCGCGATTATCATCGTCGAGCCGCGGAATACTGACCGGTCAGGATCATTTTATTCAGCCACATTCTGCGTCCGGAGAGCGAAGTTGAAACGGTGGAGGGGGTAACTCACCGATGACCTTGAACCGTCAATATTTCGCGCCTCGACAGTATCATTTTTTAAACGCTTGTATTTTAATGAAAATCCTCCAGGTGAAGGCACCGAAAAACATTGACCGTCTGCATTTCTTTCGTTCTGTTTCTTTTTTGTTTCAAACTGAGTGTCTCGCAGAAGAAATGAGGAAATGACCGTACGCGCGGTGCCTGATCGTACAAACTAACTCGTTTACACAAAAAAAAAATGAGAGAAAGAGAGACAGAGAGAAAAAAGAGCGAAACTCGTAATGAAGTACACAAATGTAGAAACAATAAATTAAGCCAGTCGTTGCCGAATGTCTTACGCAAACGTCGGTGCAAAAACAGTGAATACAATAAATTATACTTTAAATAATTATTTAAAAGGGAGAGGAGGGTCATCACTTATGTAAAAATAGACGTACAAAAACAAGGACAGGGCGGGGGCTGGGAGGGGACATTGGGATGGGACGAGCGTAGGGGTAAAATAAACTAAATAATTTAATAATTAAGTAAGACAAATCTCGCCGTTCGGGGATCCGATCTGCTTTTAAGTAGTGTTGGTTAAAACTCTTAACAGCTAAAAAGTCAAACGCGTAGAATACTGATACATAAAAAAATCTATAAGAAGCCTCAGCTTATTTTCTTTTACCATTGTTAAAAACGACGAACCGTACACCACCGCGCGTGTGTGTGTGGCGGTCTTGCAACTAAATCTTATTTAAAAAAAATAGAAGAAGAAGAAGAAGAAAGAAATAAGGATCATTATCGTTAACGTTTATAGTCAATCGATTATCATTAATATAATAATAGCAATACTCGATTCCTTCTCGGTTCTACTAATTATAAAAAATATCCTCCTCTAGTTTCAGAATTAGTAGAGAGCTCAAACCTAATCTACTTACGCGCCTACGTTGGTAATAATAATAATAAAAAAAATATATATATAATAAGGATAATAATAGTTATGCTTTTTTTTGTGTTTGTTTAACAAGCTACCGCGAGCCAGATACGTGTATTAACTGAGAAAAAAAATGCCTAACGAAGTAACTGTCCATTTCATCGTTTTCTTCCTTTCTATCAGCGTTATTCATAAATAAGTTCATTCCTTTCGCGTATGGTACACTTAGTTTAAAAAAAAAAAATATATATGGTATGCTACAATGTTCTGTCAACAAAGTTTAAAACTGGCGATTCAGGGCTGACGAACAATCGGGCCCCGTGTACTTTAATTAACTGGTTACTTTCGATTTCATTCCCTACTAAGGAGATGTTAAGCCTAAAAGCGATACGTATCTTTTAAATAAGTAGAGTGAAACCATCCTCGATGAACCGTATTAAATAATGGGTACTTACAATTTACAATAACAATGAATACGCTTTAAAAATGACAGCTGAAATCTCTAAGAAAGTTTTTTTCTTTAGATTGTTACTGCGGTAAAAATAAATAAGATATAAAAAAAATGGGTCTTTCGAGACTTATTTAAAAGATATGTCACTCCTGAACCTGCTTGCGAAACAGGAAAAAGTATTGAATATGTACTAAATGGAAGGATCGTTTCAACGCATGAGAGAGAAGCTTAGCAATCTGCCATTCGGATCGCACTAGTGAAAAATCTCATCACTATTTATGCCTCTTCCTTCAAATACTCATGTTTTCAATATTGTGATACCCAACTCACAGTGCCATTCCTATTGATAAGAAAAATCAAGTTACAGTAAATTTCAAATGCATTGTTACTTCATCATAATGCATACATTGCTATTCATTAAGTGCACGTATCCTATACTTCATTAATTTAATTGAAAACTTTACAAAATGTAAGTCACATACGCGAATTATTCTATCCCGTAATTAAATATGTAAGTAAAAACTGTCTGTTAGAGTCATTAAAAAAGAGGAACAGCACTGGTTCGCGGTATCGTTGGTACTCGTATATTAATATAGAATAGTATGTTTGTATATATATAATATTTATATATATATATATATCTATACGAGTGTGTTCATAAGGCTCCTTTGATAACGACTAAAAACTAAGTTGCTCCACGAGTTGCTGCAAGCGAATTTGTGAGACTCTACGAAGCGCCGTTGAAGAGATATCACTGATAAGAAGACACGTATAAAAGAAGGGGGGGGGGGGGGGGGGGGGGGAGAAACGAAGAAGAAACATGTAAATGTTGCGTGTGACGTCATGAAAGAGAAAAAAAAAAGGATAAAACACGTTAATTTTTATCGTATGCCCTTAACTATACTCTATGTTACACAGACTAAATCTATTTTTGGCAAAGTTGTTTAGGTATACAATGTTAGATATAACGATACATGAGTAGATGCACTGGCCATCGTATTATGTGCTATTTAAAGTTCCTTAATACCTGTTCGTTAACGCATGATCTGTACACGTTCTGGAAAAAGAATAGATCAGTGATAGCCCTTAGAAGAAGGAGGAGGGTAACGACAATAATATTAAGACGACATGTTAAGTCAATTAAAAAAGGGAAAACATCACAGCTTCACGGATACTACTGGTCGATGAAACGAGCAATTTTGTTTGTACCTAATTAAAAAAAAAAGAATGAAGCGAACAAAGCGAAGAAGAAAAGGGATTCCAGCGAAGAGAGGACTGCGGAGTTCGTGGCCGCCGGCAGCAATCGTGGAGCAATAAAATTTGTTACTTTTAACGTCCGGCATACAAATGAATGTTTATCTAAATATTACTTCCTGAAGATTCTTGTATGTTTGTTCATTGTCGTCGACGAGAGAAGAAGAGAGAGAGAGAAATAGAAAGAGAGAGCACGTTAACGAGTATTGTATGACGACAATCTATCCTACGTACCATCGCGTTTCATATTGCTTTCGGAGTCTTAGTTTATTATGGTGGTGCGCTGCTTTGCCTATTTAAGTACAATTTATTATTGATGACTGTGTTTTAATGACAGTCGAGAGAAGCCTTCCGAGACATAGAGAGAAAGGGAGAGAGACACAGAGATAGAGAGAGAGAGACAAAGAGAAAATAGAGAGAGAGAAGGAGAGAGAAGAGAATACGTAAAAGGTAGAAAAAGTATTAAACATGTTTACACCGGCAGTCTCGTGCTCATGTAAAAAAATGTACCTACATCATCTAAAATTAAGACTTTTATCTGTAAGTAAATGTGATCGGGTACTTACTGCGCGAGATTAACAGCTAAATAAAGGGAAGAGAGAGGAGATAAATCGCTGAAAGGCCACTAGAGTATGATCTTTAACATGATACTGGCATAAATGTAATTTGGCAAAGCTCAAATTACCGAATACGTATCGGATAATCGGTAAACATCGTTCGTCGCATCGTGTCGCAACCGTTTTCTGTTCCATCAGTAGAATAATTTCCATCTTTCCCGTTCTTCAAGACTCGTGTGAAACACCTTCGTTTCGTTAATTAAAGCCGATTAAAAAATACATCTTTTACAGCTCACTAGTTAAATTCAGCTGGGTCGTTTCTTTGTTTCCTTTTCGCTTAACATTACGCAAGACAACGAGAGTATTATGATTGTTACGTCACCGACAGCTAAAAGCCCGTGGAACAAAACGGTGAAATTTCGTTCACTAAACAGTTTAGTGACAAATCTTTTCATTATCTTCTTTCGACTTCTAAGCCTTTTCGAACAGTAAACCGTGTAGCACCGTTCTAGATATATTTACTTTCACTGGTGACAGATTTCGTATCTTACGTCACTAAGAAAAAACAGACAACGACCACCATTTGTTTCCTCTTTTCGTATTTTTTTTCTTTTCATTTCGTACGCGAAAAATACGTGCGACACCGAAAGAACAATTTGCGCGTGTTATGTACAACGATCGCCCGTCGCTCTCTTACAGCTGCAAGCGTAGAAAATTTTGTATAAAAATATTCTTCGTATTCATTGTATATATATGTACACATTTTGAATTAACCACGTAATTAATACTGCGTATTTAATATCATCGTTCCTTCGTGCGCTCTGCACCACGGGCTTGGTAGCTCGAGGGAATCGAATCCCACTAATTCTACCACCTGAAACGTTCTCGAGACCGTGGAGAAGTAGAAGAAGAGAGACAAAGAGAGAGCTCGAGAAAAAAATAATCATGGTGATTATGGACGAGAATCGGTGGCAGAAAGGAGAAGGAGAACGAATCTCGTCTTCTACACCCTGTGTTATCACCGGACAGGCTATTCTGTCTAGAGATTCTTTGTTTTAAATATATATACCTAGACGTATCGTTCTGAAGCCGGCCAGAATGTTTCAGTGTGCCTCTTCTGACAACGACGTCGCAACTAGGTTCAACGGTACGTCCGAAACATTCTCATCCTCTCCCTCCTCTGTTTCTTCCGCATCCGCGGATAAATGACATTGTTCTCGTCCTTCTGCTTTTACATGCTGCAACGAACATAAAATTAGGATTTACAATTCCATTGTCTGCTCTTTCATCGATTGTACACTTACATGCATCATGTAACTAGGTAAAGGAAGGGAATAATTAAGTTGAGCGGCCGGAGGTGGTGGATGGGCACCAGGTAAACGGGGCGGCGTTAGCGCTGCCATCATTAAATGAGGTTGAATCTGTCGTCGAAGGGCCGCTAACATGTCTGCACTTTCTGCGTCCATTTGTTCAGACTGTGGAGGCAAAATCGTGTCTCCTTTTTCTGAAAAACACCCATGGTACAAAAGAAGGAACAATTAAAATATTTTGTACAACGACATTGTCATTCCTACTTCTATGCCTCGTCGGTTTTTCGCCTTTGGGTCTACGTCTACGCGTGTGTATTGTATCCCTTCGCATGGTAACTGGACGATTCACTCCGTGAAGTTTGTAATACAGTCCACAAGCGTTACAAACCATTTCTCCCTTCATGTTTCTTCTCCAGATCGTCGTGGTCATGGTGCCGCAGTTCGTGCACGACATGTCAACCTTTTTCGCCATGTTACCGCTGTGTTGATCGAACTGTGGTTTCTGATCTTCCACCTGCATGATTGCAAAGCGTATAAAATGTTGCTCGTAACAATCATGGACATACATCAATTTTGTTTATTTACATGAAGATCTTGAAACTGCAATTTTAATAATACAGATTGTACCTTCACCTTCATTTTGTTCGACCACGCTGTGAAATCTTGTGCTTGTTCTTCGTTAGGTTCATGCTGATAATTAACGATATCTGGACTCGTCGGAGCCTTACTGGGATAACTCTGTTTCCTACGACCCTTGGTCTCTTTTCGACCAACACTGGCGGGACTAGATGGATTACTATCCACCGAAGTACCCTAAGTATAATAAAAGAAAGCAATAACATATTTATTATTACACTGGTTAAACAAGTTTCGCTTGCAAGTCCGTAATTGTCTGGGCACGAAAACCTGACAGAGTTTAACTGCACTTGCAGTTCGAAAATACGATCAATAAGGAGTTTGCCGAGGGTTTGGAAAAGCTGCAGTAATTCCTGGCAGGTACCTGTTATCAGGACAAAAAGCTAATAGAATAGAAAGTGGCACAAAGGATACTGCAGTCCTGTTCCTTATTATGGACGAAATTGAAGAATTCCTTCACACGGAACAAAGCGCGTTTTAAAATCTATAGAAACCCAACTTATCTGAACATCTGTTAACAGCGGGTTGACATGGTGGGCTTAGCGCTTATGGCCTATCACAAAGACCTTCTCAGTTATCTATTATCTACAAGGCCTACCACGTTTCTTACCTGCAGGCAGATGGAACCTGAATAGGTCCCGAAAAGGGATCCCTTGACACCCAAGGGTCACCTGACCTGTCTTCTTTTCTATACCTGCAGATCTCTTCTGGTATTTGCATTGAACAAACTGCAAGGACTTCCCATGGTAGCAGAACTTTTATTTGCACGGAGATCACCGTCAAAAGAGTACGAACATAAAAGGAAAGCAAAGATTTTCCCGTTCTTCCATAAATCTCGGCATTTTGCCTGAACGTATAACTTCGAAAAAAGAGTCAGGTTTAAACGCTAACATTGTACAGGATGCGCTGATGTTCATCTTTCAAACTTTTGCGGATATGCAAATAAACGAAATATATGTTGTTTTCTGAATTTCGAATTATGCTTGGGAAGTCCTGGAGGTAATTGCAGAGAAGTTCTTAGCATTTTTTTTTTTTCGAAGACTATAAATATCGACGGCAATATGCAAATTGAACTTGAAATATTATCTGAAGTCATACAAACCTTGTTTTCTATACACGGGACATTAGTACGATTGCCGAGTACAGAACAGTCGGGTACGGTACGTTCGATTGTTGTTCCTTGAGTGTCCCTGTAAAACCTAATTTGCGGTGATATTCTGTCAGAGTCGACAGCAGTGATACCGATTTGTCTGTTGTTGATTAAAGAACGCAGGAGATTAGTTGCCTCGCCAGTAAATCCATTGTTAAGTTTGTCACCATTTGTCCTTGTTATCTCTAAACTCCTGTTGCTGTACGAACAATAAAAACAAAACATATGTTTGTTCCAGTTCAATAAAGAATGCAATAATGTAACAAGAATACAATAGACAGTATGTAAACAAACATTTCTGTAGTTCATAGAGTATTTACTGTAACACCAGATGATGACAAAGTTATCTTATCTTTCAAGAAACACCTGTTGTAAGTAGCAGTTACTTTGGTAATCCAAAACGTAAATATGTGTTAAGCATACAGAAACATATTTGAATAGACTTAATCAGTGACAGTGAAAATCTATGTTTGGGATTTTCAGATTACTTCATTGAGCAAATAAAAACACTCAAACAAACGTCGATGCATTACTTCTCGAGCGTTACACTCTCATCAACGTTGTATTAGACGAAATTCTTACACGACTAAATGTTCAACGAATCAACGCGAATTCTTGTTACTCACTTTGCTAACGCTTGCCACAGCTTTGTCGTTTCCTGATCGATATTCGTATCTGAACAATTGCTTTCTGGCGTGTCCATTCTATTCACGGGACTATGATTAGGGGTACTCGATTTCGACTCCTCGTAATTCGTTTCCATCTTCATTCTCTTGTTAATTGTCATGTCATAACCATTCTCTTCCCCCTCTGTGTCCTGGTCATCCCGATCTTCTATTTCTAATCTGTCTGGATCAGAACTGTTCGAGCACGTGTCATCTTCTGGCTCACACTTAATGTTATCATGCTCGGGCATGTCACTGGTGCGCAATTCCAAATGATGTGTTTGCGTCTGAGGTATAACGTTTTGATTAATGCTGGCCGGAGAATTAGGCTCCTCATTGAACAATGTTTTGTTCAATTGGAGAAACGATTGTAGAGGGCTTAAGCCTGCTACTTTGGCAGTGGAGAAAGACTTCTTCTGGAACAAACGAAAGTGATCTTTATTGTTCATCCAGCACTCGATTTTTTATTTATTTAGAACTATATGAGTTCATATAAAAAACAAAACAGTTAAGTTTAATGTTTATTGCAACTCAGATAAACAAATATTTGCTGTCTCAATAATCTGTAATGTTCTGATATTTGCACCTTGTACCCATTTAGAATCAATTTACAAGAAAATAATTAGCTATGCATGTTTTTTCTGCACCACAGTCACTATCAGACTGATAAGGTTAAAGTTGACTGCATTAAAGAAGACCCTGAAACGTCTTACATAATTACTGATATATCAGAGCACAGAAGCAAGTAAATGCATGTATTACAGATGTGTTCGAAATACATGGAACGTGCAAGTGCTGAAGCATTCTTATCTACAATCACATGTTACACGTTCTCAGTTGCATCATTACTTGGAATGAAATGACTGCCTGCTACTGTCAGCATGTATTAAATTAAGTTTTATTCCTCCATCAATAGACCATATGATATGTTTGAATTGTAAAGTCACAGATTTCAATAAATTATATTACACTTTTATTACATGCATAGAAAAAACATTTAATTAATACCTGATCATCGTGTGATGATAACTGCTTGGCATAATCCAGGTACTGTTTGAGTATGACGTCAGATTTGTGTGACACTTCACGGAAGTTGTGCAGTACATCCAACTTGTACACGCATCGGTGACAAATGATTGGTGGCAAAGAATCTCCATCTTTCACCTGAAGAGAATGTAATTACAGGATTGGCTTTAAGATCTAATATCAAGATATGTAAAGTAGATGTATCATATACAATAAAAGCATTTCTGAAAAACTAATTATCGCATTCAAAACTCTTTGTCAGTTGCATTTAAAGCAAACAAGGTGTTTCTGAACCGCATACAGTGAAATCTTCATTTTCCCAGCATGAAATTAAGCTGTTCAATTCTATTTATAGTAGCACTGATTGGTAACAGAAGTAACAGAAAATGATAATAAGTTCTCAATTTAGATTCTGCCTGACTGGAAAGGAATAAAACTACTTTCATTTTAATTATCTCTGTAGGATATCCCAAGGATAAATCCACGCAGAATCTAGATTAAACAATAATGTCAAAGAAAAAACACAGAAGTAGAACATAATGCTGCCATCAGGCTGTAGAATGTTTACAGATCAATCAGATGTTCTTCTATCCATAGTTCAAACTATTCTTTACAGTACCAAGAAAAAAAAAACAGAAAACTGCACCTAGATCCATAGGAGCGGATTCGATCATTTCAGACGTTCAAAACGGACAGACACATAATCCCGTCTGGTCTCATTGATACAGATTCATGGCGAATTATTTTACAAAGTAGGTTGGACGGAAGACGGTTTCTTCCTCCAGAAAAGAAGAACCGTGCGAGATCGGTAGGACGAAACGATCAGGGATGAGAGTCGAATGTGACAGCGACTCGTGGAATCCGCGTGTGAAACCTGATAACAGGCGGTCTAAATAAGGAGCTGCCTCCCCTCCCGGTGGGATCGAGCACGAGCACAGCTTATCACTGCCATTTTAAATGGCCCCGTGAGTCGGCTTATCTCGCGGACACATCTCTTGCCAAACTTTCTCCCGTGGCACGCGCACACACACATGTATCCACGCACGGCGAGGCGGAGCGAGAGAGACGGGGAGAGAGAAAGACAGAGGAGACGGGCTGGAGTGCGAGAGAGACGGTGAACACGAGGCGAACGAAGACGGACGTCGGTGGGACGAGGACGGAAGATGGACGGGAGCTAGAGAGAGACGGAGACACACGGATAAGAGACACACCACAGATGGTCGCGTCCGATTTATCGTCGTCGGATCCGGCGAAATGTCCCCGCGAGACTCACCGTAATCGACAGGCACGTCAGTATCTTGTCGGCGAAATTTCGCTGTGCGCCCTCCTCCTCGAATATGGACAATTTGACACCGTCCGACGATAAACAAAGGCGACACAGCTCGTAGAACTTGGGCGGTACATCGAACATAATTGTTGAGAGCTCCGGCTACGTTGCGCCCTGCGTAAAGCGCGAGTCATCAAGAGACGGACTGATCTCTTCTTTCCACGGACCGACGTGCGTGTTGCTATCTTTCTCCACTGCCACTGCGCGTTTAGCGACGAGGAAGGGTACGCGATCACTTATCACAGTCACCGCCGCGGCTCATTGTCAGCGGCACAGTACACACGGTCATACGTTTCGGGCTACCACATAGACGGCCGACAACGCCGGAGCACCTGAGTTTCTTCTACTTCGGTTTCGCGGACCTTACGCGCGGCGGCGCCACATTCGAACTCCAAGAATTGAAATCGCCGTTCGCGCGGACGTTGCCCGATGAATTACTCTCGAGACCCGAAAACTGGAGTCATTAAACTTTAGAGCTTTGAAAATTCGAGAAAAAAGCGTGCACCAAAATGTCCCATGGCAGAACACGCGTTAAATCGAATATTTTTTTGTAATAATATGTATGATGCCAATCGTTTAATTGTTAAGCGCTCCAAACTGCAAAATATGTAGTGAAATATGTATGTTTTATAGCGGACAATATACAGCTGTGCCTGGACCAGTACAGTGACCCGTAATATACGGTGAACGATTTTTTAGAACTCAGATATGCGTTTATCGGCTGCAAAGGGTTTAACGATTTCGTCTGAAATGACGTCACTGGCGCGTCAGATGACTCCGAGATGATGATTCGCGAAGACAAGTATTTAAATCCCGTTCTCCTAAACAGAGAGCATCCCAAAAATTGTACGTTTTGTAGTTGTTTCTTCATCCGGAACAATCTTCATTGTTTTTCTGACACTTTCTGTACAATAAAGTATATGAATTGGGAATTAAAATTGTTTTAATTAAATTGTACGGTAGAGTTAACCGTTTAACATATGCGTGAAGTCTAAGCACCAAATCCAAAAACTAAGTTATCGAGTAGTACCGACTAGTTCTTAAGGCCATTATAGTGACCGTTCGCGTATAGAAGGCTACTTTTTCAAGCCTTAACAATATGCCTTCCGCGTTTAAAAGATTGAACATTTAATCTTCTAAAAAAATAGATGTACAATATAAGATCAAATATAGAATGCAAGGAAATCGGTAAAAGTAAACGAATTCTCGCGCCACGCCAGTCAGACGTAGCGCCATCTCTCACTCGAAATTTTTCTGGACCATCTGCTTTTCAGATAAAAAATGATAGCACACCTGCGCTATCATTACATTTTTGATGATTCATGAATGTCTAAACTTGAATAATTGTATGCAAACAAATGTGGCACATGACACGATGGGACAATGTAGGAGAATGTTAATTGTTCGGTGTGATAATCGAACGATTATAATTTATCACTGATAACGATCATTTATTACATAATATTACGCAATAAAACCATATTTATAGAAAAAATTAATGCTTCCTTTCATTCCTTGCTTCATCTCATGACCTGTCGTTTCTTCTTGCGCTTCGAAATTATTTCGGACGACCGAACGTTCGATCAGCCGGTGTTCGGATTATCGGGGCTCTGTTGCATTTTTGAATGAAACAATAATCGAATTTGTGTGACCTTGACCAGCCTCCCTGCAAAGAAGTTCTAATTTGATCAAGCATTGGCTAATATGGAAAAAGGCGAGTTATATTTATTCAGAGTCGAATGAATGATAATAGGATTTAATTCAATCAAAGCCCGAGCTGCAGTGCAACGACGAGATCTCGGCTACTCAAGGTCACCGCGTGGAAATTTCGTATTTCATTAAGAAACACGAGCATGCATCACGCTACCGTGACATAAGGTTCGCAAGCGATTGCTTAGGTTCAGAAATTGTGAATCATCGAAAATCTAATAATAGCATGCTATCATCTTATCCAGAAGTGTAATTAACGTTTCACGGGAAAGATGCGAAACATGTGTCGTGCTTATGATGCTCATGAATCCCTTGTCAGATCCATTCAGCCGAATGAAAAAAATTCGAGAACTTTTCTGAATCCTTCGATCGCAGAAACGCGTACGTTCCAGTTTTCGGATTACGTCGTTAAACTTATTTATATTCGCGTAACAGATACTCCTTCCTCGTTTCTATGCACCTTGATGAAACATAACTGTACTCTCGGTATCTTGAATTATGAATTCAGCCTGGATATCACGGCGACTGCGATTTCGATCTTCACCGAAACCGGGCTCACGCTATTGCGTGCTAAAAAAAATGTGGAAAAACGTCACGGTGCATGATGTAACGGAATGTAAAACTACAATAAACGCAGATTATACCATTATCAAAAAACTGTCTCAATACACTGAATCATAAGGATAGAATTGTCAGCTTATTCCCATGTTATACTGTGTCGAGAGAACGATTAAAAAATTAATTAGCAACTTTTTGATTCAATGTCATGCATTGGTCAGAGATCGGATCGGTGGAGGAAACAGGTTTCTTATCACGCGTCATTTTACTAGGAATTTCATTACATCGAATAAGTAGCCCAACCCATAAATAAATCAGGCGAACGGGGGGAATGACTAACGCTAGATTACGCGACCCATCGGCCACTTTCGGCCCACGCTATTTTATCACGTTTAATCCGATCATCGTACGTATAAGGTTACGATACGGTTGCCCATGAATCTTAAAACATCTTTACAACTCACGCATTACCCCTTCAGCTGCAAAATAAACATTTGTACTTTTGCCCACGCCGGTCATCCTTTTCCATATTCATTGTTTGTAACATCTTCCTTCAGCTTCGTTTCTTTTCTATGCCTTTGCATAAACGATCATTCAATACCGCCTTCTTGTATCAACATATAGCTTTTTTATTATTACCGTGTATAACAATATTTACACAAATGTACAAGTAACACACATTTTACTAAATGCATGTTTGAATCACACAGTGTACCAGTCAAATACGGAGCAATTAACATTGTCACCTCACACAGAGAAAGAGAGCTAGAACGTGCTTGTTTTTTAATTGTATGCTTCGGAAAGCATTTGTTTTGCGTGTAACAGTACCGAGATTCATTTCTCTGTTCTAGCATTAGACATCATGAATATTAATCAGAGATGAGTAATTCTACTGTAGGTACGTACACTCCCTGCATAGAAGCATGATGGACTGAGAAAAATAGTCTTATCAGTGCGTTGCTATCTCTTTGAAAGAGCAGTAGCCATGAATATCTTCTCCTTGCAAAATCTATATAAAAATCGTCCAACTAAAAGAATCGTTACGACTTCGTTCACTTTCGTACACTTTGTACACGTTTAGTCTTCTAGTAATATTAGATTTCAACATAACACTTTAATATCACTGATTTCTATCATGAAACGTTTGAAATCTTTTTAGATCTTGTACTTAAATTTTCATCTCGAGTATCAAATAGGAGGGAATGTTTTGAATTGAAATTATAAAGAAATAACATCTGCTTTCGCAGTACCTACTCACAAAAGCGACACAGGACCGGATACATTTAACATTTCCAGAATAAAACATCTCGTGAGGTATATACTGTACACTTAGCATGTGATAAAAGAACTTAAGTGAAATAACATTCATCAGAGCACATCTACTATTAAACCGATATCACAATTCGCTCTTAATCGTTTTCGCGTTAGAAACATTTTGTTGCTGAATAGCGTTCTCCGTTCGAGTGCTATTCATTTTGCTATCTAATTCAACTAATCTAATATTTTTATAATATTTCCTATACTTTTTCTTGATTAGTTTGACTTTGTGTTGATCCTGCTTGAGATCTACGCTAGCACCTAATATCAAATGAATGTCCTTGATGTGTGCCAGTTTCAATAAAATTATTTTCCGTTTGTTTCTAACACTTCTTCCTAGCAGACTTATGTGTCTTATTAATTTTCGATAATCGCGAAGCAATTGCTGAATGATGTCTAAACACAGCCAACGTGTTCGAACGATGCACATGTCTGGCAGTTCACCAGCGCCAGATTGACAAATATTTACAAGCGCCTCGACGTGCGAATCGCCGTCCAAATTCGCCAACACGAAGTTAACGAGATTGGGAATGGTTATGGGCACAGAAAACGGATACACTGTGCTATCCTCCTTTCTGAAACAATAAAAGCAGACAGTCTATTACATGAAATGTTTTTTTAATTACATTTCTTTTATATCGAGACACTCTGTAGAATACAAACAGGATCAATTCGATTCTAATTACCTGTTTGCGGGGAAAAAGAGAATGGATGGGAATCGATTCATATTATACTCCCATGGTAAATCATTGTTATCACCGTCGACTCTTACGAACAGAAGATGATCCATTTCGCGCAAGTAATGAGCCACTGTTAAGTATACATAAGATATCGCGCTGCAAAATGCACAATACGGAGAATGGTACATCACAACCACGTCCTGTAAAAATATCACTGAATCAGATACATTCTTTAATTACAGTCTGGTCGCGTGACACTTCAAGTTTACCTTTGTTGGATCTAAAATAGTATCTAAAAATGTTTCAGTTGTTAATTCTGGTACGCAAACGCTCCGCGTGTCTTTTGTTTCGCAGTTGCTCTTGCTTTTAAATTTCTGTGCGAAACGTCTTGCGTTATTGTTACGTAGCGTACGCTGTAAAAAACCTTGGGTATAATTATTTATAAATTGTACAAGCGCATATCGACTAAAATCGTCTTGCATAACGTATTGACTCTCGTGCTGAAATAAATAAATACTAATTAATTATTAAATAACATAGAAAGAAAATGAAGTGTCGATACTCACAGCAGTGTCTAATATAACAACAGCAGTCTTATCTTTCTTTTTCAAAATGTCTATTCCGAGGCCCTCGGCGAAATGAAAATAATGCAAACTATCGATCGCTATTAGCGCCAATGTTTTATTCACCTTGCAAACAGACTCTGTTAAATTAACATATGGATGTTCAGGTGAATCTTGCGGAAATATAGGCAGATGATACTTGTTCCCAGCTGCCCATTTTTTACAGTCTTGCTTTAAGTACGCCTGCCTCACGACGTTTGCAGCTCGCGGATCATTTTCATTCGCCGAAAATGACGCCTTATATCTGGGGCTAAAAAATAAAAAAATAGTATTAATAAAGGAAATTATTTTGAAGCTGAAGATTTGTGTACCTTCTAGACTTAAACCCATCTTGCACTTTCACCGTCATACGATTTTTGCTACAACAAACTTCATACTTTTCTTGTTGATCTTGCAAAGTGGAAACTTTAAAAACGTCTGCACCTTTGCACACATGATCAAATTTATTAGAGACCAACTTACAAACGGACACCTCACTTTCTGCATTGCCCAATGCATTCTTTTTACAGAGGGAACATTTGTTCATTACAACGTTAGCACAACAGCTATCGTTAATCCATCGTTCAATAGAAACGCTGATAGTGGACTCGTTTAACTGATTTTTGCTCTCTCTCAGAACCTTTGCACATAGTTTATTCTTCTCAGAGTGTCTGCTAATTGCTGTGCGACGATTATCACCCAGCCGATCGATTACATTTTTAGCCAAGACATTATCTGCACAGTTATAATATTGCAGTCCGATTTCTCTGATCTAAAGGATTAATGTAACGTTTATTACACAACCTTCGGATTGTGCCGTGCTTATATACGTTACTACGCACCAAATTGTAATTATAATTCTCGGAATGCAAGGGATTACGAGGCGTGAAGAGAAAAAGCACAGGCCCTTCCTTCAAATATGGTGCAAACGTTAGCGATCTTACTCCCGGAGGCTGCTGCCATAGCGCTGGTTGGTGAATGGAACTGCTAATCCAATTTAATATGTTTTCAGCAGTCCATTCAGAATCTTCCGGATACCTCTACACATTTGAACACTCAGACTCATGTAATTGTGCTACATATGCAAATGTCTCTGCTTTATGTATCCCATGTACTTAGATCACTATGCAAACATATAAACAGGTTTTCATGTACTTACTATGGATTCATACCACATCAGCAACTGTGCTGATGGGAATTTATTGACACCAAAATCCCTTTCACTGGATAATTCACTGGTGACAATAGCAAAGACCAGTTCTCTATTAGGATCCTTTTCTAAAGTGCGCATAGCAGCTTTATAGAACTCTCGGTAACCAGGAGTTTTATCCAACCTAGTAAAATTAAAATATCCTACCACAACAGCCTATAAGAATACAACAAATTACAAATGTCTTTTGAAGAATAATTTGATTGAGATCATTCAATTATACTTACATCATAACTTACAAGTAACTCTGTCAGTTGGTCTTTATGAGTTACTCTAACTATCGGATTCATAATTTCATTTAGAAATCTAATCATGTATGCTGCAGTACGTATACCCCTGTATTGTATACCACAATCCCTTGATGGATACAGCATCAATACTGGGTAACTTTGAACTTTGTTATATTGAGCCCTACATTCTGAGCTTGGATGCCAACAATTGATGGCAGCAAAAAAGATCTAAAAGAAAACTGTATTTTTCTTTTCTTATAACAAAATAAGAGATTAATTCTATAAACATTTTTCAAACCTGTGAATGATAAAATTGAGCAGTCTTTTCAAACTCCTGCCGCACCATTTGACTCTCAGCATCCCAAGGAGCATAATACATGATAAAACTAAAATCCGCTTCTGTGACTCTTTCAATCATAGCCCCTAAGTGTCCCTTATAAAAATCTAAGACAATCGAGCTCTGATTAAAAAATGGCTTGGCTGAAGGCGGTTTTGACACTTTTGGTGGTCTGAAACATAAAAAAATGAGTCAACCATTATCACCATCCTCATTCCTTGAAAACTTTGAAACTATGGTCACTGATCATAAATCAAGCATCAATCAGAAGTATATGTACCATGTAAAAGAAGAAAAGATAAAAACAATCAGTTTGAACTGTTATAGTTCTTGTGTTTCAGGGAATTTAAAATCATTGAGCATTCACTGGAATGGACAGGTAATCATATTATAGCATGTACGGTAACGTCACATGCTCACCTGAATGAATTTTTCACTGGTGAAGGGACATAACCTAAAACTTACGAGCTGTGGAGGGCAGCCAGGGCGGTGAAGGTGATCGCCAGAAAAAAGCAGATGATTTGGATGGCGTAGAAGAACATCTTGGTGACCAGTCTCTCTTCTATCGCGAGTCTCCGATCCGACTCCTTGGCCACGTCGTTACTTCCTGAGTCCGGTGCGATCGTGTGCGGGTTATCAGCATTTCTCGACGTGCTTCCTTCCAGCTCTTCCTTCAACATTATCCGCGGCCACCGAGACGAAATTAAACGGTGAACAGAGCGTTAGAACCTCATCACACGTCCCTTCTTTCGGACTGCCCCGAGTGCTTATTTAATTAGATGTAATTAGCCGGGTTTTTCGTGGCTCTCTATTGAGCCACCTGTATTTTCATAGACCGGAAACAGCTGACCGCTTGTCAACATATCGTCGATACCGCCACGCGAAGAAACAACATCGGTTTCGGCCACCTTGAACTATAGAACGCCCGCGTACGCTACCACAGTAACACACTATACTCAAATCAGTCGCTAATTAAATACTGAACTCATTCGGAAACAAAGTTGACCTGATGATCGACAGCATTCGCTATGAAGCATTCTCTTATGAGGAATTCTTCACTATTATTACGTGTTCTGTTGTGTTAGTCTGATGACTTTAGTGAAGATGAGAACCACTGAGGATCTATACCCAGTACACTGGAATACATAAGAACAATGTTTGTATTGCAACATGTTTTCATTTTAGAAACACTGTAACCTGATAAACATTGAGAAGGCATAATGAAAAGTTTACTAATTTTTTTGCCTGACAATCTTCACAAGGAGAAACCAGGGTACATGTTTGGCAAAGTAGCATATGATGACAACACAGGAGTGAAAAAGTTTTATGCCGTCGGTGTACGTAGGACAGTTAGTTTAGATACACTGAAATATAATGCTAATATAATTGGATACTATTCTGGCACAGACCACAAACGTGTGCATACAGATAAGAAGTATTTGGATTGGATTAATATATGCTTGCAATCCCCCGTTTCTTCTAAAGAAAACAGTTGTGATTATAGTCTGAAGGGTATAATAGTTAACAATAAGAAGATTTCTACTCTACACTGTCATACTGTTATTACAATATATGATCAGTTAGCTTTAAGAGAAACTGAACTGTTTGTTCAACATGCTGCAACTGGAGATCATTTTTATGAATTAATGAAACTGGTACAGAATAAGCAAATTGAAGGAGAATTGAAGAAGAAAGGAAAATTCACTTATATAAAAGAGACTCTCTTAGTCTATCACATGTTTTTATATTTTTATCCAGTCCTTCTTCTTAGCAAGATAACAAATAAATTATTACCAGTATTAAAATATTCTTTTCTTGGCTTGCATGTAAATGGGTGGTTGGAAAATGTTAAGTGGATGTTAATAACTGTGATAAAAAATAAGAGGTTCACACTGAAGACTGGAAATTATGCTTTTGCATTGATTATAGACATGTTACTGGGAATATTTGTATTACAATTGTTGCTGCATTACTTTGAATACACATCTCCATCTCAGATACTTTTGAATAATGCAGAGGCAAGTTCAAAATATGATGCAACAATAGAAGTGACATTATCTAATAGTTAAATGTTCTTGCAGATAGTAGTAACATTTTTGAAAGATTTAATACATTGGCTAATGGGTTCACCAGCAGGTTTAAAGTTGAATCATGCTCTGAACAATATGCTTGGAAAATTTTTTCTGTACCACATTCACTTATGGTGGACATTTTTAATTTTTATGAAACCTGTTATGGATTTTGCTTTTGAAGTATTGGTATCATTTGGAAGATTGGGTATCACATTCCAGATTGCAATAGCAGCTGATCTGCTAGCTCTAGTCAGTTTTCATGCTTACTGCATTTACGTATACGCAGCAAGGTATACAAATTTATACTTGAAATGTAGAATAACAGTATTACGTTTGTTCTTTTCTTTAGGCTCTTCAATATTCAGTTAAAAGGTATTACTGCCTTATTTAGGCTATTCTTGGGCAAGAAGAAGAATCCATTGAGAGAAAGAGTTGACTCTTGCCAGTACCAACCTGATCAATTATTCGTGGGGACTTTGTTATTCACAATTTTATTATTCCTCATGCCAACAACATGGGTTTATTACACAGTTTTTACTATGGTATATTAATTATAATACAATGCATTCAATTTTTAAATATTATATACATTATAGTTGTCATTTGTCACAGCTCAGACTAGCTTTAATTGGTTTTGGAGGTTTCTTGACCAGGTTGAAGTTTTATCTTCAAGTTATGCCTGTGTATACGCTTTTCAAGTGGTTACTTCATTCTTATAATACAAACAGTTAGTAAAATATTAAGCTTGTATCAGAACATTGATTTATTGTGCACACTGTAATTTTCTCATTTTTTAGGCATTGTTAATATCAAGGTACATTCCCATCGTGTGGAAGGTCCAATCACATTAATAATGACAATGGTGGTAGCACCATGGCATCGTACATGGTACAGATGTATCCCAGATACAATAGCTCCTCATCCACCCATTGAATGGAATAAAATAATAAGTAACATAATATGGGGTGAATTGCTATACCCCTTATGAATTTATTTATAACTTCTTCTGTTAATAGAACTACCTTTTCACAATATACCGCTATAAATACAATCTATTTATGACTTATATCTTTTTCCCTCTGTCCAGTAGTTTTCACTTCCTTCATAAAGACATCGAAATTTGAAGTCATGTTACCAGCCAGTTTTTGATCAATGTCATTTTCTTCTCTCAGCACAGCAAAGTATAATATCAAAACAATGAAACTAAGGGATATAACAACACCTTGGTACCAAGGATAACCGCGAGCCGATGCAGTCATAAATGCAGCTGGCATTGTTGCAGCAGGAGATGTAGAGAACTTAATAGGCTGGTTGTATTCATCTTTGTCTTCTTCCTTATTACTTCCTTTTGAAGTAGCATATCTTGGAGAACATATTATTTGAGGAGCAACAGATCTAGAAGAATATTAATTTTTTACATTATTTGACACTACTGAGCATCTGAATTTTAAACACAGAAAAGTGTGCTCCATGTGATACATAACCTTAGCACAAAATAATACTCTAAAAAAATATTATATACTTATCACTTCTTTAAACATACCTTCTTACTAATACACTTCCATTTTTTATTTGCAACACGGTGCTGATCAATTTTGTACGCATCATTTTTGCAAATGTTTATTTCTAAGAATACAATATATACAGGCTATGTGCTTGCTCAGAACACTGTGATTCAACAATTATTCATATCTCGTCAAATATATGTTGAACGGTGTTGTAATAATTACAATATGTCGCGCTGATAATTGTTATATGACTAAATAAATATAATTCACGAATTCGAATGTTTATAATAGCTTCTCGATTTTTTTCTGTTCTTGTATTGTTCGGTCGATCCTGTGTTTATGGGTGCCCACATGCGTGTGGCGGCAATCAATTTTGAACGAGGATTCTGCAGTATTTTCTGAAATTTGTCACTTGATCTTAATACAAAAACAACGGCGAATATACTATTACGTCCTCCATAAGTTTGATACTTTGTTTCTGTTTAAAATAAGTATTTAATTCGTGCGATACTATGGGCTCCGACAACACGTCAAAGTTTGAGGTTAAGAGCCAAAAATCGCAAAAACGAACAAAGAAAAAAGAAAAACCGAAAGGTGAACATTTTCTCCTGTTTATTTTCGTTTATCTATTCTGTTTTCGTAAAAATATATTCGTGACATAATTTATATTTGATAATCTTCACACAATAAGTTCCATTTAGGTTACCATGCTATTTATCAATATATTTTTATTATTAAACAATAATATAATTTACAGAGACTGTAAATAAAACAAGTAGCGACGTGGACACAGCAGAAACTGATACCGACAAAATAAAAGAGACTGATAAGCAAAATGTGGTGAGCAAAAAGCGAAAGAACAGAAAACAAAAATTAAATAGCCATAACGATAGTAATAAAGAGAAGAACAATGAACAGGAGAATAGTTTAAATATATTGCAAAAGGATGAGGATGAAGAGGATGTAAATGATACATCTCCTCCAAAAAAATTCCAAAAAGCAAAGTGAGTTAATAGCAACAAGGTAAATGTTTAAGCTGTTAAAACTTGAAGTTAAAGAGACTTTTGTTTATTTTTAGTAATCAGGAGGATACAGATGAATCTCAAAAATCTAATACAAAGGCTCCGAAGGAACCTTCTAAGAGACAACTTAAAAGAGAAAAGGCTGAAAAGAAGGAGAATGAAAAAAGAGAGGCCAGTAGGTTAGATGCAATGAAGAAGGGGTTAAACTATGTCTCAAAGGTATTAAGAATTGTATTTTTAAGATTTCAGATGAGATTATTTTAATTTTCTTATGCGACTTCATTTCCAGTGGAAACATGCAAGGAGCGAATGGAAATTTGAGAAACTGAGGCAAATTTGGCTGATGGATCATTTGTTAGATGATGCTTCCATCCCAGATGATATTTTTCCCACAGTCTTAGAGTATTTTGAAGGGTGCAAAGGGATGGCCAGGGAGCAACTGTTAAAAAAGGGCATGGATGTAATAAAAAAGGTAGAAGATGATGAAGAAAATAAAGATGAAATGGAATCTGTTGCTTACCAAAGAGCAAGAAAGCTTTTGCAAGCTTTACCCACTGAAGCATAACTAGTAAAAAATTCTACTGAAATATTGACAAATCATTTCATATTTCAATATTGAAAACTAATTAGGTAGATCAATAGAAGGAACGTGTACAAGGAAAATTTCAACATTCTTTTTGTATACTTTGGTTATAAATTTGTAATTTGACTTTTTCTTTAGGTAATGACATCTTCGCGTTTTAGAAACAATTTTTAAATTTGAAATTAAATTATAGCACACATTTATGTGCGTTTACAAAACACACATTAACAGATGTGTATATGTACAACTATATTAAATGTTTGTAAATAATTTGACAATAAAATTTATCTGTTTATTAGATGAAAAAGATTTATTCAACAAATCAACAACTCCTTCTAAATGGTAAAGTCAAGGACTGTACACGCTTCAAAAGTTGCACATGGTACATCATACTTATCACTGCAGAGAAGCTACTTGCATAAAGTATTATACA
The DNA here is from genome assembly GCA_916610135.2 of Macropis europaea. NCBI lineage: Eukaryota > Metazoa > Arthropoda > Insecta > Hymenoptera > Melittidae > Macropis > Macropis europaea. Next base: position 16,415,731 of record OU744344.1, on the reverse strand, counting down.
AACACCCAATGGACTACAGGGTTCTTTGAAAGATCATACTCAAAATTACTATATTATTCTGTATATTTATCTACAAACTGTCTAAGCTTGTCTTCATCCTGAAGACCAACAATTCTGTCTAAAACCTTTCCATCCTTCATTGCGATTAGTACTGGGATAGATCCGACCTGCATACAAAATTCAGTTCATTTGTCACAATAGAAGAACCTGGACACAGGTACCGAAGAAACAAACCTCATAGTCTAAAGCTAGATCACTGTGTTCATCAATGTCGACCTTGGCCAACAAAATCTTTCCTTGCTTCTCAGCGATCACAGATTCTATGCGAGGTGTGAGCATGCGACAGGGGTTGCACCATCTGTGAAAACAGTTGCAAATAATGGCAAAACTTGCATAAGTATGTGACAATCTGGGATGAGGGTTTACATACGTTGCAAAGAAATCGACTATCACTGGAACCTTGGACTTTTTCACACGGTCGTCGAAATCCTTTGAATCCTGGATTTTAAAAGCAGAGCAGATCGCCTGCTCCTGAGCCGGTGCGTTCGCGAAACCTCTGCTTCCCAGAGCGTTACGCACTGTTCTTATCCCGACTCGCAACATGTTTTACAATACTTTGTTTATATACAATGAGTAACAGTACTTGAAGCGAGAAGAATCGCGAACGGAGGTTAAAACGCAATACACGACCAACTGAAACCTAACCTACACTTTTGCTCCGGAAGATAATACGGTATGCGGGTTGCATCAATAGCAAGCATAGTGACCAACATTACAAAATGCGTCAGATCAAATTCTCAGCATTTTTCTTCCTTCATTCTCGTAGAATCAGCTGTGAGACGTTTTCATTACGTAAATCGTATGAGGTACTACGTTAGGCAACGGGACGGAAATTTATTTTCCATTTGTCAAATAATCGATTATCGAATAAAAATATTGTACAAAATCGATGGCGTTTCAGTAGAATATTAGAGCCGATTTCGAATTGCTACTGTACAATTCAGAAATTCTGTTGAAGTATAATTAAACTCTGAGAAGTTGCATTAACCCTTCGGCTATTAAAATCATAATAATGGTTTCTCGCGTAAGACGATGCGCCACTATAGTGGCTCAGCTGTTCCTGCTATCGATAAGTTCACTGTCGTTCATATCGATCTCACTGTTCGCAATTTAAATTTGAATATTCAAATCCTCGATCCTTTCACCGAACAATTAAAATAGCGGTCGCACAATCGGCGGCGTCGATTCTCACGCAAATATTCGCTTCACGGTCGCTTTAGCACGATAATTAAACATGCCGTGGATTGTTTGGTGGAGGGACCTCGAGGAGACCGGGTCGATAATGCGTCTAATGTGCCGCAAATGGCCCTGCGTTTCCGGACGCGGACACAATAGGACGCCCTTAGGTGTCTCGATGCGTGACGCATGTTCATAAGATTGCGACACGATCGAGGCCTCAGAAACGAGAGTGGGTCACTCGACAATCCTCAAGATCATCGCCAGTTAACACGTTCACTGTCTCATGAACGGCATGTGATTCAGAGGAATCTTGCCGCAGCATCTCCAGTCATTCAGAATGTGCAATCAGTACACCAGCCCTTTATTTTGAAAGTGGTATAAGATGTCCGGAAGGGATCAGTTTAGCTGTTCCGGTTCTAAACAATTTATTGCCAATCTCAGTGTCCTTGTTATCGAGTCAATACAAGTTTAGAAATTATTTGAAAAATTTGAGCGTGTATGCGTCTGAGACATTTCTTGGGCTTATATTGTCAACTGTAGCAAAATCATGCACATTTCTGTTAGATACATGCACTTGTGATCCTATAATTCCCATTGTAACTTCAGTAATCAGGATTCCATGTATTTTATTTCTGAAGTCTGACACACAAAATGGTACACGGTATATCAAAATGTTATGAAGCATCCTAAGAACATTAACATGAGTTAAGAAGTAAAAAAGCAAAAACAGTCGTGGTGAATTTGAAAAGAAAAGAACAAACCTCCCGGGTCTCCAATTTTTCCTCCTGGGGAGTCACTTTTGAAAACGCATATTCTAGAGTCTACAGCGATCTCAAAAGAACGCTAATTGAAATCGTAATCGCGAGAAGTTACGAAATGACCATTGGTGAGTGACCGACCACAGATGCAAGTTGCACCGCGCAATATGCACAGGTTTATAAATATTAAACCGTGACTAACGTCCTCCTCAGGATGTGACTAACAACGCGTAAGGCGTTTTATTTGCACCGGCATAACTGCGCGTATCTTTCGATGAACCACGGGTTTCTTCTTTCGTTTTGCGAAGCGTGCGACACACGGTGTGTCCCATTTCAATCGATACACTAGAATATCTCGAAAACTATTTCCGATATGAAGACACGTTTTCGAAGAAGTTTCGCAAAGTTCCTGAAATTCTTCGAGCTCCTCTTGTTCGACCTTGAATGATCCTGCGCTGAGGGTCTTTGGACTCATCAGGAAAATAGATGCAATCGCAGATTTTACATAGTGATCTTCACACGACTTTGACAGCATACCTAAAATAATAAGTAAATGTAACGTAGTAGTAGTCTGTTATAGACAGAGAGAATAAATACACGTTCTATATTATACGATAAAAGGAAGTAGATGAATGTGACTATCGTAGGGTCACAGAGGGTAGCCATTTCAAGGTCAATTTTCTCTTTTTGATCGTATTAAACCACTGTGGATCCTACCGTATGATTACTCTAAGTTTCAAGACAATAAGACCTTCAGAGAACGACTTCACATGTGTTGCACTTTGATGTTAATGAGTAGATAAAAATGTGGCCTTGAAACGCCTACTCACGGCGCCCGTATTCTGGTAAACGTGCCAAAATGGGACACCTTGTACCTGTTCGCGATACACCTGACCGTTAAAATGGTTCTCCGTGTCGAATCCTTAACGAATTGCCTGGACATACTACGTCGAACGTTCCATTCATTGTCGTCTATTATTGGATTCGTCGTTAATGATGTAACGCGATGACGAGTGCATCAGAGGATACCGTGCATTTTCGCATGGCGAACCGTATGGCGGCTTAATTACTAAATTGAATCATTTGGTTCGTGCGTTTCACGCCGCACTGATGTAACGACACACCGTGCCTCTCCCGTGTGCGCATCCTTTAATCGCTTTGACGTTACGTAAAAAGAAAACACGTTGCGCAACGCTTTCTTCTGTTCTGGGAGGACACATGGAAACCGCGGGTTTGAACTATGAGAAATTTGTTGTCCTACGTGATCATTGTTCGTTAGATCAGAAGAACTAATCTCTGAGAACGTACAGAATATATAAACATCTCTCTCTCACTCCCTCTCTCTCGCTGTACTCATGACATTAAAAGTTTCCTTTTTACATATTTGCAAACTGACTAGTAAAATGCATTTCAAGGTAAACACAAGTGGAAATACTCGACGGACTGCATGGAAAGTTTTGAAGAAACTTCAGCCAGATATTTGAAGGGGAAGTTTGAGCAGTTACGGATATTTGGAAGGGAACTCTTCAGGTGGTTAGATTCTCCTCAACTTCCAGAGAAAGAGGATTTATCGTATTTTTGTTGCTTGTTATGTAAAACGAATATCTGTTGCGTAATTTGTTTCCTCATCTCCTGACGCACTCACGAAAATAATAGATTTTCTCCATGAGAAACCTTCCGCTGAGACTCGGAACGTACGCGACACGAACGACAAGACAATAGCACGCTTTTACGTACAAACATGCGCGACATACTTTGAACCGTTTCGATGGCGATTTAAATAAACATACAGGTGTTTCGTAATCGCATCCTTAAAACGCAACCACGTGCGTGATAATGGAAAGGAAAGCTTGTTCATAAATGCGTGTCTGCGCTTCAGAGGCTGAATTTTAATAGTTGCTGAGTTATGAGAGATATTAAAGGAAATGACTTGATAATTCGCATACCACAGAAAGTATAGTATGTACATATGTCGTACGTAGTGAGGTCCGCAAGCAACGTATGACATATAGTCTTCTCATTCGCTCATTAATTAACCATTCACTAAAGTTAAGATAGAAGTTTCATTGAAACCTTATTCATTATAAATTTATTTTTAACTTGCAGAAACTTTTTCTCCTTACTACGTGTATTCACATAACGTTCTTCGCTTATTGTACTGTGCAAATTCAGCCCCCGATGTATTCACGTGCGTTTATGAAACATCCCGTACAGATCCACCACAAGAAAAGCGTATCCTTCTTCTATCTCGTTTCCCGAGATTCATGAATTATTTCTTCCTCGATTAATAACGCGATCGTGTTGCATCAGCGCACCTGCGTCTACAAAAAACAGCCAAGAATTATCTATCGACCGACCATTCGAGGCAACGAAGACGTTTAAAAAATTACGTTTGAAACGGGCGAGTCTTAAGCTATTGGTAACCCGATTACCCCGAAGGCCACGGCTACCTTGGTCTTCGTACCTTTTCCTCGGACACGAACGACGATCGCAATCCTAGAAATGCTTCTGCAAACAATCCTACGTATTATGTCGCGGCAAAACAACACGTTCGGGAGAACTGTTGCGTAAAACCTGACGTTGTTTCCTTATACAGCTACAGAGCGACCTGATTTGCAGTGTGCTCACGTACAGTAAATAGGACTCCGAAACAATATTTCTGCCTCTTTTTTTTTCTTATTGCGTCGAATGACACCGTCGTCTCGACGTTTGTCTCCTGTTTCTGTGTCAGGGCTCCAAAAAATCACTCCAGGAGATTGAACCTCTTTATCTGCAATACAACAGCCATGATACATGTGTCTATTCATTTTAATATTGGTTTAACAAATTGTTTTTAGTGGCATCTTTTAATATTTTTATTTGAAAACGGTTTACCAAGGATTCTGTATATTAAATTTGTAATGGTTCCAGCGAGGGGCACGCGGAGCCTAGGGCACGTTCCCTGGAAGGCCAGTGGGTCACCTATTCTAGTCAGCATGATGTCGGCCAGATGAAATCCTAGATCGACGGTTACCATAACGGCCAACGGGTCTCCCTTTATTTTCCTACCCCAACGTGCTGCTCCTAACCCCTGTTCCAAACGATCGCAGGCCGTGTTCCTTCATTCACAGCCCCATGGACCTCTATTTTTTCTTCGGGGCTTTTCTATCGTGCCTCGACAATTCACCGACAGATTTTTATTGAATGCGAATCGGTGGAACAGGCGCTTGGGGTCAATCTATGGACCAGAAATAATAGTAGTTTGAGCTAGTTATCTCAGATTGGAAGTTTCAATGAACACTCACGTTATTATTGGCGAAAATGCTGTGAAATTTTGGTAAAAGCAGTCGTTGGATAAAAAGGACGAATAACAAGAGAGCCGTCGAGGGTTAATTCCATCCCCTGCACCGGAAGTCGACCCCGTCGACGGGAAACGAAGTTCTTGGGTTTCCGTCGACGAATTTCTGGATTGAACAGCCGAGAATTCGATCTGAAAGCAGCGAAATTAGAAGTCTGCGACAATTCGGAATTCTGTGGCGGCGGTATCGATCGAAAGGAGTGGGCGGGCAGCGAGTTCACTGAATATTTTTCGCGTTACGAAGTCTGCCGTGAAACGTCGTCAAGTTTCATTAGACAGACTGCATTTCCACCGGACCGTGAGCTCCCGAATCCTCCGTCGCTTTGGTCTTCGAAGCGATAATGATTCAATCGGCGAGCCAACAAGCCGAACGTTTGCAAACCTGCTCGTCTGATGATCTATTAAGCTCGCCACGGTGTTCCTCAGAGGTTGGCTGGGCTGCAACGGAGAATTATGTTCCTGTTAATTGCGATATCTAAGATTCGCTTGGTAAGACTTTCTCAAATCTGCTGGAGAACCGAGTACACTGTATGCAAATAATTAGCTTAGGTTGTTTGGGTTAGATAGAGTTTCACCCCTTGAGTGGAAATGTAGAATCGATAGCACGAGTTTTCTGGGCCAAACTGAACTGTGATGAACTTCTGGCTCGCCAGAATATTTCAAGTATTTTGCAATTTATTTGTTTATCTTAGATAACGGTATTGTTTGACAAAGTAGCTAGCTTATCGGTAGTATTTTTTTAACTCGTTACTCAGCTTATCTGCAGGTTTAGAGTAATGCAGTAAATAATTGCGCGCACAGAGTTGCCTTCGAATTCGGTAGTCTGATCAGGCACATTTGCTTGTAAATAAACCTTGAAACAATGGGTTAATAACATTGTCCATGGCTGAGTTTTGCTTTTTACATATAGTTATGTGCAAAAGCTTTCAGATACATTTTGTATTCTCACTTTGATCATGGAGAATTGGAGCGAATTTTATGAATACAGAGAGGGTATTAAACCTGACTCTACGATTCTTCATCTCAATTTCAGCATTGTACTGTCACCTGAATTAATCACGAACTGTTGAACTCGTTGACTGCCATTTGCATTTAACTAAATAATTCTTAAATCTTATGCGTGTCTGAAATTGTACAATGTATAATAACGATTGCACCATTTAATAATGAAAGTTCAGAATTCGGATTATTACAATTTGCTGTACCAGGTGTTGCAGTTTTCTGTTTTAAGAAACTTCTGCACGCCATTGTTAGTACACACTAATTATATCTAACATTAATCTATATTCTATATTTGTATGCCAGTTATCGTGTAACACAGATACACGAATAGGGTTCTTCCAAACGATTTCATACTTCCACTCACGGAACACGCTGACAGAGTCTGATCGTTCGCTTTGGAAACACCCTGTACAAACGAATTTTCGATTCAAACGTTCAGGAAGCATCACCCTTTCTCCGGTCGCGGCAGCCAGTAATTAAATTCATCGAACGGATCGAATTATGGGAGAATCGAACGGGAATGACGGAAAGCAGGGGTTTCCGTTCGGCTCTTCTCTCCCTTGCGATTCGTTCGGGTCAATGCAATTTTAGATTGCCGCCTTTTGGCCCTCGTTTTGCCGAATATTTCTTGAACATTCCGTGGAATCTTAATTTAGGTCGTTGCGTCACGCATAATGGAAACAGAAGAGGAGGCCTCGTCACACGTTTAACACTGTTAGCGTAACGTTAACCTGTCCGCGAGAGTTTGCGTTGCAGGAGCTGCACGGAACATCACGTGATAAGAAGTTCTCTAATCGTCGGTTTCGTGCCATACAGGGTTCACCGTACCGAAACGATGAAAAGAAGAAGAAGAAAAAATATTGAGTGAAACTGGGCCGAACCGCACGCCGACTGGAATCGTTTACCTTTACAATTGAACTCATTTCGCACTCGATCAGGCTCGTCCTCGTCGGCTCTAGTTTCGCAGAGATTTTTATTAATCGCTCGTGTTTGTTGCAACAATTCTATTTCAAGCTGAAAGTCTGTCAGAAGTATTTGCCTTAAATGTTCACCCTCTGTTGATCTGCACGCGGTTCAGAACAATTTTGAAGAATCTTGACTTTTTCTACTTATGTACAGGGTGTAACTGATCGAAGAGTGCAATTGAGCAGAAGGTGAAAAAGAATGAAAATGTGAACACATGAAACAGATTTCCATTTCATTCTTTCATCTAACTCTTTGTATAATACTGCAGGGACACTGAGATTGGTCACCTTAAGGTCTCTTCCTTCTCTCCATTTTATCAAGCTTCACATTCACTCCAATTTTCAATATAATAAAACGCTGAATGTAGATCGTCACGTATACTCCGTTTCAGTGTGACTAAATAAATAAGAAGTGACCTTAAAGTGGCTACTTTCGGTGTCTGTGCTACAGCATCAGTTAAGACCTAAGAAAATTGATCGAAATTTCACGCGAGTCAGACGGTGAACTCGTTTAAATATCACAGAGCATTTCCAGCAGGCTTCCATAAAAATCTCTACACACCGGAAGCGACTTTACAATCTCTAAAACGTTGCTTATTAGCTAATTGCATTAAAGCCGACCGCCTCGGGTTGGTCGGGGTACCTTTGATTTACAGCCTCGCACGAAATGGTTAATCGACGAGCAACGATTTTTACTGCGCCGCTGGTAACGCGGCGGAAGGCAGTGTGCTTCCGGTTTCCCGAGCCGGTGAGCTTTCCGCAAGGTTAAAAAAGCTCTCAGACTCGTCAACTTCGCTCTTTATCGTGGCTGCGTAATTTCATTACGTACGCGGAGGGTGGTAACGCGGGAGAACAAAGGGGCGACTTCCATCAGGGACGATGGTTACAGGATTTAAAGTAATGAAAGCGCAGCGACGTTCAGCGATTCGTGAAGCACGCGAAACACGCGAGATGTCCGGCTCTTTGCGAATGAATATTTTCCAGGAACGATCAAATGTTTGCCCTTTCGCTCGATCTTCATTCTTGCTTCCCGGTCCTCTTTTCGCTGCAACCTCCTCCAGAAGCCTTGACCAACTCCTGTACACTTTCTTCGGTCAACGCAGAGACTACGGTGTCGTCGAATTTCTTGAATTAATTTTTCTGACCAGCCTACGACGCTTCATCAATCACGATACACCTAAAAAGTATACAACAGGTGGTTACATAAAAGCAGGAATATTTATTTTATTTTGAAGATTACGTAACTATGATTATTATAGTATGGACACCGAAAATAGGCGCTTCGAGATCGACGGTCGTTTACGCAGGCCTCAAAGTTTCTCGGCATTTAAAAAATTGTTGGCAGCCTTGAAACGATAGTGATCTATAGACGTGGAACAAAAACAATTACACCGTATAATTATCCTGTTGAAATTAAGCAATCTGCATCTGAAACATTTTCTTTCCATCTCGAACATTAAATAAGTTATACGGGCGGTCTGATTTAAAAACTTCACCCTGTTTTTTACATAAACAATGAGCAATGAGAATTTTATTACAAAAATTCGGTTCCTCATCGACAATTTTATATTCGAACACTCCACGTAAATATTAGGCTGATTTATAAATAACTTTTAGATAATAGACATTTTTTCTTCCGGAAAAATCAAATGGTTCCACCTAGATTATTAATTCGTATTCATATTAGCGCTGAATAACTAACCTTTCGCAAAAATAACGATCGGACCGTTTGAATCTCGTAATATCGGATGATCCGCTTTGTAAATAAACTAATTACGCTTATTATTTGCTTATTTAATTATTAATAAATTCAATACCAAATATAACTATTTAATTTCGTTTATCCTGTTTCTTTATAAGATAAAACATTTTAGTTGTTAAATAACAAAAATTCAATTATATTCGTGTTTTTAATTGACGTCGTCATTTTCACCAATGGCTTAGTTACCTAGGGTTAAAAGGTAAACATCCCGAAATCTCAGATACGCTGTAGAAGCAGTAAAAAATTACATTTTAATCTACGAACTAATAAATTTAACCAGACAAATCGGATGTTATTAATGACTCAACTCAATATTATAGAACATCTTGGCGGTGTATCCAGCATTTTTCCGCAAATCGGGACGCAGTTTAGCGGTTCGGCCGGTCGAAGGTAATTTTCCATGAAACCGTGGCGGTGTAAGTCAGCCAGGACTCGCATGCGAAAGCATAAACGGTCGAAATGGGATGTGGCGCGGGAAATAAGTCAGTCTGATTTAACGAGCATAAATGTGCGAGCTGACGTGTAGCATAGGGAAAGGCCGCACCCTTCGCATCCGTTTCCCAGTGGCCTACTAAAATCCTCGCTCTCGGCCGTTCGGATGAAAATAGAATCGTCGAAGCAGGAAGAGAAGCTAAGGTGGTTCGCGGATTAGAAGCGAAAACAGGCGAACCGCCTCGGCCAGAGCCTCTATAAACCGACGAATGCGATAACGCGATGCACCATCGAAATTGAATGAATCCGAGACCATCTAGCTTATCGTTCCCAGCCTTCGACTAATGGATATTGTGTGAGTTTCGAAGCATCGCGTGCACCCACGAGCGGGAACCTCGGTGATCGAAGAAGGATCATGCTCGTCACGAATCGCTCCCAATTTACAAATTCTCCTCGAACGCGTGTCAAACGGTTTATAGGCCATTCGTGGAGCCACTTAGAGGGTGAAACGGCGGCCATGATATCCGTGGATTATGTAGATCAGTTCCAGAGGGTGTGAAGATCGGTAATCGAAGACATTCTGACCCGAAACGAAAGAAAGTCGCCGTCAGTCGTGAGTTCAAGGTCTAGAATTACATGAATTATTGTACTTTGATGGTACCATTGTTCGACACGGTTCAACGAGGAAAACAAAGGTCGACAGAACGAGTATCGGCGGGGTGCAAAAAAGGAAAAGTGTGCCGTGACACGGAATTTTCAGGCACGAATGCAACGAGCGTTCACAGAGGATGTGAAACAGCGTCGACGTTAAAGCACGACAAGGCCGACGATTATTTTCAAGCCTACGGACACTCGTCCGCGTATATTTATTCATGGCTCTGTGGATACGTGGCTAATTAGTCGAGTTGATTGGCGATACGCAAACCCTGCCACGCTGTGGCGCGAAGTTACAATTTGTGGAATATATCATATGTACGTATCTCGTGTGATGTTCCACGAAATTCATGCCTCGACACATACTTTGGAGTCCGATATCTTCTTACGGATGATTACGCGGTAATTACACCGGTACGATACTCTACGTTGTACGATCATACGGTTGTCGATCGCGTTTCAGAGCGTCTGTTAGCGCGACGCGTTGCTATGTACAGAACTAGAATAACAGGGGCCGGAATTACAGATTCATGCTAATTGACGGCTTATTAATATGTTCAGCGCGAATTGGTCGCAGTTGTCCGCTAGATGCTGCGTCGCACTCGATCGCTTCGAGGCGTTCGACGGACGTGCAAGAATGCTAGATCCTGGTCGATCGACGCCCTTCCTATTCCCTCTTTGTGCATGCTCAGTTATTAATTGAACGATTCGCAAGGATATTTTTACCGCAACGTAACGGTTCACCGACGCCTATTCTTCGATGTTATCGTCATCGTTGTCGCGTGACGCGTCCGATGAGACTGTCGGACGCATCATTTTCAACGTTTCAAACTCTCGTTCGATCCGTCAGTCGAGAAACTTCGTTTTATTATCGCCTGAGGCTGTCGTGGAGCGCAGAGGAGAGACGGACGCGACCGATCATCGCTATTTTTCATCCGCCGTGTTTCCTAACGTCCGCTCGGAGCAAATATTGCGTCCTCGTCACCTTCGACGGATGGAAACCGCAGTCCGCGGATCCTCCTCGGGAAATTTCATGCCACCCGCCGCGTAATGGATCCGTCCGTGAATTTACTCTGATTCTTTCACCGTATCGTCACGATCTCGCGGTTTCCTCCGCGTCTGCGGTGGCTTCTGTCGCTCTGCCGCTCGCAGACCTCTTCGCTGGATGTTTTAGATGTCCTTGGCCGGTTCCATGCTCAATGTTTGAGCTTCCAATTGCCTCCTGCGAACTGTGCGCGCGTGTGAATTCTTCAACGATCCTGTTCGCCAAACAATTTTTTGCAAATCTATTTAGAGCCGCCAAGCGTCGAAAGGTGAAGTTTGTTCGAAAATAGAGGATCGAGCATCTCGAGGACAACTTACGGCGATGATCCGTGGCAGAAAAGTTTTATTGGCCGCACGAATCTGAACGGGGACGGCATAACTTGTTGACTCACGACCGTGTGACGTGTAACGTAATGTTATAACAGTAATAAAGTACGTGTGCACTGATGGTATCTGTAATAGGTGCCATTTCGACATCATGGTCATCGAGATGCTTCCAGACGCCGTAGGATCGTTCTTATTCGTTCTTGTTTTCATCCATTACCATCGAAGACGCTCCCTACAATTATATAATACAGACGTGTCAATCGTTGTAATTAATTTGTGGAAAATTCAATGCTACCATATCACAGCCGTTGAATCATTCTGGAATGATCGTCAAGGACAAGATGAGACATTCTTGTGCAGTGATTTCCTTCTTGCAATTATGCAGACATTTTTCTTAGTCACTGAACCAAATTTTTGCTTACCCACATCCGGCTGGCGTCCGCGAGCATTAATGAGATTCATCCTTCGCTTATCTCTGATTCGACATCCTGACCTGTCTGGAAAACGTGTCGTTCGATATACAAGCTCAAGATGATTTTGGCAGGAATTACATAACAGATGGTAAATAAAAAAATCCTGTTATCGTTCGACTGAAAACAGACGGCAGGCCAAAAGTGCGAGTTATAGATAATTCCTCACGTGGCACGTGTTCACCAATTCCCTCTGGCCGCTGAATTTTTATAGATGCTTGAACGGCTGCCAAAACGTTATTGTACTCTTTTCACGCGCGTGCCATGCTGTTTCGTATTCGAAAATACGACAGCCGGAGTCGATGCATCGCCTCCAGGGGACGTCGATCAAACGGCAGACACCGGTGGGACTATTTTCGAGAGCAGCATCAAACCGCTGACGTAATATTATTTTCGAGCGACAACCGGCTTTGAAAGAGCAAAACACACCTTCATCTGGAGAGGACACCGAAATTTTGTATAATTCGTGTGAAGCCGATCGGGACAGAGTCGAAGACCGCAGGATGGGTATCGGTCGCGGCTGCCATTCAAGGCATCCATTGATCCACTTCCCTCGGTTAGGATCAATGGACCACGAGGCAAGGAAACTGATCAGCATGCGGTCACTTGGCATGACAGCATCGATGGAGCATTCAAACGGTGACCGAGATCGCTGACAGACACTTGTTCGACGAGATTATACTGTTCGGATAACAGTAGTCTGCTATGAAATCAAATTGATGCGAATTTCTGTTACGGGGAATCCCTTTTTAGCCCCGACCGTCTGTAAATTGCATTACAAGCTCTCCTCGATTGTACTCGAGTTAGACCCTTTGATGCTCTTTTTTTTGCACGCAGGAAGAGGACAGGTCTAACGGATTGGTGGGCAACGCAATTCTCGAGAACGGAGTACGAAGAAGCGACCGTTGAATCGATTTTTCGAGATCATCCGACGGAGGAAGATAAAGAGAGACGCAACAGCCTTTTCTAAGCATCGGCCCCTTCCAGCGTTTTCCTTTCAAACGAATCCGGCCCGGCAACGTCTTTTATCCTTTCGGCACTGCGATCGTAACGTCTTTTGATCGAACAATGCCTGTTCCAGGAAAAAATCATGGTATACCGAGAAGGCTGTTAATCTGATCGTTGGTTCAAAATTGCTGAAGAATCGCGAGACGATTGCATGGTAATTTAGAGGTGCTTCAATAATCAAATAAATTGGGAAATCTCGTGAAGAAGCTGAAGAAATGACGGTAATGAGAAGTTGCATAGAAGAAGAGCCTTGCAGGTGTATCAGAACTGAATGTTAATGACACCAAGGCCTGTACAATTACTGAATTTGCATCCGTGCAGTTTGAATCTTGTTTCATTCAAGAAATCAAGCATCTAGGTTACGGCGGCCCTTGCAAGCTGCTACTCCCTGCTACCCTTGAGAATCAGAGTAGTTTTCTGCGAAATTGTACTTGCGATTGAATCGTTCCCATCGCTACCAAACAGTGATTCGAACAAGAACGTTAATTTCCATTTACACGATGCATCATCGGCAGTCTAAGGAGCTAAGCTACGTTTCACGAGGGACCTGGTGGGGACTGGGTGTTCCTGTTGCACGTATACACACAGTCCGGTGTGTACATCGGGATCACACACGTGTGGAACGTGCACGTGCACATAGAACGCGGTGTGCGGAAAGCCTAGTGGGGGGACGACGCCTCTGTAAGCGACGCTGCGCGTCTTCGTCAGTCAAATCGCGATCGTCTCCGCGTGATGGGCCTCGTGGTGGCCAGCAGAACCTGGCAACGCTCGTTGGTGACGGTGTGGAACGGTCGCTGACAAAAGCAACACAGTTGGCACGTACGAATATTCCGTGGAACACGTTACACAGGTTCGTCGACGAGAATAGACAATCTTCCGGATCCCCGGCAGCTCGCCGGGCTACCAACGCTCCTGTGTTCCGGGTATCAGCTTTCAACTGGATCTTCGAGACTTCCTTTGAACTCCCGTGACTCTGAAAAGTGTGGAGCGTCAGTAAAACTCTTGCTGAAGTGACAGAACCAAGTGATAGAACTCGTGTCGTTGCTCCGACATCATCGAATCCTTCATCATGAAGAGTCTGACGGTTCTCCTGGTCCTCCTCGTGGCGGTGACCATCAGTCACAACCCCTTCCAGGTGATCTTCCAGTGGAAAACCATCGACGTGATCTGGCCGACCGAAGAAGAACAGCAGTACGCGGCGGCTCACAATGACTACATCCCTGCTAACAATTTCATTGCTGGTATCAAGTTCTGGAAGGACAAGATGTACTTGACGCTACCAAGATGGAAGGACGGAGTGCCTGTGACCTTGGGAGTCACTTCGGCAACACCTGTGAAGGGAGACACTGCTCCAAAGCTTCAAGCGTTCCCCAACTGGGACATGCAGAAGATAGGCGATTGCAGTGCGTTCCAAATGGTCCAGAGCATGGAGATCGATCCCATGGGTCGCATGTGGGTGCTGGACTCCGGAAGAATGGCTCCTCTGGCCGTGGAGACGAAGGCCGCCTGTCCCCCGAGGCTGGTGATCCTCAATCTGGAGAAGAACGGCGAAATTCTGCTGTCCTACGAGTTTCCTCAGCACGTGGCTCGTCCCAGCACGGTTCATTTGAACGACATCGTGCTGGATCACGAAGACGGTGGCATGGCGTACATAACTGACAGCGATCGCGAAGATCCGGGTATCATAGTGTACTCTCTGAGGAACAATACGTCCTGGAAGATCAGGCACGAGTCTATGAAGGCGAAATCCGAAGCTGTCATGTTTATGGTCGCAAAGACACCCATCAACGTACCTATTCCAGTCGATTCGATCGCTCTGTCTCCAGCAAGCAGCAAGGACAGATACGTGTACTACTCGCCGCTGTCCTCGTTCCATCTGTATTCCCTGCCTACGTGGGTGCTGAAGAGCAACATGACCAGCGTGGACGAGCACGTGCAGGAGCTGGGTAGGAAGAGCTCTCAGACAGACGGTATGATAATGTCCGCGTCCGGTGCTCTGTATTTTGGACTGCTCGCCGACGATGCCGTGGCTATATGGGACACCAAACAGACGCCGTCGTTCACCACGGGGAAGAGGGTGATATCCAGGGACCACGACATGATGCAGTGGCCGGACTCGTTCGCGTTCGACGACAACGGTAACTTCTACTGTGTCAGCAACTCCCTGCAGAACGTGCTGGCCAACCGAGTCAACGTTAACGCGGCGAATTATCGTGTGATCCGATCGAAAACCGACACGAAGAGTTATCAGTACCTGGAGGACGGAAGCGCGCCGGAACAACCGGAAATACCCGTCTCAAACGCTAATAGGATCAGCCTAACGCTGGCTACCGGATTAGCCGTTCTATTATGTTTGGCCGCGCAGTAATCCTCTCTCCCTCTCGTTTTCTTCTTTTCTCTCGCGCAGGTGGTATTCGAGCACGCTGGCTGAAAGAGGTAAAGTTTTGAAACGTTCGAGTGGCACAGAACCCTTCTCAAGGATAAACAGAGATTTTCTCCTCCCGGTTGTCGAGAGATTCCGAGTTTATAATGGCCTGGTTGTAAGACCTCTGACCTTCAGAGCGAACAGAACTAGGTTTTTCTTAACGAGGCTATCGCATGACCACTTGAGGAGGTACTGGGGAGGGTTGACTGTGTCTCTTTCAGCTATAAACACGCTCGAGTATATACCAAAGACGTTTGTCTCGTCGAAGCTGTCCCGGTGTTTCTGGTGGCCTTGAACGCTACTGTGCACCACGCTACTTACTAGAACGAAAAGCGAAAATAATAGGAGCGAAGTACGGCTTGATTCTGATCGAAATTATAGCTTGTAATCGTTTAGAGTCGGTATCGTGAACACTTAGCAGATTGGCGGCTTCACGTGTCGTGGAAGCTGAAGAATTCCGCCAACTAACAGTAATTGGATACACGTGTATCGGTAACAGCCACAAGACGGCGTTCGATCGGACGAATCACAGTTTCTCGAGTTTCAAGACTGCCGTGAAACTCCCTGTATCGTTCTAAACAAACTAAACGCTGATTATTTCAAACCTCTATCGAATCGGTATCCAAAGTTCGTACATCATGTCCTTTATCGCGAGGAACGGCTGCACATCCATTTTTCTTTCCAAACTCGGCTCTGCTCTGCTATTTCAGCAATCGATCGCTCGATAACTTCTACGGACAAGGCGAATGACCTATTTCAGTTTCTCCCTCGATTTTGAACACCTCGAATGACAGAACTAACAACCGCAGCGCTCTCACTTGCGAATACCGTACAATAATAATCCGATTGCCGATCTTTTCGAGGCCTCGTCGCCTCCGAATGGTCACATGTTAATTTCAGCGCGTACACAATCGGAAAAATTCGACTTTCGCCGTCGCATCGTGACGCATTCGTTGGTAATTGACCTCGAATTAACATCTTCAATCCGCACTATTAAATCTACCAGTTAAAATCACCCGTTATCGAGCGGACCGCGCGTTGCGGGAGGAAATTGGACAGAAAAAAAAGTGAAAAAGCGATCGTTCGACAGCGATAGGGTCGAAAGGAAGATGGAACATTTGTCATAAGCGCGATAGAAGCCATCAAGAATTCGTCGTATACGATAACGAATGACTCTTCGTGATCCATTCAACTCCAAAAATTAATCCTCTGTGACTCGCTGTTCTAGGTAACATTCCATTCATCTGCATTAAGCAACGTTGTTTTTCTCTTCAAATTCTAAGTTCCTTGTTTTTCCGGGACTGATCTCGACCGTCACAAGGCAGCGTCTACTTACGAAGAAATTTTCTGTTTTACAGATACTCGAGCGTATAAACATTCTCAGATCATCCGTTGTTTTATCGTTCTATCGTTGTATCGTTGTGCATGTATGCTTACAGAGGATTCGTTTTAGGAGAAACTGCCGTTTATCGTCAGACAGTCGTATCGATATCACGACCGCGATAATTACAGACAATTATGAATCTGTTATTTGTAACCCGGCACATGAACTTCAAGCAGCAACAGCAGTATCAATGTTCGGTTTGATATTGAACGCGAAGAGGGAGAGAGAAGGACGATGATCGATGCGGTACCTTATTTTCATCGCCTTACACGACTTCGAACCGCGAACCATATGTATGTATGTATGTACAATTAGTGTGTACACTGTATATGTAACGCGTACGAAATAGCTTTAATGTATATGGCCTTATTTACGACGATGAATTGAAACTGTATTCCACGTCCCGTCGGAAAACGCGAGTTATGAGTCATTTGTCTAGGCGAGCTGATGGTGAACGCAACTTTCTGCCAGTTCGCAGCATTTATCGTTTGCAATTATTGTTCCCTTTCGAGGCGGATCGACCCAGAACGCGATCACCTCGTTAACGCTTGAAGCTTCTAATTCTCCTTCTGTGAAACCACCTCCGTCGTCCGCAGAGAGACGGCCTCCGAATCTCTCGCGCAGGCTCTTCTTGTTGTTGCGGCAGAACTCTAAATTCTCCAACAGCTTCTCGATTTCCTGCAAATGAAATTTGAACATCGTCAAGCATACTGCGTAAGATATTTTTTATGGAACGACCTGATATAGCATTAATAAACAAGGCTCACGTTCGAAGTTAATAGACGTCCACGTGCACGTTGCGAAATGAATTTTTCATAGGCACACGGCGCGTGCACGGAATCCGTGTCCTCAGGCGCGTTTAATTGAAAAGAGAAGCATTCATTATCGAGGGGGAGCGTTAATCTATTCGCTGATTAAGATTCAACGCGAATCGAAAAAGGGAAACTCTCGGTGGCTCGGTGGCGAAGGAGCAGCAATCTCGCTTTCAGCCTCTTCCCACAATTGTCTCCTCTTTCAGCGTCCCAGTTTTGCGGCGAACTGAGGCGCACACGCACATTATTACGCGCTGCGAACGGTGCCTAGCCCTGAACCGCGAGTCAACGAACGGCCAGGGAGAGGCTCGACGATTACAAAACTACGATGAGAAAACTCCGTGCACCTGAGATTAATCGTTTGAATCTGGGAGCCACCTGAGAACGCCCACTCTCCCGGGGTTCTTGGTTCTGTCGGTTGCCAGCCATCAAAAGGTCTTTTTGCAGTTGCAGGTAGACGCTGAAGCACTTACGGTCGAAATTAGGAATTGATGCTACGAGCTGTTGATGCTCTGCAACATTTGTTGCTTGAATTCCCCTCCTTTGAAGAACTGCGCTGAGATTTCTCTGAATCGTCCAAGAACTTCCCTGAAATTCATATGAGATTGTAACATTTGCCATTCTAACTTTGTAGTATAAGTTCGCCGATGTATTTATAGTTTTCCCGCAGAAGTTTGTAAAACTCGATAGATCGGCGTACGGTGTGACTCACAGAAAACGTTGTAACCTTCGGAATCGAAACCTGCGGTCAATCGCGTTTACAACAATGTGACGTCATCTCGCTATGAAAAGAATATTAAACGTCTTTGACTCACAGACGTTCGTTCAAGGCAGTTCCTATTCACTCGTCGGATGATCAAGAGCTAACCGAAAGTTCAGGGAGACTGGTCGATCGACATTTGGCTAAAATCGAACCATCGTTTAGTTACCAATCGCGTGCATTCTTCTCGGCGATTATCGGTACACATACTTTCCAGGAATTATAAAACGTCCGTTCTGGTTTGTTTTTTAAACGGGTGCTCGAGAAAGCGTTACATCGATTACTGCTGTAACAACCGTGTTATTATGAACTTTGCGGCATTTTGAGCGAGTCGTCGGCCAGTTTTCCGGAAGTCTAGTCAAGAGCAGCCAGCACGGCGCTTTTTGACGACAGTTGAAACAGGTGTCGACTATGAGTGCTATTATTACATCGGTTTGGATATTCGGATATTCGATTACCTGCTTATTGTTCGGGTAAAATGATTATGGTTAGCGGAATGCATATACGGGTAACATTAATTAACTATTTGGAATTACATGAAATTCAGAGACTAAATCAAGGGTGATAAATCTTCTGATACATTACGAAATGTGTTAATTGCATTTCAGCGTTTAATGACCCAGTGCATGAACATTGGAATTTTCCTATTACCCGTACACCTGCAAATCAATTATCCAATCGGTAACTGATAGAAACATCCGGCTGTCCGGTTTACAAAACTCCAGAGGCTATCCTGCATAGTATACAAAATTCCACTGATTCGTGGATGGAATAGCTAATCGAATAGCCAAATATCCAATTATCTCTAAAACCTCTAGCATCGACAATGCACGGCGATTTTACAGAACAAATTCGTAAGACATGCTTTCCATCACGCGGAAATTTCGCGCCGCAATTTTCGTCGAGGGTTTCGCTTGACCTGGACGAAGGCTAACTTTCAATCTGCAACGCTTCACATATCGTTTTCTGGTTACACGACTCCTCCACCAGCGAACATAATGGAAAATCGCCGGAAAACCTACAAAAAATAATGATCAAATATCATAAATATTGAGTACATCATTGATTAAAAGTGTTACTGCGTGTGTAATGTTGCTGATCCTCGACGAACGATGCGAAGTCCAAGTATTGTTAATCATCATGCTCGTTTTTCACAGTTACACCAGCATACCTGTACACCGAGAAGATTAATATATTTTCTATAGTTGTAAACGATAGGCATTAAAAGTACGTAGGTTTCATATAAGATGTATCGGTTTATTACTTTATGTATTAGAACGTAATCTCGCTATTATATAGTGTCTATGTAAATTATGTCTTATTAATAAAGCGATAGATGTTAGTAGTCCTTGGATTCTTCCCATCGACGCTAATTACGCGTTGCATAATCTGCGCGGTGAATTCCCACATCCCATTGATAACTTATCGAATATTTATCAGTATTTCCTAGCGTTCTTCAGTTCCTTTCCAAGATATTGCTTTCCAGAGGAATTTCATGAAAATTGAAGGAGAACTTCTATGATAAAGTATGTTGACACATTATAGTCGAATATTTTTTGAAATATTCGGTGCAGATTTCAAGCTTCTATTTCTACCTTATCGATCGGATATATATGGTTTCTTAGTCAATGGTGCAGATGGCGCTAAAATTATTTTCAACATGGCGTCGTGGCGCGTGAATTCAATTAATTATACATTTTACAATCACTTTCTTCGAGCGTTCTTTATCAATAAAATAGATTTACTATAAGGAATAATTTACAATAAGTTACTATAAAGGAATAAATATTACGTATCGACGCTTCAACTCGAATTTCCATTCAAACAAATTTTAGGCCATCCGATAGATGACAGCACATTCAAGTTTATAGAAAACTGTCGGTAAGATCGTTCTTTTCTCGCGAAACCGGTACAGAAGCTTTCGAGGATTTTCAAAAATCATGACAACAAAGGATACTGTATACTAAAAATCGAACTAGAATTTTCTCCTATCTGCTGAACATTACTATTGTTATATCTATGCTTGTTTAAATAAATGGTCGATGATCAGCATACTGATTTGATTTCCAGTTCTGTAAGATTCCTGGAACGCTATGCAGATATCACTTGTAACATGAAAAAAGGATTCGCTGGAACAATAAAAAACTACCATACATGTATAAAAATAGCGTCGGTTTTCTTCGAGGTTAGAAGATTAGAGCGTTGATCGAGATCTAATCTGATTGATACGGCATTGTTGATAGACGACGAGGCAATGAAATCGCATTAAATCGGGGCGGGTCACGCAACCATGGAATTATCAGTTTGCTTTCGCGAATGCGAATCCAGGGGGATGCATACTGTGCGCAGCTGTTACTTCAGGGTGAGAGGGGTTAGGAAAGCGGGGATTTCAGGGCCGTACCTTGAATCACAAAAATATTCGCCAGAATGAACAAACTCATTCTATAAATTTTTAACTTTTCAAAGCACTATAAATACGTTCATCAAACCTACATATAATAATATAACTGCATATATGTTACTTTAAAGCACTTACATGATTTATGTATTGAAGAAAGAAAAAGTAAACATGTGTAATTTTGCTTAAAAATTCTCCTCAACCATATTTGTATTTAAACTTACACATGAACTGTCATCAAAGAATAATAATTGCACTTAATAAATAAGATGCAAGCTTATTTGTGAAGTTTCTGAATTTTCTGTTAAGAAAAGGTGAAGGTCCCACTGTATAATGCGCGTGACAAAAACGGCCGTTATAAAGTACGAAGCTTGATATGATATGATTGTTTATTGATCCTTACCAATATGTGTACACAGATTTACAATGATATAGTTCTGGATGTTCCAGGGGCTTTCGTGGATCCGCTCGCCATACACTCTTGACACTAATATAAATTCTTAAAGTATTTTGACAATAATAATAAACTTATGATTTAAGAGACAATGCCCGAAACAACGCATTCTGTGATTGGCAGAAATCTGTTCTTTCGATACACAATTTTATGCAATGTCGAGGATCAACGAGGCGCACAACTTCAGATGCAACAATCCGACTAGCCACATGCATAATTTGTAATCTTTTCTAATTTCTGAAAACCACTTGTCCCTCAATATAAATTCTACAGCTCTTTTTATAATTGAAAAGTTTTAAACGAAGCAGCAATTACCAACAGAACGCATTTTACTACCCTTTTTAGAAAATAATTGCCAACAGACCGCAATATCTCCTAAACGACCCAATTTCAACGCTATCCATATCCAATTTAGCTTAACACTTTAGAGACTATTATAGAACAAAAACTGCATTCTGTTGGCCATTTTTACACGACTACATAAACGACGACAATTTCCAAATTAATTACTCTGGAACGTGCAATTAATTCAAATATTACAGGCCCCTGAGTAGATACGGTCCTATCACGTTCTACCATTAAGATGAGACCCAGTATCTGAATGACAGGGTTGTCTACATTTCACAATCTCGAATGTAAAAAACACTGACAATACTGAAAGAAACAGAAGGATTTCCAGGTAGATACGGCCCTGGTACGTACTACCGTCAAATGTGGAAAGCGAGACTCAGTACTTGAATAACAATGTCGTCACTTTTCGATGTTGAATCTGAAAAGCATTGACGAGAGTGAAAGAGACGGAAGGGCCTCTAGGTAGATACGGCCCTGATACGTTCTACCGTGAAATGCCGAAGACGAGACCCAAAACTTGGATGACAACGGCGTCATTTCTCAATCTTAAATCTGAAATTGAGCTGTTAACATCCGGATAATTCAGATACCCGAATATTCGAGAAATATCCGCTGAGACGGGAAATATCCGGATACACTTTACCCGGGTAACAGATATAAAATTTCTTTATTTATCTATGAATGTGTACTTTGTTTCCTGCACAAGCAAATACAAGAAACGCAAAACTTTTTTTATTATACATACATTAATAACTTTCTCTCAAGTAACTGAATATTTTCGATTAAACAGCGTCATTATTTTATAAAAATACTAACAATTGTTAGTAAGCCTAATGTCTTTCGGGTAATACCCGTATTTGTCTACCCAGGTAACATCAGACGTTACGGAAAGCCTCCGGTACTCGAGTACCCGAATACCGGGGCACTCGGTTCATATCGACAGGCCTAAATCTGCAAAGCATTGACACGACTGCAAGAAGCAGAAGGGCTCCTGGGTAGGTACGGCCCTGCTATGTTCTATCGTCAAATCCCAAACACGAGAAGCAAGCGCTTGAATGAGAACGCCGTCATCTCTCGATCTGAAATCTGAAAAGCATTGACAGGAGCGAAAGAGACGGAAGAGCCCTGGGTGGATACGTCCCTGGCACGTTCTACCGTTAAGTGGTGGGGATGAGAGGGGCTGGCTGTAACCGGCGACGGCTGCAGTGACCGGCTGGTGTCCGTGAGCACCCTGGTGTCGAAAACGTGGCCACGAGAATCGCGCAGATCTGGCCTCTGTGTTCCCGGAGACGGCGCACGTACGAGGATCGTCTGGTGGCGCTATCTTCGTCCATCCTACGCTCCCGCCGATCTGTCCGTCTCTGTCTGACGCACGGTGCGAACGGACCGTCGTGTGGTGCGTGACAGCGGCTCTGGCTACGACACTGCACCGCCAACCCTTGCGCTCTTTTTTTCCAAGGCTCACGCGGTTTTCCATGTCAACGACACGCGCGCTTCTGCCAAGGCCAGCGTGCTACGCCCTGCACAGACCAGCCTCCGTCGTCGTCGTCGTCGTCCAGGTCGCCGTCAAGGGCCCGTCCGTCGCGTCTTTGTCGTCGCCAGTTTGGAACGGGGCCGGCGTACGTCGAGGAACCACCGTCGTCCAGCCTGTCCACGGGCTGATCCGAAGCAGACACGGCAGCGGCAGCCTGAGATGAGCGACCATGGCTGCATACACTTGAATAATTTCAAAGCAGCCAAGGGTATCCAGCCGTACAAAGTGATACACTCGTATTTCGTGACCAGCACCTCCACCGAGGCACGCGTAAGAAAGGTGCGACCGACTGACTATCTTTCTTTCTTTCGAACCTTCTCCAGCCTCGATATATCTGTGTATATACTGTATTCGTTCCTCTCGTTTACAGACTCCGCTTTTACTCTCTGGTTGCTCTTTCTGTGCATATCTGTTGTTTGTAGAATCAGCGACGAGATCGCGTAATGGATTCGGAAGAGGTTTGCGATGTTGGAAGTACAGAGTTCTTTGTCGCGGCCTTGCGTCACGGGCTACGCGAATTCTAGACTGACAACTATGAGTGTTGTTTACCTTGTTGCGAGTCTCGAGAACGACGTTCTCTTTTTGGAACATGTCGGATGGAACGGATTTTTCTCTGTTTTCTTTTGTTAATTGATTCTTTGGGTCTTTCGTTTTAGCGCGAGAGACCCGTTCGAAGGTGTTCGTCGTTTCGAAGTGATCGCGGAACGATGGTGGTTTCTCGTAGATAACGCAAGTGAATCGCATGGTCGGCTGCAGTGTGCATGATAATGAAAACGCAGACTGTGCGATTTATTTGGTCGGGTTAGTAACTGTTACTTTCATGGACGGCTCCAGGACGGATTTAAAAATGGCCGCCGTACACAACACGATTACTCTGCCGGTACGAAGTTCTGGCGGATTTGTTGCTCCCGCAACGTAACGGTATTGCAGATTTACGATTCCGCTGGTACCGTTCGCCTGATGAATATTTTCACCGGTTTATGGTCCGATGCAATCTCCATGATACGCGGAGATTCACTCAATGAATCTTTGTACCATGTTTTATGCATGAACAAAAAGTACACGTATAAACATGGAACGCATTTCTTAAGACGTTTATCTAATCTAGCGTCTTATTGTTTCTGCAATAATTTTTAAGTATAACGCACATCGTTGTAATCAGTTTGTTTCTATATTTTGCAGGCCGTAAGCTGCTTGTGTCACACGTGCAAATCATACAAAGACCGCCTTCATTCTTGTCTTCACTGTATATTCTTTGGCTGCTATGCGAAGGGTCATATACAGGAACATGCGAAAACAAAAAAGCATTTTTTAGGTAATGATACATAGAAAACAACACGGTCTGTCTTTGAGGGATGTATTCCTCATATAAGTTTTTTGTTGCAGCTGTCGATCTTTGTTATGGAAATATTTTGTGCTTCCAATGTGGCGATTACGTATACGATAGAGAGTTATTGGCAGTCGCCAAGGCACAGTGGAGCGAGTCAGCAAAGTCACTGAGTTTTGGAGAATTTTATCGAGCATGGGAGCCCACACAAATAGAGGCAGATCTGTTGCGGAAACATCCACGCAGAAGGCGTGTCGTCGAAAACTCCACCATAGGTAACAGCCAACACCATATGGAAATAAAAAACTTGTCTAGAAACTAAGCAAATGTTAATCAGTTTGCAATGATTCCAGGTCTAAGAGGACTCATAAATCTTGGAAGTACATGTTTCATGAACTGCATCGTGCAAGCGCTGATACACACGCCACTGCTACGAGATTATTTCCTTGCCGAACGCCATCAATGCCCGCAACCCTCTCGCTGCCTGGTCTGCGAGGTGTCCCATCTTTTTCAGGAATTTTATTCTGGTAGCAAAGCACCGCTGACGCTTCACAAGCTTCTCCATTTGATCTGGACGCACGCCAGACATTTAGCAGGTTACGAGCAGCAGGATGCGCACGAATTTTTTATAGCAACGCTCGACGTTCTGCATAGGCATTGCGAGGCAGCGCCGATGCTAGTGAAAGATAATCCACACCATTGTAACTGTATCATCGATCAGATCTTCACCGGCGGGCTTCAGAGCGACGTGGTTTGTCAGGCGTGCAAGTACGACACGAATACAGAATCATAACACACAGCATGCGTGAAAGAACCTATATTGATGTAATCATTTTTCAGCGGTGTATCGACCACGATAGACCCGTTTTGGGATATTTCATTGGATTTGGGTCCAACGGCAAGTGCGTCGGGTTCAGATAGTTCTGGTCCTCCTACCTCGTTACTAGATTGCCTGGAAAGATTCACGCGTGCAGAACACTTGGGATCCAGCGCGAAAATAAAATGCAGCAACTGTCAGACCTATCAAGAGAGTACCAAGCAGTTGACGATGAAACAGCTCCCTATCGTGGCCAGTTTTCACTTAAAACGATTCGAGCACTCTAGCATTCAGGACAAGAAGATTTCCACATTCATCTCGTTTCCAGAACAGTTGGACATGACGCCCTTCATGTCGCACAGACGGAACGGCAACAATAACAGCGCGATGATGGACGGCCTGCCAAAGAACGGGGAAGACATGGCGTTCAGCGACAATAGGTACTCATTGTTCGCGGTGATTAATCATGAAGGTTCACTGGAAACTGGACACTACACTGCCTTCATACGGCAGCAAAGAGATCAATGGTTCAAATGTGACGATCATTTGATCACGAGGGCAAGATTAAAAGACGTCTTGACTAGCGAGGGGTGAGTTCGCTGCACTGCTTTCAAAAGAAGTGCAGTTAGTCATTATTAACGAAGGATGCAGTGAAAAAACCTTTCCTTTTCAGGTATCTTCTTTTTTATCATAAACAAATTTTGGAGTACGGTCGAAACACCAAGGTGTAGGCGTTTAGATCGTGTAATTAATTTATTTATCACGACGAATCATGGGCGGTAGACTTAAGTCCTTTAGCGTTCTATGTGAATACGTGGAACAGAACCGATTCCATTTTGGAAGAGTCTGTGTCCCGTTCAGATTTCATCCGACTTGACGCTAATTCGCTCGTGTCGGTTGGACGTGCATGAACTGTGAATTGCGACAGGAAATGAAACGAAAGAAACAAACGAAGGCCTCAAATGAAAAGTGAAAGCGGTATCGCTTGAGATCGCTTTCGAGAAATTCGAGGAGCGAATTAACGAACGACTATACTATTACGCTTTGATCGTGCGATTAAGAGATAAAACTAGAAATTAATCACTGTTACAGATAAAACAGAAAAAAAAATATAGTCAAAGATCGACCGGATGTCGCTCTGTTTTAGCATAGATGTTTGTCGTGATGTTCGAAACGTTTAATTGTGAAACTCTCGGAAAGTAAGGATGTAAAACAACAACAACAACGTGTTCGCTAACTATTTCTTTTTTTCTTTCCACCGTTCTTCTGTTTCCGTTCGACGAGATCTAGGCTGGCGCACACGGCGATCGATTTCCCCTGTTCGTGTCCTAAACAAAAAAAAAGTAACGTAAGCGTAGTTTTTAAGATTAGCTCAATTTTTTTAAATGACCTATCGCATTTTTGTATATCGCTGACTGTTGTTATATTCCTGCCCTGACACTTGTATACATGAGACACCAAGGATGGATGACACAAGCAGAATCTTTCATTCACCGCTTTTTACCCTTCCCTCTGTGACAACAATTGTATTTCAACCGATACGTTCCGCTCGTGAGAATGAAACCAACACGATTACTTTGTCGCGCATGGTGTCAACCATCCTTCGGTGAATCAATTTTGTACAAACGACGTAACATATAGCAAGAAAAAAAAAAGGAGAAAATAATGCAAAAGGGATAATGATATTATCCGAACAAAGCGAATTACTTCGCGCGACTGTGTATAATAAACAAAGAAATCACTGTTCGACAAATTTCTTTATGGTTGCCCGTTTTACCTATGTTTCTTTTTTTAATGTCGAAACGCCGTCGTTCACGATCGAGAAGAAATTTCTATGATTTCACGTTGTTTTCCGTGCGAAACAGATCCTAAACAGAAAGTGCCAAGCGTTCGTTGCACTTTTAGTTCTTAACTTAGCGTGCTCGTCGATATCGTAGCGTCCCGTTTTGCGAATGGGTTCTCTTTATTGTGTTCATTGACGAAATTCTCCGCGCGATACGAGAGAGAGAAAACGTGGCCAGACACGCCTATCGTTGTATCGCGCTGATCAAATTGATTCACGTTCGACTCGTAATAACTCGCTTCATACAATACAAATGTACAATCCTCTGTGAAACTTGTAATGACCGCCACGTGTAATCGTTCCGAAGAGTCGAGGACGTTCAGGAAGCTTGTACCTCGAGATACAACAAAAACTAGATGTCGTGAACTCTGTCATCCTATTCCATCGATCGTTGCAACAACTGCACTTGTGTGCCCATTCTCATGATGCATCGTTCTGACACGACCAATAACACCGTACATCTGGGAGTTGAAACATTACTACACGTGCAGTTGTCACATTTTATATAAGGCTGAACTAAACGTATACAAAAATAAAGTTATATTTCGTCGAGAAATTGTCTTTAATTAACTCCCTGATCCCTCTCCTCTCTCCATACATTCTCTGCCAAATTTTCTTATCGATTGCATCAGGTGTCACGCAGATAATATTTATGAAATATGATGCAATCTGATGAATGAGCGACGAATTGCACAATACAAGAGCATTGAAATATATTCTTAAAGATTTATGATACTGAATCCTCCTTCATGAAAGTATAATACAGAATCAATCATTGTAATTAGACTGCGGATGTTTATGCAATTTATTATGCTCAAATATCCGCAGAATGTAATAACGTAAACAAAAATTCTATGGTTTAAACATTTAAAGAATAAGATACAATTTTGTGAAAAATTCCACTTCTTGACCTACATTAAAATAAAAAGTATAGAATTCTAGAAATGTATATTTGCATTGGCATTCGCAGTCTAACTATAACTCGACACCTCAATTTCTTTTATATTTCATATTACAGAAATGTGTTTCAGGAACTATTCTGTTCAATTCTGCTCGTTAGACGTTTTTAATATTTATTAGATATTTTTTATTCAGTCCAACGTGCATCGTCAATCCTACAAGTCCTGAAAAAAGGTTGTTGGCGAAAGAGACGATTATTTAAATTCGAATGTTGGTCGCGCGTTTGGTGTCAGTGCGAGGATAAGTTCTTAGAACAGAGGAATTTCTGATAAGGCTCTGTAAATAAGGGATTGATAAATGTTTGTAGTAATATTTGTTCCAGTGAAACGTTGATAATGATCTGATATCGTATCCTGTTTAATTAACGTTGTAAGTAGTAATGGAGGAAAGATGGACGCGTTGACGTTTGGCTCGCACAGGTAAACGGCGGACAGGTCGACGGGAATTTTTCGGAAAATTTCGGAGCTGAAGAGTGTCGCGTGACAGAGAAATGTTTTTTCGTTTGCAGGCTGGTCCACTTAGATCTGAAGGGTGCTCCGCCACGGGTCTGTTACTTCGAAAAGGTCTGTCGTTTGAATAAACAACCGCATTGTTTACACGACGTATCTCCTGTCTGACAGCAGCGTCAACGAATTCGTCATTACAGTGACACGCCGCTCGTCATGTATCTTTTACGTTCGATCTCTCTCAGGATCGATACGATCCTGAGATTTTTTCATTTACGAAATCTCTCTGGCTACAGAACGAATTTGTATGCATTGCAAAGACACAGTTTTCGCATATGTGTATATATACTTTTTCTTGTGTACAGGATGTCTTAACAATAGGGTCACTGGAGTATGTAATTTCATCATTGCAAGTTATTGTATCAGGGTCTTCAGATGTCTGTGTACATGACTTTGATTACGGCACAGATTGTACAGTAAATTTTATTTTTGAAACATCCTGTATAATCTCTGTGTGTATGATAACATTATACAGACATAACTTTTATGCTTTTGATCCTTCATTTATCTCCTGTTATTCTTGAAACTGTTAAGAGATATCTAATCATTAATTACGTGTAATTAATATTGCAGTTGTTTCCGCTGTTAAGGACATGGGGTGCTACAGGATTACTTCTGGAATGGGAAGATACATTTCCATACAATCGAGAGCTTTCTCATATAGGAAGCAATGGACTGAGCAGTCTGACCAGTGGATACACGGTTCAGGAGGCTAGGCATATCCTGCAGATAGCTGGTGACTGTGGCTTAGCAGTCGTTCCCTTAGTACAAACATTTGGTCATATGGAGGTACAAGAATCAAAATGAAATTGCAGCTTGTAAAGATTTTAATTCATGTAAAATGAATTTCAGTTTGTTCTGAAACATGATGAATGGAGATCTTTAAGAGAAGTTGAGCATTTTCCAAGTTCTATCTGTCCCTCTAATCCAAGGACATTGCCCTTAGTGAAGTCCTTGATCAGGCAGATAGTTAGTTTTCATCCAGACATACAGTACCTGCACATTGGTGCGGATGAAGTCTGGCATTTAGGCCTCTGCTCAGTTTGTATTAAACGTGCTGCCGCTAGTAAATATGGAAAACCATCTCTGTACCTGGAACACATTTTGGCTATTGCACAATACGTACAAGAAACATATCCCTATTTGAAAATTATTATTTGGGACGATATGTTAAGATCAATAGATTTACAGGTTTTGAATGGTATTTTGAAAACTTATTCATTTTATTCCTGGTCACATATTGTTTCATATAAGTATTTTATGTAATTTGCAGATCATTATATTGGCAAGTATGTAGAGCCTATGATCTGGCACTACAATCCTAGACATAATTTTGCTCTACCTCAAGGTAAGATTATCTTTGTTGTAATAAATACTGATATTTACAGTATTATACAATATTAAAATTATTTTAGGACTATGGGACAAATATACCGCAGTTTTTCCTCACATTTGGGCTGCAACTGCATTTAAAGGTGCAACTGGTTCTTCGCAGCACGTACCAGCTATAAGCCACCATGTAAGCAATCATGAAAAGTGGTTAGAAGAATTAAGCATGCACGTGAACAAAGTTCATGAATTTCGTGGAACAGCTTTTACAGGATGGTCGAGGTAATGTTATTTAAAATTTAAGTCTGAGAAAGGAATCATGTATCTATTCTGAAATGTAGGTACGACCATTATGCAACATTGTGCGAGCTACTGCCAACGGCAATACCATCGCTAGCGTTGTGTTTGAAAGTATGGCTCCATGGTTATTCTGAACAAATTCATAATCAGGTGGCCAAAAGCTTGGGATACATTGATCATCCTCTGCACATAACACCGCAACCGCGACCTGCACCAATACCCAGTAATTTACTGTTCCCTGGGTGGCAGGTCGCGGTGGGTGTAGAGTGGTTCCTAAACTTCAAAGCCAAATTTCATAATATTGTTTCCAGTGAACAGTAAGTGCTCATAAATAATAGACAATGAATTTTGATGTTTTTGTTTTTTTTTACTAAATCAAGTATATAATATCATAGAATATCAACATGGATGAATTCCTGGCAAGTTGCAAACAATTACACAAATCCTATGCAGTTGGAGAATTTAATACCCGCCTTTACAGAGTGAGTAAATTTTCTGAAGTATTTACATAAAAAGTTGATCCTAAAATGCTTGGCTAGACTTTATTTTTCTTTAATTTGGAAAATTTCTTTGCAGGCTGCTGTTGGAGTTGTCATCTCTGGAAGGATATTTGAAGTTTCAAATGGAAAGTATTTTCTTCTCATCGATGATCGACGAATGGTTGGGTACAAACATTCAGCCCATGAAGGGGAAACTGATAGAGTTGAAACAAACAACGGAGAATCAAATAAAACTGAATAGTCGAGTTTAGAGATTTAGCGAGAATTTCGCAGATTATCTGCTTTAGATCTCAATGACCAACTTCGATACAGGTGACGAGTACGCCACGATAGGCTGATGAACAAAGTACGAAGAATATTAGCGAATTGTACAACTTTATCTTCTAAGTAGACATATACATAGCGACGTTTAAAGATAGATTTGAAGAGAAAAAGTGATACCATGCGATCCTGCACGGAATATAATTTTATAATTATAAGAGAAGGAACGATTATTTTAATACTTGGCTTAGGAGTGTACGAACCTGTGACAATGTCTTTTGTCACCGAGCTTTGTCATTTTGCGAGCTGTTCTGTGATACTTGGCTATGAAAGGATTAGTATAACGTCACGAAAAGCTCAATAACCATACTTCTTGGCTATTGTGCTTTGTCACCGTTTGCTTCTAACTATCTGCGTTTCTTATATACATACACACACACAAATACATAGTACGTGCAAATATTTTTTGTACTCCTTTTAGAAATACCTCTTAAATGAATAATAGTATATAGATCAGCTGTGAAATCGATATTACGCAGTACACAATCTATTTAATGTAGTCTTTTTTATCACTAAATTTCTTAAATTAATCTGATCGTTGTTTTTCGAAGTATTACTATTTATCGATGTGACACGTTAAATTATCTGTAAAACATAGAGAACGATTAAACGTAGATGAGGCGTAGACACAAAATAGTAGTCATAAACGAGTAATAAATTTTCCTGTATGTATTTAACAAGTGTACAATTTGTTATTTCATTTTTTTTTATGATTCATAGCCAACCCTAGCTTAATGACACGCACGGAAAAACAAAAGCAGAGGAGTTGTTAAAAGGCACAAACTTCTGAAAAAATGCCTTTTTTAAATGTACTCCTGACGAAATCTATGGTTAAGCAAGTAAAACATCGGCGACCGTGAAGATCATGCCAAAAATCAGAGAACAGAATGAACAGGAATCCTTAAGATTGGACGAATCTTTCAAAGAGACTCTGACACGTGTCAGACCCTACGTTCTGCAATTAACATGTAGAAAAAGTGCGCGATTGTGCCGAGTATGGCTTGACAAATTAAACACAGCTTCTTCGCAGCGTCGTCTGAGAAACGAGTACCTTATGGAGTTATGCAAACAACTGAGAACAGGTTGTATCGGCGGAATTTTTAGCCGACTTCCTCCTGATGGACTGCTTCTACCGCTACCTAGATCATATCACATGGTACTTCCGATATACTTTTTAGAACGTATTTGTACAAAGTGGAGTAATCAATGTGTAAACTGTAGGTGTGCATTACTTCATCTGTAAGTGATCTGTCGGACTATGTCATGAGGCCTCATCGTAGTTGTTTAAAGCCAAACGCAAAATGCATTCAACATCACCGAAACAAAGCACTGTTGAGACACCGTACGATGGACGCTACGAGTACGAGTCAACACTTGCATGCTATTAATGCTTCATTCGTTTTCGTAATCAGAGTATAGCAAGGAAAGGTCGGAGAAAAATCTGTGAGCAGCATATCAGTACACTGAATACTCTGATTGCAGAACTGCAGACACAAAATGAGTACCCGATGACTCGGTTACCAGAGTACCCGCCGTATCGTAACGTGGGTGATCACCTGTGTGCAAACATTAGTCAGTTAACTTCTGAGGTCTCCACTCTGAAAGCTAAGTTAGTACGCGATTAAGTACAATTGCAAAAGGATTATGAAATTTAAATAAATGATACTTATTAAAGGTTGACAGAGGTGCAAAAGATAAAGCATTCTATGGAAGAAAGTTACAAGGACGTTTTTCAAGAATATCATTATACAGTCGTAGAGCAGTTTACTGAACTGAAGCAACAATTGCAGGAAGCTCGGTTAAAGAATGAAGCACTGGATAATAGTATAGCTGTAATAGCTGAGAAGTTAGAAGAAATCATCCATGGTAAGGTAAGAAGTAGAAGATCTGTTTGTAAAATCAGCTGTCTGAAAAATAATTTGAAGGAGGAGGAAAGCAAAAGCATTGAGAAGCAATGGATGGACAAAATCAAAGTAGTGTGTGAACAGTTTGATATGTTCACAAGAGAGAAAAATGAGGAGTTACTAATGAAGCAAGAGATGCTGGACAAGAAAGACTTGGAACTTTCACAGAAAGATGCTGCGAGGAAAGAAGATATCGAATTGTTGACTAACAAGATTCATGATTTGGAGATGAAGCTGGAGATGAAGATTAAAGATGTGTCTATCATTATTTTCATTGAATTATATCGTTGAATAATATTGTACCCTTTGTAGGAGGACAGAGTGCAGGCAATGTTAGTTGAGCAATATGCCATGATGAAAGAAGAATTTAATAAAATAAGGAATGAAATAGATCACGAGGCGCAGAAGCAGAATCAAAGTCTGCTGTCCAAAGTAAATGGTTTGAGGAAAGCTGTTGTGAAGGTGGAAAAATCGAAAGAAAAGCTAGGATATGAATATGAGAAGAAGATGTCTCACATAATTAGAGTAATCTAGTTGAAATTTTTATATGTTGGTCAATCATTTTATGTTATAACATGTTATGTTGTAGAACAAAGACTTGGAAATAAAAGCCTTACAGCTACAATTGCAAGAACAAAAGAACGAACTGTGCACAGTTCTAAGTACAAAGAGGCAAAGTGAAATTAACAATATTGTCACCTCATTAGAGAAACGCTATAGAACGCTGTTTGCGGAAATGGAAGCGATGTCAGAAACTCAAACCCAGGAATACCTCAGGGTATTGCATATAATTTCATGTTAGAATATCGATTGTTATAAAGATACACATTTAATAGAAAGTATTGAAAATTGCAGAAAATGGCAGCGCTGCAAGATCAAGTATTTAGTATGCAAAAGATTTGAAGAAGTTTATAAAATAGTGTGGCTTATACTATAGTTTGTAACGTATTATAATTGTAATTTATAACTGTATACCTTACTTCTTATTAATAAACAGTGTAAAAGCAACAGGGTGTGCAGTTAAATTTACCCGGTTATGAGGAGTTTGCATGAATTCATGCAAGATGGCGTTGGTGTATAGATTGCTATGGCAACATGTTTGTCAACCAAGTTGTGAACTGTCAAATGCACAAGCATTATTTGTTTCTTTTAACTATTGTGTATACATGTATAATAAATTTCTCTAAGCATTTTAAAGGAACGGATTTGTGAAATCATGGCTTGTATATTTTTTACTGGAATGTCCCTCAGTGTGAATTGATAAATATTTCAAATTGGAAAGATCTAAGATACAGTAAAATATATCTGTATGACAGTCTTGCTATCAATAGTGAAAATAAAAAGATTAAAGAGCAATGTCACTGTACTTTGATACACGAGTACAAAATCCAGAAACAGCTTCCATAAGTACTCATTCGATCTGGCATGCTAATTATCCATTATTAGCCGTTGCAGCATATTCTCAGGACAAAGGTGGTTTCATAACAGTTTATGATGATCAGGGAGAACCTGTTCAGGATGTGGAGTCACCTAGACACTCAGTGGCTCAGGTGACTGCTCTAGCATGGCATCCAGAAAGAAGGTGGCTTGCAGCAGGATGGGAGAGTGGAGAACTACGGGTCAGTATCTTGCTCTATTTTAAAAGTATCCTAAAATAATATAAATCATTTATTTAAGAATGTATAAATGATTGTTTAGGTGTGGCCAGGTGACACTGGTAGCATTGAATTTAGTGTAGTAGTCACTCCACATAGAGATCCTATTAATATTCTTGAATGGAGTCAACATGGAGGAAGATTGGTCTCTGCAGATTCAAGTGGATCCATAGTTGGCTGGAAGATAGATTCTAGAGGTCAATTACTGATGATGTTCCATCATGAGCTGAAAGATTCTTTTGCACAAATAGTATTTAAAACTATTCCACCAAAAGCAATGATTGATATAAGGTAAGTATAAAGACTCTACATTCCAAATTAATGTCCAATGATTGAAAAATAATATAAATTTTCAGTGGTTTGGCAAAAGCTGCAATTGCAGGCGACGAAAGAGCTTTAGATATATTCAGTTCTTGGCGCCCCAGAACAGCTGCACCGACGACGGTCATAACTCAAAGGGATAATCATGCTTTCTATATTGGAACAACCAGCGGCGTGATATACTTTGTCGATATTCAAGGACAATGTACAGAAGTCCTTAGTACTAGCGGTGCAGCACTGCAATTTTTGTTGCACCATCAAACTAGGGACTCCATTATCATCATGACTGAGGGATTGAACATAGGACATTTTCAGACAGACCCCATTACCGGTCGTCTCAGTGAATTAACAAAAGTATATCTCAATTTTTTTTTGTTTAAGAAGTTAAAATTCAGAGTTTAGATTTCATATAAACCTGTTATTTTTTGTAGGTAAAACTTAGCAGTAGGTGTGATCTATCACGAACTAGCCCATCGCTGTGTTGGGCCGGAGGAAATACATTAGCGATACTCACTGGAGAATTAGGCGTTCGTTGCTGGGATCTTCACACTGGCGATACTTATGTCTTGTCTCCACCAGATTCTTCTACCGGAAACATGGCCACGCCACAAGAAATATGTACAAGCGTATCTTTCTGTAAAAATAACGGTACTTTGGCCGCTGGGACGAATTTGGGCACAATTTATATGTGGAAACGGAAAATTGAGGTGGACAGCGATGAAAATGGTTGGCCTGATGTACCAGAATCTTGTAGTATTCATGGCACGGTGAAACAGTTGGCGTGGGGTGCTTCTTTGTTGAGGAGTCCGCTTCTTGCAGTCAATTGTATCACAAATGTATTTATACTCCATCAACAACCGATGTGCGCCGCGTACAACGATGGCGTTTGCGCCAGTCAACTCAGTCCAACTCAAATTTTAATAGAAATCGATGAACTAACTTACACTTTGAAGACTGACATTCAAGTGCAACTCGTTGCGGTTAACAAAGAGTATGTAGCTGTATCTTCAGGCAGACAGGTCGTAATTTATAGAATCAATAAGGAAACTTCACTGAACACTTCAATAATAACAACTTTTAATTGCGACACTGAGAAACTGTTGATTTACGAGCACACTCTAATCGTTTTGACTCCCATGGTCATACAGTTGCGATCAATGGAGGGTACAGTGATCCAGATGCTACCCACGTTGCCGGAGGAAGGTGAACCAATCACTATGGATCTAACTGGGCAGTACTTAACAGTCGCGTCTTTAAATGGTATACTCAAAATTTGGGATTTGAGTAAAAGGGAGGCAAAGTTGCACACCAGAGCCATGGCAACCTATGAAGCGATCAGCGACTTTGCTGAAATCATTGAAGCGAGGTGCAATTCTGATTGTCGTTGCGTGTCCATCACCGTTGCCATGGCGAACTTGATGCCCAGTTCTGTTCTGTACGTCTGGGACATAGAGAGCGATCAGATACACGAGTTCGACTTTGCAGAGTCTGACATCGATGAAGATGATACTGCTCTAGCTGTGAAATGTAGGGGAAGATTGGTCACCGCCCACTGCTGGGACGTAGAGGATCCTAGACTCCTGGTGTGTCGTGCTCAGAGACTGGAGACACGAGATTCAAAATACTCATCGAAACAGAATACTGAAAACGACAATGATATCACAAAAGCTACTGTAGTTCTGGTATCAATGTTTGCTACATCGGATCACGGAATAGTAGTCCAAGACGTAAAGCCAATTAAGGATGAAAATTGTAGAGTATTGGGTGTTCATTCTCCGCACATCATCATCTTGAACTCTGAGAAGACTGCAGAGAAAAATAGCAAAGTGGTAAAGCTGCTAATGAGGGACTTTGAAGAACTGGGTATGTGTGACGCCGTTACAAAGAAAGCTGTACTGGACTTTAGTTTCCACATTAGCATTGCAAACATGGACGAGGCCTTCAAGGCGATCAAATCCATCAGAAACGAAGGTATCTGGAAGAGTTTGGCGAGAATGTGTGTGAAGACGAAGCAGCTGAACATGGCTCTGCTGTGCCTGGGACACATGAAGCAAGCTAGAGCAGCCAGGGCGCTCAGAGAAGCTATGCAAGACGATACTCTGAATCTGGAAGCCAAGGTTGGAATACTGGCTGTGGAACTTGGACTCTATAACGACGCTGAGCGTCTGTTTCGAGAAGCTAAGAGACTGGACCTCTTGGGCAGGCTTCTGGAGGCTCGCAATAAATTCAAAGAAGCCATAGAATTGGCCAGTAGCGAGAACAAAATTCGCGAAAAGACTAGCTACTACAATTACGCGAAAGCTTTGGAGCAGGAAGGTAAAATAACGGAAGCTATTGAAATGTACACCAAAGCGGAGTGTCACAGGTTTGAAGTACCAAGAATGTTGTTGGTCAGGCCTAGAGAGTTGTTGGCGTATCTCAATAATTCTGATGATCCAGAGGTCAAGAACTGGCACGCTCAGTATATAGAGTCTACTGGAGACATGGAAGGGGCTTTGCGTTTGTACGAACAAGCTAAGAATACTCTGTCAATGACAAGATTGCTCTGCTATTTTGGCAGAGAGGACGAAGTCAGCGAGCTGGTGTCTCGAACGAACCACGCTGCATCCGCCTATCACCTGGCTGCGCATTATGAGTCGAAGAACAACATTTCTCAAGCTATTCACTTTTATACCATAGCTAAGGCTTACACGAACGCGATCAGGCTGTGCAAAGAACATGACATGTTTGAGGAATTGTGGCCTCTGGCTATATTGGCGCCAAGGCAGACGCAGATAGACGTTGCAAAGTATTATGAAGAGAACGATCAGCCTGACAAGGCGGTTCTATTGTATCATAAGGCGGGTCTGTTGCACAAGGCTCTGGACATTGCTTTCAACACGAAGCAGTACAGTGCTCTTCAACTGATCATCATAGACGTGAATGCAGACTCGGATCCCGCTTTAATAGAGAAATGTGCCGATTACTTTGTCCAAAACGAGCAGATCGAGAAGGCGGTGGATTTGCTCGCTACAGGAAGAAAATATTTAGAGGCACTAGAGTTGATACAGGCTCATAATATTCTACTGACGGAGGACCTCGCTGAAAAGATGACGCTGGACAAGGTGGATAACGACGAAGAACGCGAGAAAGTCAGGATATCTATACTCGAACGTATCGGTGAGATAGCCTTCGAGCAGGGAAATTATCATCTGGCCACGAAGAAGTTCACTCAAGCGGGAAATAAGTTGAGAGCCATGAAGGCGTTGCTGAAATCCGGCGACACGGAGAAGATCTGCTTCTTTGCTCAAGTATCCAGGCAAAGGGAGATCTACATCATGGCGGGGAATTATCTACAGTCGTTGGACTGGCAGAATCAGCCTGAAGTCTTGAAGAACATTATCAACTTCTATTCCAAAGGGAAGGCGATGGATCTGTTGGCCAACTTTTACGTCGCTTGCGCCCAAGTTGAAATCGATGAGTTCCAGAACTATGAAAAGGCTCTTGATGCTTTGAACCAAGCCAGCAGGTGTCTGGCGAAGGTGGCGACACCTAGGGATCCTGATATCCACAAGAGAGCCGTGGATTTGGTGAACAATAGGATAGCTGCGGTCAGACGTTACCTGGACATCAAGAAGTCAGTATTTTAGGCATAGTGTCTGTAGAATATGTAACAGAATTGTTAATAATGGTATAAATGCTTGTTCTTTAGATTATTCGACAGAGGTGAAACGGGGACAGCCATGCAACAGGTGCGTCAATTGTTAGATTCCCAAGGAGCTGATTTGGAGCAGTCTGTACGTCGCGGTGATTTGTTTGCAACGATAACGCAGCACTACATCAACATCGGCGACATGGACAGGGCACGAGCCACTGTGGAAGAACTGAAGCGTTTAGCACCTGGAATTAATTTAAGTTACTATTACAATGTCAGCGTGTTAGAGGCGCTCGGTTACAAAATGAAGATTCAGCGACAAGAGAGTTCTGACAGAGAGGACGACATCGAAGAGTTGTTAGGCGAATGAACGATTAAGTAGACTGTTGTAGAGATACTCTGTTATGTGTACTGTAAAAAGTTGACTACCTGAATCAACAATCCGTCCAGGAATGTGATCGTAGACATTTAAGCACCGTTGTTTGATTAGCGTAAGAGATGTTTGTACAATGTTTTAATTTGAAAAATACAGTGACTGGTACGATCAGACTATCTGGCTTCGAATTATTGTTGCCGGGGCTATACTCTGTTGTACCTGTGAACGGACATTTACAAAAAAACATCGTTCAACGTTTATTAATCAGACTTATACATGAACAGTCTTACTCCTTAATATTTTATTGTGTTCTAGAAAGTAAAGATTTTAAAAACAATCGTAAATTTAGGTATGATTAATCGGCAACTGGCTCGCTGCGAGAACGACTTACTAGTTAAGAATAAATAAACAGATCGCGTGAGCGGTAAGAAGAACGAAATAAAACACGTAGACGGACGAGAATAAAAAGAAAAGAGTAGCGAAACGGAGTGTTTCCGGTCTTTTTCAGCTAAAATATCGACCACGAATCGAGTCCTTTTCACTGGTATTACCCTAGCTTGGTCCAACGCTAAACGTTCCATCGTGGTACAGTTCAATTTTTCACCGGCACGAAACAAAGTAGTGATGAAAGAACGTCGGAGATGCACCTAGTCGCT
Source organism: Macropis europaea (assembly GCA_916610135.2). NCBI lineage: Eukaryota > Metazoa > Arthropoda > Insecta > Hymenoptera > Melittidae > Macropis > Macropis europaea. Next base: position 16,376,166 of record OU744344.1, on the reverse strand, counting down.
CTTCATATTCAAACGGCCTTCTCCGGCGTCGGTTTTTTATTCGGCGACGCAGCCTCTGTCTCTGGTTCGTCAGCTTTTCGTTTTTTGCGCACCAAATGCGATATGTCGCTGGCGGGTTTCTGAGCTTTCGGCGTGGTTTCGTTGCTGCTACCGCTGGGTCCAGCACCGTTCGAGCAACCTCCGGCCACTTTGCTTTTGATACCCTCTATGACAAGCTTGCACGCCTCCTGCTTGAAGTCCTTCATGTCCGAGATCTTCTCCTGGATCTCTGGCAACAGCTCCTTCAGTTCCTGGATTTCACCTTCCACCGTGTAGAAGGTATCATCCGTTTTCGGCGGTTCTTTCATCTCTTCCAGTTCCTTGATACGGGCCTGCAACAGTTCGGTGGCCTTCTTGAACTCTTCGATGCTGGCGTCGAACTCGTTGCCCAAAGAGTGTGCCAACGCCAGCTGATAGTGGATCTCGGCTATCGCCCTAGGTTCGCGTGGTTCGATTTTCTGTAGGAGGTCTAAACAATTGTGAAGATCGTTCAGAGCACCCTGGAAGTTTCCTCCCTCCATGGCTACCTCACCGAGAAGTCGATAAGAGTCTGCGAGCAGTTTCCAACCTGGCTGACCACGCTTCTGTAGCACCAGCTTCGCCAGTTCCAGAACCTCCCAGGCCACCTAGAATTGAATAAAAAATGTTAGTGTAGTTTATAGGACTTTTGAGTTGTCGACGATGCGAGCTAGAGACCTGAGGAATTAACTCTTCAAAGATTCATTCATGTACCTGCAAATTATTAACTTCATCTTCCTCATCCTCCTTTGCAATATCCTCAGAATCCTCCCCGTTTTCTTTCACATCGCCATTCTGTTCCGAGGAGCAGGACGGTCCATTAGCGTGATTAGTTTCTTTACTGGAGCTGGCTGCGGCTTTGTTCTCGTCCTTTTGTTTCTGCGCCTGCTCCGCTATTTTACTATCATCAGTTTTGTTAGAGTCTTTTTCCTCCTTCTTTTCACTGCTCGACTCTATCTTCTCTTCTTTCTTTTCCGTCTCCTTTTTGGACTCCTCCGCTTTCGAATCTTCCTTCTTGCTCTCTGATGTGCCTTCCTCTTTCGTTTCACCGGACTCTTCGTCTTCCTCTTCATCCTTCTCATCAACATTGCTCAGTTTCTCGTCCTCCGCTTCCTCTTCGTCCTCATCATCGTCCTCTTCAGCCTCCTCGGTACCCGGCACTCCACCGCCTAGAACTCCAGCCTCTTCCCTGGCCAATCCGAGGAGAGCCCGACCGTACAACAGATAAGGTTCACCTAATTCGTCCGCGGTGTCTCCGTGCTTTTCTGCGAGCAACTGGCATGCTTGAGCTAACGCGGTCACAGCCATAGTGTAATCCCTCACCAGCAGGTGCCTTTTCCCATGGGATATCGCGGTTGCTGGGTCGGTGAATGCTGCACTCTCAGCTACGTCGGCCATCTGCAAGCAACACAACACATCTGCTGCTTAATTCGTCCTAACTTTCTATCATCACAAAACAATTAAAACTATTTGCAACCTCAAATTTTCATGAGCTCTCTTTTTATTCTATCGAAACGCTACCGACAAATCTGATCCACTGGTCATGCAAAGAAACAACAAAATTGTTCCATTCACATAACATGTACGTATCGTTTCCTTCGGTGCAGCGTTCTCGACGACTGACCTCGTATCGAGTGAACGTTGGTCAGGCTTACCCTCTAAGGAAAAAAGAAGACGCTTTGATCATCCACCCACAACGATACAGGGAGCATCCCGGGAGCGGAGTACCAACGTCATGATGTAATTAAAACGTACAGAATATTCCACCCACGCGTGCTACGTGTCAAGCTTTCTAGGTGGATCACATCTGACGCGACAGTGCGTTCCTCCCGTGTGCAATGCGCTAACGTCAACGGTGATTCGATAAACGAGGAAACCTTCAAAAGTCGCGAAAACTTAATGGTCGTTAAACGTACAAGCAACTCTGAACGGTGGCTCCGAAGTTGTCCGTTCTAGCTATGCAATGAGAAGGACGCACGGAGCGTGGTCCATGATTGTTTCAAGAAAAACTGACGCACCACTGCACTCCCATGGGACCAGCACCGCAGGGGGAGCGCAGTGCCAGGCTGTCTCATGACACAGAAGGCTTTCCTCATTGGAAAACTAAAAACAACTTTCAAAATGACGTCACGGAACAGAACAGAATTATTCCAAAAGCGTCACAATGAACCCAATCGCAAAGGGGCAAGTACTATACATAGATTTGGCGAAAACATTGAGCCGATAGAATGAACTCAGATTCAGTTAAGACTTCCGAGGTGGACAGGGCGATACATGATCCAGGGAACACGGAAGCGTAGCTAAATATTTGCGGTTTCGAAAAGGGGTAAAAGAGAATGGCGCCGTGGCGTTATCAAAGAGAAAGAAAAGGGCGAGAGCAGAGAAGAGAGGAACGGGTTGTCCGCAGCATCCGGGTGGGGTGGTTTGGGTGTACGTCGGTCGATTTTCGTGCGCTTCGACGCAGAACGGAGATGGCGTGCTGGTCGTTTGCCCCCTCGACGTAGTGGAGAGTCGCCGAAAACACAGAACTCGGGGTGTCGATTGGTCAGTGCGTAACTGGCGACTGTCGGTGCGGTTGTGCGGCTTTCAGTGGGCTGCCAGCGGTCGCCCTGGGCACCACCTGCATGGATGGAGCCTACCCGTGTCCCCAGGGCCCCTGGTCCGCGTCTCATTTTCCTCGTCGCCACGCTCGCTCTTACTTTCGCAGGTAAAACACTCAATCTCACGCTTTTAACTCCCCCGTTCATTTCGTTTCACCGGCACTCTTAGCTCGAGGGGTGTTGATACGTAAAAAAAATAATCCTAAGGGAGTACAGAGGGGTCTACACCGTGATACTTTAGACACGATTGCAAAAGGGGATGATTCGCGAGCACGTGAGCCTGGATTTTGTATCTTCTTTCTCTCACGGGCGGATTTTTAAGACTCGGAGCAACCTTCTTAACAGAGAAATGTTTTAGAACTGGCGCGTAAATTCTGATACACTATAGGTGGGTTTGAATATTTATAAACTCGCGTGTTTACAATTACCTTGATCTTGAACTTTAGTTATTATAATATTTGGTTAATTCTTCTCTTCACTAAAAACTCCTTTTGAACTATGGTTCGCCTTCGCGTGTACACAGCAGCCTGGCGATCAGCTGATTCGGAGGAGCGTAGCGTAAACTTTCGCTTCACTGTGAACAGCTGAAGGTGTTCGTGAAATAAATCTTGATCATGTCATTTGATAATTCATTTCCATGTCGATTCAGTGATTAATTTCTGAAGCAGCTTCCTCGTAGTGGACAGAGCACGTGGACAACGGTGTTTTCTTTATGATTAACTGACTTTAGACAAATGACTCGCTAACTAAGAAAACTACACAAGTCATTACTGCTTCCTTCGTCAGTCCAATCTTTGCATAATACTGTTTAACAGATTTTTAAGACCTGGCCTCACACTTTTCCAGACCAGTGCTCTACGTCAGCGTGTCTGATCACGCTTGCAGTTTAGATAAAATCTCCCTTCGTGATCGGTGGTCTTGCAGTTCCTGGCCTTCGTAGCGTTTCCCAGTAATCATGCCATCTAGCTGCAGTAAACAATGTAATCCAAGGGGGATCTAGGAAAATGTGCAACTCTTCTCCCATTGTTTCATGACGTTGCTATCCCGGGTCCTTCCATGGGAGTCCGGGTGTCATAAAATACATTCGATCCAGCGAAGATAGATTTTTGTTTATGATTGGAGTTCTCCGGGTCTTCAGAGTTTGCTCAGCAGTTGTGCAAGGCCGTGCAGAGTCTCCGTTGACGTTCCCGTGATCGCGTTATCGTCACCGATCTCATTAGCGCATTTTTTCATGGCACGGTCAGCAACCACCGGTTGAATTCATTGCACCGTGCACTTTTTCACCGAGAGAGACAGAGCGTGGTCACTCGAGAGAAGTGCTCGCGTGCTCTATTATGCTCGAGGGCTCTTCCCGCCGGATTTCTTATGCAATAAAATGTTCCACGGCACACTGTCTGCCAACGACACGCGGAGAACTCTTATCAGAGTGGCCGCGGCGAATATTAAACGCGGAAATTCTCGTTTTATTGCCGTCGATATCGACCAACCTCCTTTTAATCTGCCCTAATGGTATCGTTCGTCGAAAGGAGACCATTTCCCTGCGTTTTACGGCGAAGCTTGTTGCGGAGGATGCTGCAGATCCTCGAACGTTATTATTTTGCTGGAACTTTCGTTCAGATTTCTTTTTCTCGAGGAAGAAGATCCTGTCGATGAAACCTTACCTCGACAGAACGTTCATCCGATTATTCTGTCCCATTATTATAGGGTCGAACATCGACTTACAGAGACTTAGAATAACGAGGCCAGTTTGCCACAGAGAAGACCATTTTCAAACATGACGTCCGCGGTTTTATACAGGGAACCCGACTTGTCTGTTCCAGCGACTGGATTGCTTTGCGGTGCGATCATGTCAGACCATTGGGAGGAAGTGGGCTGGGATAAAGAGGCTCTGACCCACGCCAACGTTACTCTCACGTGGTATCTGGATGGACAGGTGGCTCTGATGGGGACTAACCCTGGACACAGGAATCATCATCCGCCCAGAAGACCGACCTTTCTTGTGCCAATGTACGGTGGTATCTGGATCATGTGCGTCTCGCTCATGGGTGAGTGATATATGATTATTACTGTTATCAGGATCCTCCGTATGAACTTTAAAAGATTCTCTGGGGCTGGTGGTTAGGCTAAGAGAGAGATCTATGAACTCCTGGATCCGTTACATTTTTATAGAAGGGTATTTGAAGATTTGGATGAGTTATTATTGTCATTAGGGCTCTTCGTTCAAGCTTCAGAAGTTTCTTCAGCACTAATAATTGTTCTGAAAAATACAGACAGGTTTAGAAAGATCTATGATTTGAAATACACTCTCTCAAAATTCTGGATAAAATCACTTGAAGTTTTGGACAAGTTAGTGTACAGGTTCACGGAGAATCGATCTCGCAGTGCATCAGTTTTCAAAGATACCAGTGTGCACAGGTTTTCGTGTAATCTCGTCGATGTATCTAACGATGACGCGGTGTAACACGAAGGTGTTGCATACATGAGAACCACCTTGACTCTGACCAAGGTATCGATCAGTCGATTGGGATCAGAAACACGGTGCTGTCTGACTGGGCATGCCGTGACCGTGAACATCTTGGATGTTCCTTTGCTAAAACTTTCGTGCCAATCACTTTCCCCGTAGCAAAGGTTTAAACAGGAGAGTCTGTTGAATCGATTCCAGATTTCTTTTCTCTGTTTCCACGTAACACGCTGAAGGATCGCTGAAGTGCCCAGAGAGTGGAAAAAGCTCCGGAGACTTTATTTGATGAAAAAACACGTGAAGCACCGTGTGCTTGCTAGTCAATTTTAGAGAAAAACAGTTTTAACGACGGTGGGCTTGTTAGTTTGATGCTGCGAACCGTTTGCGTGTACGTTCGCTCGTTAATTGCAAGGCTGTCTTTCGAATTAACAAAACGTTACCGTGGAAACTGATCCACAGCCAGTCTCTAATTACTTATATTCTCTCTGAAGACTGAGGCACATAAAAACGCGCTGGTCTAAACGTATTCAACCGCTGAAACTCGAAATTTTAATAGTTACTTCGAAGAAAATTTCGCTACTTTGACGTTAATTGCAAGACTGGCCCTTTCTATGGGACCTGACGCAGGGTATCTCCAATTTCATTCATCTCATTCGATTTTATTTTAATGCATTTATGCACACTGCCGTTCACAAGTATTAGGACACTTGCCATTTTACCTGCACTTGTCATTTTCTCTATGTAGAGTTTACAATGAAAGCGTAATAATAATAATTACTTAAGTTCTCCAAACGTATGAAACTCGGTACAGTTACGAAATGGACTCTCTATCCTTAATTAAGGTATCCATCGTAAGTTTCCTTCATTGACCTGAAACGTGAGGAGCCCTCAATCGTTACTTCAGCTCTCTGGACGATTTACAATATGTTTCACGGCCACGTGCGATATAGCAGTCACGTTCTAACGGCGTGAGAGCGTCTTATAAAAATCTACAGAAAATACTGGCTGCAGTCGGCTGAAATTGGCTCGTTTCTTCCCGAGGAGAATGGACATTGCGCCCCAGAAAAAGTCAATCGTGGAAAAGTACGAGAGGGTGTGACAGGGACGACGTCAAACATACTATCGTTGACTCTAACGTTGCAGTCGGCTCTTCTAACATTTCTAATGACATTTTTTCATCGATCGTCTCATTTTGCAAACTTCATGGACGTCACAGTAATTTTACATCGATCGCCTGAAAATCAATGCTGTTAATATCCCTTTTGGACATTTTACCTACACGTTAACATATTAGAATCGATTATTAATATCTAAAAATTTGTTGATATTCCGGAGATCACTGTTGTCCACAAATTGAATTCAATCAAACGACACGTAGTCGTTAAAGTGTTAAATTACAGTGATTCGTGAGACCATTAACAACATAATACGTTGCTGAACGAGTTCATTAACTTTCAGTAGACGAAACCGGTTGATCGGGGCGATTCAGTTGGAAAACTGCCTCAGAATTTCCTATCGGATTTCCATAGAGAGGTCGGTAGGTAGCCTCGAGGAAACGTGCGATACAAACGGTAACGTTTCGTGCTTGGCGTGACCAGGAACCGTCAAACTTCCCGAAAAAGCGATACAAAACGATCGTTTACACAAAACTCGAGCGTGCACTGAATTTCCATGGAAGGTAGAGGAAGGTCAAGTTTGCCACGCGATGAGAACGCATCGGTTTATACATCGACGTAACTGTAATGAATAAATATTCAGCTTCAACGTTCGAACCGATGAAACGAGCCGTGCGACGATTTTCCGGCTTTTCTTCGTCCGAGCGAGAAAATTAAACGTTCCGAGCACAATCGAGCATGATTGCAACGCCCACGCGTACAAAGACGCGACGTCGCGGAGGAAACTTTCGAGATTTCACCGGTTTTTCTTTCTCGGACCTCAACAACGATCCTCGACGAAAAAATGGAGGAGCAGTTTTTCCCGCGCGTCGCATTTTCCGAACGACGCCGCCGGATAGTTGCGCGTTTAATTAGAACGTGTTAACCGAGCGTTTCCGTGGAGCGCGAAATAATTGAGCCGCTCGTTACGCGGTGCACCGCTCGAAATTAATAACACGGTGGCACCGTCGGTTATTGTTAATAACAAGCAAACGATACAGGTGAATTCGAGATTAGTATCGAATGTTCGGAGAAGAGCCCTTTCCGTAGAATGACACTCATCAGATAATTGAAACGAATTTTTTTATATATCTCATATTTCAAATTAATCTTATATTTAACCCCTTGCCGTACAATAACGAGTCACAGTCGTGACACAGAATATGATTGATACGTTACAAATACGAGTCCAACGTTTGTGCCAATTCTTTAAACATTTGTAACACGGCACAAATTGACCCTCAAAGGATTATTAAAAACGAACTGCACATGCTGATAGACGCTCTTCATTCATCACAGCACTCTAGGACTGGAATAGCAAACTTTGTCGCACAAAATCATTGGAAAAATCGTACGGCAATCGGTTGACACTCATCCGTCCCTCGTTGTCTGAACAGAGTTTGTCCCTTGGTGTTAAATCGATACAGTGGTAAACAATCAATATAATGAAAAGGTAAATAATTGAATTTGTAAATTATTTTGTAGAAAATGAAAAATTGAAATTTCTGTACATTCAGGCATACTGCTTTTTTTACACTTATCACATTTTTGTGAGAAAAGTATGTCAAATTGACACAAAGGACGGATGAGGATTAATGTCGTGTGCTACCTTGTTTTAATTTTCATGTATGTTTATGCTGAAGAGAGTCTTGAATTTGTATTTCTTTACATACACTACCGTCCAACAGTATTGGGACACTTACCTGTCTGCAGATATCACTGAAGTATCTCACAAATATTATGCTATTATTGAACAACATAAGTAGTATTTATTAATAAATAGTTATATTATTACAGCGTTAATACGCTGTTTATCTAAATTTGCTAGGTGTCTGGATACTTGTGGACGGTAGTGTACTCCAGTAATTTTCTTTTTGCATCGTATACAAGACTGCTTCTGAGAAAAACAGCATATTTAAATGAAGGTAGCCTTGAAATTTGAAAAAGTATGAGACTTGCAAAAGAATGGTCTCAATTGTCCGAAGGTCTCCATTATTCTTGCACGAAAAACCACCTCCTTTTTGGTTCTATCGCGAGTTCTGATACGCCGTGTACTGATAAGGATAACGGAGGATTTTTCTAGTGTGTTAAATGCACGAGTTAAAAATACTTGCAGCCATTACGTGTTAAAGCGGTCTAAATGCGGGAACGAGTTTGGAGACGAGTAACCTAGACCCAGTGAACTTGAAGTCGATCTATTTCTGCTTCAGGATTTATAGTTACTCAATTCCCGAAGTTCCCGTGACCCCGACGAGGCACTCGCCTCTTCTTCCTGACATTTCACGGAAATCCGCGTTCAAGTTCATCCACTGGCCCCCCTTCTGCAGCCGATAGTATTTGGAATCTGATATCGGATCTCATGCTCGAACTATTTCCGCGTACGCGGACCGAACTTAATCTGACTACTCATCAGAAGTAGCGAGTTAATCGGACGGCGGAAAAACGACCCGAAAATCACCACCCCGACACGCCGATAAAAATTCATTTCCATCCTCGAATTATCAGCGATACGATCGACTCGTTCTAATTTCCGCCTGGCAGCACTTTTACTGCGAATCAGTTCGTGAATATAATGGAATGGAGGAAAGTTTCTGCGCTTCACTTTTGTCCCCAGTGGAGATCTGGAAGTTAATTGTTTTCATGGGTGGAAGTTGGTTGAAAAATTTAAAAGCTGATGAAGTTAAGACATGTAGAATATGAAGAATAGACCGTTCAGAAGAATTAGAGGATCACAATTGTAAAGAATGTTTAATAATAAACTATGTATCGGAAATTGAGGAAACACAGGATTTAATTTAATAACACTCTTATTTCAAATATGTAACAATCATTGACTATTGCAAAATATTGCATTTATTGGAATAATCCTCCAATTTGTTTGAACAGTATATGTATGTAGAATATTTATGTTGTACTCTGAACACCAGACTGAAACGACAGTTCTGCAAACTGCAGAAATGCACACAAATTTTAAATTTGTTCGCTTGCGTCAAACGTGCTACCATTCAATTCCATCTGCACAAAAAGTTCTCGTTTCCAATTAAATATCCGTGGAAAGAAAATAGAAAAGAGAAGGTAGCAGAATTCTTGTTCCAGGTTGACACAGTTTAACCGCCTTTGAGCGTATTTCATAAAGTAGTCGAGTCTGAACATTTCGAATTTTATCGTCGATGCTTCGAAGCGTGAAGAAAGATCGTCGTTTAATTAAGAATCTATTGGAGTTAAAAAAAAAGGGAGAAAGAAGCAGAGACGAATAAAATGTACGTTCGACGGAAGGAATGGCGTTAAACTACGCGCCGTACATTTCCGTTCTTTTTTTCCTTTTTTCTCTTCATGCTTCAGAGGAGGAAATACGACTACTGGGTCAGGTAGGTTTTCCACAAGAGAGGTGCATTAACTACTTGACGCCCGACGAAGCACACGAGGAGATCCGAGCAGCCTGGCAAAATCGTGAGTACAATCGACGTTTCCTTTCTTTTCCCTGCCAATCGTTGCCACTGAACATTCTCTGCTCAACGTCAGTTTCTAACTATTTGAACAGGCAACCTTTAGCCTCGCACGATCGATTCCATCCGTAAGAATCGTCTAAGCTGGCAGTCTGAACGATGAAACAAAATATTTGTTCTGTTACAGGGATGCAGAATTTGAGTATCTCTTGTTCCCTGGTCTGCCTGATCATCCTAGGCACCGCGGTCCTCATCGGGTTTTTTGGACTCTGCAGACACCAAATATCAGCGGTTCTAGTAACCGGTGTGATGTACCTTTTGGCAGGTAAGTTTGAAAAACAAATCAAATTTCTTGTCCTCGATCTTCTTGTTCTGTTTGTAAACGTGGTCATGTTTGACCAGTATTGAAAAGGTCTGTCTGGCTTAATGGAAAACAAAAAATCATCCTGCACCTCTGTTGTCCCGTTTAGTGGTTTTATACACTTGTTCTTCTTTATATGTCTATAGTATTAATTATACCAATCTATTGAATCACTCTGTGGCGAGTGAATGAATTTCAAAACACCAGGCTTTTTTCTTCTATGTGTGTATTCTGTGTAAATCCTTTCCAGGTAATATGTAGGATTCTTCGACCCTTTTTTCATCAAACGCCAATCCATCTGCTACACCATTTTGCTTATACTTTTTATCAGGTTCTGAGTTTGGGGTGGGTCTGATGATACCTTTTTTCTTGTGTTCTTTCTGCAAAGTGATTTGAATATAAAGGACCACGCAAAAAAGGTCGTTACGCTGATAATCGCATTAACCGAATGGAACTTTGTTTGAGTGGATTCCTGTGGTTGCGGTCGTCTAACCACGAGGACTTCTTTCTGAACACTCGAGTCAACCGCAAAGCTGTCTGTTACAAATGAAGGTACTGTTACAACGGTGCAGAGTTTCGGATTACGTCGAATTTCTAACAGTATACCTATTCTTCTCTAAGTTTACAATTCCCTGTGTTCAGGGTGTTACGGTATTCACAGCTAAGCAGGCACGTGGTCAACGAAATTTTTTTCATCTCCTTTTTATTTCCTCCTACAAATAAATTTCCATCGCATGAATTATTCAAGCTGTATTACTTGCATAATGGGATGTTCTGGTTAAATGAAAAGGACCTTACCGTTTCACGAATGCAAGTCGCTCGAGCGCACGATAAAAGGCAAACACTTCTTATCTTTGATAAGACGCGGTGTTTGTTCAATGCCAACTGCATGTCACTTCGAAACGACTATTCTTAATTTTGGAAACGAGAAACACCATCCTTTTGCATTCTTCCTCCATTATTATTTTAATGACTATAGACTGTCAATAAAACTTTGAAATTAAAAGGTTTCACATGACTGTTGTGAAATAACAACAGGACATCTAACACAGACCCAATCGAATAAGAATTCTAAAGATCAATCAGCTTGGATGTCTTCTAACATTTGGCCAAACAACTCGTTCTAAAGAATTCCAAAATATTTCTAATGAGGAACAACTGTTACAGCAACGTTCGCGCTGTTCACCCTGACGATCATTCACTTCAAGAGGGCCCAGGACCGCGGGGCCCGGATATTGGATGGCCCTGAAGACGGTGTGATAGGTGGACCAGTTCCTCGCAACGTCCTGAAGGCCAGACGATTCAACAGCTCTTGGAGCATGGATTTCGGATGGGGTGGCGTGACATTGTGCGCCCTCGCCTCGGTGGCGTGGATCTTGCTCAGCAAAATAATGCGTTTCAGCCCCATAGCTGCCATGATAGCGTAGCAGTGGGAGGCCTCCGAGGTCTAAGGTCATTTCCATGATTTACGATAGCGAGTTTCGATGTCGAAGACCCTTCAACGTGCACGGCTCACTGACTCCATTCGAAAGTTTCTATTCGGTCTAAATTGACGGTGAATCGCCAGAAGCACAACGTGTATCGTTGAACAGTGACATTTTAATTGTTCGACTTGATTAATTGATTTCATCTTGAGACGGGGTCCGACATGGAGACAAATTTTGAGATTTTTTTTCAGAAACGATAAGATCATTGAAAATGACCACCTCGAAGGCAAAATTGTTTCATGTTACAGGTAACAGGTGTTGCATGTTATTTGTCAGACTCGTTGAATGGCAAATAAGGAGTACAATTTCTGTCCATCGCTCTGAATGCAACGTTTTGTACAATTTACCAAATCTCTAGACAAAGGAAACATAAATGATCGAGTGAAGAAGCATATGCAAAAAAGGGCTGCATGATATTTCTTTCTTGGACTGAACAAATCTGTGAAGATATTGAATATTTATACTTATGTTCCTGGTGTTTTAGATTTTTGTACATCTTCTGCAAGGTTTCTCGTGTTATGTCAGAGTGTCTGCACAGTTTGATGGCCCTCTTTTCATATGTGTCTTTATGACAGAAGTAAAATATTTGCAGATGCATGAACACAAGATAATGCGTAGGACAACAGTAAGCTTTCTGGACTGAACAAGCAACGCGATAACTAGAACAGTACAGAACAGCATACAGGTTTACCTCAGTTTTGATTTGCGATCAGATTAGTCAATTAATGTAAAAATAACAAGATCTAACATGATCTAGTCTGTCTAATTAGACATACTTTTAATGATCTCTTAAATCAGTTTTCTTTTAGAAAGCTACCATAGACATTTTTCAGTTCACACAAGACTTGATATAGATATAAAGTAATTTTCACACATCTTAGAAGCTGAAAGGATTTCGTTAAACTCTGCTTGAACATTGAACTACAGAGTATACTCTAACGATAGAAGCCTATAGTATAATTCGATCGCCTTAACATTAGAAAGATAAGCATGTTTGTAATGCGCATAGTATAGCATTAAACATGTTCCAGCCGATGTAAGCAACGATACGCGTGTTTGCAAGACGAACTTAGCTTTTGCTACGACTTGTTACAGCGAATAAGAGGATTTATGCCAGCAGAACAAAAAACTGTATCATACAAAGGATTGTGAATCGCAATTCGTCCATTAACATTTAAGGAACAACCGAGGTGCTTTGAGCAAGAGCATCCGATTATACCCGGAGACTGAGTTTTGCCCGTTCAAATGACAAAACACATTCGCAAAACTTCTCTCCGAGTGTTTATTTGAAACGAATAACGCATTTTTCTGATAATATTTTCTTGATTGTCATATTTTTTACCTGACCCTTGTTATTTGTTATATCGGGATTAATGTATCATAAATGCAATAAAAAGAACAAGCTGTGTATAATAAACATCCTTGACTTCTTGCCATTCCTATAAAAAAATAAAAAAATATAAATACAACAAACAGTCATTGGTCGCTTGAGATCGTATAAGTTTCCATAACAGTGTGTACGTCATTACAAAATTGAGGTTACAAATAGCGATTCGGTGTCAGTGAAAGGTTATGTTTCGCAAACGGTCCAAGCAGAAATATGGATCTGCGTGTGCAAACACGCACGCACACACGCACACACACACGGCACACGCGTCAGCTTCTGCACGATGCCAATGGGCACGTGACCGGTCGTTACGAGCGTGTGTGTGCGTATAACGCGGGACAACACATCGAAAACATCCTTCACACACGCACGTTCACTCTCGCGTATTGAAACGGTGGTATTTTTTGCCGTGGTAAACAACAAAGGTGAGACAAGCATGGACACGAACTTGGACCGGTACAAAAATAAATCGTTCGTTGAGAACGTTCAAACAAAAGTGAACGAGCTTTCGAAACGCGTTCAACGCGTCTCGACGCGTTTGTTCGTGAAAACATTCGACAACAATAACACTATATTAGCCAGAGAAGACAATAGCGAGCGTGGAACGAGAACATCGTGCACGTACCTTAATTTCGTTCGAATTACCGAAGGTTTCGATGCTTTCTTCGCGATGAACAACACTTTCACTATCTTGCAGGAAGGTCGAGCGGAAGATTTCGAGAATTCAGCGTTTTGATTGAACGGTTATGATGAAATTTACGCTCGAAGACTATAGGAGGATCGAGCAGAACGACCGTTATGCCAAACAACGGTTTATTACCGGCACGCGTACGACCGTGCGAGCGTCAAGCACAACAGGAGCACTATGAACCGCTCTGCATCGATGTGAACGAAACAATCGACGCGCATGCGCACTCGGTTTGCCGCCATTTGTCTACGCTGCGCGGGACTTCGTTTCGATTTCGTATGAACTTCATTTGAATTCAATTAACGATATCTATTCTCTAGTTGAACGATCTCTCGTATCGTCTATAAATTTGTATGATTTTTTAATTATGCGTCACGTTAAGAAATTTTTGGGTAAGATTATGTTTGTAGGGTTGCAACTTCGTTGACAATAGGACTCTGCGCATGCGCCGCTTTAAAATCACATTGCTGTGTTTCGAATACTGGAAAGCGTGAGAAAAGTTTCTGAGGTAAATCGAATCCTGTGAACAGTGTTTATGACTTACATTTGAAATTTGAATATTGTTTGTTTTAAAGAAACGTCGATTTGTAATTAAAGTATAGTGTATATTGATTTGTATAGAATTTTATGCGAGTGATGGATTTTTATGGTCAAAGTGGCGTTCGATGTATCGAACGTGTGCGCTGGAACTTAAAATTTAAATATTTTTGTAAGTCAGATTTATTTGTGTTTCTGTTTGTAGTTGTTATATTTGTGAAAATAATGTTTTAAGTTTGATAGGACAGAAATTAAATAATTGAATGAATTTAAGGAATAGTTTCGAGAGTATGATTTCGATAATCGCAATCCGCGCACAGAATAGTTTCGAGGATTCTGCGCAGCTTCTACTTAGCGCTTGGACCGGTACATTGCGTTGGGACAATTTTTGAGAAATTTGGGGAAATCATCGATTAACAATAGGTAATTATACATAATTCAGTAATTTTACACTTGGTTTGTAAGCTGGACAATAATTAACTATAAAATATTAAGAAAAGAATATAATAACTCTTAAGAAAGATAGGACGCTACTCGTAGCCTAATTCTCCAACTGTACTTAAGATTACAAGATCGATTTATTTATTTTATTTACTTCGAATATTCTTTTCTGCTCTAATATTACGATAAAAAAAGTCTCAGAAGAAAGTTACTTGTTCAGATGAGCAAACATTTTTCTTTAAAGCCGGTCTTTTGTAGAAATTTCAAGGCCATCGACATATTTTTTAAACGAACTGCAATATTTGTACTCTAAACAAAAAACGAATGGAAAATTGTAACCACTGAACGTGTATTTCCAGTTTAAAAGGCAGAAAATGAGCCATTGGTGATACAAAAATTATGTTGCTGGTTTTTGCTCCGGAGGAAACAAAAACAAAATGGTGCCACACCGCTGGAACGCAACGGTGAGTGTTTTATTCTATATTCTATTTGTTCATGCGATTTATACTTCCCGAAAATGCGGTACAAAGAATCACATATATTATAAAATAAAAATGAACAAGCATTCATTATTAAATATTAGGTACGAAAGCGATGACCTCGTTCAACAGTTTTGGACCACGAAATATTGTGAATCAGGCGTTCAAAAAATATGAATATATGTCTTTACAAAATTAGATCTTTTTCATAATGATGAACGTAGAGTATTTTAGAAATTTATTACAGATTATCCAGTCACGTCTGATATTTGATTTCGAAGGAAATTGCTATTGCCTTCCACGGTGCTTTTACTGTGTCTGACGCTGGATTCCACGGAGATTCGACTGTTGACGTTATTGCGTATCTCAACGGGACTTCGTTGAGCTTTTAACTTTTCGAGAGCAACGCTCAATTCGTTGTCCGCGTCGCCTTGACGAAGTAATTTCTTGTTGCACACGGCGAACAATTTCTCTTTGATCTTGGTCGCGGTGCATTGCTTCCGGTAATGATAATCCTTCCAGCACCGCAGGAAATTCACGAATGCGTCGTTCCAGATACACAGTTCCACCACTGAAACAAAAATACCTCACGGACAATTCACAACCTCCACGACACTCGTATTAAAAAACAATCCGAAATGAAGCAATCAGAGGGAAATAGAAAAACTTTCCTTCCGTGTACACCAGCAATGAAAGCAAAAGAATTTCTGTTTCTACTTCCAACGAAGCTAATAGCCCGTTCATTAATGCCATTCAGAATCATTTCGAACTTATTATTTCAGACGTTTATTCACGGCATAATTGGAGCGAACGCTATTTGCATAATACTGTGCAATAACAAACGAACGTGCGTGATCTTTGTACCGTATAGGAGGAAAGTGGCGAGTATGAAAGAGCCTGCTGGAAATGTAACGTTCGGTAGGAGTATGTTAGCCAGGCTGAAAAGAGCTGGTCCCTCGCACAGCGCAATTCCTTTCATGGTGTTCACCAGCCATGGCAAGTGCAGATAAGGGAGGCCGTACCTGTCGCCCATGATCATCATTAACGTGGTTATCAGGCCTGTGATTACGTTCGTCACGGGCATTATGATTTTCAAGTCTGCAAATAAAGCATATCTTTGTGTGGATAGAGCCTTTACTTACAAGGAAAGGTCTTGAAGTGGTCGTTTCAGATTTTAATGAGCTCTTGCACGTTGGTAGATCATATTACCACGAATCTCCCTATACATGGTTTTGTGAGTAGACGATCAATAGTTTAAAAGATATTTAATGCAAAAAGAAAGTCTGTGTAGCGACCTAGCACCTAGCCGACTGCTCCACGCTCTTCCCTATCGGGACTTTAACATTAAATATCTTTTAAACTATTGTCCGTCTACGCCCAACATGATCTATTAACATGCAAGAGCTGATTAAAATCTAAGACGATCACTTCGGGAGCTCTTCCTGTTAGAGTGCTGGAG
This sequence comes from Macropis europaea, assembly GCA_916610135.2. Taxonomy (NCBI): domain Eukaryota; kingdom Metazoa; phylum Arthropoda; class Insecta; order Hymenoptera; family Melittidae; genus Macropis; species Macropis europaea. The sequence goes on along the minus strand of OU744344.1, from coordinate 16,359,609 downwards.
CAGACTTAGATAGAGGAGATCGTGTCAAGGAATACGGTGGACCAATAGAAATAGAGAGATAATAGAGATAAAAGATTGATAAAACAATAGCTATGAACGCTCATTTTCAAAATTGCCTAGTTTTAAGTATCTTTGTCATTAGTCGACTAGATATATCCAAATGATTGCAGAAAATCTTTCAAAAATATAGGAGTTCTCTTTGCACATTCTGTCGCGTTCAAAGCACAATATAGATCAGGTAATAAAATCAAAGTGGGGCAGTTTGTAAAAGGGAATGATAGCGATTTTGGCAGCTACGGTAGAATTTGCGACGAAGAAAAAGATACTTAAAGCGAGATATGCTTGCGGTCGAGTTGCCCGGTAGCCTGCGCTGAACATAACGTATTATTTAAGTATCGTTACTGTATGTTCGCCGGAAAAGAGCATTAAAGGCAGCCGATTTGGTCACCACGTTCCCAAGAGGAGAACGGCCTCCAGTTTCCAATGCGATGCAACTCAAACAGTGCGTCGTGAAACACGTTAAAACAACGTACAGTGCTTCTACCTGTGATAACGTTACAAAATTGATAACACACTGCTCGAAAGAATTAGAGGATTAGCCCCTTAAATAATTTATTGTTCATTAAGGTATCCGGAGGCATCAAAGCTTTAAATACTGTAAACATCCAACAAAAATATTATTACATTAGATACGAATTATTTTTGTTTCCTTGCTAATATTTGATAGATTGTTTAACATGATTGAAAATCCTGAGTCTGTACAACAAAATGAATATTTTTAATAAAATGAACGATGTTTACGTGGACATTGTTGGCGCTAATTTTTCGAGGCTCTTTCATACCTTTGAATAAATTTTTCTTGGACTTTTCTGTTCGATTTCCGTGTACAAATCTGTGGAACTGTTTTTTAATTTGATCACCATTGTAATGAGACTTAAAACATGACTTTTGGGTTATCGCGAAGTCGAAGTTGCTACGTGTTCTTTGTACAGAGTGCCACAAAAAATAAACGAAGAAGGATGATCTGCAAATTCAGGCAGGTGTCATCATTTCTTTTTATTACGAATGTACAGGTCTTTCCACACGAGAATTTTATAATAATATCAGAAGTTTGAGTTAGGTTTTATTGTAAATTAATAACGAAGCTGTCGCGCCTGTCTGTGAAACAGACAAAACACTTGAAGCCAGTTGTGCACGGTCAGGAATGATAAAATTATTTCGTCGCGTTTCACGTGCAGTCCGTCCAGAAGCACTCTGACGAGGAACACGATGATCTCGATGATGATCACGCACAGTTGCATCAAAAGCCACGGTGTGTGCAACATCGGGTATTCCTAAAAAGTTCATCATTTATTTATTAATATTTTTAATTATAAAAAAGCTTTTGTATCGCTTACTGTTATCGCGCCAAGCACGATCAAAGTATAGTGTTCTATACCCAGGATCGATGTCATCAATTTCAGATCTCTTTCCACCTCTAACGGAACTGATATTAAAACGATTTATTGTTAACAACAATTGTGTTAGAGTCGACATAATATCACAATTTACCGGTTTCATTGCTTCTGGATTGCGTTGTAGATCTAACTGGCATCTTGCAGTTCATTATCCGAATGATATCGAAAGCTGTAATCACCTGACGATCACACAGACATAAATCGAATTTTCAATATTTTTAATTGAAACAGAAAATCGTGATTGATATTTAGAGAAAGAGAGGGACGTTTGATGATTCGTGTACACGATATCTATTATCGAAAAACAATTAATGGGTATTACGATCGACTAACGGTCCCAATGAGGCCGAGCATGATCACGTAGATCGAGTTCCCCATGATGTAGTGATCGCATAGGGTGCACGCCAGCCTTCCAATTCTCTGAAAAAATAATAAACATTGTTAATCGATATAATTTCATTGCAAGCATACAATATTTCAAATTGAAACTAACTAAATATCCACCGTGCTCGCTGGATTTTCGTCTACCACGAAACCTCATGCTTCATCAAATTTTCAATTATAAAATGATATTCTTTAAGGTTAATCTTAGAAGATAGGCGTAATTATTGTTCTTATTTCTATCATGCGCACGCGTTAGCTTGTAGATAAATTGTTAAATTATTAAACGTGAATAATTCGCGATTATTTCGATCGAGTTTCTCAAATATCCCTTCAAAAAGCGTCCCTCAAGTTTCGACTGGTCAGAATGGTAAATGTCGTTGACGTTACGCACGTACACACTCACAGGCATGCACAAACACACTCGTGTGACATGCAAATGCTCACCGAACTTCTGTAGTGTCCGATGATCGTCCCCATGGCGGACAAAAGAGAGCGTTTTCGACGACGTGCCATTTTCTAACTTCTGTTTTGAATCGTGCGATCAAGGTACAGGACCATTTTCTCAGGTTTAAGGAAAACCGAAAATTTCGTCGAAGGTTATACAGTGCAATTTACGAGTTCGACGATTAACGAACAATCTGAACGACGACTAAATACCCGCGCTTCACTTCAAGCTGAAACAAACAATTTTCGGTTTTCATTCAAGAAAATTGCCACGATGAAAAGGTATCCGGGTAAGATTGAATCGATGCAGGAGGAACGTCGTGGATCGACGGTGAGTCGATCGATTTCTACGATCTTGAATTCAATCGAAACGTTCGAAGAAATCCTCGATTTTCCAGGCCGTCGACCACGGAGTTTCACCTGGAAAAATCAACGCCAGTTGTTCGTCGATGGCCACGAGAAAATTGCTCACCAAGACGGCTGAAAATGAGGTTCTACGAATTTGCCAAGCGTTACTTTTATCAACGTGTGTAGCGTTGCTGAGTTATCATAGCGTTCGTTACGGCCGAACGGAGTACAGTATTTTGGAGAACGGTCAGATCGTTCGAGGTTACACCCACAAGGCTGTCGTCAATCTGAGTTTAGGTCACTCTGTGCTGTACTCGTTGGTTTCCTTCGTGGCAACTGGTATGCTTGCCTATTCACTCGTGTCGGTGAGAAACTATACTTTTTCTAATCGATACACCTCGTTGAGTCGAGACTTGGATGAAAACCTGAAGTAAGCTAGCCTTCGAGGTTTTTCATAAAATATATTCTTTTTACGACGGTTGAGGTTTATATTTATGAATGAGAAGGTTTCGTTTTTGTAGAATGTTAAGAGAAGGCTGTTTAAAAATTCGGAAATATATTGTAGATTAATAGATTAATCGTTTTAGAGAACACAGCAATTAGGTTTAGTACTTTTGAGGATTCGATGGCCTGGTCTCACAGTTATTACTGATAGAGACATCAGAGTGGATTCCAATATTTCTGCAGTGTTGCAGTTAGCTTGGTCGAGGGTGAAAGACGCTATGACAATGGAGCGCGTCTTATAGTGGTTGTCTATTTATGCTAGAGGTTCGTGTTACAGTTCACTGGTCACCAGGGAGTCTATATGGTAGCTCGAGTGTCTGTAGAAATTATTTGCACGCCGCGACAAAACTATAAGACACCTATGATTTTGGTGAATATTATTCTATACATAAACCAGGGCAACTACTGACTACCCGGGTACTCCGGGTCTATCTCAAGATAAAGGAAATTACCCGAGTCCTACCCGACTCATCGGGTACTCGGTTACCCGGGTACTCACAATCAGAAAAATATCCGGTATGATTCACCCGAATACTCTACCTGTGTTACCCGTATGTTTATAATATTTCGGGTAATTTATATTTATGTGTCAAATAATCAAACAATGAAACAGTCCGTAATAATTAATATTTATTAGTAATTAATAATTAATTACTTCATTGTTTTATTATTTGTCGCAAAAACGTAAATCACATTGTAGACATCCGAGTAATATGAGTAGAGTACTCGAGTAAAACATACCGACAACTGTTTTATATGCCCGGATAATTTTTGTTTACCCGGGTATCTCACGGGTAAACCGGGTACCCGGGTATCTTATAAGTAATAGCTCTACTATAAGCACATAATTTTGTAGAATTGCTAAAGTAAAACTGAACTACTTCAGTAAACATATACATTCTGATAAAAATATTTGTAATAATTTCAGTTTAAATAGGGATTACTTACAATTGCGTATTTTTCAATGAAAAACAGTGCGACAAAACTATAAGACAGGGAACACTTTTTTGTAAAATAAGTGAAAACAATTCATGAAAAGTAATTTTTATTTACTTATTGATAGTGTGTACTACCACCTTTGTTTTTTATAATTTCGATCATTCTCTTTGGTAATGATACATATAATTTTTTTATTACATTTCGATCCAGTGATACCAATTCATTTAAAATACAGTTTTTAACTCGCATGAACTTGTCGTGCAAGCATCCCCTAACAGTTTCGAATAATGTTTAGATCCGGATATATGGCGGGCCATGATAATACTTCGATATTTTCTGTTTCTAGACAATTTTTAACGTACTTTGCTGTGTGCACACTTGAGTTATCGTGTTGAAAGATAATTCATTTTATTGTAAATAAACTTGATATTGCTTTCACCAGCGTAACCTGTAGCCGCCCACGGCACAACACTTGCCGCCCACTTCTCCACCCGTTTCTTTTTACTGTTTAATAAGTTTTTCTTCTCTCGGGTCATGAAAATAACAATGAAAGCCATCGGGACCATCTAAATTACAGAGTTTTTCATCTGAAAATATTACTTTCTTCCACTTTTTGTCCACTGCACATTTTTCTCCACGAAATCTAATCGTACTTTTTCGTGCCTCTCAGTCAGTGGTGGTTACTTCAGAAATTTTAGTCGTTTTAAGTAGCTTGCTTCTTTAATAATTCGTTGCACATTTCTTATATTTGTATTGACGCTAACTTCTGTCGCAATTTGTCGTGCTGTGAGAAGTGAATTCGATGCCACCCTTAAAATGACACGTCTTTTTCGAGCAACTGTAGCTTTCGGGCGTCCACCAGGATGTTCTTTCAAGAATTTGTCTGTATTTTTTAGATAATTACGTATAGCTCAGCGACTTCTTTTTAATATCCGTGATATTTCTGCCAGTGAAATCTTTTTTCTTGTAAGTTATTGATCACTTTCATTTCTGCTTCACTCAATTTGCTTCCACGAGGCATGTTACTGTATGTTTAATATCAGAACTAACAACTTTCATAGGATAACACACCAAATAACACAAGACTAATTACTGCATTAAAAATCACACGAATAACTTCTTACTACTACATTATGATTTCGGTAACAAATAACGGCCGTCTTGTAGCTTTGTTGCGGAGAAAACCACATGTTTACATTCAGCGTCTAAATTCTTGGAATTGCAGCCTTCGTTATTTCGTAGAACTCTACAGTGTGCTTCTATACGAAGTAAACAATAACAGTACGAATGAAGGCAAAAGAATCTCCTGAGTTGAATAGAATTTTCTTCAATTTTCGTGTATGTCTTATACATAGTTTTGTCACTCACAATGAGTGTAGGTTCTGTATGATCTCAATCGATTGAGATCGATCTGAAGTATTGCAGTTTTCTTGATCAAGACTGAAAGACGCTGTCACAATGGAGTCAGTCTCATGGTTGTTGTCTATTTATGCTAGAGGATCGTGTGAAATTTGAAAACACCGGTGATCAGTGAGCCGTAATACAAACCTCACGCATAAATAGACACCAACCATAAGACGCGCTCCGTTGACACAGCGTCTTTCACCCTTGATCAAGCTAACTGCAATGCTTGAGATCGATCTCAATCGATTGAAATCATACAGCACCGAAATAATTTCAACGGACACTCAGGCTACCAGATATTCTTCGTACGAAACACCCTGTTGTTGTTAAACTTGAAAACACTGGTGATCAGTCAGCCGTAACATGAACCTCTCGCATAAATAGGCAACACCCAGAAGCGGCTACCAGACACGGCCTACACTTGGAAGCTTCTGTCAGTAATAGCTAGACTGTGGATGTTTATGCAACTTAATACATCCAAATTGGATATATTATATTTTAAACATTCCAAGGAGCAAATTCAGTCTTGTTCGTGTTTCATTTATTTAACTGTATCAACATAGGAAATATGGAAGTTTAAAAATGTATATCAGCAATTAGGTTTGTGTCTAGAGCAATCTATAGGTTTGTAAATTTTTCTATTGCTCTCAGTTAAGTGGATTTGGCTAAGATTAGATGTAGCTGTACATTAAAAAGAAAAATTAAAAAAAATTTGATTTCTCTTCATTCCATGACACAACATTTTTTATTAGGTAGATCGTTATTAAATATTATAGAAAAGACCTCGTTGGAGTCTTCCATCGATAGTTCTCTACCTCGCTGACCTCATATGCGATGTCAGCGACGCCATCGTCGCGGTTTGGATGTTTTTCACCAATTTTCCGTTCACCACTGCTGTGTCTTACACCACCGGGGCTGTATTACTAATTCGTATGTAATTATTAATTTTTAAACTGAATCTAAAAGGCGGCGATAGTTGAATCTATAACATTCTGTGATTTAGTCGGAGAAATTTGGATATGGCTAGGCGTTCTCCGCCTCTACGAGCACAGGACATTCAAATGAAACAGTTTTATAAAAATTTATCAGGATTCAAGGATGACTGGAATAAAATTTGAATTTTCGACCAATTTTACACAACATTTATATTGTATTTTGTAAGCTACAGATGTATCGTTTGTAATAAAGCATTGTCACGTTACGAAATTCCCAGGATACTGATCCTGTAGTATAGTCGTCGAGTAAACTATTGGACAGTCCAACGAATCGGCCGGACACTGCGGTTTCGCGTCGATGATCCTGATTTCAGGACAATAGTACATTCTGCAACGAGATATGATACCTTATAAATTAATTTCTATCGATTTTCATCAGCTTTTAGTCTCTAGAAATTATTTTTACCTGGGACAGTATTTTTCTATGGCCTCCCTTAACGTGTATTTTTCATAAACATTTATTTTCGATATTTCGTGCACGAGAAATCCCATGAATGCTTGACAAGGGACACTCGCCGCTTGTATATCATTTTTAGGCTCGATCGTTGCTAATTTATCTGGCAAACATTTGTCTCTGTTCCTGTCAATTTTCATCAAAATTTATTAACTAAAATTTGCGTCGAAATCCTTTTATTGTACGACACTCACTTGCAAAAAATATGTTTTATACTGTCCAAATTGCAGTACATGTTTGGTTTTAGAGCGATCCCTGGGACGGTCCAAAGCAACTGCGCCTTCGCCGCCATTTCCAAGACCTCGTCGTTCAAACTTTTCGCGATATGCGACAGCTTCGAACTAAAATAACGTCAGTCGAGTCGGCTGAAGAATTTGCGTGCTCGTAATTTGTACTCACGCTTTGAAAAATTTCTCGATCGACACGTTGATGCTCTTTACGTTCGTGTTTCCGGAAACCAGTCGATCTTGAAGCGTTCTTTCCGGCATTAGAGCGGAAGAATAGTTGCTCAGGAGAGAATTATTTAGCTTGCTATCTGATGTTGCAATATTTTCGATGGAATGATTCAAATGTTCTCTGAATGAGTCTTCTTTCAGTAGGTTGATCAGATACACCTACAGAGGTTCATATTATTTTAGAGATACCGGTGTTGGACCCTTCAAGGCTCTTCATTTTTTCTTTATTTATTTATATTAAGACACGACAAATGCATTCTGTGTTACCCTGATGAATTTAAATTGATTAAATTTTAGTAAAATTGGGTAAGATTCATTTCGAGTTCATAGTAAAATAATAAAAGGGGCCTGACGTCGTGTTTTAATATCTGTGGTTAGAGAACAAGTGACCTTGAAGATTCTAGTAAATTTTTCGATTAAATGTTTACGTTCAAATCGGGATGTCTGCGAGCAGCTGTCTCTATGTAACAAAAGTCCTTGGTGGACCAGTTTTGATTCTCCAGTTTCAAGAAATAGACGTTGGGCGAAGCTTCTATTTCCAAAATCGAGATTTCTTCCACTCTAAAATGGTAAACGTTGCCGTTGATTACTTCTTGCAGGGTCCAAATTTTTGTTCGAACAGTCAGCTAGCTCAAAAATATCAGCGAAGTTAACTTTGAAAAAAAAAAATACGATTTAATTTGTTTGTTAATAGGATCACAAGAATACGATTAAAAACAAATTAGGTTGGATCAGGTTCGGTTTAGTTTGGTTATCTTGGATTCGGTTAGGTTGAGTTTGATCAAGGATCACAAGAAGATGATTAATAACATCTTGGGTCAGGTAGATTTACAAAAATATGATCGCAGGATTAAGTAGACAAATTTGTCTTCGACTCTGAGACGTTCAGCCCATTGTAGAGATATTTTTAAACGACAAATTAATTTCCTGGTGAACAGGTAAACATTAACACTGTTAGGCGATTATTCTTCATACCGTCACCTGTTACAAACAACAGCGGGCAAACAAATCGCTATACTGACGAAGATGAGGAAGACCAAGCTCCCTATGATCAGACAGGCTGCCAGAAACGCGAAAAACAGATCCGTGGGCCATCTTCTGAGCTGCGTGACCACACCTTTGATTATGGGAGTTTCATAGTGCGTCTCTGCGAATCTGTTAAACTTGTCATTGCCTTTTTCTGGGTACAGCAACGACACGTCCTCGCTGAAGGAATCTACGCTTTGCAAGCACATGAAAACACTATTTAATCTCTTCTATTTAACTCAAAACCCTTGACATACGCTACCGTCCAAAAGTTACTGCATTTGTGTTCTACATTTAAATACACACTGCAGGGTCTGATATCTCGCTAGTGAGAAAAATATTCTTAAATTGTTACTTTTGTTGAAGAATCCCACAATTGTGTAAAATACTCATGACAGGGTGCTTAGTAATACATAATATATTATTGTAATTTATTTTGACAATCTTTGAGATTACGTATGTAAAACAAGAGAAACACAGCATTAACATTAAAAGTGTAGAAATTTCAGAATAGTTTTCTCACCAGCTAAATATTAAACCCTGCAGTTTGTAGTTAAGCGAAGTATACAAACGCAGTAGGTGTACCCAAACTCTCGGCCGGTCGCGTATCTCCGGAATAATTCTCCCCAAAAGTAAGAACAAACGCAAGAGGAATCGTCAGTGATAATTTAAAAATAAACAGTTATCACTGAGAATAGGTACGACGGTGATAAAGAGGTAGCACGAGGCGAAGTTTGTTTACTCGAGTACAATAATCAAATCTATCTGCTTTCGAGATTGCAACTCCACGCTTAAACGAAATGTTCAGTCAGCCGGCTTTGATTTTATGAACTTTACCCTCGAGCCTGATTAGGCTCGCGTTTTGGTGAATATCACCCAGATTTCATGGTCGCGGGGATCTTGAAATGATTTACAGCCACTTACCCTTCGTGTTCGGCATAATGTCGATACTTTCACACTGCCTTGTCCTCGGCTCGGCCGGTTCATGCGGTTAGTTTCGTTCGCCAAGTCAGCATTTCGCAATAACTGGCCGCATTTAAATTGAGTCACGACGATTTGCCAGACTACGGAGAATCAGTTGGCTCGAAGTGGAGCATCGAAACGCGTTTCACGCTGAACGAAAAAAGGAAAAACGTGCAACCATTCGCGAAATCGAAATTCTTGCGCTTTCTTGCGGATTTCGCGAAAGGTTATCGTGCCCCGTCTCGATTGTTTTCTTTCCGTCGTGTTGCGTTTCTTCTTTTTTTCTGTTTGATATCAACAGGGTGTGCGTAAGAAAGCTTATGCTTATTTGCATCTACGTTTAATTTTATGCATTATATCATGTTGTTGCAACTGTTTTTATTTTTATATTTTGTTTTAATCGTCACGTACGTGTATACAATATTGGGTTTAAAGTCGTACGATCTACAAATAAATAAATTAAATTTTGAAACATCGTTGGAGAGAATATTTTGAATAAATAATGTAGTCACAGTGATTCTAAGGTTTATTTTCTTCGTTTCAGATGTGTGAAATATTTGATTGTTCTTGAATTCTGACAATTATTGTTTTAATAGTTATTATGATGGTTAGTACGATTTTTCGAAATCTTACGAATACTTCTTGAAAATAATTACGATAATAATAAATTTACCTTGTGTTTCTCTTAAAAATGTAATATAATTTTGGCAGTCATATTAAACGTAGGTTCTTGAATATTTTATCTCCATTTCATCCAAAACGATCAAGTTTAACCATCTCAAAATTTTTGTTGGATTTATGCTACAGAAACTTGTACGAAAAAATTTGCAAATTTTTAGCAATTTTCCAATTAATCGAATTTATACATTTGAATAACATGTAAGTATCTTTTATTTGTCCATTGTTAGGGGAAGCAATAGGGGGTGTGAAATTGAAAACAGTCGATGTATCTTTCGATCGGTCATTTATTACAAATAACATTTTCACAATTTATGCTAGAAGTGACGATGGCAGGTATTCACGTACCATGTACCGAGGTTTTTTCTTTTTTTCCTAAATGATCTTATAACGATCGTTTCGTGATCGGTTTCGTCCGACGGATTGAACAAAATGGCAGACCTACTCGAAACGGCCGTCCATCAGGCGAACCCGCGATTCCTTTGCTAATACGAGCTTCGAGCTAGTACTTAATAATATCCTGGAAGCAATAAATAGCAACGACGCTAATTTGAACGCGTGTCTCTGACGAGAAGCACGAGGCACTTCGGTGAAACCAAGACGACTGCTTTTTATCTTAGAAACACTATATGTACTCTTTCCGGATTTTTAGAAATGCAGTGGAAAATTTCAGTAAAAATATGAAAATTCACCACCCTGACGTTTGTACGTACTAAATTGCAAAAATATATTTTTTCGTCTAGATCTAAAGAGCATGACTTTTATCGTTCGAATCTGATTGTTCACGATTGACTGGAGCTGCGAATTATCGTTCGTTCGATTACAGTGTTGGGTTAATGCGACTAAAGCGTTGCATGCTTCGTTCTCGAATATTCCTAACGAAGCCTCCGACCGAACTTATGGCTAAGAGGAGAAGGCTCTGATCGATTCTTCATCGCGAACACTACGAGACGCTAACGTTTGCTGAATTGTTGCGATTCGCTCGAGAAATCGATTGTTTTGCGGAAAGCTTCGCGTAACCGACCCGCGGTTTTCATCGAATATCGATAGTAACGAGAAATCGTTGTACACCACGTATGTTCGTTTGAAATTATTATGCAACTCAATTTGTTAATATTTTACATACCAACAGCCAAAGGCATGAGATCGATGTTGTCCTACATTTTTTAAAATTCTCTGATTTCACACCTCTGGCCATTTTAACCCTCGAGCCTCGTCAATAAATAAAAATCCTCAACTCTTCGAAAAGTTTCGTCCAATCGGCCAAAGGCATGAGATCACGTGATCGATATTATTTTCAGTTTTCATTATCCCAAGAATTTCTATATTCAATTTCAACCCTCGAACACGATCTCACCAATAAATAAAAACCCTTAAGCCTACGAAAAACGTCTGACCAGCCAAAAGTATGAAATCACGTGATCAGTATTATTCTTATTTTCTAAGCTCTGGTTTTCACACCTTTGGCCATCCAGCCCTCGAGCACAGTCTCACAAATAAATAAAAAACCGTGAAAACTTCGTTCAGTATTCTACAATGGAGCAACACGTTCGTTTTCTCTGTAGACGAGGAGAAAGTGCACGCTTGATCTCCGTTCGCAAAACGATGGCAGTGGAATTACGGTGACCGCAAGGTGTGTTGCTTCAACGGTTGCCTAATCGCTCTTTAACACCGGCGGCCGAGGGTTAAGCAACGACCAATAACGAGTACCTTGTTTCGGAAGTAAAAGCTACATAGGCTGTACAACGCGATGGCTTGCACTGGCACTTGCTGATAAATTAGGTTCATAGAAAGGCACACGGTGACCTAAATACGTCGGTGTCCTTCGTCAGACGCTTGTGTACGAGACGGTCTGCTTCTTCTCGCCGTACTTCCGGTGAACATCATCGTTCACCATGTTCTTGGGGGATTCGTCGCTGTCGAACGAGCTGTTCTCGCTGTTGGGCCTGGACAGAGCCTCGTTCACGTCCTGCAGCTGCGCGTTTTCATAACTTCGCCTGTTCCTGGCGATCACAGACTCGTTTGGGAGCCTCCTGACGTACTCAGGACTCGAGTTCCATTGAGTACCCTCGTAGAATCCTGATTCCGGCGACAGATCCGAGACCGGAGAGACCGGTCCAACTGGAACCGGCGACTGATGAGATTTGGACGACGAACCGTAGCCATTGGGCGATAAGTTAGGGTCTGACAACGACGTCCTGTTACCTTCGGACAGCACTATGTCCCTCAGACGAGGAGACACCTGTTTCGAAGACTTTTCCGTTTCGATCATCAGCCTGTCGTCATTCTCTTTGGACTCTTTCAAGCTCTTTCTCATGGTGTTCAGGAGTTCTCTGCTCCCTGTGTGTCTTCTTGTGACCAGGCTGTCTCTGTTGCTGGAGTCCAGGCCTCTGCTGTCTAGAGGAACCAGCAAGTATCTTCTGGAACCGCTTAGGTTTCTTCTGGAGTCGTCCAGAGACCTTCTGTCCTCTTCTAAGCCTCGAAGAGCGTTTCTGTGGTGCAAGGATCTTTTAGAACTGTTCAAAGATCTTTTTTCTTCGTCCAACAGAGGATGTCTGATCACGCTTCGTCGACTGGTCGGTCTTAGAAAGGGACATTCTTCTCTGGGGCCTTCTGGCTCTTCGTAGATGATCTCCCGACTGTTTTTCAAGATTTCTCTGTTCACTGCCTCGGGTAGATGTTGCAGCTCCACCTCATTTATCACCTGAATCCCGTCAGGGTCCATTTCTAGGATCCTGTAGGGACCGTGGTCTCGATTTGGAATCGGTGGACCGTGGTAGCCCGTGTCTCTGTAAGCGTGTCGATAGAGGGTCTCTTCGGCGCTGGTGTCGCTTCTGGTGCTGTCCACGTGACTCAGAGGATGATTCGGATGATGATTGGGTACTATCAGCGGACGATGAGCGCAGTGACACTGGCCATCCTGACAGGATTCGCCTAGGAAATCCTCGTCAAGTATTACACCTGGAAATCGGTCTGCTGCTTAGGGAGAATCCTCCGTAAGGTTTGGAAAATGGGATCTCGTATGTTGGAGTGGAACTTTTGACAATTTTTTACAATGAAGAATTCCCTCGATACCAACAAGGTTGAATTAGTTTTTCCATCGAATGTTAATCAACCCGGGAGATGCATGCTTTCGTGTGAACCCTGGTTTCGGGTAACCCAGTTTTGAATACAGACAGATTTAGTAAATGTGGAGGTTCCATTAGGTCGGTGCGCACGAAGGTTTTTCGACGATCGAAATTTTATTGAAATATGATTGGTCTGTTTGAAAGTCGTTGGAATTTCGCATGCACCGACCTAACGTTTATGAATCGATGAGTCGATTACCCCTTGACCATCCCCCGATTGCGTCACATCACGAAGGACAGACACAACGTGATACGGAGGACATACACAAGCGTGGAATAGCCTTAATCGGGATTGTCAACGTTTCACAACTCGATAGCCTCGGAAAAATTCAGGACTGATCGATCGACGGTCACAGATTAGAGAATCTAGTGTCTTCAGGTACTACGGAGTCCTCGAGGTTCGTAACCAAGTCAAATAGAGAATATCGTCCGTTTCGAGCCTCTCTTCAGCATCATAGAACTGTATGATCGAACTTCTTCTTCATCTGGTTGCCGGCTCGATCGTTCGATTCAGACCCCAGGGCAGTCGTCGATCGATGGAATGTCAATGTGAAGTTTCGATGGTCCGTGGGAAGGGTGTCCTTGAGGGAGAAGGATCTCCGTGGCGTCAGGCTGATTCATAGCGTTCAATATCACCGGCGCGGATTTCGGCTCGCTAGGAATTTTCCTCAGGCCTCCATCTACGGTATATCCAGCACCAACATAGTCAGACAACGACGAAACCCAGAGCTATGAAACACAGGACAAGCGTTCGAAGCTGAAGAAGCGTTGGACATGGACTGAAGCGTTTAAATTTGTAATTTTGAGGCTGAAGAAGCGTTAGACATGGACTGAAGCGTGTAAATTTGTAATTTTGAGGCTGAAGAAGCGTTAGACATGGACTGAAGCGTATAAATTTGTAATTTCGAAGCTGAAGAAGCGTTAGACATGGACTGAAGCGTTTAAATTTGTAATTTCGAAGTTGAAGAAGCGATAGATGCGAGCCAGAGTGTTAGAATTTCAAATTTCGAAGCCGAAGAAGCGTCGGACATAAACGCATGCACGGTGGTTGGTATCGATTAGTTTGATTCGCGTGTGCATCTCAATTAGAGCACGTGCTCGACCTTGTTGCATCGTTAGCGACTGTTTTGTAACCTGTTATTGCTCGATCACATGCTGATGGATGCATCACGGACATTTTTAATTGCGCCGGATGTTCCGGTCCGGTAAAACAAATTGCATGGTGTCTTCTCTGTTGTTTGGTGTTAAACACAAGATTGGACTGGGCTGGGAGAGGGGGATATTGAGGACAGGGATCAATTCGTTCAGTAGGATTTCAATGGACTCATGTGACATAGTACGGACAACGAGGCTAGGCACTTAAAGATCACTTCTTATTCACATAGTCACACTTTAAAAATTTGAATCGATGTGAAAAGTAATAGACAAATGTGAAGAGGTCTTGAGAAAATTAAGAAAGAGAAGTGAACTTGAGGTACGTAGTCTCTGTGTGCCTACAATAATTATTAAACTAGAGACATTCTGCTAAAAATCAAGGATGGAACCAAGTTGAATGCACAGTCAATAATTTGAGCAATCACAACTACACTCGACCCTATTCATAGCAACAATCAGTGCACGTACTAGATGATAGGGAAAGTTCTTCAGGTTTTTCCAATAGTATGAGTATTTCTATGCTACAGAGATTCTTAATGACTCAAGTGTGTCAATAAATACTCAAGTGCCAGTTAATGAACAGCAACTCATTCAAACGATCCTCTAGGATTCAAAACAAGAAAGTGGGCAGCTAGAAGAACTGTCTCTGACACCTAACACTAAATCGCTCTAACTCAGGACTCACCGTTCCCATGACGAAGCTCCTCCTGCACCTTATAAAACTCAGCGAGCTCTCTGCCCGAGCACAGGGGCGTGTCGACCAGCGTGGTGCTATTGAACAACGAGTAATCCACCTCGTACCCTTGCCTCTCCTTCGAGTACGTGACCATGGGCTCGAACCTGTGCCCCCAGAGGATCTCCTGCGGCAGGTAGCTGGATCTGGCCTGAGTGGTCTGTCCGGTGGACTCTATGGTCCCCTCGAGGATAGCCACGACCTCGAATCTGTCCGTCAGCATGTCCTCGGCGGACATGTTGTAGAACGGAGACTCTGAGTTGATCTTATGAATGATGGTGGTTGGCCAGATGAAGAAGAGGTTCTCATTTTGACCGTCGGTGCCCACAGCCAGCTCTTGTTGATTCTGGGACAGCACCTCGCCCTCCTTCGTCGTTCTGGATCGTATCAGCTGCGCGCGGATCGCGGCTCCGATGATGTGGCTCTTCCTCATGTCTCCGACCCTGAACATCAGGCACAGCTCGCCGTCTCTCTGGCAGATGACCGCGTTCCTCGAGAACAGCAACGTCTGAGTCCTCTGCTTGGGCCTGCTCATCTTGGCGAACACGATGCCGACCATGAACGCCTGTATCATCACGCCGGCGATGCTCTGGATGCACATGACGAAGATCGCCTCGGGACATTCCTCCGTGGTCGACCGGCTGCCGTAGCCGATCGTGTGCTGGGTCTCGATGCTGAACAGGAAGCAGCTGGTGAACGAGAAGATGTTGTAGATGCACGGCGTCCAGTTACTCTCGATCTGGAACGGAGGCAGGTGACGCTCCTCGAAGTCACCGTGGGTGAACGCGATCAGCCACCAGATCACGGCGAACCCCAGCCAGGAGAGGACGAAGCTCAGGCTGAAGCACAACAGCGTCCAACGCCATTGCGTGTCCACCAGGGTCGTGAAGATGTCCTGGAGGAAGCGCAGGGAACGCCTCGAGATGCGGGATTGGAGAACGTTGCAGTCGCCGTTCTTCAACACGGCCCGGCGACGCAGCTTCCGCGTTGGACCCGCCCTGTACCGGCTCCTGAAAGTATTCAGAATTTTTGGTCACCGATTCTGGGTTGGAGATATTTTTTTTTCTAATTTAATTCGCGTGGATCGTGATCAGACTAGACCTCAGGTGGGCTCTGAAGGTCCGTAAAATGGATATCAGGGTCTGAACGGAGGCACTAATCTGGGGATTATAAGGCTAATATTTGCAGAGAACAATATTTATTATTAATATTTTATTAGAGATATATTATAAAGAAAGTCAGTTATGATAGCGAGAGTACATGCTGTGAAAAGAATTTTAATTTTTGGCTTTTCTGTGACCTTAATAAATCCTGCGATGTTTATATAAATTATAAAATAGCTATTTTTGGCAATAGGTGTCTGTGATCGTGGTTCACACTGTTATCAATGCTTGAAGCAATGTTTCACAGAAAATCGAATCAAATTTCTCGTAATCGATGCAGAGTGTCTGTTTTTACAAAATGATTTGTAGAGCAGTCGAGTAACGACGTTATTTGCTCACGATAACTATAGAACCAGAGCTCTCGATGTAACCACTTTTCACAGCGTGCCATAGTTACCATGGCCACTTGTTATGATAAATATTTGCGATTGCGTCCACTTGTCGTAATTATCACGGTCCCCAGAACTTAGAACAAGATAAGTGTACATGTTAGTCTGTTGACACGTCACCTGTAAACACTGTTTGTCGCAACGTTGGTATAATATATTATAAATTCGACTTTCTACGTCGTTGTTTTTTGACAACAACCGCGAACAGTAATTTCTGCTGTTTTCAGCAGATTTCCACGTCGTTCGTTGAGCAACGCGAATTGAATCCCAACGACTCCGGTCGAACTAATTAGAAATCGAGCCCTACGATCGACGCAGGCCGATTTCGAAAGTATGTTGATTCGTTGAATCAATTCTACAAGTGCGACACGCCATTTGCATGAAACCTGTGCCGGAATAAAAATGGAAGTGTCGTCTGTCAGCACGTCGAGTCTAGTTGTGCGCTATGCAATATTTTTTTCTTGCACAATTCATGGAATAAATTATTCCTCCTGGAGACTGGTCGAAGATGCAAAATCGCCACCAAGGTTTTTGCGTCTTCGACTTTTGTGCACGTGCCGGAGATTTGAATAACAAATTTTGATGATCCTATTGTTCTTTCAGCTACCAATCATCGGTTGCTAAAAATTCAGCTGACGATTCTATTCAGACGTTTTGTAAATTATTTGAACGGGTCATCGAAGACCCTTGCTTTTTTAATTAACCTCAACAAAGACTCGGGAGAGACTGAAGAGGATCACAAAGGCGAGAAAATAAAGTTCTCGTAATTTCTTCGCACGTCTGGACGAGACAAAGCGCGAAATATGTTATCCGTGATTAATAACGTCGGGCAGACGTTCATCTGGACTGTGTAATTGTTTCGGAGAAGATACTCACGATGAATCTCTTCGCATCGTACGTCATCGTTCTTGAACCTTTCCATGACAAATATCCTCGCCGATTTTCGTCTACGCAACGCGAATCGACTTCGAACCGACCTAGCTTCTCTTAACGGCGCGTTTATCGCGGATCTCGGTAAGAAAGTTCGATAATTCGAGTCTGAATTTAATTATCTTTCTTCTGGGTGCACTGGTTGCTGGATTCTTCCAACTGGCCATCTTTGTCACTGGAAATAGCACTGAACACTGTGTATTTGAAAACGTAATTCCGACGATCTATCGATCTATACAAATTTCGAGGTGTACAGTTATAAAGATTTAAAGATTTTCTATACTCTGTTCACACAATCAATTTTGTAATGTTTCACACACTACGCTGCTTCTAAATTTAGCAAACAGCTACGACTAATTGTCAAATTTTTTTGCAATTTCTATATTCATTTTTCTTCAAGATTCAACGACAAACACATTTTTTCGTTCGTCCACGCACTTCGATCGAATTTTACAAGGGAGCATGAGAACGCGTTATATCGTCACGGGAGAAATTACGGTTGCGGCCGGTTCGATGATCTGACTGAGACTCTTCTAGCTCGCCTCCCTTTCGTACGGCAAAAAGGAAGTCGCCATTTTGACTTTGAATGATAACTGAGCAACTGTTATCTACCAATTTATTTATTGCCACGCGTAAATCAACCGGCGAGTCGACGACACGATGCGAACTCCGCGATTTCGTTCGGCTATCATCGATTGTACCGGACCGCTGCGATATCACGAAGATCCTCGATCGATTCGAGATGATAATCTCGTTTCTCTTGAAAACGATACTGGAAACTAGGCGCATCGGACGTCTCGGAACGGTCGCGACTCATTTGCATGTTCTTTATCGGGTTTATCGTACGCCGTGTCTCGAGAACGTTTAATATTAGGATGATGAATCTCTGTTTGCTATCGATAAAAAGTCTGGTGACAATCTTCGGCCGTGTGTTCGGTTTGAAGTGAAAATTTTAAAAAATGATTTCCTTTTCAGCAAATTTATATTTTGAAAAATATCGAATGAGTTAATCTTTGGTAATATTTTAATATTCATTGAATTGTGTGTACTTCATGTGTGATTTTATTATTTGTTTGAATTTTCAGAAAGTGTATATTTTGTTTGAGATTGATTATTTATTGGAAAATATGAAATGAGTTAATTTTTAATAAGCTGTATTTTTTGAAAATGAGATAACTCTGGAACGTTTCAGTGTAGATTCGAGAATCGCCAGAGTTAAAAATAATATGAACGTATCCATCGTTCTGTGTGCAAATTTTAATAATGATTTCACGTATTAATTTGAGTGATAAATCATGTATTAATTTGAGTAAAGATTCACGTATTAATTTGAGTAACGATTTACGTATTAATTTGAGCAACGATTCACGTATTAATTTGAGTAACGATTCACGTATTAATTTTATTGTTAGATGATTGTAATTAATATTTGAAAATTAAAGAAATATGTTCTTGAAGTATTTATCTTTGGTCTGTACAAACATATGGTTCTAAATGCTATAATCGCGTGGCACGTACAAATTTTTTACATGACCTCGAACAATTCGATGTCGAAGAAATCGTCGGATCTACGTCCCCGTTATCGGGCAGCTGGTGATAAGGACAGCTCGCAACAAAGACGGGAAGAGGTTTTCTGCGATTCGGTGGGAGCGGAACGATTGAAATTCCCTGGATGAATGAAATAGTTCCGCCGACCATAAGCTGGGTGGAGGCTCGAATGCTTGAAACAAGAATCTCTCGTGCCGCTCGGCTCTGTACGATCTCTAAATTATTTATAAATTACTGTCAATCCCATCCAGTTTCTGCACATAGCGTTCCACTAAGCTAAACAATTTTATTAAACTGTTCGAAGTATTCGTAGTTTTCTTTAAATTTCAACTGATACGTCAAATAATTTGTCTAATTTTTATCTGAATGTTGAATCTCTCTTTTACCATGTAGTACAGAAAAATATAGCCTCCCTATTTTTATACGAATAAATAAATAAATGAAAATTGTTGGAAGATACTGGTTCCAAGGAAAACTTCACCTACAAGTAAATTATTAATTTTCTCGTATCCAGTTCGAGTGTAGACATTTTTTTAATTTTAGAAAAGCTCTACGTTTGAAACAAATTCGAGCAAGTTCGAGCTGCGTTCAGTTGTTCTACGATTTTGTAAATGATCGACGACGTAACTTCGCATTAGGTAGCTTCCAGTAGATTTGCCCATGAACATTAGCAAGCAGATCCAAAAAGAATGCGCGCAGCGTACATTGATTTGCGGAATCGATGAATAATTAATCCCACAATTCTACTTATTAATACGGAAGCTATTGCGCAGCAAAAATGTCCACTGAAACGCGATTTACCTGCTTCTGAACGAGGCGTTCGAGCTTTTCGACACCTTCACGATTATAGGAGTCGTCGCTGTCACCGGTGGCAATAGATTTTGCTTCTCCGTCGGATCCGGCGATGACTTCACGCTCAAAGTTGGACTTTTCTCAGTGTTTCCGTTCATTTTCTTGTAAAATACCTTGACTGGTCCCTCTCAGAACAATTTCTCCTTTATAGAAAAATTTGTATTTAATCTGTCGTCGATATTACGGTCCACAATGGATTTTCCAAATCTCAGCTCATGTTTGTTCCAAGTAACAAATGTTCTGCTTGGACTCCTGTACTTTTTAAAAATATTTTCTAATTGTCTAGCCTCGAATTTCTTCCTCTTATCGATCAAGGATCCCCAAACGATCTGTTTATTTTCATGATCGAGTTTTTGATAACGGATAACGTTGTTTATCCAAGGGATTTCTGACCGTATTATTTACACGGGCCAAATAAGCAATGATATTTCGAGCTTTTCGCACGATCTTTATCGCACGTGGATCGTTTCGAATTGTGGAAACATCGAAACCCGGCCGTCAGTAGCGAAACGTCATCCTCCTGTCATTAATTATCACTTCGTTGGCCTTTCACTTATCAGGCACGATCTCTCGACACGCTTATCGCGCCAATCATAATCGACTCCACAAAAGACTGCTGTGCATCGTTTTTTATCGATTGTCTCTCACCTTCGTGGCTTCTTCAAGGATCGAGTGATTGATTCGGCGTCTGGAACGGCTGCAGGACACTTGCTGCAAACACTAATTTATTATTTTATTCGTCATGTTTTCAGTATCGCGAGCGTCACAATTTTCCAAGACCCTTAGATTCAAAAACAATCGAAATTCTGTCACGTTCAGTTTATCAAATCTTCAAATTAGAAATTCTCAAGAAAACTCCTGATTTTTTTTTATCCACGTGCCTGTTCAAGTTGTGCAAATCGAACATGCGGCTTTTAAAGAGTTTATGTATCTTTCAAATTCTTCAGATTTGAGTTCGCTCACGAAGATGAGTCTCGTTCAATCATCTCGAATTTTCCAAGAAAATCCCTTTCGTTAAACCACTTGCCTGTAGAAATTTCTCAAACCGATCCTCTCAGACCGCTGATCGAAACTCACTGCGACGTTTTCGCTCAAAAGTCCGTCTGCCCGTGGAAATAATTTTTCTGTCGCTGTTTCCCCCTGTCAGTAGCCGTGGAGATCGATTCGTCGTCGACGCTTCATCGACGCTGGCGGAAGGTTCGACGACGTTGGCAAAAGCTGAAGATAGGTGTCGAGTTTGCTATAGTGGAGGATCTACTGATGTAGCAGCGGTGGTGTAAGACGTCTTATAGCGACGAGCCAATACCTGACCACCGGTCTCCACTTATCAGTCACTAACAATAACGTTTGCTCTTTTCATTTGCGAGAAAATAGACTGGCCGCGTCACGTGGCGCGACGCTGAAGAGTCTGCGACGTCCTATCGGAGGTCCCTTCGCCAGGACATCCCGTTCCTCTTCCACCTCGCCGAGAATTTCACTGGGAATCTCACCACAATTTCACGGAGAAACCCATCGCAATTTCACTGAGAAATTCGTCTCGTCCTCCGACGTCTGCCCCTCGATCGATCTCGACGCATTTTTTAACGCGTTTTTATTTGTTATAAATACTGCGGTTGCTCGCGCGAGAATACCGACGTTACCGTGGTCTTATTGAAAAATAGTGATAAATAATAATCAGTGTAATAAAAGATGATTGAGTACGTGTTAATCCTTTGTGTCCAGTCTCTGAGGGAATTTTTACGAGAAATTGATCTCCTCTCTTTGTATTTCGGTCTTATCAGTCTCAATATATTTTTCAGAGATTACATTGCATTCCTGGAATTTATATAAATTTTGCGATCGAAGGCTGAAAGCAAGTATATCTGTTTTTCGTTTGATTAACAGTTCAATGCCACTCACTGCGGTTCAGACGGAATTCAGGGAATTTTTAACGAGAAATTAATTTCGTATCTCTGTATTTCGGTCCCATCAATTTTATTGTATTTTTTAGAGATTATATTGCATTCCTGGAATTTATATAGACTTTCTATCGAAGGTTGGAAACAGGTGTTCACCTCTTTTATCGTTCGACTAACATCTCAATGCGGCTCACTGCGATTCAGATGCAATTGTTGCTCTTCACAACAATCTTCTCGCACCTTTTATCCCGAAGAAGCGCAAACATCGTTTTTCTGAAAAATTGAGACGTCGTTACGGTTGCTCAACGTGTTCACGCGGTGCGAAAACTCGTCCGCTCTATCTTTATTGCCCCTGTCTAGAAAACGTTAATGCATCTGATACGAACCCGACGTTTCTACGTTCTCTTTGCACGGCAATTAAAGGAATCGCTCGTGGAAATAGAATTCAGCGTGGCGACCGCGTCCGTTCTTTTGAAATATTTCGTTCGAGTCGTTTTTCAAGTTGAAAAATCGTTGTGAGGAGATCGGATCAGGTGAGAACACTGCGGAGGCTCAAACGTGGAATTTCAGTCTCGAATACAAATTTTCAGACGTTCCAGAGCGTCGATATACTTTCATAGAGAATAATAAATAAATATCTTCAAGCTTTGAATTTTAAACAATACACGGTTGCAATTTCTTCACTTTAGAAACACACTCAAATTTCCTATTCGACAGTTTTATGGAAAATCGCACGAACTCGTCGCAGAATTTTTCAGTCGAAATTTTGATTATATAATAACTCTGGAAATATCAACAAAATTTGCACCGATACAGTATTTCGATATCACAGGCTTCTTCACTCGCAAAATACACTAAAAACTCGTATTTATCAGTTTTATGGAAAATCGCACGAACTGACCTCGTCAAAGAATTTTTTAATCGAAACTTTGATTACATAACGGTTCTGGGAGCTTTCGCGTCAGCGAAATTTACGCTTTGTGGCTCTCTGAAAGACCGCGTGTACAGTTTTTTTACTCATCGCACTGCTAGAATTTTCGATATATTGATAGAATACTGGTGAACGGGCCCGAAACATCTGGCATGATGTTACACTGAGTTCGTTTCACTGACTGAAGTCGGGGGCATGTCTTATCAATCGCAAGGCATCTCCTTATCGGTCTCGTATTTCGCGAACCTCCGCGAAATCGCTGATCACACGTAAATCTGCACATTTTTCCAGTCGATGAAAGTCGATCTCACGTTCGCTTAATCGTTAAAAAATGCATTTCTTTTCGAATATTTCGGAACGATGGAGATTTATGCAAGCACGGGGTATGAAACAGGAAGTCTGTGGTGACTGGTAACGTTATAAAATGTACTGAGTCGATGCGTATGCTCGTGTCATTTATTCTACATTTTAAAATAAATTATTTTGCACATTAAAAATCAAACGATCGATCATATTTTTTATTATTTTATTATTGCTTATAGCATGATACAACAGAATTTTCACTATCAGAGTATTTGAAAATTCCTCAATAGATTCTCCTGTTGATTTATCCACTTGAACACCTTCACCTATACAAACAATATTCTCAAAGTATGGCCCGTGATGATGATTTATCCACATGTTTTCCTACACTTTGCAATATTTTATAATTGTTCCTGCCGTATGGGGATCCTTTAGAACTTTCAAGAAATTTAAACGATAGAAATGACGAAGGGTGGATTATTAAATAATTATCGTAGCATAGTAATTGATAAACGGACCCCGAATGAATTCGACAAAGCGAATTTGAATCGTGTATTATCTGTAATCGCGATCCCCGTGAATCGAGTTACGTTGCCGAGCGAAGTTCGTTCGCCGTTTTTCGTGTAATTCAATTTCGCCTAATTCGACCGTTTGACGGATGAATTGGAGCTTCCTTGAACAGGTTCGAGATTCGTCATAGAAAGAAATTCGAGCCGGAAGGGCTCGATCAACACCGGTAACGCTGAATCGCATTAGCTGCCGGTAATTTATTCCGTGTGCATTATAATGGCGCTATCCCATAGCGGAGAGGTCGTATCGTTTGTAGGCGTCAATTGAGAACGATACTAATTCTAGAGGAACGAAAACCCGGCCTCACGTGTCTCCGAGACCAGTCACGAAATATCATTCTCACTTTTAACCATTCTAAACGCTCACGATTAGTCAATATCAATTTTATCCGTTAACGGAGCACGTTTTTTTAAATATGAAAAATTTCCTTAGGAGCGGAAGACACTTTTTAGTTGGAACTATTTTTTAAAATTCAATGCAACACATTGTGGTAAGATTGATATTAAGTAGTTCTACATGAGTGCAGTGATTTCAGTGGTATTTTCAAGGTGCGTAGAGTGATTTGTGTTTATTGCGACTTAAGGTGGGAGTGGTCGGGAGACACTTGGAAAGATCGATGATCTCATTCAACTTTTATGAAAATTAATGTTACAGTGATTGCACAAAATATGGTTAATAAAAGTACTATCAAATAATTGGATATTGGTGTCTTGAATTATGTATGCTCTTGTGAAAACCATTTTTGCATGTCTGACTAGATACAGTATTTTCCACTGCCGATAGTAAATTAATTTATCGGACACTTAACTACGTCAAATAAAATAATTACAAGTGTATCTGATAACAATTAACCATCACAGAAATATAATATCTCAAATCAAATTAATAATGTCGCAGTGAAAACAGCCGTGCCTGTTCAGTCACCCAATAACTTCCACTTTTCAACACAAATTATAAATTTAATTATTCCGCTCTATACTCAAATTGTAATACTAAATTCTCCCAGAGTGTTATAAGAATCATCAGTCACATTCTCACCAAAAATTTCATTACAAAATTGCTCAGAAAAATTAAATTTCAGAACACTGAACATCACCGTTGACCTCATTTCTACTGTCTACCATTCGACGAATAAAATTTAAATAATCAACAAACAATTCCGTGGAATCACTGTTCACACCGTAACGAAATCACATTGTAAAGCACGTGTTCTACCTCTTTGAACAAAACCAACCAGCTGTCTCGTTTCTCGCGACGTCGGCTCGTGTTCGATTTTGATCGAGACGCGGCGATTTTCGATCTCTTGCCAGCGGATACGTTCTGTTTCCCACGGTTCGACATAAC
Organism: Macropis europaea; assembly: GCA_916610135.2. Lineage (NCBI taxonomy): Eukaryota > Metazoa > Arthropoda > Insecta > Hymenoptera > Melittidae > Macropis > Macropis europaea. Next base: position 16,334,614 of record OU744344.1, on the reverse strand, counting down.
GAGCGAAGTATAGCTGGATTTCCCGGATTGCTCCTGGACGTATTAAAAGTGGCGCGTTAATACGATCGGGTGCAAGCTCACTGTCGGTCCAGAGCGGTCCCGAGCTGTCCGAGCGTAGCTTCGATAACGAGCTTTTAATTAAACTAACGAGATCGGACGAGCGGCACGAGGTTGACTCGCACGAAGATTTTTCCTTTTCGCGCGTGGAAACGTCCGCGTTCGAACTGTGTCTTGAACTCGAAAATGTTTGAACGGTTTCGAATGACCGGCGTTAATCTTCCATTTCCTCAAATTAAATTCTTCTGAGGCCACAGGCTCAGACGTCTAATTTTGTTTAATGAGATAAGTAGTGATTCTTAGAGAATTCTGAACGGTGTTAATGTTGTTATGAAAGTATACCGTGGTACACTAGACTAGCGTTTTATATTTGCAATTGGATATTGTTGGGTTGAGTAAACAGTTCGTTTGTTATTAGTAGAACTAATTTGTATTTTAATTTCCTGTGTATTGTCCGTGATGTTCTTCCACCTGAGAACTTATTTGCACGCTTGAGAAGGATATTAAAAAGGAAGATATGAAAAGTCTATAGTAATTTCCTGTTCAACCTAATAGAATGTGTCTGAGCAGGTATGGCTGGTTTTACTGTGGCAACCACAGTGGTCGATTAAATCTGCTACAATTTTCTCAATCTTTTTCATAGCGCATAAAGAAATGTTATTCATAGTATACCGTCGAGTTTATCAACCCTTCGTAGTATAATAATTTTTGTACTGTGTATCATGGTTAAATTATTGTAGTGTTATCCCACTTTTTTCATATGTAAATTGCAGTCGCTTTGAGCAGCTACCAACTACCCTCAGAATTTTATTGTGGTAAAATAATAATAATTATGGTGCAGAGGATGCTGAATAGGAACTGCCATAAGCGCTCTTGAAAGCAGTATGTCGCGACTGGCTCGTTGAGCATATCTGTTGCATGTTTAATCCGCACAGATAAATACGGAGATTAGGCGTGCAGCTGATAATTGGATTACTATAGACTTCGCGTCGGTTCGTGTGCATGTCTCCAGGCGTACTCGATTCCTTGCACCTGTTTGCTATCCCGTATCTAATTTACCTGAACGATACACATCGAGTACAGTGATTTCTTATTTTATTTAATTTTACGTCTCGTAGAAAATTCTGAGGTAGATGATAATTAAAACACGGAAAATTCTAGTAAGTCGGAGACTCAGACATCACATTCAATTATTGACTATGAAGGAAATAAATCTACAGAATTCTCGCGTTGCAAATTCTTGTCATTGGTATCACGTTGATCGCCACAGTGAAAACTCCCATACCTGGTCAGACATACTATAACATCTTATTTCGAACTCAAATCACGAAGTAAAAAATATGTAAGTATTCACTTGCAGAGTATAAATCTTCTATTCTTATTACAATGTTAATTCTATTAAATTCTAATGAAATTAGAAATTATTAAATTAAATGAAATTCAATGCGTCAGTCACCCCCACGGCAGTCAACGTATTAAATAAACATTCAAGCTCAGTTTCACCTAATCTTTAAATTTCCAATTTTTCAAGATACAAAAACCATCCTAAAATTTGTAAATATCCCACTGTACCATTTCTCAAATTTTAATAAATTTTCTGCTGCATACAAGTCTTTGATTTAATTTTAGTTTGGAAGTTTTAAACATTCAAGCTCGGTCTCATATCCTGAGAAGCCTACCTTTTAAATTTTCAATTTTTCAACACACAAAAGCCATCCTAAAATTTGTAAACAGACCACTGTATCATATTATAATTTTTACCAAATTTTCTACTGCACACGCAGTATCGATTCAATTTCAATTTCGCAGCTTTCCGAGCAACGCAAAATAACGGCGGAAATCGCGAAGATGAGGATCGTCTTTCCAGGAAACGGGAAATCCGATCCACTCCGGAAAATCTCGACGGGCTTCCGCGATTAAATTCATGATCCCGGATTAATTTGCCTCTGTCGACCTTTCTGGTCGAAATACGCGTCCGCTAATTTGCACGTTTATCCGCATCCACCTCTCACTCGCCCCGTTCATCCTCACAAGAATTTTCATTAACGTTCCCGGCGAAAAACAAAAGCTGAATTATCCTGCTCGAAGGACGTCCGTCTCGTTTGCGAATTTTGCAACCTCGTTACGCGACCCGCATGCGTAACGCGCGCTGATAAACGGCGACAGCAGCTATGGAAAACGTGAATTACAGGCGAAGGGTAAACAGAGTAACGTAAATATGGCGGATAGACCGATGTCTGCGAAATATATTGCACCACGTCCTCGTTAATGGAAGCCTGCTCGATAAATTGCACCTGTCCGACAATAAACGGTGCGACCGCGCGCGCACACCGTCATATAATAATTACGAAAATATTAATGGAACTTGACAGTAGCCTTTCTTGCTCCTCGACGACACAATTTTCTAAACTATTATGACTGTATTTTTATCGATTGTTTATTTGTACTTTGTACGGGTATAAACCCAATATACAGTGGCGGACGAAAGTACTCGTACAGTGCGGGAATTATAAAAGAGATAATTGTAACTTGTTAAAATTAGTTAGTAAATTGCGGAATATAAACTTTATTTTTTTGTATAAGTTTATGTTCAAGATTACTTTAAATGTTGTACAAAATTCATTGAAATAAAGTTATTCATTTACAAGTTACAATTATCTCTTTTATAATATTCTCACTGTACGTATATTTTCGCCCGCCACTGTATGTACACAAGTAAGAATTAAAATAAATACAGTCGCAGCAACATACGACAAACTATAAAATTGAACATAAATTGAATTGGAGAAAATTTATAATCAAACATTATCTAAATAGTACGTAGTGTCTTGAGTAAAGAGTTTTTAAAGCGATGAATAGAGCCCCTGAGGAAATCAATCTTATCCATAAATGTATTGGTTGACTTTAATATTTGATTAATTGGATCACTTTAACATTTTGATTGCCACGCTTCATTAGCTGAAAATGACAAGCTTTCTAAATTTTTATACAGAATGAATATAACTTCAAATTCTACCCGCATTCGTTAATAATATTAGTAGTCCTCATCATTTTTCACTGATTCCGTTAGATTTTATTGAATATATTTATTATGCTATGCATGATCAAATAAATAATGATTGAATCTATGTGTCATCGACATATGGCTGACATGACAGTCAAAGTGTTGAACCATATTCAGATTATACGATTCCAGTTTTTGCAATGTTTTTATAATTTTTTAATGGATTCGTCTACTGTTTCTCGGTGTTCGTAGTGTCCAGATTTTGTTCAAAGGATTTGCACGAGACGTATTGACATTTTTCTGGTATTTTTGTCCATTCGTTCGAATCCACGAATAGCATCTGGCGCCGGAATACGAGCGTATAATGAGTTTCTCATACAAAAACGTTCTCGGCCGAGAATGATCTACGTTCTTCGAGATCCGCTGCCTTGGGAACGTAACACGTGATTGTTAAACTGTTTTGTTTGGTAATTGTCGCGTGATTATATCTCGTTCGCTGATACGTTGACTTCTGGCATGCGAAATAGGAATTTCCGGTCGGCTCGCCGTGATTTTTGTGGCACGAGGTTGCTTTTTTACTGTTCCCCGACTATGTTTTACTGAGATTTATTCTGCAACTTGTGTTGTAAAATTCGATCAAAAATATTGTAGAAACTATAAAATTATTTAGTTAAAAGTGCATCGTGAACAGTTTTATAAATTTTAATTATTTTGTACTTTCGTGAGGAAGATATTAATGACTGAATAATTAAAAAAAGAATCTTATAGATAATTTGGTGGTTTCAGAAACGAAAGAGATAGGTGCTCCATGAATTTCATTCTCTAAATGTTTATTTTAATGACGTCTCGTTCAGCAAAGAGTCACTATACTGACGCGTAGCAGTTAAAAGATTAACGAATAGATAAGAGAGAATCTTTCAATTCTCAGTGTAATGAGAAGCTATATTATTTAGCTCGAGAATAACGCCACTGAACTTAAATGGATTTGACGCAAGGAAACATTAAAAAACGACCATTATTTGCAAGTGGATAATTAAGATAAGATCGTACAATTTGAAACAGATTGAAATATCAGATTTAATGGCTCCTGTTTCCAATGACGATGAGTTATATTGAACATTAAACGTCACACAAATTACACCTATTTACACTGCACGATTTATTTATGAGTAGACTGTGGACGTTTATGCGAGTTAACATACCCAAATACCTGACAAACGCACATTTAAAAGCGTCAATAAAATATAAATTACATTCTTTAAATATTTACAGAACAAAATACAAGTTTGTCAGAGCTCCATTAACATCAAAAATATTCAACTTTAAAAATGTATATTTGCATAAACATTCGCAGTCTACACATGAATTTATCAAGCATACGTTATTTCTATCGGAACAAGTCTTTGCCTTGAATAAAATGTCAATGTATCAAGTACCTTAAATCATTTTACCATTACTAAAAGTAGGTTAATTCGTTAACATTTGTAGAAGAATAATTATAAGTGTGCCCGAGGCAACAAATAGCTTCTTCCAGCGACTGCATCGTAAATTTGTTGGGTTGGTTTTCAAATCAATTGTCGAGAAGTTTTTTAACACGTTGAGTAGCGCAATGAAAAATGCCATACGTAGTCAGACACCGTATAATTTCTTGAAGTAAAGATGGTTTTAAACATTCAGACGTATAATTTGTATTTTATATTATTGTATCGATTTTAATGCTTTTTGGAATTTTATGAGAAACAACACTTAATTAGTTGAATAGAATTGGTGACCCTCATGGCATTCAACGTGTTAACACGTTCACTACCTGCGTTACATATGTATGACGCGTCGATTCTACTTTGAGAGCTCGACGTCACACATGTGTGACAGAGATAATTGATAAAAATAAAGCGTGGTCTGTGGTAGACGTTTCTCTCGAAGCTACCATGGTAGCGAACGTGTTAATGAGAGTTTTGACATTTTATTGACATATTATAGTGTGTCTGACCAGGCATGGGAGTTTCCACTGTGGTAGTGAACGTCTTAATATACGGCTCGAAACTATTAGAGATGATAAAATCGCACAGATTTTTTTATATAGATCGAAAGTACATGTCACAAAGGTCACGAAAATGTAAATTAAAAATGCTACCAAAAGCTGGTCTGACCTTAAGAGATCAACAAAGGCGGATGGAAGGAAAGAAGAAGAGTGAGGGAAAGAGAACGACAAAACCGTCTGTTCAAAATTATTTATCTTTATTATGTGAAAATAAATTATAATAAATGAATGATAATAAATTAATGATACATAATAATGAGAAAAAGTTAATGATAATAAATGATAATACTAATGAAATCATAACAGTGGGTACTTATCCATTATTTGAATTTTAGTATTTTTTCAATGTTATAATAAATATATAATGTGTATAGTAAAGCTATGGAGTTTTTAATTCAACAAGTCAACATTAACAGAATCCGAAATCTTCAGGTCTCAGGTGCATGCAGATGTTTGATCAAAATTTGAGGCAGCCTTGGCGTGAATCTTACAATCAAATAAATTATCCTTATTTATGTTATCTTATATTTTGACTTATGTTTTACTGCAGCACACTGTAATGTGCTAATTTATATAAAAATGAATTATAATAAACGAATGATAATAAATAAATGATATATACGAATTAGAAAAAATAATGGATAAGTATCCACTATTATGATTTCATTAGTGTTATTATGTATTATCATTAATTTTTTCTAATTATTATCTATCATTAATTTATTATCATTCATTTATTATAATTTATTTTTACATAATAAAGGTAAGTAATTTTGAACAGACGATTTTGTCACCCTCTTTCTCTCACTTTTCTTCTTTCCTTCCTTTCGCCTTTGTTGATCTCTCAAAGTCAGAACAGCTTTTGGTAGCATTTTTAATTTACATTTTCGTGACCTTTGTGACATGTACTTTCGATCTATATAAAAAAATCTGTGCGATTTTATCATTAATTGAATAGTGTTCCTTGTCAAGGGTTTCAGTAGTTTTTAAAGATCTGTCGAGTATCAGTAATGAGAGACATTGTCATTCCGTGTTTATTGTGTAATATTGAATAAACAGTAAATCATTGAAACATATGATCCTCTAATTATTTTGAGCAGTGTATATTGTCTGTCGCATACTCCTTCGACTTTCACTTTTGGAAGTTTGCGCAAGGTGTCTGACTCTCTCCACTATTTCTCCACAAAATTCGAATCTACTTAAGCTTCCACAGAAAGCAATTCTTACATACTATAGTCTATTTCATCAATAATCATAAAGATAGTGACCTTTCCACTTCCTACAATTGCGTTAGGGATTCGTGAAAAACGCCATCAATTTTACATATTATTATGCGGAAAAGCAACTTACATTCCCAGCAACCCAATACATCCACTTCTAATCTAACCGTAACAAAAAGAAAAAGAAGAAGAAAAGAGGACTGACCTGGTGGAATCCTGCCGACCAACGCCACCGATGCTGCTGCTCTGGGTGCTGACCCTGACGAGGGTGACATTTCTCGGCAGACTCGACAAAGTTCCAACACTCTTCTGTCCCAGCAGGGGTGAGTCGGCTGTGATCGGGTTCTCAGGTACTGTCAGGTGTCCTTGAACCTCCGTATCCTTCTCCTCTTCCTCCTCGATGGTACCCGGGAGACGAAAGAGCTTCTGCGGCTCCTCCATTCCACTCGATTTTCACGTCGCGTTCAATTCAAATGAATCAGATTCATTTGATTCTTCGGATTCGAACGAATCTCCATCGAGAGCAACAGCTTCATCCTCCTCGTTCTCTGATTTCGATTTTTTATTTCATTCACCCACCGGATGTCCGATCGATGTACGTTGTCGTTTCTCCTCTCGCGAAATGGACACGAAGGCGTTCTCTTATTCTTTCTTTTCTGGTTCGGTCACTGATGCATGAGAAACAAGGAAGACGTCTGTTGATTCGTCGTGTCGAGGATGAATGGATGGATGTCACCATGCGACGATGACTCACGGCTGTCGGCCACGAAGAGAAAAGTTCTGTTTTCTGCCATCGTTCCTTCGTTTCCTCTCACTTTCCGCCGGCATTCACACCGCCCTTCCGTTCTTGGAATACCGCCGTTCCGTCTCCCTATCGATGACAATCGATCTCACCGTTAGTTCGCACCTTCCTTACTTTTCTTTCTCTTTCTATTGTTAGTTCAGTACGGGAGCTGATTATTGACCGATGCAGGGTTAGGTGTGCGAAGATTTTTCGACTGTGATGTATTTCGAGATGGATCGCTAAAGAGAGTATTATGAATATTTAAAGTTTGGTCTATCGAGTATATTGGAGTTTGGTGATTAGGTAATCTTATCGTTCGCACCTTGGATAGAATTTTTTTGTTTTTATTGTTAGTTCTGTGCCGGAGCTGATGATTTACTGATGTAGAATTAGATGTGTGAAGATGTTTCAACTGTGGTATATTTCGAGAATGATCACTAAAGAGAGTATTATGTATATTTAAAGTGTGGTCTATCGAGAACGTTGGAGTTTGGTGGTTGGGGAATCTTATCGTCAGTTCACTTCTTCGATATTTTTCTTACTTTTTCTTTCTGTTGTTAGTTCAGCGCAAGGGTTAACGATCGACTGATGGAGGGTTAATCCATTGTCTTACGAATTTTCTACAGTTTTCGTGCGATAAAGTTTACGATTCAAGTCCTGGAGTGCCCAGACAAATGATAAGCGTTTTTCAGCGCTTACAATTTGCTGTTAACGATCCTCTGGAGGTAAATATGTTGTAATGCGAAGTTTTAAAGAACTGATAAGCAAGTGGGAGTGTATCTCCTTGGAAGATAAGGGGTTAAGGATATGAACATTTTTCGTAAATAAGTTTTCGACTGTGGACTATTTCAGGAACGACACCGGAAGCGGGTGGAAATATTCCGATTTTAAGCTATCGAGCGAGTAATTTTTATGCATCGAAGTTTGGTGACTAGAGAATCCGTTTGAAATATTTTTGGATCATTGGTCTATGAGAACTGATCGGTGTCTTTTTCTACTGAAGGTTTGCAAGAGCATTGGAACATATTTTTTGTCACGAAGTAATTTGTGAAGTATTGTTAAATATCAAGTCTCTGAGAGTTTTATTATAAATATTTATAAATATTCTATAATTTCAAATGTAAACATGAAAATTTTCCTTCGACAATAATTTCATATTTTACTCAAAGAATTCTCATATTGCTGTCTTTCAAAAAAACAATGAATTACACCAATTCTTATCTTTCCTCTAAACATTCTTTAAACCAGTCCCTGCAAGCTGCGATACATTCTCAAAAAATTGAATAACACAGAATGAAACTCAAAGAACCGTGCCAATCGACGTCACTGCGAATCGACCTCCTCGACTCTTTTTTATTTCTCGAACACGCAGGTAAGGGACGAACAAAATACTGATCGGGCCTCTCCACGTCGCTGCATCCGGTTTTAATTAAATCCCAAGAAAGAATCGTCAGACCTTTTCTTTCTAATCTACACCTGTTCCGAGAAGCACCTTCGGAGGAAGTAAAAATGCTAATCTCAGTCGTGACGGAATTTTTCTCAATATTTTCGGTTTCCTTTTTTTGCTGATCAACAGGTATGACTCACCGATCGACTGTGTGGAAGTACTCATTCAATATCTCTCGAACTTTCGTCGATATCTGAATTTCGTGACAACAAGTTACCTCTAGCGCTCCGAGTTATCGCGTTCACTATCTAAAATACATTTCGTATGCAAGAATATACAATTTTAAAAAATTGTTGGCAATGGAAGCATCTCCTGTTCGAACATCGACGGAGAAACGAGCAGACGATTATGAGCACGAAATCACGGACGAAGTACGCACTGAGATGAGTGACGTTAGTTGAATCAAGACTTCGATGAGCTATTGCATAATTATTTTCCAGATTGGCTGATTACTCGTAATCTCTGAATCAACGAGCACGTAACACGTCCCGAGAGGATCTTCGACGATCAAGAAATTGCGATTGAAAAGTTTCCTCGAATAGTGATAATCTTGTTTCCGAACAGTCATCCATCATTTTGTCGTTACGAATCGAGCGTTTCTCCGCGCGTCATCGTCGTGGAAATGATATTTCAATCGTGCTCGAAAACTTTGTAAATTTATCGCAGACTTCTCGACAAATACGGACGTTGTGTGCATCGAGTAAAAGCGTCTTATCTGATTCGGTATAACATAAATCTGCCGTGCTTCTTCCAGGTTCACTTTTACTTTGATCGTAAATTTTGCTCTTATCGGATGCTCATCGCGATCATCGTGTGCAGTAGTTCCATCCTGCTTGAAGCGAAGAATTGCAATTTTGACAGAGGCAGAATTTTTGTTGTTTGTCGTCAACACTTTGAGTGCCTCGCTCCATTAGCTGGAAACGGCAGACCTCCTCAATTTTTATACAAAATTAATGTAACCATGAATTCTATCTTTTTTAATCAATAATATCAGTAACATCCATCATTTTCTTACTGCTTCTATCAGAGCTGATTAGGTATATTTTTAATACATTACATGATCAAATGAATAATGATTGAAACTATCTGTCACCCAGATATGGCTGACGCGGCAGTCAAAGTGTTAATGGCGTCAACTTGGCAACGAGAGGGAAATATAAATTCATAAAGTGGATTAGAATGAAATTTCGAGATACGCAGATGTGTGATGTTTCTAAATATTGAGTGAAGAATTAAGCGATCAAAATTGACAAAATTAATCTCAGATTGCAGTAACTACATAGTGAGATATATTAATCAATTATTGAGAACCCTAAATATAATCTTCCTTATCTAAAATCACTGGTAACTCTTTGAGTCTCGTAGGCGTATACTATGGACGCATACACAGTGATCCACGAATTTGATAAGTATTCTTTTTCGTCCATGCAGGTACAACAGATTGACCACTAATTTTGGAGGCATACTTGAAACATAGTTTGTCTCAGATAATGTAACGTTACTTCAAAGAACAATAATCTGAAGAAGTGCTAAATAAAAGAATTTTAAAATAACGTGCTCATTTGATCCACTGCATGAGTCACTATATAAATCTCACAAATTTCTTTGACTTCTATCTTCGACACTACAAAAATCATGAATCATTCTACCAAATATGCGCACTTCTGACCTCATAATTCTCATTATATTTCATTTCAGTTTTGTTTCTAAACCAATTAAAAAATATTGAAACACAATATGCTACACAGTATCCCTAAAAGTAATCCATCTACAGAAAATAGTTTATCTCTGAAGTACTCCGTACTCAAAGTGGTCACTGGTTCACTAAAGACCAGTTTCTTTACCAATTCATTTTAGAAGTCCAAAACACAGTATGGTATGCAGTGTGACAAGATTCCATCCGCGGAAAGTGTTCAACTCCGAAGTATTTCACACTGAAAGGGTTAAGAAGCGATCGATGAAAAAGCTTGAAGAAACAAACAAAAAAATGGCAAATGGCCCCTTGAAATCGTCGGTGGAAGCGACAGATGGGTTTGAATGGTGGCGATGAAATTCGAGAAAAATCGAAAGGTGGATTCTCACTGGTCGTCGTGTCGGTTCGAGGGTGTTATCGTGTTTTCCCGCGTTTTCTGCAGCTGGAGCAGCGCACGTAAGCGCGTCGCACTCGCAACTGTTTCAGATTCGCGGCCGTTCCACGAGATTCTGCGAACGGATGCCATGGCGTTTACCTCTTATGGCGGGGATAATGCTGACACGGTGCCACATACATGTTACACGTTACATGCCGCACGGTACACGTGCCCCTGCACCGGCATGCGAACGATCTTTCGCGAATTTCGACGGAGAACTGCACGCGAACGCGCCGCTCCTTGCGAAACCGCAACGAACTGCTCACGATTTCGTGACTCTCCGGCTTTTCTAGGATATTATTTTATTCGGCGACTACTTAGGATTTATATTATCTTTATTTTGGTATGGATTTATTTTCTCTTTTGAGATTCACATACACGTCTGTGTATGTCTTCAAAAGATGGCCTTTCTGGAGGATGTTTCTCTTGTATTGCTCAACGAGTTATTTATACACCTGTCTATAAGTTATGGGACACTCACTAATTTCAGCTTTGGACGATGTGGTCATTCTTTTTTTTGGTGTTTCTTCTTGGATTTCTGTTCAGAATCGCTGCAAATGTGTCTACAGATCACAAAATCGAAACAAATGTCGCCCAAATTTAATGCATTGGACAATTGGTCTTGAACCGTACTATAATTATTTCAGGTTATTTTATATTAATTATAACAGAATACTAACCGTATCATTAAAAATATGCTCTGTAAACGTAAATGGTTTTAAAAGAACGGTTCGTATCGAAATAAGTAACGACTTCTATTATAGCATAATCCAGGTTTATTCAGAAATGGCAAGGTGTGTTAGACAGTTTTTTAAATTCATTGAACTATGCCTTTTGGGGTATGTGGTATGAATTTTTTGAGCGATGAGATACTGTGATAAATTGAGATTTTATTGAGCAACTAGTTGGCATTATATATTATACGTCTTTTGTTGGATGTTTTTGTAAATTTATTGAGCTATGTATATTGGATTATGCAGTACTGACTTTTTGAGGATTCGTATTTAATTTTTGGGTGATGAGATGCAGTAGTAAATTGCGATTTTATTGAGCGCCCAGCTGGAATTTTATATTGTACTTTCTTTACTGAATATTTTTGCAATTTTATTGAACTATGTAAAATATAAATTATAGAGTGTTTCACTTAGAATATGTGAATATTCAGTAGCAACTAAAACACAAGCGATTATTTCGTACCTCCTCTAGCACTTAACTGCACTTGAATTCTAATTTCCTTCAAGTACTAAGAAGAAGGATTGGTAATGAACAACCTCTGAAGAATAGAGAGAAGACTTGCTAGTTTTCTTACTTAGAATCATCCTATGAATTTTACAAATTTAATTTCAAATTTCTACACAGAATAATCACGAGATTATATCAGTAACATTATCAGCTTCACTGTCCAATGAATCATCAACGGATAGTATAACACTCTGCTATAAAGAAGAACATAACGAAGAAGCCTTATATCGCAGTAAACCAAAAAAAGGTAGATTATTTTTTAAAAGAAGCTCTCGTCACTCAAGTGTCAGCTGTGTTAATCAGGACTGTGGAGTCGGAGTCGGAGTTCGGCAGTAATTTCTGATTACTGGAGTCGGAGTCGGAGTCGGAATAAAATATGCCGACTCCGACTCCATGTTAGTAAATTTTATAAAAATAAAAAATGTGCTCAAAATATTTGAAAATTGTAATAAAACTAAATAAATACTAAAAATACCACATTTGTATCAAATTGTATATTAAATATTAGTAATTTAGTTATAAACAAACATATACTTATTATGTTGACAACTTGTTATAAATGCAGGAGTCGGGCTCAGGGTCGGAGTCGGAGTCGGAATTTTGACTGCCGACTCGGTAGCCCTGGTGTTAATATAAAAAGCTCACGGAATTTGGAAATCGACTAACGGCGGTTATGGAGGAATATCGTGAATTCCATCGGGTATAATTGCTCGTTTAATCGTATGCAGGATGGTTGCACAGCAATCCCGGGAGAAGAGGGACGTTTCCGGTGGGGAGAATGCAGAAAGCTGGGCACGTGACTGCACCGGGTTAGGTTGGCGCGATGCGGTTCTTGCAGTGCTCGAATTCGCATGCTGTGCCGCAGATGATCCGTATCCGTCAACCGAATAACACGTTAATCATGTTATACGCGAGCCTGCCATTACATGAATTTATCTCCTACGTGCGTCGAAATCTCGAATTTACCCCCCCGTCGATCTCACGTTACTCATTTTCCACTAGAATCAAACAGATTCTTATAAATAATTTCAGAACTCTTGGTTCCGTAAAATCAAACCGCCTCTTATTTAGTGCAAAACGTATGTAGATGCATGGACGCGCGAGGAATTTGTTTAAAAATTTATGTGAAAGTAGTCAGGTCTACTGTTCGTCGGAATGTTTCATTTTGAAAAAATAATTTACTTTTTGATTCAAGAATAAATTTTCTAGACAGAGTTCGATGGTTCTCAACATGTTGGCACGGTGAAAATTGTTGTACACGGTCAGACACGTTACTTAACATTTTCTACGCTATAGAAATAACATATTACAATTAATTGAATAACTACTAACTTTGATTAACTTTTTAGCGAAATTATTGAGCGACCACAATGTCACTTTCTCTTCTGAATATTTGTCAAGTGTTCTTTGCGTCGTGGGGAACGATTTTCAAAATGATAAGACCTAACTGGGCTGTCAGATGTTAGATTTTAGTGTGATTACGTAAATTACAAGTGACCCTGACGTGGCTACTTTCAGCCTCTGTACTCTAGCGTCATAATGACAGTACACAGAAATATGTTGAATACAAATCATGAAGGATAATATTTGACCGTCGTCGTTACTTTTATTGTTATTAAAATACGAATTCTGTTCAAAATTGCATAAGAACTAGTAGATATTTACTGAAGTTTAACGTGCTGAATGTTGTTGCGGTTCGACTGAATCTTGCAAAAAAACGATCGAGATTTGAAAACGCGGAATTGCCATGCGATTTCAGTCATTTAATCGGTATTCTTTGCGCCACCGTTTCCGTGTTTTGAAACCGAAAGTGATAAGCAGCCTCAGCTGCCTTTCTCGTTGCCAAGAATCATCGCATCAATTTTAATTACCTTTCTTCAACCTTTCCTGTTGATAAAAAACAAACGACTGGTTTCACAAATTTTCACACTGCTCCAATGCAATTCTTATTATAAATTATATCGTATTTAATCGATTGAAACTAGACGATCGATAAGGGGCTGTCTAAATTTGCGCAATACCACTTTGTCCCATGACAATTATAATCTATGAATAAACTCTGTTTGCTCTGGCAAATTATCGTATCACTCGAACCTGTCCCCATGTCCTCAATCTTTTTTATCGATTCTACCCTTCACTGGATCAGAGCAATTTATAATTGTAAATATTCATTGAACACTTGACGCTTGCAACGATCCTCCCGCGTCAGTGTACCGCGTAAAGTCGTCGTGAATTTTCAGGGAAGAAGAAAAATCGCGAACACGACGGATAATTACACGGTCGCCTGACATGGAGTTCAAACTCACTGTCGTTCGCATAATTACACCGTACGGCGGCTCGAAAATGGCGGTGTGATATCTCGATCAACCTCCACCGCGCCAGGCTATAATCAAATTCGATGCAACCGGTTTCTGGTTGCGTCGAACCAAAAACAGAATCGATCGTCGGCGATGGAGTCAAGTTCAACACGTCCTTGCGAATACCATTTAATTCCGATTTACCTAACGATTTATTCAGAATTGAAATTCTTCAGCAATCGCAAGTGAAACACTATCATATGGGACTGTGTATCTCGTTATGATGATCTATGGAAATTGTACTCTTTCATTTACTACCATACCGTTCTATGAGCTTGAACGATGCTCGAATCTCTCATACCAACAAAACGATTTCATCCACATCATAAACTCAACACAACAATCTGCTAAATCCTTGAGGATCATTTCGGCTGTCTGGATCTCAGCACTGTTATCTTACTCTTTTATTCCAGAATAAACTGTCTCATTGAGCCATAGCAAATGATGCAGCAGAGAAACCGTTCGATGACCTTGAACATCCAACATTTTATGGTTCTACTATAGTCTAGCGTTCGCCATGGATTAATCGACGCGAATTTTATCGCTCTGAGCATTCTATGTCAACCATAATAATGACCTTTATTCTAGAATAAACGTATCATTGTGTCTCAACAAATGATGTAGCTGAGAAACCGTTCGATGACCTTGAACATCCAACACTTCACGGCTCTGCCGTAGCCCAGCGTTCGCCATGGATTTTGTTACTGCTTACATTCTATCCGAACCCTAATACCGATCATAACTGTTCCTACGTTTCGTGTGTAGCATGACCGGTTCACGAAGAACCGAACGAGGTCGACACGCGATCGGATGACGGAAAATTCGCGTCCTGCCGGCCATTAATCATTATCCGATCATCCGAGCGGGTTGCACACCGTCATTGTCTTTCCGCTTCGGGTCACGTGATGATCAATTAACGCATTCCCTCACGTCATCGCGACATTTACCTGTTCAAACCTGCGAGCGATGCCAAGAATCCCTGCGGAAATCCATGAAGCCGCCTGTTCGACGCCGTCTCAAAGAATCTTCTCCTTCTCCATCCTCGATCTTTCACAACAATCCTCCGTGTCAACCATAGCACACGATGTTACAACGTCTACACTTTGGACACAGAATTTCACGTCAGGGTTATTGACACTGCTGGCCACGTGGTCTCGCACAGATGTCGTTCGAACTGAGTCACTCTTTCAATTTCAAATTTCCCGCCAACGGACCGCTGGGCGGAGCCGAAGGTTTTTCCGAGGTTTTCAGCTGGTTTTTCCCGGCGTTTTCGGGGCGGACCATCGGGAACCGGCTGTTCCTAACACGTAGTCGAGGTTGGAACCTCGTGAAACTGCGATCGTGTTGCCAACGAGCGGTATAGTGACGTCAACGCACCTTCCTCGCCCGCCTTTATCCCTTCTCTCTTACTTGTCAGCTTTTTCCTCCTACTTCTCAACGAGATCGAGGATCAGCATCGAGTCACGCATGTACTATACATGCTCACGCTCACGAACGTGGTCGACTTCGTCGATCATTCGAATCTCGAAACGTTTCTGCACGCTTCTTACTTTCGTGTCGACGCCGTTCGCGGTCTCACGTGGACTGAGCAGACACCTGCTTTTTTCTCTTCTTTTTCGTTGGGCGGATTCCATGAATCGTTTCGATGAGTTGGGACATTCTTTTTGGGGAGATAACACTGTGTACCCTGATGTTTGCACGTGGGATTTAAAGGGTGCGATGTTGTGAGAGATTGCGCAATTTTGGGACATCTAATCTAGGTGTCCTGGGTGTCTCCAGCTCAGGTTTGAACGGAGGGCGATGAATTTTATTTTCGTTCGCTCGAATTTGGATTTAGATTTGTTTATAATTGGGTTCGATACGGTATTGAATGGATGGTTGTTTGAGAGTTCATGAGGTAACCGCGTGCCTGCTGAGTCTTCTGTAAAGAAGGATCGTTGGTATCAAGTAGACTGAAGCTTTATGATCGAGAATGACGACGGTCGTTGAATGATAAGATTTTAAGGTAACCTTCGTCGGATGTTCTAATCTGCTGGTAGAGGACTTTATGTGGCTTGGAGGTGTTTCATCGGCGTATTTACGTTTTTGAGCGTGATTCAGATTGTGCAGCGTGTCGAACGAAAACATTGGCACCCCTAAAGCGTTGCGATGAAATTATGTATAAATCTGAAAAAAATACACTTAATAATGTTCTATTCTCTTTTGTAAATTGTAAACTTGTCCCCTGTTTAATGTTTAAATAAATAGTTAATAATAGAAATTATATATGAAGAGTCCTTTTCAGCTGAATAAAAAGTTGGAGCAGTCAGGAATTTTAGCTCCTTTTTTCATAGCGTTAAAATGGAATTAGTTTGCAAGGTATCTCTTGTCGTTTTTTGACTGATCAACAGTAGAATAAAATAAGCAAATTTCACCACTGTCTATTCATTCCAAATGATGGTGGCTCTATAAGTATTTTTTTTTACTATAGTTCGAGCTTTCTCTTAGCTTTCTCTGAGTCATTGTGTTTCGATTATAATTGACCATCCGTTAGATCATTTTTAAGAACATTCTGAAAAGTTTCCATTGCGTCATTCACTTCTCTTGAAACACTAAATCTCTCCCCAACTTCTCTTAAAGATCATCAGGTTTTTTTTCGTATTACCTATACAGTTGTATAGACTGAAAAAATCTGGTAAATTTTTAACATTATTTACTAGATCTTTGATTGATCATCGTTGGCAAACCCTGAAACGTTTCTCATCGAACCTTTGCATATTTGATGAGTTTCCAATATGAATATTGCGCAGATGTATCGAATAAATTGATTCAGACCGTGGGTTTTTTAGGTGTATGCTAATTAACCTGCCTATCACAGTACCACGTGTGACGGTCTTCAAGGTGTATTAATTTATCGTCTATTCGCCGCGGTCAACAGTCGAAGAACACCTAAATTTATTCTTCACGCTTTCTAAATGAAGTAGAAAGCATAATGGCGCTATGAGAAACTCAAAATCTTCTAGAAACCCATCTAATAACGTCACATTGAAATTAGGTACGTCTCAATCGAGTCAGAAGCGACAAAAACATAAAGTAATGGACTGAACATAAATTGGTGCAAATTCTTTGAAAATCGAAGAAATTATCTGTAAAATCTTTACATACACTAAAAATTATCGTATTGTATATTTCATTACCACCCAAAGGTTTCATGAGAATTTTTAACCTGTTAACTGGGAAAGACGAGTTAACTCGTCCTCTGAAAATTGGCCTACCATAAGCAAGGCGCTTGTTAATCGTTCTCACAGTATTTACTGACAAATAGTTAAACCAGTTGATCGAAGAAGACGATTTAACGTGTCATTTGAAAGTGTCTCTGTGATGAACAAGACAGTTTACTCCATATTTATCCGTTTTTAACTACAAAGACTAAGCTTTTCTAAACAAAGAATGACCCGGTTAACAGGTTAAGAAATTTTCTCTCAATTTTGCCCCTAATTAAATACCCAGTAAATGTTATAAAAATTCAAATAGTAATGACACGTTTGCGTCAGGTACTGAAGACTACCTGTCACGTATAAGAATAAAAAAACATTTTTTTTATACCATGCTCAGTTAGGTTGGGTCGAACAGATCACACTTGACAGCCAATAATTTCGTACTTTCCAACCACCAATTCCAGTTCTCCTTTTTCGCTTTGGAACGATTCGGTGCGTCGACTATTGATCAATTGATAAATTAGTTTACGGTAACGAGTGGTCCATTAAGTTTTGAGCCCGTTGGCCTATTTTTCGAGATGCTGGCCGGCTATTATTTCATTCAGGAATGCACGAACGTGCTCGTTATGTCATTTTTCGCATCGGGATCGTTTCGCGAGCGGAGCACGTGCGTTCATGGTGCATCGGCTTGTGTCCACGCTGTACACGCTAATGCGCACTAACAGGGGACAGTGTGTACACTGGTATCCACTAATAGGGGACACACTTCGCCGTGATAATAACCAATTACGTCAACGAGGCCGGAGGGCATGATCGTGACGTTTCGATGAGCACCCACCAAGGTACTTTGACCAACAACGAGTGTCTCGTTGTTGTCATTAAAAATTTTTGGTCCGCTTGGGCCTGCTAACGGTTTCTTGATTGGAGTCTGTTCAAATTTGCAATCAGAAACGATTGAAATATTTGAGATACCAGTGATTAGGTTTGGAAGAATTTTTGGCTTCAGTAGGTAAGATCTGATAACTGGAGATCAACTTTAGAAGGAAATTTAAGATGGATAACGACAAGGTCTGATTACTAGAGGTCTCTGAAACTTGCAACCGGAACACTTGAAATATTAGTGATACCGATGATTAGGTACGGAACACTTTTTGGCTCCAGTAGGTGAGCTCTGATGACTGGAGATCACTGGATTTTGCAGCTACAGCAATTGTAATATTGTAGATACTAATGATCAGCTTTAGAAGAAAATTTAAGATCAGTGACGATAAGGTCTGATGCCTAGAGATCTCTTAAACTTGCAACCAGAACAGTTGAAATATTAAAGATTCAAGTGATTAGCTTTGCAAGAATCTTTGGCTCCAATAGCTAAAATGTGATTTCTAGAAATTATTGAAATTTGCAACCACGGTAATTGGAATATTGTAGATACCAAATTAACTTTTCTGATGTCGAAGGCAACAATTAAAATTTTATCTACGCTAGTGATTCGTTCGAACACTAGTAATATTAACACTAGAGATTGTCTGCGACATTATGACCAACACTTTAGCGAAACGAATACACCCAGGCTGACTCATCGTTTCGCAAGAAAGTGGACACACAGAAATTTCTCGAATCTGATTCACTCCAAGATGGAAGCAACGGAAATCTGAGCAAAAAAAAATGTTTTACCAGTTCGTGATTTACGGTAATTCTCTCCACAGGCCATTCAACGTTGACTCAGCTATAATTTCATTTGTATCACCGATTTGGTGGTGGAGTATGTTCATTCACAAACTTTCTTCCAAAGGATAGTCTCCTGAAATTTCTGTCTCTGAACAGGGTTATAAAAAATTAATATTACCTCAAACTATGACCTTTTAAATCAGCTTCTGGTACGTCTTATTAGGTGTACATGTATATTTGGATAATTAAATTAAACTGATATTATGTAAGTGTCATCCATATACGAATGACGTGACAGTCAGAGTGTCAAATAATTTATTAAATGTATATATTGAAAATATCGATCAACTTTGACAGAACGTTCTGTGAGACGTTCCAAGAGATAAAATACTATAATTTCAGCAGTTTCTCATTTCAGTTAATTTAATTAATTTCCAAATGTGTCTCTAAACAAACCTAAACATTATCTAAAACGTCATTCAAGAAACCGTGTGATTCAACGTTACACGTACGCGAATATTCAAAATTAATTTTCTGAGAAACAAACCCTCGTAAAAGAAATATTGTCCCACATTTTTGACTTACTTTTCTACGAAGAATCGCTCCTCTTATGTGTACACCACGATTATACCGGGACCCTGTACATAAACACGCATTGTGTCGCGAGGCTATCGTAACGTTCGAACGTTGAATCGGTTGTAAAAGTGTGACGACCTTCGGGCACGGCTGCGTTAGTCACGATCGCCGTGAAAATGAGGTAAACGAGTGTGTAATACAAAGTGTTCTTCAAGTAATTACTCGTCTCCTTTTTTTTCTGCCCGTCGGTTTTACGGCTCCGTGAAACCATGGTAACTTTATCGTGAGAAAGGCGAGCCTTTCTTTCGTCGCGAGCGTATTCGAATCGTCGCGACACGGAGCTTCTCGTTTCATGATACTCTTTCTCGTCTTTCGTCCTACTCTTGCCGTGAAACACGCATCGATACTCCTTTCAGATAATTGTCAATTTTTCTGTATCGTTTTGTATCGCCTCGGCGCTTTAATTTAGTCTGCAATTTAGATTTTGAGGATAGAGAAAATTTTACAAATTTACAGAACGATCTCATGCAGGTCCGCGAACTTTTAACTGCTAGGTGTTAACGTTGGAACGATAACAGACAGAAATGACTGTACGATTAAATAGTTCCATATTTCTTTCTTTCTTAGTTCTGTGTTTAAAGCAGGATCGATAAGTATGATTTTAATCACTTAGGACAGGCAGTGTTTGAGAGAAAAAGAATTAACGCGTCGACTGCTAAGCTGTACCTGAGCATAACAAAATTTCTAAATTGTCATAGCAAACGAATATAACTTCAACTTGTACTCTTCTTTAATTAATATTGTTAGCGATTTTCATAATTTTTCATAATTTTATATTAGACCTTACTAAATACATTAATACAACACATGATTAAATAATAATTGAATCTAAGTGTCACCCATATATGGATGACAAGGCACTCAAAGCGTCGAAGCAGTGTGCAACTATAATCGTAGTGAATGATAATGATTATACCTGAATAGAAACGGTTGAAAAGTGTGTTACAAGAAAGTAAAGACGCATTACATATTTCATACGTCGTTATTAATTATTTCGTTTGGAAGTCTTAGAACAGAGTGTCTGACTGTGTCTGGTTTCATTATGCCAGCGAACGTGTCAAACTGAAAACTATACACCTCATCCTTATAAACTTTCCATCCGCTAAACGTCATTAGGCTCGACCCCTCATCAGCATGTAACGTAGTAAATAAGGAAAAAAAACATTGTGACGAAGGTGAATGGCGGTGATGCGAATGTCGAGGTATTCCGACGCGTTGTGATGCAATAGGCGATGGTTGAAGGGCAGATGGATGAGTACATGGAGGATTAAGTGGATCCAGAGAGCCGTAGGTTAGACGACACGACACGACACGACACGACAGGATGAGTTTAGTGGCGGGAAGTGCCCTCGTTATCACGCCAGTCAATTGTTTAATCTCAGCCTGGCCCTCTTCCCTCTTCATCCTCTCTTCCTTAGGCCGGGTTTCCACGCACACGAGCCATCCACACCACGCGAAACAAGCTAAACCTGCTGTATCGTGTTCCACCGCCTCTATTGTCCTTGTTTCCCAGCTACCTTTCGCCTCGCAAGCTCACGGGACCGAGAAACTTCTCTGAAATTATTTTCTTCTGAGAAAGCGGAGGGTGGATTCGGTTCACAGTTCACTCTGCACCCTAATGCTTTATTTTTTATTGTACAGGCATCCCTCAAATGCCACGGCACTTGAATTGCTCTGATTGTGAGTCGCAACAGGTACGGAATCCCCAAAATACATTATTATTTACAATATATGATTTTTGAAATAAATCCTTGGAATCAAATGATCAATTCTCAGCGAACTTAGGGCCTTGAACTGTTCGGTTTTGGATATTAGAAGCTTCACTTATAGGAAGAATAAACGTAGCGCCATTGAACTACAGTTGAGGGAAGAATTTTGAGACATGATTTTTTAAAAACGTTTCAGACGTTAGTCCTATTACTTTGACATCATAATCTGAACATATGTGGAGTATTGTCATTGTGTATAACTTGATCGAAGTCGGTGAACTCTCAGTCTGAAATTTATACTCAACATTCAAAGTGAATTTTCTCGAATTGGAAACCCATGAGAAAAAAATTATCGTTTATACTTTCAGTCTGTCCCTTTTTTCTAGACATCTTGCTCTCTACCTCTAATAGTCTAGTAGTCCTCTCTTCCTCTAGTAGTCTGGTAGTCTTCTTTATTTCTAGTAGCCTAACAGTCTCTATCTCTAGAAGTTTGGTGTTTTCTCTATCTCTAGTAGCCTAGTAGTCCTCTCAAGCTCTAGAAGTCTAGTAGTCTTCTCTATCTCTAGTAGTATAATAGTCTTCTCTACCTTTAGTAGCCTAGCAGTCTCTTCTATCTCTAGTAATCTAGCAGTATTCTCTACCTCTAGTAGTCTAGCAGTCCTCTTTACTTCTCTAGTAGTTTACTAGGTTTCCTACCCCTTGGACGGTGGTATTTCTACTTCTCTCTTCACATTCCCTTTACTTATTTTTCGTTTTCATTTGTTTCCCAGGCGGATTTCCATTTTTGTCACTCGCAGACAGGGAGTCTGAGGTTAATGGACTGAGGTAACTCGGTGGTTTTTCTGTGGCGCGACGTGGCGCTATCGCGAATCTCTTCGTTTCTTATTCAAAACAGCCATTGTCCTGGCAACAATGAGCAGCGTCTAGAATGACACGGGCCGGGGAGGACAGAAAAACGGCGAAGCGTATCACCTTGCAACGCGAATTGCGACATCCTCCTCCGGGACTGTCCTCGGTCTGATATGCTGATTATACTCGCAGTATCATGCGAATCAAGATTCGCCTGCCGCCCGTTCACACCTCGACGCCACCGTCCCGGACAATGGCTTTCGAATATAAATCAGCGACGCCCTCCGATCATCGAGCATCGGTCGTGGTAATTTTTAATCGGATGACGGAAATATCAGGCTGTTCCGTAATCGATGTCCAATTAATTAATGTCACTCAATCTCGTTGGATAAAGGTTTAATCGTATTTATCGCGGTAGAATTGACGTACAATAGCAGAGTTCTACAGTCAACGATTCGGTCAATACGGTGGTGAAGAATGATTATGATGAGGTAGAATAAAAAATCGTGTAGCGGACAGTAATGTTCCATGATAATGTTCATTTCGAATCAGTTTGAAACTGAATTGCAAGCTGGAGGAGCTGGAAACTCTTGGTGAAAGGATCGAATAATTAAAACTACTTTTAATCGTGAATTTATGATTGCAGATAGCTTTAAATGCGACGTTACTTATGACATGAATAATTAATTAATCTCATTACCGAGTTCTCGGAATGCTACCAAATTAAATTTTAACAATCTAGCTCTCCTTCAGATGTTTCTCCATACTCCAATTACTTTTTCTTGCGTCATATGCGTGGCCAGTTTTCCAAGCCATTACTCTGAATTTTCGCGCATAAAATACTTTTACAATAGCGTACAGGCTTCCACAGTTAACCCTCTAAAGCCCAAATCCTTCCCCTGGCTATAACAACAATTATATAACGCGAAACCAACAAACATCAACCTCTAAATACAAATTAACAATGAATTTATGAAATTTTTTTTATGACTTTGTTTTTGACATCTCAGGTTAGAGTTAATAATCGCTACAAAGAATCTTTTTGGTTACCAAGGAGACGTCATAAAACCAGATATATACGCCACATTGCGATAGAAAATTGAGTTAGATCAATAAGATATCGATATATTGATATGTGACTTCGACGTCACATCGGACTATAGAGGGTTAAACAACACAGCCACAGATTTCACCGCAACACATTCCATATGAAAATTAATTAAAACAATCTCACTGTATTTCTCGCCTGTCTCTTATTGTCAGATAAAAGATTGCAGATGATTGAAAGGCAACAAAAATTGTCCTGCAGTTTTCCGTGGACGAGGATGAATCGTCGCGTGTTGAAACCGCATGGAGGAGATAATTTCTCTCGTCTTATCGCGGTTAACATCGTTCGACCGTGTCATTTAACCAACGATTTCCGGGCTCGTTTAGCTCATCCCATCAGGCACACGTAGAGTCCGCGAGAGACCGTGCTGCCTTGATCTTCATTCACAACCGTGAAATGTTCACGCGTTCACGCGGCAACGTGAATAGAAACCAAATGTGTCTTCCCTGTGAGTCGGGGCGCACAGAAAACTGCCAATGGAATTTAACGGCCTGTCGATTGCTAATTCCGTGGAAAGGCCACACGTCGTCCGACCTTTTCAGAGGAGATTCCACCTTGCTGCTGTCGCTCAAACATTTTGATTGCTCTGTCAGACTTGTTTGTTTCTGTCCAGTTCTACGTGGATCTATGTACAGAGCAGCGGCTAGCTTAGAATAGTGATAATGACAACCAAAATGTAGATAGTCTGCGTAGAGAAGGCTCTAGGAAAATTAGCTGTTCATACCTTACAACTTCTTAGAGTCGATTGCTCTGTCAGATCGTATTCAAGATCCCCTGACCAATATTCACAACAGAGAACACCTTAAAGTATTAACATTGGCAACCAAAAGGTAGATAGTCTATGTGGAGCAGGTTCTAAGAAAATTAACAGTTCCGACCTTCTCAAGGGAGATTCCACCTTGCTGCTGTCGCTCAAACATTTTGATTGCTCTGTCAGACTTGTTTGTTTCTGTCCAGTTCTACGTGGATTTATGTACAGAGCACTGGATAGCTTAGAATAGTAATAATGACTACCAGAAGGTAGATAGTCTGTGTAGATGAGGTTTCAAGAAAATTAGCAGTTCACATTTTAGAGTCAGTTGCTCTGTTATGATTTAGATATCAATATTCAGAGCAGTGGGGGCCTCAAAATAATAATAATGACAACCAGAAGGTACACAGTCTGCGTAGAGGAGGTTCTAGAGAAATTAGCTGTTCACACGTTACAACTTCTTAGAGTCGATTGCTCTGTCAAATCGTATTCAAGATCCAGTGATCAATATTCACAACAGAGAACACCTTCAAATATTAATAATGACAGGCAGCAGGTAGATAGTCTATGCAGAGGAGATTCTAGGAAAATTAGCTGTTCACAACTCAGAGTCGATTGCTCTGTCAAATCGTATTCAAGATCCAGTGATCAATATTCACAACAGAGAACACCTTCAAACATTAATATTGACAACCAGAAGGTAGATAGTCCGTGTAGAGGAGGTTCCAAGAAAATTAACAGTTCACTTCTTAGAGTCAATTCCTTCGTCAAGATCCAGTGATCAATTTCCACAGCAGTGGGTACCTTGAAATAGTAATAACAACAACGAAAATGCAGATAGTTCTAGGATCTACAAGTTCGAAGTTTATGTTAGTCACATTCTGAGAGAAACTGTCGATGACTAAGATTTATGGGAAATTATCGACAGTATCGCTGGAAGTACGCTCTACTCTATTTATAGCACGCGTGTTATATCCTGCGCGATCTGTCATAATAGCGAAACGTTCAGGGTGAATGTAAATGAGTCATCCCGTGCAATTTAACTAGTGTTCCTGGTAACCAGAGCTCGTTTCAAATTATACGGATTCTCCTGTCCGCTGAGTAGGCGATTTGAATGACGATCCTGATTCGAGGGGACACCTTCGAATAGATTGGAATCAGAGGAACTCAAAAGTCGACTAACTGGGGAGCAGAATTGTTGCAGACACGAACCTACTTTAATTAGACTGGAAACAGACAGCATGCACCTCTGCATTGTGTAATAATTTTAATTGAATTGTAAGAAATATCAGTTATTATAAATTGATAAAACAACTTACAATTTGTTCAGAGCACATTTATTCTAAACTATTCTGTCTCCTGCACTGACAATGAATTTTAAATAACAATTACGATTCGAATGCAGAGAATCGATTCAGATCATAACATAAACACCGTACGGAACACTCTGTTATCGTTCAACCTGAACGAATCAACTGAAAACGCTGGTGACCACTGAGCCGTAACACGAACCACTCGCATAAATAGACAACAACCATAAGCCGCGCTCCATTAGCACCGTGTCTTTCACCCTGATCAACCTAACGTTAGGATACACATTCTACTTGACTGGGTCCATAGCCGGTACAATCTATCAGTACTTACTGCAAACATAGCCTAATCTATAGCAGGATCCTCATCAAGAATTGTACAGTTCTTCTGCATTAACAATGAATTTTAAATAATAGTTTTCGATCATCAGTAGTGAACATCCGTGATCAGTTCAAACACGAACAAGCTGCAGAATGACCACAAAGAAACAAAAGAAAAATACAAAGCGTTTTTGATAATTACAGACTAATAAAAGGTAGGCTAGTCCATAGGACTCTCGTCAAGAACCCAATACCCAATCATGGTCTATATATTATAAGTATAAGTTTCTCTGACATAAATGCTGAACAGTTTTCTATTACAACATCCTCGACTTCCAAAGGATCACCCGAAGCAAATTGCACACGTCGACATTCCTCCTCTGTCCCGCCCTTAGCGCTCTTGCATAATAAACTTCAACTTACGTAGCCATTAGGAAAATCGCAAGGCAAGGGGTTAAATAATAATTTCGAACCGTAATGGACGTGTACGAGTAGCTGAAATCCGAGCCGGCTCGAGAACGAGCGGCCGTGGAGCGGAAAAAGGAAAGATGCAGCGACTTTGATCGTTAGAAGCGGACCGGATGCAGCCCAGTTGGAGGAACTTGAGCGAACGGCGCATATGCATGAAAGCAGCTCCGCATGACGTCTTTATGGCCCAGTTAGAACAATTTAGAAGCTTGCTAGGTGAAGTCGAGTCGTTTTAAGAGGGCGATCGTTGCGAATCGCCCGCGGAGTAATTGATCCTTCGCGAACGGTCATTTCCTTCGTATCGAGGGACCTCGACCTTCCTCGATATCAGAACGGAAGTCCATCGATCACCCGCTTCAGCGTCTCTATAGCTTCTGACGCGAATGAAAACTTCATGAATTCGGTCTGTTCACTCACCTACACCTGTTCCTGGGCTCCTCGGCTCTGAGGATGATGGTTCGTCTTCGATGAGTCCAACTCCAGGGACTCGGGATCCGGTCGTATCACTTTCGAAACCGGTGGTTCCGCTATTCTAACGTGGTCCTCGTCACCCAGAATGAAACTGGTCTTCTTTGGTGAACCCTGGGATTTGTGAGTGTCGCCTAAGCTCGATCTTCGAGACGACGGGAGAGGATGGGGCGGTGGCTCGCGGTAGGCTTCTGAGGATTCTCCGAACTTGGAGTGCCTGTACAGAGTTTGTGGCGAATCAGGAACTGAGATTCAATATTTTAGAATTTTTTACATCGAGATCAAAGTCGATGAGAGTTGCTAAGCAAAGATCAGACTTGAAGAAGAGTTCTGAAATACAGGACTATGTTTAGGGAACATTTTTACTAGGTGATCGTTGGGTAGAGAGTCTGGTTGACACTTTGGCTACTGCTGGGCTCGACGGAGAGCTCTACTGCCGTATGCAATAAAAAGCAACAATATAAAGTGTTTTATTAAAACTAATGAAGCAGTTCTGAGGCTATCAAGTAGCACGAGATATCCAAAATCTCTCAACGCAATCCGTGAAGAAAATTAACCCTTGCACATAGGAGCGTGTAGTAGCCAAAGGGCTAAGGATGATTTCCTAAAAATTAGACTACAAGATGTATTCTTTCGATCTTATAAATTAGAACTGGGGAAAATCTCTTAGAGCATCCTAGAAACGGAGGCAGAGTTCTTAAAATTGAAGTAGAGTTTGAAGAATTAAAGCGAGGTTCCTGTACAGTTTTCCAACTCTGAGCAAGGTCGAAGCGAAGACCTTGAAGAAACAGCTCCCTGTACCTTGGATCTAAATGCAGTCTCGACGGTGACTTTGGAGGAGGGTTGATCGCAACAGGAGCCTGATCCATCGTCGTTCTCGATACGGATCTTCTGATGGCGTCCACGTTCGTCCTGGATTCGCTCTTTCTAGAGTCCAAGGTGCACTTCGACGGTTCCCTGTGCATTCTTCTATCGTCTTTGTTCTGCCCTCGGTTCTTTCTCAACGTCGCGTTGATGTCTTCGAGCACGCGATCATAATCTTCCTGGCTGCTGTCTTCTTGCAGGTGGCTCATATGATGAGGCTCGTTATCCAAAAACTGCAAAACAGAAATATTACAATATAAAACAAATGTCTTGAAATATTTTTACTTCAATCTACAATCTACGTTCAATCAAATCTCTTAACCCGTAACTACTACTATCCAAAATTTGTAACTTAAGTACTATTAGCAGGACCCTGAGACCCACCCCTGAAATTTGCAATCAATATCACACATTGCTTAAACAAAAATTTATTTCTTCTTAATGATATTAAATTAACTATATTAACAATAAAAGTAAACGAAATATTCTTAACACGTTCACTGCGGTACGGGACATACAGACCCCCTATCGTATCTTCGTCTTGTGCGGCTTGTTTTTTATATTCCCGTTATTTGTCGACTATTTTCAAGTTGTCCTGTACCGCCAAATAGGAAAGTCCAGTAGAGAGTATATCTGTCCCGTACCGCTGAATAGGAAAGTCCTCAAAAAAGGGTGCCGCAGTGAACGCATTTCGGACAAATGGTGGAGGCACGTTTCATACATATGGGAATTTTGTATTATCCAAAGTTTTTGAAGCGCTGAGTCCGTGAGACCCGATAGCAGTAGTTACGGGTTAATTCTGTAGCGAATGAGGACACCATGAAGAGTTTGTTCACACGTTCAACAGTGTCCAGACAATCTAAATGCAAATGATGCTCAGCTAGAGATCTTCGGTGGGCCAAAAAGTCGAATAAACGGAGTGGTACCTCGTTCTGCGTATAAAATATCGGTTGTTTCGCGTCCGTTTGCATGCTGACGCTTTCTCGTCTCAAAGAACCATCCGGACTGGTGATCATAACTGGAATCGGAGTCAGTGGCGTCATCGGGACCTTCATGTGCAAGCCTCCGGTCGATGATGCCAAGCTCGAACCGGATCCAGTGGTCAAAGAACTGCTCGATGCATCGCGATAATGAGCAAATCCACTGGTGCTCATACGCTCTGAAATTATCACAACATTTACCTTCTCATTAAGAATAAAGACATTTAAAAGTTGACTATTAATAAGAGAGCCTAAGTGTCCTGAGTCTAGATTTTATAGCTAATATCGTTCATGATTTTTTAAAAGGTGTTTTGTCGACTCTTCAGCATTATGGTTGGTTTCATCAGGGCCTGAAAACGTACTCATAAAATTGTTATTCAAAATCTGTGAACCTCAGACAGTATTAGGTGTTGGAGAATTCTTCTAAGTATTGTAGGTGTTGTATCCTCATTTAAAGGGGTTCAGATCCCTAAAAATGATCAGACAAAACGAGACAGAAGCTTCCAAAACTCGAACGCTGAAATTATTATTTATTCTGAAGCTCCATCGATTTCAATAAACGTAACACGCATGTGATTTCAGTCTCGAAATTTCCAAGCTACAAATTTTGGAAAATTCCGTCCACTGTCAAAGATTCCATGATAGCTCTAGAAGTACCGGGTACTAAAATATTCTTCTAAAATTACAGTAACTATTTTTATATCGCGATTGAAATCAATCCTTCCCGCTCGAAATCCTGCATTCTGAGAAATCGTCGCCATTTTTCCGGAAGTGTCGATAACAAACAGCTCGACACAAGCATGCAGCGTGTCCACAGATCCGACCAACTTCATTCATGTTAATCGAGGTCAATTACATTTCTCCGACCATACGATCGCCAATAAAAGAGAGTTCACTTTTTACGATCCCCGTCGGCTGGTCAAAGGAATTCAATTTTAATAATCGGTGCAATCAATTAGCGATACCCTCGAAACCTCCGTGGCATTAACCTAACGGTACTCCGACAGCGTGTGGTCCAGCGAGCGCTGAAATATCCCGAAGAGGCTCGTAAACATTTTATTATAAGATTTCGTACCTCCCTTTGCGCGTTGCATCGCTCTAATTTTATCCAGATCAGCCGCGGAGCATAAAGGCGTGTCGACCTCGTAGGTATTGTTGAACAAAGTATAGTTCACTTCGTACTCTCCTGTTTCCTTCTTGAACGTGATGATGTGCTCGAACCTGTGTCCCCATAGAATTTCGGATGGAAGGTAGGAGCTTCTGGCCTGCGTCGTCATGCCTGTCGATTCGATCACACCTGAAAATTGCCGACGAGGATAATCGGGCCCAGTCATTCTGAGTCTGCAAAGGTGGAATTTTGATTCAGTATATTTTTGTATCTTTTACCTTCGAGTATCACGACGATTTCGAATCGTTCGCGCAGCATATCGCTGGCTGATATGTGATAAAGAGGCGACTGTTCGTCGATTTTGTGGACTATCGTCGTAGGCCAAATAAAAAATATCTTGTCCTCCTCGCCGTCGCCGCCCACTTTCAGCTCCGTCTGGAAAAATGGCAATAATTCTCCCTCTCTGGTCACCTGGAATTTTTATGAATGTTTTACTTCAGTCTCCTTCGGTCGTCTATTGAAGTGTGAAATCGATACGATTGATCAGAGATTTGATTTCTGTTTTCTTTGTTTTTTATATTAATTCTCTTGATACATTCGACAAAGAGTTGAAAAGAATACTGATGCAAATGATGTACATGTTGTTAGAGAATTTAATGCACAGGAATATATGCCAAGAGCGTTCATTGATAAGAATTGAGTTTTAATTTTTCATACGGTATTGATTGCACCAGTATCATTATAAAATGGTATCATACATCCTTCAAGGTTCCTTCTGTTTCTTCATTTTAACAAGTGTCCGTATTTCATCCTCCAATAACTGGATTAATTTCAGTGACAATTTAAGGTACTTGACCTTGAAGGATCCAGATTTGTTCTTCATAAAGTAACAATTTCAATTCCAAATGGAATGATCGCAGCGGTCGAGGCCACATAACAATTTCAAATATTATCACCACACCTATTCTACCTATTTATTTATCTCAAAGCCAAATCAGATTAAAAATTATCCAGCCTTAAATCCATGAGACTTGCAATGAATGCATCTACACATATTTCCATATTTTCATACACAATAACGCACAGTATATAAATTCTATGATCATACGGCAATACCTGATATGTGGACGTATCACATTTTGCTATCTAACCACAGAATTATCATATCATCAATTTTATTTTTCTACTGTTCAAAGTTCCATTATGATTTTACAGAGGCCTCTATTTTCTCCAATGGATTTACACTGTGGCTCTGTTTAAAACGTTCCCTGCCACAGTAGAAAATTCCGTGACTAGACAGACATGCGAAAATGGCTATTTATGAATAGAAGTGGTTGATTGTACAAATATTTATCTATTTGATGTTACACTTTCTATTTCCACTATCATTTCAACGTGAATGTTACTCAAAGTTTCATAAGGGTTGGTAGTTATGTGATCAAATGAAAATTGACGCGTGTACCGAAAACGGTACGCATGCCCTATGAGTTCTTAAGATTCTATTGCTCAGCTATGCTCAAGGTTATTGCGGAACCAATACAATTTCTTTGTCTATAAATCGAGATGATACCAGGATACATTGACGTCGAAACACATCCAAAATAAATCTGATTGGACAGACGGTAAAGGGGTCACGCCGAAATAGAGCAGGTGTCGGTGCTCGAAACGAGTCGTTTATCGAGGCGTTCGCTTTCTGAGACGGAAAACCCACCTTCCGTTTGATCATCTGAGCCCTGACGTGAGCCTCGATGATGTGACTCTTCCTCATGTCACCGACACGGAACATCAGACACGGTTGCCCGTCCCTTTGACAAATCACGGCGTTCCTCGAGAACAGCAACGTCTGCGTCCTCTTCTTCGGCCGGGACAGCTTCGCGAATACTATGCCGACCATGAACGCCTGCAGGATCACCCCCGTCATCGATTGGATGCAGATGACGAACACCGCTTCCGGACATTCGTCCGTCGGATGCTTCGATCCGTACCTGCAACGTTTCCTCTCGTTAATATTAAACGAAACATAATTTTTAGAAAATTGAAAATACACCTTCGTCAACCTCTTCAGGGACACTGATATGCATGTTTCATTTAAATATTGCTCAGACGCTTTTAACGAAAATTATTGGCAAATGTGTGCATAGAGTATCCCATTTTAACTTACTGACAGCTGCTATCACACAAGTTTCGAGAATTTTTTTTTAAAAAATTGAACAACGTATCTATATGAAACTTTGTAGGTTTATTCAGGTATATTTATACTACGGCCGTGAATTTTTGTACGCTGTTATCGTTTAAACTATAGCAATTATTTACCGGAGAAGTAGACAGGTTGAAAAATGTTTTTCCACGAAGATATTTGTGTGGAAAAATTAAAATGGGACACCCTGTGTGTATGATTCAATAGATTTCTCAATTTTTTGCTCATTTTGTTTAATAGCTATGAATTCTTATTGATTAAATACTAGTCCCTGAAGAGGTTAATTATTAGATGCTGGTGTGTACGTATGAGGTGTAGTTGAAGGAAATCAAGAAGAAAAATTGTTCTGTGGCACTTGGAGTGCCTAATTTTCACGACCTGGATCATGAATTATTCTTTTTCTTCCGGAATTTGTAACAATTTAATTTTTTGAAACTTTTGATAGAGTTAAATGAATTATAAGGCTTCTTTTGGGTTAGTGACAGGTTATTTTTGGTTAGTGTCGTGAAAATTGGAAGATTTACACGTACCTTGAGTAGTTAGACGACAGATATAGATATCGGTAGCATTGTGAATATTTAATTAAAAATCATTTAAAATCAACAATCAAGAATTTTAAACTGAGAAGAGTACTCTCCACTAAATTAACCCTTTGACTGCAGTTACTCGAAAACGAGGCGAACGCTGCGTGCGGCTAACAATAAGCCGCAGCAGTATACACTGCGACATTGCCCTAAACGCCCATTGGCGTTGTCAGTGCACGAGCGGCTGCGTCTTGCGCCTATAGGCGCCGGTAGCAGTCAAAGGATTAAATAGCAAATATCTCACAACGCTATATTTTTAAAATCTCTATTCATTTAAAACCTGCGCTAGTTATCGTTCACAGGAATCTCAAAGCGCAACAAACGCTGTTTTTAATTACTTTAATTGGCCAATTCACGTATTACATCGTGATCCAACGGTATTATCTCTCTGATCGTCGCAGACTGAAGAAACCGCAGAATTCTCGGTACTCTTCCCAACTTTTCAAGGTATAGTGTTCGCTATCCTTACTGATAGATCGGCAGAATCCTAAAAGGAATCACCGACAGTCGTGCGGACGAGTCCTTGCGTTCTAACTAATTAATCGGGGCGAAAGTCGGTCCGAAAGCGGCAGTGTGAATAATAGCGGTCTGAAATTCGTTCGAATCACTGGTCCGAAATAAATACAGGGTAAAAATAAAAGTGACTAGTCACCCGATCGTGTGCTGTGTCTCCACCGAGAAGAGGAAGGAGCTGGTGAACCCGCGGATGTCCACCACGCACGGCGTGAACGTCAGGTTCGGGTTCGAGTAGTTCTCCGGGTCCAAGTCCCCGTGGCTGTACGCTATCAGCCACCATATCAATGCGAAACCCAGCCATGATAACAGAAAGTTCATGGAGAACACCAACAAGGTCCATCGCCATTGAGCGTCCACCAACGTCGTGAATATATCCTGAAAAACAGAAAGGATTAGATTCGTTATTAACACAGGTCAAGCGGGATGGGTACTATAGTATGGCCAGCGAATGTAGGCACTTCAAGGACACTTGTTTGCACAGACACACTGAAGCAGGATACATGCAAAGATGTGATTTTGTAAATTAAAATAGCAGTGAGAAATAATGGACTTAAGTGAAGGATGTTTAAGAATATTAAGAGGAGGATGGAGCTTGAGGTACCTAGTCTCTGCGTTCCTGTAATAGTACTTGCTCATGGGACTGGTGGTCTCTGGTACCCGATGCAAATGTGTCGATGCTATTTGCAATTTTATGTGAATTAATAGTTGTTTGATTAAATTAAGTTTAAGGATCTACAGTGACTCTAATGATGAAACAGTGTATAACTTATAACAATTGTAGATTTTAACTAAACTTGCTCGTTTTAAAAGAAATTTAATTAATTGATTAATGGAAGAATTGATCCTGAGCAATAGAAATTATTAAAAAATATATTATGCGATCATTTTTAGAGTCTTAACTCGACTTCAAAAAGTAGAGACTTCTAAAAATTCATAACGGAGCTTTGATCAATAGAAAAATGTACAATATGACAATTTATAGTGTTTCTAAAAATTCCAAACAGAATTCAGTGGGTCCTTCATAGCACAATAATTAGGAATAACTAGATAAGATAGATCATCCTGATAAATAGACAGACATTCCAAAAAATTCTTAACTGAGCACTGAACCGTAGAAAAATTTGCAGTAATATTATTTCCAATAATTTAAAAAATTTCTCAGAAGAACTGATTATTTCACTGCGTTGGATATTGCTTGTAGATATTAGGAAATATTGAACGATAATTAAGAGTTGGGCAACGCGCGCAGAATAATTTTAGTTCCTTCGACATAGATCAATTTCCGTAGCAGCGGATTTCGAGATTTGCATCAAAGTGGACAAGTGCAATAATAAAGCAATTTGGCAAGCGGCTGGCTTCATGCAATATAGTTGAAGTTTTGTCTGCTCGAGGTGAATGAAGGAGATTCTTTTTGGATAGTTCTGTAACGGATGGCGAGAATTCGCGTAAAATGTAAGATGTTCGCGTGTAATCGCGGACTGTTGCTAGAAGAAACATTCGGGATCGCCTTGAACGATGTGTACGTATCGAAACATGGCCGTACGCTTTTAGAAATACTTTAAAATTACCTGAAGGTAACGTCGTCGTCGCTTGGCGACATTTCCTTGTACGACATTGCAATCGCCGTGCTTGAAAACCACCCTCTTGCGTATCCTTCTAGAGCTGAACCTCGTTTGTCGATATCTGAAAAACAATCGACTCCGTTACCATCTCAAAGTACATTCAAATACCTTGAAAAGTTCTTCCAAATATCGAGCGTCGATTATGAAATTTTTAGGTCAAAATTGTGAAGCGTAGAATTAATATTTGTTACTCCAATCTTGAGAATCTTTTATCCAATTTTTCGTTATAAATTATGAAGCATAGAATTAATTTTTGTTACTTGAACGGGATCAAATGTTACCCTTAATTAGTGATACAATTTGTTTTTTACTGTAAGCTCCTTTCGTGTAGTTTTATTTTATTATCTTATACAGTCAAAGGTCAAGATATTTCTAGGTAATCTTCTTCAGCATCGAGTTATTAATTCTTCATATTTAATACTTCGTGTAGATTCTATTCAATAAAGAATTTATACGCTATCGAGCAGACGCTACTTATTAAAAATTTTACGCTCGATCGCAATTATCGACACACCTAGAGTTATTTGAACAAACTTTTACCTGCCCACCTTCGTAATTGAAAATTGAAATTTTCTTTAATAATATTCTGACAGATTCAGGCTTTTACTTTCAATAAAATTCACTCTGCAATATTCTCCCCTGAAAATAAAATTTACTAATATTTCAACTTACATAGCAACGTCCTAAAAATTTCAGAAATCCTGTATAAACTCTGTCCGAAAAATTATACTTTCAAATTGATACAACTTGAACTTAAATCTCGATATCAATCACATAAACTTTTTAGAATAAATGTCAGCCTCCATGAAAGAAATAAAGTACACAGTAGTGGCCCGTGTTCTCTGTTAAACTCGTGTCTGCAAACAATAATCGTGACGACGGGTGTTCCAAAATCTTCAAGGTTCAGAATACATTGTTTCGGATGAGGATCGGTGTCTCTTTCGTTTAATGTGCCGAGAAAAATCTCGTGGCAAGGTGTTGCGAAGGAAAAATGAGACGAGAAGCTCGCCTCCCACGGGTTCTCTAGAGGCCGTTTAAAACGGTCGTATCGTCTGCTCGGAAATACACGGAGCTTAATGCCAAAGGACATAATTTACGGTCGAACGTGTCGCTTTCGGGCCAGTGTGGACCGATCGAGGGCAATCTGCCAGGAAATCGACAGGCGAACGATCATCCCGATCATCTTCCGCCTCCGTGTCATTCACTGCTCCATCCGCGATCACCATTTTTATTTCGCTTTCAAACCAAACAACCTCGAGATCCTCTTGAAAAAATACTGCTCGTCTTCTGCTGAGAGAATCGTGCAAAAGCACCGAGACAAATGTTCCTTGCTCTTCTGCTGTATTTTCGGATACACGATCTAACTGTTTAGAAATGGTGTCTTTGCAATGTTGCGGTAAACTTTATGATGTATCGGTGTGAGTTTTTGCGGTGTAGGTGACTCCTGAAATAAGCTATATTATTAATAAATAATCGTGAATTATTATTGTGTGATTCTTAATAGATTGACGCGGGAGTCATTGACATCTAAAATTTAGTAAAATTTTGAGGAAATTTAATCTTCAAACAGTAATGGAAATGCGTAAAAGTATGATCGAGGAGTTAAATGTTTATTTTCTGCTTTGCTTGCATTGGAAACGGGATGTTGCGGCGTGTCTGTCCAGGTATGGCTGTTTTCACTGTGGCGTTGAACGTGTTAACTTAATCTAATCAAATTAACCTGTGGAAGCGTAAACTAACTGAATCCAATCAAACCCAAACCTACTCAGTTTTAATGATAGTCTTGTGACAATGTATAAAGTACATTGTATTCTTAGTCCAAATAAACGTAATCTAACTCAATTCAGCCTAACTAAACTCAATTTATATTTAATTACATTCATGCGACCTTTCAATAAGCGCAATAAGTTCCTGTCTTAACATAATCGAACTGAATGCAACTTAATCCAATCAAGCGTCACCTAACTCAACTCAATCGAACGAAACTTAATAACTTGTCCTGTTAATATTTCTGAGAATTTCATGAATGGAGCAACCTAATCCTCCTAAATCTAATTGAATCCAACATAACTCAATCAAGCTTCACCTTTCTCAACTCAATCGATCGAAACTCAACAATTTGTTTTTTAACATTTTTGAGAATTTTATGAATCAAGTAACCGAACCCGACAAAACTTCACCTAACTCAGCTCAATCGAACGAAACTCAACAACTTGCCACAAGTGAAAACGACCATACCTAATCAGACACGATATAATTTACCATTTTGTGTATAAATCGTAAAGAAAAAAAAAAGTTTTGAGTACTCAATCATGTTATTCTGTTCCTACATTATTGTTTGCAAATATATAGAATTTTGCAACAATCAATAATTCTTTAATTAAATTCAATTTGATGTGCCGGTCACCGGTAACCGCTATGGCGTTCAACCTGTTAATACGTTGAATGCCATAAGTGATAACAGACACGCCTATTCAGACATATTATAAATTGCTGTTTGTAATATTAATCAAGAAGACAAAAAGTGTTTAACTGTTCTATCGTATACTTCTATTTCTCTATTATTAGTAGAATATTAACGTTTCTCACAATTTGTATATGACTTAAAAATTCTCTAATTCATGTCACTTTGTGGCGCCAGTAACTGGTGCCTCCCACGCCATTCAGTGCGTTAATATTTCTCAGAAGTTTCTAAACAAAATCTCACGATCCAAGAGTCGATTTTCCTCTATAATCAACCAAACCCGACTCGATCATTTAGCCCACCGCTTCCGTGACCGTTATGAGAATCACATAAATTTCGTCGGCCGGATTCCCTCCGTGTAATCGAATCTAGGGATTAGGATATCGCGTTACCAAATAACCGAGGATTATTATAGATTGATTCCGATTTCCAGGAAAGTGGTTTTTCGCGTGCACACAGGTATTACGAAACTCGAGCCATCCAAATATTTGGTCGATCTTGTTTTATCTGGGTCAGTGACGTTACAAGACATCTAGAAACTGTTTAGAGAAGCCAGCCAGGGGGTTGTATAGCTGATAATCCGCGAAAACGCCGGTGCGATCTGGTTCACCGGGAAACCTCGAAGGAGCTTTTCACCGACGGCGACGAAGGATGCGATCCTTGCTGTATCAGGCAAAATATTTGCTCGGCCAGCGAAAAACTCGTACACCGAATACGGCAAACCGAGCCAGTTACACCCCTAAAAATAACGGCGACCGTTTTGCTAAAAATACACCGATTCCAATTTCGTCCCCGTGAAAAGTGTCCCCCGCGACCGCGCTATTTACACGAGCTTCTTTCGTCAAATGTCACGAGCCGCGTCACGTCCACCGGAACGTTGCACGATTTTCACGTGGAAACAATCGATTCTACATGTGTGTCGTCCAGGATACTTCTGGATATTTTTCACAAAAACGTTTCGAAGAGTCGAGAAACGGAGCGACATTGGGGAAGGTGAACGGTCACTGTTGGAGAAAACTCAAGTTTATATATGAAGACCCTGAGTTGAAGAATTTTTATAAAATTGAAAATAAATATGGAAGTGTGCAAATAGAGAATTTTTTAGCATCAGATTGGAAGATTTATTTTCTGAAAATTAATCTTTAACGTGAAAATTCATTAACGCTTTGACGGCCACTGTCACCTACACGTGACTTTATTAATCCTCATCTGCCTCTTATGTCTATTTGACAATTTTTTTTTATTGAATAAAGGAATTTGCAAGTCATTATATTGTGTTTTTACTATTGCGTCAATTTGACACCAAGGGACAAATTAAATTGGGAAAATTAGGGGCAGGTAAGGGTTAACTCGAATGAAATACTTCTAAAATAAATAAATAAACATGTGTAGCACTGAGGACAAGTAAATATTCAGGTACTAATAAAGTGGAAATTGTAGAATATTCAATATAAAGAGAGTCACGTAGAATGTTTTGTTACTGAAGGATAAAATATAATTATTGTTTGCAAAATTTTTGAATATATATTTCCTTTGTGATAAAAAGTACAGAATAGCCTTACACAGAC
Source organism: Macropis europaea (assembly GCA_916610135.2). Lineage (NCBI taxonomy): Eukaryota > Metazoa > Arthropoda > Insecta > Hymenoptera > Melittidae > Macropis > Macropis europaea. The sequence goes on along the minus strand of OU744344.1, from coordinate 16,295,945 downwards.
TTATTTAAAATTTGATAACTGTCCTTGTACTTATTCCGGGGCGTGTATATTCTTTTCCAAACAACTTGTCTTCTAGTGAAACCGGAAGAATAGAATCGTCCGTGATGATCAGAAAGTCGAATTCGAAGCGGAGAACAAGCGCCACACCTGTTCAATTTTGCCCAAGAGAGATTAATTTTAGCCCGTCTCGGCTAAATTAATTTGCTTGTATTGCAAACGTAGAACAAACGTTTCTCGAGGATCGAAATTCCGGAGTTACACCAATCCTGTACGGTATAGAGTACAGCAATTTGGCAAGTAATTGCGTTTGTAACGTGCGGACGGTTTCGTTTTGCTGCGGTGAACAGAGGAAGTTCCCTATCCGCGGTTTCCTCCGTTTCTTTGTTTCATTGATTAGCGTTGCGACGCAAGGAACGAGCGAGCAGTACAGAAATCTATGGCACGAGATTTTATAATTAGAGCGACATTTGGGATGATGTTATTAATACTACCGGGGGTCCAACGTCCGTCGATGGACTCAAGATGCTTCGAATCTTCGTGAATGCGTGACAGAAGCTCTGGAACGTTCGGAATGTTGCTCAGAATCGAACATCTTCATGGATTTTTCAGACTAGAGCGATAGGGTTCATCGAGTAATTGCTAGGCTTCGAATTTTTTTAAAATTTTATAAGGTTGCTGTGGTATTCTGCAGATTTATATCGCATTCAAAGCTCTCAGTAATTTAGAGATGAATTTTTTAAGAACCCTGAAATATCGAGCTTAAATTTTTATTTTTGTAAGCACTTTTCAAATTATTGAACTTGTGGATAGGTTGATTTAATTTTATTTAAATTCTTACGACTGTCTACGCCCTGCAGTTTTTCAGGTTGAGTTCGACTGTGAGATTCTCAAGATCGATAAACATTTTAATTTTTTTGAAACTTCAGCTTGCTATGAAACTGCGATTTTCTAAATGAAAAATTTTAGAGCAACATTTCTGTTAATTTTATTGAGTACTTTCAGTATGTCTTTATTATACAAGTTTTTCATATAAAAATATTCAGAGTGCACTTTAAATTTGTGTACTGACGAATTAATCCTGGTTGCACCTACACAAAGTAAAATTATAGCAAATGCTTAATTTTAATTTGAAGAAGCCTGGATGCTCAGAAATTAAATTAACACGTTGTATACCACAGTGGAAATTGTCATACCTAGTCAGACACGATATAATGTTCTATTTCAAACATAAATCGTGAAGGAAATGAATATGTTACTCTTTGAACACATAAGTATCACCTTATACTGTTATTACAATGTTAATATTGCCCCAAAATTTAATAAGAATTATTAGTTATGTAATGAAAGAAAATTTGAAGTGCCGGTCACCGGTGATCCCCACGGTACTCAACGTGTTAATACATTATTGAGCTGATTCTAGATGCTCCTGATGAAATTAAAATTATTGCATACGATCATTTTTCATTTGAAAGATCGTGTAGCCTCGAAAATAAAATTAATACAGTATTGAGTTGATTCCAGATGCTCCTACCGAAACTAAAATTATTGCACACCATTGTTGTTCGCTTAAAAATTAACCGAAACCGATTCCACATGTCCCTGTCTAAACTAGAATAATCCCAATCAATTATTATTAATTTGAAAGAGCATACAGTCCCGAAAATAAAATAAACACATTATAAAACTACAGTAGAGCCTCCCGTGTCCGAACTAATAGGAAGACAGATGTGGCCGGATAACAGAATTTTCGGATAATAGAACAACCACTTGTTTTTATATCAAACTTCATTTGTTCAAATAGAAATCAACAAAATTGACAGTTTGTTTCAATGTTTAAGGATCCCATATTGTCTTGGCTCCCAAATCACATAAGTTTTCACGAAACGGCTGTTTGGATAACAGAACATTCGGATGATAGAACGTCCGAATATTAGGATGTTCGAATAATGGAGGCTCCACTGTATTCTAAATCTAATCTACGCGATTATTTTTATAACAACGTCGTCGGTCAGTCGTCGGGGAACAAAGCAGCAGGCGATCAAGAAGCTTATCGTTATCCGGAGTTTCCGGGTGACGTCGCAAGCTCCAGCGGCGCGCGGCAGACGACGGACGTCCGATGGAAATTCGCCCGAAATAAATTCGACCGTGAGCTTTCGCGGTGCTAGACGATCAGGATTAGAGTCGCCACGTTTACAGACGGTGTTGCGTAGTCCATGAATTATTACGATTCTCTCGAACGAAAGGCGCTAAAGTTGTTGGCAGAGTCCAAGGATCTCGTTTCGCGAAAACTCTTTGAACTTGTCCGTCACCGGCCTCAATCGACACCGTCTCCTTCGTGTCTGTTCGTCAACAAAACTTCGACCCTGCTGCACCCACCGATGTAAACGAGCTGCTTCAGAAATGTCCTTACAATGATCAACATGCTAACAGCCACCATACTGGCTCAGAACTGAGAACTGAAGGTCATCCTAAGAATCTACATGTTAATAATGAAATTGTTACAGGTTCTGTGCTATTTATTTCTATTTGATTAATACTTTCAGCAATCAGAATATTTTTTTTTATTGACTCCAATCGTCTTTACAATTTGTTCTAAAGGGACATTCGATAAATCGTTATAACAGGGGTTTGTAGGTATAGCACGTAGATGCTTTTTCAGTAGAAAGTATCTGTGCAAATAAAAATTTGAAGGGCAACGTTTTACGGTTGAGGAAGAAGGGAATAGAATATAGAATCCAACCGAATTTAATTTTTTCTTGTCTGGAACATGGTTTGGTTTCACTGAAAGAATTATAGAAGCGATCCCAACTGAATGTTTTGATGAATGTTTCTTCTGCTTCGTTATAAATAGCTTTGTTCGGTTTTTCATTAGCAGACTAGAATTGATGAAACGTAAAGACCGTATGTTTTGAATGTAGAATTGAGTAAAATATTTTGTGCTTGCTCCATTGGAGTTAGGATTATGTAAATCCGCGAGAAACTTAAAATTACAATTGTAGAATATTTATAAGAATTCATGATTGGAGATGTGGGTTAAATTCAGCACTATCGCATCGATTAATCGTGATTAATTTAGCAATAAAAAAAATATCAAACGTACATTCTAAAATTAATACGGTATTTTGTGTTTTATGTAATTTCCTCTCGTTTAAATACGAACATGAAAAAGTTTGTAGCCTGCTGTTCACTGTGAATGGTGTTACGTGCCACAATAATTTCTAATCCTTTCTCCGAAACGTCCTGTACAAAACGTCATCGTTTGTTTGTCCGTGGAACGGCAGGACGATAAGAGTTTGCTTTGCTATCTCATTGAACCGAGGGAGATGTCCTTAGAGGCTCCTCTCGATATACAGATACTCCGAGCTTGACGTTTTGCCAATTTTTTGATGGATTCCACGGATTCGATTTCTTCGAAGGCTATTAAAAACACGATCGGGTTCTGTCGAAGTTCAAAGCTCCGAGAGCATAGCTTAATGGCGCAGCTCTGAGCAAAGTTAACGTAATTCATATTTTCCAATTCACGGAACGATGCAGTGAAAACAGCCGCACTTGGTAAGACAAAACATAATTTCGCGTTTTTAATTCAAATCATATAGAAGGAAAATATTTGAGCATGCAGTCGTACGCTTGTGTGTTTATATTATTGTTAAAATTTGATAGGAATCAATAGTTGTTTAATTAAATGAAATTGAAGGCAATCGTGATACATAGCTTCCGGCTGAAGAAATTACAGCTTCAGAATTTTTCTGTTTGCCTCTGTTTAATTATAATTATCGAAATTGATAACTGATAAATACCTTTGCCTCCATAAAATATTAGTATACCATGAATTTTACTTCCTGTTATGAATCTATCCTCATCACTATCCTCTACAAGAGACTTCGAGATACTTATCCAAACCTTCGCATCACTATGTGATAACCAAACTGCAGACGTTTACGCAAACCTCGTGCTTTAATTTTCAAACATACATTTCTTGTCTCGTATTGCACGACATGCATTTTCTACTCGTTGCCATAACTCCACCACAGTATTTATCTTTCTTCTCGCCACGACATCAAACGCTCGTAAATATAAACGTCGACTTTACATGGAAAGGATCGATTTTAGGACACACGTTGATTAGACATTTTTGACTTCTCTCAGTGAGCACTATAAACCCTGGAGTTCATCCTCTTTCATGTTAAATCGCACAAACATCCGCAGTCCAGTCGTAACATCAACTATACTACACCCATTTAGTTTCAGCTGAATACACGAATAATTGGCGATCGATCTTTCTGAAATGACCTATGAAAGAGATAGCTGTAGACCGGTACCGTTATTTTTTCGATTGCCAGTTGTTCGAAGCAGGAAGCGGAATGGTCCCACGTGGTTCGTTAGGCACATTCGAAAGGAGAGACGAATGGCTTCGAACGATTGTTCGATTCCTCGAACGGACCTAGACCGTTCAATTTGGCTTGGTTCGTTCGCCTGGCGAACCACGTTCTAAATTCGTGTGGTTTCGCATCATTCAACCCTGACATATTGACCCGAGATGAAAATAGATTAGGAGACTTCCACACCTGTTCGTGGCTGTTCACCACGAAACTGGAAAATCTCCGAAGATTTTCTCTCGAGAACGTGACATCTTCGTACAGAAATCTTGAAAGCTATTTGTCTCTTCGTGTTAGAGATCTTTCGTATAATTTAGTTAATCAGCCGGAGATTAATGAGATTCTAACTTCCTTCAGTTGGTAGAATTTGATAGTACGATCGCCAATTGTTGTCCGATGATTAATCGACCGTTAGATTAGGACATGGACCTTGCGAACGGTCCACTTGAACATCAGCCAAGACGATTCTTCGAATGTTTCTCCCTTTCTTTTTGTTTCCAAGTCTAATGTGCTTCAGAGTGATCGATCTGGACTCGATCAGCCTCTAATCACAGGCTCCAAGTTCGTGGAATTTAAAGAACTCATGACGAATGTTGAGTGTGCCTAAAGTTAGAGCAGAATATCAGTGTTTTAGGATCAATATAGTGTTTAGTACATTAGAACAACTTCGAGTTCTCATCAGTTTCTAGAATTTCCAAGATTTCGGAAGAGTATTAATATTTTGTGATGGGTCCAGCTTTAAATTAGGATATTGACCTTCTACATGATCGTCGCATCTTATTATAACTCTCTCAACCTTGCCCAAGCTCGTCCCGACTAATTAAGAAAAGAAATATCTTCGAGATAGGATCGACTCGCTGAATTTCGGAGGTTCGTCCAGAATATTACTGTTCCACGATTAATCAAGATTCAGATCAGGAAATGCGGCTTGCGTGAGATTTCGAAAGGTCGGCCCACGCGACGGTTGAATCGGAACGATTCAGAGCAGACGAGAAAGTGGCTGTGATTATGATAACTAGCCGCAATGGACCTAACGACACGAACCGTCCTGTGCGCGACAGAGAGATTGTTGTTTAAAGAACGTACATCCAGATAAAACGGCCATTAACTCAAAGAGTTGCTGCTAGTCCTCCATTCAAGCTCCTCCATCTTGATTTTCAAACCTTCACGGCAGACTGATCTTCTCTTAGAACCTCACCCCCAACCTTCGGCTTCATCGAATCAAAGAAAAAAATCACTCCGAAATCTCAGTCTCCAGAAACAAAAATTAAGAATCATCAGTCTCAGCATGCAAGAAGCTCGAAAAATGGCGTACTTTTGCAGCTCCTCTCTCCACGCAGCTTCGCCGGAAGTGGTCGCCTTCACGACCAACATGGACACTTGCGACAGAGCCCTCCGCAAGCCGGACAACGCCATCCCGTCGCCTAAGTGGACCTTTCCGGACCCTGAAGAGCTCGGTGACAGTGTCTTCGATGTCGATCCATCCATCGTTCCTCCAAATTCCCACTCACACCCTCCACTCCCCCCCAACTCTATTCGTCACCACGAAGACGCACCGAGAGTCTGTCTCGCACATATTCATGGTCGCTCTATCGTTTATCCTCGAGAGCGAAATAAATGCTTGCACGATTGATCGCGCGTGGACCGTTCGATCACTCCCGAGAAAACGAAAAGGAAGGAAATTTAGGAAGCGTAGATTGTACGAAGGAGTAGCCGAAGAGGTGGAGGTATTTCGGTTCGAGTTGCAGCGGAATTTCGGCGTCTAAGTTTAAGCTTTCCCGCCGCTCTAGCGACCGCTCTGGACGAGCAATGAACGCATGGTCAGAGCCAAATGTCGCAGCCTGTCCAGAGCCACTGGAAGATCCATATCAATCGTTTGCACCACATCCGTTTCCCGATCTTGTCGCGTGGTCGCTCGATCACGCGATCCAGCCACTTCGTGCACTCGAAAACCCTCGAGTTCCTTTCGAACTCCCTGCAGATTCACTCGCGGAACTTCCGTGAACACCACTCTAACCGCACAGACCGTTCTAGAGCCGCGGATCGTCGGACGGAGGGACGTCGGGCGAATTTCGCGAACGAGACACTATGATTTACGCATTCGGTGATACTATTTATAAAAACGAACTCGTCATCGACGGTTCAGATTGATAAAAAATATTCTACACGCGGAAGTATGGGGTGGGTCGATGGGTTCGGTCGATAGGGGGTTGGTTAGGGCACCGAGGCTAGGCCAGCACTGAGACACCCAATTTTCGAACCTTGGCGAACGATTTTCCTTTTGTCTTTGAACGCCAGGTTGGCACGGCCTCCCAATGCGACAGATTCATTTGATTCGCTAGAGATGGAGCCTCGATGACGCCATGCCCGTGCAAAATCATTCAAAACGTGCTCAGGTGCGGAGAAAACGTTCCTATCGACAACATGGTAGATTCTTTTGGAGCGGTACCGATTGTTGTGAGTCTCTGTTCGTTGGTAGACTCGAACATTTCGATGTTAAGGCAGTTTCAGAGTTTGGGGTCTTCAAGGAGTGTTTGGTGGGGTTCAGTTGGATGCACTGCAGTCGGTTGGCGACTGAAGTCAATGATCGTTGATCAATGAAGGTAGTGTAGATCGTGGACTTCATGAATCTTCATGAGATTTATTATAAATAGAAACGAACGTGAATTGAATCGAGCGAGCAGGAGAGCTACAAAAGACAAGTCACTAAAAATAGCAAATTGATCTGGATACTTGTCTCGAAATTCTTGATAGAGGTTTACAAGTACGTAAAGTCATATCTGATCAAACACTATTATTTGGAGCGTGAGGATATTATACACAAAAGCAATAGATACATTATTGTTGCTGAATAGTATTATTATGTTTCAAATCACTTCAAAATTAATCTCGCTATCTGGTACCACCTTTGAGTCGGCAGGCAACGTCGAGTCTCTCCGAAATAAAATTACAAAGGGACGCATATGATTGTGTAGGGAGTCAACTGTCTATCTATGAACCTCATATCATTCTCTCAAGATTGAACAATTCATCAATTAACATTTTTCGAGTTTAAAATAATAAAACAATGGATCTAACGTGTGTTTTGAACGAGCAGGGTCCATGTAGAACTGGACATTTGGTTCCAAGCAATTTGTCGTCGCGAAATCCTATCAGATCTCATAAAAAAACCTTCTAAGTGGTATTTGTAAACCTTGTCTCGATCGAGGGACGTCTGTATGGAGAACGTGTAGGGTCAGACATTGAGAGACGCCGGCGTCGGGACTCCCTGGTTCACGGCGAGGCGTCTTCCGCAATTAGGCGCTGCTATTCTCGTCTCGAAGAGCAGGATTTCTGCCGATCGTGGCAGGGAAATGAGAACGGTTCCTCGCTATTTTCGCGACCATTGTGTGGTCCAGTTTTCAACATGACGTGCCGCATGTGTTCCATCAGGGGACCACCGAAAATTCAGCCGAGACATTGACAGAATTATTACTGTTCATCCTGGAGCTCCCACGGGGTCTCATTAACATGTTCAATAATTCTTTCAACGCGTGCTAAGTCTCTTGCACCGATACGATGCTCATTTGGATTTTTTTTCTGTTTCTTAATAGTTCTTCATTGAAAACAGAATGCAAAAATAGGTACTGTGACTCAAGAAATTGATAAAATATTTCCAGAATTATTTTTAATAGTTTTTAGTTGAATAGAAGAATAAACTGAATGGATAACTGTGCTAGTCCTGAGGCTTCGTTGAATAATTTGTATTTTTTAAATATTCAGAGTTTGTAGTACTTAGAAACCTGTATTAACGTAGGGAAATTTCGTGATTCTTTGTGGCTAAATTTTTCCAAAACGTGTAAAACGGCAATATTGACGTCGTATCGTTCTCTGTTGACGACACATAATGAAACAAAGTTGATAACTAGTCTCTCTAGAATTCTATTGTTGTTTAATTCGAAAACTTGTGGGCACTTTTATGGTGAGTAAAAGTTATTGCACGAAAGTACTTACAATGAGCAGAGGAAGGCGAAAATTTTCATTCTCTTGCAAAATCGGAAGCAATTTCACTTTTTCCGCCTTCAGAGCCCAACCAGGAAGCGAATTGTTGTTCTCTCACCGCAGTACTCGCGTTTTTATATTTTTACCATTATCGCGCTAAGTGAAATTGGCACAATTATAAACGTCCATAATTTAAACTAATTAATAGCTTTTAAGTTTTGCCATGCATTTTCAACTCGGCGGAAAATATGGAAACACATGAATTCACGCTGCTGAGTTTTAAATAAATTTAAACAAGTTGCAAAAGAAGCAAGGAAACTACATGATAAAATCAGGAATATAATTTATAAGAGTAAACAGTACGATATCATTGAAAATTACTCTATTATCTTCTAAATAAGTATATACAAATTGCAATAGAATCATTAAACAGCTGGATCACACAATACAATATTGATCAAACCATGTAACATAATTAGCCTGCGGATTTCTTTGCAAATATACATTTTTAGACTTCGATACTGTTAATTAAAATGTAGCTGATGCTATATATAATATATTGATAACTCAATTATGCCAAAACTGCATTTTGCGGTTGACATGTTTAAAAGTACATTTTTCGATTCGCTTACTGTATAAAATGTACATTCTTCTTAAACATAATTTATAAAAGAAACTGAGAGTGTTTCCCTGAGAATAAATTCATGCTATAAACAAAAAGGATAATTGAACTTCATGTACTCGTGCTGCAGAATATTATCTACACAGTATAATTTATTAAAATGAAAATTAAAAAGAAAATACCCACCTGCTGAGCAGAGGTCCGGTCTCGCCCTTGAAGCTGATCCTGCTGAAGGTCCTCCTCTGGAAATTGCTGAGAATCCCCGTGGATCTCTTCCGTTTGTCCGCGTTGCTTCTTCCGGTTTCATCCGCGGAATCATCGCACACCTGAAGAGCAACGGCAGCCGCAGGGACGGTCGAGTTGACGAGCAGCTCGTTCAACGGCACGGTGTTGTTATCGGTTTTCGTGGAATGCTCGTCGAAATCCTCGTCGGTTCCTTTCGTCAGAGAATCCTGTTCAGGCATGAGCATTTCGTAGCTCGATTTCGAAGCCGCCCCGTGTCTCTCGATTCCAATATCAACCCCTTGTCTCACAACTACGAGCCACTTCGAATCTTTGCACTGCAACACTTTTGCGGTGTCTCGAGTTTTAGAAGATTCTGACTATCGGAAGATTGTTAAAAGTCACTTGCGTATGATGATGGGCGCTATTCATTCATCAAGGTACACGAGGTCTTCAATACTAAACTCTGTCACAAGGAATCGATTAAAAATCGTAAGTCTAGGGGTTAATGGACTCACAGCACGACAAACCACCGTCAATCAATTTCTGTAGCACCGATGATCGTTCTACCTGTTCGTTCTGCAGATCCAACGGTGGTCAGGCGAGATTTAGACCACTCGACAGGGCTATAACGCACCCCGAGTATCTCGATTCCAATATCAACCCCTTATCTTGCAACGAAGAGTCACACTCACCTCACAAACTATGATCCATGTACTACAACACACGAGTCCCACTTGCGTACGAATTCTTTAAACCTTTGCACTACAGCACCTTTCGGAAGATCGTTAAAATCGAATTGTCTGATCCGATGGACCCTCTTCATTCATCAGAACACTCGAGGACTTCAACAATAAACTCTGTCGCATAAATCGTTTATAAATGATAACTGAAGGGGTTAACAGACTCACAGCACGACAAACCACCGATGATCTCGAAATCAACGCACGAGATCGTCCGAGCTGTTCCTTCTGCTGATCCAACGGCGGTCAGGCGAGATTTAGACCACTCGACAGGGCTTTTCTGACGTCGTGTGTGCCTCCATGTGGACGTCAGACGAATTTACGTCGATTCGCCATGTGCAGTACATCTCGGTATTTTCTTCTGCAAACTTTTAATGGAATCTTTTCTCAAGCGAGATCGTTTTCGTCGATGCTGCGGAGCGGATACAGCGGACGGGGCCCGTCAACGCGGACAGGGTTATCGTGGACAGTTTGCAATGCAAATTCCGTGCACCGATGTTCTCGTTAACATTCGAAGTCCAAGCGCCACGTCCACGCCACACATCGCTCGCGCGGTTCCTCGTGCAACCGTACATTCTATCGCCTATTTCATCATCGTTATCAATTTTTCACTCGTGTCGACCGTTTCCGCGACCCCGACACGGGTGACCGATCTATCGACAGTTTTCTTGACGGTCTGCGTGAATTTTTGTGGATTTTTTAACGTCGACAGACTGCTGACGTCTTCGAAGATCTATTCGAGGAACTTCAGGTGACTAGGACTGGGTTTTTAGGCCCGTGCCAGTTGGGTACAAAGTGCCTCTAAGAGATCAGGAGACTAGAAATTGATTCCTAGGCCCGTGTCAATTCAGTATAAAGTGTCTATGATAGTGTCCATGTGAGTTTGGATTTTTGTAGATCAGTAACAAGTTGAAGTGTTTTGGAGCACCTGGAAGTTAGCAGTAGTTGATGCTTGGGAGTTTCAGGTTACTAGAAATTGATTTCTAAGGCCTTGTGAATTGGGTACGAAGTGTTCATGTGAGTTTGGATTTTTGTAGATCAGCAACAAATTGGAGTGTTTGGGAACAGTTGATGCTTAGGCTCATGTGAGGTTAGTTTGGAGTTTCTTGAATTTTTGAACAAGTTTGTTAAGATTCTTATAGACCGGAAATAAAGTGAAGTGTTTTAGAGCTTCTCAGAGTGCTTGTTAAGAGCTTTAAGTCCTTGTGAGTTGTGGTGAAACTTGAACTCTGCTTGAATACTTTAGGATTCTAATGAATTAACATCGAGTGGAAGTATTTTGAAACTTTTTCGAGCACGCGAACTGATCAGAAATCGTTGATTTTGAAGTTTCTTGGTTAGTGAGTGGAATTTTCTTTAGATTGAATCCTCGTAGAATGGATCACTAATGAGTACATAAGTTTCGGAGCTTCTTCAAGCGTTCCCAACGTCATCTGTCCATATCTAGATCTTCACTTCTAAATTTGTACGTTTGTCGCGTAGATTTAAAATTTTCTGACACGTTCACCGAAACTCTTTGGAACTCTCCGAACCTTGAATCCTTCTACAAGCTGGCCACCAATTAATAGAATTGTTTCCAACTGTCCTGAAGTTTTCTGGGGCGTTTTCAAACAGAGTCAGTGACATCCAGATGTCCCAACACGGTCAGTCAAACTTTTCCCAAATTCTCTTGACCTGGAATCCTCCTAAAAGCGTCTTAAAGAGTTTTCAGCGACGTCCAGACCTCAGCTTCCAATTTTGCGTGTAACCTACAGATTTGAAACTTCCCAACTCGTTCACTAAAATTTCTTCGAAACCCCTGGACTTCGAATCCTCCTAAAATCGATCCGCAACCAATGAAATCGTCTCGAATCGTTCTCTTCAGACCTCAATTGCCAATTCCGCGTATATCCATCAGATTTCAGACTTCTCGGCTTCTTCCAAATTCTCTCTTCCTCCGGTCCTTCTAAAACCAATCACCGTACAATAAAATCATATCGAATCGTCGCGAAACGTATATCGCGCGCGAGTTTACCGCGAACGAAGAACGAACCATTCATACTTCACGTCGCCGCGTTCTTCCTGCGCTTTTGACGTTTCTATGCACCGGCACACGAGGCTGTTGCATAAGAGAGGATCCGATCGCGTCACGCCGATGGATCACGAGGATCCAGGAGATCACGGCAGCCTGGCTGGTCGATCGTGAATCTCGCTGGAGGCACTGTCGATCGGAAACTCGCTCGGAACCTGTCAACGCGAGAACCACTTCTGAGATTGCGTGCGCCGCGGCATAAGCGAAAATAATCCACGCACACACACACGCACACACGCACGCACGCCAGCAGAAACACACAAAGCCACGCGCACGCGTGCGTGTACGCGCGTGAAATCCTGCGAGAGTGTACACACGGAAACAGCGTGCGGCCGTGTGTGGAAACACACGGTGGATGGACGCATACGCGTCCGGATGGAAATAAATTTGTGTGGGTATAGTGTGCGGAGTGTGTGAACATGGCAGAAAGACTTGACATGTGGGCAGGGGCAAAGATAAGATTATGAAGAGCCGCTACGCTCGACGTTTTTTCTATCGAATTTTTAGTGCACCTCTACTTACTGTTGGCTCTTTGGTTCATTGTTTATTGGAAAATGTGGAGGATTTCTCGTGGGTGAAGCGAGGAGTTTGGTGTGCATAGTTGTATTTAGGCGTGTGATGCGTGGGTTCGTGTGGGTTATTTGAGATTAATTTATAGTATACAAATATGTTGTGTTCATGCCGTAGGGAGATCGATGAACTTGTTTTGCGTGAATTAATTAGAACTTGGTATTATACAATTCAATTTATTTAGTTAGTTTATTTCAGTTTGTACATTCTTATCGCATCAGCAACCTTGAATCTATAAATAAAATTAATAATAAAATAAACGTGGAGAAATGAATGGCACATTGTTTTACGTAATATTTACAGTCACTCAGGTAGTAATTGCAGGCACCTCGGCGACTCTATGGAAACGCGAATGAATCGAGTAAAATTACACAACGATATTTAGATATGCGTCTTACTGTACACACGTCAAACGGTCGAAAAATCCGTTGAGTTCATTAAAGAAATTCCTCGACTTTCCGCTAGTTAATGATTATTCATAGCTTTTGGGTGGAGATTGTTGGCTTTCGAACCCGTGGAGGAATGTGGAATACGTGTACCGGAATGTAACTGGTTCGGCAAAGGATCTCGATTCATTCAAATAAAACGAGGCACACGATTCTTCAGAAAATGCTGTTCCAACTATTTCAAGCTTAACATATTTATGTTTCCATTTCAATTTATAAAATTAAAATGAATGATAATCCATCAGGAATAATTCTGTTGAACCTTCAAACTGCTCAGACAAATTAGAATCGAATGGCTAAAATGTTCAAATCGGTTAGAAGATTCAAGTCTTCATTTTCTTCAAACGATTATCGTGTGCACTCTCGCAATCAGTAACGTCGCGCAGTCGGTAGACGACCGAGGGAAGGGGAAAAGAATCGCAGAAGGTGGGTGTAGAACTCGGTGAACCTTCCTCGGGGAACGGAGACGGTGTCGATGATCCCTGAACCAAGTTCAAAATGAGTTTCTGCTCTGGCGATCGGGGAATTTATATAATCTATTGTTCCACGCGGAATCCCGCTTATTTTTTCAAATCTATATGTCGTTGGCAGCATAAATAGAGAAACGAGCGGTACGCCTCCTCGATCGCCAACACTTTGTCGTACGTGTCACACATTCTCCTGACTGGCGTAAGCGGCACAAGTGGCTCTATACATATGTATGCGAATGTAAATAAGCGGGCATGTAACGTAAAACGTGCGCAAAAATACGTGTAACGCGCGATTGTCGCAACTGCGTGGGACACGACTGCTACAATCTACTTCTTTCTATTTATTTGCAACTGCAGGAGGTGTGTATGTTAAGTCAGAAACGAAGGGAAATTTTACGAATTTTAATCGTGAAAAATATTCACTATAAATGATACTAGAATTATAAAGAGGAATTGAGCTAATTTTAAATAGCCGTGCATGTGACGTAAAACGTGTGATTCGAACTCCTTTTTTACTATTTATTTACTTAATTTAGTCACAATCGCAAAAGATACATAGGTTTAAAGCAGAAACGAAAGGAAGTTCTACGAACATTAGTCTTGTAATATATTCACCATAAATAACAATAGAACAATAAATAAACCGAAATTTTACTAATTTTAAATAAACGTGCATGTGACGTAAAACGTGTGATTTAATCTCTTTTTTCCGATTTATTTGATTAACTTATTTACAATAGCTGTAGGTAGAAAGGTTAAATAAAAAATAAAGGGAATATTTACAAATTTTAGTCTTCTAGAATATTCACCAGAAATAACGATAGAACGAGAAATAAAAAGAAATTTCATTAACTTGGATGGCACAAAATATTTATTGCAGGGTGAAAAGAGTAATATAGAGAAGAATGAATAATTTTTATAAATAAATAATCATATACAAGGTTACTATTAAGCAATTTACATTGTTGGTCATTTCTACACTTTGGTCCAACAGAAATTCAATTCGAGAAGCATGAGTTACTGAAAACACAGTCTGTTGCAATATGTATCAGCTAATTTGCATATACTGCTAACAAGATTGCCACACTACCATCTAACGACACAATACTATATTCAGACGTTTTATAAAGCGTCTTTCGTACAAAAATAAATTAAAAGAGGTTTTAATTGGAGCGCTGAGAATATTGTTGCCGTACCAAATGGCCACTTAGCGTTCGACTCGATTTATATTTTTCTCCTCGGCGTGTTATCGGAGGAAATTTCTGCTCGTTCAAGTGTATCTTCTTGCAAGCTTTTTACTCCGACGCAAAAATGTTTCAACGATGTTGGTTTTCCAGCATGTAACTAGTGGAACGCCTCCCGTTTCAACCTGTAATTCCGCGCGGTTGTATAACTTGAATCACCGAGCATCTTTTATTTCTCAATTGAACTCAGGCGAAACTGGTTATCATGGCCCAGAATCTCTTAAATAACGCGAATCGAACGGAACCGGAATTGAGTTATCCAAATAGTTGCAAAAAGCCGCGAAAACGGTCCTGTTGCGTTAAGAATTCCCTTGGAGTTCTGGAGGTGATTTAAGAAAACTTGAATTATCATCCAATTAATTCGAGAAATAGTAACTTATTGTATAAAGAAGAATATAGTCTTCATAACAATTAATGATCTTGAACAGAATTCTAATTATATCGAATTCTAGGTTCGTCTGACCATGTACGGCCTGCTTTTACTCGAACTCGTATTGTATCTTGCCATAACTTTTACTATCTGCATTTTTAAAATGACCAAATAAAGAAAAGAGTTTTATGTTTTCAGTAAAGATTTTGGTTTTAGTAGAATACTACCTACAAAAAGGTGCAAAAACGATGCTGTTGCATTACGAATTCACCTGGAATTCTAGACGTGATTTAAGAAAATCTGAATTATAACCTGATTAGTTCCAAAAATAATAACTTCTTATGTTTAAGAAATTAACAATCTTGAACAGAATCCTAATTACATATATCGAGTTCAAGGCGTGTCTGACTACAAGCGATCCATTTTCACTCGAACTCATAGTATACGTATATATTGCAATAATCTATACTATTCGCGTTTCCAAATTCTGAATAAAAAGAAAGAATTTTATGTTTTCAATAAAGATTCTCAATTAAAATATCACCTACATATTTTTCAAATGAATTATTGAAGCTTCAAGAATATTTTAAAAATGTTTCCGTGCAGGTGCTGCCATCTGCAACGAAGATGGCACAGTTCCTTGGCTGACGCGTCGGTTCTAAATTTGAAACACCCCGCGTGAGAATATTTACTGCGAACTAAACGTGATTTACTGCAAACTAAACGTGATTACGAAACAGTAATGGTGTTCTTTACAACAACGATAAATCAGCGGGATCTCTGGACAGGTGATTCAGCGATCGCAAATCAATTCGTACGTATGATCGAGCATTCTACAAGCGCGAGAAAGCGATCTATTTCGATCCTGCGGTAACTGGGCATGATTCAAAGCACAAGGTAACAACTACACGATTAAACTAATACTTTATTATACAAAATTTGATCCAATGTACATATTTACAACAATTTACAAGGAATTACTATTCTGCTAGCGTTACTTAATTATATTTCTACATCTCAGTTCCATCGTGAGAAAAGCTCTCATGTTTGGGTCTTGGACTTTCTCCATGATTAATTTTTGCACTTCCGCATCGCTTTTTTCGAGTTTGGCGCTCAATTTTTCTGCATATTGAATCCAAACGCAATTAACGCATCCGGACATGCAACAATTCGTCGGTACTGACATGTCGTCTATCGTCGAAGCGTCCTCCACTTCCTTTTTCTCGGAGTCCTTCTCTTCCGGTGACAAAAAGCTCCTCTGGGTCAGACGAATGCATCTTTTGCATATTTGATCGTTACACGCTTGCTTCTTCGTTATTGACAAGGACGATCGAACTAGATTCATCGTTTTTTCGTTATGTTCTAAGATTGCACCTGGATGGAGGAAAAAAGGAAATGAGACATGTTGATTATCGCGTGATAACGAATATACAGTTACTAGTAGGGTTATGGAAAATAATGGGTTGTAATGAAGGGTTAAAAACGGTTTATGAGTGATAGAAACGCTTAGAAATTGCTTTCTAACCTCATTGATCACTGCAAATATGCCTTGCTGTTATCAATAGCGAAATACCCTAGATGTCTCTAGTTGCAACTTATTGCGGCGGTAGAATGTCTACATTTGAATTTGTTTAACTGTTTTATCTTTGCCAGGATTTGACTTTTACTGATTTTTAATGTATCTGAAAAGTGAAAATAGCGGAGAATTGTAATTACATTCTACAGTGACGTTCTATGAAGTTACTAAAGATTGAAAATGGCGCCAGTGTATTATAAAATGAAATTACAAGTCTTCACAATTGTTAAATTCTGTGAAAATGTTGTTAAATGATTTTTAATGTGTTTGAAAAGTGAAAATAGCGGAGAATTGTAATTTCATTTTACAATCACGCGCCATGAAGTTATTAAAAATTTCAAAATAGCGTCAACGTATTATGAAATGAAATTACAAATACTTCAGCATTGTTATATTCTGTAAAAATGCGATTCAATTGAGAATCGTGCATACGTTTGTTCAGTTTAATAGCTCCACAGGAATTAAAAGTTGTGTATCCATGTTTAAATTGAAAGTGACGCGCAAACGTACATTTGATTCCGCCATATTTGCGCGCGCTTCGCGAGTTTCAGTAGAAGACGCAACAGACCACGTGAAACTCGCGTCCAGTTGTTTATAGCGGGAAAATGGGTCGAAAAATTCCTGGAAAAAAGCATCGGGGAGTGAAGGATCCCCTGAAGCAGCAGGCGAGACGACGGGCAGAGTGAGTGTCATAATAAATAGACATTGTTTTCGAGTTCTTTACATAGGTTAGCAACCCGTGTGTTATAGGTTAGAGAACGTGATAAACGCACCACCAAAGGATATTGACCAGCAAGCTGTACCAAAAAGTTTGCAGCGTGTCGTTAAATTGAAGGAAGCAGTGAAGTCTGGAAAAATTACCAAACTAAAAAATAAAAAAAAGAAGAAGAAATTGATATCTGTTGGAACACAAAATTATAAAGCTTTGCATCCAAAGGCAAAACCGGATAAAGTTGTTCCTGTATTTGAACAGAAACCTGGGGAAAGCGAGGAACGATTTATGCATAGAGTGTCCAGGGATGCTCATGCTTTCATCAATGAAACAGCATTCGAAAGGAAGTACGGTGTTGATATACAGAGAAATCCAGAAACAGGAAAAATAGATGGGCTGTCCAAATGGGAAAAGAGCGAGTTCTATGAGATTGAAAAGCTGAGGGCCAAACACAGGAATGTGAAGAAAAAGAAAAAGAAGAAGAATCTTGATGAGCCTAAAATGACAAAAAGTCAGAAGAGGAAAGAAAAGATTAGGTTAAAAAAGGAACACAAGGAACAGGAACAAATGGATGAGTTTAAAAGTTTTAAGGACCAAGTGGAGTTTGGGGAAGTTGTTCATGAACCTCCTCAATTGACAGCAAGACCTAAAAAAGCTGAAACTGTGGATAGTTCAAAGGTATGTATTTCATTCTTTGCTTCCTTCTTTTTTTGTATTTACAAGGTGATGTATATTTTGTGTTATAGCCTGGCAAGAAGGAACTGTTGCTCCACTCTCTGCTGAAAAAGAATGGCACATCAAAGAAGAGTACTAAGAAGGCAACAGTTATAGACAGATCAGGCAAACGAAAAAATTTGCCAGTAGGAGAAAGAAGACAGCTGGAGAAACAGCAAAGTGAGATCATAGCAGCATATAAAAGCTTGAAAGCACAAAGATCTGCTGGTACCAGTGAGTAGGGTATGTATACTTAAATCCTAATGAAGTATTCCATTTTTTTTATATAGTTTATTTCTTTATGTGGATAAGGATGCTATAAATCATTTCATTGTACTAATGAAGTTAACTATTTTTATTTAATAAAATGTACAATCACTTAGTCATAGGAAACTGTCTGTATTTCTCAAACTAAACATCACGTTCTTTTATTATACAATTATGGGGTTAACACGAAAATATAGATATATATTTAGTATAGGTTTTTATAGAAGAGGTTTCTGTGTAAGATGTGTATAGGTACTAGAAGTCTTTCAACAAGAGTTATTAGTACAGATTTAATAAAAAAAAAAGAAAAATAAACATCTAACAGACTTAATATTAATTTGTTCCGAATCATCTTAGCACCAGTGCAATATACTCAAAACAATTTCATTTCTGGAGCCACTGCTTGATATATTGAACAATACTTTTACCCGGTAGTCCATACAAATGGTTCCAATCTCTCTTCAATAGGTAAAAGATTATTCAATGTCTCCAAACTCTCCAGAGTTTGATTGAGAAGAGAATGGCATTTAGTCAGCTGTCTACTAAGCTCATGTACTTTGTTCAGCTGTTCAACAAACTTGGTAAACTTCTTTTGCCTCTCTGTTACCAAGTTCAGAATCCTGGTTACCTCGGGTTCTATATTAATGCATAGAGTAGCTTGTTCCCCGGCAATCATTTGAGCATTATTGTTGAGGTGGTGCTGATAACGAGCGCAGAGGTTGAACAAACCGATTGGGTCTAGCCTTTCCAGGACTTCGGGATCTCTTACTCCAGGAGGTAAATTCAGGGTTCCACGCATGATGGGTAGGAACATTGGGATACTCTGTAGCTTAACCAGATCAGGATCCTTGTCGGCTGTAGGATCAGCAAGAGCTGGTTTCACTACCACTATGTTATGAAGTTTATCTGAGGTAGCTTTCCTGTGATCGAAAATTACAAATTATTGTTTAATAAAACTGTTAAAAAAACTGTACAGATTAATCCTGAGTTTATTACCTGTGGCTACCGGAACCTAAGCTATTCTTATGTCTGGAGATATCTTGTGCACCCAAGCTTTTCCCTCTGTACAACTGTGACTGTTTGTTAGTCATTTTTGGTGAATCTCCAATGGGTCTGTTCACTGTGTAAGATATATATGGTAGGTCAGAATCCGAACAGATGCTAGCACCAGGGCTTATACACCTTGGAGGAGTGTCTTCAGGCACTCTCTCACGATTTGGTACACTTTTCCCACGCCGCAGAGGTGCAGTCCTGGCTCTATTAGCATTTGCATTCTGTGTACCTCCTTGAGAACTTTGTTCTGATCCCATCCTGACTAATTGTTTCAAAAATTCCTCTTAACTCAGAGCTGGGTACACTTGTTCAACAGTTTATAACATTTGTTTCACAAGAATAACAGTAGAATTAATTGTATAAATATGTTGCAGTAACAATTGTCATGTTAGATTGAAGGTTGACAGATCCACCATCACAGGTAACGTATCAATCAATGGTCCGTCGCGACTATTCATTTTTATTCATTCTGCAACTAAACAGAGGTTCACAGTGATCGATATCGTCAAAATTGTCGGTCTCTGTACATTTTGAAGGTCCACTCATTGCTGGATAACGTTGTCACTGTGGATACTTTTAAGACAATTACAGAGATAACGAAATCTTCCCCGAAATGATAGGTTTCTGTTGTCAAAAAGTCATTGTAGCTTTCGTCATTGACCGTTCGCGTTAATAGATTAGATTCACGTGTGCTGAGTCGACGGGAACGTCATCTGTCGATGTCCACCTCAAGGTTGCTGAAGAAACGCGGTTTCGCTCGATAACACGGTTCTCTCAAATTGTTTTCGCGGGGAAAATCAAAGTGGAGCAAAAAATAGTAGTTTAAAATTTAAATATCTAGAATTATTTTCCTGTTCAATATTTTTTTAAACTTTTCTGTGTAAATTGTTCACAGTTTCACAAGTTGTCACAAAAGTACGTACTCTCGAATTTTCGTTATCACTGATACATAAATTGTTGCTACGATGACACGGTCGACCTTTGATTTTATCAGAACTACTTTTGTAGTTTCGACACGTGCTGAGATAGCTTCTAAAACGATGCAGCGCACAAGTCTGAAATATAATCGATGTTTCTTGGTACATTTAGTTTTATCAAGCTTGACCGATAAGGTTGTCCTTGTTGTTCTCTTATCCTAATTGCAACCGTTTAACATCGTTTCCATGCAGAACACGTTCGCGTTTAGCAGTCGTAAATCGTCGTTCAAATTTGATTTGCAAAGCAGTGCGCATGCAACGTCAGAGAGTCGAAAATTTGCGAAAATCGAACTTTCGCTTCGAATTTTATAGTCTCGGATCTAGATAAGTGAACGGTGGAGTTATAAATATTTTCGATCATTCTCGAACGAGGCTTTTATTTTGAAATTTATTAATACGATTGAAATATATTCATCGCGCGGTTTCAACGTTTCGTTAAGCAGCCACCGTTGCGTAAAATGATAATAGAGTCGGCGGGTTGGGTGCAGCACCCGTTGCATCCACTTTTGGGTTTTATCCAGGCCTCTCCATCGCTTATCCAACTTCGCACGACCGTATCAGCATTAAATTTACATTAGTTCACGCAGTGACGCGGTGCATACCGTTAGGCTTCATTTTTTCCCATCTGACACGTGAACGTGGGTCTCTCACGAGATTCTTCAGCAACCGCGTTCATATGTCAACGAACGACATTTCCCGGAGTCTTCGCGGTCGAACGAAGCAGCTGTCGAATGTAGGATCGAGAATATTCTTGAGAAGGTCGTATGTTATCGAGTACTCCTGCATTTGTTGCACTTATGTCGAAAAACGGTGATGATTGTAGGTATCAGCCACTTTCGATACTGCAGGACAGATATCGAAAATGGGAGCTTCAAGGTTATTTATTTAGTCATTTTAAAGTATAACGCACGTGTAGTTGCGGTTTGAAGAATTTATTAGCTTGAAAATTCGTATGTAATGTCGTAGACACTATACTTTAGCACAAAAAGTAAACAGTATTTGACGTAGTTAAGAGAACGACGCGACTAATTTCTGTATGTCTACAATAGCACAGTGAGTGACTTGGATCATCGGGAAAAATAGTGGCATGTTTGAAACTTTAGTGCATCTTATGCAAAACTTCATGCAATTTAAAACGGTATACTGGAACTTTATCTCCAACACAAACGCCAAAAATTAAAGAATTCTACGGAGGTCCAGGTTCCTGCTTCATTACTCCGTTCGCGACTGGTCCTACAATTCTTTGATTTTAGTTTTTGGATCAACTGTCAGCTCGATATCAGTATACCTGTCTTATGCAGAGTTTCACGAGCTTTCGAACGAACTACTGTAAACTTGTCCTGCTCCAACAGGGAAGCCAGAAAGTGCAGAATTTTTAGTAGGTCCGGGCCTCTGACTCATTACTCGGCTTGCGAGTTGTTCTACAATTGTCTCATTTTTATTTCGAGAAGTGCTGATACCCTGGTACGAGTATACCTAACGCCATTTAAGATGGTATAGTAAAAAAATAGCGTAACTGCCCTAGAAGCCCCGAAAATCGTAAATTGGAACAATCTGTTCTCGAACAGATCATTCGACTAACATTATAATCGCCCTCATAAATATATTGACAGCTTCTCAAACTAGTATCTGCAATATATGCAGTATTTAACTCTTTTCCATTAGATTTAATCGCACGATAATGTGTTCTATTATTCTTCCGATATTCCATTCGCAGACAATACAGAATTCGATTTTCTGTGTTCCACTTTCAAAGGCTTTTCGCGTGACCATTTTCTGAATAATCATATTCTGAGTGAACGGTCTATCAGAAAGTATTTAGTCCGATATATGGACGGGTCGTGTACATTTATGAGAAACAAACGTATTAACGAGGCGTTCGAGGGAAATAATCACTGTGATAGAAGGGAAAAAAGTGATCGGAAGTGTAATTACGTTGGGTACACGAATTTCCATCGGATGCGACACGCTTGACGTTTCATCGTCGGCTCGTCCTGCTTCCTCCTCGTCGCTTCCCGTGATTTTTAACGAGCACTCGTTACCAACAACTTTCTAACGCATTGACGTATCCCGGTATTATCTTCATGGCCCTCGAGCAGCCTGGCAAACGATCGAACTCGGTTCCTTATCGACCTGCACGAAATCGAAACTCCCTGGAGAACTGTTCTCCAAATACGGGACCCGTACCTGAACTCCTCTTTCGATTTCTTTTTTTGGGAAATTCGTTTGTTTAGTGACGACAGCAGTTTGAAAAAAAGTGTTGCCTGATTAATTTCACATACTGTACTTTTTGTAGCTTTTATTGGCTACGATAGTATAATTTTGGGGAATATTTAACCCTTCGACTGCGGTAGACTTCCAATGAAAATCATTCGCTGTGTGCGGAATAATAAAATTCACGGGCCAGTGATCTATCAAGTCGAGGCCTCTGAAAGTAAATAATAAATAAATGAATAATAAAATTCGTCTCCGCCTTCGTACCATGCAACTTCCACATAAAAATTGTTAATATCTTCAATATGTTAGAAAATATCGGCTTGCAAAAAATACGCTGGGATACCCGCTGTGCACACTATATGTGAAGTTTCATGCGAGGCACGACATTTCTGTCTCATCGTTTAGAAAAATCTAGAAGGTCAATTATCTACGTTTTCATTAGAATGTTTGAAAAATAAATTTCTTCATCTGTTTCATTTGAAGAATAAAATGATATTTGGCTGATTGTCTGAGAAACACTGTGATACACAAGAAACTTCTTCGAACTTTTCAGTTATGTTTCTAATACATGTGCATGCATAGGTATCTCTATAGAAACGTGTTGCATTGGAAAGAATTACAAAATGCACGGGATGAGGCAGAAATTCAGGGGAAGATCGAACAACAGAGGGTATGGGAAGTTACGTTAATAAGGGCTCGAATCGAATGGAATATGCATGCAGGATGTCTCGAGGGATTCCAATATTCCCGCGGAGTCGAGAGCTCGCATAGTTATGACCAGACGGGAACAAGCCGGAATTCTCGAAAATTTCGAACTTCCTCCCCGTGTGTGTCCTTCCCAGGTTTTTTAATTTCTCGTCCGTGGAGGATAATACCGGTTCACCCCCGGTGAATAATTCACCGGGAAATTTCGTTTCGCTTTCGAAGCAATTTCGCGGAAAAATCATTGTTTTCTCCTCTTTTTTTTCCAACAGCCTGTTATTGACTTGTCAGGACTCTATTAGGCTGAGTCATAAGTAACTTTCAGTTTGTTTTCTCCAATTTATTGAATAATTCATTAAAGAATCATTTTTCTTAGTTCTACGATGTGTCAAAGTTTCAGTGTTGTTTATTTCCTGGTATAAAACTAAAATATCGGTCTCATAAATTTTTCTTAGTTCTAGTAAGTGTGTCAAAGTTTCAGTGTTGTTTATTTCCTGGTATAAAACTAAAATACGTGTCTCATAAATAAACTATCTGAATTTTTAAAGAATAAAATATTTATTATTGATTAGCCGGGAGCTATTTATGATTCAATCCAATAGACCGCGTCGTAGAAGGGTATAATTATAACAAAATTATAAAAAAGTAGTAAATTTTCAGCAAATGGTGAAGTAGGATCTTTTAATTGAAATATTAATCAATCTGAAATTTTTGATGCCGAAATACTTTTCGCAGCCAGTTTTCCTCGTTATTAATTCTATTTCTGCGGAATTTTAAATGCAGGAGATAGTTTTTTGCCACGTGTTTCATAAAAAAAAATTCAGCTCGTTTTCTGCGGCTTGTTTTTCGTGCGGCCGGGCGGCGCGTTGTTTTCCAACGTTGAAATTACATGAAGAATCGAGGTCGGAAATTTTTAGGTTCTTCAAGCGGTCGTTCAAACAATTAAAAACATTACGGTGATACTTCATTTTTAAATTCGAATTTCGTGCATGTTTCCTCTTTTTTGTACATTTTCGCAGCGAATTTTTCTTCTCGAAATACGCCGCGGATATTTCGACGCCGAGGTATCGCGGAGAATTATTCAAGGAACCGTTTGAATTTTTAATGGAACAACCGCAATCTGGGACGTTGCAATTCACCGCGATGTTATTCGGAATGGCGTCGTTAATATGTTCATCGTGGTAGTCACCTGTCCATTTCGTACGAATTCTATACAGTATCTCATTTCCTCGTTCTTAAAGAGACATATTTTCTGCAGAGTTTTATGATTCCATAGACGACTCATTAACATTCTCATTATGCCTGACTCACGTTATTATTATCATGATTATATCAATTTTATTCGACCTCGTTTTACAGTGACTGACATACACTTTCGTTTTCAAACATTATTCTATTTTATCGTACATCAAACGTAGGTTCTCAAGAATAATTTTATTATCAAAATTTAAGATGAAATCATGTGCTGTTCCGTCCAAAATTATTTTTTCGAACCGTACAAAGAAGCAGTCAGACGTATGGTATGTATCTACAGAGAACCATGAACCATATACAGTAAATAAAAATAAAGCAGCTTAATTCCGACAATAACGAGTCAACGTTTTTCTAAAAAAATTCGATAAAATATTCCGATAAATGCAATATTTCCTGAGTTATAGATAATATTTTTTACTTATTTCACCATGTGGATTCAGCCTTTGAAATATCGTTAGCCATTCATAAAATCCTCGCGCAACTGAAAAAAGGCAAATAATTCAAACGCGCGCGAGAGCGACGAGCGTATTAACTCGTCGGCAACGCGTTAACGATTACTCCGTTTCGGTATGATAAACACACCGATGAATATCAATTTCGAAAAATGAGCTGCTAATGATCGTTTGCGCACGATGTGCATGTGATCGATTAAAATCGATGTTCGTACGTACGTCATGGGGCAGAAATTATTTTAATATACACATGGAGGGCTTATCTGGACGGTGGTCGCTCGTAAACGTGTTTCACGTGTCAACGAGCAGTTTCGCGTGGAACGATCCGCAATCGGGGAAAATACGGCCAGTTTTCGCGAACGTTTTCCCCTGCGATCGTTTTTCTCCTCTCTATGGCCGACGCCGATACGCGCACCCTCCTGTTACCGTTATTTATTAATCGCGCACCGGAATCTCCGCCCGTGGAAACGTGGAGGAATTTCGTCTCTCCCGTTGCAACCGGAAAGACACGGTCGAATAAAGAATTTTCTGTCCGGCTCGATTCTTCTTTCTCGACAGGGAAACGCGCTGGAATTCTCCGCGGTGTCTCTATCAATTTTAACCCTTTGCGCCCGGAGAAATTCGGGAAAAACCGTGCACCGTGTGCTGAAATTTTTCGCGGTAGAATAATACGTGTTACATACTGAGTATTTTATTATAATAATATATATGACGTCGATTGTTCAGTGGGTTTGGTGACCCGTAGCACACGGTGCACGATTCTTTCATCGTCCCAAAGGGTTGAACTTCTGCATAGTGCCTCTAAAAATTGATATTAAATTGTTTACTTTTTTAGAATCGCGTGGGTGGAGGTTTTATTTTAGAAATATTTTTTATTGTAAGCTATAATGCTTGCTTCAGTGCATTTATCTGCAAGTCGTCCGAATTGAAAGTTCATTAATAGACTGTGGAAGAAGATATCGTTTTATGAGAATGCGATTTTGCATAAAAATTCACGATTTTCGAATTAATCCGTATTGTAATCATTTTTTTTGAGCACGGAATTTTGCAGTCTCGTTAAGTTTTCAAATCGTTTCGAATTAATAGATTCGTATAATGAAAGCAGGACGAGCGTAATTCAGTCGAACGGCTCTCATTAATGTAACCTGATTACAAAGCACACAGCGGTGTTCGTAATT
Organism: Macropis europaea; assembly: GCA_916610135.2. NCBI lineage: Eukaryota > Metazoa > Arthropoda > Insecta > Hymenoptera > Melittidae > Macropis > Macropis europaea. The sequence continues at coordinate 16,269,728 of OU744344.1, read as the reverse complement.
TTTGAGAATTTAATTAGAAGAAAGACAAACTTTCTCAGTAACAACGTGTACGTGGTCATCAGAGAGTCCGGATTTAAATTCAGATTTAAATATCGCGAAACGCGTATGCTGCCTACTCCCTCCTGCACCGAGCAAAGGGAGAGATTAAAGAAAAAAAATATCAAGAGCTCTCCAGGCACGGTGGTAACCATTTTTTTAATGAATTTATTAAAGGATTGTACGATGGAACATGTACGTATGAAAAGTATTAAGTCAGTGTTTGATGTTCATATTTAATTTTAAACAATAGTTGTTGGGTGCAATGGCTCATTGTGTACTTTTGCACCTCAGCCGCACGCAGCGTTCTCCTCATTACCTAAGTAGCCCACAATGAAAGGGTTCAATTAAAGGTTCAGCTCCATTTGGGGTAGTCTTGTATTTTTAACAAATTTAGAGAATAAATAAGATTACTTGCAGGAGCACAGTGAAATATAAATTCAGAGAAAAGTAAGGTGGTTCAGGTTATGTCTGAGTTAGGTGTCAGCTAGCTTTAAGCTAGGTTGGCTTAAGTTAGGAATTATAAATCAAATGATCATGTTGCGAGTGGTCTCAGCTAGATTCACCTCAGACCTCACTTACCTCTGGATTAAATAAAACATTTTCTATTATCCGGAGCATTAATAACCTTCTGATGACATAAAGGGTTAATTATCAAGAGGAACAACTTGTCGACAATTGAGGGGTTTATAACAAAAAACACCCTTGTCAATCTTTGCCTTTTTTCATGGGAGTAAACAAATTCTCTAGTTTCTGTACAATAGAAAAACTGTACCCGATTAACCCTAACGTGGTCACCGGGATACAAGTGTTTAAAAAAAGTTTCTATTAAAATCTCGACAAATCCTTGTAGATCCCCATTATCGGGATCTTCCTACGTCGACTTATCTTTAATAAAAACGGAAGAACAAGTTGGGTGCCCACTTATGGGTTAAACCATGAAGTTGCGCTGTCATCGTAAACTTCGACAGGGGTTGTTTTTCTCATGAATCCCATAATTTGTAGCAGCGTAATACATCGCAAGAAACTTAAAAATGAGCAGCAATACGATCTGCGGGTTCGAGGAACGACAGGTTCCACCTGTGACCCCGAGGTCGGAACAAAGGGGAAATTTTCGGGGTCAAGGCGAGCCCTCGTCGTCGCACGGAGTTGACACAGCGATATCTCGATGGATCGACGCGGAGGCCTGGTCTCTTTAAAGTAGGCCAAAAGAGTGGTCGTTGGTTGCTCCGTTGGAAGTCGCAATCTCGAGATAAAAATCGCCAGGGTGTAGAAGAGAACGCATTGACAGTGAAACGAGGGTTAACGGTGGGAGGGAGACGGGACGATGACGGACGCGTAGGATGGCGGCGAGAGGGAGAAGGACGGAGAGACGGAGGGCGTAAAAGCGGCATTAAATTTAAATTGCTCGTATCCCTGCGCGCCTAAGCGCGAAACTTGAAGAGGCGGCGTCATCAAAAAATGGAAAGACGACGACGTTTCGTCGTAAAAAAGACGGCCGCGATGCGTATCCACCTCTTTTCCCCTTGTGTGAGAGAGATTACACCGCGAAATGTGATTGTGCCTGACTATCAAGCCTCGCACGAGATCGGAATGTAGATTTTATTTCGCCCCTGAGTCGATCTGTCCCTCTTTTATTCTTCTTCATCTTCTTCGCCTACTAGACGGGTCTGGGCTTCCGGTATATGATCTTCTGATGATTCCGAGTACCCTCGGGATGGATATAAAGAATGGAGAAGTATTAAGCGTATTTAATTTCGAATATTTTTCAAGAAGCACTAGTAATGCGTTTTATGAAATATTTAAATGGGGTTGGAGTTGAGGGTGAGTGTGAGTTTGTTGGGTTAGATTTGGTTTCGTTAAGAGTAAATTACAGTGACTCACGAAATAGATGAAGTATTACCCTGCATTTCTTTCTTCGTTAAATACAACTCACTGACTACAAATTGGGGAGATGCAACATCAAACAAATTTGAAGTGTAATGTATTATAGATATTGTAATCTTGCTTGAAACAACAATACCCTGAAGAAGTCTTAAGTGTAATTATTTTGGAGCAACGTATTAATTTGATCAATTTTGTGAGTCACTGTACATCTGGGTTAGGTTGGGTTTGGTTTTATTTACATCTGATTGTTGTGAGCTAGATTTGAGTTACGTTGGGTTTGAATCTGATTTGTGTATGATTTAGTATTTAAGAATGTTTGTCTGGTTTGATGCTGATTCAGGTTGGGTTGGGTTTGATCTGATTTAAACCTGATCTTAGCCTGGATTAGGTTGAGTTTGAGTATGAGTTAGTTCTCATTTAATATTGACTTAAGATTGTTTGATTTAATTCTGACTCAGGTTAAATTGGATTTGCTCTGATTCAAATCTCAACTAAACTTGGTTTAGATTCACTTTGAATTTCAGGTATATTTGATTTAAAATAAAATAAATCTTCACTTAAGCGCAACTTGAATTGGTATTACCACTAACTGAAACTTAAAATTTAAGTTTGTCGACCTCGTGGTCAACAATTTGAACCCTAAATAATTTCTATCTTCCCGTAAAAAATCCATGAAGATGAAACTCTCATACAGTTTCAACGTTAAAGTATTTCGATCGACTTTTACCTATGGCGTAATCATATTTCATCGACGTATCATCTGTTCAAATTTTTTTATCGAATAATATGATAGCCTTCGAATAATATTGTCTTACGCACAGTCAACCTTGAATACCGTCCACCGAATGAACAACTGCTCGTAAATACGTATTCATTGTCGATTCGCAGAAATTTGCATGGCGCGGTACCGTACCAGCTAGTTGCTCTTTACTTTAATTATCGTCGACGTATGCACGTACATAACAGCGGAACGATTGTTTGCGACAGTGATTTTCAACAATTTTTCTCGAGGTTTTGCGTTATGCCGTCTGGATGCTTTGTCGCTGTGAGAGCAATTAACCGATATTTTCCTTCTCTCGTTCTTTTACATTCAATTACACAGTGAATATTGGTTTGCCTTGAAAATTGTTTCGCTTTTTCACATTTAAACGAACACAACTTTTACATGCTATCAATTTATTTAATCAGTAGTAACAAAGATAGGGATCCTCTTCAGTTCCTACAATTGCTGTATCTCCACATTCGGGTAAAGGGGTTAGTGAGAAAAAGCCAGTTTTCAATTTTTAATAGTTCGATAAATATTAAAATCCATCAAAATCGTTTCTTTCAATCGTTCTACATTTTTGAATTTATCATGAACGAATGTAATCGACATGCTATCAATTTATTTAATCAATAGTAACAAAGATAGGGATCCTCTTCAGTTCCTACAATTGCTGTATCTCCACATTCAGGTAAAGGGGTTAGTCAGAAAAAGCCAGTTTTCAATTTTTAATAGTTCGATAAATATTAAAATCCGTCAAAATCGTTTCTTTCAATCGTAGACATTTTTGAATTTATTATGAACGAATGTAATCGACAAAAATATGTCGGTGTTCTGAGATAATATTTTGAAAGCTAAGAGATTGTTTAAAACATTTGTTTCTCTTCAGTTGTTAGTATCAGTTATTATCAGTTCTTACAAAAATTCAGACCATTTGTTCAAACGTAAGATGGTTGCTGAAGATTGTTGCAATTGGTTTGTGAAATATGTAATCTTGTTTGCAGTTTCGTGTATTTTTAAAGTAATTTAGAGTATATTGTTCAGACCTGAAGCGATCATTTAGAGGGAACTTCAATAAATTTTTTTTAAAAAAAAATGTACAAGCAGGGAGTTTAATTAAAATTTCAAGGAACGTAACTAAGGTGTCGTTGTACAGGTGCAAGAAAATAATGTCTGAGAGATTATGTCGCAGTAAAAATCACGATTCTTGCGGTCCCTTCGAAAATAATCGTGATGCGGATCTCGATCGCTGCTTGGTATGCAGACTAGTTTGGGCAAACATCGAAATGTCGTTGAATCGCTCGAAAATTTGGTCGCTTAGGGCTGTTTGCCCTTCTATTCAGCATAAAAATCCACAGCTCCTGCATTTTCGATTGTTTTTTCCTTTTTTGTATTCCGACGTAGAATTTGGAACGTTGCATCCATCGAGTTTCTTCCAGCATCGACTGCGGCAGTGCTTCAAAATACTTAATTTTGGGCATATTTTGCAATCTCATAAATTCAGACACGTTGCGAATAATATCAATTGTAAGATTGAACCCCGAGAACCACAAATTTCTTTTTTAGCACTGCCTTGATCAAACTGCAATTAATTTAAAATTTCAAAAAATTGAAAATATGAATAAATTGACACAGAAAATTGATAAAACATTTGTAGAGCGGAGATCAGGGTGAAATGGCGACTTCGAGGTCAAATAGCCCGCCAAACAGATTTTTTTCCAAATAAAAACCGAACATAATGTATCAGTTCGTCGCATGATAGTATCTATAACAGATATCTGTCTACAAATAGCTCGTCTGACGGCAAAATCTCTGGAAACGTCAGCAGTTTTTCTTGAAAAATGATTTCATCCGATCGCCGTGTCGGAAGAAAGCGAGAAGTCATTTCTATCTTGAAAAAAAAACTATGCCATTTATCTCCACACACACATTTCTCATATGCGAGAGCTGCTGGCACATCTAAAATGCAAACTCCTTTTTTTTATGAAGTACGTGATCTTCAGACTCCTCTAACTTCACCGTTCTCGATAAGAAATATTTGTTACTGCATGTCGCGAGTCTACGAAAATTATTGCAGCGACGCGGAGAACAGTGGTGTACTTCGTCGATTTATAAATATTTCATTCATGGAAATTTCCATGTCGCGTGAACTGAAAAGGTGCAGCGAGTCGATGCTCGTCTTATCGATTCGGAAACAAAAAATTCAAGGATTTTTGTTTAACATACGCTCGAGTTTCATGTGCGACACAAATCAGCATAAATTACTAAGAAATCATATCGATTGTTGCGTGTATCATAGGATAAAATCAATGCAAACTTAGACCAAAAAGTTTGCGAGGGAGTCATGACGTGTGCTATCACTTTCACTGAAAAGTATAGAGTGTCAAGATGTTTCGAGTGCGTCGAGGCGAGGGGAAATCGCTTAATGGCCACAGTATAATTGAATTTGCAACCGAACCCGATCCCAGTCTCCTCTGTGCAGCTTCTGCACTCGTGCAGAGAAAGAGAAGATGACTCGTACGTGTCTTGTCTTCGTTCGATCTTCAGTCGGGTCAAGTCGTTTGCATTTGCTGCCAGTCTGCCTCGAGCTGCCTTTCCATCGGTCACAATCGTCATTGCTTCGAGATATCGCGATATCGAATTGTCACTCGACCCCTCGCATCGGTACAACCATGCTACTTGCCGGTAATTACGCGGTTTAATCGATCACATCCTTTGTCGTTCGTCGATAGACGTTCCTACCTCGAATGGACTTTGATTCAAGTCTGCGTGTCTGGCCTGATCACAATTTAGGTTAGCTCTGTTTCAGGATTGCATTAAGGTTCAGTCACGTTGACGAAGTTTCAGTTAGCCCGATTTAAACGTTCAATGAATTATTTCATTCTCTTATTCATCATTCCTTATGACGTGCAAACTTAATGAGCGCCGCTTAATAAGACCATTCAGTTGATTAATATACCGCGCAGGATGGCAGAGTTTGGCCGTTCAATTCGGTTCTTTCAAATTTGATTCACAAACAAATTACGTCGTCGCATCGAATGTGAGTGTATAATTTAATCAGGCCTTTGATGTACGAACGTGTCCCTTCTTGTTCATTCATTGTTGTTGTTTAAATTCTTTGAAGTGTGACATAAATAGAGTATACATTAAATTACATTTGTACATAGTCTTTGCAGATGAAAGAATTGAAATTAATTATTATGAACGTACACGCGAAATCTAATATGAAATACAAAACAGTACATGAAACTAACTATTCTATCGATCTTTCTATTATATAATACTGTTTATCTAAAACAATAGATCCTTAACTAATAACAGCAGCACTCGTCGAATAATAAGTAAACAATTTTTAACCCCTTGCCTTACGATTTTATTAATCACCAAGTGCGCTGTAGTCAATTGTTTAAGCGTCCCAGTATTCTGATAAAGAAAGAACACACATTAAAACGAAAAAGTTGTTTTTGACAATCCTTTGGCAATCAAAGGAGCTTTGGTAGCTTTCATCACGACTGATAATGAAAGTAAATATTAACATATTTAAATACATGAAAGATGCACATTCTACACGGTAAGTAGTATTAACCTAGTAGTATTAATCTAAAATAAAAAATAAATCCTGTAAAATTTAAAACAGAAAATATGGTTTTATTATAGTTTCATTTCGGTAATTATATTAACCCTAATCAGTCCCTTGTGTTAATTTGCCACATTTCTCTCAGAAAAAATGATGTTGCTCTGCCGTAGGTAGGTAAATTTACCCGAGGTTCCGTGACTTCTATTCTTTTTAACATAAATCATACATTCTTATGCCTGAATGTACAGACATTTAATTTTTTTATTTTCAATATAACAATTTGCTAATTTAACTACTCATTTTTTACCATTGTGTTGTCAATTTGACACCAAGGAACAAATGAAGTTGGAACAATCAGGGCCGAATCAGGATTAACCCTTTACACTCGAAGTCTGTTTCGTCTGATACACATAAGTTACAAATACAAGTGTAAGGAATCTTAACAGGAAGGTTCCTTTTATTTTCAGTGCAGCTGTTTCTGTAGAATACTTTATATAAAATGTGCATTGTAGAATAGATGAAATTGAACACAATTTTTAGGTGTTTATTTATAATAGGAAATTCGAAACGTGAATATTATGGCGCCTTTGAGGCACCATGATATTTACCTTTTGAATTTTCTATTTTGTATAAACGTCTAAAAATTCTGTTCGCGTGCATAAATTCTACGATGTATACACTTTACAAGAATTCTACTATTAAACCAAATGCAGTTACAATAAAATACATTCTCTTGTTAAAGTCAATTTCTGTCGTTTCTGAGTGATGTATATTACATTTCTAAAGACTTCGAGCGCAGAGGGTTAAAATAAATAATAATTGAGTCTTAAAACGTATATTTGCATAAACATCCGCAGTATCCTCATAAGAATAAGAAAAAGGGTTGATCAGGTGTCCGTCGTTGTTCGAGAACTCGAGTCGCCTCTAGTCTATCGCTGGCGTTCGCCGCACCGGTGGTGGGGATGGCGCGTCAAAAGGGCTCGTGGTGGGGGCAAGGCAGTGTCGCGCGCTATAGCGTGGTGTCAGTGAGCAGCGAGCTCTCGTCGCGTCGACATCGTCTCGTCACGGAGCTCCCGAGAACGAGCGCACCACGTGCTTCTTCGTCGCGTAACTTTCTCCCGATCCGTTCGCGAAAAATCGTCCACAGGTGCATCAGTGCGTGATCATCGAAAAAACCGGATTGCAATTGAGCCGCGATCGAAAACAGCCTTGCTCCCGCCCGTCTCTCCCGTAGGTTTCACTTTATCGCTTTTACTTGCATTGCATCTCGCAGCTCAGAATTTCATCCCCGCTTTGGTCAGTCGTCGCCACAAAACGGCGGCGATAATGCTTATCGTAGTGAAACGAGAATTACGGACGTGCCATCGGCGCCAAGGAATTCCATGAGTTTAATCTCTCGGTCACACTCGCTCGTTTTATCGTCTCCCGTTTATTATTAGGCTACTCGTTATAATTGCTATTCAGTGGACGGTCGTGATAGAGTGTTAAAAAAGATCTGGAGGTGTGTAATCGCCATTAGCAGCAGACGCTGATAACTTAAATAGTTTTTTCGTGTCTCTGGGAGTACCGATTACTATTCCAATGCCGAGTGTTATATAATTAAAGAAGAATTGATATCTATTAAAATACATGAAAATTCAGAAGCCTGTATTATTAGACGATTGTTCACCGTGATGATTGTAATATATCTGTCAACGATATTTAAATTTAAATGACAGCTGAATGTACACTGAAGAGGCTAACGTAATTGAAGAAATGAACTGTTTGTTCTTTGAATGTTAAAAAATGTACTTTTTTTTATACTTCTCACGTTATTAAACGTGTATCTTTCAGGTGCTCGTATATTCGTCCACTTATCAATGATCATGTAACAACAGTGTACGCATACTCCAATATAAGATAAGCTTCCACTTTTTTTTATGGCAAGCTTTTCGCGCACGTGATGGTGAAGTTAGGACCACGTGTCAAAGAGACACTGACAGAGTGGTTTTCTTTCGTAATGATAGTAATTGTTTGTGCGTCGTGATAAGGCATGCGCCAGTACGTTCTTCAGGAACGAAGAGCAAACTCCCGCGTCGCGAGTTCGTCTCCGTGTGTATATAAAACGTTAGAACAGGAAGATAAAAATCTTAACGACCGCGGGAGATCGTATCGCGGCACCGATGAATACGCCGAACAGCATTTCCTCAATAATTCGTGAATCGCTGAATATTTTGCGAGCAATCTTCCACCGATCGTGTAGACAATGAAATTAGCGGAGCAGCTCCGACCGAAGTCGATTCGTTTTGTGTGTATTTGGATGATACGTCTGTTTGCTTTGTCGAAACAGTAGTTGATGGTGATTTTAGGGAGGGTTTTTAGGTAGCCCGACTTTATGATCGTCGATAGCGAGGCTTTCCGCAGTATTATCTCGTTCTGAGTGTGTAAATTGATTGGCACGTATTTGCTGATTGCGTGTACAAGTTTGGGATACATTCAGCCAAAAATGGTGTTCATATTTGATGTGCATTCAGAGTATAAATTGCCTGCAAATTTGGTACAAGTTCTGATTGGAGTATATACAAAAATTTTTGGTATAAATTGAGTATAACTTTGAGCGCAAATTCGGTGCAACGTAGAGTACACAATAGCTGGTGATTCGATAAAAGTTAAAAATGCAAACTCCGTGCATTAATTTAATGAAAATTCAAGCGTGGATTCGGTGTAAATTTCCTGCAAGCTCGAGTATAAATATGAACACAAATGCAGGATACATTCTACTAAATATCACGTTAATATTTACACATTAATTCGAATATAAGTACCGTTACGATATAAATGAAATTTTATACGACACACACTTGAGCGTAAACTGCACACAAATTTACCTCGAATTCATCACAATTACACCCAAATATTCAAATACAGTTCCACCCTAAATTCCGCAGAATTTCATTGTAAATTGAACAGGAAACTTCCTGTAAATTCTATCCGAATTCGGCTTAATTTCCAGCGCACCTTGGACTATAAATTCGGTACATATTTGAGTACAATTTAGTAGCAGCTTCACTTCGGATTCGATTATAAATTCCCCTGCAAGCTGTGTGTGCACGCGTGTGCGCTCTCTACAAACCTGCGGATTCGAGTACACGTTCGTTTACGTGAACTCGTTATGAATTCGGTGCACAGGCGCATTGAAAAATCCGGCGACCGTAACATATTTAGCGAAACTTCAAGTGCAAGCACGGGCACGCTCGACTTCAATTGTTCGTATCGAGTTTCTCTATTTTGAGACACGGCGTCGAGCGTCGTAATAGAGCATCATAGAGCGGTGCATCACGAGTTGCATAATGTCCCGATGGAACGACACGGTGCATCGTCGAAGGAACGCGTGAAAGTCGCTCCGCGCTCGGCCCGGTGTTCAACGACACGCTGAAAAAGTTTCCAAAGGTCGAGATAATAAGACGACCGTTCAAACGGCTCAAATCACAGAGCTTTTTCTTTCTATTGCTTGTCAGCTGTCGGAAATACCCTTTTACAGCCGCGTGGGCGGTTATGGTTGTTCATGAACTCACACGGAAGCTGTTACGCATATTCGGGATTGATTTACGAGCGAATAAATTCCTTGGCCTTCGATTTGGTCGAGAAAATCTTCTGGGAGGTTCTGCTCCATTATTGATGTATTTCTATCGATTTTTCTTTATCGTAATTAGAATTTGTTAGGGAGCATCGTGGATACAGATACGTGTGGTTTAATTTAGTAAGATATACTGTCGAGTTTATGCTTCAAATTTGTGTAATAATTGTTTTGAATTTTAGTAGGGAATTTGTACGTTTCGCTGTAATTTTATTATAGAATGTGGGACACGCGAAATTATGTTCAGAAATTAATGAACATTTCAGTCCATTTTTGTCAATTTCATGCAATCGGGTGAATAAAGTACAAAGTAGAAGAAATTTGTTTCGATATTTATGATTTTCGGAAATTCACATTTCAGTCTGACAGTACTCTGAAAAAATAAATTAATATTCGTAAGGAATTTATAAATTGCAGCAGATTAATGAGAAAAATATTCATAGACGTCTGCAATTGTGCAGTAACCAGCCATAAGCTGTTCCGAATCTGACCTCGAGTGCAATAAACGTTGATAGACAAACAATTGATAATAACAAACAGCGTAATGACAGGAAGAACGAATAGAAATGCAATAGCAACGATCGTAACACTGCACGCACACCAGCAGCCGTAAAGTCGATCGACGGTGCATGAGAATAATCATAGGGCTTATCAAGCGTTCTAGCAACAATCAGGCTCGAAAATAAATTCAGTCGCCGCGTTCGCGAAAATTATTATAGGAGTGACAGAAGCAGGGTTTTCAAGGTCGTTCTCATTCGCAGACCGAAAACTCGAACGAGTGCTCGTGAAAATAGAAGCATAGCTCGAGAATAGTTCCAGCTGGCTGTAATCCTGATCAACATCGTCGTCAGACTATTCATCACCACGTGACAGGTACTGTCAAATTTTTAAAAAATTTGTTTAACGCCCCGCTGACATTGAATGAAATTTTTTTCTTACGCCTTAACTATCTTTTTCATCGACTTTCTGAGTGTTATTCTTCGTCGAGTTTGAAAGAGTTGTTTCCCGTGTTTGTGGAATATATTTTTTTGTGTTTGTAAAGAGAGTGAAAGCAGCGAATTTTATCGGCTGATTCGAGTAAAATCGCATGATCGATTCGCTTTTTCTGCTCTGTCATGCTTTAAGGTTCCTTGTAATTATTGTTTTCTTGAGTTATGATTTGGAGCGCGTCTTTTGGAGTGATCCCGAAATCGATTAATTATATCGAATTATAACTGCTAAATTAAGTTCGTTTGTTAAACCGAGTCTCTTTAATTTATTCAGTGTTTTTTTAAATATGATTCAGTTAGAATCCACATGACAATTTTCTTTAGTTTTCTCAGGCTATTGTCCTACTCAAATTTTTTTTATTTCTGTATAAATCAAGTTACTCTAAAGATTTTATGATATTCAATAAAAATTGACACTCGTATGTCAAATACACATTTGTAAGTTTTAATATGTATACACTTTACTTAGTAAGAACGCGTATCATCTTATAAAAATGTTCGAACGTCTTCTTTATTCTTCCTGTCCTGGAGAATGCATATTGTTTAAACAACTCAGTACCTCATAAATTCTACGAAACCATCAATTCGCCTTTGAATCTTTTTTCGTCGATATCGAGCGAAATTGTTGGTCGACCATCGACGTTCGAGAGTCAAAGTTGCTTCAATTAGACCCCTTTGTCGCATCAGCGAACTGTGGACAATTATTCGGCTCGTTAATTACTTGCCATTAACAAGTTTCAAGCACCGAGCCAAGGCCTTTCGTTTGCTTCCTCCAACTTCAATCATGTCCTTCTCCTTCTTTTTTTTTCCTTCGTCTTCTTCTTTCCTTTGAGCCGCCCTCTCTCGCGTTTCGTTCGAGTGGATTTCACTTCGAAACTCTTGCTGCCAAAAGTTGTTTAAAAACTTCACGAAAACTTTCAACTTATTCAGAGTTGAAAAAAAAATGAAAATTCATATAAATGATTGAGAATCAGGGTTAACCCTTTCAGATCTGAGAATTTAAAAAGAGAGGGTACCCTGTGCTGCAATTTTCCGCGGTAGAACACATGTTAACCCTTTGACTATTAGTTCCTATAGGCGCTTGACAAAGCTGCTCACCGTGTACTGTCAACGCCTATGGGCGTTCAGTGCATCGGCTCTCTATGTACTATCGTAGCTCGGCCGCACGCAGCATTCGCCCCGTTTCCAAGTAGCCCTCAGTCAAAGGGTTAAACCGAATGTTTCATTCTAATAATATGTATGACGTCGATTGTTCAGTTGTTTTAGTGCGTTAAAACTGCAGAATATGTAACGAAACGTACATATGCTAATAAAATAAGCTGAGATGATAATTTATCCGAATGCATTGGTTTATAGCGTACCATAAACAGCTGTAACACACGATTAACGATTTTCTGGAACGCATGCATGCGTTTATCGTCCTCAAAGGGTTAAACAGATACAAATTTGCAGCTGCGCGTATTGTACGTTCGACAATATAAAAATCGACATAATTGATTCGCTGGCGGGAGTTTAACGGAGAAAAGAATTCGCGAAGTGTTTAGCTTTGCGAAAATTTCACGCGATACGCGAAAACGATCCTGAAGGAAATTTGAGGGTGTGCGGAGGAAGGGACGGGAGGATAAAAATTTTACTATGCGATCGAAGGTTCGATTGTCGCGGGTCGAAAGAAATTTGCCGATATTGCGATAATAAAGGCGATACGCGTGCAGTTCGAGATTAAAGGAAACGCGAGAGAAAGGGCGATTCTCATGTAACTACCGTGAAACTGCGATCAGGATCGAATTTCTTCGAGCTCTCGATTGCAACCGGATGCGGATGCATCTCCCTGCGAAATAATTAAATTAAAAAACGAAGCGGATGGAAGGAAATACTGGCGAAATGAAAACTCTTTATAGCGAGATCTAAATATTAAACAAAAAATAATATGAGACTTATTGTTAGTTAACTTTACGAAGGAGCATCATTCTTTAATGTTCGTTCGATAGTTCTTTGAATTCAGTTCTCTGTGCAATTATTTTACACATTTTGGGATAAATGAAATTTATATATATTTCCGTAATATACATTTTAACGATCATAAAACGTTATGAAACTGAAGAAAATGTTAATAAACATGAGGGAATAATGCAATTCCACCTTTTCACTATTTACAGTACAATTACATTTGAAGGGGATGTCTAAAAATTATTGGCGTTCCTGCACATAAGTTTTATTCAATCAGACAATTAATCTTCATTATGCTTTTAGAAAAATGTACATTACAGGGATAGTATAAAATTGCATGCAACGTGCTAAAGTCCTTAACTTTTCAATAAATTAACATTCCTGTAGAGACTTATTTGAACGTTTAAACAATTTTTATCGATCCCTTTTTTTTTAATTTGACTCGTCCCTTCACGAAATAAAGTTGTTTGGTAGCTGGCAAATTGGATTCGAGTTCCCTATTGTTATACATTGTTTCGTGGTTCATGTGCTCGTCTTAATATCACCGTGGGCGGACGAGATAAAGGCCAATCAAGAGCGATACGAGTGTTACACGAAACTGAGACATATTGCTGCTTATACGAGACTGTAATCGAGACTGAATACGCGTGGGACTGATGCGATCACGTAAAAACGCTCATAAAGTTAGCGGACAACTTTTTCCAGCGAAATTGACTCCTTAAACAATTGAAGGATCACGCACAGGATGTTTTTGACACGTTCATTTATTCTCTGGAGCCTCAAACAAATTCAGACAGACGTCACTTTAATTCTCAAGCGTGAAAGTAAAAGTATTTCTTGTCCTTATTTATTAACAAGTTGATTGTTGCAATAGAAACAGACATACGTAGTCAGACGCGATATAATGGAATGTTTTAAACATAAATCGTGGAGGAGAAAAATATTTTATTATTTGAACGTACAGGAATTGCCTTTTATCATTATTACAATATTAATGCTGTTCAATATTTTGCAAAAGTTACTAATCATTTAAATGAATACAATATAGGCAGTCAACGTGCTCTTCTGTACATAAATGTAATGGATTTGGAGTTAATTATACATTAGCTCGGTGTAATGGCAGTGAGTCGCTAAAAAATTCAACCTTATCGCAATATAAATTAGCGGAATTGAATAACTCAGTAATGGGATTTGAATGTCTGAGTGTCTGAAAAGAGGAAACTTTCTGACTTTTATAAGGAGCATTCAAATTCAATTTATGTAGGAGTGGACCACTCTTAATGTCGTCGTTAAATAATTTTTGTATAAAAAGCAACACAAAAAAAAGGCTTCTATTTTGTAAGATATATATTCTAAGTTGTAATAGAATTCCGTAATAGTGTTTCGAGAGGCATATATTTAGCAAATTTCAAAAATGTAGTGTCACAGAGAAAATTTATTAGTAACTAAAATGACTTGTGTGTTATAGAACAATATTTTATATAATAGCAATAAAGTTTAAAATGAAAATAAAATTTTACTCCCGTGTCAAATAAAAGTGACCCTTTTATTTATCACAGTTCTTCTTTCTATGTAACTCCGCATTTGTGATGCTATTATCATATATACTACGTAGAATTCTCTGCCACTCCTCTAGTTTACAGAAATCAGTTTTACCTCGATTCTGCTCTCCAGAATAATCTCAATCATAAGAGGAAAGTCCACCAACCTTGAACTTCGTTTCTTAAAATTACCGAAGCATTACAAACTATTTAATGATGCTTGATAGTCCGCAAATACTTCCATATCAAGGCGATAACTCTTACATGCAGTTGATGCGACCTTGAAGAGCTGATAAAAGGAAAACTGAAGCCATAAATTCCAACGCGGCATAGGTCCGTGCAATGTTTATCTTCTTTAATTCTCCATTCATCTTCCCTTATTCTCTTATTCTTATGAATATTATTATGAATATTATTTATACATACATTTTTTAGTTTTCTTAAATGTCACTCGATAGATCTGTCGTGCAACAGTCGTACCAATGACTCACAAAACTATCAAACGACGAAGTCATACTGTTTCAGAATGCACGACATCGATAGTAATTTGAAGTAGGTTGAATTTGAGTCTCGGTCGAAGGGGCAGAAGCCGAATTTCAGACCCAGTTTCGCTCGAGGAAGTCGAAGAAAGCTGAGACGCGCGGGAGACAATGGGCAGAGGAGAAAAGAACAGCCGAGGGGCGAGATTGCTCGCAAGAACATAATGAAAAACGGACGAACAGGGAGTCGTTGAGGGTGTGTAAAGAGGACGGTCGGTGCTCGGGACCCGATCCACCGAGGATACAATTTCTCCTCAAACGAATCGATTGATATTAGATGTTTTATTCAGGACAAAAGGCTTCGAAGCGCGGGACGAAGTTACGGTTCATTTCGCCGCGTAAAACCGCTTAACCGTCGCCGGCCGACGTCTCGCAAATCTCAATTGAAAATATCCCGGAAAGTTTCACGGTGAAACAGTTTCTCCTTAAGAGGATAACGAACTTTCCTCCTTCCGCGAGGGCATTAAGTCTTTGTACGCGTGTTTCGTTTTTATTCGCGACTCACCCGCGCCACGGTTTATCTTACGCGGTTAAACCACTTTGATGCATTCAAAAATACCGCGTTTTCGAATATTTATTTCTGAGTGACGGAAACACTTTTTTCGATACAAATTTTTTTAGTAAAGACAGAGACATGTATGAATAATACATCATATTGATTTCCAATTTCTATTAGCAAAAGTAGCACATCTTTTAGACTACGGCAGAAAATGAACACAGCTTCAGACTATATCTCCCTTAACACGTCGACTGCCACAGTGTATTTGTTGAAAATGGTCAAGTTTCTAAATTTCTATACAAAGAAAATATAATCTCAAATTAACATCTTCTTAATCAAGAATATTATGAATATCCTTAATTCTTTTATTGGTACTATTAAATGTTATTAAATAAATTTATGAATACTAGAAATGATGAAATAAATAATAACTAAATTTAAGTGTCACCCATATATAATAATAGCAGCAATTTTAATAACTATTAGATGTGATCATAAGTATTCGCATACGTTATTCCCAATCAAGTAAATAATGATTAAATCTACATGTCATACATGGATTCGCCCCTAACCCTTTGACTGTGAGTTACTGGGAAACGAGGCGAACGCTGCGTGCGGCCGAATTGCAATAGCACGTAGCACGCCATTACACTGAACGCCCATGGGCGTCCACAGCACACGGTGTACGTCTTTGTCAACCGCCTACAGCAGTTAAAGGAGTAAAAAAGGGAATTTACTCCTGTATGAATTTCACGTAAATTCTGTGTCATTCGTATGAACTGTTAATTATTTGTTCACACCTTCCACGAGGTCGCGTTGTCAAATTTTATATAACAGGCTGTTTAAAAAATAAATGGATAATTTTGACGGCTCTAGGATCATGCAGGAGCGTTAACAATTATTATTAATATTAATATTAACATTGAAGTACCTCGACAATCGGCAGAATACGTATACCAAAGCTATAAAGTATCTGCTCGAGGAGTCTGTTTATTATCTCCTCGGTTTTCATAGTGGAAAAGGGGTTAAACTCGGCGAAACGATTGCTGGTTCGGTTGCCGAATTTCCGGGGGCACGGAAATAAATCGAAAGCGAAGTCGAAACTATTCTCCTTATCGCGGAGCAGAGCCGCGCCGAGCCGAGCCGAGAGAGCACTTTAATCTTCCGTTCTTTTTCCTTCCGTCTTTTCATCGAGTTTCCTCGCATATTTTCGACGCCCGGCTGTGTGTATTAAGGCTGTTCATCTCAATATTGGAAAACTTGCCGGAATAAACGAAGTTCTCCGGCGTGGCAGGGTTTTTTCGCGAAACAGGAATTCCCTCGTCAAATTGCGAACAGAAGGGAAGAAGACTGCGTTCGTTTCTTTTCACCAACTTCGACACACTTTTTCCCTGTCCCTTCTCTCGTTCTTCTTCTTCTTCTTCTTCTTATTCCTCTTCTTTCTTCTGTTTCATTCGGTTAGAGTTTCGAAGACGATAGAGCATCCCGTGACACACAATGCTGCGTGCACACGCTTTGTTTCCCGTTCGATAGAAATCTTATCGGGGAAAATGCGTTCCCATTTGCGAATTCGTTGCGAAACGTGTGGCAATTCCGCCGACCCGACTCGAGCAGACTCTTCTTCGTTCAACATTCTTCACTCTTCTTCGCGAGAGCCTTGATCATTTCGGAAATTTTATATCGGTGCTCGTGAAATATGGAAAAACGAAGCGCAATTAACACGTTGAACGCCGCGGCGGTCACCGGTGACCGACACCTCAAATTTAATTTAATGTAATAATTATACATTGTCACAAAATTCTGAGCAAACTTCACACTGAAACAATAATGTAGGAACAGAAGAACACGACTGAGTACTCAGATTTTTTTTTCTTTATGATTTATATAAAAAATAGTAAATTATATCGTGTCTGATTAGGTACGGCCGTTTTCACTGTGGCGTTCAACGTGTTAATACGATACAGACTACATATTGTAGAAAGACGTGAAAACATAATACAGTAGGACCTCGATTATCCATTCTGGAATTAATAAGAGTACGGATTACACTGTAATTATATTTCGCAGAAGAATAATAGTTTAATTTTAGAATGTGAAATACACAGTGGTGCAGAATTAAGAACACAGTGGGATTAATGAGGATTTTAGCTTGCAGCTGACGTAGAATGACCAACTTACGGTGAGCAGGGTTCGGATGATCGAGGTTCAACCCCATGATCAACCCCAAAAAATCTAATTTATTACTTTAAAAATTGTCAATGTATAGATTGAAACATACGGTTGAAAAATACAATGTGGGCTGCTCATCACTGACATAGATAGGTTAAATAAAATGTTAATATTAAAAATGGTTTGAGTAACTCTATATTTTTGTAATAGAGATGGTCTCACGATTGGATCTTCAGAAAATCGATGAATCTTTTCTTAAATAATAAAATTCTCGTCATTAGGATTTCGTAGAATTTAACTCGACCGCGTGGGCCACTGTGCAGCGTTTAGGGTGAATTTGTCACTAGTCTAATGGGTGTGAAGTGAAAGTGTCTGAAACAAACAAATTTATTCTATTTCTCTTTTCACAAAGAATCACCCAGTCGTCTCTGCACCACGATTTACAGGACACCCTGTACATTAAAGCTCCTTCAAATACACTCCTACCCGCTGACATGTTAATTTAGCACACTATTTCATTTCCTTCTGCTCAAATTTTTCCATGTCCCGATACGATTCACGATTTACGAGGCAATAAAGGGTTTAATAAGATGCAGACGTGAAAGAAATGGTTCGCAGATACGCTTCTTCATTTTTACTGTTTCTTCTGCGTTTCTTCTTCTTTCTTTCCGTCGGCTACACCGCGTCGCCCACGCGGATTACACACGGAAGTCAGGTGTTATTAACATCGGCTGCCAGGTGGACGAGATAAGAGTTAATCGGCGGGACGTGGGTTCTTTATCAGACGGTAAACGGAGACGCGACCGCTCACCTGAGCAGACGCGCCATTGTCACGTAAAACTGTCGTCCATCTTCTCCTCTCCTCTGTCCGAATGTATTTATTCAAACTCATTTCGTACTTTCTATCTTCTTTCCAGCTACTTCGCCTGAAATACCACTGCTGCTCGGTGTATCAGGTTGTTTCAGAAGCAGTGTCGCTTTCAGTTGTATGTGACACACGTCGGACGAATAAACATTGTACAAAGACGAATATACACGGTGTACCGTAATATGTGGATTTAGCACACATAGCAAATAAAAAAGTTTATATAAACGTTTCCGTCTTCCAGTAATTCTTCTGACAATTTTAGCAGCAGATAACGTTGACATACTCCGGCAGCGTATTAAACAGGGTCAATGATAAGGCGCCTAGAGCATAAGGTAGTCGCTTCGAGCAATTTCTCTGAAGACAGGTGAACAACAGGTGCAACACAAAAACGATTGTAACTCGAAAACAAGGTCAGATAGGAGAAATTGTTTATATGAACTGTTTTCTATTAATTATGTGCGCTGAATCCATCACTCAAGTTGTACCCACGTATTATGGCGCATTCTGTATCATACAGTTTCATTCGATAGATTTGACTGTACTTATGGCAGAATATAGCAGATTTACATTACGAATTTCCGATGGAAATGGAAAGAGGACTGTAGTTCGTCACTTCCTGAAACACTTACGAATCCAGCCTCTTTTTCGTTCTCCGCAAAATCTGTTCGTCTGCTTTCTGGCGAATTGCTTTTCTTTCTCGGGGGTTGGCGACTTGTCCGTCTTAATATTCTGGCGAGGACCTAATCAAGGGGATGCGGTTTTATCCGCAGGAGAACGGAAATAGACGAGGTATTCGAGGACGCAATCGTACGGGGTGAATACGTGCTCGACGTCGCTGGAATGGCGTGCGAACAATAAATTTATTTCACGTGGCGTCGATGCGAAGGAAAACGAGCGCGACGATTTCGTCCGGTTAACCCTCGACCCCTCCGTGTCAAATGTTTCTTGGAATTCTGTTTCAACGACCTGCCGTTATGTCTGTTGCGTCCACAGCTCCCGATTAACCGAACGGAACGAGAAATTCCGAATTATGCTCTACCTGAAGGATTCTGATACTGAGCTTTCTGCTGCATTGACAATTAATAGAGATTTTACTGAATCCTTTGAGTGTGGAATACTTTGAAGGTAGACACTTTCTGTGGATGTAACATTATTGTCACACTGCATATCGTGTCGCAGTTTAGATTTTTTATAAATGAATAATTAATTGAATCGGTGAGTTCAAGAACAGTGCAAGTCCAAAATTAGCTATTTTCAGACAATCTCAGAACTAAATGTAAAATGTATGGAACTGTATGTTGGGACCAATAACAGTGCAAAAAGTACCCTATACTCATGTTGCAGTAGTGTAAAATGATATAATGAGTGCAAAAACAGTATGTCATGGATTTGTGCTGTTTCAACAATCTGTTTAACAATCATTTTCATGGAATAATTTCTACTTCGTTTAAAGCAAGTTAATAAACGTTTTTTTTCAGTATTATGTTATTTTTTAAATTTCCTGACTAAACAGTGACTCGAGTTAAAAAGCAGTACAAGTCCAATGGTTTTATTTTAATTATTGAAAATTAATTAACAAAATTTAACCATAGATGGACATACATGAACGTTCATCTGAGTTAGAATAACCGTTGTTAAATTGGAACATCACTATAAAATCAATGGTGTTGATGATACACGAAAAGTGACACTTATCTTTCAAATATCTCAGAATTTGGTTTTTGGACTTGTACTGTTCTACAACTCACCGATTCAATTATAAATGGACTTTCGATGATTGAAGTTGCAATGGGAATTATAAGATAATAGGTGTATCCTGAATTGGGTTAATTTTTCTCTCTCGCTTGGAAAAGCGAAGATCATTTCAATAGACATTTTTCGTACCTCTTTACAACTACTATAACCTCCTAAATTCCTCGGTCTTTTCATTGATATTCGAACGAAACGAATAGACAAGCGAATTATTCAAATAATTATGCTCCCCCCGTAACAGAAAGGATGCGATTAAAAATTTTGATTTTCCAAGGCCTCCGTATTATCGTCACCGGTTTATCGTGCACTCGTTTTATCGACGTTCTTAATGCGACAATAAAATCGCCAAGACGCAGCGTTTAATCGAGACACAGTCTGTTGCACCGCATCGCGATAAGACACATAAATTTTACGATCCTACGCCGACAAGGAACACTTTCCCCGCGCGACAGATACTCAGAGAAATATTCTAACTCCCGGGAGTTAATTTAATCTGCCCGAAGATTCGCAGAATTTCGGCGATGCTGTAACACACGTTTCCGTGACGCGTTTCGGAGAGACGGAGAAATAAAGACGTAACCGTATTGATAAGTTGGAAAAACAGTGTTACAGAATTTTGTTTGTACGTTTCCATCACAAACATACGCTCGATTAATCGGCACTGCGAAGGAACGTTTACATAAGAAAGAAGATAATCGTAAATGACATGCAAACAAAGCTTGTTAATCAACGACACTCTGATAAACATTAAAAATCTTTTGAACCGAGTGCAAGTATGTTTTTGCCAGATGTTCGAGGGCACACGTGTCTTGATATTTTTTTTTTACTTGATTTTTATGAACATTACTGCTCAAAACTTTACGTATAATTACTCCGTTTGTATTCCACGCTTAAATACAAGCTGCTGGGTCTAATATTTCAACATATTTCAGTGATGGCCACAGGAGCTGGGGATTTCCCCCACTCTAGGTCCATTCCCCTCGTACAGGCTGTGATCAGGGATGACTGTCGACCGAGGGGAAACGGGGAGGGAACTGAAATGAGGGGAATGGACCTAGAGTGGGGGAAGGCCACAACTCCGGTGGCTGTCACTGGCATATTTTATTGCTTGCATATTTTTTTACACGATTTTAGTGTTGTAAAAATACACAGCTTCCCGTCAGCAGCAAGTAATCAATTTTTATGATGCCTAATACTACTAATGTTTCTTTATGGTATTAGAACTCTGTGACTTCGAGGTTCGGGTCTGTTCACGTTAAAATACTTTATAACATTTTACAAACTAAACTGCTATTTTCTGTGCATATTCTGTATCTCTGGGTTCGGTATAAAGACTCGAAAAGTCAGCAGTTTCGTTTGTCGAGACACAGAGTAAAGTTACGGTCACGAGAGAAGAAATACACACTACCATTTAAAAGCATATACCCACCTATGTACATATGTACATTTTGCTGTATTATTACGACATATGTTTCCTATTTTCTCTAAAAAACAGACCTCTTTTCAACTGCTTCTGCAATATTTATTTGATATAGCCAATAAATGTTGCTTTCCCCATATTCGCTGTAACGATGGGTGAGCAAATACTTTTGAGTGGCAATTATCGCAAGAATTTCAATATTTTTGTGTCTACGTGTCTAAAACAGGAGAAATAAAGCATCGACGTTGCAAGTAGAGTAAAAATTTCAGAATATTTTTCTCAGTAGCACGGGTGCCAAAACTTTTGGCCGGTAGTCTGTGCGATCGTTTGGACATTGTTTTGCGACGCATCGGTTCTGTTATCTTATCGAGCGAATTCGTCGTGGGAATATAATGTCGCGTGAAACGCGGATCGTTTTATCGACGCGTTTATCAGTTTAAGGAACGCCGGTGCAAGAAACTCGTTGGCTTTTTCTCGATCACCTTTCACTCGGTCGCCGTCCGTCAGATCGGAAAATCTCCTACGAAACTGTCGCTGAAAGCTGTAACCTCGTTGCGCGGCGAGGAAAAAGGAAAAGTGGAAGTCATGTTTCGGTCGGTGATACCGAACGACGGATAACAGAGTTTTCTGGACGACGAAGAACCTTTGGACGATCCACCCTGTGCGATCGAAGTCCTTTTGGACTTGAATAAATTATTTTGAACGGGTGGAAGAATCGATTTTCTTCTTCAGATCGTTTCGAATGGGAGCTTATTCTTTTTTTAAGTGGATTTAAGGGGATTATTGTATGATCTCTAGGGTTTGCAGGATTGATCAATTGATTAGATTAGGATTTCGGTAGACAGGAAAGGTGAATTTTCTCTTTTTATTTTTTAATAGAAGCACTGGAGATATTCTAAACTTTCTAAGGTTAATTAATTGAATTGTGTTAATTTCTCTCTTTTGCTTGGAAAAGCGAAAATTTCGCTGAACAGAAAAAATTAATTTGTTTCGGTAGATTGTGTGCAATGAAAATTTTTTATTTTTCCGGAGTGTCAGTTAAAATTGAAAATTATTTTACCTGTGTTTGCTACGTTATTATTTCAATGTTAATGTTGTTCATAATTTTGGAGAATTAGTAGAATTTTTCAGTTAAAAACTCGAGATACAGCTGTCGGATAAAAATGCAACTTATAAATGTTAAAAAAGCCAGTCTTAGAATTAAATAATTAAATATGTACAAGCAATATAACTATCGACACGAGCCCAGTCTTTTAGAACAGATCTGGATTACCTGTTCAAAATTCCAAATCAAATTATCACGTACCAGCTGAATAAATTAGGTCAATTTTAAATTCTACAGTACCAGTTCGGTTTTTTACGTGTGAAATATTTTGCTCGCGATTAAAATTGAATACTCAAAGGACCCACTATATTTCAACTAAATTAACACACAGGAGTCCCTTTAACAAAGTACAAGAATAATTGGCGAACGATTGTCGCACATGTTGCAAGTCGCGACGGAAGGAAGTTAAATAACGATGGAAACGACTTGTCGTCAAATTGCAAGCGACAATAAGATTACGCGAATTTCCGTTGCAAAATAGACGGAGGAGGTACGCCGCGACACGGTGCATTCGTGAAAATAGTCGTTCGAATCATCGAAACACGTAGTCATCGTTTGTTGGACTCGGTAACTTGGAACACGATCGAGTGTCTCGTCATTCTTGGCACGTTTCTCGCCAATGTTTAGCAAGGATGATGTTTTATCAAGACTACTGTTTTTTTTCCACGCAGACGTACTGATAACCGTCTCCCCACTTTTCTGCGTTTGCTCTGGCGATAAAGCTTCCCGCGACTGGGACAAAAATAAACTTTTTCATCCACCATTGTCTCTTAATCAGTGCCTGTGGAATGTTCGATCTAATTTTATATTGGAAAAAAACCAAAGTGAATATTTGAATTATATTATTCTTTATAAGGCGAGTTTTTGATCATTTTTAAACGTGAATATTTGGAACGTAAAGAATATTCTATATCCTACGAGTTAGGGTTTCGATTCAATTTTGTTCTCTTTCTGACCTTGCAAAAGTGTAATAGAAAACATTGTTGCAATAAGTGGACCGAATTTCGAAGAGCTTAAAATTTAACTCTGTCTTGTTGGATAGATTCAGCGAAACATGTTCAATTATTTCTTCCCTTTTAAGAATGGTTGTATTGGACTACAATTAAACATATTTCACCTAATAATCATACAACCATAATTTCACAAATTTTTGACATGTATGTCATAGGGTTTATCCCATTGAAAAAGAATGAATAATTCATGTATCGTTTTATTCGAGGGATGTCTGTACTTTTTAAGTAGAATGACTCCTTTCTTGGTTGTACCATCAATCACGAGACACCCTGTACTGCTCCATTCCATGTGCAGAACTACACTACCTGCCATAAATTTGAATTCACTACATGAATTGAAAAAGCAGGATCTTTTAAGAAAAAAAGAACGCCTTTAAAATAAACGCACTTAAACTAAAATATATTCTGGTTCAAATCTGGTATATTAACGATGGGTCAGTCTAAAATTTATCAGGACATTCGACCTCGTTAGAAATCATCAAATAATTCGGTAGTGCATACAACTTCGATTATCAGCGAATACTTGTCGATATTCTGTACCAAAACATTTGTATAACCATTTTCATTATAGTATGGGGAATAAACAATTTTCTAAATATTTTTTATATTCTCCAGATGTCATTTTCTGTACCACAGAGCCTAAGAACGATTTCAATCGTTTCGAAAAATCTGTTGAACGTTCATTCGTATGATCAGCTTCATCAGGCTTCGTCAGTTAATTCCCCCGATCAGAGACAAAGAGATTTCCGTAGAAATTCTGGGAGTTCATCGATTGTTCGGAATCGACTCGGAGGCCCCAGCGACTTCTCTCCTTTTTTCCCATTTTTCTCGGGAGATCAGGAAGAGGCTCCACCGTGTTGACATCGAGTAAACTTTCTTGGCTCGATGCTCGGTTTTCTGAAAGCGATCGGCCGGGTAAATAAACCGCGGCTTCCTCGACACCGCAGCCGACGGTGGAACGTTATTAGCGACGGTGAATTTGAAAGTCGTCGATATTCTGAACCCACTGGCCCCTTCAGACGCCCTTTTCCAGCCCGATGAAAGTCAAATGATCCTTTCTTCCAGAAATGTTTACCCGAGACCGAAGATTTCCAGCGATTCTTAGCGAATCTCGGGCATCAGGACGATGGAGACGCGAGGGACACCTTCGCTCTTACGTTCTCTCCTGCTCAAAGGCATGGAAAACAAACATAATCAGTGACTGGGGATGCTTATGCGACTTAACTGATCGTAACACGCGGGGGATGCGCTTTCAATAATGCAAGGAACATAAAATGTATTTAAAGGACATAATACGGTTTGGTCGATCTCTTATTTCTTTGACTACACTAACAGAAGAAATATTGCAGTGCAAAAATATATATTTGCATAAACATCCGCAGTACAATAATCAGTTGCACTGAGCTCACGATACTGACATAGATGCTCGCTATTTTTTAAGATACCGAAAGATTAGGCAATTTAATTAATATGTGGAATTTAGGTACTTCACCTTCAGCTTCAAGGTGTGAACAAACACACACAACAGATTGAGTTTTAGATTTAGACTTAATAATGTTTAGTGACGCATGTCCCACAGTCACACAAATAATTGAGAAATCCGTTCCAACTGGCTCATCGTGATGAGCTTCTCCAGGTCCATACGCTTCTGTTCTATCAGCTCAGATTTTTAACCTAACGAATCACACGTTCTTTTATCGCTATATCCTAACTCAGAACAGAAGATCGCCTGCGCGGTAGATCGTCGAAAAACCCGAATTAAACTCTCATGAACGCAACAGATCGAATCGAGCTTAGGGTGGAGGATCAGCGGACAGCCGAAGACGAAATCGATCGCGTGAAAACGCCTCAAGGAAAGATCGTCGATTTACGATCCCTCGTTCATGGCGGAATGGATCGTCGGTTTAATCGTGTATTTTACGAGTTCGTTTCGGTGGATGCACCGTTTAAAAGCACCGACGGGGCACCGCTTCACTCCAATTAGCGATCGGCCGTGAAACGAACCATCGCCGAAGCGATCATTCTTCCTTAGGAACCACCGACACGTTCCTTTAATTCGGCTATTTCCCTTAACGGCCCTGTCCCAGGCTAACAGCTCTCGTAATTATTATATATCCGGTAGCGTGTCAGCTTTCCACTCAGATACAGGATATGTGACGAGTTTCTTTCCAGACGATCCGTTTGGAATAGGTGCGACAGGATATGTTGATGCTGGTTTCTTCAGGTTCCTGTATTTGGATGGAAGATTGATTCATGATCATTGCTTCCTTGGTTTTCGTGAGAGATATGAAGAATGAGGATCGTGAGATTAGGATTGTGGGAATGTGAAGGTTTGAAGGGATTTGAAGGTTAATTGTAATGGTATAAAATGTTTGAGGGATTGAATGGTTGGGTTATGAGAGGATGGAGAGATTCGAGGAATTTTAGTACAAGGGAGATTATAGGAGCCTTTGAAGATGTCACAGAGAGGCCGTGGATCGTAAGAGCGCGATTGAACCGAGCAGAATTGAAATATGATTGGATTGAACCGTGACGAATTGAACTGCAATCGAAACGTGTTGAATAGAATAACTATCGAACCGCATCAAACTGAACTGTGATCGAGTCGAAGCGACTCGAATTAAGGTGAAATCGAGTCGAATAGATGTAGCATCAATTCGTATTGAACTGTGATCGAATCGAACGGAACTGCCACTAAATCGAATCGGACGGAGCTGCCATTAAATCGAATCAAACTGAATTGAATTGTAACTGAATCGAACCGAATCGAACTGAACCGCAATCGACATGAGTCGACTCAAAGTGCATTGAACTATGCTTGAACCGAACCGAATTCAGCTGCAGTCGAATCGAATCCAGACGAACTGAATATCAATTGTACCAGACTGAAATAAACTGCAATCGAATCGAACCAAATCGAATTGAATCATTTCGAATAGAACTGAATCAAGGTGGATCACAATTGAATCAAGCCGACTTGATTTGAATTGCAATCGAACCGAACCGAACTGCAATCTAATCGAACCGAATTGAATTGTAATCGAATCATTTCAAATCGAGTTGAATTGTAGTCGTACCGAATCGAATCGCTTCGAATTATAATCAAATCATATCAAATCGAGTTGAATTATAGTTGAACCGAATCGAATTAAATTGCAATCGAATCGAACTGAATCGCTTTGAA
This sequence comes from Macropis europaea, assembly GCA_916610135.2. Lineage (NCBI taxonomy): Eukaryota > Metazoa > Arthropoda > Insecta > Hymenoptera > Melittidae > Macropis > Macropis europaea. The sequence continues at coordinate 16,242,823 of OU744344.1, read as the reverse complement.
TTGTAACCGAGCCGAACTGAACTACAATTGAATCGAACCGAATTGAATTGTAATCGAATCAACTTGAATTGTAGTCGAACCGATTCGAATTGTCTTACAATCCAGTTCAATCGAACAGATCTGCAATGAAATGAGACCCGGCCACTGAAAATGCAATCGAATCGAACCGAATCTGACCCAACCGCATTCAAAACGAACCTGACCCGACCAAAATGCAATAGAAGCAATTCTCTAGAAAGTTCTTTACACTTCGATGTGTACACTTGCAGCTCGAGCAAGTCAGAGCGCAGGACAGACATATTTGTTTGTCTAAGAATAAAACGCGATTCTCGGCATTCGATTTCGACTTACAGGGGAAAGGAATCTCGCTGGGACTCGTAATCACCTGTAAAGTCGTTGACAGAAAATGTGGCTCGAGGCGATTGCGGATTCCGCGAGATCGTTCACCGCGTGATTCCACATACTGTTTTCGCGTTGCGCAATTTCTCACGTTAAACTGTTCGATTTACCTTACCAACAATATTCTCCTCGTCTCGATCGATTCGAAAACGCTCAACATCGCTCGCACTTAACTCGAATTTCTTCAACACCACCCTCACGCCAACTTGTGAATTCTTATGATTAGACTGCGGATGTTTATGCGGACGTGCATTTTTAGAGTTCAATATTTCTTATGTTAATGCAGTTCCAGAAGTGAAACTCTGACAAAATTGTATTTTAGTTTATTGTTACAAACTGGATGGCTCCTTCTTTATACATAAGTGAATTATTGCAAACTAAATAATAATTACACAGGGTGATACTGACAACCGGGCCAGGTTATAGCTCTCTTCCAAATGAAGTTAAAAAATATCGTGGAGGCAAATTTTGCTCTGTTTAACAAGCTCTATGATCCGAATGTATGATCTTTTTTCACAAGTGCGGAGCTATAGTTTGGCCCAGTTGCCAGAATCACCTAAACAGAGAGCTTTCAATACATTTACTTTGAATGACGCGATGGAGTCCTCACATAAATTAATTGACTTCCTTCTGTAAATGTTAGTAATCTGCTTTTTGTTTTTTCACTGTTTTAAATGTGCGTTTTTTTAAATATTTAGGTGTGTTAAATAGCATAAACATCCACAGTGTACTTATGACACGTATCACGAAGAGTATTTAAATTAAAATTTGGAGTCATAAGAAATTTACAATTTTGTAATTGAACGATGCCCAGGAAACGCGACACGTTTTCCTCGCCTCGCGTCACCGCTTTCATATTGAAATTAGCGTCACGAAGAGGGACATTTATTAAACGCACATAGAATCGTCCGAGAAAAAAAGCCGATGCCGCAGTATCACGCGATTTTTCCGCCTCGTAATTTCGAGAGAGACATCTTTCTTTTTGGTCGTGCGCGATTGCGGCGCCGTTGATCACGATGAGCCGGAATTAAATCGTTAGAAAAAGCACACATCTCGTTACAAAAACCGTGGACGCCGTGGATTCTCTGTGAAACATCGCTCGTAGGATTTACCTGTTTATTCGACGCGTTTCACAGTAAAAAAGGATAATTAATATGTATCTTTCTAAACCTGCTTTTTGTGAGAATCTTACTGGTCTATACTTAAAATGAATCTTCTCCTAAATTATTCTGTTAAACTGAAGTTCTTTCGTGCTTGTTAGATTATTGCAAATATTGTACAATTTATGGTGTTATGAATTACATATTTTTTTATTATTCTATGTATGTTATGTTCTGCAGATTTTTCTGTAAAAATCAGTACTATAACAGGATAACTCGAATTTTAGTTAAATTAAGTTAAATTTTTATTCAAATTGCTCTTAGAGTTCCATTATAGTCTGTTTAACTAGATTTATTAAACAAATGGACGATACGATACGATACATTGCTGCTGACAAATTAACCAATTAACGCGGTTATCTCAAAACAGTGGATTTTCAGTTATTTAGTTACAGTACTGGACCCACGACTTGCGTTACATTTATATATTTCGTATTATTGATCGTATTACATTAACATAATTCGATAAGATTACCAGTTTTATGTCAGGAAAATTTTGACTGGTGAAATAAAATTATACAACATGATCACGATCCCGTCTCTCGCGACAACGCATACTAATTGCCAGCGGAAATATTTGTCTGTAAATTTACCGCGTTACTTTCGCCCCATTAATTTCCGATTAATCGGGCCGTGTGTTGTCAGCCTCCATTTTGCCACCGTTGCGTTAATTACCTCAAAATAATTATATTTTTTCAGTTGCTTCGTTCCAAACGGCTGTGTATATTTTTAGAATATTATTTAGTTGATGTTATTAATTTCCAGAAATCTTCTGTCCCCGACTCCAGGATGTTTGCAATCGCAAGCAGAAATTTTATAATAAAAATGTGTCTCGTTTTTTAAGTCTGCTTTTAATATAATATCGTTGACATTAATTATCAGATACTTTCCATTGATTATTTGTATTCTACAGAGTATAATTTCGACATAATGGCAGACAGTGACGTATAAATACATTGGAATAAAATATAATGGAACATCAAGCCGGAGAAGAAACAGAAAAATTCAGTTTACGCGTACCCTCGTTTGCTCTCAAAGTGTATGAAACGTCAAGGTAAACTGGGATTCAGTTTTCACTCCAGTATTTAATTAAATTCCCCCGTTATTAATTACTGATTATATTTCACGCTGCTATATAAATCCAATGGGAATCGCCATTTCCCTCGAGCAAATATTATTGTTTCAATGATAATTCATTCTCTCAATAAAACTCTTTTCAATGCTTCAAATTATTAGTCTCTTTGAAAGCCTCTGAAATGTGTCATAAAATGTACGCTTACCATAATAATAATTCAAACTCCTTTCTCTAAGCAACATATATTATTAATAATAATACACAAAATAAATTACGCAATTTTTGGTGAAAACGTCTACGTATCAACTGCTATGTATTCAGGTGACTCGGAAATTTGAACATTTACAAACTATTCAATAATAATGATTGATTGAAATGAACCTAAAGTAATTTTTCTTAAAACAATAAAAATCATATTGAAAACGGAACCGAAGAACCCTTACAGCAACCGAACAGGAATACTGAAATTACTATTCACTATCTTGATAATTACAAACAAATGCAGTCGTTGATTTGTTTACGCTCGATGGAGCAATGTTTAAAAGCGACATCGCTCGCTGGATGACCGGACAAATCATTACAAGATCGTTCATTATGCGAATCGCGCGGAGTGTGCTACACTTTTTCTCCTCATTATGCCCGCGTCTCTGGTTCGCGTCGAACTCGTTACGGTTTATCGTGGGACGCGTGTTTTTAATCGCGTTATCAATTGATATTCGCGAGGCTGACGTAAACCGCCGGCACGGTTAATGGTTTCGCGAATATTTACGGCTAAACTCGCGGCAGGGGTGTAATAGCTCGTTATTATCGTCCGACTCGTATTTTACTTTACTTTTAGCCACTTACCGGCTACTTATGGCTGCTCGTTCGCCGAGGACGCGCGTAATCTCGCCCTAATTTGTGCAAGAAACTATTAACAAAGATTTCCGGATAAAAAAGCCCTCGCGTAATTGCAGCGTTTCGCAATTTCGTTATGCGAAAAAATTTTTAAGAGAATACCTCATTGTTGTTTTAATTTTATAGCAAGGCGCTTTTATGTATGTTTATATAACATTTAATTATTTCTATTCGTGGAACGATTTGAAATATTATGATTGTGAACTCTGGACCGTTCTGTAGAATCTTGTATCATTTTTAGTGCTATAATCAAGAAGAAGGCAAGTGCTTAAGATGACACAGTTGTTAATATCTGTTAGGGAGGCCTGTTTGGGGGTATTCTTTGGGATTTTTTCTTTTAAAAACTAAACAACGTATCTTTATGAAACTTTACAGATTTATTCATACACATTTATACTACATTCATGAATTTTTGTACATTGTTATCATCTAAACTGCAGTAATTATTTACTGTTGAAGTCGACAGATTGAAACCTTCTTTATCAAACTGTACGACGACACAGGAAACGTCCCACGCCTTTTCATTTGAATTCACATCGAAAGATGGACGTATTTTTCAGCCGATCAACCCAGCTGCCGTTCACTGATCTGCATATTCAACCCTTTGCACTCTCACAATTTTTTAATACATACAAAATACTTTTATATTACCATTTCTACAATTTAAAAATATTATTCTTCCACAAAAAGTCATAAATGCGTATAATTGTAATTGTATTCGCTTGCGTCGCAGTAAATGAGACTCGAATTTGAAATCTCGAAGTCAAAGGGTTGATATCGATCTCCGGCGTGTCCTCGAAATCGAAAACTCGCGTTGGCTTGACGGAGTGCCTCTTGAAATTTTTCAGATCGCACGGAAACGGCGGAGAGCTGAGAGAGCGCGAAAGGAGAGAAAAAGTAAAACAGTGTGACGGGGGAGGATGGTCCCGTACTAACAGAGTGTGGAAATTAACCGAGTGTTGAAGTGAGAGCCGCATTAACGTGTTATTAACGTCATGTAACGCCGCGAAAGTAATCATGGAGAAGCCGTGCCGCGAATCAAGGAGCAGCGATTCGAGAACCACCGTCGGTAAGTCGATTTTACCATTTTCTTTCCCGTAGCTTTGTTTTTTAATATTTGCATGAATAACTGCACCCGTTTTACTTGAACTTTGCAAACTTTGCAAACTTTGGAGCCATTTTTGTTGGCGATGGCGGATGAGAAGATGGTTTTAAGATTTTGCTGCGTTCATTTTTGTTAACTCTCGCAGAAGAATGGACCCATGTATGAGTTCGAGAAGGTAGGCACATCAAGGTCACTCGTTATTCGATTAAGGGGGATTCTCGTCTAACAGATATAAAAGAAAGTGATTTTTATGAATTTTTCTTGACAAAACTGTTGATAATATTAGAATAAACTATCTTGAGATATAAGGAGACATTCTTGAATTATAAAAAAAAACTTTTTGATGAAATAAAGAGGGGAAGTGACCTTGAGGTATATGCCTAATCTCTGCATCTCTACAATAGTAACGTAGCAGATTCTCAGTATATAAAAAATATTACGTGCCCCAATGATCATGTGCGTGTACATTATTTTTCTCAATCATTCCTGAATTTTTGAGCACATTGACTATTACTGAATTAAATGGTTATTAATGTTCATAAAATTCTGACTGATGTCAGTGTCAGAATAACAGTAAAAAATTATGAATATATGATCGTATAGTTTAATATTTTTATTTTTCACAGTCAGTGCTCAGAAAAATATTTTATGATGCGTCCGACCAGCTATGGCAGTTTTCACTGTGCCAGTGGTTGAGTCATAAATAACTTCCGATTTGTCTCGTTAAATTTATCAGTTAATTTATTAGCACATAAATTCTGAGTTTCAGGGATGACTACCTTCCGATATGAATTCAAATTAATAATCTAGGCGAACCATTTGATTCTTTACGAGGAATATAAAATAAATCTAATTGTTCATTATTTATCTGAAAATATTCCAATTACCTTTGATCATTGAATCAAACGTTTGAATATTCAAACATGCTTACTTGTGTTGAAAAAGAGAAGTATGTAATGCGCCTGACTACAGAAGACAATTTTCGCTCGAAGCAGTAATAAATAAACAATTGCCTCGACGAAACGAGTGTCCACCCGGCGAATGAATAGATCAGTTCCAGTCAGGGTTAATGGAGACCAGTCTCTTCTCTAAATGAAACGTGAAATCAATTTGTTACACAATCCAGCCTGTCGACGTAACAATTTCTCTTCCTAGACTGGATGACGCGATCCTAATCGCAGGCTTTTCCATCAACCGAGTTCAAATTTCACGTTTAGACGATAATCGTCTCGGTTTACCATGAGAAAGGGAATCGTCGGTGCCTGGACAAAGCCGACGAGGAGACAGAAGTCGAGAAAGTCGTTGAAACGACTCTCTCGCCGTTCTGCGGTTTCCAGATGAAATTATACTTAACCTAACCGTCGACAGACCCCGAAGAAACCAGAGCTTTCGTTTCTTCCAGCACTGTTTTATGCTCTTTTTCTTGGTGCAACGGAAGAGAAACGAGAATACAATCGTTCTCCATGCACACCTCATACGTACTCTTCATAGCCAGACTCGCATAGTTGCACCCTTTTCCAAATTCATGCTACAGTGTCGAATATTCTTCCTTACTTTTGTTGCAAATTTTTCAAACGCCTGAATCGATTAATCTACAGCCATGAAATTTCAGTGTTATACTGAAGGAAGATATATCTTTGCTATAGAATTTCTACCAACAGCATTGTTGATCGTTTGCAATTTGATATTATACCTTTACAGTTTTAAATTAGTAGGCAATGGACTATGGACATTCTTCCTACGGTTGTGGTTGAAGATTAGGCTAGAGCATTTCTAGCTGTCCTTCGTCAATGTCCATGTGGTCGTGATAGAAGTATTTGTTCGACAAGGTGTGCAATTTACCGCTTCGTTATACCGTGTCCACCAAATAGTGTACTTTAACTCTTTGACTATCATGAATACTACCAGCTATCTATATATGCATACAAAATGAAAAATAACCTTCAATTATATTCGGTGTTTGTCCTGCATGTGTCCCAATTTATTGAACATTTTATAATTAATTTAACTAGCTCAGCTTGTTGCAATCCAGAAAGATGTTTTAGCCAGTTACTTCTCAAATTTCGTTATGACTATAAGGAATGCTCTGTTACGACGTGTTCGCTCGAAGATGGAGGATCATCGTCGCAAGCAAGCGTCATCGTTTGCATTTGTCGCGTCAATTATCGCTCGTTCGTTTGCTCAGGAACTTCACGCCAGCCTTATGGCTTTTTCGCCAGCTGAACAGATTTTTCCCGTGGGTTCTTCGAGCCTTCGTTTCCTTTCTGCTCTCTCACGTTTCCATGGATGTTTGCACGTGTTTTCGCGTCGGATCACCACCGTTTCCTTCCTCTCGCGATCGACCGTTTTAACGACTGAGAAACACCGTGTGAACGGGTATCCCCAGGTTTATTCATTCGTTTGTTCGTGAACGAGGGAGCTTTGCAACTGAGTTAATTGCTCATCGTTGAGGCGCACATATGATAGAGTGTGATCGCAATAATAGCAGTGGTACAGTGGAACCTCGGTTATCTGAACGCCGGTCATCCTACGTCAGTTGCGAGGTAAAATTATCATTAATGACACCGTGTACTCAATTTTATAATATTATATATTTGATATTCTAAATTAAAATTATAGTTTTTGTGCAAATCACAGTACCAATTTGAGTTATCCTGTTACCAGATACAGTTCGGATAATCAAGGTAATATTTTAGTAATAAGAGATATGCAAGGTGGAGACAATCAGGCTAAAATAATGCTGATATTTTAACAATAAAATTTACTTATAAATCTGATAGTTGTCTTTTGTGATTTACATTTGAAGAAGTGACATTTAACCAATACTTTGGATCTTCGTACATGTGTACGTGGAGAAGTAGTAATGTTTAATTATTCAATGAAATATTTCTTATTATGTACGTCAGACAGATTTCAATTTGTTAACACAACTTTCATCGGGTATCCCGAGATGTTCAACCTGTACATTTAGCTACTGCAGTGAATTGGAACACGAATATACAATTGTTAGAATATAGAATGTAGACATTGTCCTGATTGATATACGGGTCAGAGAACCGAGACCATATTAATGGAATCATCAATATTTAATAACTTCTGGTCTACCAAGAATTAGTGTACATCGGCTAGAACAGTCGAACTCTCTTGATCAATAAGACCTCCAATCTTTATCTTCTGATAAACAGTCTCAGCTGGATCATCCCAAGAAAATGAACGTACCATCAATGTAGAATCATCAGTATTTAGTCTATTCTGGTCTACCAAGAATAAGTGTACATAAGCTAGAATAATCGAACTCTTCTGATCAATAAGGCCTCCAATTTTTATCTTCTGATAAACAGTCTCAGTTGGACGGTCCCAAGAAAATGATTGTACCATCAATATTTAGTCTATTCTGGTCTACCAAGAATAAGTGTACATAAGCTAGAATAATCGAACTCTTCTGATCAATAAGGCCTTCAATTTTTATCTTCTGATAAACAGTCTCATCCGAATCGTCCCAAGGAAAATGATCGTATCATCAATATTTAGCCTATTCTGGTCTACCAAGAATAAGTGTACATAAGCTAGAATAATCGAACTCTTCTGATCAATAAGGCCTCCAATTTTTATCTTCTGATAAACAGTCTCAGCTGGATCATCCCAAGAAAATGAACGTACCATCAATGTAGAATCATCAGTATTTAGTCTGTTCTGGTCCACCAAGAATAAGTGTACATAAGCTAGAGCAATGGAACTCTTCTGATCAATAAGGCCTCCAATTTTTATCTTCTGATAAACAGTCTCATCCGAATCGTCCCAAGGAAAATGATCGTATCATCAACGGCGACTAAAATTCCGTTCAGAAGTAGAACGCCCGCTATGCAGGATGACTCAGAGAGGAAAATGATCTACGGAGGCAAAATCTGTGCAGAGAAACCGTCGAGTGGCGAGAAAAAGAGAACAGCGAGCGTCTGTCGAAAGAACGGGCGCCATTGAGGCTCGGAGTGACAAGGCTGTGCATGCATTCTGCGTGCACGCCGGAAAATTATGCGTTCTTATGCGAAGGCACGTGCATCGTGGATTATGCAAGACGTGTGTATAGCCTCGTGCCGATCGCTGCTTAAAATGCTAGCCGCGAGTTTACCTTCGTTGCTCTTGATCACGACGAAAATAAAGAGAAGTCACGCGAATGCCTGCCACACAACGCACCTCCCCGCTGCACGTTCAATTTTCACTGAATCGTTCCCTCGATTATACTAATCCCCCGTGAATTCATTTTCAACCCTTTCTTCTTTTCACTCCTTGGGTGTAACATAACATAGACTGCTGCGGTTATTCAAGCGGGAGATCTACAGCTTTGGATAGCTTTCGGAATACTAATCTGTGGACAGCATCGCGGATGCACTAAAAATGATTCAGTGGTGATTCAATGGCTTTCGAACTAAGATCAAACACTATAATCTGGAGTTTAACTCTCTGCTTCATGACGAAGTGCACTCATCAAGCAGGCCATGTCCTGTGTGCTTCAAAAGGGAGTAACGATGTTGTATTAATATTCTCTTCTAAGAACGCACGACCACGATGCAGTGCAGCACACCTTGGCCTAATCAGTCATCAGCAAACGGTTCGAATTATTTCATAGTGACTTATCGATCACCCTTTTCCGCTGAACCCAAAACTCTTACTCCGAATTCTGGTGCATCCCTCCAACCAATCGTTAATTAGTAATGCAAAGGCTACACACGTAGCAAGGCAAAAACGTTAGCAAACTATTAGAAGTGGAGCAATCCTCAAAAACCAGTCACACCGACAATACACGGACTAGACTCTTCTCAACTGATAGTGACTCTCAAAAATTTCGTCAAAAATGTAGTGTATCACCTGGCAAGTAGTTGGTTATTTGCTAAAACCTGAATCAGTGCGATCAGTTCTTCATAAACTCATAAGACTTAAAAAAACAAAAATCCTGATATTATTTATTTTACGAGCCTCGGCTCAGATAATTTCTAAGTATAAAATTCTGATGATTCGAGATAATATTGCAATAGGCTTTTCTATCGACGAAAGGTCGACGGTTTAATTAGCAGCGCGCCTGTGCCGTTTTGTTAAGTATCCGTGCTCGTTAGCCGGGGTCTGATTTTTCATCGCGTCACGCCGCATGATCGTCAGCCATCCGTAGTTCGACTTTTCTCGGGATTCAAGGATGCAGAGCCGAGAGATTTGCGTATTCTCTCGGTCTATTTGTCACGTGGTCACGTACCGTGTAATCACTTCTCCGTCGCGCAGTGCCTGAAACTTTTTCCTTGTGCCGATGATGGCGAGATCAACTTCTTTCGCATCATTAACGTCTCGCATGATAATCAACTTTTTAATATCGCAGGTCACGGATCTTCAACTAGTCGCGAGTTGGCCTCCTCGCGATGTTCTTTAAAGCAAAGTGCTTGGATTCGACTTTGTTTATGCCTCGCGCATAAATGTTAGGCAATTCAAACAATGAAGACTCCGCACACGCTTCTGTATATTTTTCCCGTTTCTTTCCTTCTGCTCTTTGAACACGTGTTCTGCTTTTATATTTAAAGACTCAATGACCAGCGAATCGAATTTAATTCACCGCCTCGCGCATTGCAAACAATTCTCTCGACATTTTGCCGAATCAGGGGTCCAATTAAAAATTCCGAAAAAAGTTCCCGAAGGCTCGAGGTTGAGTCCACAGGGCGGAAAGTCCGGTGTCTTCCGGAGTTTTCCGCGAATTTCCGGCGTTATTCCCCGCGGGCGAAGTCGCGGGCGCTCATCGCGACGAGAAAACTCGTCGATGTCGTTTCTTCTGGATTATGTCGTGGCTGGGTTGTCGCCGTTGTCTCGGAAGGGGAATTCTATCAGGAAAAGCTGGCAGGCCAACGTCCCCGGGAATTTAGCACAGATGCTGTTTTTCTTCCGAAGCTCCTCGGCATTTCAATGGAACCCGCCCCTCTCCCCGTTGAATTGTATCGCACCTTCTTCTTTTTCTTCTTCTTCCTTTTCACTCTTCTTCCAGTTGTCCAACCTTCGCGAGTCTCTTAAGGGATTAGTAGACGGGGTCTTCATCGTCGAAGAGTCAGAGATAAATCAGAATCATCCAGGCAGCAGCAGCTGTACAACTGATGCGCGTTAAAAAAATTCTTCGGCTTTCCGAGACGCGTTCCTCTTTGATTTCTTCGCGTTCTGCTGCAAGGGAGCCTCGATTTTTTTTAGAGGTACAAAGACAATGCAAATGAGCGAGCAAAGTTTATGCTTGGAGAGATTCAGGGTGCAGAGACGCGCAGAGTGGAATTTTTAAGATCGTTTTGATTCGCGCATGCGGAGATTAAATCGAGGATTTGATGTTTCATTTGGGGTATTTGGAAGTTTGAAGATTACTATGGGGTGTTGGACAGGAAGGGTTCAGGATTTATAGTGATTGACGAAATGAGAGATGTCTGATGAATTTAAATAGAATTGGAAGTTTTGAAAATATTGTGAATTTGACTAGATTAACTTCTTGAAAATTCGAGATTCATTAACGTGTTTATTACCCATTAAAAATATTCCTGAAGAGACCTGCAAACAATTTACATTTCTTGCAGTTTTTTATAATATCATTCAATTATTCAGAAAGACTCTGCTCCTATTAAACCTTACATGCAATTATTTATAAACTTCCACTATATTATTTATGTAATCTTCCATAAAAACTCAGGATTTTTTGCAGATCCTCAAACATCAGTTGCGCTCTGATTCACGATATTATTAACTTAAAACGCCCATTTCTCCTCTTCATGATAGTCTTCAAGGTACCAATTAAACCACGTATGGAAACTGATGTGGGGACTCAATTATATTCTTATATTATTTTCTGTTGAATTACAACGTCCCTTTTCTTCAATCCTGAGTAACGTTGAATCAGAATATAAATTTCTTCTGTTCAAGGTGGTTCTCAAGGAGGCAGTCAGACTATATTAAAAGAGTGATATATGAAAATACCATTATAGTCCTACATAACATTCTGTGAAAATTCAAAGTCCATTTATTAAATTCTCAATAAAATAAAGCGAAAACGTACATGTATTCTCTTCAGTATGGTCCCCGGACGTTGACTCTTTAACTGTCCAGGACGAAGCGCCACTATACTGGCTAATCTCACTCACACCGTCTTCCCACTACCTAAGAATTAATTCAATTTTCATCCCTGTCACCTAAAAAATATTTATTACTCGCCACTCCAGCATTAACAATAAGAGATTTTTACATCGATTTGTACTGATATGAAAATACCATTATAGTCTTACATAACATTCTGTGGAAATTCAAAGTCCATTTATTAAATTCTCAATAAAATAAAGCGAAAACATTAATGTATTCTCTTCAGTATGGTCCCCGGACGTTGACTCTTTAACTGTCCAGGACGAAGCGCCACTATACTGGCTAATCTCACTCACACCGTCTTCCCACTACCTAAGAATTAATACAACTTTCTTCCGTGTCGGCTAAAAAATATCTCTGCCATGTAATTTATTACTTGTCGCGGCGGTATTAAAAGATCGTCGAGTTTTATCGATCAAAGGTAGCCCAGTTATTGCGTAACGGTGTAATTACTCCGTAATCTCGTGTTTTTATCGACTGGAGTTACGTAACGGGTCCCTTGGAGAACTGGTCCCCGATTTTTCGGTAGGTTTTCACTTTTCCGAACCGGTCGAAAGCAACACGGACGACGAAGCAGCGGTGTCTCGCTTTCCTTCGTAGAACCTGTCCGTAGAATCTTTTCAACTCCGGCGAACGTAGATCGGTGAACGTGCGCGAGCCACGCGGTTTTCCTTAATAAACCGCAGGAAACGTGAGAACCTGCGCGATTTCAAGGAGAGAATTTATTATTCCTGATGAAGATGAAGAAGAATGACCGTGCAGAGTGATGCCAGAAAATTTATAGGGACGTTAGAAAAATTTGTGAAGAAACGATCCGTCTTTCTCACGTTTTTATTAGACGAATTAGAAGAACGTAAATATTACTTAACTCGTTGACTGCCACGATAAGCGGCACGCCTTTCCAGACTTTGATACATTGAGACAGAAATCTAAAATGATGTAATTTTTATTCAGTGAGTTTAGTAACTGTTTATGTTAGGCTGACAAATAAATTCGCGATATTCCAATTGTCTTCGACTCAAAATTCCTTCGGTGGTACTATCACTGACTCGGAAAATTACTAAAACTGTGACGAAAGAAGATTCAAAATTCAAAGATGATTACTTCAGTAAGAAATTATTCCACGTTTTCGTACGGAAACTTCACGAATTTGTCGGAATTTCAACGCATTTCATACAGCCAGCGTTAAACGATCGACGAACCAGTCGATAGATGAGGGCAACCAGAATGAAGTCGTAAAACACTCGATGCATCGTTTCAGTGAGCGTGTTAGGTAATTTGCATGAGTTTTATCATCATACTGCGACAACCTGGTCGGTTATCGTAAATCGCGAACATCTCGTAAAAGTAAATGTTACACGTCGAAAGGAAAGTTTAAACTGCTTCGTGTCATGGAAATTCCCCCTTTCTCATTGTTTTATTTTTTCTTCTCTTTTTATTTTTAACGTCGAACAACCTAAAAATAGGAACACATTCTAAAGGACGTCGAGAAAATGTGGCCTAAAATTTTTGGAGCGTACAGTATGAATACAGAGGAACAAAAAATGTTTAATCAACCTAGGTCCTAAAATTTATTTTACAAGTCTCCGTATGGTCCCTGCGGAAGATCGTCGAGCGCATTCACTAAGTACACAACTTGAACGCCCATGTGCGTTCTCCGCACAGCAATATAATTCACTGAACACTTACTTGCACTCATAAATCTCAACGCATTAATTTTTACATTCATATTGATTGAACATTATTTGCACCTCTTTGTGGGTACTATACACCCCCAAAGTCTGAAACTACATTTTCATAATGAAAGAAACCGAGCGTTTCTGATCGAAATTTGTGCACCATTTTAAATGTTTCTCGTTGTTGTTGGAAAGAGAACCTCCAGAATGATTTATTCGCAGGATCGATTCTCAGTGTCGTAAATTCAAGAGAAGATTTATTCGAACGCGAGATCCTGTTCAGATTACGAGACACGCGTGGCTTTTTCAAGGAGAGCGTCCTCGTATTTAAAGGAATCCTTGCTCGTTCGTGAATTTTCCAGGGTCGTCGACGCGATTATGCGACACCGGCGGAATGAAGTCGTGAAAATTTGTGTCCGTCGCCGTGAAAGGAGCCCTATCTCGCCGGAATAACCCCGTGAAAATTGCAGGCTGCCTGCAATCTAACCACGAAAACACGTTTTAATGTTATCCGAACCGACCGTCTGATATCTTCGGCGCTTTCTCGTGTCCTCTTCTCGTGGACCTCACAGAAAAATTATATTTCTCATTCACTGTCGCATGAATCTCGTGCAATCGGTCATCGAGTGTCAGAATCATCGACAGATCCATTTAAAAAATTTCACACTTTCTAAACTTCGACACGGACGTCTAATCTTGAACCTAAAACCGAAAATTTGTGGAACCTCGCACCGTGAAAGTTTTAAAAAGAGTATTAGTCAGGCGTGGAGTTTCAAAACGAAGTGAAAGTCGATATTCAAATTTTAGATTGTTCGAATAGTTTGATAGAGAAAATTGATCGTGGAGAACGTTTTAGAGACGGTGACCCTGAGTCTTGGCGAAGCGACTGAGTATTATTAAAAAATAATGTAGGAGGATTCTGGGGTAGGTCGTGAAGGACAATCGTGTTCCGGGATCGGTCGCGTGTTCTAAATATAACGATATATCGCACGAGCTATTATCTTCAATTATCTCTGGAAAGCAGCACGGATGCTTTTGCAAACGAGTGACGCGCTGTTATCACCGCTGCATTCAGAAAATTGTATAGAAATATGGACACGAAATTCAAGCAGAAACACTTTAATCACGCTAAACGCAGTGTTGGATTCGGAACGTGAAATAGTGCTCGGTTTAACTATAAAAATTTTTGCAATAACTTAACGAAGATGTGTGCCGGCTTGAAGGAAAAATGATACTTATTGAAAATCAGCCAGCTGAGATACTAGACAATATATATTCTGTTACCTTCATCAGTACTACCAGTGAAATACGCGAATATTAATAAATAATAAAATATCATCAACAGCCTATTAAAAAAATTTGTTCAGATAGCCAAAGTGTTAGTAAACATGTGTACGAAACACCGATGTCGTAGCATTATTAGTTTCTTCAAAATAAATTCCAAAAGATGGCCTTAAAATTCTCCAGACCAGAAAACCCCTTTGAAAATCGATTTTTAATCAAAATGATTACTTAATTTATATGTATCATCCGAAAAAATCGCTCGTTGTGAGCTAAAATATTCTACGGCAACTGGTCAGTTATTCCAATGCTGTAAGACTGCAAAATACTTAACGAAACATACAGAATCGTGTAAGATAGCCTAATGTAATAATTCGTCCAAATATGCAAGATTCGTGTCGTTTTCGATGGAAGCGGCTCTAGTCAAAGCAGGCTGATTCTGCTAAACTAATTCACGAAGCGACGCGGGAAGATGTTTCAGGTTTCCCCGGGTTTATGTTTCTTCGTCGAGCAATCACGGCTTCGAGCAACACAGAGAACTAGCCCGGCTCTCTGTTTAATAAGTGGCTGCGGAGTAATTGTATCATTGCTTCCTCCCATTAATTCGATTGTGCAAGGGCAGACAACTTCGCAGCGCCGGTGTCCGTCCGCGAGATCTCGAATTCGATGTCGTGGAAACTCGATTCTTTCACTGACTGTTCGATTCGGGAATTTTCAACCCCTCGTGTCGCTTCTCCCACTTTAATAACAGCGATAACCATTTATTCTAGAATTTTGCAATGTTTCGTTCATGAACCTTACTGGTGCTACCGTGTCTTGTAGACGAGCTATACGGCACTGGTTATCTAGAGTGACTCACAAATTCGATCAAATATTCCCTAATTACTTTCCTCTCTCTAAGCAACTTAAATATTATCTAGATATTCCAAAATATGACTCACAAATTCGATCAAATATTCCCTAATTACTTTCCTCTCTCTAAGCAACTTAAATATTATCTAGATATTCCAAAATATAGCCTTGAGGACAATAACTGCAGATCCATGGTATGCCAGTGGAGACTCTCTCCATAAAGATCTAGGAGTAAAATATGTTAAAGACCAAATAAAAACATTTGCGATAACGTACAAAAACAGATTAGAGGAACACCGTAACGAACTGACAAGAAGCTTAAGACAAACTCCAGAAATCAGAAAACTGAAGAGAGCAAAACCATCCGATCTACAGAAATAACAAACGATAAAATGTAGTGGAATCAAATTTGTTGGTTGGCTCAATAGTGGCAGTTGTAAATATAAATATAACATTAGAAAAAAAAACTTCTCTCTTCGTACGAGTGACTAAGTACAAACTTCTGAAACTTGTTATGAATATAGCTTCTTACAGATATTCAAACTCTGCTTCAAATTACAATCTTCTACAGGAGTTTAAATAAATGCACCTTGAAATAATATATTCATTCGATCAATTTCGTGAGGCACTGTATAATGTCTGTACATATTATACGATCTGTATTGTTTAAAAAATACTCTACCATACATACTGTACTATATGATCTAAACCATCTGTGATACACCTATACTATCTATAATATACTGTAATATACAATATACAAATTGGTAATTATGAAGAAAACAGTTCGAGGAAAATGGATTAATAGTTTAAAGAATTTAATACAACATATTAAAAAAATATGGCGATCACAGATTGTACGGCTAATATTATTGGGTTGATAAATAAATTCGCAATCCCTGAAAGTGTTTATGGTCAAACGTTTATTAACCTCTTCAAGGGCACTGTCACATGTGTAGGTATGTATATTTTTTTTAATTAAAATTATTCTCAGTGAAAAAGAATTTAAATCTGGTGGAGAACTATTCGCTACAGAATCTCTCAACAATAAAAACAAAAAACTTGTATAGCAACACTGATAATATTTTATTCCATTTGACAATCAGTGATTTGAAAATATTGTAACAAATTCCTCCCTGAAGAGGTTAAAATTCTAGAAATAATTTTTAATTGAAGTTATTCACATTTTAATCTTGAATATTCTATCGTCATAATTCTGGTATTTTACTGACTGCTTGATAGTAGAGTTGACGAAACTTTAAACACTTTGAGTGCCACGTCTCCCATATTTGGGAGACACAAAAGTTCAATCATTACTTATTTGATCATGTATAGTATTAATGTATATATTTAATAAGGTTTCATAGTAGCAGTACAAAAATGATGAATGTTATTGATATTATTGATTAAAAAAGGTACAATTTATAGTTATATTACTTTTATATAAAAATTTAGAAAGTATGTCATTTTTAGTTAGTGCAGCGTGGCACTCAGAGTGTTAAACGAAGAAATTTGAACGGTCGCGAATTTAATTGCCAACCCAGTGTTTATTATCTCTGTACGTTTTCATCGATTTCTTCGAATCTCCTCAAGAAATATTCGCTGACATTAATAACGATCAAGTAAGCAATGGTATAGTAGAACGTACGATGTGTACGTGACGCGACAATCGTGTCAAAGAATGATTCAAAGAATGTTCCACAGAAATTGGAGTGGAGGCAGCGCGGAGGTGTCGCGAACGGTGCTCGAACTCGTCGGAGACGCAGTTTGAACGGTTGAAAAGTTAGGTGAGACGCAACAGTTGATGCGTCGTTTAATTAGTTTCGCTTTCTGCGTCACCGGGAACACGAGACGAGAGCTCTTCTCTCTTTCACCTCCGCGATCCATAAACGCTTCCGTTTCCAGTGTTTCGCGCGCGTGCAGCCGCTACATTTGCCCCGGACGAACTTTCCGATGGAATTCGCTGACACGCGCGAAAGTAAATCGCGACAGCCACGTTTTTCTCGTCGTTCGTTTCTTATCTTCTCTTCTGTTCTCGTTTTTTTGCAAGAATTCGACCGCGATTATCCTTTCGCGAAACGTTCTCCGTGGACACGTTCACCGGCGCAGTGAAAACTGACGTACTCGGTCAGACGCGCCATGGTTTCTCGTTTTAAGGGGACCCATAACCGAGCTCTATCCGTATGGGAAATCGCAGAAGTTCATCACCCATTTTCTCCTGGACCACTGAAGCGATTTCAATCAACTTTCGACTGGGTACTCTGCCGATAGCGCTAAATAAATTGGATACACGATTTTTTTATAAACCGGTTAGAAAAAAGCTTACGTGATGTTTAACCCTCTGTAACGCCATGTGACTTGGAAATTACTTATCTATACATCTGTATTTTTTAAATTTCATTTTGTTTGTTTATCACTGCGTAGAATCACATTCTACGACTATACTGCCATGAAACAGTCTGTTCGTTTATTATTACTAGACTGCGGATTTTTATGCAATTAACCGTAACAAAATATCTGAAAAACGCACATTTAAAACCGTGAAAAAATAAAAAGTATATTAACTAAACATTCACTGAACAAAATACAGTTTTACCAGAGTTTCATTTCTGTAACAGCAATAATATAAAAAATATAGAACTTTAGAAATGTATATTTGCATAAACATCCGCAGTCTAATTATTACGTTTATATCCCACGATCAATCTATCGTTTACCTGTTGTATCATTTTCATCGTACGTAAAAAGAATTTCGGTTACGGAGTGTTAATAAAACGGTCAGTGATAAATAATCATTTTTTTTCTCCAAATGTGGACATTATTTTTCAGTTTCCTGCATTCGGTATGTTCAGTAACTGCTTAGGATTCACCACAAAAAATTTCAATTTTACTGGAGATCCATTTTTCCGAAAAGCAGTGATTATTCATTTGTTAATCGTTCCCTCAACATGTTCTCTGTCGCGGTAGTTAATGTCAGTTTGCGTATTAACCCCTTGCCTTCTGATTTTTTTAATAGCTATCTGCACTGAAGTTTATTGTTCGAGTGTTCTAATGGTGAAATCTAGGAAGCATATTTATCAACATAAATAGGTTGCTTTAGATAATCCTCTAAAAGTTAGGGGCACTGTAATATAGAATTTTGAAAAATTGATATTTGAGTGAAACTGATATTTATAATACATAGATCATAATCTGCAGCACGAGTGTTACTCGTTATTATAAGGCAAGGGGTTAAAATTGTTGAACTGACTGATTACTATTTACTGTTAAATTTCGATTGACATCAGTGTGAAATTAACCCCTTTTCTTGCAACAACGAGTCACACTCGTGACACGGATCTGTTGAGCTGAGACAAGGCAAACAATTCTATATATATTTCATAACAAGACACGACATAATTTGCTATTTTTTATATAAATCGTAAAGAAAAAAAGATTTAAGTACTCAGTCGTGTTCTTCTGTTCATGCATTATTGTTTCAGTATGAAGTGTGCTCAGAATTTTCCGACAATCAATAATCATTTAACTAAATTAAATTTGAGGTGTCGACGGGGCGTTCAACGTGTTAACACAGAAATTTAATTATAGAAAGGATTGAAGATTGTTGGCATACACTTTGCCAGCACATTAATCGGTTGTTATCGAAGACCGTGGATGATGATCGATCGTACCGATCGAGAGATGGTCTCCCGATAAATTAGCGGGCTCGATGAAACGCTGGCGTACATATGTAACTCGTGGAATTCGAGTGTGATTTGGCACTTGTTTGCACCACTTACGTCAGAACGATCATACACGAGGGCATAGGACAATTTTAGCCCGCGAAACATCCACTCGAATTAAAATGCAACGACCGCGCGATGCACCGTGACGTCAGCGCGCTCCGCGTCTTCGCTCGTCGTCCTTCGTTTCTCGTTAAACGAATCTTTTCGATCATCTTGTTCCGAATCGTTTAAACGATCTTTAACCCTTGATTACCCGAGTCACGTCAGCGCGATGCGAATCAGTGAAAACTGCCATACTCGTGTCAGACATGTAATCTTCTATTTTTCAGAAAACCGTATACGTATTCTATCGTGTTATTACAGAGTTGATATTTTCAGAATTTTAGGAGAATTGATAGTTCGTTCAGTTAAATTAACACTTTGAAGGCCTGTGTCACGTATATGTGACGTCACTCGTTTGTATGACACTCAAATAAAAGAAATGAGTGCCTAAAAAATTAAGCATAAAAAGACCATTATTCTTGAGGTTGAGGCATCAGATACTATTGAAAGTATTAAAGCTAAAATCCAAGATAAAGAAGGCATTCCACCGGATGAACGTAAGTTATATTTTGCTGGCAAACAATTAAAAGATGGTACAACCTTGTCAGATTATAATATTCAGACAGAATCTGCATTGTATTTGGTTTTACACATGAGATAGGGTTAAGAAAGTCAAGAAGAAAAATTACTCAGCTCCTAAACATAAATAAATACTTAAGTATTTACAAAATGAAAATAGTAAAATATTTTCTATAAGAAGAATAACGTAGAACGTTTGCTATTTAAAGAGTCCTGCAAGAAATCGTCAAAATATTAAAACAATATTGCCAATCGTGGATAGCAGGCTCCATTATTAGCGGTCTGAGGTTACTGCACAGCAGTCCGTGTCTTGTGACACTTTGTAAGATTGCAAAATTCATTACCATGAAGAAAAAGGTGTGACGCGGCCAGCGAACGACAGAATCCAGTAAACATTCTTGTCTCAGACAAGCGGCAGACATTTTCTGTTAATATCTGATTCCTGGTGTGCAGGATTTTTTTTGGAGAACGCGGCGAACCATCGCGTGTCGCCGCAACATCAGGCGTCGTCCGTTCACGTCGCATGTCACACAATTTATTGACACGGTTTAATCATGCGAGCGAGACTCTCCGTGAAACTTTCCAGCGGAACGAGCAACCGATAGAGTCCACTCGAAGCGAAACTGCATCGCAACGTGAATGCACTCGATCGACCAGCGAATAATTAATAGCTCTGTGCTCTAGCCTGCTCTCTCGCGTCGTTATTATAACGCAAGGTGTCGACTCGGGAGACAAGCAACGATACACGCAGAAACAGTTCTAGACCGCTTATTATTGTAGCAATGCCGTGCGAGTTAAAATTAACTCGAAAACCAGGAGGATCCGTAAAGAATCGACTCTGTTTTGAAGCGTGTGCGACGCTCGCTCCAGCCTGGTTTCATTTTCACACTTTTCCCGCTCCGCGCGCTTCTCATTCGCTCTCGAAATTCTCTGCAGCTCGCTTTCTCTTAATTGCTTTGCTCCTTCGCGATTTTTCTCGCGCGCCTGTCGCCCCATTGAATGCTCTTTCGGTTTTTTTTCGTTTTGCCGAGATGAAAATGCGTGAGTTTGGAGTTTCTGGTGTATGCAGTTGTTTGTGATTCGTGGATAGGCTTCGTTGAATGCTTTGTTTGTGTTAGCGATTGATGTACTGTATGATCGGCTTAGTCGAAAGACAGAAGAGGAAGCCTGTGTGATTTCTGGACAAAGGAATTTTTTTTCATTGTGGAGCATGTACTCTTGTGTAGAATTTCCCGTTCTATAAGTGGAAGTTCGTTAGTACATCGTAACTTTTATAGATTTTCCAAAAATTGATATTTTGTACAGGTGTCCGCTGGACCCCTCAGGGAGTCAGAGTTGAAAGACGATGGTTGAAATTTTATATTACTGATTCTTGTGATTCGTTTTTCATACCAGTTACGTAGGTTGCGCAGAATTTCTTGCTCTACACGCTGAAATTTGTTAGAATGCCGTAACTACTTTAGTTTTTTCCAAAAATTCAACTTCCTTACAGGCGTCCGCTGGACTCTTCAGACAGTTAGACTTGGAAGACATTAATTGAAATTTTATACTACTGAATCATGCGATTCGTTTTTCATACCGGTCACATCTTACGTAGAATTTCCCGCTCTACACGCTGAAACTTGTTAGAATACCGTAAATGTTACAATTTTTTCAAAAATTCAACTTTCGTCCAGGTGTACGCTAGGCCGATCAGACAGACAGGGTAGAAAGACGATGATTGAAAATTTATACTACTGAATCGCGCGATTCGTTTTTCTTACCAGTCACGTATCTTGCGCAGAATGTTCAGCTCTACACGCTAAAATTTGTTAGAATGCCGTAACTATTATAGTTTTTCCAAAAATTCAACTTTTGTGCGGGTGTTCACCGGACTACCCATCCGCTTGCCAACCAAAACAGAATAATCGTTGCTAGATATTAGTTAAATAAGAGCGTCAAGTAACTTTGCCATTCTACGATTGTCTTCTTCTACCTATTCCCTCGACTATTGTCGATAAGTCGGAAGAAATAATCGCGCGAATCCGCGCTCAGTTGTCCGCGTCCGCCTTTTCTCTGTCGCGATCCCTACGTCACCGGATAGATTTATGTTCGTTCGCGTACAAAACAGCTCGCAAACGTCAAAGCGAACAGCCTCGTCGACGATAAATAAGGCGTGCCGCTTCGTGCTTGCTGTAACGTGCAAACTGTTCTAGCAATATTCAGGAAAGACGCTCGCAAAACATCGCAGACTCCCGCTTTGTACGACCCTTCACAAAAGACACCTCGCTCTCTCACCTCCTCTTCCTCCTCCGCAAAACAGTCGATAACGCGTGAAAGTTCTTCTGTCGTCGACTGAAAAATATTGCCGTGGACTGAGTTATTACTTCTCTACTAAATTACTGCCCCCATTGAAAACTATTGCCTGCCCTGAATTTTCTTGTACGCCTTTAGGAAGTTTTTCAGAAATCTTCTAATTTTACTAACCCCTTGCCTTACAATAACGAGTATCACTCGTGTTGCAGATTATAATCTGTGCGTACTAAATATGAGTTTCACTTGAATATGAATTATTACAAATTTTATATTACAGCAGTCTTGACTTTCAGAAAATGATCTAACTCAAATTGTACGTGTCCATTGATATTCTTCCTGCACCCGCCCTTATTGCACCTGAATAATAAACTTCAGCGCCAGATAGTCGAGGCAAGGGGTTAATAGATAAATCCATCGACGACCTTGTCAATTTTTGGCTTCTCTCAGAACAGCAAAAGAATACTTTAGCATCTTCAAATTTTATTCAACAAATTTCTAATGTTATCTTCAATTATATCATAGAAAAACTACATCCAATCAAATCGTGAAGCTGCGACATTGCGTTGTCATCGTACACTTCGACAAGGGTTGCTTTCCTTACGAATCCCGCAACTTTCCCGATACTAAAGTACTGTTACAATGCTACGCTCTTCTAAATATATTTCTCTATATTTATATTTGGATTCCTGTTCCGTGGTGCTGTGTATTTCCGTATGTTTGGAGTATAGCTAACATCGTTTTCTATTATCTAAAAAAAGGCTGCGGCGTGGCGATGTGTCGGAGACTCAAATAGCATGGAAATGAAGTAATTTTCGCGCGACGTCTTTGATCTGACGATGGTTAATGATCGCAGTCGAAAAGCGGCAAGAAAATAGGAAGGAGCGGTTTACATGGCGGCGGTGCTCGTTCCTTGTGAGCCCACGTACACACGTAGATCGTTCGAAAACGACAGGAATTCCTGGACCGGTTAACGAGCGTGTTTATCGTGCCGCAGAAGTTTTCGACGATGAAAGTCCGTCGAAGGTTAATTACGCTTGTCAGGAAGTCGCTCTTCGCTGACATCTTGAACTTTTGCCTCCGCTATCTCCTCGACCGTCGTAAAAACTTTATCGAGCCCGCTCCACGGTGTGCTGCAAGGTGTGCAGTCACGCTCTCGTCTGATCGCGTGTGACGTTTTAATCGTGTCACTTAACTTGTCGATAGTTTAACACGGTGCTAGACTCGGGCATCATGTAACATTAACACTGACAATGCGTATTGGAATTAATTCGATCGAATCTGAAATTGATTCGATACGTAACTCCAAAGGACCGTAAAACTGGACAGATTTGACCCAAAGCTGAATGAAATCTAGATAGGATTAACCTCAGCTTGACTTGACTTAACACGTACGCTACCAACGTCACATGCGTGTAACGCGTCGATTCTGTTCTGAGAGCTCGACGTCACACATGTGTGACAGAGATAATTGGTAAAAGTAAAGCGTACTGTGGTGGACGTCTTTCTCGAATTGACCATGGTAGCAAACGTGTTAATGAGAGTTTTGACACTTTATTGGCATATTGTAGTATGTCTGACCAGGTATAGGAGTTTCCACTGTGGCAGTCAACGTGTTAATCTATACTTAGCTAATTACGTGTATCTCCAATGTAACTTGAAGGGAATAGATGTGACCCTAAGCTGAAGCAAAGTGGAGTAGAATTGCCCACACCTAATCTGAAATTGAATAGATCTAACCTAAACTAACTCAAGTGAAACTGATTGAGTGTAACACCAACGTAACCTAAACCTGAGCGTATCTGATTCCAACCTAACCCAAAGTTGAATGGAATGAACCCTAACAAATTTGAAATCTACTAAACATAATTTCAGCAGAAGTGATTAAGTACGATTCCGATACAAGCTAAATCTAAATAGATCAGACTTAACCTGACACAGAACTGAATATAATTAATTCTAACGTAACCTAGTACTGCATAGATCTACCCAAGTTAATCCAGCCTAAGCAGAACTGATTAATTACAATGCCAGTATACCCGTAAAATTGAATAGATACAACCTCAACCCAAGCTAAACTAAATAGATCTAATTCCCACCTAACATAAATCTGAATAGACCTAACCTATACTGAAATCATCCTTCATCAACACTTACATTGAATCTAACCCAGATCTAGATCAGATTTAAACGAGTCCTAACTGACTCTAACTCAAACTTCACTGATGCTTAACTGAATCATAAATCAAACCTAACCTGAATTTAAATCCTCGTATTTAAACGAAATCTGATCAAAGTTTAAGTGAAACCTAACGCAGGCTCGAACGAAACCTAAGTTACTCAACTCGAGCTAAGAAGATCCACGAATTCGTAACAGCTCGCTCGGCAGTAAATTCTAAAATTTGCTAAAATTGTTTATGTCACGCATCGACCGACTATCCCCTGTAAATTTATTAAATCGCATGAATCAGGGCTCGCGGTCGTTCCACGTTGAATTGTGATAGAACATCCGTTCGTTTGACATAATTTGATACATGGCACGGTGCATTAACAATCATAAACAATGTTCGCGGAATTAACGACTGCATTCTGTAATGCCTGCAGCGATACGATTGCATTTAACTCACGTTACAAACATTCTCTCCTCGGTTGTACGATTTAATAATAATATCGAGCACGCCTGTATTTCACTCTCTCCATCGAATGCTTTTTTCACGCGATAAACTCTCGAATCTCTGTGCGAACTCGGTTATAAATAACACTGAAAAAAAAGGAGTATAACCGTTGCCAAAAAATTGACTTTGCTTCTCCAAACACTCGACGGATTTTTAATACTTTTAGTTATGTCATTCGCGTATAAGTGTTAGTTATTGTTAGATCCAATGAATATTTACACCCTCGTCCCTAAGTGTCAGGACACTCATCAAATTTGAAATAAATCTGAAAGGTTATGAAATCATTAGAGAATTCGGGCAGATGTTATTCTATTTCGTACTTAACACGACAAGAATTGATTGAAAATCAAATCAGTATGTTAATTCAACCCCCTCGGTTCCTTCATTACGAGTTTTGTCAACTTTCGCACTGTAGTTGTGAGTTTCTCTTTTCTCTTGCAAAGGTCCCACAGAGCAGATTTTAATTCTGAGCTGCTTCATCGTATTCTTCGATCCAGTTCGTTCCAAATTTTCTCAGTTTGGTTCAAACAGAGAGATCGAAGGATCAGTGCATGATTTTTATTTCATTACTCTCTGTAACCGTATTAAATTTTTTTTCGCAAATTTCTGCAATAATACAGGCGAAGCATCCTATTTCTTTATCAGAAATGACAAGTGTCCTAAAAGTTATAGACGGCAGTGTATTTGATCATGTACAGTATTAATAAATGTACCTAGTAAGCCCAGCAGAAAAAACATGAAAGCCACCGATACTATCGATTGAAAAACCGTATAATTTCAGATAACATCCATTTTCTACAAGAATTTCGAACTTTTGTGATATTCAGCTAACACAGCATCGCGCACTAAGCGTTAAATCCACCAAAAAGAATAATTGCTCACCTTCCAAAGAGCTGTGAATATTTTCCGAGCAGCCGATATATTTCACACAAGCACACTGCGTGCATGTCGGCGTGGTGAAAAAATTGGCGGGAAACTCGGTCAGGTTAAAATTCACGCGATCGTCCGCTGCATTTTTCAATATTTTCGAGAATCACGCGAGATCTAATGGTGAAAAACGGGGTCTCGATACAAAAAGCTCGGATATTAGAATTCGTATTTATGGACGATGCGGTGCTTTATTTTTTTTCCCCTCTCCGCGCCGGTGTGTGAGTGTGTGTCAGCGTGGGTGCGGATGGATTTCAGCGTTGTGTATTTCAGTGCGATGTTATTTATATTTATTGGACGTATACGATCGGCTGCCGGTGTGTGTTCCACCGTCGCGAACGTTCTCATTTTCCACCGGTACAACACGAGGCCTGTCAACCCACTATTAGCATCCAGAGTATTCTTGGCTCTGCCTCTACACATCCTGGCCAAAAATAATCTGAAAACCATGCGGAAAGACGACCAACCTGTACGATACGCTTAGTGTCTTGTTCGAGTGTGTCATTCGGACAATCTGATCGCCGTGTCACTCGATGCTCTGACAAATTTTGATATCTTCGCTGGCTGACCTTAACCCCTTCACCTGTGACCTACAGTGACTTACGAATTTGATCAAATATTTCTATAATTACTTTTCTTCACGCAAGTACAACTGACTGATCAGAGTTTAATGATACGGTAGCCTTGCTGCAAATGACAATGCTCTATGAGAGTGTCAAGTAAAAGAATTTTGAAATATGTAGATCAGTGATGGCCACCGAAGCTGTGACCTTCCCTCACTCTAGGTCCAGTCCCCTCATATAGACTGTGATCTAGGACGACGATGGACAGAAGGGGGTCGAGGAGGGAACTGAAACGAGGGGAATGCACCTAGAGTGGGGGAAGGTCGCAGCTCCGGTGGCCAGCACTGGACTAGATCGTGCACCGTGTGTTATAACAGCACAACGCAGACTTGTACTGATTTATAGAATTAAAACAGAGGTAGATTTTTTGGCTGTCGAAGGAGAGCTAAAGGCTAATTGTAATAAAGAAGATATGCCTGGATAGAATTCATGCAATTTTTGTCTTAAATGTTCTTTGATATCATTAATAGTTTTGAAGATATTTCTATGGAAAGTTGAAATGAACCACCTTGTATACACTAAAGTAACTAAATATAATAATTTGTAGGCACTACCATGTGCTAGAAATAATGAAAAAAATACGAAACGATGGTGCAGTTTTAGTATAAAAATTTTCCTGAATCGCGTCTCTTAATAGAGATGCATTATTATTATAAAGCTAGAAATTTAAAAAAAAATAGAAAACACTGATACAGTGTCGGTGTAAAACTATTGCTATGTATGGCGTGCAGGTCTGTTTATTAGAACTGAAGGTACAATTGAGAATACTGGTCTCTTCATATAGTTTTTCCTTGTTATTGTAACTTTAAATACACTCCGAAGAGTATTTTCGTCGCAGCGCCAACTTGTTAATTACATTGGCACACGAAATTCGAATAAGTGAATTTCTGTACATTTCTGTTACATTTTGACGTTAGTCTGCCTCGGACGTCCGTGTTGAAACTTTGTCAGGTAATTTTCATTGAGAATATGTTTCGTTTTTTTATTTCCCGCATTAACGGAGTCCGCGTCCCGTCGCGGAACGAGACACGCGAATATTTCTGCGAATTTCAACATGCACCGTGAACATCCGCGAATTTCCAGCGAGTTCTGTTAAAATCTTGAATATTATCACATCTTCGAGTTCTGTTTTACTGTTTGCCCCGACGCGTCGCGAAAGAACGATTCTGTGAACGTACTGTGTGTCCTGTAAAACGTTCGACGTTAATCATAATTAATTTGAAATTTTTTAACGAATATAGCAGTGTTGTTTAATTTTGTGGATACTCTTTTTTTAAATTATGAATGTTCTCACGCCCTGAAAATCTAGTAATAGTTGTGTGAATTTAATTTGCAATAAAATTTAAAAGAATTGAACAATTCTACTATTTGCAGACTTATTAGCCTGTAATATTTCTTTTAATTAATAATTATTAAATCATGCGGTAATCTTCTTAATTTGATTTCACGTCTGAACGAACATTGGAGATAAATTATGATTAATCAACAAAGCCGGATTAAATTAGTTTAATCAGATAGAATCGCCAGATTTAACCCGAATCGATTCAATTGGAGTACACACGTTTAATAGAATCAATTCTGAAAATTATGTGATCGAATCTATCCGATCCCATCGACGACTGATCGATTGGAATTCATAAAATCATAATTTAATATACACGACAACTCGATAGCAGCATTTCGTTATTTCTACATATTTTTTGTTAATTAACACACGGTGAAATTCGTCAGGACGTGACGAATTTTATTTACAATATCCACGGACCAGAATGTTACTTTCCTAGAATCCACGGTTTCGTCATTAATTTTGCAATACAGTAGCCATTGTTTTGCTCGTTCGAATTGTTGTTTCGTCCATACATTTTTAAACACTTCTCCGCGTTGCACAGTTTGTTTGCACGTACTATTTACGTCTTGTGTGCGAACAAATTTTATTCGCTCCGACAAAGCATATTTTCTTTTTATCTTGCGAAAAACAGCCGAAATGTAAAATTTGTTTTTTAATTTATTTTGGAAGCGTCATTATTTCCTTTTTGATTTTGGACAAATTTAAAAATATTTTGCGATTATTCGTAGGTTAAAGTGTGAAATTTAATTTGTTGCGCCGGCGGAAGTGCAAGGTAGTAAAAGTTATTAATTTTCTAAGGGTGTTTTTATGGTGTCGACTTCGCTACTGCCGGTGAAAATCTAGATTTCCACTTTTTCCGGCCACGAAGCAAATTTTACGCGAAACTCAATGAGCGCCGCGAAAAATATGCGAATCAAGCTTCCACCGTCGCGCTAACGCCATTTTTCCACGCTATTCGGGTTCGTTTTCAACGGAAATAACAGTAATTGATTTGTACGTTCACTTCTGAACATCCGTCGACTCCCAACAACAAAAATTGTCATGTTCTGAACGCCAGTTTTTATATAGTTTTACGATTTTTTATCAAAATCATAGGATAATACTACCTCAAGATTTTTAATATACACTATTAAATTAATAATTAAATAAATTATTAACTACACAATCATTAATAGCCACTATTGATTTTATGACAAAATTTTATGACAAGATTTTATTTTATTCCAATTGTAATTCCGTTTCTTTTAATAGTAGAACGAATCGTGATTTAATTAATGCTAATTTCCACTTTCACATTATACTGCATATTGACTGAATTTTAATTAACAATCATCTCTGCGAAATTTTCTTAATTTCTCACGTTCCAAATGGAATGTTCCTGATTTCCCACGCCCTTTATAAAATGTTCAAAGCACGCCCACCACCATGCAACATAATACAAAATAACAGTAATACCTTAATTAAGAGAGACCGGTTAATTTACCTGGAACAAAGTGAACCAGGAACAAAATGTCCAAAGCTTCGTTACACTATGCAACATTGTACCAAAGAACTCCTTGCATAATAATAAATTCCCTCTACCTTTTAAACATTTCAGGTACACTGAAGCTGGTACAACATACCTGAATCGTCACACTCTAATCATTTTTTTAAAACCCTAATAAATTTCAAGATGAAATTGTTCCATGGAGAAGTCTTTAAAAAGAATCGAATTCGAGTGCGTTTTATCAGAAATACTTACAATTAATAAGATGAACAACTGAAAGTGAGTACTAGTGTTATGTCAGGGGTGTGATTTTTTGTTAAACCTCCACAAATTACAATATGAAATTCTTCTATGGAGAACTTTTTAAAGAGAATTGAATTCGAGTTTGTTTTGTCAGAAATACTTACATTTAATAAGATGAACTGCTGATAGTGAGCACCAGTGGCGTTTCAAGGTTCTAACAGGGAACCGCTTTGAAGGGGTGATTAGATACATAATTAAGAAAAGAGGGAGAAGCAGAGAAAAATATTCGCGTTTAGGTGGATTCTGGCCTCATTAATCCCTATTCACGATTCGTTCGCTGCGACATCCAATTTGCTTTCGTTCAACGACGACACTGATCTCCTAATTTGCGACCCTCCGCTAATTAGTTAATCGAATAGAAGTATCCTCTCGATGTCGAGACTGTTAGTTACCGAATGAACGCACGGGCAGAATGAACGCGAGCCTCTACTAATTGCCGTGACGATCGTACGTTGATTAATGTGAGTGCGATAAGGACCAGAGATCCGTGATAACGTACACTGCATTCTGAAATAATTGCGAAAAAAATTGTAAAAGAATCCCAGAATAGATGATGTAATGCCTGTGTATGATTTAATTTAAGTTAATTGAACGTTTCATTTAGACGAGCTGCGTGTTAGATGCTCGGCAATTGAATCAGAAATTCAATAAATAGGTGTCAATTATTGTTGTCAATTACGTTGAGGTACGTGTGACAAAATACCGATGGAAATTTGTTGGTTTAATTTTCTGTCGATTTTAGAATGAAAATTTGTCAATGAGAGTTTAAAATAGAATTTTTGGAAATTTTTTATAAATAGTACTGTAATGAGAAATGAATAAAATATTTAATTTAAATACTTTTTAGGAAGTACTAGGTCGTCATAAAAAATTGTATTCAAATTTAATTGCTGTCTTTGATGAATCAGTCTATTATTTGTTTTTTCTCTTATTAATATTCCCCCATAGAATTTATCTTAACGATTGAACGGTAAAATGCAAATTCCTTCGTGCAGTTCTATTTTCGGAAATTTTCGTTTCCTTGAAACTTACCATCCCGCTCCCTTAATTACGTCTATTCGGGAAAATCGGTGGAAAGTTGGACGAAAGAGAGAAGAGGGTGGATCGTTAATTACGTCGTTAATTAAGTGTACCGGGATATTCGGTCGAAATTAAGGCGATAATATAAAATCACCAAGCCAGGGGGAGAGTAAGAAAATCGTGATTCATAACCGTAAAGATCGAGTTATTAATTAAGTTAATAATTCGAGGAGGAGCCTGGGGCAATGTAAACTCGACGCGTCGCACAAGGAACAGATTGCAATTAATTAACCGGATTAAGTATATCGCGGTTAGGGGGTGAGTTTTGGGCTTGAACGGAGAAAGGGTGTCTGAATCTTCAGCTACAAAAAATTAAACAAAAATCACGTTCGAGTACCATATTCAATTTTTATAAATTCTTATTCATTCATAATTTTGCAGGGGACTGTATAAAAATAGAATGATTGCATTATATAATAATTTTAGGGTTGCGCAAAGAAGTTCAATCGAAGAGTTACAGAAAATTCACATATAAAAATTTGTACTTTTTATATATTTCTATTCTTTCACAATTTTACACAAGATTGTACAATTATATCTGCACCTTGGTAGAAAAAAGGACAACGTCCAGTTTGCAATTTTTTGGGAAAAGGTGCATATTGGTCCGTTTTATTGTTATACACATAACACATTGGCCTCTTGAAAATGTATTTAACTTTGCTTGTAATAGTGGAAGGACAATGGCCCTTTTTTCTATGATAACTTTTCTATACTGATTTGATGTGAATGGTGCCTAAAACTCAAATGCAATAATGTTGGACATTGGGCCTTTTTCTGTCTAAGTACAGATATATTTCCACGTTCCTTGTCGCAGTAGAATATCCTGTGACTGGTCAGACGCATGAAAATATCTTTCAGTAATATGTATGCTTGAATATGTAAACATTTATCGATCCAATGGTACACTTCTTATTTTATACTACCATCATAACGTAAATGTTGCTTAAAATTTAAAACAAAAGAGAAGTTCAATCTAAGAGCGATAGAAAATTTTTAAAAAATTAATTTCATGCACAATTTTCATTTCTTTACAAATTTCTATTCTTTCACTCTTTTCTACAAAATTATATAAAAACAGAACAGTTTGTATTATACATTATTTTATAATTGAACAAAGTTGAGTCTAACAGCCGTATAAAACAAACGAATATAAAGTTCGACTGCTATTCCCACTTCTTCACAAATCTCCGTACCTTTAAAGTATTGTGCAAATCCTCATGCAAAAAAAGCAGAATAATTTGTGTAATACATTATTTTATAACTGATCAAAGCTGAGTCTAACAGCCATGTAAAACAAACGAAAGTGACGTTCGACTGCCATTTCCACTTCTTCACAAATCTCCGTACCTGCAAAATATTGCACAAATCTTCCCCTCCAAAAAGAAAAACAGAATAATATGTACCGTATATGCAGGCGAGAGAAGCTGGTCCCTTTTACATTTTTATTATTCATTTTTCTGCTCGTTTTTCCGTGTTGCCGTCCGATATTTTCAAAGGAATATTCGAATAATAAACACGGCCGGATCCTTTGTATTAATTTCACTGTCATTTCCCGCCCTCCTCGGCTAATCGTTCTTTTGATTCCCCGGCTCCTTTGATCGGCCTTTTGTCTCGCGTAACGTTTTGATTAAAACACCTCGGATCTTGGCACGAGAGGCACGTTCAACCTCGACTATAAAACCTTCCTTCGTCCTTGCTTAATTTACCTACGATCCGATTCTTTCTCCGGGACGATCCCCGTGTAGAATTCAACCTGTCTCTCGCTTCAATGGCGCGTGAAACAATTTGGATCTTCTTTTTCTTAACGATATCACGAAAATTCTGTCTTCGCTCTGGCAGAGACTCGGTGAACACAATTATGAATTATTCAGCTGGCAATTCTATAATTCTACAAAATATATTACCTCAAGACAGCTGAAGGTCGAACCACTGAACTCTGTGTGCGGTTTAGGGTCATTGGAGTGTAACATTTAAATTTCTGCACTGGCAGATTCTACGTGACAAAGTTCTCCATCAGGCAATGTTTACAAAATTTAATTTTTTATATCCTTGGGCCTTGAATGGAATTTTCTACGTTGTAGTCTACAGAAGGTAGAAACCTGATTACATGAGAGACTAATTTGTGGAACAATGAATATTCATACGATTCTGAAAATGTGAGCTCAAATTCTGTAAGAATTTCTCTGAATGAGACGTAGAGAATGCTGTCGATTAAAAATATAAAGTACACAACGGTGGAAATGTAACCACCGTTCTCGTTTTTATTTCATGGCTGGAAACATTGGGACATTTTCATGGGGCCGTAAGAATGAAATCTACGTTTGCCCATGGTGTTCGTTACACGTTAGTTTTCTTTTTCTTTTCGTCGACGGAGCTTTCTCTTTAAACACGGGCCGCTTAAGCGCCTTAATTAATTGCAATCCGTTCTCTCTTTCTCTCTCTGAACGAGAAAGCTCCGTTCCGGCGGAAGAATAGTCGCATTAAAAAGCTCTATGGTGTTAAAACCCCCCTCTCTCGACTCCTCTCGGGCAAATTATTAAAAGTGATTACCAGCGACCAAGAAATTGGGGATCAAAGCTACGGTGCTCGAAAAATAATTGGAAAACTCCCTCCCCATCCAATTTCCCGGCGAAAGTCGCTTCGATTCAATTAAATCGGCCTGTCGAAACGATACTTATCGATTTTCACTGTGGGTGACAGTAGAATTCGAGTAATTTTCCGCTGTGGATCGCTCGAATTGCTGGAACATTCTATTTCTCATTGTGAGAGCTTTACAGCGAAATAAAAATCACCGAAGGTTTGTGGAAATTTTAGGAAAATTAGAGGATTTTCTTCAATAAACGATACTTATCGATTTTCGTTGCGGATGGCGGTAGAATTCGAATAATTTTCCTGTGTAGATCGCCAGAATTTCTGAAAACTTCTACTTTTTATTGTGAGACCTTTAAATAGAAGTAAAATTCAATAGAGGTTTATGAAACTGGTAGGGAAATCCAAAGATTTTCGTCAGAACCATACTTATCGATTTTCACTGTGGACGACAGTAGAAGTCGTATAATTTTCCTCTGTAGATCGCTCGATTTTCTAGAAAATTCAATTTCCCACCATGAGACCTTTGAATCGAAATAAAAATCAACGGAGGTTCGCGGTAATTGTAGGAAAATCTGAGTATCCAGATTGCTGTTGAAGATCGTCGATAAAACGAGAGATAGGAAGGGAACGATACGACTGTGGCGGAACGTGAGGCATTTCGATAAGACCGACATTTTCGTTTTCGGACATTTCGAAACAGCTGATTCCAGATTCCGCTCGTACGCTCGACCTTCTGCTTTATTTAGCCATTCCCCGTGCAATATTTAAATGATCCACGAGCAAAGTTTCGTGCACCTCCACACACAAACGCACACACAGAGACCGTTCTTCTCCTGTGGCTGTTGCAACCACCCCCGTGCACCCCAGTCTGTTTTGCATATTCTTTTACCCTTGTTACAGTTTCCCAGGGAACACTGGTCGCCCGTTAAGCTGTCGACATAATTTTTTGGCATTCGAATATTTCATCAGACACGATTCCCACCCTACCAGTTTTTTAGTTCGATCAATTTTTCATTCCTCCGCAGGGCTGACTGAATTTGTCAATTTTTTTCCTAGTGGGTGGCACGATTTTTTTCATTCTTCAGGGGATAAAGGGTCTTTGTACGAGATTTAATCAGTTTTTTGTTGCGGTGGATTAATTTTTTATTTCAACCGAGGGTGAAGAGAATTTATATGAGATTTAACCATTTCTTAGACCGGTGCATTTTTCCGTTCCTCACGGGCTGAAGGGAATTTGTACGTGATTCGCCAATGTTGTTTTTTGAAGTTCATTAAATTTTCAGAGATTCAGGGATTTTTATTTTGCGAATAATACAAAACAATGTGTTAAATGTGATGTACCATTTATCCACTATATTGACAATATATTTCAGCAGTATACAACAAATTTACATTATGAGTTAGGAGGATATGTCCACAACGTGTCTCACAATGAGTATCCATATGTTTAAAAATCCTCTCCATCGAACTCCAGCCTCGAAACCCTTGATTCCTGCCTTAAATATTCGAATATGACTTCAGTATCCGAATATAAAAAGAATCCACTGATCGATAGAGAATCCAAATATAAAAAAAATCTACTCATCATTAGAGAATCCATCCTTCGAATTCCAACCTCGAAACCCTCCATTCTTCCCCGAAATATGAAGGCGAACGGTCGATGGACCGAGCAGAATCTCCTGAATCTTCACCCGAAATCCCTCGGTTCTCGAATGACATAATTGAATACTTCTCGACGGTGAAAGTCGACGAGTCGATCGACGGCCGTGGCGGGCAACCCGGCCGGATGGAGGATCAGGGATCTTTGGTTTCCCCTAGGTGCGGAGGGTGGCTTCCACGAAACTTTTCGTGTCTCGCGAACGAACTTGTCGGTTCCACGTTCCCTTCGGGACGAATGCGAGTTTCCTCGAAGGCCACCTCCAGGATACAATGCGAGAATCTCCAGAAACGCTTCTTTATCTCCAGCTGACGTTCCAGGAATAATAAACGCGGATGTTCCGCACGATACAACGGACAACAATCACCTGGTGATTCTATTTCGGGCATCCTCGTGCCGCGTCTCTTCGGGTTTATCGTGCGGTGTTTCTCTTCATTTTTAAAGAACTTCGTTGGTGGTCTCGTGGTTCACGATCCTTTGCATGCGAGACCCTAAGTGACTCGAGACGTGTATTTCTCATATGCAAATCTAAAAATATTAGCCCCTTGCGCTTTGATTTAATTATGAAAAATTTTGCAATGAAGCACCATTTTTAATTGCATGACGAGTATAGTTCGTCACTGCGCAGTTGATCATTAAAACCTCATGACGAGTCTAGCTCGTCATTGTAGCGCAGGGGGTTAATTCTAACTACGGTCGAAATCTTTTACATCTAGTATACATAACTTAGAAACGCAAGTATAATTGAATTCGATAACCTACGATAGTTTTCGAGATATTTGACCAAACGTGTATTTCATCCCCTACTTCAGGGGCTGTTTTCGCCCCTTCAAAGTGGATGTCAGCGAATATATAAAAATACGGGTCAAATATTTTTCTGAATACTGTATCATACTAAAATTTCATCGAAATCGGAGTGTCCCGGTTGTCTGACGCCCCTTGCCAGATCAGTGACGTTATCCGCCCATTGCTCGGATCTATGTTCTACGAGAAATCGCATCTTTGAGTTGAGTGAACGCAATAAAACCTTATGTAGGTACACGTTCGAATTTCCGTTGAAGCAGTTTCAGTCGCCGTAGCTGCTAATCCAATGGTTTCTAATTATGCGGCTGGATCGCTGGTGTGTAACGGCAGCAACAGCCCACGTTCTGTTCACCTTAATAATCGAAATTTCTAATTAGAAGGCAGCACGCGAGCTTTTAGCGTTATCGTAGGAAATCGGCGCCAGCTTACAATTAGCCGACGTATTTATATTAGCCACCGGGAAAGGAGCACGTGCAACTCGAAGAATCCCAGTTCCATCTCCAGCAACTGCCGATTACAACCCTCCACGCGATACCATTCGATTCGAATTGCATTTCTTTCGCGAACTTCTGCAACGCTAAAAGAAAACTGCAGTTCAAATCTCTGGATCTTTAACGTTTAATCCTCTTCTGTTGTTTAGGCGTTCCTGAGATAGACAGTGACTCACGAATTGATCACGCGAACGCGTTATTTCTACTTTCTTTTGTTCAATATATTTTTAGGGCGTTGTTGTTTGAAGCAAAGGTACTATATGTGTCACAAATTATACTTGAAGTATGCCTCTGAAATTTAGAAATACTCAAGTATATCAGAAGTAAGAAAGAAAAGGAATTATGGAAATATTTGATCAGCTTCACATCATCATAGCGAATTTACTATGCACTATCAACCATAATTATTCGAACGATAGTATGTTTTTGTACAGTTCAAGGGCAAATGTATACACGTAATTTGTTTAAAATAATTTGAAAAAATTTTAATTGACAGGCAATGTTAGATATGTTATCATATTATAATTTAATATTTAAGATCATAATAACAAAATATTTGAAATAGTTCACAGTAACTATAATGATTTTTTTATAGGGTATTTCTAAATGTTTTTGCGTCTCTCGCATAAGAGTTATGAATTTATATCGAATACACGTCCACTGAAAGAAAATATATTTTTTTCAATTTCAATGAACCACATCCCTGGAGGGGTTAGCTCAATGTATAAGCTCGTGAGCTCCTCGTTCTGGATTTTTCTGTGAAATCAAATTAATAAACATCCGTAAAGACACGAAGTGTCTGCGACATATTTAATACTTTTTAAAGATGTCATATAAAATGTAATAAACCTCCGGAATAGAATCTGGAATTGAAGAGCGAACTTAAATTATATTTTTCAGCTCGATGATAGAAAAAACAGAGGATTCTTTAAAGAGAAGGGTAGGTTGTCTCGTAAAAAAGAAAATAAGGATTGTAACTCATTTAGTGGAAGAACGTCGTAAAAAAAATCCTCTCCGGTGCAGTATACACGGTGTTGCAAATTAAACCTAGATCCTCCCGTGTAAATTAAACTCTATCTCCGTGATACCGAAGAGCGACTCGTTTCACTATTACGAAACTCCAGTGATTGATGCAGGGCGAACCTTAAAATATATTCTCAAAATTAACCGTGGAGAATGAGTCCACTAACAAAAAGACAATTGAATAACATTATAGATTAAGTTGCGAATTAACTCTTTGAGGACGACGAACGTGTACATATATGCTTTCGAAAAAATCGTTCACCATGTGGTACAGGCCACCGTACTAGCCCAGGCACAGCTGTTTATTATACACTATACACCTATGGACCATTCGGATCAATTATCACTTCAGCTCATTTTATGAAAGTATATGTATATGCTTCGTTCGATATTTTGCAATTTTATAGCAGTGAAACACACAATATTATAATAAAATAATCTGTTTGCCACGTTATTTCACCGCGGAAATTTCAGCACATGGTGCACGCTTTTTCCTGAAATTCTCAGGGCTCAAAGGATTAAACTCGCACGATTCTAGCAATTTAATGTATTTTTTTAACACTGAAATATTATGTCATACTTTGTCATTAAGTGTTACATTCAGAAGGCAATATTAAATGTATAATTACACACAATTAAATGATGTCAACGATATTACATGGCAAGGGGCTGAATGCCTAAACGTCACATAGATGTGGAGTTTACATTGTCCAGACGACCAGCGTACTCTAAAAAAAATCGTAACTGATATCATTGTCAGAGTAATGATAAAAATTGATAAGTATACGATTATACGGTTCAGTATTTCTGCTCTTAACACATTGCTTTCCAGTAGTGTTATTGCTAGCTTTACCCAGTGGCCAGCTATGTTTTTGGTGAATGAATACAAAAAAGCTTTTACATAAATTTTAAAGCCACGCTTTAAAATTAAATACCCATTGCATTTTGAAGTTACTTATTACATATTCTTACAGGCTAATATATTTT
Organism: Macropis europaea; assembly: GCA_916610135.2. Lineage (NCBI taxonomy): Eukaryota > Metazoa > Arthropoda > Insecta > Hymenoptera > Melittidae > Macropis > Macropis europaea. The sequence continues at coordinate 16,204,604 of OU744344.1, read as the reverse complement.
TGAAGTATGATACTTTGTAAAACACTCTGTAATATGAAGTGGAACTAAACAAAGCTGGCAAATGTAACGTGTTTCTCATCTCTTACCGTTGCTTTTACGTACTTTGCAACCTTTAGTAGGATATTTCTTTTAGGTTAGTATTATTACTAAGAAAAAGAGACCAATCACTTTTAATTCCATATGGAACTTATAACCTCAGCGAATGCGTTTTCCGTTACACTGCTCCACTCTAAATGACAACAACGCAAATACGAGAATTCTCGTGATTGGCCACAAGCTCTAGAACAGAACACACGAGAATTCTCGTGATCCGACCGCAATGTGTTAACCCTTCGACTGCTATAGGCGTTTGACGAAGCCGCCCACCGCGTGCTGCCAACGCCCATAGGCGTTCGGCGCAACGGCTCGATACATGCTACCGCAGCTCGGCCGCACGCGGCGTTCGCCTCCTTTCCAAGCGACCCGCAGTCAAAGGGTAAACGAACCACATTCGAATAAGCATTTTATACTGTGCCTGACACACCGAAAGTGCTCCGAATTGGGCCGGTCGCAGTATCGCGTAGGATCGTTTCGCTAACAGAAGGCGCAGTTTAGTCGAAATTGCCGCTGTTAATGCCCCGAAGAAGAGATTGTTACGTCCACGATTTACTGCCGCCTCTCCCTTTTCGCCCTTCCGTTTTCTACGCCGCTGGAACCGATTGGAAATCGTTCCGCCGTGGAATCTTTGATCTGAACGACGAGCGCCGATCGTTCCGCGCAAGGAAACGAAACGTACGCTCGCGTATCGCATTGATATTCTAAACGTGCTGCCGCTATAATAAAGATGCCTACGACCGTTCGCGTTTCTCGTTCGAGGAAAAAAAAGAGCAGCGAGCATGGAATGGCCGGCCACTTACGCGTGATCGAACTATCAAGGAACTCGTCGCGCGTGCCATTCAAATGTTTTCTTTTTTAGGGCGGATCGATTGGGCTCGTTTAACACGCGACGTGCGACAATTTTAACACGTTGAACGCCGTGACGGTCACCGGTGACCGACACCTCGAATTTAAGTTAATTAAATAATTGACTGTTGCAAAATTCTGAGCAAACTTCGTACTGAAACAATAACGTCGGAACAGAAGAACACGACTTTGAGTACTCAAATCATTTTTTTCTTTACGATTTGTATAATAGATAGTAAATTGTATAGTGTCTGATTTGGTATGGCCGTTTTCACTGTGGCGTTCAACGTGTTAATTTGTTCGGTGAACTGCCAACCTGTATATAATTTTTAGGAAAATGATGGTATACATGAGAAACATAATAACAAATTGGTAAATGTTTGGGTATTTCATGATAGGTGTTAGGGGAGAGCGATTTTCGCGTGTCTGACCAGGTGCGGAATTTTCTACTGTGCGCGCAACTCAACGCGTTGGTTGGTACAGTGAAAACGGCCATACCTGTTCAGACAAACTGTGAATCGATTAATTCAATTTAATTATATAATTATAGGTCATTACAGAATTCTAAGCACATTTCACATTCACAGAAATCTTTTTTCCCTTTACGATTGACATTAAAAACTCTAAATGATGTCGTGTCTGACTAGGTGTAGCTGTTTTCACCGTAGCACTCAGCGTGTTAACCCGTAACTACTATAAACGTTGAAACTTACGCAACTACCATAGGAGGTCTCATAGACCGCTAATGTTCATTGCGTTATTACGTACATACAAGTGCCGAATAAAGATCAAATCTAATTGTTCCTGCTTTGTACATTAATAATAAAGACACCCGAGCCGGATTGAACATTAGACTCTAATTGCAAAGTACATGGCGTGAGAAGATGATAAGTCATGCAGGAAGGGAAATAAGGATGAATGAAAATTTGGAAAGGTCTCACAGACGTTCTATTGTAGTTAAGGGTTAACCATGCAAATAATAGACTCTGTATTTTATTTTATTATCGCAACGCTAATTTTTTCTGCAGCACATAAAAGTGATCAACGTGTCGAACAATAATTTACCTAGAGTATTATGCCTGTCTCGAGGCTATGCAATTTTCAATAACTACATATCCCTTCTTCTATTTTTTACTGATTATATTACATAATAATGACGTTGAATAAATAACAACGATCTCTCGAATGAAAGCTGATATTCAAAGCGTCGCTCGGCCCCCGTCTGAATATTCGACTAAACGGAATCTGTTTTCCCGGTGATTAAAGCCCGTGAAGATATTGAATTACGCTCTCCTCTCATGTACGCGACGAGGATGTTTGCGACGCATAAAAGGCAGGAAAGAGAGAACGGGCCTTTACGATCCTCTCTCCTCTTCGAGCCTTTATGACGCGACTTTTGCGATAACTGTAATGGCCACTCTCGCAACACGAGGCACGCCATTACCGTCACTCTATTTCACAGTTGATATCTCTCCTCTTTCAGAGGCTACCACCGCGTTCTTAGAGCATCCCCTTAAAGGCTGCACCTTGACCCAGTGCATCTAACGGGTCGCATGCATGTGCAGGGGAACTCGATAAAAAGCCTGCAACACCCGCTATTATTATACCATCGAGCGCTGATTTATTTTTAGACCCGTCCTTTTCACGTTTCTCGGCTTGTCCTCTGGATAGCTTTGGTTCATTGTGCTCTAAAGGGTTGTATTCGACGATTTTTCCTGATTTTCTAGAGCTGTCCCTTGATACACCGAGTCTCTGCGTCTCTACGATAGTCTAACATCGGTCAATTTATGTTTCAGGTGTCGACTTGGTGAAGTCGAAAGGCTGACAGTGTCCACGACAGCCCTGAAGAGCCCAACGAGGCGATCGACAGTGTTCTAGTGACTCAGTTGAGAAGACAATCGGCAAAACGTCGACGATCGCGGACCCCGTAACGAGTGTTGCGCCTCGCGATCGATATTTCGAGATTTGTTCCCTCGAGAGGAACTCTGGACGAGAGGAGATGTCCCGAAAGTGGTTCCAGAAACCAGACGACACGTTCGAGCCGCCAGACATTCGAAGATAGCGAGACCAGACCACCAGATCACCTAGAAGACCAGTCATCCGGTGCCAGGGTCGATTTCTCGACCAACGATGAAGAAGATTCTCGCGTCAGGACACGAAGATTCGCTGGGAAGATCAAAAAGAGTCTAAGCGATCGCGTGCAATCATCCAGCAGCCATCAGAAGCTGAGCGATTCGTCTAGCAGACCTAGGTTCAAGTTCTCTTTAAGTGAAAAAGACAGAAGGTCTTTAGACAGGACTGAAGAGTCGAAGACACCTGACTCCACAGAGTCCAAGGAGGACAGCCGTCGCAGTAAATTGCACAAAAGCGATTCTTTTCTTAGAAGATTGGTTAAGAGCTCCAAGGACATCACCGAAGGCTGTGAGAGGCTGGTTAGGAACATCCAGAAGAGTCCACGAGTTCTGAGAAGAAAATTTCTGTCCAGCACCAGCGACGATAGCCTGGTCAGCTCTAAGAGCGAAGAAAGACCTGTCGCTCCCATCAGAAGAAGGAGATCTTCCAGAAAACGACCTCTGGAAACTAGTCGAAGTCAATCGTCCTCGAAAGAACTTCCAAACCAAGTTGTTTCAGACATTCAGATCATAGAAAACGACACCCTAGTGATCCATCAAGGCCTTCAGACTCAAGAAAACAATCATCAAGATCTCACAAAGGACTCTGCCAGCAGACTCTCCCCAATTTCGATAGAATCAGAAACTCGAAATCATCATAATCTTAAAGACGAAGCAGATTCATCCAAAAGTGTCTCTGTAGAGGACGTAGAGGATTTGATCAGGTCAGAGGACAACTTGAGACTGTTAGAGGAGCGAGTTCTCATCAGGAGACGATTGGAGAAGTCTTCCAAGCTTTTCCAGATCCTTCATCCTGGTCAGAGGAGATCCTGGAGCGAAGAGAGCTTGGTTCCTCTGATAGAACAGGTCCCAATAGTCAAAGAAGATTCTCTACAGGTTGTTACCAGGCAGTCTCTGGATCCTGTCGCTGCGAATTGTTCTCCTTTCGTGTACAGACGCTACGTGAGGTCCGGAAGACGGTACCAGCTGGGTACCTCCGGCGAGAGCAGGACCAGAGAGGAAGTTAAGGTACGCTGGAAGTCGCTGAAAGCGAAACGTTCGCCTCCGCCAGACGACTGGCAGGTTCAGAGGTCGAGGAGGCTTCAGCTGCCTGCTGATAAGCGGTACGGGTCAACCGATAAGCCAGTTTCAGTCCAAATAGACAGTGGAGAACAGCACGGGCTCGCGTCAGCCACGTCGCTGCCTTTAAAATGCAAACTTGCAAATTTTCTGGCCCGCGGTGGGGACGTGGAGAAAACTGGTCATCAGTCATACAGTGAAGAGTGTCGAACCGCTGGAGAAACCGAAGAGAAGAGTCCACGAATTGTCTCTGATCCCTCCGTACATGGACACCCAGCCGAAGTGCATTTGAACGTTCAAAGGGAGAGTGAACCCTCTTTGGTGTGTCATGAAGAGATTATTAATAAAAATATTGACCCTGGTAATGCTGAGGAAGTGAAGGTCAAAGAATTCTCTGAGATTTCCATAGTCGAGGTAAGGATTTCTGATGATACCGCAGACTGGCCAACCTCTGTAAAAACACTCAGCGATGCTTCTGTAGCTAAAAAGGCAAAGGAGACCGAAGAAACTGTCCTAAAATCAAAGACCAAGTCCAGAGTACGACCTCTGAGTCAGAGGAAGAAGGCTAAGGCTGCGAAGAGGCTGGAAGACCACGACTGGAAGATGAAACTCACGATCAGGATGATCAGGATCCGCGATAAGCTGATGTTAGGCCTCAGTGCCTTTGCTATACTGTTCACGATCCTCCTGGTGATGGATCTGCAGATGGATCTTGGCTACAGCGGCCATCATCTGGTCCCCAGTCACGGGAGGGTCAGAACGGGAGATGATCCCAACACGGACACTATTTACAATAATTTTCGACGGAAGTTCCTGCAAAGATTGAACGCCAGCAAGGAGCAGAGCGGCGGTGACGCGTCAGGGACTACTCAAAACAGTGGCAAGGAGGCTGTGAACGAGGTGAAAGAGTCCAGGACCGTGAAGACAGAGGTGCACGACAGTTTTCCAGACTTGGTGGACATTGTTGTGAAGGGTTACGGTGTGAGTGTGTATGAAGGAGTGGCTAGGATCAGCGGGGAGGATCATACGTACAACCCCACGTTGGCGGACCTGAAGAAAGTCAGCCCAAGGTAAGTTTTTTCATATTTTTTCCTTAAAAATGTACGTATGTTTGTATATTTTTTTGAGAGATTGTGCTGTGATTTTTTAGTTTGATTTATTCATTAAGAATTAATGATGGAATGGTTATTTCTGAACGCCGGATGTGAATAAATTAATGAAACAGTATGTGTGACTTGATGAGGTATAATTGAATTCAAGATGGCGGAGTATTATTGAATCCGTTGGCCTGATTTTGTTCAAGGAGTCTTGATTCGCCACGATCTCATTGCTCATGCTATTTATTATAGCTTGGCTCGGATTCCTTCATAACTGTTGCATAATTGGAAGATCAGTTATTTCGGGCTCATTGTTCAGTAACTGTACTCTTCTGGCTGGTGGTGCTTAATGAAAGTGGTGATAGGTGATTACTTGAACTTACTTATTCATTTCAATTTACTTCTACAAGTACTGTAAATTACAACGTGAACAGTCGAGTTCATAACGTAATTGCTGAAGTATGCTGCACGAAAAACAGCTAAAATATCGATGAGTCGAGACTGAAATTAGATGTCGATGTTGCAGAATTTCCATCGCCTATGAAATCGTTATCAGCGCCGATGATAGCGGTCGGTGGCAACGTCTAGGGGAAACTTTCCGTCGGTGCCGAATCCGGCGAAAATATCTGTCCCCGTTCCACCAGATAACCGAACTTTTCCATCTAATTAAGCGGAATAACTGATTCCCGAGTCCCGCCTGTCCCAGCGTCGAAATCTCCCCTAAACCGATTTCCCTCGAACTTCAAATAGACTCTCCGTTGTTTTCACTTCGCTGTCGGTCAGCTGAGAAAAGTTTTCACGAGAGAAAAAAAACAGTCAGCGTGTCGACGAGATCGATCGAAACGGATTCCTCGAATTGGATTTGCATGTGATTCGAAGTGAACGTCGTCGGGTTGGATCACGCGTTTCGTCGATTTTGTCGACTTCGATCTTCGATACGAGGGAATCGAGAACGTCGGGCTATCGTGACTGACCGATAAGAGACTCCAGTCGCGATATCTCGATCGTGAATGTTTCTAACCATTTTATTTGGTCACGTGGAACGTTGCAGCGTAGCCGCGATATTCCATCGATGGTCTGACTCAGAATTTTGTTATCCGTTTTCATTTGTTTCTTATTGCATCGAAGCACACTGTGCGTAGAATATTTTATTTTATTTCTTTTTTAGAGTCATTCAAGTATCTATTCTGTCCTTAGGTTTCTTTTTTATGGGCTCAGAAATATTTCGAGCTAATTTCGATCAGCAGGATGCAGTCAGTCATGCGTGGAGCAAAATAGACTTGAACTCAAAAGTAAATTTAAATTCAAGTTAATTTATACTGACGTTCACGTCTCTATGTAGTTACAATTATATTTCGACTCGACTGACTGAACGTCTGTTAATTTCAGTGAAATTTAATAAATATTCAAACAATTTTGGAAACACAGATTTCCTTAGGATTATTTCGGAGCTATTTTATTCATTTATAGTGATCGAAATTAACAGCAGAGTTCGTTATATTCTTCGTATAGTTATGCAGAACTGCAGAAGTTTGCGCAAACACTTGTTGTTGAAGAAATCAAAATTAAAAGAAACACTTAATAATAAATATGCTTTTCATGTTTCTTACGTTATTAAGTGTGTTCGTATGTGGGCATATTAATTTACGTAAATATTCGTAGGCTAGTTATGAACATTATACACGTTATATTAGATTTCAATTGACAATACACGGTTAGTACATTATTATTTCAATAATTCTGTGGCCAAGTAACAAATGCATATTCTACTAATTCATTAATTTTGAATTCTTGAAATTAACAATACTGCTGTCCATATCGTTCTAGTTATAGTTACGAACACTATGCACGTTATATCAGACTCCACCTGCCTCTGGGTACCTGAATGCACAGGTGAGACAGTACACATTTAGTGCATTATTTTTCGAGCAATTCTGTGAGCAAATAACAGATGCATATTCTGCAAATTTAGTAATTTTCAATTCTAAAACTTCACAATACAGTTCATTACATCGTTCGAACAGCTGCAAACATAATACGCGTTGCATAAAGCTCCTCTCTGTGTGTGTCTGTGTGTCCATGCGTGTGAGACAATACACAGTGGGTGCATATACTCGTATGCAAACTAGTTGTCCGATGGCAAACGTAATTATAGCGATGGTGGAAGGAATTCACGTGATTCACGGATGTATTTGCACGGATGCATTCTCATCGTCGGTCAGACGTAGTTTTCATCGCTCGAATCTGTTCCCTTCATGGAAACGCGACCATAAAAGAACGTCGATTTTCTTCCTTTCTGTTATCCTTCTTTCTCTTTTATTTTGCCACGGACGTTCCTTTTTCATGGTAGCCTAATTCGTTCGAGAGACAATTGCGTGTAATTGTCGCGGACGACACACGTGACCAATCGATCATTCAAAACGCGTCGAATCGCAATAATCTCGAAGGGTTCGAGATTCGAATTAGGGCGCAGGCCGTTTGTTAATTCTACGGAGCGTCGATTGCTTTTTTAGTCGACTCCGGTGGAGAGCTTAATCCAGGAATTCTCTCGTTGATTCAGGGACTTTTCCTTTTGGAGAGACTGTATTCTCACTGTCAGACTATTTTATACTTTCGGATTATTTAAATGTAAATGTAGAATCGAATCGACATTTTTTATCGCGTATAATTAATTCTGAAGCTTGTCAGTGATTTAATTAGCGTAGAATATTGCAGAGCTGCCAGTGGGTTTTATTTTCAAGAAAAATGTTGAAATTATTTTAAAATTTGTGAAACAGTAAAATAAACAGAAAATTCTTCAGCATAAGAAGTTTTGCATGTTTCCTAGAAATTTATAAAATTAGTGGATGGTTTTTTTACTCGACCACATAAGTCTAAAACTTTGCCTTTGAACGCCCTGTACATTAACATTGTACATACTAAACGTACTCACAGCTCAGGAGACCAGAAAACATTTTCAGAGGTTAGCTACCAGTCTCAGAAGCTTTCAGTGTACTCAAATATTCATCGATAGGTTCAATACTTTTTTGTAGCCAGTATCCCAGGAGAATAAAGTCTTCCAGTCGACGGACACCTGCCACAGGGACCTAACTTTCGTCCAGCCATCGAAACTTCCAAAGCACCCAGTATTCGGTGGTCCAAAGCTTCTAAACCCGTCTGTATCGAGCTTACAATTAGACTCTGAATGAGTATCGTATCGCTAGCTTGCGATGTGTACAGGTTGACTCAGAGAAAACTTCTGTCCACATCAACGTTGAATTCGCAGCTCTGATGGTCATCACTGCCTTACGCTCGCTCTTCTTTCATACCCTACACTCGTTATTTTTTCACGCCCTACAATTTAATAGTTTCATTAACTCTTCCGCCAAGAGTCAAGAAATTACGTTTAACGAGAATTTGAAACGACTCACCCGGTACATCGCGACAGTCGTATCGCGGTACGAGTACTTTACGTGTAAACGTCCCGTTTTCGGGGTTGTTCCAAGCAGCCACGAACGAAAGCCTATTCAAAGGTAAGACATTAAGGCATTGTCGACGCTGGTGCCACCGGGAAACAATGCCGTATTCCCTAGACGCTGAGGTCACTAGAAGGAGCCCTGTCTATCTAGTGAGAACGCGGAGCATGCTCGACGAGAGAGCTTTACACCGTGTAACCTTCGGGGAGATGCTTGGATTCCCGTTGTTTCCTTTTGAGGATGCCAGATAACGCGAACCCTTCCGTGACGCCCTCACAGGATCGATTCTCGTACGAGAAATCCACTGAAAATTTCAGTCTCCTGCGTCTGAATGCAACGACCCGGTCTCTGGTATCGTTCAGACATTTTCGACGACGATATCCTTATTCTGAAACCTCGTACGTAGGAGAAAGGTGTCTGGAGCGCTTTTTATGGCCACGTGATCGACGTCAAATTCGATGAAACGGATCTCGTGGAGCTTCCTGCATAGATAATGTCCTTGGCAGTGTACGAAGGATAAACTGATAAGTGTAAAAGTAAATTAGAGATTGAATATAGATATTTTCCGTCTGAATGAAGTTTGTTTTTTTAGGAAAAGAGGAAGTCTGATATTCTGTTCTGTGTAGAAGTAAATGTTTTTTTATTAGTTCGGCAATTTGTGATGCTAGTTTCTTCCACGGAAGCTCAGAAAATTAAAAATTGAATATTCCACTTAATTTCTAATTTTTACATGAAATCGTCTGCAGCAGACACTCAATTTTTTAACCCAATTTTGGAGAATAATAGTAGGGTACGAAATTGAAAAATTACTTCCAGAGAAGATAGAGCCTGTCTATGATTCTACCTTTCAGATTTCAAAATATTTATAAATCTAAATTTGTCAACAAATTTTCAAAGTACAGTTGTTTTTCATTAAAAATTCTCAACTGACAGTGTCAGTTAGCACAGTGATGAGATAAATAATTCTTTCTCATTTGTAGAACCCAGTCGAAAAATTCGTAGTTACTCGTACAGGTCTCACTGGAGCAAATCTGCTTGCAGAGGATAGAAATATTTACCCTGGCGAAAAATCAACAAGGCTTCCCGTTCTTCGTGTTTTCCACAGACGCTGAACGGCGTCACGCGTGCACGTATCCACAGTAACACATTTAATTGGCACGTTTAGTAATTGAACCGTACACCACACGGTTTACAATTGTTCCGCGTTCGTTAATTAGCTATCCCAATTGATGAAGTAATTCCGTTTCGCCTAGGTGGAATCAGGTTTCCGCGTACAGACTGCGGCAAAGTTCGTGGCAAAATTGACGAAAAGGTGATTCCTCGTGTAAAAATGAATTTAAATTAGTATTAAATTATATTTTAGTAACGGAACGTATGTATTTTAATCAAATAAGCTGAGGGTGCGGCAAGACGAGTAGACCAATTAGGCAATTCGTCAGTGAAGCCAAAGCGTATTACCGTGTTAATCCAGTGGTGGTCACCGGGGGCTGCAGCCTTCCCCCACTCTAGGCTCATTCCCCTCGTTTCAGTTCCCTCCTCGGTCCATCGACGTCACAGATCACAGTCTATATGAGGGGAATGGACCTAGAGTGGAGGAAGGACACAGCTCCGATGGCCATTACTGCGTTAACCCAATCGAAGCCAATAACGCACCAGGTGTGTCGTTCAATATCTACCCAAAATGACTAACAACGCACCAGGTCTTGGAAAATATTTCAGTGTAAATAGAAAAATAATTCAAATTTGGAAAATATTGGGACCTTCCTGTATCGATGTATCTTTGTTCTATAGAAATCAAATGAGAAAATTTTAAATGTAGAGAGAGGAGAAAAGTTGAGTGCCCACATAAGGGTTAACCTGTCGCTGTACTCTTGTACCCATGTGCATGCAAACTGTCACCAATCTACAAATTATCGTCATCGAAATTTACATGTGTAGTATAGCACGCAGGACACCGTCCAATGCACACAGGTTGCACTAAGCAGTCCCTGTGCTTGCGTGCACGTTCACAGAGAGCAAACACGCATAATGTCGCATCATCGAACATTTGCTAACGCACTTGTTTGTACGTGTGCGTGCACATCGATTCATGGACGGAATTTTCGAGAGAGTCTAAACAGCGAAGACTTCCGGAACCACACAAAGCACCGAGGAATCTCCGGGACCAAGATGACAAAGCTTGCGCGAACACACGGCGGCGGATGTTTGCTCGGAAATAATTCATCGTACGTAACTCGGTCGCCAGGTGAATTTCAGGTGACGGGAAGTCCTGTCTGCGCGCCTATGCTTCTCCATTGATAAACTCGGGGGGATGATAAATTTTCGAGACCATTCACCCTTTCAGCTCTGTGGAACCTTACAGGCGTTACTCGTCACTTGCAAAATTCTGCCAAATTATTTATAATAAATATATTGCAAGAAAACGCCTCACGTCACGCTCTTTTTTGAAGAAATTATTTATTCTAAAAAATATTCCAGAGACTATATAAGCATCAGTCCATTACAACAACGATTGAAAGGTTCGTAAGAAAAACAAACCTTGTCAAAGTTGACGATGATTATACAGCATCAGAACTTCATGATTTAACTGAATACAGTTCTTCTGCGATATTATCACAGATAATGCACACAGCAATTGTGTAATATGGTAAATATTTTGTTAAAAGAAATTGAAATTTATTGAACGAAAATTAAAGATGCTAGATATTATTACAGATAATACCCGCAGCAATCGTCTAGTGTGATAAATATTTTGTTAAAAAAAGTTGAAATCAATTGAACGGAAATTAATGATGCTAGATATTATTACAGATAATACCCACAGCATGTGTGTAACATGATAAATATTTTGTTAAAAACAAATTGAAATCTATTGAACGAACATTGAAGATGCTAGAGTCTCTCCTGAAAAAGGACAAAAATTGACAAAAGGGTCGTTTTTGTTATGAACCCTTCAGTTCTTAACTATCTGCAAAAATATCAAGGGAACGCCGTTTCACGTATGAACAAATCCGAGGACGCAAAAATACAATTATCGATCCCTCGCGAGCGTATGAATTTCCATGCATTATTCAGCGCGCGTATCGCGGGAAAATTGAATTTCCTTGAAACGGGCGAGGTGGCGACGAAATGTCGCGGTGTCATTGAACAACAACGAAATCGGTTGCATAATTATCGGGTTAGAGAAGCGAACCAGATTATTACGACTTGCTGGACGTGCTGGAAATACCGGACACCGATATCTGGGCTACTCCGAAAACTCGACTCCTGGTTTATCTGAACCGGTGACAGACGCACCAGGAAATTCACTGACGTCGATTCGCTAAACTTCTGTCGTTGTGCCGCTGCGGGAGAATCGCGGACACGACAGAAGGGACGCGGATAAATCCAGAGTGGAAACCAGCCGGGAAACGGTGAAAATTTTTAAAGAAATCAACCGGAGAGACTCTCAGATCGCGTGTTACGAACCGTGTCATAGATCTCCGTGGAAATGTTATAATAAACGAGGTTAAGAAACTTCTGCATGGAGATGTGGGACAGGTTGATCGTCTGAAGAAGGAAGTACTTACATGGTGAATCGATGCGTGTAAATGATGAATATGTGTTAAAGGATATTCAGGGTGATAGAGACAAAACAAATGCTGTTTAGGAAGTTAGAACATGCTAAATTTCATAGGACACTCCGGAATTTTTATAGATAGATAGAAAAGAAAATTTATGTGTGCACTTGGTAGATTGTTTAGAAATTTGTAATTTGTTTATTTTACGAGCTGTGCATCTAAATTAATTTTAGATCATTTTAAAGAAAGATATTGACGGAATTCTTAATCCAAGTGTCTGAGAATCTTCTGTAATATGACTGTAATATTAAGTAAATATGAACTATAATTTGATCAGCTCTTTCATGGATAAATAACTACACGAATGAGCTCTGTTTTACTTAAAATTTTATTTATTTATCTATTCAGTGAACAAAGGGTTCAACAATGGGTTACAAGGTAACAGAGTAACACAAGAATTAGTAACAAAATATCTTAAGGTACATAGATACATTTTTCCTCCTTAAAAAATTAAATTTCAGGTACATTGTAGATGACTGAGGTCTGATACACATTTTTATTTTTTATATATTGTATGTATGATACACATTTGATGAAAAAATGAATCGCACGTTTTTTTACCTATTTAATCCTCCATATAAATTTTCGAAATTCTATCTATTAAAAACACGTATCACACCTTAGATGTCTACGATGCACCTGAAATTTAATTATCATCATATCAACTTTACTTCACGTGTCCAATAAATTTTCATTTTCAGTCTCCCAACTAAGAATCTCTCGAATCATTTAACTCCTCAGAATTTCAATTCTTCGGCCGTCAGGGAAGTTGATAAAAATCGTCGCCGATTCGTCATCAATCTTCTCGATTTCTCTGCGATCGATCTCCGCGATAGATCTCGAACTTCTCGAATTCTCGAACCCGTGCGCGTCGGTCGTCGTTCCCGGCGCGGTGTTCGAGCACATTTTTCTTCCGAGGAGAGAGGAGGAGGAAAAAAAAGGAAATCGTCCGACGTTGTAGAGTTGAAATATATCGTAAAAGTTGCTGCATCCGAGCTCTAGTCTTTTTTCGTTGGTGCAGCTGCAGCCATTGCACATGCACCGTGTACATATTCCGGGCCGAGACATTTTTCATCCGGCCCGTTCGCCGATTTACAGGCGATCTACCTTCACGAAAATTAATCGAATGCTCTGCGTGCACACGAGAATTTTCCACGGCGGTTTCCACAGAGTAATCGAGAACCTCAAGAGATTGGAAAGCTCGAAGACTCGCGGTTTCGTGTCCGATACAAACGTCCTCCGACCTTCGTTCACCTGAATGCCGTAGAAAAACGTTCCGAGGCAAGTACAAAATTAAATGGAAAATATTCAGCTTTTTATTATTAGACACAGTCGTAGGAAAAAGGCATTCTTTTTGTATTTTCACAATAATTACAGATGAATTGTCTAGACCAATTTCTTGCGGGAGTTTCCAGAATTTTTAGGGTCATCGAACTTCAGAATTTTTACATTTTGTTCCTATAGGATATATTAATTTCTTTCAGGCAACTGACACATTTTTTGGTGTCATAGTATCGCTAGAAATGTGATCAGTAAAAGAAAAAATCGTATGTAGAAATTAATTAAATTTTTTGTAAGGTAAATTGTTTCTAAACAAATCTTTCGGGGTTTGTAGTACTTCCAAAGGGGAATAAAAAATGTCTAATAGGCACAAGCCGTAAAATTAACCATTTAAGTGTTACAAGCATTTCAATGTTCTCCATACATTCCTCCGGCCCGTGCGGGGAACGCTCATAGGCGTTCTGGCAGTGTACTTATCAATCGAGCTCAGCGTTCATCCGCACGTGACGCATGGTGATCGAATAAACTTCTCCGCTAAAAGCATTCATTTCTTTCAAAACCCTCATCTCTCGTATATAAACACCATATACGACTGCATTGACTTCATTCACTCATATACAGTTTATATATAATTTCTATTATTCACATTCAAAACTAATAATCCCCACTGCAGTACAATAAAACAAACACGATGCAAACCGAACAAAAAAACGAATATTTTTCGAACTGTGATACAAAAGAACGAGTTGCAACGTTGTTGTGGAACAAAGAAACGAGCCAATTACGCGAACGACCGCTGTACCATAGAAAATGAATGCAGCTGATTTGTGGAAATAAATCAAGAGAAAAAAGAACGGAGAAACCCGTGGGGTTACGCAAGAGAAAATCCTGTTTGTCTCGCGGAACGAGGTAATCGAAAGTCTCCGAAACCGAAGTTAGGAAGTTCACAGAGAAAAGGAGTGAGAGAGAGAGAGAGAGAGAGAGAGAGAGAGAGAGAGAGAGAGAGAAGGGAGAGGAAGGAATATCGTCGATAAGGAATCGTCGTAAACAAGACGCAGCCAGCGTGCAATGGAAATTATAAATGACCCGGGGTAAACAAGCGGCGCGAGGCGAGAAAATGGCTTTTCCTCCAGAGAAATGCATCTCTGTTTTCCAGACCGGAACACCTCCGAGGTCTCTCCTCTTCCGTTTCCCTTTCTCTCTCTCTCTCTTTCCCTTCCGCGTTGTTAAATCGCGCAGTTCCTAGAAAAAATCACGATAGAATCGATGATTCTAACCCAATATAGATTGTTTTTGACGCCCTTTTCGTCCTATCATCTTTGACTGTGATTCTGAGTCTTTCATTATTTTTTTTCTCTTGGAAAATTTGAAACCGAAGCCAATCGATTATTCTTATCTCCCTTCTCGTCATATCATCTTCGTCACTGGGTCTCTCATTTTTTTTATTTCTTGGAAAATTTGAAATCTAACCCAGTCGATTATTCTTCTCGCCCTTGACGACCTGTCATCTTTGACTCTCCGGGTATTTTATTTTTTTTCTCTCGGAAATCTCGAAGCCTACGGCAATCGATTACTCTTCTCTCCCTTTCCGTCTTATCATCTCCAACTTTGGCTCTTCTGTTTTTTGTCTTTCTTGGAAATCTCTAAACCTAATCCAATCGATTATTCTCCTCTACCTTGACGTCTTATCATCTTCGATTCTGGTTGTTATATTTCCGTCTTCTTGGAAACCCAGAAATCTCGAAGTCTGAGAATAGAAGGAAATAAAATGACGTCTCGGCCGCGGTAACGAAGGGAATCCTAATTAGCAACCGGTCGGAGATCGACATTTCATTAACGGAGAATCAATTTGCATCCTGGAGAGGGGAAACTTGAGAATTTGCATAGCAATTAATCCGTGAATACCATCGATTTTTAGTATTTATTTCTTATCCGTTTCTGCTTTGGCCGATTTGGGAGTTACAGAGGAAAATTGAGGTTTTATGAGTGATTTTTTGGCTCAGTTCCATTTCGGGTGAACGTTTATGTGATTCGGAATGATTTTACACCTGGTTTTACACCTCTGGGACTTCCGGTCGTTCGACTCGAATCGATTTTGTTTTACGATTACAGAGAGATTTGTCAGGAGAAATCGTTCAGTCGATTATTCTTACTGCGATTTATATTGTTTATTAGAAGTTTGATACTCTGAAAATTAATATTATGTGGAGGATTATTTATTCATTTATTTATTTATTCTACGTGTCCCGTTAGTTATAATAATTAGGGCAAAGTGTGCTCCGAATTACTCGAGCTGTTCAAACTAAATATTCAATCTAGATCTCTTACATATTTTGATATTTTGTTGGAGAATAAACGGAGTACGTTACACGGTAAATTCAATTGTTTCAACCAAACTTGTGCATCTTGGAATACATTTTCAGGCTCGTTAAACTTTCTTGAAGATGATCTGAATGCATTGCAGTCCAATTATATGTAGATTGTTCATATCTCATCATCTCGTTTCATATCAAAACTCCCCTCCGAATACATTATTGTTTCATTATTCTAAACGATTCACCCGTTTCTACAAACAAACAAATAAATAATCTGGTAACAGTAAAGTACGTCCAAAGCTTCTGTGCCTGAAAACTTGACCCTAAAAACGAAATAAACATTCAGTCACTTAAAATAGCAGTCAAGACATTAAAATATTTTATTTTTCTCTTGAATAGCACATGTAAGCTTAGTAATAATTTATCTAAAAATTAAGATACCATAAAATCTACTCTGGAGTGAGGGTAGACTTCAATTCAATTTTTGTCGAATTGGAAAAACTCAATAAAAATCTTTCAGTCGCTTAAAGCAGCAGTCCAGAATGTAACACTTTTTATTTACTTCGTGAATAATATATCTAGACTCAGTAATAATTTGTTTGGAAATTAATACATACAAAAAAAAGTCTATAGTAGGGTGAGGGTAGACTTAAATTGAATTTCGGTCGAAGTAACCTAACTGAATAAAAATTTTCAGTCACTTAAAACAGCAGTCAAGAAAGTGAAATATTTTATTTACCTCGTCGACAACATATCTAGCCCTAATAATTTATTTAAAGATTAATATATAAAAACATAAGATCTAGAGCGAGGGTAGACTAGAATTGAATTTTTCTGGACTCGAAGGAACTCGTGGTCCAGCGTTAAGGCGAGACCACACGGCTTCAGAATCGCCCGGACGGTTTCTCTCGCGGTTATTGACAATAATTCGACTCGAAATCCATTTTACTTCGCCCCTGTTCGCCGAGGGAGAAGCTTTTCCGACAGGATTCTCCGGTGTTTCGAACAGAAGCTGTGTCGACGTTTAGAAACGCGGCTTTATCATCGCGGGAGGATAAGTTCTGGTTCGAACGGCGCGGCGCGGCGCGGCGCGGTGCGCGCGTTCATGAAGCGACCCAATAACCGTGACACAATTTCTTCTTTCGCTTTTCCCTCGCGTGAGAATTCGATTGTTTCCTGCCAGCCGCCATTTATCGGGAAATCCACGCCGGTAATTGGCCAGAAACGTCCAACATGCTACTCCGTGCTTTATGTTTTTCCTTCGTTTTTCGTCCCGTCCAAACGCGTCTCTCGAATTTTTCTCAGGCTCTGTGAAACGGTCTTCTACAGTTCACTGTAGCGAAGGTAATTCAGAGCGACTGGTAGAAAAATTTGATCGGAATTTAATGGGTCCCTTCTCTTCTTTTCGAAAAAAAAAAATTTCAATTTATTCAAGAATGTTAGAAAAATGTTAGATAGTACATTATTTCTCGTGGGATTGCAAACTGTTTGTAATAGAAATTCAAACGGTATCAACCAATGATCAGACTTTTCTTCATCAATAATACTGCTATTTTTATAATCATAATAAGATATATTAGGAATCATTATGAATATAATTTAAATTTTTACATCTGCGCAACAGGGTTGTACACAGTTTCTGTATACCTTACAGAACAAACTATCAAAATCATTGTTTTATATTAACCCCTTGCACCCTCTCAGGCAGCGTAAGATATTTTCTCCAAATTACACATTTCATACACTGCACAAAATACTTAGAGGATCACACACTAAAATAGTTCATTGATCATTAAATTGTTAAATACTGTGAACCTTCTAAATATTGTACAGGGTAAACATTGAATGAAAATGTTGTAAAGTTACACATTCAATATTTTGTTCATTACCGATATTTCACAGATACTGAAAAACGATTGAAATAATGAACTTGTGATTGTTTTGAGCAGCGTATAAATGGTACAAAATAATATTCACTTTCATAGACCTTTCAATGTATACTTTTCGTAAACATTGAAGCACTGACACAATTGTATTAAATCAAAACTGACCCTGCTGTTGCAATCAGTGACAAATAAAATATAAATATTTAATTTGCAAAGTATAAATAAAATTCTATTTCCATCGACTGTATTAAATAGTCTATTTTAAACACACATGTACAACAATCCACAGTCCACAACGACAGTTTTCTCTAAATAGGTCCATAAACCAAAACTAACCCTCCTATTGCAATCAGTCACAAATAAAATATAAATATTTAATTTACAAAGTATAAATAAAATTCTATTTCCATCGACTGTATTAAACAGACCATTATATCACACATCTGCATTACTCCACACTCCACAGCGATCGTTTGCTCTAAATAGATCCATACCCCTAAAAGGTTTAATCCAAATGAACAGGTTAGCCCTGAAACGAGGGATTTTTCTTGAAAACTATCGCAAAATCTGCACCTCGAACGGTCGCGAATCCCTCACCATAAACGATATCTTCTAAAAGACTCGTGTTAACCATTTTTTCGCGAGCCTCACGGTGGGATCTCGTCCGTCGAACGGAACGATACCGGTTCTCTCGAAACGCTGAGCAGAAGCATTTTAATTGCTCGGAAGATTAAATTTCCAGCGTGTACATATGATTTCACGGTAGTCGCGGATTTGTTTTCCGCGGATCAAATTAAAGCCAGTCTTCCGTCCGGTCGTCGTAAACTCCTCTCCTCTCCTCTTCGCCTCTAATTACGCCTCGCGACGAGGATAGTCTTTTTTCGCTTTATTTTAAGGAGAAGCATACGTCCGCGGTCGCGTCGTTTCGATAAGTCGAAGTGATCATCGCGTGCAATATACTGAATGATTATTCCGCGATAACGGCGCTGCTTTGAATAATTGCCCGATGCGTCGAGTAATTGCTTGTATTAATCACCATGCTGTTTGGAGAACCTTCGATGCCGTTCGAGCGGTTTGAACGTCGAAGTATTGCGAGTAATCAGCTCGAAATGTCGAACTTCCTTTACTGATGATTATTTTGTGAGATTTATTTTGTGTGAAGTTGAATCATTTTTCATAGGAGAATTTTTATAATTTCAACCCCTCGCCTTGTTCAGTAGGACCTCGGTTATCCGAGCTGCGATAAGTAACAGAATGACCAACGTTGTAAATATTAGATTGGCAGTTAAATTAGCGACATTAGAAACCCTTTACATGAAAATGTTTATTAAAATCCTTAAAGTAACAATCTGTATTGCAATCTTTATTTGCATCTGTATGCAAATTCTGAATTTTATAAAACCCTATATCATAGCTCCATTTACTTTTAAAAGAATGTCAAAAGAAAATTGCAGGTGTATTCACAGGTGCCACTGTACCATGCACTTCAGTACTTATATACTAAACTTTAGCACATGCAGTTTAAAAAATTCGTAATACATAAGATTAATACTTAGAATTCATAGAAATAAAATAATTGATCTCCAGATTTAAGGTTAAAAAATATTTAACCATTCCATTACGCGTGTCTCAGTCGATATTATTTTACTTTTCCAAATTCGCTGCGTTTCAATTGAAAAAAATTATTAATACTTAAAATACCCGTGAGTGGTTCAAATAAAAATTTCTTACAATCTAGAAACTAACGTCGAATCTTTGGAATTTCCACCGTGAGTTTGTGCAAACAAAACGATCAATAGAAAAATTTGCAAAACGGTCGTTTCGCGCGGCAAGATTCTATTTAAGGGAGGCGGGAAAACAAATTGGCCGAGCTTTCGAATAAATAACCCGGCGGGAAGGCATTTTTCCGCGATTACGGAGCAGGTTCTCGCGACGGGTTCTCTTTCTCTCTCTCTCTCTCTCTCACCCCCGTTTCCGTGGAACCGGTGGAACGATGACAAATCAGAGATTTATGTAATGGAGGCAACATCCGCCACGCGACATCCTGTGCGTCTGGCTCGCTCTATTATTCGTGTCTCGTCGACCGTCGATTCGAAAACTCCTGTTTTTCTTAACCGAATTGCGCAATTTCGATTGTTCGATCGACGAGACAGGATTTCAGGACAGCTGCACCTTCGCTCTTTTTGTCTGTTTTATTTCAAAAAGCGTGTTCTGAAGCGCTTAGACGATTTAACGCACAGTGGTATATTCCGAAAATAAATTTATCGAAGGTAATTTCGTTTTGTTTATATATTCGTGAAATGTTCGGTACATCTTTTCGAGATACTTCATTAACCTCTTGACATACGATTTAATTCAGATTACGATACTAAATTTCATAATAAACTACACTATAAATGCTGCTAGGTGTGTAATTATTGTACAATTTCCACAAGTGAAATCTATTGGATTGAGACAGAAATGACTTTCGACGTATAATAAATTTTGTGTTTTCTAAAAACTCAAATAGATTGCCCAGGTTACAGACTGTTACGTCATGTTAGAATGCTGCAAGAGCAACAACAATCATCTTTGGATAAATACTGTAATAAATTTAAGAAGACAGATTGGAAGTTATATATGACTCAAACTAATAGCGTGACAAATATTATGACGAATGTAGCTCGTCATTGTATGCTTCAGCATTAGGTTACCATGACGAGTCATATTCGTCATCGGAGTTCAAGGGGCTAAATTACTATAATGGAGGCTCGAAGCATTGACCGTTCGAGGTCACATTTTCGATCGTAAATTATAGTAAGCACAGCCATTATATTTATTATTTCTTATGTACTTGTTAATGCAATAATTCGTTTAAATAGTTTCGAGAAATGGAGTTGGAGTAACGCAGACTTGCGCTAAATTACAGAAATTAAGATAAGGGAAGCTTTTTAGCCCATCAGGGGATAGTTAAAGGCAATTAATACGTTTAAATCTGTGTTCTTTATTTATGCAGCATTTTCACTTCTTTTTCACGTCTTCTTACATACAATAAAAACATAACTCATTGTCAGGAACGCAAGTGTAATTAAGTTTGATTCGAGGGTTTCTTTTAATTTGTACACAATTGGTATAGTAGTTGATTCTTATGAAAAATGTACAATGCAGAATGTAGAAAACATAATTTTTAATCATTTATACAAAATAGGTAACTTGAAATATAAATATTATGGTGCCTCAAAGTGCCACTTGAATTAACCCCTTACCGCATGATTTTTGTTTTTATTATGAAAAAAATATATTAAGTATAAGAAGATCCAACTTTTGTGGGAAAAATATTGAAAAAATTCTTTAACAATATTAAATCGTTTATTTATTACAAAATCCGGTTTGTGTGCAAAACTACATCAGCAGTTTATACTGAAACTAACGAATGAAAATTCAAACTAACCTTTTTTATGTAATCTGCAGACACTGCAAATTACTCTAATAATTTTCATTTGACTTTCTAAAACATATAAATTCTCAAAATTCATTATAGAAATCTAAACAACAAAGCGGTTGATGCATCAGCTATACAAGAATGTAAAGAAATCGCAAAAATGTAACTTTTCCGAACACGGATGGCAGATTATTATTGAAAACCACAGCACCATAGTGTATTAAACCTTAAGTGAATTATAGGGACCATAGCGACCCTGTGTAACTTCAAACTAATAATTTTTTAACACGTGTTGATATAATTATTCGAAGATTTATGTAATCCTCTATCATCTCATTATGCTTCTAATGCTGTAAGGAAAATTTATTTCTATTCACGTTGCACAGAGCCACTACGGCCCCAATAATCCACTTAAGGGTTAAATATGGTACAACACGCAGCAAGGTTTTGATGCCTGTTTTACATAAAAAATTAATGAAAAGTCGGTTTGAGCCATACATGGCACACCATGCGGCAAGGGGTTAAGGGTTAACCTTGAATAATCAACCGCAGCGTACTTGGCGATGAATAAAATCGTAAGGCGAGGAGTTGGAAACAGTTCGCAACAATATAAAAGAATTCCTCGGCGGTTGGGGACGTTTGTACAGAATCAGAGGAGCGGAAAAGCCAGGCAATTGGTGGAGGCTAATTGCGGATGTGCCGGAATAACTAATCAGAGCAAATGTCACCGGTTGTATGCACCGGTTGCATGCACACAGGTTCCCGTAAAGCGTCGAACGGCCGAGGCTATGCCCAGCACGTGCACAGCTTACCCGTGGCTGACGTGGACGCATCGCTGGAAATCGAAACGTTCTGGGATCGGATCGATTAGAGACCACCACGTCGTAAACCGATTTATGCTCCGATACCCGCGTATTTCATGTTCACGCCGCTCCCGAAAGCTGGAGGTTACTGTCAATTCGACGATAGATTGATGAGAATTGCGTGAATCGGTACAATGTGGGCGAGCTTTGAAAGTGGCCCTTTGAGAAGGCGTAGTGTGTTTCAAATTGTTCTTGAAGGCGTTCATGCTGTAGAAATTAGCTGGACAAGGTTTGAGTCAAAGAGAATTTGCCAGTTTGATGATAGGCCCTTCAGAAAGGAGGTATGGTATCGGGTCATCCCATAAGTCATGCGGTTTTTCTGAGAACTGAGTTTAAAAGTGTGATACTGATCACGATCGTCACTTATCTGTTTGGTATACACACTACTGTAAACAGGATCCTTCAAACAATGTTGTTCCGAAAGTACATAAGTGTAGATCGACTGTTACGTCATCGAATATAAACGTCTAAAATGAACGCGACGAAAGACCATGTTCTCCGTGTTATGTTATATGAGTTTAGTAATGGAAATAATGCAATTATAGCCGCGAAAAACACATCTGAGGTGTATGGACAAATTATTAGCATAATCCAGTGTCAAAAATTGTCGAGATAGGAAGTATAGTCTTAAAGATGATCTTTCTGCCAGGCAGCGTGAAAAGTTCGATGTAGACGTTTCACGGCTTACTGTTGAACAAAATCCAACCATACCTGTTCAAGGATCAGCCTGAAAGTTCAAGTCGACTGATTCTATGATTCACCGTCACCAAAACCGTATTAAAAAGGTTTGCAAAGTTGTGCGTGCCGAAAAAAATCACATTACTTATGGGATGACCCAATATTTCATGTTATCTCTGGAGGTGTTTGTTCATGCTGTAGAAGTTAGATAGTGAAACTTGATGAGGATCGTACCAGGATTTATTCCAAATAGTATTTCAGAATTTTACAGGCGATCTAGAGAGTTACAAGTGGTTCTTCAAGATAGAGATACGGTTTTTAAAATTGTCCCTGAAGGTGTTTATCCATGCTGTAGAAATTAACTAGTGAAACATCAAGTCAGAATACAGAACGTCTAATTGGATGATAGACCGATAAAGATCGTGACAATATTTATTTTAAACAGTATTTTAGGTGATCATAGGCGATCTTTGCAGTCGTAAGTGGCTCTTCAGGGAAGGGATACGGTTCTTAGAATTGTCCTGGGAAGCGTTTGTCCATACTGAAGACATCAGGTAACGAAGGCACGAGTCAGAGAAGAATCTGTGAATTGGATGATACGTTGATGAGGATGATGACAAGGCACACTTGAAATGATATAGCGTAGGCCACGTTTGAAACTGTGAGTGGCTCTTGGGGAAAGTGGCTGGTCTTTGAAAGGGACCTGGGAACTCTTCGCTCATGTTTTAAAAAGACCAGACTAATGCTCTGTCAATGTGAATATCATCAGCCAAATTCTTTAACCCGTAAATTGTATCAAATGGAACATAAAGCATTTAAAATGAAAAGTAAAACAGTTGATGAAGTTATAAACATCATGTGCTTGAAAAATAAAATTGAAAAGTATGGAGAAGATAGAATCGATCAGTTTGACTTCTGAGAGGTTCGATGGAAAAATGTGTAGATAAAGAAAATAAATAAACTAATGCAGCGTGGACGATCTCTGGACACACGAGTGACTCTTGGGCTTATTTATCTTCTTTATCTAGACATTTTTCAATTAAACCTCTCAGACGTCATACTGATCGATATAATACATGTTTTATATATCCTATAGCTGTCAGGAGATTTATATATTTTATACTGGTCGCCTATTTTATGTATTTTATATTTGTCGTCTATTTTATGTATCCTGTTGCTTACACTTGTCACCCATTTTACACGTTTCCTGTAATAATACACACAGTCATTCGTCAATTCGAGGAATGTCAAAGAATCATGGCGGAATAACATGCTGAACGTGCGTCACGGTGAAAAGGAGACGGCAAGGTGGATTTTCAGTCGCGATTGTCGATCGGTGGATATTTATTCCTTAAGGGGGATGATTGATGGCCTGGTTACCGAGGTCGACGATTAATTTTGCAAGGTTCGATGGAATCGAAAAATGTTGATTCCTCCGGAAAGTTTGCATCGGACGTTTTATCTCGAATACGGAACGGTATCTGTTAACCCCGATAAATAATTCTCGATGTGCAAACGACAATTCTTGCAATCCAGACCACTGGAGACAAGGTTTCTTTTTATTGATCACCAGACGGCGGGTCTTTATGCGATTTAAAATATCCGAGTTCGTGAATAATGCACATTTCATGGAGCAAGTGAAGTAAAAAAGTGTACTTGTAAATATTTAGACCGCAAAATGCAGTTCCGCCGTAGTTGCGTTTCATCAGCTACATGGAAATCAAAAATATTGAAGTGTCCGCCGTCTACTAATCATTTTTTAACCGTGGAGACGTTATCATGCTCGAAAAAATTAGAAACTAAAAACGAAGTTGGAAGTGACGTTTGAAGTTGACGATGGATTTTCTTTTATTTGCTTCAGCCTTTTCCTGTCGGAGACTTTCGTCCGGACGCTTTAAAATTCTTCCTCGAGGATTATGAATTCCTTTGAAATTTTTCCTTTGCCGTCGAAAACGATCGATTCGAAGTAGCCCATAAAAAGGAACCCCTTTTCCATTTTCTCCGGAGCTCTCCGGATTTCCCTTTCTCGAAAACTCTTTTCAGCCAGAAACGGACGATAAGTATGAGCGGATAAACAAATTGAAACGCATATTCTCGTGTATTTTCTGACGACAGTAATGAGCAGTTTCTGTGCTTAACGATGACATAATTTTATAACAAAGTTTGGCTTGCATTTGACAGAATTTCCTTCAGAATTTTCATTTTATTGGCAGACGTTTGAAACTGACAAATTTCAATTTCAAAATTAAATTAATCAGTGAAAAGCTTTTTCGAATACGGAACAGCAAGGGATGCTGCAAATTATCTTCTCATCGAAGTTCCATTCGCCTATTCAGTCCTGTAGAAATTTCAGCCAGAAGTTCGGAGTGTATGAAAAAGATACACAGATAAGAAAAGGGTGGTAAAGAAAATTTAATGAATGGACAAATTTGTTTGAAAAATTTCAAGATCAATCTGTAGTAAAATATTTTGAAGAGAAAATCAGATGTTTTAATTTAATTAGTTCGATAGTATATAAAATGCCATCTATGCTAAAATACATTTAAAACTTTTTTAAGATTTTCTAAACAATTTTTCCAAGAAGAAAAAGCAGTCTATTTTGCTACCAAAAGGACACAATAAAAAACAGAAAAAAGATAAGACCATTCAACTGAGTTTAGAGCAGCATAAAAGTAATCTGATTAATTCTTTGGAACAAACTTAACTCTTCTTCTTGATAAAAATAATAATTCGATTTAAGATCCATTCACCCCTGAAGCAACCTTCATATTCTCCAAATTTGATCGATGCTTGGTACCATTTCTCAGCCAAAAAAAGCTTGTCACTTCCACGACAGGCTGCGAGAAGGAAACGAAATCGACCTGGAGGTTTTGTTCGTTGGCTCGTGAAGCGGGTTATCGACCTCCGGATCGATTCTCCGCGAAGACGTTTCGAAAAAATAATACTCGATCGGTGAGAAACGAAAAAAAGGCAGAAAAATCGAAACGCCTGATTCATGGCATCGAACGTTCGCGATACTTTCAATTTTGTCTGTTTCCGCGCTGATTAATAAGAGAGTCCGGAGGGTGAAACTCGCTGGAAAGGGGTAATTAAAACGCGGCCGGGTTGAATTATAACTTTCGATTACGGATGGATTTTCAATTCTCGCCGGAATACGGAATTCTCGAACTTTCGAAATTAGTTCGCAATTACCGGCTGTTCGGCCCTGTTAAACACCTCGACGTAAATAAAACGGCGGCCCGACGAATTTATTGCGTATCGCGTGCGCGCCTCCATGTTTTTTTCCACTTTGCTTCACCGGACGATATTGGACGCGATATCCGAATCGCAGCTGGTTTTGAGATTGGTACCGCATCGATACCATGGATACCAGTCTACGAATTTCAGTCCGGTGTCGAGCACAGTGGTCCTTGGATCATTGTAACGCGTTTCACCTCGGATCTGTGTAATGTTCGCTCCGCTGAACCGAGTGCACGCAGCGGTGCACTGTACCTCTGTTCCAAGAGAGGTTAGAAAAAAATCGTAGAAGAAGATTTTGCACTGTTTAACACTTTGAGTGCCACGTCACCCATGTTTGGGTGACACAGAAATTAAATCATTATTTATTTGATCATGTATAGTATCAATGAATATATTGAATAAGGCTTAATAGTAACAGTTAAAAACTTATGAAAGTTATTGATATTATTCATTAAAAAAGGTAGAATTTATAGTTACATTAATTTTTGTATAAAAATTTGGAATGTTTGTCATTTTCAACTAGTGCATCAAAGTGCAACTAGTAGCACTCAAAGTGTTAACAAGCTGTATAAAGTGACTGTATGATTTCTTCCACAAGTGCATCGGTGCACTTGCAAAATGCGATTGCACTTTTCTTTTATATGGATCACTACGATTTTTTTTGCATAGATTTATTCCTCGTGTCGTTCTGCGTATAAAAGGTATAAGGTTAGACCATTAAAAACATAATAGTTTACAAGATATTTCACTTTTTATGGAATTATTTGCGCACACACAGTTTACCATAATTCTCGTGTTCTTGCATACTGCTTAAATTTTCGAAAAAAAATAAAGTATCTCATAAATACTGACAGATGATCAATTTTTGGATGACTCGAGTTCGGATAATTGAGGTTCTCTTTACCGTAAATCATGAAATTGTGTTGTCATCATGAACTTTGACAAGGGTTGTTTTTCTTATGCACCTCTCAATCGTACAGCTGTCGAGGCAGTGACCTTGAGCTCAGTTGAATGTTCGTACAATAATTACGAATATTTATAATAATTTATAGACCTTCAGCGATTTCACGAATAATTTTTCGATAACTCGATCTACCGGAGGGTTTATTTAATTTCCAATTCGGTGGGAAGGTCTTTAGGGTTTCGTAAGATATTGAGAGCGTAATTAGCAAGGAGAGCGTGTTGGATACACGGTACACTTTCCCGTCCACTTCGTTCTAATTCTCGCAGTGTACAAAGTGTCGTTTTGCGGCTTTCGAGGGTCTTTTGAAATAAAAAGGGGGAGAAAAAAGAGAGTTGTGCGGTTCTTTCAGCGCGGCTCGTTTTCGAGTCAATAGGCCATCCGGCTTGAAGATTCGGCCGCTCGTAGGAGAGACAGAGAGAGAAATGACGAGAGGAAGTCGGCCGGAGAGGAGAAGAAAAGGACTGGCTCAAATATTTGAGCAAAGAGTGACCAGCAAGAGCGAACTAGATGGCTATCTTTAAAATTCAGTGCTCTGCGACTTCTAACGGGTGTCCCGGAAAATCTCTTCAGTTTTTCCATAAATAGGATATTTTATTTTCCACATTCTTTTCTAGGCTATCGTGGAAATTTATTTCTTCCGAAGTAGTCGCAGAAACAATTCTTAACGATTTTAGAAGTTTCACCAAATTTATCAGGTAAAATTGATTGCGTAGCAAGTGTTGTCCTTGGATAACAAATTCTTCAAAATAATTATATAGATATTTGATACAAAATCAAATGTAAGATTATACAGACACAGTATCATTTTTATCTGTCCAAATATATTGGGTTGCCAATTAAATTCATCTAAGTAAAATCTCAAAAGTTTGTGTACAGCAACGTTTGTTAAAATGTTTTGAATAATTTTGTATTCCAGTTAATTACATTTGAATTTCAAATGTTCTTTCGCCATAGTTCTGTTCATTTTTTAACAACATGATAGTAGGGTTGAGAAAATTTTTAGGTGAAGAAATTCGACGGATCGTAAATTTACTTGCCAGCCTAACAAAAAATTATAGTAAAAATTCTCAACGAAATAGATTATATTTCTCTATATTTCTTCAGCGTACTGTATTTAAAATAAAGCTTTATAAAAGAGCAGCCAACCTGGGGGTATAATAATTTTAATGGACGCCCCTATTGCGTTTGCTAAAGTTCTATACTATTATTCTAAATTATATGTCTGCGTAATTGTACCGTGGACAGTCTGCGACCAACTCTGTGGGAATCTCATGGAAATCCTTTTTTTAATAAAAAAGAATTTTTAAGAACATTACGAAATGAATCCTCTATTGAAGTCTGCCAAATAGACGCGTTAATCAGAAGATTCGATATATCGATGGAACGGTCGAAGTTCTCGCCTCTCGGCCAACAGGCCGCAGATCAAACCATCATTTTATACCCACCCGATCAAATGAACTTCTCACGGTGGCCAGTTAATTACAAACTTCACGGGGAATTCAATAAGTCGCCGGAATTGGATACGTAGTCACGCGTGATTAATTAATCGAAGCTGAACGCTCGTGAAATTGTATTCTCTCCATTATTCCCACTGGAGACACGATAACAATTCTCTTTTTATAGAAAACACGACAATAGTCACATCTGTTCTGATGGTAATTAGAAGGACAGGGGATCATTTAGATTTGATTCGACGGTGAAAAATTTAAATTAGTTCTGAACGATATTATAGCAAAAAATGATGCAAAAAAGATCGGTCGATTACATTGAAAAGAAATTGATAGAATTATTCAAGCAGATCTTGAAATTCGTAAAAAAATAGAGGCTACAAGAAAGAGGTAAAAATGGTGAACATAGTACCGTTCGTACGTATAAGAACGCTTCGGTCCATCAAGAAGAATCATGATTATAGTTACTGTGAGATATATTTATTATTTTAAATGATTTCTTATTATGATCTTAAATATTGAATTATTACATGATAATACATTCAACATTGCTTGTCAAGTAATTTCTTAAGGCAATTTTAAACGAAATTCGTGTATATAATAATATTTGCTCTTGAATTGACCACAGACTTGATATCGTTCTAATAATAATTATTATAGTCGGTCGCGTATATCCAAGAAGAGCTTAGAAACTTAATTATTTTCTATAAATATAGTGTTTTAAATGCCTACCAAGAATATTTAAATTAAACTAAGGCTCGTACTTCTTCCTCTAATAATTAAAGTTTCTGTTTCTTTCATTTGTCAATCGTGTGAAGAAATTGTTTGCCGTGCAGGGTTTTGTTATTTTTTCCAAGGAATTTCCGAGTTTGCGCGAAAGAGATAGTCGACGGGATGATTGAAGTTATCACGTAACACGACCGTTAAGTACAGCAAAGATTAGGCGAACCGTGTGTGCTCGCTTTTGCACGTGTACTCTCGCACGCGTCAATAACGCTTAATTAATTGGCCAATTAACGAGGAGCATGATCGAGTGTCGACGAGTGAATATGCTCGGTGTATAGCATCGTGTCGCTGGAAATTGAGAACCAGCCTTGTTACACCGTGTATGATCGTTAAATTACGAAAATTTGCACAATTTAGAGGCTATATAAATTTACAGACATATCTGTCGTCCTAAAAGTTTATGGTCGAATCTCCAAGGGATACGTATAATGAACCAGACAACAGAAACAATGCAGAATCATGAAATTGACCTAAACATGATATTATAACACTCTACACACAGCTGTATCGCAGAACACTCAATTTTATTTTTATATTCTACTAAAAATAATGAAGCGTTCCTCGTGTGTCAGTTTGAAACACTTTTCTCACGGAAATTCGATACATATAAAAAAGATGCCAACAGTCTTATGGCTGAATGTACAGAAACTTCATTTTATTATTTTCAATCAAAGAATTTGCAAATTTAACTAATTATCATTTGATTCATTTGGACACCAAGGAACAAATTAAGTTGGGAAAATGAGGGACGGATGATGGTTAAAAGAATTGAAAACTGTCGACAGTATTTGAACGCAACCCGCGAAACAGTTAAGCCACTATAGTGGCACGTCGTCCTAAAGAATCACTGAACTAAAGGGAAGCCACTATAGTGGCAGATAGTAGCCAAATAGCAGAGCATTTGACTATATCTAACCTAGACATGGAATCTTATCGCTATACTCACAAATTTATCGCAGAACAGAATATTAATATGAAGTATTTTATTAAAAATATTCAAGTATTTCTCGTTCATATTGAAAAAATATTATTTAAACAATATAAAAAGACTAAGGTAGCTATTAGCAACCGTTAAACTACTTATAAATGTTTTATTTATAAAGGTAGGTTTCCAATTTATCTTTAAACCTCTGTATATTATATTTTACAATTTGGTTGATTAATTATAACTGACCAAAAGAGCTCTCAAAAATTTTGGAAAATTCGTTGGACGATACGTCTCGGGTTAAACACGTCACAGTGACAAGTTTAAAAGTTTACAAAAAGAACGAGGACACTTTGGCATGCAGGCAACTGCATCGGTATTACGGAACAGGTTAACAATAGAACGTCAAGCGGGAGCAAAGTTAAATAATCATATTTCACGCGTCGATTGTATTCGACGGAAAAAGTGGCCGAGAGTTAAACGAGTTTCCAATGAAATTGAATTAGGCAAGCGACAGGTGTTTACAGAGTTCGACGAATATCGTCGTCACCGGAACTTTCAGCCTCGATACGCATTTCCGTTCAGCTTACGGGTATAATGGTCCTTTCCATAGAAATAAATTTTTCGAAGTGAATACTCGGTAAATCAATGGATATAAAAGGGCAGAATAAGAAAATCTTCTTTACTCGATTTTCTTTTCGCCGGTGCAGCGGAGTTGCATCCGATGCACCCGTAAATCGCAAGAATGCATCTATCATCGATTTTGCAATTCTTTCGCCTCGACAGAGCTGAGTCCCCTGCATTTTATTCTAACTTTGATTTTGGTTTTCACTTGTATAACAGTAATGATAAGACACTCTAAGAAAAATTATATGATTCAATAATTACAATTTTTTGCGTTTAACCATTTCAGCCCTGAGATTTGTAAAATAAAAATCGTTCGCCGTGTGCTGCATTTTTATGATAGAACACGAGTTAGAGTATGTATCTCAATACTGCAATGTGTATAATATCAGTTTTTAACTTATATCAGTGTTGTGGAACTGCAAAATAATGAACAGATTTTAATCAGATACCTTGACGTAATAATTCGTCTAATTATTCAGGTTCACAGCGTAAAATAAACATTTGTGCTCGGAGCAGTATTGTGGTTTATAGCACACGATGCACGATTTTTCACACAGCTGGAAGGGTTAATACGTTTAAATCAATTCTCTTCTCTAAAATTACTGTTTCGAAATTGTATAATTACATAATTGAAATTTTGTTTCGTACTGTCATTTAAATTAGTGCTCTCGTTTGAAATTCTCTTTCTTTTCCTAACTTTATTTCTTTCCCTTTTACTCAATTAGTATTCCAGTCGCAAATTAATATTCTACCATTAAATCGATATTCTAGTCTTGTGTTCTTCAATGAAATCAGCATTCCCGTCACACGGTTGACTTGACAATCAATCGAACGACTCGTATCAACAAATGAGTCTCGAAATTGAAATTCCGCGCGTTCGAGCCTTTCACTCAAGGAAGAGTGAATCGTATTGTCGAGGTAATCGATTCGCAGAACACTCGAAAATCGCGTCCTTTTTCACGAGCCACTCGTCCAACAAATTTTCGACTCCGCTGCTCCGTGGAGTTCCATCTCGCTTCACAGAGTTCCTTCATTTTTGAACTCGCATACTTCCAAGGGATTTCATAGCAGTCTTGCACACTCCCCAGCATCAAAGTACAACATTTTTTGGATACATTTCGTGTCTCAGATTTCTTCCAGCGTCCTCCAGAAAGCATAGAACCGTTCTGTGCTTGAATCAGTATGAAAGCATAAATGTCACTGAAATTTCTATCACAATTGAAATTCTATTTTCGGAAAATGTCAACCGGTTTCCTGTCAGAGATAAGATTTTCCAAATGAACAGAACCTTTTAAATGTACGACGCTTTCATTACACCAAACGCGGTACTATTCTCGTCGAATCCGATTCTTATCATCCGCGAGATAAACTGAGAAAGAGTGGAAATAAAAAATATAGCAGGTGATTCGTCTCGTCCGTTTATCGCGATCTCGCCATCTTGTCATCTTGCAGTTAATTCGTGGTGTCCAATTTGCATTAATCGGTGACGAAGCACGCGGTAGAAGTTACATTGGCCCTTGCATGCATATTCATATTAAATTTCTGCGTCACGTCGGTCTGATAATTCCCCCTGTAATTGATACGGGACGAAAGTCGAGATTTTACTCGAATTCGTTTCCATTGGATTTCCTGCGATTAATAAAAAAAAAACATAAAAAGTTTTCAGAAAAATCTTGCCCTTTTGTTATTGCACGTTCGACAGTTGATTGAAAAATAAATATGTAACATTGAAAATTGTGTACTTACTGAGCATGTTTGGAAGTTTACCGGCGAGATTTTGTAAAAGATAACTCTTTTCAGTGTACTTTACACGACGACCGTACGCCACGTGCGGATGGGTGATAATCTCCTTCAATAAGTACAGTATCTGTACGCCTATGGGCGTTCTCCGTACGGACGTAACTCAATATTAAATACTTTTAAATATCCATAATTGTTGAAGGGTTAATTTTATGAGATAGGTTTATCAGGACTTTTTATTTCTGTTTGAGATATAAAATATGTCTGACACCATACATCGTACACTCGAATTTTTTACAGTGGGGCACATTTTAAACTCAATAGATGTGAGGATTGAAAGGGCTAGGAATTAAAACAGAAACTAAATAAATCCAACTTGCTTCAACAATTGTCACTTCACTCCAGAAGCAATATTGTTTTCACATACAAGTCTAATACTTTCAAAAAATTCTAAACCTTGCTTATTAATCAAGAATCCATCATTTTCTTTTCTTTCTTCATCTTTTTCTTTGAAAAATATGTTTTTACTCATTGAAAATATTGACACAGACAAGGAGCTGATCACACAGAAGTTTTCAGTCTAAAATATCGAACACCCTGTACGTTTCTTGAGATTCGAGAGAGACGCAGTACCGCAACAGTCGCCTGCGTTTTATTTAAAAACAGCATTGGTAACACGTAGCACGAGCTTGAATTCGCAGCTCCTGATGGAGTTACAGGCACACCGGGATCGAAGGGAGAAGCTGGCTGGAGCAGCTTGCAATCCTGGCGAGATTAGTTCGAGTCGCGCGTGTGTTTCCGAACTCAATCTAACGGGGAAAGATTCGGTTTGCAGTTTGGCTTGCCGGCTGGCTGCCGCGCACACCGGAAGACTTCCGGTCGCTCCGGAACCTCGCCCTGCAAACAAACTAATCAGACAATCCACCCTAATCAGGCCACGTCTCTCGTTCGTCTGATGTCTCAAAGGCGACCCAATTAATCCGTCTCTCCCGCTCATTTCATAATTCGATCTCTAATAACCGCTCTGTTGCGTACGCCTGCTCTTTGAAATGAATTATCGAGGCCACTGCGTCTGCCTCGCACTGCGAACCAACCCTTCTGTAGGTGGTTCAGATTAGGGTTGAGAGATTCGAGAGTTGTACGCGTTTTTTATGTGCATTTGCGGTGGCAGGTAACGTGACGTCGTGCTGCTAGTTTTCAAGGAAAAGAAACAATGATGCCTCTTTTTCAATGATGCCATAGTCTCTGCACCGTCATTAAATGAGTTTCCTAACTTGTAGCCTGACCACACGATTAATTCCCAGCGCGCACGTCCGCTGAATTTCGAACGTGAATTCGAAACCTGCTTTTTGCAGAGAAATCCGGCGTTCTCTGGGTATCAGCGATTTCTCGAAGTACCGAGCGATTGAAAGTCTGAGACGCCCGCTGGAGATTTGGGTAAACTTCTGATCGATCTTGGGGAGGAGATGAAGATGATAGACTTCGCGGAGTTTCAGTTTGCCGTGTTTTCAGATCGCCAGGATGAATCTTCGGCGGTTTGTTAGCCGGTGGAAGATGAGAACGATTTACAATCGGATGCCGACTTTCGGGAGGATCTTTCGAAAGCAGTAAGGTCTGTGTAGAATGTCTACAACTTTAAATGTGAAAGAAGATTTGTAAAGTAACAAATGAAGGATGGTGTAATAGTGGATCGTAGACTTTGGGGTCAATGCGAGGTAGATACAATTTTTTACTAATATTAACATTCATTCCTTGAAAGGAGGTTACCAAGTACTGTTACACGTACGTACATGTAAAATGAGTGTCATACATGTGATCGTGACATATTATAATATTTAGAATATTCAGCCGGTCCCTTTAATACATTTTGTGTGTGCATAATGAAATGATGCATCGTTTTTAATAAAATTACTAGAAATATAGCATGGTCCGTGGCGGACACTTTTTAAACTGAATCCTTTGATTAAAATTAATAGAGAAATTAAAATATTTCTAAAGGTCCAACTAGGTCATTGCAATTCTGTTATACTACTATCCTAACAGAAACATTGTACTATTTAAAAACAATGAGTACTTCCTATTCCAAAAAAAGGAAGGTGCCTTGATCATCATCACCCCTGAGACCACGCGTTAAAAAACCAATAATAAAAAAAGAACATGAAAAGATTAACGCACCAGACTGCAATCACACTATGAACTGAAGTATCGCATCGCCCAAGGAAGAAGAACTTCCGCAGAAAGTTAAGCTTTCCCAAAAGCTGTCTCCGAGACGCAGACAGCTGAAAGGAGGATGTCGCGAGCGTCGCCGGGGTCCAGATAAAAGAAATCGGTGTAATTGAAGTTGGTGGATGAGTTTGCGGGTCTCCTCGTGGCCCTTCGTGTACGTGTTCGGAACCTGTTCGACGACGTGACGGGGCTATGGCGACCCTATGAATAACAAATGAACGCCACCTCCGTGCGGCTCGAGAGCTCTCTCCTTTTCTCTTCGTGTACCTTCTTCTTAAGCTCGCTTTACCTGTCCCCTTGTTCTCCCCGAGCACGGATAAGACACGTTAAAAAATTCAGCGGTAAGTGCTCCTCCATTAACCGCCCTCTCTGTGTCTTATGGTTTCTGGAATTTTCGCCCATCCGCCGGCAAGCAATACCTCATTCCTCTTTGTTCCATGACCGCGACAGATTTTTCCTTCCTGTCGCAGTCTGAACTGCGAAAACATTTATATACATCGATGAACTGGGATCCTTAGATTGCAGGGTAATTGTGAAAATTAATTTGACAGAAGATTTTGGCTTGTAGGATATTAAATAACAAGAAATATATACAAATTTCTTTAACCCTTTGTTATCAACGCTTGAAAAAGCCGCTATCATGGACGCCCATAGGCGTTCGATGTAATGCATCTCTACGTACATATTACTGTGGCTCGGCAGCATACAGTGATTGCCTCGTTTCCAAATTGCCCGCAGTCAGAGGGTTAATAGCATTAATGGATTGCATTTATTGGAATTCATTACCATACACTTATATTGAGAGCTATGATAGATCTACCAGATTGATTGGTCGGCAATATTTTATGACTAAACAGATTACTGTGGTGTGTGTACTTTAAGCATTCAACCAAATGTTTCCTAAAACATACTGTTCGAATAACGAAAGTCTATTGGGCAACCCGCGACACACTCAAACGCGATACTACAGTACTTCATCCCCTTTTAATAATCGATGAAGTTGTACTAATCACTGTACAGCACGGTTTAACATTTGAAACAGAAAATTTTAGTAACTATCTTTTGATCACCCGCGTTGAGAAATCCGCAGTGAAAAATTCCGTATCTGGTCAGATAGGGGAAATAAATTTTTATAGAACGCACCGGTAAACTCGTAAATATTTCATTACTTCCTGGAACACTTCCTGTGGCATGCTGTCGTCGTGACAGTAATTTTATTTAAAAAGTATGAGGGTTAAAAATTATTTTACAAGCATGGAACGCGTTGATAAAGCGTAGAGGATTCTAGGGACGAAAGCAGCCTGGTCGAAGTCGGAAAATCTGGCAGGCTGAACATCGCTAAATGTTTCACAGCCACTGTCGTCGAGAGAGTTCGACTGCATCCCGAATGCACTCGGTGCATAAATTTCCGCGTCGTCGTTAGAATTCGCGAATCGCACGTGCCGGGACGCAACAACGTTCGAATCTCGTCTAAAACAAACAACCCGCGCCATATTTGCCCAGGAGAATTGCTGACGTCTCGTAACACAACGACCTCGTCTCTTGTGTCTGCACTCGGGAAGCCTATCTCGTGCTAATTTTTGCTGGATTTCGAGTTTCGATTGAAACGTCGATCTTTCGATTCTTCAGCTAGTCCGAAGTGACTGTGATCAAACACACAGGCTGCTTTTACAATAATAATAATTATTTACGAACTCTTTACGTACCTGCAAACAATTATTTTGGACGCCTCTACTGAAATGATGGAATAGAAAATGAATTTTGAATAATATATCGTTGAAGAGAATATCTTGGGGTATTTCTAGAATGTTTAAGTGAACTTAATTGAGCGGAGAAATTAAATTCCCATGAGCACAGATATGTTCTTTATAACACGTATTGCACTCATTATTCATGAACTCTTTATTTATTTGCAAATAATTGTTTTGTGCGCCTCCAATGAAATGATGGAATAGAAAATGAATTTTGAATAATATATCGTTGAAGAGAATATCTTGGGGTATTTCCAGAATGTTTAAGTGAACTTAATTGAGCGGAGAAATTAAATTCTCATGAGCACAGACGTGTTCTTTATAACACGTATTGCACTCATTATTCATGAACTCTTTATTTATCTGCAAATAATTGTTTTGTGCACCTCGAATGAAGTGATGGAATAGAAAATGAATTTTGAATAATATATCGTTGAAGAGAATATCTTGGGGTATTTCTAGAATGTTTAAGTGAAATTAATCGAGTGATGGGATTAATATTCTGATGGTCTAGGATGGTGAAGTTGGGGGTGGTTTATTATTTATGCGATTCTTCCCTGTCAGAGGGACGTCTGTCGCGGGATTGAATTCGAAGAAAAAGAAAACGACACTCGGGCATTGATATTCCCCAGTCGATAATATTTCGCCGTGATGCAGTCCAGATATCCGGTAAGTGCACAATATGCATAATGCATGCCTTACCGACGTTGCAGTGCACCGGCCACCATTTTGGATCGTTTTACACCCTCCGCCGTACGAAAGCCCCCGAAACGGGGCTGAAAATCTCAGCGAATCCACCCTAATCTTTTCTTTTATTGAATATCGAGTCGAAAAGGTAGATATTTCTACCAGTGAAATTCAGAGCATGATCAATTTCGAAAACGTTAAAAACTCTATGGAATATACATATTGGAGAATTATATCAAAGAATTTCTTCAAATTCCAAAGAAAATATCAGAACAATTCTTCAATATTCAAATCGTAATTTTAACTTCAGCAGCAACTTTTTAATAATTACCCTCTTGAATATTATTAAGGAGTATTCAGAATTTAATATTCCAATACCATGAAAAAGGAAAATGACAAGTTTCGAGAGACTTTGAAGAGGTAAGTGGATTCCAAGGAACCGAGGGTACCTCGAGAACCTTCTTCAGGGTGAGGCAACTTCGGAGAAGGGATCCCTAGAAGGGCGTGAATCTCGCCGCGTCTTAATTAGCTAACTTTAGAGGTGTCTGAATTAATTGACTCAGACTTTCGTGTGTTGCATACCCAGCTGATACTGCTTTAGGATAATCCAAAAATTGCAGCGTCTTCAGAACTTACGCCAACGTTAAAATTTCATTATCCTTTCGTTCCAAAATTTTTCATAATCTTCTCTCCGTAGAAAAATTCAGTTTCAGCTGGTCCAGGAGAACATACAAATTTTTTATTTACTTGCATAAGACCATAATGTAATATGTACACTTTAACACATTGACTGACATGGAAGTCATCGGTGATAAACACGTTAAATTTTATCTAATTAAATAATTATTGATTTTGTCAATACCTTGAACAAATTTTACCTTGAAACACCAACATGCAGACACATGTACAGGATCGAATACTTAAACATTTTTTTCTCCTATGATTTATAATAAAATAGCAATTTACATTATGTCTGGTTAGGCATGACTGTATCCACTGTAACACCGAGTTAAGTCCATTTTCTATGGTCTTATTTAATCAGAATGCTGTATAAAAGGAAGAAATTCACTGACTGTTGGTTTCGCTATTTATTCCCAGATACTTGGTCTTCTGGTAAGACCTTGAAAACAATTACATCGTATAAATTGTCGCAAAATAAAAATCGTCAAAGATATCTGCATCGGACCTTTCTGTTGCAGCAGAAGGCAGACGAACAGTCCGGAATGCCTTCTGCCATGCTAATCTCCTTTGTTCAGGCCACGATTAATATTCCAAGGACCTGTGTACGGTGTTTTATAAATAACACGCAGAGCACGGAGAAAATATTAATGCGGTTATGATTCAGTCGCGATAATGTGATTTCTCATCAATCAGAAATTCTTCGAAAGAACAGTCATTCGATGAGTAATATTCTTCGTTCGTTCTCGATTCGAGTGGACTCATTTGATGTATACTGATTCGTAACGATGAGAATGAGACACAGTGAACACGCAGGATGTTTTGGTAAACGTTTTATTGAACTGTACAAGACAAACGAACAACAATGAGAATCGTAGCGAGGGTAACAGAACAACAAAAGAATGTTAATGGACAACGATGAGTTTAACGTACTCGAACAGTCGTAAGAACGTTCTCGTTTAGCTGCGTTTTCCACGGCGCGGAGTCTTGGAGAGGCGTGCGACGGTCAAAGATGACAGGATGATGCACGGATGCAATTAAATTTTGCATACGCTGATTAAAGTCTCGCGTGAACCAGGACGAGCCGTGCGAAAAAAAAGATCTTCCGAGAGTGTGTAATTACGTGTTTCGGGTTTTGTGAATGTTGCCGCAGCTTCTGCGGGGAAAGGAAACGGAGATTGGCGTGATAGATCGGATGGCTTACTTGAAATTCCTTTCTGAATGATTTTTTATATCTTCGGTTTGAGTAGACCGCCATATGAAATGATCTGAGTACTCATATTAAATTAATAGACAATAGAAAATGAAGTAAAACTAAATTTCGTGCTCCAGAGAAGGTTTTTCTATTAACAATAACATTAATATTACGTTACAGTGGAAATTTTATTGTGTAGAACATTAGAGAAATTTTTAAATAATTTACATTCGAATTGACGATCATACTTCATGGTGTAATACTAAATACTTAAATTTTGGAACCAACAAAAATGTCCAGTAATAATAAACAGTGTAGACACTGTATTAAACTAAAAATATTATTTAGTTTACTGTTTAGGGTAGTTCCTTTAACATTATCGTGATAGTATGCTTTATGAATGGCCAGGAAATCTTGAGAAAATATTTTATAATCCAAGCAAGTAGATGATCACTTCCAGAGTCGAAAGATGGCGGATAGCTTGCTCTTGAATCGAGTGAGCCTGATTGACTGGACACCTCTAATTTTTCATTCTCATGCATTTATTCTTATCACGGTGATCGTGTTCAATCTCTTATGTCCACGGGTACATCGATCGATAATCGAGTGTCTGGTCTTCGGTGTAATTACATACCCTGCGTACCTGTTACACCTTGAAGAAATTACATTCTGCCGCAGAGTATTGCGTGATGAATATTGCAAACATACAAAATCACAGAAATAGTAAAAGAAGAACCATAAACAAGTTTGTACAGCTTCGTCGATTGAAACAAAAATCGAATTAACTTCTTCAGGGTCTTATTCAGGCTAAAAAACATGTTCCAGTATGTAAATTCACTGTGAATACAAAACTATTCAATAAGCAAAAGTATTTATAAACTGCTGAGGAAAATAGTATAAACATACACGTGATAATTAATACTTATAATCAGAGAATAAATTGCCAGAGCTCTTGCGGAGGCTGTGATAGTACATGAACACCAATAAAATAGTGATTTTTAAATTGAACTACTTGGAATCCATTGAATATAATTTCGATGTTTTTCCTTCGATTTGAGGAGACTTTACGGCGCTGAAACATGCATTCCAGTTTCCGGTTTTGCAGGGACTTCTGAAAATCCTTGCTCCTCCAGGCATCGCGTTGTTCCTCCTAATCCATGCGTGCATCACCATTCTGCATAGATGCGTTTAATATGCACGTGCATAGCTACGTGCGCATTGTCGTGGATCGAACCCGAGCAAAGCGGCGGATTACCTGCAAAACTGCATCGCGAGCTCGCCATTGTGACGTCAACGTTCACCAAAATTACCTTGTCAGTGCGTTTAACCGGCTCGTTGAGCATTCCTAATAATTACCACGCTATCAATGACCGTCTCTAATCCGCTTAATTAAATCTCTCGTTCCTTTCTGACCCGTTACAGAAAAATATTCTTACTCGAACCATTTTGATCGTCAGATATTTATGTTTCTTAGGTGGAAGCTTCAGAGATGATTCTTTAAAATAATAGACAATCAGAGGTTCAAAATTTCTGAGAAGTTAAAACTATATAGAATTACTAAACCCTCTCGGAGTACCACAGCTTCAAACTTCCACTAAGCCGCACCCTCGGCTCATCGCGTGCGGAGAACGCCCATCGGCGTTCGGTCTCCACGCTCAACCAATACCCTGACAGACCTTCCGCACGCGGTAGACGCTCCAAACACAAAACTCGTTCGGAGGGACTAAAAAACGACCCTGAAAAGTCAGAGCATCGAGCGTCGACGGGTAGATGATTTTTGGTCTGCAAGCCGGTGTGAAAATCGATTGGAGGCGGCAGTGAGGGCGTATATTGGCCGGGTCGCGCAATTGATGAGATCGTTAAAGTAGACACACCGTGTATATCTAGTTGGGGTTTCATACAATTCGTGCTAGTGTACACGAATATTCGCGTCGGTGTAGCCGGTCTCACGTCCCTGTGTGCATAGGTCAGAATGCACACAGTCTGCCTCAATATGCAGTGATCGCTAATGCAATTTCATGGCGCATGCACGTGCAGTAACGAAGGCTTAGGTCACGCTTTTCATGTACACTGACTGATTACGTCTTGCCTGTAGACGTGCACGACCGTGTAGCCCCCCGTCCGAGGGTGTCGTTTCATGAAAACGATTCCACCTGGATTTCGAATAACCCTCTAACCCCCTTACAAACGATATTATTAATTATCTTTCTTGTTTATCTTAGCGGCCCCACGAATTTCCGCTCTGCGCCATTTTTGGGGAATTCTGAATGTTCCTTTTTTTTAGAATCGCTGTGGAAACACGGATTTTTATTTCATATTGAAATAGTTTTTTAGATGAACGTTTTAGTGGATTATTAGGTATCTTGAGGAATTAGAAATTTATTTAATTATTTGTTTGTGTTTTTATTGTACAGTTCAGGTACATGTCAGGTGTGTCTCAGTGTATGATTTTAAATGAAACAATGCGACGAAAATGTAGAATACGATTTCTTTTGTACGAGACACCGTGTTTGAATAATTTACTTCAAAAGTTTTCCTTACCTCCTGCGCGAAAGTTTGGTACGCTTAGTTATTAAGTAAACTGTCTGAACGCTAATGGGCACGCGTATTCTGTGAATTTTTAAATTTAAAGTTAGTTAACTGAAATTAGCTCTTTGAGTGCTACAGGCTTTTTAAGGGCTCGTAATATTACAACGGTCCGTGCGGAGAACGCCTATGGGCGTTTAAGTAACGTACTTAATAAGCACGCTTATCAATCTCCCGCACGGAAGACACGGAGAACTTTCGAATTAGATTATTTAAAAAACGAAGCATCATACAACAAATTTTATTTTACATTTTCAATTTCTTTTATCATCTGCAATCACCTTCTACTCGATTATACTACTCCCGACGCACACACTTAAAATTCTCTTCAAATTTCTCATTGAAGAAAACAGAAGATTTTTCAGAACTATTTCACGATCTTGCCATTGGAAATATGCTTGAGGATCAGCTTGAGGATCAGCTGGGCCGAAGATTCCAGAGTCCTGATTGCGAGTTAAATTAAAATTAATCCCGCTAACAAATCCCCGGCAGCTTCCTGATCATTTGAACGTTGATACCTGTGTATCAAAGATGTCGAAGCGTCCTCGGAAGGATAATTCCTCCGTCCAATCGTATTACGAATTAAAGGCTCGTCTAGACTGGAAGGATCTGGGCGGGGGATAATTGGAGACAGAATCCGGGGCTAGGGAACGGCGGTTTACTTCCAACCTCGACCACCTTATGACGTTTCGTGTCGTGTGTTTCGCGAGAAATTAACCCCTCGACTGTAATGCCACCGTCAAACTGACGAGTTGTTTATCGAAATCCTTGTTTCGATCGTCATGATTACCTGTTTGATTACGGAGCACTTTGTCGCATTCCTTGTGAAGAATCTTATAATTTAATTTAGAATAATTCTACTAAAATGGAAAAAAAATTAAAAAAAGTTCCATGTCCTATAGCAGGTTTGATTTTTTCATATTTGTTACGGACCATGTTGAGTAGAACTGAGAAAATTATTTCAGCTTTACGATATTATTATTTCACTTGTTTCAATTTTACATTAATTTTAGTTTTATCTAATAACTGATTGGGTAGTATTTGAGTTAAAATTGAAGTAGAAAGTAAGAAGTCTCTGCTCAAACAGATAATTATATGTATCTCTAGCGATACACGTTTATAGGAAGCTGCTCTTGCTTGTCTGGCCAATTACGGGTTCTTCTACTGTGGCATAGAACTAGTCGAACAAGTACAGAAAATTGAAAATAGTTCAAAAATCTTTGCAAGTAATACTATATACATGCATGAGCAGTCTATGCATATTTATCAATAATACTTGAATCAAAAAAGTATTCAAGATATCTATTAATACTTTGAACGTCGCAGTGAACACACCCATGCCTAGTCAGACACGTCGCAATGTCCTGTTTTTAATACAAATGCAGAAAATAAGCATTTGAATATTCAGTCGCATACATGTGTTTCTGTATTATTGTTACAATATTAAATTTCGTTCAAATTATCTAATAATCTGTAGTTGTTAAATTAAATTAAATTTGAGGTGCTCTCACAACGTGTTAACAAATAAAACGTAGACAAAAATTGTTAAATAATCATTTACATCCTGAAATTAATCTGTATAACATTCTGAGTATTTTTATTGCTTTTCAAATAAATATTTTTTTGCTTTGAAATGAAAGAAGGATGTGGATGTCGAATGTAGGTACGAATTACGTCATACATGATGGAATTTCGGGTGGACGGAGGATCCACCGTACGAAATACGGTCGGTGATAAATATAAAATATAGTGGGTGGATAAGAAGTTACAAAATGGCACTTTAATTGAAATTCATCTCGTGTCCGTTTCACTTTCCTTCTCCCTCGCACTCTTTCGGTTTCGACCGATATCCGACACGACGTGTTTCCAATAAAATCCGGTCCGTTCGCTAAATAAATCATTATAGCTTGCACAAACTTTTCACCGCATACCGGTTTTCCCGCTTCCCCTTCTGTTTGATTTTTCTTCGCAGATTCTCCGCCGCTGCAGTCAAATCACAGTGAATTATTGTGTATTTTTCCCTCCACATCTGTTTGTTTCTCGTTTCAGTTCCACTGACATGTTCGAAGAGTGTTTTTGGCAGGTCAGTCCGAAAAATTCAGCATGTATTTTCTTGTTTTCATTCGACCCAGATAAATAGTGAAAAAATGGGGCAAATTCGGAAGAAGTTTAAACAGTTTTTTAGCAGTTTCTTCAGGGTCTACCAGGGGAAAATTC
This sequence comes from Macropis europaea, assembly GCA_916610135.2. Classification (NCBI taxonomy): domain Eukaryota; kingdom Metazoa; phylum Arthropoda; class Insecta; order Hymenoptera; family Melittidae; genus Macropis; species Macropis europaea. Next base: position 16,160,785 of record OU744344.1, on the reverse strand, counting down.
GAATGAAATTCCCGGTTGTCTCGGTGGAAGAGTCCAGACACGAACTCGAAGAGCGGATGATTAAGACGACAATTAGTCTACTGATTAATTTTAATAGATCGTTCCGGCCGCGATGGCTGATAAAGTTTTTAGGAAAAACAACTTTTACGAGCGGCAGCCGAGCGTCCGTGAAACTCGTTACGACCGCGGAAAATTCACGGGAAAATGTCGCCGCGTCTGAATGGTGTGTCGCTTTATTATGCATGGAATCCTGGAAAATATTTTTAACGCGAGTCATTCGCCAACTACGCGGAATTTTCTATTATAATTGAAGTGGCCCATCGTGGACCAGCGTATCGGCGCCACGACCTGTTATAAATTCGATAAAAGGACCGTTTAAGCTGACAATAGCGTTGAAACCTTGATTAGAGAAACTGTTCTTTCAAAATGAATTGAAGAAGTCCTAATTTGTTCGTAGGCACATGCCGTTTGGCAGAAAATAACTTTAAAAATTCAGTGAGCAGTATTGTTTGTAATTAATATTAATTTAGAAAAGTATAAAACATATTTCGACGGTTACAAAAATAGAAATTTAGAAATAGGTTCACTGAGAAATATCTGAAAAATACAGTGAGAACAAGAAAACATTTAATAAAGATAGAAATAAACAAATACAAAACTGATAAATATTTATAAATAATAAAACATAGGATACGAGAAAAATGTATTTAAAAAGTACGTAAAAATATTCGTCAAAAGTATACCTATCAACCACTCCATTAGAATCGGAAGTACAATAAATCATCCAGTTATCATAAATAAAGCTTTCTTTGAAAGCAGAACGGAAGGTAAGAATAAAAAGCAAGAATTTAAAGAAATCTCGAAAGAGAATTTTTCCGCCATGGGGAAAATAACCCTGGATACAATGTAAAGAAGCCCGGAGACCGGAAGTGGTAAGAGCAAACGGAGGAGGAAAACTGTAGGAAAAAGAACAAAAGGTTTCGGTGGACTTTAGTAGCAAGGATATCTACATCCTCGAAGACACGTGTCACGCACACAAACGCGATCCTCTCGTAGGTATAGATAGCCTCGTGGACCGCTGTGGAAACGTTCACGTAGCACCATGGGGAACATACCCTTCTCTGGCATGGGATAGGCTATCACAGAAACCCTTAGACATGCCTTGAAACGAGGGGACGGACACATTCCATGCATTTTAAAAGGACACGAATTACGTTCCATGGACCGCGTCACGTGTGTGACGAAAACGCCTCGAATCCCTCTACTCGTGTCCATGAAATCCATGTCAAAAGTATATTTCTTCTACTTCTCTTTATTCCTCAGTTATTTAGAATTTTTCGTAATTTTGTCTGTGGCCATTGAAGTGCTTTGATTTAGTCTAATATGTTGAGGTTTATAGTTGTTTGTTTCTGTTTGATGTGGTTCAACTTGGTGTGTTCATTCTTCATCTTCGAAATGTATTCAGAATTTTCCGTGGTTTTTCTTTGATGGTTGGGGTACTTTGATTTGGTTTAACATATATTAAGGATTAAGAAAGTTCGTTTGTGTTTGATATGGTTTGTTATTCATCTTTGTAATATATTCCGAATACTCTATAATTTTGTATATTATCAACGAACATTAATTTGATCTCAAAATGGTTGATAAGTTTATAGATGTTTGATATGGTTGAACTTGGTGTATTCCTTTATCCTTCTTCATCTCCTTTTTCTATATTCATAAGTTTTCTCGATTTTTGTATGAATGTTCCGGTGATTTTTATGTTAACTCACGTTTAAGAGATTCATAGATGTTTGACGTGTTTTCTGTCAACTTGCATCAATGAATTTGATACCAAAGTCAGTCAAAAGAATGTTTCCCATTCGGGTGAATTGAATGTGACACCATGTTTGAAAGTTCGATTTATTTTTTACTTGATCTAACTTGATATTTTTCTGTTTGATTCCAGGAAGAATAGCTCGATCTTGGAGAAGTTCCACTTGCAAATTTCAAGGACGGAATTATATCCAGCAAACTCAAAATACGTGGACCAATTGCTGTATGAAATCGCTACAAAGCCCATCACTCATGTTGGTGAGTAAATTTTTCATAAAATTCATATTAAAGGAACCACTAAAAGTGCGCCTAATCAACGATAATCCTCAGTATCCACACAATCGGCTATACAAATAACACTGTTACAAACTAGTCAGAGTCGAAGAAATCCCAAAATAAAGTAATGAAAAACAATTCAAACGTCAATTTTAACAGCTCAAGCGTTCAATACTAATACCATTTACAGTATTCATAATTCATTGATTATTTAGAGAATCTAAAAACAATTTATTTCATTACTTCTTACGATTTTCCCGATTGAAACGTAAAATTCGAAAAAGGCGAGTAGAACCGGACGTCGCCGGTCAGACGGTTGACCGGGACGCAGCGTCTAATAATCGAAATTCTTCGTGCACCGGAAGTTCGAGCTCCTTCCGCCGGTAGTACACGACCGAACACGATGTAATATAAATTTTCGAGCGACATCGCACGCAAATCGTGCCGAGAATTTTTCCCACGGCGACGTAAAATGGATGGTAAGCCGGTGACCGTACGTGGACCGTTATTAAATTTCAACGTGCGCCGAAATGACTCGTCGATTTTTCCATCCTTTCGACTCTTCGAATTCCCCGAAAAAATTCCTCTCTGTCGAAAATCGAAAAAACCTTTACGTCAAAACAAAATCTCCTGTTTTTTTTTTCTATGAAATCTCCGAACAGCAGCGAGCGAGTCAACGCGGAAATTTTCGTTGCTGCGCGCCGTTCGCGCCCTCCTTTGAATTTCAAGCAGTTTCGCAAGAAAAATATGAATTTCGTTGAGTTTGAATATTAACCCGGCTGACAGGAAGCGGAAGAGACGCGGACCGGGCAAAAGTTTTCAGCTCCTTTGCATTCCCCTTCGTGTTGCCGGTGTTAAATAATTAAAGGGCGAAGTGCCGGGCGTTAAGCGATGCAAAGTTTCCGCTGATAAAGTATTAAATCGATCGCACGGGGCGAGTTCGACGGCGCCTGTCGAATTCTTCGAGCGACGGACCGATGGAAATCAAAGGGTGACCTCAAACGGAATTTTAAAGCTGCGGAGGAAAATATATAAAAGCTCGAGCGGTTGAAGGTAGGATACGAGTGAAGCCTGAAATTTTTTAAGAAAATAATTATTGAATAATATAGATTCCTGGCGTAACTGCAAAACCGAGCTATTTGACCTCAGTCGGTTCTTTTGATGGTCGAGGATGAAATTCGGGGAATGCCCAGGCTCGTCGATTATTAAATATTTTCTTTATCGAATATCGAGTACACTGAACTAATGGTCCAATGAAAATTCATACACACGAGCAAAATTACGTAAATTGAATTTTGTTGATAATATATCAACTGTTATATTGTTGCAGTGATAACATAAAATACAAGTTATACCATCGAATGGTTACATATTTTTTGATTTATAATTTCAATTGATAACAGCAGATTATATTGTCTGGCCAGGCATGGCTGTTTTCACTGCGCCAACTCTGCGCGTTGAAGTTAACAAAATCGAGAAATGCAATGTCCTACAAATATTTTCCAGTCTCTATCACTTTTAAATACTTCTTTTCCAAAGTTTTACCATAGACAGTCCCTATCATACACGATCAAATAAAAAAATCACAGGTTGATAGTGTTCGTCGATTTTCCAAAAAAAAATCAATTCTATAAGCTCCCAATTTTCTCGATATTCAAAACACGGCGCCAAAAAGTAAAGGAGAAGAAGAAAAGGAGGATGTAGGGGCGAAAATATAAAGGTGTCACGAGCATGAATAATCGATGCATAGATGATTGAGGCGGAAATTGCGCGTGCAATGTCGTGCCAGGTCTAATTTTAAAACGTTACGCTTCGAGATCCGTTGCTCGTACTACACTCGTCTCTTTCTCTCTCTCTCTCTCGCTCCGTCTCTTTTTAGATCGCGGCATTGTTAGTCAATGAACCGCGTCACACAGCAATTACTAAGCACAAAGCCACGGTCACAATAACACCGGTTAATTGTCCGGCTTCATGGGCCGGAGAGAAATTCATTCCATCGGGGAAGATTATTGCAGCGACCTCCTCGGATTAATTTTATGCCAGCCCGTCTAATTCCATTCCGGGCGTTTCGTTTCGCGTCATCGACCAGATCCAATCGATTCCCAGCTGCAATTTTCATTTCGTGCAACATTGTTTCGTTCACCGAACCCGAGATGAATCAGTTAAACGGCCGATGGAATAATCCGATTCACCTTTCTCGGCCTGTTTCGAGGGGAACATTTTTGGGATTTTTTTTTTTTTGGAAAAACTAAACTTTGGATCTTTATGAAACTCTGTACGTTTATTCGTATACATTTATACTACGTCCGTGAATTTTTGTAGGTTGTTATCATCCAAACTATAGTAATTATTCACGGGGGATGTTGACAGGTTGAAAAAATTCTTCTCGGATGGCTCGCACGATAACGCTGCTCCCCCGGTGAATAATTACTATAGTTTAGATGATAGCAATGTACGAAAATTCATGAACGTAGTATAAATGTATACGAATAAACCTCCGGAGTTTCATACATATATATTGTTTAGTTTTTTCATACAAAATTCCCAAAGTGTACTATGAAAATCGATATTTCTACGAAACTGGCGCAGTAGAAACTCCTATAACTAGCCAGACGCGTAATATCCTTTTTTAACACGTTCAGCAACACTGTTGATCACAACACGCAATCGCTTGCATTTGCAACATTATGACGATATTTAGTAGTACTACAAATGCATGTAATACTGCATATGATATTAGGTACAACATTTATGTATAATTCAACATTATAATCCAGTAGCGCATTTCATTATTAGACTGCGGACGTTTATGCAGTTTAACCTGTCTAACAATGTGAAAGTTGCACATTTTATGAATTTTAAACACTTACGAGACGAAATACAGTTTTGTCAAAGTTATACTTTTCCTCTAATACTCCAGCAGTGTATATTTGCATAAACATCCGCAGTTTATTCATTATTCATATTCCAAATAATATGATTAATCTGAATAGGTCATCCAACGTACTCATAATGACGAATATATTAAACAAAAACGACGTAGAAAGAAATAGTTAACTGTTTTATCATGTACGCACAAGGAGGGATATTGCACCGTCCCCTCCCGATTTTCATGAAATTTTGCAGGTTTATAGAATAGCCGAAAATAAGAGACACTTTTTTTTTTAGCTACGGATATTCAAGTTTAAGGGGTGAAATCACCCCCTGAATATTGGCACCCCCAAGGCTACCTCGAAAACTATTAACTATTTTTGAAAATCTTTTTTACCAAATTATTGCACATAAAACACCATACAACTTTGCAATTTGAAGTATATTTTTATCTTCAATAGTTTTCGAGGTAGCCTTGGGGGTGTCTATTTTCAGGAGGTGATTTGACCCCTTAAACTTGAGTATCCGCAGCTAAAAACAATACGTGTCTCTTATTTTTGGCAATTCGACAAACCTGCAAAATTTCATCAAAATCGGGAGAGGACGGTTCAATGCCCTTCCTTGTCAGTGCTTCGTATCATTTCTACAGCATTGATGTCGCTAAAAATTTTGCAGAAATTAGTAGTTATTCGTTTAAATTAAATTTGTGGCGCTCACCAATAGTGATCAACAGGTCAAAGTGTTAAGGAGTGCGAATAGTGAACAGTAACGAGATTCTGTTAGAATTCTTTACAAAGAGCACGATGGCGGGCGTTGAAGGGAACGCCCGAAGGAAACTTCCGGTTCCGTGGACCGTAACTACGTATCGAAATCAGCTTTCACCGTATCGTATCGTATCTATCGGATGGCGGCAGCTTCCCTCCGCGCAATTTAATTATTGTTTAGCAAGTTGGATCGAGGCTCCTTTGTCACCGGGATACCCGGAGAACCGTCTTTGTCCCATCCTTCCCTTCTGATAGACGATCTAATTTCCTTAGGCGGCTCGATACTGCTTAATAATTGCATCCTCGACTACTCCCACGACGCTGATTTAACTTCGTTCGCCCCCTCCGATCCTCCCGCCTCTCTCCATCGACCCTCTCGCGAGCAAAATTTGTTTAACAAACTGTCCTCCTCACCCGAACTCGATCGAAATTGCGTTAGAGCTTTCGGTGGTCTCTTCGATAGCGTTTGCTGGTCGAATGAATTTTCCTTTTCTTGGAGATTGTAGCGTATTAAATTGGGGATCTTTATGCGATTTAATATGTCTGTGTTTGCGAAGAATGCACGTTTTGTAGAACGAGTGAAACGGAAACTGTACATTTAAATGTTTCAACCTCGAAATGCAGTTCTACCATAGCTGCGTGTCTACAGAAATATTGAAATTTGAAAATGTAGTTTTGCATGAAAATCTGTAGTCTGGTACTTAAACGTGTAGATTAAGAATTAAACATAGAACGAATAATAATAATTGATAATGATGAAACTAGTATTAAGGGTTATGGTTCCAGTTTTCTCTTATAAACCTGACCTAAAATTTCTCACCCCCTTCTGTTCACTCTTATGTGTTTCTCATTGTGGTTCTCTTTCCGCGTTGATTGAACGATTAACCATTTTTAATTGTGTGAATACTTTTAGGGAATATTCTTTTTTTACTTTGTTTTTTTCTCCAACCGCGTAACCTTCGAACTTTCTCCCGAGTTCAAGGTGAAGCTTCTAGTCGACTGGGTTCGAGAATCGATAGACACCTGTATGAAATCTCCTTACCGTATTGCAGCACGCTGATTTTTTTATACATACTTGTGACTGTTTAAAAAATTCCCGAACAATTCTCTATACAGTGCTTTAAAAAAGTTAATCGATCAGTTTTTATATGTATGTATAAATATAAAATCTCTAAACACGTTTCATTCGGCAATTCTTGCTTCCAACATCAACGAGGCAGAAGTTATTTCGAACGACAGTTTTTTTGGTGACTCACCCTGTACATAAAAACATTTCACAAAACAAGTGTACGAGGTCTGAAGGCGATAATTCGTTCCGCGAATTTCGTTGCGTAACGTCGATTTCTGAGCCTCAATGTCACTTTTAATTGTCGCAGATGACGCATACGGTTTCTGCTCAATTTTTATTTAATAACCGTCCATAAAGTCGTCACCGTCGATTAGTACCAAGTACGGTCGTTCGAGTTAACAGAGTTCTGTTGTTCAACCTGTTAACTGGGTTATACTCTGCCTAGCAGCACCTTTTGTCTGCGATTCAAAATTAATAAAAATTAATACAATTTTCTTCGATTAACAGATACCGCCAGGGCAATTAACAGGCAAACAATTTTTCCAGGACCAGTTAACGCGTCTTCTTCGGTTAACCCTTAACCCTCATCCGTCCCTCACTTTCCCAACTGAATTTGTCCCGTGGTATCAGATTGACACAATGGTAAAAAGTCAATATAATGAAAAGGTAAATTAGTTAAATTTGCAAAACTCTTTTATTCAGAATATAAAAACGAAATTACTGTACATTCAGTACATTCAGGCGCAAGATTGTTCGCATCGGTCACAAATAATAAAGTGATGTGCAAGGCATACTGCTGTTTTACATTTATTGCATTTTTGTGAGAAAAATGTGTCAAATGGACACGAGGGACGGATGAGGGTTAAAGGCTGTCATGGGTGAAATTTCACCCCTGATAGCCCTTAAGGTTAACGCAATTTTTTTTATGGTAGCTTTTAAGGGTTAACAGAGGTTCAAGCAGAAACATAAAATGACATCGAGATGTAACGGGCGTCGAAAATCGATTGACGCGTAACGCCGCAGGTTCTAAGTAGTTCGAGTCAATAATTTCGTGGGCGCGACAGGAGGTCGACGATTAATTGTCCTGTATGATAAATTGACCGCGGGTAACCCGCACGTCTGGTACCTAAATTAGGCATATATCATTTATGAAATTGACACAGCCGACGACGAACGCGATCGATATTGTTCTCCCTCTCTCTCTCACTCTCTCTGTACGTGAGAATCCGCGTCCTCCAGAGGATCTTACGCGTCGACTCTCATACTTTTCTCGCAAAACTTCACAAGAAATGTCTTGGCAAATAATATCTTCTGTTTGCTTTTCGTAGGAATCGATAAGACTCCGCTCGGTTTAATTTCTCCGTTCGTAGAGTCGAAAATAGAAAACATAAAATATAAATTACTGCTGAGTCTGATTACATTTTAAACAATGTTAAAGTAGTGTAAATATTATAGTACACAATAAGCAGTGTTCTATATAATAATTCAGTATTTACGTACGTAACGGTGTATATTCATAAATATCCATTTTATGTGTCCGACTATGTACGGAATTTTTCACTGTGAAACGCGTTAACACGTTCCGTGCCGCTTGGGTCGTGTGCGCCCCACGCACCAAATTCGATTATTCTAAATAAATGGTAATATTCTTTATATTCCAATTAAAGCGAACGTCGCAATAATAGTACCAAATGAATGGTATATCATAAGACAATTCAACGTTTGTGTTTTTAACGTTATGTAGTTATCGAAACTTATTTTCACGCGTCTGACTAGTTGTGGAATTTTTCACTGTGGCATGGAACGTGCTAAGAAGGTATCATTCGATAATTCAGTGTATTCTAATGTAGAATTGAGGGGCACGAAGAGGTTTTCGGTGAATAAAATATTTATTTAAATTATACATATAAGAGGTAAGGGTAGTAATAGATTCACCTGAACATTTTTTACCATTTTTCTAATTATCTGTCTAATCATCCACTTACACAATGTAAATGAAAATTAGTTCAAAGATTATTCTAATTATTGACTGATATATTGCACATGTTTATTAACCTAAAACTCAGCTCAATCTTTTTCTGAATAAATCTATCTTTATTACTATTCTGTGTACCTAATACTGAAATGAAAGTATCAAAAATCTATTAACGATTTACTTTGACGGAGTTAACTCGTTTCGGTAAGTCAATTTATTTCACGAATTAATTATTTTAAATCCATCGGCGATTTCGCGTTCCAGAAACATTTCTCCGTAAACAAAGTGCATTCGGAACGATTGTTCGACACACTCGACCGATTGTTCGACACACTCGACCGATTATAGCATCGATATCACCGGTCGAGCGCAATTAACCGCGACTTAATCGAACCGAAAGTAGGCGAGGCCGATCGAATCGACGTCCGCCGATTGCTCCGCGGATCGTCGAGAAAATTCATCCGGAAAACTACCGGCTGCTTCGATGCGGTTGCTCGCGCGATTTTTCCGGTCGCTCTAGCGGACAACCCGCGATTTTCCACCGACAAATCGCTGGCGAATAAAAACAATCTTGTTTTATTATTATGATTTCAGTTCAGAAGGACGGAGGCACGCAGCTGAAGCTCGAGATCAACTATTCGAACATGCAGGCGCTTTTCAAGCCCATGAGGTGAGTGCAGTTCAATTTTACATCGAGTTCCGGTTAAAGAATCGTTGTTAATCGTGGAACAACGGCGAACGAGCAAGTTGTTTCTGAAAATCAAAAACTTTCGTTGTTGAAGCATTTACTTTGAGAACAGCGACAACTTGGTCGTTTTTATTATTTATTTTTCATATTGTTCACGAGGAAATTGACGATCTGATAATATGAAACGTTTGTACACTTCGTTCTGATTTGTTTAAAAAATATATAAACACTTCAAAGATACTTTTTTATGATCTAGCGTCTTCAGGGACGAATTTATGAAAGTTACAAAAATTATAGTTCAATTACTTTATGTTACCCCGTTAAAAAAAATAACGAAAAATAATATGTGTCTTTGTAATTTATTAGAGTTCGAAAAACAGTAGATGAGTCAAAAATATATAGTGTTCTTTTATTCGATATGTTTTCAGGGCATTGTTATGTGAAGCAAAGGTACTATATCGGTAACAAATTACACTTTAACTATGCCTTTAAAATTTGTAAATACTCAATTATACCAGGAATAAGAAAGAAAAGTACTTATCGAAATATTTGACTAATTTCATGAGTCACTGTACCTATACATACGACCATTAAACTGTAATGTACAGACATATTTTTGCCAGCTATAAACTAAATTAAAAAATAACTAATGACTGAAAAAAGTACCGCAAACCAACAACTGAAACTGTGATGACTTATTAAAAAAAACCATTGATTGATCTGAGAAACTTTTCGAAAATGAAGTATTATTTTACATAAACATTCCCAACCTCCTGAGGAAGAGCCCGAATTCCTCTCAGTTCTTTAAAAACAGAGGATTCAATATACCAGTCACATTATTTTCCCTATTACGACAGAACAGGCAATTTTTAATTGAATTTCTCAATGAATGACGGTGTCAGACGGTCGAACAATTTTTCTCGCCCTCAAAACCGAGTGTGGCTTGTCGTTTGATGGAAGGAGTTGAGAATTTCTTGAAAGCCGGCCGCGCTTATCTCCGCAAAACGCGTGAGTTATAACTCCGGGACGAGGGTGGAAGGTACCGACGAATGCACTGCTTAGTGTTACAAATGAAGGTGCAAAACTTCTCGGACCAAGATAAGGAGGTGAAGTTTCCCTGGACGGGGGTGCAGCGTCGGACTATTTTGACGGTAATCGAATCCACGGAGACGATCGCGTCCGCTCGCAGATAAAATCGGGGAACCGCGTTTAATTCGACTTGGATTGCTCCCGTCGATCGTTTAATTCGTCGGATTTAGCGATTTATTTAATTACTGAACTTTGGGCGCAGCTTCTCGTCCCACTTCGGATCCGAAATCCTTGAACCGGATAAATATACTTCTCCTCCGATTCATTCGGGGGCTAATGCATTTCTAAGTATCATTTGAAACACAGTTAAAAATGTAATCATTACTGATAAAGAAGGACTACCAGAGGTAGTGGAGAATCGTGGAATGGCAAAGGAAACTCGAAAATTGTGGCACGTGTTCCCTAATTTTTTAAATAAATCGGCGCGGGAGACTTGGCCGATTCTGCAGTGCTACAGTGACTCACGAAATTGATCAAATATTTCTGTAATTACTCTTCTTCCTTATTTCTGGTATAACTGAGTATTTATAAATTGTGAAGGCATAGTTAAAGTGCAATTTGTTACAGATATAGTACCTTTGCGTCGAATAACAGTCACCTGATATTATATTAAATAAAAAAAAAGGTGAAATTACGCATTCGTGTGATCAATTTCGTGAGTCACTGTATGTCATATTTATGGCTAGATTTTTGTAAGAATTGAATATTACAGTGTCTAGAGATAGATCAAACCTTTGTTTAGAATATTATAAAAGGAATGTGTTACAATACAAATATTTTATGCAAAAGGGAACGCGTGTCACCAGCTACTTTTAATAATTGAATATTAAAATTCACGAACCTAAATCGTTGATACAGCCAACGATACTATAATGACAACTTAGACAATTTCGTATTTTAATAATTGCATGCGTAGCTGCATGTGCAAGCACGAATCAACAATCTGTTAAGTTGTCCACTCGTTACAGTTGAAAAGAAACAACTTAGATCAAAATAATATATATATATATAGGTGCTTTTGCGGAATTATCCGAATTTCCCCTACATCGAAACTCCAGCCATGATTTCGGAAGACTCGGTAGCTGAAGAGATCGAGACATAACGGAATTAAGTCCTCCGCGAGTTTACTCCCGATGGGGACGAGTAAATAAGATAATCGAGGGAAATTGAAACGCAAGGGACGAGTAACCGACGGGAAATTACGGAATTATCGACCCACGTCTTCCGCGATTTTTCTTCCGGAGATGGTTGAGTTCAGGGTGCGAGAGAAAGAGAGAAAGAGAGAAAGAGAGAGAGAGAGAGAGAGAGAGAGAGAGAGAGAGAGAGAGAGAGAGAGGAGGCGTGAGGTTTTTCCTGCAGGGTGGCTGACGAAGTTACCGTGGAAGGCATTACGAGCACAATTACATAAGTGGAGGGCCAAGTGCCTCGTGCCCGTGAGAGAGCCACTCGAACTGTCCTTGCCTCTTCTACTCAATTATCATTGCCCACTCTCTCCGCCTTTCTCCATCCAGAAACCGTGATACGTCACATCCTCTCATTGTTTGCGCGGAGCCTCGAGGAAACGAGCATCGAGGGGTATGCCGATCGTGACTTCTTCGAACACATCGTTTTGTTTCTTTGAACCCGTAAATTCATTCGGCTAGACACTCTTAACGCGTTGACTGTCACAGTGAAAACTCCCATACCTGGTCAGACATACCATACTCTTCTATTTCAAACACAAATCATGAGAAAAAAAATATGTAACTGTTTGATTGTACAGTCCTGGCCGTATATTCTTATTAGAATATAAATATATGAGTAATTATTTAATTAAATAAAATTTAATGCTACGGTCACCGGTGACCCATTGGTACGCAATGTGTTGAAACGATTTTAGGTTGAAAAAGTCGCTCGCTTTTATTGTAATATCCACTTTGCACCATGAAATTCGGTGAATAGTAGGAGTATAGTTCTACGACTTAGTCTTGAGACCCGAAGGCGGGAAGTGAACAACTATGGCATATCGGTGGGAGCGCAGAAAGACCGTGTATACAATACTGTAGCCAATTTTAAGTTGGAAAATAATTACTTATGATCCAATACATAGAAAATTGTATGCAAACCTTTTGCACCCGAATGGCGCATTTGAGGCTCTTCAATCTGTCTATTTCGTATCAATCGCTCAAAATTGTGTTCAGTTCCTTAAATTCTACAATGCGCCCGGTTTACGAGCATTCTACTACTAAACAAGTGCGCTTAGAACAAAATAAAATGATCTTGTTGAAGTCAATTGTACCTGCGTTTCTCTGTTCTGTATATCAAATATAAAAGAGTTCGAATGCAAAGAGTTAACAGAAAATATTATTTTATGTCTAATCAGACACGAATGTTTTACTCTGGCATTCAAATGATCAAATAAATTATTATGCATTTTTAGGAAGATTCTTTAACAGTGTTCTGGGTTCGTCGTCACACAATAAGTTAGTAAGAACTATTCTCACGCCTTAAGAACCTTGAGAACCTCGAGAAGTCTAAGTCGCCGAGCTGTATCTATTTCTTCAGGCCTCAGACTCACGTGCCTCCTCCTGAAATTTGTCTGTCGAACAATTTTCGCGACGAGCCTCGACGATTTTCAGCCGACCGGTAATATGATTATTTCCGGGGAAGAGGGGCGGGCGATTAGAGGGGCAGAAAGCGGGGGTGTTGGTGGTAGAATGACGGCGCAGCGGGCTGCAAAGATAGGGGCGGAAAGTTTGGTATCTTGAGGTCGCAGGCAGCGCAAAATTACCTCGCCAGTTTGTCCGTGACTCGTCGCGAAATCCCGTGGGACTCGCGTGGACCCGCTCGTAGATTCGCCGCGATAACAACAGGAAATTAACGCTGAAACCTCCGCCGTCGCGAATTTCCCTCCAAAGAGCCGGGAACCTCTGCCACTGGCAAAAAGCGGAAAGTGGAAAGTAGAGGGCATCCGCGTGACCGTAATTTATTTGTTTTGTTTATTCCGTCAGAAACCGGAGGGTCCAACATTTAATTTCAATGAATTCACAGAAATCTAATACGATGCTCTGAAACTTGAAAATGGGGTAGTGTATTTCAGAAAATTCTGGCGGGATTTTTGAAAGTTTGTCTCTGGATATTTGCTTATGTTCTGGCTTCAATGAATTGTCAGGAATTTTTTTAACACGTTATGTGTCACAGTGAAAATTGCCATACCTAGTCAGACGGTGCAAAAATGTACTTCCTACGCAAACGTGATTTCTTATTTTGAAACCTCACTGTGACGTTAAGGAGAGGTTCTGGTGCAGAGCTCCCCAAAGTAGATCATTATTAGGCATTAATGACAAGAAAACAAAGAATTTCGGTTTTGCCCATGCGTTCGCCGCTACTCAAATGGCTGTAACTTCAGGAATTTTTCAAAATACCTTTAAACACGTATTCTTAAAAGATTGAATCGTTTTTTTCAAATTTCTAGACCGAAACCTCCCCTTAATGATACTATAAGTTTGATGTTTTATCCACGCGTTATTCCATAAATAATCATGTATCCTCTGAAGGCACTCGAAACAGATTGCAATTCCATCAACAAGCAGAGAAAAAAAAGTGTCTCCGGAAGTCCTGTTCGTCCGATGCGGCCATAAAATGGCGTTCACGTGCCTCTTCTCTCGATTGCTCAACGGGTACCGGAAGAGCGGGCCGGGAGGCCGAAGAGGGGGCGAATAAAATAGAGAAAACGTAATATCCGCGGCGAGAGAAAATTCGAGACAGGCGGTCGGGGACGCTCTTATTGCGACTTCCTTTTATCTTCCTGCACACACGGAGGCCCTTTAAACTTCCGGTCGGCCGAAGATTCCGCGATAAGTGGCCAAGGCCGGCTTAAACTCCGGTAATAAGTTCGCCAATAAGTTCCATGGAAAGTTTCTGGACTCCACCCCGTCTGAACAGGGTGGAAAGGGAATTCTTGTGGCGAAATTGCGACGCCACCAATCCCGCAATAAGCTCTCGTTACACGTTAAGGAGGACACCTCTTTTTCCTCTCTTTTCCGAAACGAACGAGCCGAGGCTTTCTTTTCTCACCCCCGGCCGCCCCCGTTGCACGCTGAGATTCATTGAATGGACAATCTTCCGCGACGCCACTCCGAACGAAATTATTTCTACTTCCGGTGGTCCCGTTTTTATTGCACCCTGAAGACCCCTTTGATTGCGAAATCTTCTCTACGACCTCTAATTTTGTTTGGTTCCCGATCTCCCCCCGTTCGAACAACGATTTGGAGATCCTGAGAAGTACAGGGTTCGAGTTGATTTTTTGTCGATGGTATCGAGTGGGATGTTATCGACTTTCGAAAGGATTTCAGAAGGTTTAACCCTTTACACGATAATGGTACAGTAATGTACCATTTTATTTTAACCCTTCACTACTGACACTCGGTTCTTAGACACTAATACGGACACAGAGTCTGTCAGACTCCGATTAAAATATAATATTATTAAATATACATAAAATTAGTATGGCAATAATTGTTATATAGAAATGTGACATAACATGTATTACAAATTTGTATCGAAAAATGTTTCACAATTACATAACGACTTGTTGAAAAATTACAAAGGAATGGAAACGTGTGTCACATTGACTGCCTGTGTGTGTGTCTGTCAAACTCCGCGTCAGTAGATAAGGGTTGAGAAACATAGCTGTTCTTGGTATAATATTCTACCATTAGGTGTCTATCACCTGATTTGAAGCACGATGAGGTCACAGATTTCAATTTTTTTATTTCTCAAGGATTATACAAGGTGATTAGGAAAGGGCAAGACTTTAGGGGCTTATAGAACTCATCGAGAGGAGTAAAAAATGTCTAATCAACATAGGTTCTAAAATCAATGCTCCCTTTGAAAAGATTTCAGAGAGTTTTGAATAATTGGTTTCGATTTGAGGAACATTCTGTGGAGTGAAATTCAGTATTGCTGATTGAAATGGTTGTTATTTTTTTACTGGTTCATGGGAGTTGATTTTTGTAGTTTCCAGTAGGTCGGGGCGTTATTAATTTTCAAATTTTCAGACACAGTGCAACGAAAGACCGACGATTTGCTACGAAAATTCGAGTACCATTTTTAATATCTTCTCGATCGACATTCTTCTATATAATACAGTACCTAAATTATGAAAACTTTCTTAATACATAGCATAAAATTCTTGAGATTGAAGTTTCTTAATATGTACGTAATATTTGAAATATTTTCCAGATTAAATCTTTCGCTGCTCTCATATTCTTAATACACTGCCTGGCAGATATTAAAAGCCATGCTTCACGATCAAATTAAGCTTCGTAATATCAAACAATACATTGTTCACATAAAAATTTCTCAATATACAACATTTTTCTTTGGAAAATTATCCCACGAGCGAATTAAAAAAACATTTTTGAATATTTTCTACTGAAAATCTTATTAAATAATTTCACAATAATGTGCACAGAATGTAACCCACACATACTTTCAATATTAAATTGTTTGCGCCGTTAATACTTCCAAGATTGAATCTAGAATGCAGGAAGCACTCGAAATATTCGCACGATTGAGTTCGCTCGACATGCACGCTTAATACGTTTCATTTAACTGGTTTAAAAAGAAAATGGCCGTGGAAAGGGGAAGAGGGGGAACATTTTTCTTTCACGGTGCCTGTTGTGAACCGATCGAGCACCAATAATTATCGACGACCTACATCGTTAGCCGATCGTAATTAGCGTATCACGAATTCCTACGGAACTGGTTTTCTTTGCGAAAACCGCCGGAGCGTTTCGAGTGGCCTGCGAAACGCCCACGAATAGTTACAAATAAATGTTGCTAACAATGATGAAAAAACAAGCTGCTGCAGCGAAACGCTCGACCCACTGTCGAAAAATTAATTAATCAAGTGGTCAATAGACCTCGAAATAAATTTTAATCGTCCAGTAACCAACTCTTGTAAAATTCTGAATATTTAACATTAACCCTTTTCACTCGTGTGGTGTCTCTCAGTCACCATAATATTCACGTTTCGAATTTCCAATTTTAAATGAACACCTAAAAATTTTGTTCAATTTCATGTATTCTACAATGCACATTTTATATAAGTATTCAACTATAGAAACAACTATACTGAAAATAAAAGAAATCTTCCTGTTAAGATTCCTTTCACCTGCATTTGTAGCTTATGTATATCAGATGACAAAGACTTTCAGTGGAAAGGGTTAATATTATATAATGAAATTATCAGTTTACTATTGAATAATTAAATATCAACAAAGCAGGTGGTGTCGGATTACTTTATTTAGCATCTGAAGTGTCTCGAAATGAACAAGAATTTTTTTAAGATCGTTCACTGCTTTAACTAGTATCAGTCAATAATTAAATATTTGTATGAAGTTATCTTTAAAATTGTGCATTAACAATAAAAATTCTTGTAGGACATTGTATGAGTCAGGTTGAAAAGTTTCAGGCTCATAATTGATATTTGTGGCGAATGAGTGGCGAACGAGTTCATTAGACGGTAAAATGTGGAAGATAGGGTGTTATTTCGAGCAATTATGCCTGTTATCATTTCCGTGCAGACCGGAAGAAGGAATTCGGAGGGAAAATTCGCGAGCCAAGAAGCTGTGTAAACAGAATTATGCGAACCGAGCCGGAAGGTCAGACGGCAAGGGCCGGCTGGCGACGCCACTTAACTTTTAATCAGATGCAAATTACGCGCTAATTACCGGGCGACCATCGTATTAATTAGCCCGCCCCGCCTCGGAAAACTTCTTTCCCGGCCGATTCTTGTTTCGTCTCCGCTGCGATTCACCGATATTTCACGGTGGTGCTCCCGCGATCTCATGCGATCTTCCATGGAAATTTGACAAATTTTCCACCTCGATGGAAGATTTTCCACTTCGGCGGGAGATTTTTCCACCTTCGAGGAAACGGAAGAAAATTTTCTCCGTTTTGTGAAGGTAGGGAATGTTTGAAGTTTTCCACCTTGAAGGGTGAACATTTTAATGAAGGAAATTCGATGGTTTTCCACCTTGAACTTTGGTCGCATTTGTAGAATAATATTTGAAATTTTCTGTTTTAATGAATATCAGTTATTTGGGGGAAAATTTATGGGTTGTGAACCTTGAAATAGGAAAATAATTCTTTGTAGGAAAATTGAAATCTTCCACCCTCGAACTTAATTATTTTTTGTATGAGAAAATTGGGGGTTTCTCAATTTGAATATTGAAAGAATTCACAAATTTCCAACGTAAAATTTTCCACCTTGAGATTGGTAATTCTGTTTACAAAAACAAGAATTGAAGTTTCCCTCCTTTAAGTAGTATAATCGTTTTATCGGAGAATTGAAAATTTTTCATGTAGAACGATAAATAATTCAGTTACGGGGGAAAGTTAACATTTCTCACCTCGCGGAACGATAACTTTGTCAGAGGAAAAGTTGAAAACTTTCCACCTTCAAGAATTGTAATTTATTCGCGAGGAAATTAAAAGTTTTCCACCTTGAATGATAATAATTTCTCGCGAGGAAGGTAAAAATTCCCTCGTCTTAACGAACGATAATTATTCAATGCGGAATGTTAACATTGTTCTTTGCCATGTCTCTCCTTCTTCTTCCTGTAGAACATTTCTTAAGAAATTCTCATCTATTCGAACTTACATAGCCACTCGTACACATTTTCACATTTTTTCTAACATTTAAAATTTTTTACTGACACTAACATGCAAAAATTCCAGAATAAATAAATTGAACGAAAAAAATCGTACTCCGAGTGCTACGAGCCACCGTACTGGCCCGAGCACAAATGTATACTCCACGCTACGAACCAGTATATTGGAACGAATTATTACATTAGGCTATCTGAATAAACATTATATATTTTATTAAGCGTTTTGCAATTTAACAACACTGAAATAGATGAACAGTCGACATCCTACACATTACAGTAATTAAATGCTCGATCCAAATCGCGTTCAAACGTAAAAGAATTGAGCACAATCCGCCTATTTTTTCCTGAAAGTCTCAGGTCTGTAAGAGTTAACTAACACAGCAATTAATAATAAAATATATTTTCCAGTATTTCGACCGAAATAAAACAATCGAGAGTCATTTGCACGCATCGTCGCATGCATTCGTGCAGTATAAAAATATCACATCCTACGACAGTATTTTCGGGAGCAATTTCAACCCTCTCAACCTTTCGAGCGTCGCGACGTTTGCCAAATAAACTGTCGCAGTAAAACGATGAACTTCTTCACTGACATTTTCGAGGGTGGCTCGTATCAAACTCATACACTCGGGCGGATCGATCAGTTGAAGTCTCTGAGTTTTATGCACGCTTCGACATTCATCGAATCACTGAAATCAACGCTTCCGTTGTCACGTTGTATCAACTGAAAACAACAAACTTTCTGAATATTTACAATTTCAATATAATTTTTAACCCATTGGCTACGTCGGCTGGGACCAAAATCCGAGCCATATGTTTTTCAAAGTTTTTAATTTAAAAAGCTCTAACACTTAATAGGCAATTTGGTGATTACATGATTTTTCTTGTTCGAGAGAATTTAGGAATAGGGTTAATGAATACTATTTAGCAAGTTTGTTAATGTGCCAATGCTCTGTATTTATAGAAACTCAGGACATATAACGTCCTGTTGCATAGACTAAAGACAAGAATATCATGAAACGATCAGACAGTCGTTGTTTCGAAAGGGCGATTTTAAATCGAGGGATATTTCGTGGAATCCAGAGACACACGATTTTTCGATGGCTTCTCGCGTACGTACCAGGTGGCTCGTAAAATCTGCATGAAGATCCTGGGTAAATGTTTGATCGAGGAAAGAATCTCTCCCGAGATTCTGTCGTTCTTTTTCCCCCTGTTACATCTTTTCCTTTGATCTTCACGATTTTTGTTTCGCTTAATCGATCGACACGAGCCCGACGAAGATTTTAACACGTTGAACGTCACAGTGAATACGGCCACACCTGATCAGACACGATATAATTTACTATTTCTTATGTAAATCGTAAGGAAAGAAGAAGATTTGAGTCATCAGTCGTGTTCTTCTGTTCCTACATTATTGTTTCAGTATAAAGTTTGCTCAGAATTTTGGGGTAAAAATAATTATTTAATTAAATTAAATTTGTGGTGTCGGTCACCGGTAACCGCCACGGCGTTCAACGTGTTAATATTTTAACACGGACACTGATTTATAAAGGTTCGAACATCTAACATCTGATACGTGTTTCTATTTTGAAGGCAGATCGGTGGCGTGTTATTAATAATAAATATTCACGGTACGTTCGTCTGATATCAGATATCCGTCCACTCGTCAGAAATTCAATCTGTGCCACGTCTTGTCGACTCCTGAAAAATATTTCATGACAATACGGAACACGTCGATGTCAATCTTTATTGAATAGTAAACCACAGATGTTTAAAATTATCGAAATAAAAAGTGTCGACTTGTATTCTCAGCAGGATAAAAAAATTACTCTCTGGGTTTAAACAAATATCTTAAAATTCAAATATAGTGGATTGAGTCTTAAATAACTTCCAATTTGTCTTGAATATATTAAAAGATAATTTTCTGTTGCTTCCGCAGCATATCTGTCAATGAGCTTCAGGGATGATTACCTTCTAATATGAATACATATTAATTTTAATTAATTTACGATTGTCGTGGAAAAAAAGTAGTAAAAAGAAGAGTATAATGCTAAGAATGTTGCTGCTTCTTGGACTCCAGTAAGCTTGATTAAAAGACTCCTTATCTTGTGTAACTCCAGAATTTTTTCGCGGGACCCACTTTGGAAAATACTGATTTTTTAGGGAAAAAAAGATATCTATTATGCATCAGACATTATTTATAACTCCACCCAAAATGTTTCTAACATCCACAGTCCTCACTGGTGTCTGAAAGAGTAACAGAGTCAATTTATAAATCTTACGATTCTAATTAAAAATATTAATTTCCAGTCAGCAGAAAAATTTCTGTTCTGTTTTTTACATTTCCATGGGGATGGCATGGAACGGGGGGAACAGCGGAGCATTTGTAGAAATTCGAGGTTCTTGTTCGTCCGCCATATTCCGCAAGAAAAGGTGCACACGTACGAGAAGGATTCCCCTGGGATGCCTTTTTTATTTATCGCCGTCGACTTCCACGATGGAACCACCTCCGTCTCTATCTGTATTCTTTCTCTCTATCTCCCCATACAGCCTGTGTTTTCACGAGAAATCGTCTCCATTTTAGATTCTGACGTCTTCCAGCCCTGGACGTACGTGCTCCGTGCCCTTGAACGGGGAAAATATTTTTCGAAAAACATCGGGAACTCGGGGAAAACACTTCTCCTACCGTGTAAACGAAAAACCTTCTTTAGTCGTTTATTTCAACTGACAAAAGGCATAAAATAATTTATGTAGTTAATCTAATCGTTTGTATCGCGGAGTCACCTATGGCGTGATGATTTTTAAAGTCGGGGAATCTGCTGCAGCGTGACAGTTCCTAAAATTGTGGTTCCAACAATTGTTCAATTTTAGAATTATCTCTGACGTGGCAGTTTTTTATAAATATCAAGAGTTTACAGCTTGACTGTTCTTGAAACTGTGGAGTCATCTCGGAGTTGACAATCCTTTGTGAAATTTTGGAAACACTTCTGACATCACATCTTATTCTAGAAGTCTAAAGTCGCCTACTGCAAGACATTCCTTAAAATTCTCGGGTCATCTCTGCCGTGGCAAGTTTGCGTAGAATTTTGAAGTCATCTCTGATATGACAGAAACAAATTTTTGTATACTATAACTCACCACGAATCTTGTTAGCAGAACATAGAGATCGAAGTAGGTGGAAACTCGATAATTAAGGATTCTGTGTTTAATATTTTCAGATCAAGTCAATCTACAAATGACCAGGTCGTAACGGGTACCCCTCTAATGATTACGCAATTTGTTATATTAAGAATTTTTTATCGGGGACATAGAATTATTAATTGAATAATATATATTTGGTTTGATGCGCAGTGATATTTCCTGAGGTAACTGAACCGTTTGCTGACGATAGTGTTTGTTTATGCTGCAGGTTTCCGCGGGAACAACAAACTCTGCCGAACCATTTCTATTTCACTGACTTCGAGCGGCACATCGCCGAAATCGCAGCGTTCCACCTGGACAGGTAAGCAAATATTCTGTTCCTTTAATCGTTAACATTACGGCTTGTTATAATCATAAATTAATGCGCGACCGTTCCTCGCAACCTCTTGTTTGTTTAACACTCTAACTTATGACTACTTGCATTTTGAACGATTAAATTAAAAGTCACTGTTTTTTAATTCATGTTTATTAAAACCACATTTAGTTTTTCCCTTGCTTACAGATTTCAAAATCGTTATCAAACAATTAACGTAGGTTTCACAACTGTACTGAAATTTTCCAAAAAATAAATCAGCTGCAGACATTTCTATTAGAAACTTTCGACAAATAGTCGACAGAATCTTCTTATTTAATAAACTCATGCCAGATAAAGAAATCTTCAGGGAGTAACTAAGCACCTTCGATAGAATTTCCAGAATCTTTCAAATTTCCCCAAAATTATGCTATTGCGATACAGACACCGTAAATAGGCGCTTCGAGGTCGCTTATCATTTACACAGGCACACTAAACAAACTATACGCAAAATTCTACTTTGAAGGCTTTGCAAATAAAAATGAAGAAAATTGAAAGAACATTTAACAAAATTTTACATGAAGAACAGAACAATTGACAAAATTAAGAGGAGGGTGCGTCCTTGAGGCGCCTAGACTCCGCGTGCTTAGAATAGCGTCGAACGATGGTAAATATAATATTTTCCCACGGATTAATTTGCTTGCAGACTGTTGGGGTTCCGCAGGGCGATGCCGGTTACCGGAAGAACGTTGAACCTAACGACAGAGATATATCAGATCGCCGACGGCGAGCTGCTGAAGACGTTCTTCGTCAGTCCAGCCGGTAACATCTGCTTCCACGGCAAGTGCAGTTATTATTGCGATACCGCACACGCGATTTGCGGAAATCCGGACACTCTGGAAGGCAGTTTCGCCGCGTATCTGCCGGACAAGTCTTTCGTCGCCAGGAAAGCATGGCGTCACCCTTGGAGGAGAAGCTATCACAAGAGAAAGAAGGCTCAGTGGGAACATGGTGAGATGTTCCTCCTCTTCGTGTTTACTTAACAGCTGTCCACCGACTGATCTGATGGAGAAACATCAGAAAGGAAATATATGTTTCCCGAGATACATTAAAGCATCGGATTCGTCTACTTCATCTTTGTTAGTAGACCAATCTGTGGAAACAATGTTTAAATACAAAATTCTGACTTCCTTAAGAGGTGTTAGAACATGAGATTTGTGTTCAGCTGTGTCGGTAGCCTAATCTGGAGAGAAAACATCAGAATGAAGATTCTAATTTTCTTGAGAGATGTTGGAGCATAAAATTCAACTTCTTCATCTGTGTCAGGAGATCAATCTGAGGAAATAATGTTTAAATACAAAATTCTGACTTTCTTAAGAGGTGTTAGAACATCAGATTTGTCTTCAGCTGTGTCGGTAGCCTAATCTGGAGAGAAAACATCAGAATGAACATTCTAATTTTCTTGAGAGATGTTGGAGCATAAGATTCAACTTCTTCATTTTTATCAGTAGACCAATCTGAGGAAACAGTATTTAAGTACACAATTCTGACTTTCTCAAGTAGTGTTAGAACATCAGATTCGTCTTCAGCTATGTGGGTAGCCTAATCGGGGGAGAAAACATCAGAATAAAGATTGTAATTTTCTTGAGTGATGTTGGAGCATAAGATTCGTCTTCGTCATCTTTATTAGTAGATCAATCTTAGGAAAAACTATTTAGGAACAAAATTCTAATCTTTCTGGTTGCATTCTATTGTATCAAATTTATGAATAGTTCTGCAGAATTGGTGAAATAATGAAAGATGAAGTACTACATAAATATTTTTATTTATTGCAGAGATCTCCAGATTGGGCTGCCCAAGATCATTCCCTCGTCTAAGTTTCAACTTCTTGTTTTACTTCAACATTGTGAAAGCTTCTACATAAATAAAACAGAAATATATCTGTGGTGTGGTATAAGATCCTGTTAAGAGTGGGGATATGTCCTTGAGCGGCCTAGTTTGCATATCTCTACAATATTGCCCAATATTCATAATTTATAGAGATTCTAACGGGCTGAGTAAGTCGACAAACAAAAAATCATTTAACCAGCGATTCTCTAATTACTTTGAGTATTATACTTTCCAAATTTATCAAATTCTCTGCGTATCACATTTGTCTACCTGAGAAATAAAATTTGTACCCCTCAGACACTCTGAAAGCATAATTCCTTGTATACAGTGGTCTGGTCTGTTGAATAATCCAAGAGTCCACTCCGGCAGACTCCGCTTCGACTCGTTAAATTGAAAATTAAAATGCAGAAGTATATTTGCAGCAGCCTTTAAAAGTATGTTACCAGAAGCAGGGAACGGTTTCAACCATTCGCCGCAGAGGCTGGATGAAAATGAAACGAACGCGCGTAATGAATACGTGACTCAAAAATGAAACATTTCATACGGTTTGCTCTGAATACGTGATACCCTTGTACTTTGAATTATTTTAAACCTCGTATGGTCTTCATAACTCATGCACAACTTTGTTGCGTAACGCATTGTAATTAAAGGTTCCCCCTTGCATAAAACTCGTTCTTTAACCAATATTTCAAGCTTGAATTTCTTCATGGTCTCAGTACCGCACTGAGGTCTACTTTTCACAAAAGATAATTGAACAGAAATGTAATTCTGACTGGAACGTTTTCGTCCCTCAAAGTAATATAAAAATTCTAATGTTACAGTTTTTAATGAGTCTTGTGAGCAAATTTTACTCTTCATGGATTCGTATGATTTCAGATTCCGATTACTGCTCCCTGGTCAAAGAAATACCACCGTACGATGAAGGTCGAAGGCTGTTGGATTTAATGGACATGGCGGTGTTAGATTTTCTTATGGGGAACATGGACAGACACCATTACGAAACGTTTAAAATTTTTGGGAACAATACGTTCCCTCTGCATTTGGACCATGGCAGAGGCTTTGGCAGACCTTTTCACGATGAAATCTCCATTCTGGCGCCCATCTTGCAATGCTGCATGATCAGACAGAGCACTCTGGGCATCCTGTTAAAGTAAGTTTTTTTTTCTCAGTTCAATTTTATATTGTTTATTGATCCTCCTTTGAGTACTGTCATCTTTTCTGATTAACTGTTTTATTTGGAATTAGTTTTTGTTTATTTTGTGGATATTTAATGACCTAACCATTTTTTAACAGTTCTAGGTACATTGTGTACTAATTATATTTGTTTCAAAATTGATGTGAAAAGAGAGGCCTCAATGTAAAGTGTCTCTTTAGTTAAAGTGTACTTGAAAACTGATCAATGGAATTTCTGATTTCACCACTAGTTTTCGACCCGTTTATTATTTAGAAAGTAAATCTGTCGATGCGATTTGTGTACTCGAATATTCGAGCAAGAATATCATAACCATATCCGTAATTGTATAAATAAGTAATGCGTACTTGAAATATTCATATTTCCGGACAGTAATTCTATTTCGAATGACGTTTCACGTAAAACAATCTATATTTCCTCGATAATCGGAATCGCTTTAAAATCAGCGCAATACGTTCAATCGACCATTCAATAATTGGACAAAAACCGGATACGGTAATGACACTTGGTTTCATCCGATTAAGCGTGTGCGAATCCCCGATTATAGTTGACTCAAATCAATGGGGATCTATTAAGGTCAGAATTTCATACAAAATCAATGTAAAAAATTGTACAAATTGCTTATAATTGTCGAGTCAGACAACTCGTTAAAGTACTCAAGTTAAAATAATAAATTCCACATGAACGTGAGAGTTACATTGAGTTAGCTCTACGGTAACTTTGAAGTTAGCTTGGATTAAGTTAACCTGAATTAGATTAGGGTGGATTTATCTCACAGCAACGTGTCAGTTTGGATTAGATCTACAATCAATTAAAACTATGATTGACTAAATTTGCCTCACAGCAACATGTAGATTATCATAAGTCAGATTAGTTTATGTTACGTTGAGTTAGCTCCATACTAACTTAAGACTTAAATTACATTAAATTAACTATGATTCAGTTTTGCTGCATCAGATTGCGTTAAATTGACTTAGCTCGAACTGAGTTTACCTCACTGCAACCTATGAGTCAGATTGGGTCACATTAGATCAAATTAAATCAATTTCCATTAAATTACATCACAATAGATTGAGTCATCCTCAGTCTCCTTTCGCCCTTGAACCAGCCAACCTGCCAAATATGAGACATCTCAAAAAACAGAAACATTTCTCCCAATTACCCATATCATCCTCGCTCATTCGATCAGACATCAGGATCGACGTGTTGCGGGTCATCGACGAACCGATCGATTCGTTAGATTTACAATTCGCGGAGCAGCCTCTCGGCGGATTTCGAAAAAAGGCGAACGCTTTGGGGTGAAACTTTACGAGCCGTGGCCTCGGCGGCGGCTGGATAAGGCGGATTTCCTGGTGAAACGTTTTACCAGAATTGCTCGACGGTACCGTCGCTCGTGAATCTCCGCTTTGACGCGGATTCACGGGGACGGGCTTTTTACGGTCGCGATAAATTCGACCAGAGTCGGAGAGAGAAAGAGAGAGTGAGAGGGGGTGAGGGCGAGAGAGAGGAGAGGAGAGGATTTCGTTCGACACGCGTTAGGTGACCGATGCACGATTTCGCTTGCCAACCGATTATCGATCTGTTCGATGCTTAAGCTGTCGTTACGAGCCGCTAACTCGGACGAGACCTCCGCGTATCTGCTGCTCTGTTTCGCCGCGTATTTTTCTTTCGCGACACCTGCCACTGGCCTCCGGAAAAATCGAATCGACGGTTTCCATTCAATTCCGCCGGGAATCTGATCTCTTCATCCGAAGATACTGCAAATTCGTTGATCCTCCTGCGAGCTTTCAATTTGCAAATTCGTCTTCTGAATAGCCAGCCCTCTTCTGTATGATAGAACTACCTTCAGACTGGTCTACGATCGGGTTGAGTCATAAATAACTCCCTACTTGTCCTGTTAAATTTATTAGTTAATTTATTAAGAAGATTATTTTCTGATGTGAATGCAAATTAATAGTCTAGGTGAATCATTCGATTTCTTAGGAAGAATAATATTCACTGTCTATCGAAATGACCCTTTCAAAGTTAATCTTTCCTTGTCTTACGATTTTTCACACAGTCGCTCAGCGTGTACTGTCGACGCCCATGGGCGTTCGATGCAATGGCTTGCTACGTACTATCGCAGCTCGGCCGCACGCAACGTTCGCCTCTTTTCCAAGTGGCCCGTAATCAAAGGGTTAAATTGCATATACATCCGCAGCCTGGTCATCAGAATGTACCGTAGCTACATGTATCGTCTTACACACTTATTACAAGATTTTTCTCTCCTTTATCTTATAATAAAGATTAATGTCTGACCTTGTGAGTATTGAACGAGTTTTCTCTATAAAACTAAATTGAACCGAAGAGATCGTCGATTTTTCTTGAAATGGAATTGGATGGCGATCGACGTGTTTCTCGATGATTATTATAGAGGATCGGTGCAGAAGGAGCAGCGTCTCGAATGAAATCGTGCTGTGCTCGTTGAAGACGCATTAAAGAAGCCCACACGCTGTCCATTAAACCCGATATTATAGGATAATTGCATCCTGTGGCTACTTCATTGCAGCTACTTCATCGTGTCAGTCACGGTTGCTTCTTTCATTATGACTACGTTTTCATTCAATTCTCGTTCAGACACCGCCGTGTATTAACACTTCGCCCAGCTCTCTGTCCTAGCTGTATTAGCTGAACTATTTATGAAAAATATTGAAACTGTTTATAAAAATAAACTTCGAATCACGTGAGATATTCTGTCATTTAAATGAAACCCTGCAAAGGTTGTCAGGGTAACTAATTTTTGAAAATATTTGCTGCTGTCAAAAGCAGAGAGAAATACTCCATATTTTAATTAATTAGAGTTTAGAGTTAATATTTCTCCTGTTAACACTTTGAGTGTCTTGCTGTATTAATTGAACACAACAGAATTTCTAAATTATTATAGAAAATGAATACAACTTGAATTTTTACCCTTTTTAATCAATAGTATTAGTGACTTTCATAATTTATTTATTGATTATATCAGACCTCAGTAGATACATTTATTAATACTATACATGATCAAATAAATAGTAATTGAATCTAACAGTAAGTGTCATCCATATATGGATGACATGGCACTGAAAGTGTTCTTCTAAGAAGCATCTATTAAATGATTAACTTTGGTCACTTGATATCATTCCACGAGTAATTGAAGTAACATGTATTTAGTCTGTAACCTGAGTATTCAAAGAATCGATTTCTCACCCTGATGAACGTTGACAGGCATCAATTATATCAAGAAAGCATAAAAAGTTAGGATTTTTAAACATTTTATTTTATTACAAAATTGAATTCTTTCTCTCTCAATCCCAGAAGACTGTAATACATTTCCGAACAGATTGTTAGTCGAATTTTTAATCTATTAATTTTTTTGTATCGATATGACGTCAGAATAGCGTAAAATTTATATTCGATCCACTCTGATAGAAATAAAAACGATTTGACTGTTTTGGGGAAAAGATTCGATGGCAAATTCTGGTGAAAAATGGTCGAGAGGATAGAATTCCCGTGGATTTTCGATTAGGTAAATATTAAAAAGGACCTGTCGCGGAGGGTCATCAATATCCTGGAAGACCATAATCGTTCAAACGGTATAAAAGCTACTCGATCGAGTCTTTATCCTTCTCCGGTGGTACTTTTGCGTTCCCTCGTGACACCGAGAGAAGTGGCTGGCCAGAAAAGTACTTCTATCCGCGTTCTTCTTCGGGAATGCTTCCTTAAACATACATACGTGACTGTTTGTACAGGGTGTCGCGTTAAAACGCCAGCCCATTCAACCCGTAAAACCCTTACTTAAAAAAACAATGCCCCCGGGCAACTTCTTTCATTCATAAACAAATCGACTGATTGAAGAATCCAGCGTCAAACATTTTGTACATTTAAATTCTAATTTGTAAAGAATTTCGTAATCTATTTCTGTACCTTGGTAGAAGAAGGGCCAATGTCCAATTTGCAATATTTTTGGAAAGGTGCACATTGGTACCTTTTTATTGTAAAGAAACAAGTCATGGAGCCTCGGATAAATTTACATACATATGACAGAATAACATCATTTTTCGTGAGCAAAATGTGTCAACTTGGCACAAGGAAATGATGAAGGTTAGAACGATTAAGTTTATTTAAATATACTGCTCAAAACAATCAGAGGTTCATCATTTTCAATCACCTTTAATGATCTGTCAAATATCAGTAATGAACAAAATATTGAATGTCTATCTTTACAACATTTTCATAGTATTTACAACTTTGACACTTTCCCTGCCACAGTAGAAAAGTCCGTAACTAGACAGACACGCAAAAATGGCTATTTATTAATACACGTGGTTGTTTGTATAAATATTTATCTATTTGACGTTACACTTTCTATTTCTACTATAATTTCAACGTGAATGTTACTCAAAATATCGTAAGGGTTGGTAATTATATGATTAAGTTAAAATTGATGCATGTACCGAAAACGGTACACGTGGCAGGGTACGTGTTAATGACCAATGAGCTACTTCAGTGTGTAATCCTCTAATCCTTATGAGCAGTGTAGTTATTTATTATACCAGAGAGTGAAAGGTAGAAATATTTCTTGAGCAAAGTGTCTGAGACTATCGCAGAATTTCCTGGGGCTCGTGTGTCTAGAGATAAAGTTATAGATGGACCACCCTGTAGATATAAATGGCATCCGCGACCTGTCTGCTTAAGTCGATACTTTATTCATTGCCTCTTCCTCCGCGAAGACCCAGATACTCCATTATCGGACCGTCTCTCGAAACCTCGAAGGGCGTTAAGGACTCGGATAGGGTTTATGATACCTCCGCGACCTTCCACTATTTTTCACCCCGCTGCATCCATCTCTCCTTCGGCATTTTCAATTCGATCATTCACGTAGAACAGGAAGATCATTTGGACGTTCGAAGCTTTAAATAAAATTGCGGAAATTATTTTTATTTAATGCGTGCTACATTTTCTTGGTTAAAGTTTCTTTTTATGCGCTGTATATGGTATTTAAAAAAATATAGAAGAGAGTCTTTGAGTGAATTGTATATTAATACAGTCCGTGCGGATGACGCCCATGGGCGTTCAGACAGTGTACTTAATAAATGTCTTTATTAATTGTCCGCATGAGAGATGGGGTTTTAAGATGAGTAACTTATTCAGAGCCAAAATTTACATTGTATGAATTTATTAAGGTACTTGCTAAGTTTATTCACTGAATATTATTTTAGAAAAATATATTGTATTTTAATAACTACATTGAGCGACGATTCTTTCAAATTAATCATAATTCCTGCAGGTTCCTAAATTCTTTTTTGGAAGTTAAGGAGGGTAAATATAATATGTCTACGTAAAAGTTCGATGTCACTTACCGGGATAAAGAATACCCTAATGAAGTTGTTTTACGGAAGATATGTATCTTCCGTTCGGGCGAACTTCTAATTACGAGCATTTGCATTTTTATTGAAAAATTCCTTTATTCTGGCTGTGCGCGAGTGATCGATTTAGCGGGAAGGGGCAGAGTCACGTTTTTTCATCTTTCCGGTGCCGACGACTTCTGCGTCGTCGCGGATTTGCATGTTTATTAAAAACGATCCGGTTACTTTGATTCCGTGAATATTGAAAGCTCGTGACCGGCGGAACGGCTGCCCTTCACTCGGAAAAGGACTTCGAACTGCTGAGAAATTGTTGATGATTTTTTAAAAAAAAGCTGCTCCCTTAATTTGCTCCCTTTAACATGTTCAATACCATGAGGGTCACCGATGACTGACATTTCTAATTTTACTTCAGCAAATAATTGAATCGGTGAGTTGAAGAACAGTACAAGTCCAAAAACTACATTCTGAGATTATTGAAAAATAGTGTTCCTTTTTGTGTGTCATCAACACCATTGATTTTATAGCGCTGTTCCAATTTAAACACTGTTATGCTAACGCGGATAAACGTTCATATACATATGTCAAACTATGGTTAAACTTTGTTCATTAATTTTCAGTAATTAAAATAAAACTATTGGACTTCACTGTTCTTCAACTCACCGACTCAATTATTAATGCTGATAAAAGATTGAACAATTTGAACTCTAATACAATAATATAGGAACGTATGTACGCGACTGAGTATTTAAATAATTTTTTTCTTTGTGATTTATTTTAAAAAGGGAAGATTATAGCGTGTCTGACCAAGTATGCCTGTTTTCACTGTGGCGGTTGACGTGTTACTATAAATCAAAAAGGGAGAAAGATATTCAAATATTCAGTAATATATAATACTTATGTTTCTAGTGTTTCATCTACTCAGAATTTTGTATGAATTAATAACTATTGAATATGTTGTGTGACAGTAGAAACAAGCATACCTAACGAGACACTCCACAATTTTCCGTTTTCAATATAAAACATAAAGAGAAATCTATATCAATATTCAATCATATAGTCCTGTTTCTAAATTACTGTTGCAATATTAAATCTACTTAGAATTTATTTCATATCAATAATTACTTAACACGTTGAGTAGAACAGTGAAAGCAGCCGTACCTGGTCAGACACCACACAATTTACTTTCTTCGTCTCATGTTCAAAACTTTTACAGACCTTTCCTTTATGTTATATATGCTTTAATTTAATATAATTGATTCTATTCTTCTCACACTCAAACATTTTCTTGATTTTCCATCGATCATCAAGGAGTACTTAATCGAATTTCATTATTTCTACAATATTAAATGTATCAAAAACTGTATACGGATCAATATTTATTGAATTAAATTAACTTTGATGTGAGTGACTGAGCACGATGACTCTCAACGCGTGGACAAATAATCCTCACAAGTATATTACTCGAGAGTTCCATTATTGTTGGAAAAGACCGATCAAACGCAGCCAGATATACCTATATCCCTTTCTTTTCTTGTCCTTTCAGATTTCACAATGGGCCGGTGGCTCTGAGCACAGCGATGCGGAAGAGCATGGCGAAGGATCCCGTGGCACCGGTGTTATGGGAACCCCATTTAACCGCCCTCGACAGAAGGGTGCGTGTGATACTTCAGGCTATCAGGGACTGCATAAATCGCGAGGACTCCAGTCAAGTTGTTCACGAGAGGACCGAGGACGCCGCGTCCTAGCCGCTCGCAGTGATAAAAACCTTCAGATAGTTCGGACAGCACTAAAGAAAAACCAAGCAAACTGAAACTCTATGTAAAAATAAATTTGTAAAAAGAGTGTGTATAAAGCTTTCAGTGATGTTTGAGTGAGTTTGAGCGCGAGTGAGGATGAGTACCTTGTATCTTAATGCTTGACAGACAGGGTGAGAATTTTCTAGAGTGTAAAAATTATCTATCAAAATGATGAAGCAATTACTCGGTGGACTGAGGATGTTTATGCCATTATACGTTTGTATTCTTTAGCACGTTGAACGCCGCAGTGAAAACGGCCATACCCAATCAGACACTATATAATTCACTATTTTTTATATAAATCGTAAAGAAAAAAAAGATTTCAGTACTCAGTTGTGCTCTTCTGTTCCCACATTATTGTTTCAGTACGAAGTTTGCATAGATTTTTGCGACTGTCAATAATTATTTAATTAAATTAAATTTGAAGTGTTGGTCACCGGTGATCGCCACGGCGTTCAACGTGTTAATATTGTTATGTTTTAGTCCACATAAAGAAGCAGGTCTTTATACATAATCCTTTTTCTATGGATTTTATAATTATATCTTTTACTTTGATGAGTCCTCAAAACGAGAATATTCGAGTACGTAAACAAAATTTGTAGTATGTATTTTTAAACAGTGCATTGAAGTTGAATGGAGTTGAGTGCATCACAGTATGCCAAATAAAAATATATTTTTATTAAATATGTTTTTATATTTAGAAGGATTTTTTCATAAACATCCACAGTCTAGTTATCTGTAAAGACTGTTCTATGTACTTTATGATTGAACCACTATCTTTCAGATGTGTTTTTGTATTTCTTTTCTTTTTTATATGCTCCACCCTGTCTGCTATGCGTTAAAGTACCAAGGAATTTTTACAAGTAAACTATCTCCTCGGTTATTTTTTAATAATAGTTTATTGAAAGATTTATCGATAATCACCGATCTGACCTATTTTAGATTCTAAGCAAATTGTTATTCATTGTTTTAGTTTACGTGATCTTCTTTGAGAAATTTTATTTGGAACATGTACAAAGAGGCTGTACATATTGTATGTATCATAGGGGAAGATTTCTAATCAAAAACTGTTGTAACACCCTGCTTTTTGTGTAAATAACGAAGAGGGTGAGAACATGTAAAAAGAGAAAATATCGATGTTGTTTTGCGGGCGTTAAATATCTTTAAATTTTGTCAATTTTAAAGAACCTATTGCTACTGTCGATTTCATTGTTGAACGGTTCTGTTGTTTTTAAAGAAAATCTCTTTTGTCATCCCTCATTTTATTCGAACCGTTAAACCACTGTTCAACGATGAAATTTGCAACTTACGGTTCGTTTTTGGGGTAAACTGAACGACTTTAAGATTCACAGTTCCTCGAGTTGATGCAACGTTCGCTCAACACATTTTTTTTACGAGAATCCACTTTTTTCGCGCGGAATATTTCACCGATCGAGCCTGTGTGTAAAATATCACGTGTGCGTCTTTTGTAAAAAGTGTGCTTTTCATACGCATGTGTTTTCAGAGTGCACCTGTAAACACAGTAAGTGTAATCGAGAAAAGTGTTTTCCGTTTTGGGCGACGAGGAAAAAAGAGAACAGCTCTGTTGGAGAATATTATCTGTGTAATTTCTTTGCCAATCTTTCTGGCTCCACGGAAGTCCTTTCAAGTCTCCCGATCCCTCCAAAACTACCAAATTCGCGAAACTGCGCATACAGTATCTTACTCTATTTATTTAATGCATGATTTATAAAAACAATTGCGCGTTAGTCAGAAAAAAATATTCTTCTTTTCGTTAAAGAAAGAGTTTCTTCACAGTTTAAATCAACAATAATAACAAGAGGACTTTCTTAAATTACGCAAAAATGGAGAATATAGAATGAAAGTTTTTTATTACAATTCTATGATGCTTCTAAAGTCTTCAAACATTCTCCTATCGATTGGAAGTGCGGTCTATTATTGAAATCCACCAAAAAAATCGACGCGGTGTTCAGAGTGGCGAAAATAGAAACGAAAGGCGAAAGAACAGGAAAAATCAATTTTCCCGAAGTTTCATTCGGTGATCGTGAAAGATTGAGGTGGCCTTTTAATTACGCGGTCGAACAGAATTTAAGAGTTCCCGAATTCATTATTAACCGAGCTTTCTTTTCTTCTCGATTCGATTTCCCGTCGAATTTTCCGCGCTCCTCGTGAAAACTCACCGGAGATTTCTATCGACGTTCTATCTTCTTCGTGCCGGTGGAATAGCATAATATTTGGAATCCCTCGAATCCGAAAATTCTCTTCGAGGGGCCGCGATCTCGAAAGACCGAAAACAGAGAGGAACCAGCGGGCACGATTGTTTTTTATTTCTTTATTCCACGCGAAACAGTACCGCAATCTCCTGAACAATTACTGTACTTTCGACGCAGCAATCAAAGGTGTTTCGAGCGTCGAATGCAGGGAAACAAATTTCGTTTTCACTTCGCTTCGAAACTGAAAATCCCGGCGACCTTATTCCCGGAACACGATTAAGCACGAGTTTCCACCGTTGGAAAATATCCTGCGACGAAATTATGGCAACTGTCGAGTGCTAACGGAGCGCAGAAAATCTCAACGGGATCCGCTCGCCGTTTAACAAATAATTAAACAAAATACAGGCGTCCAAGAATATTTTCTACGAATTTCTCGTTCTGGAGCTTAACACGTTGAACGCCGTCGAGGTCACCGGTGACCGACACCTCAAGTTTAATTTAATTAAATAATTATTGATTGTCGCAAAATTCTAAACAAACTTTGTACTGAAACAATAATGTAGGAACAGAAAAACACGACTGAGTACTGAAATCTTTTCTTTCTTTACGATTTATATAAAAAATAGTGAATTATAACGTGTCTGATTGGGTATGACCGTTTTCACTGTGGCGTTCAACGTGTTAACACTTTCATTCTACCTTTTTTAATCAATAATGTCAGTGACATTCATTGTTTTCTTACTGCCTCTATTACAGCTGATTAGGTATATTTTTAATATTTTACATGATCGAATAAATAATGGTTGAATTTATCTGTTGCCCAGATATGGGTGGCGCGGCGCTCAAAGTGTTAAAGAGAAACCCGAGAAAAACCTGTTCGACTGTATTCGGGATATTTAAAGTGTGTCGGGGTGAATGGAAAATCGTTTAAATTTAAATTTTCACGGTGAAACGCTTCCCCGTGCAGTCGTATCAGAGATAAGAATTTTTTCGTCTATTTTCGCGACGAGATTTCGCGACTATCTTTCTCGCAACATTGTTCCGTCGAGCGGCAGCTTTCCACGCAGATGTCCCAAGTTCTTCGTTTCTGTCCCGGCCAGTGCCCTTATTCCAACCGGAAGTTTCGTTCCACGGAACTTTTCGCCTTCGCGTGCAAAAGGTAAACGCCGAGATTTTCCCGTAAGATCAATAAAACTGCGAGAAACGGGACCGGTCGACGAGCTTCGTTTCTCGCGCGTTATCCGCGCATTTAATCATTCCGTATCCGCGCTGCTGGATTATTTAAATAATCGAGGGGTGATTTAGCAACTTTCCGTGCTTGAGTCTTGATACTTCCTCGCCGCCTTATATGTACACGCGTTTCGTCTTGAGTTTGAAGGTGTCTGACCAGGTGCAGACCTTTCTACTGACAGTGAGACAGAAAAGTCCTTTATGGGGCAGATTTTTGCAATTTAAAAATCAATGCACAAATTCGATGCAAACATATAATAATTTGTAGAATATTTATAAGGCAGAGCTTGTCAGGCTTCCTGTACTTTATAGAAATATGCAAACAATAATTCATGAACAATATACAAACACGGATTTGCAAATGTCTTATTCATATTTGGAGAATACGTGTTATAATTTATATTTATGATATATTTACTGTAGACGACTTGACAGGCCTTCTATAATTTCTAGAAATTTGCAAAAAATAATTTATAAACAGTACACAGAGACTGAGTTTTGCACGTGTCTGAGTATCTCGTTAACGACGAGGTGGAGCTACGTTTAAAAATTCCTGTTTTCATCCGCATTGCTGCAGGCGTTATTAACCGGCAGGTACGACATGAATTATTAATCATACGCATGTAAGCCGAAACCATCAAACGCACAATATCCGGCGCAGATATTGTTTCACCGAAATATTACAATTCATTAGGATGATATCTCTGTAATCCCACACGATCATTGATGAATCGTGATTATTATTCCAATTAATTTGCATCCATACGAAGGGCTGCTGCAACAGCATATCGAGTGTCTCTGTATTATTGCAGATTCAATTCCATTTGTTAATCACATCGAACGAGACGAATGATCGACTCGGTATATTATGTCGAAAATGAAACAGAATGAAGTTTTTAAAAAAGTAGAAGAAATTTTCAATACTCTATTGTTCTGTATATTACATCGTGCAATAATTAAATTACATGTCGATTGCACAATTGTTTGGGTAACGAGGAGAGAATTGAAGGGGAAATGAGTTATCCTTCTCAAACACATATAGCTTTTTATTGATTTAATTGCACATGTTATTATGAAGGAAATTAAAAAGTTGCAGAGATCCTTTTTCAGAAATTAATTAATCCTTTGGCTGCTATCGACGCCTATAGATTCTTGACAAGGTCGCTCATCGTGTACTCTCGACGCACATAGGCGTTGGGTGCAATGACTCGCTACATACTACAGCAGCTTGGCCGCACGCAGCGTTCGTCTCGTTTCTAAACAGTCCGCAGTCGAAGGTTTAATAATGAATTCTAATATAATTATTTGAAGGGACATATATTGGTAAATCGAGTTGGATTTTTTTCAATTTTAAAGAAGAGGAATAATAATAATTCAATTCGGAGTGATGAAAGGTTGAAATGGGCTGGTTCACGTTTAGTTTGGTTGGTTCACGTTGAGTTAAATTGAATTTATATCATGTTGAATTAGATTAAGCTGAGCTAATGTTAGATCGAATTAGATTTGGTTGAGTGTAAAGTGAGTTTGGTTCTGTTAAGCTAAGTTCACGTCGACTGAAAATAAATTACCTTGCGTGTAGTCGCGTTTAGATTAAGTTGAAATAAATTGGTTTGAGCTAGATTGAGTTTACGCTGACTTTGATTAAGTTAAATTGAATTTTACTTAGATTTACTTAAGTTACATAAGATATACATTGAGTTAGAATAGAGTACGTTGGGTACAGATTGGATTAGCTTCGATCAGATTGAGTCAACCTGGACTTCTCTATACTTCAAAACAGACTCATGCCTCTGTTTAAAAAAAAACACTTCCATATAATAACAGTGACACTGAACAACCGGCTGAACTCTTCCCAAGTATTCCTACATAACTAAACCCAGCTCTTCAAGTACTCTAATCAACTACTCGGTGTGTTTCCACCCAGAGTACCAGACATTCTGACCAGCTTATCAAAGGACGTGCGATTGGAAAAACAATCGATTCGGTGTGTCGAGATCAGAGGGTGTAGAAGCCGGGATTGCAATCAGTCTTAGTAGTCGTCTTAGGTGGCTTTAGCGAGTGGTTCCTGTAACCGACAGGACCGTAACACGATCTTAATCCCCCTTTGCCAGACACGGTACACGTTGCCGTCGACGCAGAGGGAGAGGGGCGAGGACTGGGAAGGATATATCCTGTTAATTACGCGATCTCGGGTTTGCCTATGACGTTAGACGTTCCGACCAGGACGTCTGTTTCCTGACAGCTCGAATTTCCACTCTAGACGAATGTTCAATCCGCCTAACACACCGCAGTTTCATGCGGTGGCTTGCAACCGCAATGAAAAGAAAAGCTTCGAATGCAGTCCTGTACGGATCTTCCAATTCTCTGTTTCTTTTTCCGCGTGTCCTTAAAATTTATGGACGCTCCGTGGTGTGATTATTTTATACGTTCTAAGGTACAGTGGGAAAATCAGTATATAGTCAGACACGTTAAAGTGGGTGTACAATAAAACACAGGTTTAATTTTCTATTTTTTTTTGTCCTTGAAATTTGTAGATACTCGGTGGTTTGATTATTTTATGCGTTGTGAGGCACAGTGGAAAATTCAGTATGTAGTCAGACATGTTAGAAAGGATGTATACTAGGACACAGGGTTGATTTTCTGTCCTTTTTTGTTCCTTAAATTTGTAGACACTCGGTAGTTTGATTGTTTAATACATTGTGAGGTACAGTAGAACATTCAGTATATAGTCAGACTTGGTATAATGGGTGTACAATAGAACACAGATCTTCTAATTTTCTGTTCCTCTTTTAACACTTTGAGTACCACGTCACCCATATTTGGATGACACATAAAGTCAACCATTATTTATTCGATCATGTATAGTACTAATAAATATACCTAATAAGATCTAATGGAAACAATGAAAATATAGTGAAAATTACTCATATTATTGATTACAAAAGGTAGAATTTATGTTTATATTTATTTCGTATAAAAATTTCGAAAGTTTGTCACTTCCAGCTAATGTAGCGTGGCGCTCAAAGTGTTAATGTGTCCTCGAAATTCATAGATACTCGGTGGGTTGATCGTTTAACACGTGGACTGCCATACTGCGTAGGGTGAAAACGACAAGACTTTTTAGATGTCGATACAACATGAAAGTCCTCAGAAATAATACTCTTTTCAATTAATAATATTAGTGATTGTTTATAGCTCTTGCTGCTACTGTTAGATCTTCTTAAATATTTGCCCAATAGTATTCATGTTCAGATGAATGACAAATGAATTTAAGTGTCACCCATACGTGTGCCATGGCAGTCAAAGTGTTAAGGTGTTTTGAGACACAGTGGAAAATTCAGTATATAGTCAGACATATTAGAATGGGTGTACAGTAGGACCTCCATTACACGCACACCTGTCATCTGAAACTTGGTCATCCTATGCCAGTAACAAGCAGAAATAATTAATAATTGTTGATTTAGTAATTAGTAAAATATTAATATTTCTTGTAATGTTCAGCAAGGATCGATATTACCAATTTCGAGGAAAGAAGATTAATTATGGAGGGTATTTTACTGCACCGAAAGTTACTGTTAGCACGTGTCCATGCGAGGCGTTGCTTGCGCGTGAAATTATACAGCGAAATCGGCTGAAGATCAAAGTTTCCGTGATTTTCGAAAGACTAACGAGAGTTTCGCAGGGAGTTCTGCTAGATTTTCGAGCCGAGTTTTCGGCGTAATTCCGCGTGGAAATTTCCGAACTTTCGGCTAGAGCCGCCTACGACCGGAAGTTCTTCCAAAATCGTCGACGAAACCCTGTACAGTACTTCCATGATTTCAATAAAATTATTAAAAAATAATTCATACCTCAAACAAAGATTTTTGTCACGAAACTGTTGATTTCGCTTCGTATTCAATACACTTGACACGGGTCGGTTCACGGAGTAATATTATTTCGGTGAAAGGAACGGAGCGAATTAATTGAGCCCGAAGTGAATGTAAAATTGGACGTTGAAGTTTTGAAGTTACTTTGTGGGTATTAATTGTCGACTGTTTGCTTCAGCGAGCCGGTTCATTTGTTCGCAGCTACTGCTGTAATTAATTCGTCAATTTGTCGAACGATTCGTTGCGCTTCAATGCAAATATGTGGACGTTTAATTTCACGTAACTCCGACCGAAAGGGAGTCCCGATAACACAGAAAAATCGATGCAAACGAAGCAAATCAAATATTTATCATAAAAACAGAACGCTCGATCTCTGTTATATAATAATTTTTAAATAACCACCGATTGAAGTATCCATTCGAATAAAAATATAATAATAATCTCGAGGTGAATTAGAATGTTATAGCGAATGATTTGCAGATGGAAATCGTTCAGCAAACAAGATGAGAGCTGTAAACAAATTTTAATTACACAATGACTGAAATAACGCGGTTGGTCGTGCAAAATAGCGTTAATAATGAAATTTTCTCGCAGCTCGCAGCAAAACAGCGATATTTCCGGAACAGACGACGGGTGATCGTGGAACTTCTTCGCGAAAGTAATTGCACGTGACGTATTTTCTAGATCTCGAAAGAATAATTTAATTCGGTCGTCTGCGAGATTTGTTTACCAGTGAAAAACTTTTAGAACTCGAAGTTCCCATTGTTTTCGAACGGGAGAAACTTTCGAACGGCACTTTTCCACTTTCGGTGACAAATAAAAGATAATTTGTGCGCTGAGGAACACGTAACTCGAATTTATGGATCGTTCGATGGGTTGGAAATGAAATTTATGGGGAACCTGTTCGGTGTACCATAGAAGCATTTTCTGTATCTATTAATTTTTCTTTTAAGAAGAAAACTGTAGGAGAACTTGACTCGTTTGTCAATGTAGTTTAGGATGTTTCAATCCTTAATACTTCTTGTATCAATATAGTTCAAGAAACATTAACAGAACTGTTGCCCTCCGAATATTTAAAAAATTACCTAATCACGTTTTAAACACACTCAATATTTATTACTATTATTCATACCTAATCTAGAGTGTCCTTTTCAGGTTTGAGGTCCAAGAAGGTTTCACACTTCTGAAAAAATCTTTCATTATTAAATATTAGAGAATATTACAGAATATTAAATTGTCTGGTACTGTATACATTAAATATTCATATTGTGTATACATTAAATATTCAGAAATTATATAATATTCATATACCATGTTTAATATTCTGTTTTTGAAAAATGAACACTTGACACACTTCCAGGTCTCCCAATTCTTTTTCAATTTTTCTTTTATATCGAGTTATTATTTTCCAGTCGCAGAATCCTTGCCAACGATTCTGTTTTCTTCCAGCTGCGACGAAATAATAATAATAATATAAAAAGAAGGAAGAACATCATAAGGGGGATAAACGTGGACGAAAAGGGTGGATATCTGTGCGACGCGACAGGGTGAATCTGGCGAGGGAAACGATAAT
Organism: Macropis europaea; assembly: GCA_916610135.2. Lineage (NCBI taxonomy): Eukaryota > Metazoa > Arthropoda > Insecta > Hymenoptera > Melittidae > Macropis > Macropis europaea. The sequence goes on along the minus strand of OU744344.1, from coordinate 16,119,943 downwards.
CATTCACGGAACAACGATATATTCAAACGATTTCTGATTACAAAGCCTCGGCTGGAAACAGTGGCGGCGCGTTACGTTTTCAGCTCCAGTTTCCATGAACGTCGAACATCTCTCGATGGGATGCATTTTAATGCGTCGTTTGCATAATCGCGAAGAATTCAACCGCGGTGTGCTAGCACGCGCTATGTTTCTTTTCACTTCCGATCCCCGCATTCTCATGCTAAGCATCCTTTAAACAATGCTCTTTCTGCGTGTCCGACACACTTTCATTCTTTTTTTTTTTACTTTCTTCGTATAAATGGAATCTTTTCTCTCCGTCGGATTATTCTTTGAATAGGAAATATTCTGTACGTGAAGTTGCCTTCTGACACTCTGACATCGTACCAGAATTTATTGAAATTGGAAAGTAATTATGCGAGCGGAAGTCCTAGAGTCCGTTTAATTTTTAGGTAGGTATGCAATTGTGATTTTGATGGGGTGAAATTAAGAAGAAAGTTGAGCAGACTTTTGGACAATGTGAGTTCGTAGGTATTAGAAAAGAATAATACCTAATTAAAAAAATATGAAAATCTCTGAGAAAGAAATTTATACACGCGTGACCATTAGGCCACGCTGTTGTTAATCATATTTTATTTAATAAAAAATAGAATTGTACGTGTCCGTGTCTGTATCTCTGAAAAGGTCAATTACAATGTGATCGTTTTTATTGTATAAATTATTTGCAATACAGTAATCGTTTCTTAATAATATTTAATAAATGCTTTCATACTTTGAAAAACGTCAGATGTGGTTAAAAATGATCAAACCTTCCCAAAATCGTCAAACACGGAATTAATTTTTCGTCCTAATTTGTTTAATAAACATTCGATGAAGCCTTATGAATTTGTGAATGAATATAGCTCGGTTCGGAGGTCTGCGTTTTCCTTGGATGTTTTTTTTACGAGAAATGGAAAATCGTGGCAACGCTTCGAGGGAAATAGCGCCATCAGGTAAGACTGCAGCGTTATCAGGCTGCATAAACAGCGTCGAGTGCATCATTATGCTTATAACTACGTGTAATTATTCTACTTAACTCGAAGTTTATGTAAACGATAGGAATATTGTATTTTTTCGCTGATTCCGCTGCTAGATGACACAATTTCTCTTCGTCGACTCCAAGCATTGATATAATCAATATTTAAAACAGAGAAATATGAAAAAAATAACAGTCACACATTATAACAAATAAGTGGAACATTTTGCGATAGATACACACCATAATTCTTCACAAATTAAACGGAAACATATATATTCTAACAAAATAAATTTTGCCACGCAGTCATGTAGTGGTAGGGCAGATAAAACATTAATTGCTGCTAAAACTATGCTGCAACTGATAATGTGTAACAGCGTAGAAATCATTTTAGACCTCCCTTTGTGTTCCTCAATCGAAACTGTTAATAAATTTGTTAAAGTATTTAACATAGAACAATAAATATTAGTACATTGATGAAATTATATAACAAATGAATATTTAAAAGAAATGTACAGAGTAAAAATTAACACTTAACAATTCAGAATATCCATTAAACCTTCTACTACACTTCAAAGACGCAACTGTAAACAAAACTATTTTAACAGTTACAAATTCTAAATAAACATACATATAAGTATAGCCTTTATAGATAAGTACGCTATAGAAATTAATATTCTTCGCAATATGAGCGCAATATATATAAACATTAACTACTTTCAAAAATAATGCTAACCCTCCTCAGTTGAGAATGCATTAAGTTGATAAATAATTAGTAACCTAGTGCCATGACAGATCAACAATTCTTCTGCTCTCTTATTACAGCTAATTCCGAAACGAAATTCAGCAGTAAGAGAAGCTGCGAAAAAGTTCCGAGTTCGAAATGTATCTGTCTCTCTCGCGCACACGTGTGACGTCGCTGTGACGTCATCGTGCGATGTCCAACAGCAACAGCTTCTGTAAGCCACCGCTGTAGGAATTCTGGCGCCATGAGCTCCATATTCTTTCTAACTCTCTTGCTTGCCGTGTTTTACCTCAACGAAAGTAATAGGAGCGCATGCAAGAGGTAGTTAAATCCAAATTCGCCAGCACCATCTGACGCGAACCCGCAACACCACAGATCTTTCCAAGCGCCATCCGATTCGCCAGCGCCACCTGACGCAAACTCGCAACACCACAGCCTTCCTCAGCGACATCTGACGTGGCGGAAATGTCACACGACACTTTGTAACCGCGTGCGTGCGTCTGGATTCAAATCAGGAGAAGTTTCGCCACCCTAAGCATAAAATCTCTCCCCTACATTGATTCCGGCTATAAAGCGATGATCCAAGCGAAACATAAAGACAAAAATTCTCGAGCTTCCAAGCGACAATCATCCTTTAGTCCCGATGCGGACGAGCGACTTTTGTCGCTGCGATTTTGCAACGGTGACGTGCGATTCCGCGATGCGACGTCGCTGCGGTGTCGCACCGGTGACGCTACGCGACTCGGCAGGTTATGTTTGTGAGGAAAATAACGACACGCGTATTTAATTATTAATACTAGATATATATATTCTCTAATTAAGAATCTCAAGAAAAAAAACAGAATATACACTATTCGCTCTTATGCCACGGTCGTCTCGTCGATTCGCTTTTGTTCTTCGCTATCGAAGGCGACGCAGCAATAAACTTTTCGGGTGACCGAAAAATATCTTACACCTTCATGAACGCAGCGTCACCGGTTCGTAACCGCTGCGACGTCGCATCGCAGAATCGCACGTCACCTCTGCAAAATCGCAGAGACAAAAGTCGCTCGTCTGCACCGCGCCTTCGAGTCATTAGCGTTTTCTTTTCCTATTTCCAAGCGTTTCATTGTTTCTCCTTACGGTATTTTCATAACCTCTCCTTGTTCAGTATTAAATAGTTTTCTAATACAGTTTCTTCGTTTGATATATAATCAAATTTAATTCTATTTTAACTTCTGCTTCCACTTCCCAAAAAAGGTCGTCTAAGAAATTCGAACGTTAGGCCAACGGTTTTGAGAATTCGAGAGACGGACGCCAACGTCCCTCTCGCGGTTCGAACCAAAGTGGAGGTATCGGCGGAAAAACAAATGAACATCGATGCTGTTGCGCACCTGGAAGAGACCACCATATAATTAACACGCGACTGCGAAACATAAGAGAAATTTATACCTTTGCATTGAGCGACCATTGTGCGTTTCACGGCATTCGCAGTACAGTCGCGCTCTGCATAAATTAATTCATTTAATTAATCGACCAAGACTCCGCATTTTAACCACGACTCTGGAGCACACCCATGCTCATTCTCAGCGAGTGCTGTGCTTCGATGAAGGAATAAATGCGTCAGTCTGCATCAATAAATGCGAAGTCCGGTATAATTTTGATTTTTTTCCCTCTCTCCTATTTGTATAGAGCTCTGATGCGTAGAAAACACGCCGCGCCGTTAGAAAATATCAGCTACAGGTCGCGGTCGCTGGACGATACCCTCTCGATATCGCATCAGAACCGAGAATTTCCGCGGACGACTGTTTCCAGCCACTGTCGAGGTTATCATTCCCGGACGCGGCAACCTGCAGCAATATTAGGCCGTGGCGCCTATTTAAGGCTGTATTCAAGCCCGCACAGCTGGACCTGGGGCAAATCGACGAGGAAGATCATCGTTTCCAAGTCTATAAGAATCGCTCAGAGGTAGGTCCATTGTAAAGACCGCGACGTGTTCTCATGCCTGTCGCACAATTAGACACCGGACGCCAGCGCCGCGTGGATTAAAAGGCTAGTATTACCGTCCGTGTTCTGCGTTACCGGGATAACAATATATATATATATATATAATTAACACCTTGACTGCCGCGGGGGTCACTGATGACCAGCACATCAGATGTAATTTAGTTAAATAACTATTTATTATTAGACAAGCCTGCGCAATTCTCACGGTGTAACATTACTGTAGGGGCATAAAAACACAACTGGACATCCAAATATTCTTTTTCTTTGCGATTTATATTAAAAGCAGTAAATTATATTGTGTCTGACTAGGTACGGTTGATTTCACTGTGGCATTCAACGTGTTAATGTTCTGACCGGTGTAGCTGGGACGTAACACGTATAAATCCGTACTTTTATCTATGCTCGAAACACCTCTTTTAGCGTTCTGTGATCCTGATACCAACGGCGCTCAGAAAGTAGCAGGCGAACATAAAGAAGAGTTAGTACTACATTTTTCATCTCTCTCTCTAACTATCATCATACTTGTCTAAATACCTCCATTGCTGTTCTGTGATCCCGGTATCTATGCAGAAAAATATTATACTTGATACCAAATAAGAAGGAACCTGCCAACCGACGAGTTTCGGCCCGTTCTGCGCACGATTGCGCAAACAGAGCCCGCTATTGGCTGTACCCCTACTTACGTTCCTTCGGCCGCGCATCTGCTGCGCCGAAGCGTCAGATAAGTTTTGTGTATTTAAGCAGATGAATTTTGTGTATTTCAGCGGCTGAATTTTGTATATTAACCCTTTCGCTACTAAGGGCGTGTATGTACGCCCGCCACGAAACGCTCTTCGTATACTACGGGCGTATGTACATATACGCCCAATATTTAATTCTCGCATATTGAGATATAATATATTTATTTGAAAGTGTATTAATGATTTTAAGTATATGCGCGTCTTTCCTCGACAGCGTGTCACTTGTTTATCTGTTTTTCCTTTTTTTTTCGTTATTAAAATCTAACACGAAGGATAGCAAACGCAGAGCCCTAAATACTGCTCGCGCGGTAAAGCACGCGCATCGGCGTATCGGCAGCAAGCTCCGCCGTGGCGAAAGGGTTAAAATTCATTTTTATATTTCATACATTGTTTCTATATTTTATAATATTAATACCGCATGCATTACATTATAATACAATTAATAAATAAATTTATAATTCGATACGAATGTAAGTAGTAGAACGCATGCTTCGTTTGGCCAGCCTCTATATGAAACTGAAAACAACGCGGGTGGTAAAGTGGTGGCGAAGAAACCTCGTGACAATTAAAGAGTTCACTCGGATGCGCGAAACGAGTTCCTTCTTATTTCGTACCGGGAGTAGGTGCACATAACCTGAGTTAGTAAACCAACGACAGAGATTTCGCCATTTTCTATAAATAGACGAATCGATTAAAAATTGATTATTAACGTTGTTGTAAGCAACAATCAGTAACGTTTACTAATATAGAAAATATTATGCACTATTTTCTACATTTCTAAACTGACATTGCTGACAAATTTGAAAGAATAATTATTATGGAATAATATTGTTATGGACACTTCAAAGTTATTCACGCATTAATATGATCGGACAAGAATTAACGTTAGCAACAATTAGATGGAAAAACTATGAAAATTTGCTATCTCAAAATTCGCGTATGATGTTCTACTAAATTCTTAAGCAATAATTTCAACACGGATTGTAGTAACAATTCCACATTTTACATAAATTTATACCTAATCATCCGCCTCTCGGAGAATACTTTAAAACAATTAACAATTTTCGTAAACAAAACACAGTAAATAGAAACATTATGCATTCTGGAAAATAGTACAAATCGACATTGATTGAAAACATACAAAATTGCTAATTAACAAGTGGTCTTTAGATGGAAGGGAGAAAACTTAATTTTTCTTCTACTCTCCTATTATTTCTATATCTCGAGCGCCATTTTTAATAAGAAGGCTATAAAACTAACTCTTTCTCTCTCTTTAACATCTGTAGATAATATAGTCTGTCTTTGTCCAAATACCTCTGTTGCTGTTCTGTGATCCCGTTACTGAGCAGCGAAAATAACAGAAGCACATAACCAAACTTAGTAAATCAATCTCTCTATCTCGTTCTGATATATTCTGTCCTTGTCTCGTATACCTCTTTTGTCTTTCTGTGATCCTGTTACGAAGGAGTAAATTTTTCAGGAGAGTGTAACCCAAATTGGTGAACCATTTATCTGTCGTTGTTTCGTTCTCCCTTATGACGTCGCCGTGACGTCACCGTGACGTCGTTGCAGGGATGTCCAGTCCAACAGCTTCTGTGAGCCACCGCTGTACAAATTCTGGCGCCATGGACTCTATATTCTTTTTAACTCTCTTGCACGCCGTATTTTACCTCAACGAAAGTAATAGGAAAGCATGCAAGGGGGTAGTGAAATCAATCTGATTCGCCACCACCATCTGACCAAGGATGGAATAGACACCTGATTCAATGCATTTGTGTGTCACACGGATTTGGGGCTCTAGAGCGCCATTACCATTTTCGTGTCACATCCTACTGTAACGATTCGGACCAGCTTTACCTCGCAACGCTATTGGTGATAGGAATCAAAATCAGAAACACTGATAGACATTTGTTGTTTCATTTTGTCTTCGAATGAAATTGTGAATCCCTTTAATTCCATTAAGGCGGAGATCCACGACAAGACAGAAATGTCGTGTCTCGCATGAGACTTTAATGTCATCAGACAATTATTTTACGACGCGACTCCACTATAGGACAAATTTTGCTGTCATCTCTCATTAATTCACGTCTCATGCGAAAACTTTGTCCCGCTTAAACAGGTTTGAATTTTGTATTATTTCCACGATGCATCCAAATATCTTGTAGTAATGAATGATTTCCTCTCAAGTTGGTTCTCATTTTGAAAGATTTGTTCTGATTTAAGTTTGAGACATGGCATTTAGAAAACAAAGCAGACAAACAGTAGCCTGTGCTTACTTAAATTTCTTGTCCAATGCACAGCTTTTCTATTTAAATCTTTGTGCTCACATGTTTGTTCCATGTTTCTAAAAAGGAAATAATATGATTGATATGGAAATTCGTTTAATTTAATTGTTTACTCGAAATAATTTCAAACAAATAATAGTCATATATTTTATTTGTATATTTTATTAACCGTTTTAGCGCCACGCAGCGCGATCGCGCTGTTCACGTTCTGTGCTGAAATGTGCCGCGATGTTTGGTCACGATTGTCAACTCGCAACGCGCTCGGTTCCGAATGTAGTTCATCGCGAGTCATATCAGAGTTTCCTCTCGTAATTACTATTTTTTTTTTCAAATAATCGTAAACCACCTGCATAAAGAGCAGCGCAATCGCGTCGATCGGCATTACTCGCAGACAAATGAACGAAGCGCTATCGCGCTGCATGGCACAATCCAACGCGGATTTTTAAGAACCCCTGGCACTAAAACGGTTAATAATAGTAGATTCTGGTCTGCCATATGAAAATAATAATAATAATAGCATCTTATATTCGAGTTAATATGGTACTTATAATTAAATGAACAATACACGTACATGTATATTAATACTACGAACCATAAAATAAATCCTGTAGGCCAACAAACGCGCCGAAACATCTTGCGTTACTCGGTGCATCGTGTTTTGTTTCGTCTCGGCTCGCGGGACCGCGAGCAACTCCGGTCGAAAACGTGTTCGTACCTCCGAACCAATAGGATTTAATCAGTAGCCCCGAACCAATAAGATTCTAGACAATTGTCGGCCGTGCAGTCGGAAAACTGTATGTAAGCGTCCGACCAACACAAGAGCGAAGAATTATAACTGTAACCTCCGAAGGAACAATAAAACAAAAAGGAACAATTCTCGCCTCCTGCTCTCATTACTTCTCCTACAATCCACACGAGATAAATAAATTACGAAACAACAAGAAAACTCACGTGCCATTGGTGAGTTGAAAAACGAAGTGGTGGCAGACGTAGGCACTGCGCATATACAGCTGAACCCACCAATGCGCGAGACCGAATTTCCACTCAGCGTTTACGACAGGCAAACAACTCTGATTGGATGTCGAGTTTCCGCACTACGCGAAGAACCGCCGAGCTCTCCTATAAATACGACACAACGCAATGTCCCGAGTCAGTCTTCCGCCGGCTGCCTCCTGATCCTGATCCTCCTCTTCCTGCTGTTCCTACTTCTGATCCTCCTCTTCCTGCTCTTCCTGCTCTTCCTACTCTTCCTACTCCTGATCCTCCTCTTCCTACTCCTGATCCTCCTCTTCCTGCTCTTCCTACTCCTGATCATCCTCTTCCTGCTCTTCCTACTCTTGATCCTCCTCTTCCTTATCCTGATCCTCCACCTTCTCCTCCTCTTCCTTATCCTGATCCTCCACCTTCTCCTCCTCCTTCCGATCCACATCCTGATCATCCTTATGTTCCCGATACACATCCTTACCCGTATGATCCTGACCCCTGTCCTCATCATCCCGATCCTAATCCTTATCGTTAGCCCCCCGATCCCCCTTCCCATCCTTATTCTCCCGATCCTCCTCCCCATCCTTATCTTCACGATCCTCATCCTCATCCTTATACTTCCGATCCCCATCCTTACCCATATCCTCTCGAAGCTGATCGGCAGCCTCACACTCTCCTGTTCGTCATTGCAGCAACACTTCCTTCCCACCACTCACGGCTCTCTAAGTCTGCTCTGTTAGCAGTATCTTCCCGGTCTCTTGGAATCCACGGTCTTTCTGTCGCTCACAATCAGACTTCGATCTTTATCGATCTCTATCGGTCTCTAACATTCTGTATCGGTTTCTGTCGCTCATATTTCTGTCCCCACTGGTATCTGTCGTTCTGCATTGCTTCTATTTCTACCTCCGTCGGTCTCTATTGCATATATTTCGTTCCCTATCGGTTTTCATCGTTCCCTGTCGTTTCCTGTCCATTTCTATCGTTCCCTATCGGTCTCTACCGATCTCAGTCGCTCATATTTCGAGTTCCATCGGTGCCCGTCCGTATCTCTTGCAGATATTTCGGTATTTATCGTTCCCAAAAAGTTTCTATCGCTCATATTTCGGCCTCTATCCGTCTCTATCGCTAATATTTTAATCTTTATTGGCTTGTATCTTTAATGTTTTCACTTATATCGACCTTTGTCCGTCTCTGTCACTAATATTTCGATCTCTATCGTCTCTGTCGATCTGTACGGTATCTTTCGCACATATTTCGGGCTCTGTCGTTTCCAAACAGTTTCCGTCGCTCAAATTTCGGTCTGTATCGGTATCTGTCACACATATTTCGGTCTCTATCGCCCTCAAACTGTTTCTATCGCACATATTTCGGCCACTATTGCTAATATTTCGAACTCGATTGGTCTGTATCGTTAATATTCTGGCCTATGTAGACCTTTAACGGTCTCTACCGCTAATATTTCGGTCTCTATCGTTCCCAAACAGTTTCTGTCGCACATATTTCAGTCTCTAACGTTCCCAAACAGTTTCTGTAGCACATATTTCGGTCTCAATCGTTCTGTATAGTACTCTGTCGATCTCTAGCGGCATCTGTGGCACATAATTCGGTTTCTATCGTTCCCAAACAGTTTCTGTCGCACATATTTCGGCCTCCATCGTTCTGTACCGTTCTCTGTCGATCTCTAACGGTATCTATTGCATATATTTCGGTCTCTATCGTTCCCAAACAGCTTCTGTCGCACATATTTCGGTCTCTATCGTTCTGTACCGTTCTCTGTCGGTCTCTAGCTGTATCTATGGCACATATTTCGGTCTCTAACGTTCCGAAACAGTTTCTGTAGCACATATTTCGGTCTCAATCGTTCTGTACAGTACTCTGTCGATCTCTACCGGCATCTATGGCACATATTTAGGTTTCTATCGTTCCCAAACAGTTTCTGTCGCATATATTTTGGTCTCAATCGTTCTGTACAGTACTCTGTCGATCTCTGCCGGTATCTGTGGCACATATTTCGGTTTCTATCGTTCCCAAACGTTTTCTGTCGCACATATTTCGGCCTCCATCGTTCTGTACCGTTCTCTGTCGATCTCTAACGGTATCTATTGCATATATTTCGGTTTCTATCGTTCCCAAACAGTTTCTGTGGCTTAAATTGGGGTCTCTATTGGTCCCTATCATTAGTATTTTGGCTTCTATCGTTCTAGGTTATCCTCTGACGGCCTCTATCGTCACTTATTGCTAATTTTTCAGTCTCTATCGATCTCTGTCGATATCCATCGGGATCATTTTTGATCATTTTTGCTTTCAGGCATTCACAAAATGATACATTTTCAAGTCAGGTAATTTAAAACATGTTTTTGCATGCAGTTATTCGAAAAAAGAAATATTTTAAAATCAGGTACTTCCAAAAATGAAGTTTTGTATTCAGGAACTTCCAAAATAGAAATATATTCAAATCAGGTACTCCCAAAAATTAAGAATTTTAAAATGAGGTACATCCAAAAATGATTTTTCTCATTCAGGTACTCCGAAAAATCTAACATTTTAAAATCAGGTACATCCAAAAATGATATTTTTCATTCAGGTACTTAAAAAATCAATTATTTGAAAATCAGGTACCTCTCAAAATGAATTTGTCATTCAGGTACTTCAGAAAATCAATTATTTTAAAATCAGGTACTTCAAAAATGAAGTTTTGTATTCAGGTACTTGCAAAAACGTAATATTTTAAATTCAGGTACTTCGAAATGGGAATCTTTTCATTCAGGTACTCCAAAAAATTCGTTTTTGGAAGTACCTGATTTTAAAATAATTGATTTTTTGAAGTACCTGAATGAAAAATTCATTTTTGGAAGTACCTGATTTTTAAATTTTCGACTTTTCGGGGTACCTGAATGAAAAAATGCAATTTTGAAAATACCTGATTTTTAAATATTCCATTTTCTGAAGTACCTGAATGAAAAATTCATTTCCTGAAGTACCTGATTTTTAAGTATTCCATTTTCTGAAGTACCTGATTTTAAAATATTTCATTTTTGGAAGTACCTGAATGCAAAACTTCATTTTGGAAAGTACCTGATTTGAAAATATTCATGTTTTCTGAAGTACCTGAATGAAAAATTCATTTTCGGAAGTACCTGATTATAAAATAATTGATTTTTCAAAGTACCTGAATGAAATAATTCGTTTCTCGAAGTACTTGAATGTAATTTCGACCGGTAGGAAGCGATAGGGAAAGATAAAGAACTAAATATTACCGAAATATGAGCGACAGATAACTATAGGGACAGATGGGAACCGATAGAGACCGAAATTTAAGAAATACAAACTCTTTGGAAATGACAGAGATCGAAATATGCGCGATAGATACCGCTAGACATCGACAGAGGACGGTGCAGAATGATAGAGACCGAAATATGAGCGGTATAGACCGATAAAAGTCGAAATACTTCGAAATATTAACGATACAGACCAATAGAGTTCTAAATATTAGCAATAAAGACGGAAATATGTGCTGTAGAAACAGTCTGAGAACGGTAGAGATAGAAATATGTGCGATAGATACCGCTAGAGATCGACAGAAAACGGTACAGAACGATAGAGACCGAAATATATGCGACGGAAACTGTTTAGGAACGATAAAAACCGAAATATGTGCCATAGGTGCCGCTTGAGATCGACAGAGTACTGTACAGAACGATTGAGACCAAAATATATGCGACAGAAACTGTTTGGGAACGATAGAAACCGAAATATGTGCCACAGATGCCGCTAGAGATCGACGGAGTACTGTACAGAACAATTGAGACCGAAATATGTGCTACAGAAACTGTTTGGGAACGTTAGACACCGAAATATGTGCCATAGATACAGCTAGAGACCGACAGAGAACGATACAGAACAATAGAGACCGAAATATGTGCTACAGAAACTGTTTGGGAACGTTAGACACCGAAATATGTGCCATTGATACAGCTAGAGAACGATAGAGACTGAAATATGTGCGACAGAAACTGTTTGGGAACGATAGAGACCAAAATATGAGCGGTATAGACCGATAATAGTCGAAATACTCCGAAATATTAACGATACAGACCAATAGAGTTCTAAATATTAGCAATAAAGACGGAAATATGTGCTGTAGAAACAGTTTGAGAACGGTAGAGATAGAAATATGTGCGATAGATGACGCTAGAGATCGACAGAGAACGGTACAGAACGATAGAGACCGAAATATGTGCTACAGGAACTGTTTGGGAACGTTAGAGACCGAAATATGTGCCACAGATGCCGCTAGAGATCGACAGAGTACTGTGCAGAACGATTGACACCGAAATATGTGCTACAGAAACTGTTTGGGAACGTTAGAGACAGAAATATGTGTGATAGATACCATTAAAGATCGACTGAGAACGGTACAGAACGATAGAGACCGAAATATGTGCTACAGGAACTGTTTGGGAACGTTAGAGACTGAAATATGTGCCATAGATGCCGGTAGAGATCGGCAGAGTACTGTACAGAACGATTGAGACCGAAATATGAACTGTAGAAACAGTTTGAGAACGGTAGAAACAGAAATATGTGCGATAGATACCGCTAGAGATCGACAGAGAACGGTACAGAACAATAGAGACCGAAATATGTGCTACAGGAACTGTTTGGGAACGTTAGAGACCGAAATATGTACCACAGATGCCGCTAGAGATCGACAGAGTGCAGTACAGAACGATTGAAACTGAAGTATGTGCGGCAGAAACTGTTTGGGAACGATAGAGACCGAAATATTAGCGGTAGAGACCATTAAAGGTCGACATAGGCAAAAATATTAACGATACAGGCCAATCGAATTAGAAAGATTAGCAATAAAAATCGAAATATGTGCGATAGAAACAGTATGAGATCGATAGAATCCGAAATATGTGCGATAGGTACCGATAGAGACCGAAATTTGAGCGACAGGAACTGTTTGGAAATGAGAGAGACCGAATTATGTGCGATAGATACGTTAGAGATCCACAGAGAACGGTCCTGGATGACAGAGACCAAAATGTGTGACAGAAACAGTTTGGGAACGGTAGAGAGCGAAATATTAGCGGTAGAAACCGATAAAGGTCAATACAGGGCGAAGCATTAACGGAATAGACCAAAAGATATTGAAATATTAACGATAGAGACCGAAAGAGATCGAAATATAAACGATAAAGAATGATAGAGACCAATGAGGACAAAAACATAAGCGATAGAGACCGATAGAGATCGATAAAAATCGAAATCTGATTGTGAGCGACAGAGAGACCGAGGATTGCAAGAGTCCGCGAAGACGCTGCTGACAGAGGAGACTTCTTGAGTCGGTGGATGGCACGTAAAATGTCTTGCTGGGATAAGGGAGAGGAGAGTATGAGGACGACGATCAGGGTCTGGGCGGTAAGAATGAGGATCGTGAGGATAATGACAAAGATAAGGATTGGGATCCTGAGGATAAGGATGACGGGTGGGGGTTACGGATCAGGAGGATATGGGTACGATTGGGGGAGGGGAGTCGGAAGGATCAGGCTAAGGATGGTGATCGGGAGGATGAGGATAGGGATCGGGAGAACAGGGGTCACGTTGGTGATCGGGAAAAAAAGGTTTATGGGGATGTGGATCCGGAGGATTAGGATAAGGATCGGAAGGATGTGTTGGAGGAGGAAGAGAAGGATTAGGAGGTGCTTCATGAGAAGGAGGTAGAGGATCAGGAGAAGGATCAGGAGGCAGCCGGCAGCCGGCGAAAGACTGACTTTGGACATTACGTTGTGTCCTATTTATATGAGAGCTTCGCGGCTCTGTCGCGTAGTGAGGGAACTTGACATCTAATCAGCGATATACGGGAAATAATGGCGTAAGCGGTATACGCGCAGTGCTTACATCTGTCATCCATTGTGCTATGATTCGTTTTGCAACTCACCAATAGCACGTGAGTTTTCTTGTTGTTTCGTGTTGTACTTATCTCGTGTGAATTTATTTTATGTTCGTAGTATTTATATATGTGTACTGGTGATTTAATTATAAGTTCCATATTAAGTCGAATGTTTCAACTTGAGAAGAAATCATTCATTACTACAAGATATTTTGATGCATCGTGGAAACAATAAAAAATTCAAACCTATTTAAGCGAGACAAAATTTGTACATGAGATGTGAATTATTGAGAGATGATATCAAAATTTGTCCTATAGTGGAGTCACATCGCGAAATAATTGTCTGATGACACTAAAGTTTCATGCGAGACACGAAATTTCTGTCTTATCGTGAATCTTCGCCTTAATGAAATTAAAGGATTCAAAATTTTATTCGAAGACAAAATGAAATAACAAATGTCTATCAGTGCTTTTGATTTTCATTCCTACCACCGATAGCGCTGTGTGCTGTAAAGCTAGTCACAATCGATACGGTAGGATGTGACACGAAAATGGTAAGAGGTCTCGTGAGCCCACCGAACGTGTGACACAAAAATATATTGAATGATTGGTCTATTCTTTAGTTTGTCGATAATATATATAATAAATATTCTGAATCGGTGCAGCTGGGACGTAACATCCTCTTTTTTATTTGATAGACCTCCATTGCTATTCTGTGATCCTGGTGCCCAGTAGCTGATTTTCGCCGAAAATATTCTGTTCGATACGAAGCAATAGCAGAGATATTCGACGTATTGAAAGCACACGTAGTTTTAGAATGTATTGTAGCTTGCGATGGTGAATACGAAAATGTTTCTCAGATAAGAATAATTATTGTACTCAAAGAATTATTCTTAAACAAGAATGCTTAATGCAGAATAATTATTTCTTTTGTGCTGTTAAATAAGACAAATTGCAATTGCATATGCATGTGTGTGATATAAGCGAATTGCATCGAATGTAATGTGTTAAGTAGAAATAATTCTCTATCTATTTAATCGCACAGTAACAGACTTCACAAGCAATATTTTTTACAATTTTCAATCAGACATGTTTACCGTCCACGTGTAAATTATCAAAATTGGATATAGTGGTCTTGTGATGTATGCGTTGCACAGAGAAAAGGGCATGAATTGGTTCATATATATATACATTACAAATATAAGTTTTACAATGACAGTATTTTAAAAATATAGCAGAAACTTAAAGATACGTATAGCTTGCAACAAACCTGAAAGACAACATGAAATTAGTAATGTAAAATCTGTCAATGTGTAGAATGTATTACTTTAAAAGTGTAATGTGTACTATACGGAAATATAGTGTACAGAGTAGTGTAGTACCTATAAAATAGTACGTAGAAACTGCATTTACGCAGTATTACAGCGTACGTACAGTACTCTGTGTATAAATACATCGCTGACAATAATCAAACAGTAAATACACAAGCCAACTTACACATAAACTGGCCGCGTTGTTCAACAAATTTTCCATTTTCATAAACATACTTTCAGTTCTCGAATTAAAGCTTCAAAGATCTTAGGACTCAAAACTAAAGTTAACATAATATGAATTCTACTATAACAAATTAAGCATCCGACATGAAACATCTTCCGAACTATTGACCGTCTACTACCGAAACCACGTTCAGGGAAACTCTCGACAACTCGATCAACGTACAGAGCAGTTCATTAAAACCTGAAATCAAGAATTCCGACACTTTCCTCATAAGTGTGACCGAGGAATATGCGGATCACACATATAGAGGCTCAGTGAATCTCCGCTTCCGAGCGTACACACGTACGAGTCCGCGTGAACGGTACAAGAAAAAGTAACGCGCAGATTCCGCGGTGCCGTACGCGTTCCTTACGCGTCTACCATTGGCACGCGTAACCAACCGGTTAGCTCTCGAAACGCCACCTGAACTGCGCCGTAGCAGCGCAATCGAACCGTACAGCTCGCATTATTTCTATCTGCCATTTTGCGATCGGTAAACAGGCGCGTCTTTCGTCCCATGCGATCGCCTTTCTCCATTGAGTGAACGTCATCGTGCCAGCGATCGATCGTCCCGTGGCACGCTTCCTGGTCGATCTGTTCTCCCATGGTCCACCGTGAACGTGAACACACCGTCAATTCGTCGTCCACGGAGATTCTTTTTCTACCTTACCGTCGCGGCGACAACTATACGCTGTGTCTGTTTTGCCTGCCTGTCCTGTAGATCTCCGCGCGTGTGTGTGTGTATGTGAGTCATAATTGCACGGTAATGACATTTGTGTCACACGCGACACTCGCTCCTCCGCGTTTCACCTGCTAAAGCGCTTTCTCAAGGTCCTCTCCGTGTTCATATATGCGTCCCGTGGCGATTTTATCTTCGATGCGGCCGCGCGACGTCGATCATCCTCTGCTCGGACGTTTCCATCGCTGAGACGACGGCAACCGTTCGTTCGTCGTCGCTTCGTCCACGCTCCCTGGACTCGTATTTCGCCTTCCCGTTCTCTGCTCCTCTTCGCGACCTCGACCACGTAAGTCGCCTCTCGTTTTCTTCGCGTCGATGTCGATCTCGTTCCTACCACCCGTAACGCTCGCGATTTCGATCGTACCTGATTCTCTGCTGCTCCTCCAGCGACTGGTAGGTTAGATCAACCGTGCGACGATTTTATGAACAGGTATGAACTGTAGTTGGGTTTTCATCGAGCGGTCGTCTCGTCGTTGCCCGCTGATGAGTTTCTGAGTGAGATTGTAACATCGTTTTGCAGAATGGTATTGGATCGTTGGTAAGACGACACGGAGTACAGTTGAGATACAACTTTGGATCGATTCGACTGGGATTGGAGCGGAAGGAGATCGGTTGAAGGATGATGGACGTCAATCCTCCACAGTTTTTATCCAAGGATGACGAGATTCAGTATTGGATGGACCTTGCCCATCAGTTACACAGAAGGTGATCGAAAGTCGTTTAATGTTGTAAACGCCGCCGCTGATGATATATGAAACGGTGATTAATGTTTCTGTTGACGTTTTAGAAAGGAGGATACAGAAAGGGAGTTGGAAGAGTTTCAAGAGAACTCGCAGTTATTAGAAAAGGAATTGGAAGCTTCGTTAGAACAATCCGAGAAGACTAACAGAGAACTGAGACAACGAAATACGAGACTCGCCACCGAAGTGGAGCAATTGAGAAACAGATTGGACCAACAATCGTCAGACTGTGCAATGTTTCAAGGGAAAGCTCAAGATTTGCAATCGCAGCATGATCACTTGTTAAAGTATATCAGGGAACTAGAACAGAAAAATGATGACTTGGAGAGGGCTCATAGGTATCTTTAAACCGCTCCTATTATCACGAGAAACTCACAAAGAACAGTATGTTTATAATTTCTTGAACTTTGTAGGATAAGTAGGGTAACGGAGGAGGAGATAGAAGCCAAACTTAATTCAGCCATTGAGAAAAATGCTTTACTAGAATCTGAACTAGATGAAAAGGAAAGCCTAAAAATTATAGTGCAAAGATTAATGGACGAAATTAGAGGTCGACCGATTGATCAATTACAGTTCAATATTTGAAGATTATATTCGTGCTAATAACCAATTTCATTGCAGATCTAAAACAAGAGATTCAAGTCCAAGAACGACATCAACCGGATAACGATAAGTCCGCAGACAGAGTTCGTAACAATCACGTCGATAGTAATAAGCTGCAAGTCGAATTGGAAACACACATGCCACCCACTAGCCCATTAGTACCACAAACCATACCTCCGAGTAATACGACATCTTCACCGCTGAAAAGTAAGATACATAATACTCTACGTAAAACTAAGCGCATGTTTTGCTTTGGACCTAAAAGATGATCTTTGATCTAATCGATATCGACCCATCGACGGGAAAAGTATTTGACGCCTAACTAATCGAACCAAGCACGGACGAGAAATGGATATTGAAAAGAAATTTTAATTCTATTTGACTTAATCTAGCGTAATATGTTTTTCGTATATTACTTAACATTTTGCCTTCAGTGATAAACGAATCTATTAATTGATACTTAAGGCTAACTAAAAAACGTTCTAACTTTCACGCTTCATTAACATACCTCTATGCGCTTCGATTAATTTTATCTTTCTGTACATATTTACAATGATATATTGTTATCAGTGAAATAAACATTATTTTAACAAACTTGTTCTTTATTTTAGTTGCTAAAAAAGTTCTATTTTTCAACTGTCTTGCATGTAGACTATTTTTTTTATTTATTTGCAAAATAGTTAGGCATCTTTTCTCTAAATTCGATACTCGTTACTGATGTGCCTGTAGTAATTTCGATCTTTTCCTGTTTGCGATCAGTCGGAAACAGAGTTGTAGGGGGTGTAACCGGGAACAACAATAACAATAATAACGTGAATCCACCCTTGGCACCGTGTACAAGAATATTAGCAATGAATATGATCGGTGACCTAATGAGGAAAGTTGGTGTAAGTATAAATCATCATTCATCTTATATCACACTTGAAATACCCTCAAAGCACACAGAGGTAGCTTGAAGCATGGCTTTTGAGAATTATTGAGTTATTAAAATTATTTTCAGTTGCCGTAAATATTGCTATAGGTACTAGACAACTATTGTGATCTATCACACTTTGTTTCCCTTTGACAAATTTTATTTTCTACTCCAAACAAAAGCTTTTATATTCCTGTACAGTGTATGGACTATGAACCATGATACTGTGTTACTCCTATTACGTTGTAGAACGTGTGAAAAGGTTCTACAACGTTTTAGTATTATGTTAGGTGTAGAAACTGGTAGCGTGATGTAGTTGGTGTTTTGGTAGCTTGACAGGTGGGTCTGCATGGACTGTAGGAGGGTAAAGTGCACTTGTCTGGGTGGGAAAAAAACAAATACCGCTACACCTACTGATTTACCATCCGTCCAGGTTCACACACCTACTCAATGTATACGCCAGCAACCTAGATCGACCAAGTGCTGACCAAGTGTTCGTGATACCTCACCGTTCAATTATTTTCCATCTTTTTACGATACAGGTCTCTTTATTTGGTTTCTTTTGCTTTGCACCCGTACATACGTTCTCGCATCCTGTCCTGATCACCCTGTATGTAAATGGTATCACTGACTGTAAACGATTCATCTGTAACCGTTCGTCAACACGCACTGGCATATAACAGTAATGATTTTGAATGATGATGATGCTGTTGTTAATATAAGTTCTTTTCATCGTGCAGGCGCTGGAGAATAAGTTAAACACTTGTCAGAATCCATCTCGAGAGGAGCAAACTGTCCGTGATCTTTACAGGTAACATTACAGCAATATTATATGACCTTGAAAAGTTAACGTCGGTATCCCTGTATCCCCTGTGCACTGCGTGTACACGTAGCAAATAAATATCATGTATCAACGTAATTCTTATCGAATGAACTCTTTGTAATTATCAGTCTGAAGAATTCTGAATGATAAATTGTTTTTATCGTGGTAACTCCCATCAATGAAGGGATGATGGTACTTTTCTTAGAAAATTTGTACAGAGTGATACATGATAGCTATTGGAACGAACTGTACTTACTAGTTTTATGTTGTTTCTTAAACATGTAGTGCTTCCTGTGAACGTTAAAGATACGAATTCGTGGACGAACAAGGCTTTTCACGATTCCAGTTCTCTCGTAGCTTTTTAGTCGTTGAAAGTTCAAAGTACTTCTTAAGACTGCATTACGTTTCATACGCTCCTCTTTTTTTTTTTATCGCTTGCGCTACTAATTTAAGACAGAGAGCATCCTCCTTTATTTCTTTTTGTACTTTCTTAAGTGTAAAGCGTTGTTACGTGTTAGCTGTTCGTTTAGTAAGATTCTGAGAAAAAGCGATCAAAATTAATGGGTACGTTGAATAGTGAATAAGCCCAATTCGATAGAATTTATTTGAATTGTTTCGAGTTTCCTTGATGTCACTTAATTTGCCGGTTCTGTACTCGTACTTCGTCGTTTGGCGCATTTTAATGTATATGTTCCGTGTAATAGAATTGCATTTAGCTTTTCTTTGTGATGCAGAAAGTACAATATAATACTGTTATTGTAATTCAACGTGGTCTTAATAATCTGAATGGTAGAAAATGAAGTTCACACAATTTCAGGTACACGTATCAGAATGTTAAATACGTGCTGATCATTCCGTGTTTTTAAAATTGTTTTTATCTGAAATTATTCATGATTTTATTGGACACAGATTATTGAGACAGTTGGTAGCTCAGAGTAGTATTTGTTCGACCGTTCCGTTTAACTATTACGTTTAGAATGGATCTTCAGTAAGTTTATCATTTCATCAGAAGATTCTGTATGCTGCATACAAAATCAGATCATCTTCAAATTATTTGCATTGCGGAATTTAAATTGAAGAATTGCAATTCCCAATTTATAAATCAAAATCTTTTTTTTTATAGGATAAATGTAATTTAAGGATTTCGAGAATATTGGATTGAGCCTTGAACTACATAAAAAAAAAACTATTGTATTTTGATGGAATAAAGTTTGTTTGAGTTTTCGTACTATAAATGCGGCAGTAAGTTGGAAAATTTAGATAAATAATAAGTACACTTGTACATAACAAATGTATATACACTTGTAGAATAATGACACTTGCAATGGCATTTTGTTGCCAATTTTATGAAGATCCATAGTTGCATAATAATCTGTTACTAAATATAAATATATATATATATTGCATTACTTGCATAGTATTGGTTGTAACTATTAATTTGTTACAAAACAGTTAATTAGTTTTATAACAATATTGTTCATTAGACTGACGGAGTAACTCTAATACCATTCAGAAGAAATTCGTGGCTCAATCTACAATAATAACTATTCCAGTGTTGTTCTGTTGTGCTTTTCTTTTTATGTATCTGAAAATTTCTTTGCACGTAAGCACAACAGGATTCAGCATTGCTCGCGCAACCGAAATCGCTGCATTCATAACATTCTGCCTGCATGAAAATTTATATGTCACTTTTGTAATTTGTCTCTTGTCATTAATGTTCACACACGGTGTATACAGTAAAACCATTGTATGTTCATAATACTCTGTGGTATATCGTATATGCTTGAACGTATTTTCTTACATTTTGCACAATTATAAAATGGTACTTGTGCTTTGTCACCGTTTCGTTTGGATCATGCATTAACATTAATTATTTCATTTAAAAGAGGACTCGCCTTGGCGAATCGAGCATCATGAATTGCAAATACAGTTAGCTCTGCATGTTGTGCAGTTTATGCACGATCCATAAACGTGTACAGCATTTCTCAATCTCTCATTGTGCTCCAAATGATAACAGGGCTGCCTATGTACAGTTTAAGTTATTAAACAAAGTTATGATACGGTAGCGAACTTCAAACAGACGCATAGCTCTAAGGGACAATACGGAATGTACATGTTTGTAAAGTTATTGGTAATTAAAACCATATTTGGAAAATACGATTGGGAAACGCTGATCTGTTGTGAAAGCAAATGTTACATTTTATATTTCATGAATTGCATTTCTAACATTGTAAGATGGTAAATCGATGTTGAATTTGTTTAATTAGGACTAGACGGCAGGTTCGAGGCTTTGCCTCTGGCAACAGCAACCAGATTCGATTATAAACGACACGGATAAATAATTGCAACAAATTTTTTTTTACTTAGTGCGTCATACTTCTATTATGTGTCTGTCCCCCTCTTTTCTTATCTCGATGCAAATCTCACTAATTTATTACGAATTCACCGATAGAACGGAGATGAGCTTCTATCGGTTTATTTATTATTTATATTTAATTAATTATTTAATTCCTGTTTCCCGTTGGAAAACTTCTGGTAGTCTAGCTGTCGCGTTTCTTTTCAAACACGATTTAGAAGTATGTTTGGCGAACGGTATGAATGAAATTTGTAAATAAACCTTCTGATTTGTAAGTATACGTAACAAGTTGATCAAGGTGATAATTAATTATAGATACGTGTAGTAGAGTTTACGTTGTTCGTTGTGTAGATACTCACAGATGATATTACAAACGAAAAGGATCTTGTGAGCCTATTAATTTTCAGATACATAGTTTTTAGCACAACTCAAAGATTTACGCCACGATTAGAACAAGTGTATCGTAACGCGTAGTGCAAATCTAGCTTTCACGATAACATTAGATAACTGTATATGTCTATTTTTTAATGGAAACGAAGGAATATTCTCTCGAGTCGTAAAATAATTCGATTTTATACTTCGAAGTATATACATATGTATGTATAAAACAAAGCTACAAAACTATTATTCTATTTCAACATTCAAATCGTGCGCTTTCGTGCCACTAGAATAATTCTAAACAGCTTCAAGTTTTTTCGAATGTTTATACGAAATAGAGGACATACTGATAACGTTAATTAAAAGTTTAAACTGTATCCGATTGTACCGTCTAATTAGATCGAAAGATTGTTAGTTTTTACTAGATTTTCGCTTCATGTGTATAAAAGAAGAATTAATAAAAGTTATTCGAACCGTGTTGTTGTGACCGAGACAAATTTTACGCAATCACCGAATTCGACTGTAAAACCGGAATCCAGAAGAATAGCGAAATTTGGAGAGTATTTGTAACATAAAATTTGTAAAAGGAAATGAAAAGATTTGTAAAATAAAGTTATTATAAAGCGACTTGCGTATTTCTATTCATTGGGAACCTCCAAACTTACATCCTACGCGTCGAAAATGGAAAAAGGTAAGTTGATGTTATTTCGAAGATTTATTTATGAAACGTTTATCTTTACACGAACAATGAGTAAGTTGGCTGATTGAAATACGGGAGCTTTCGTACAACCAAAATTTTAGTATAGTAAACGCTACGTTGGATCCTTATGTAAAGAAACTGACTTATCGTCTAACGTACAATTTTTTTTGTCTTTCTATGTATTGTACCGAAAATGATAGACTGTGATGTTTTACATACTGCAAGAATGACAAATAGAATATGTATCGCTAAGAATACTCGTCGAATAATTAACGGTTCGTGTCTTTTTTCGTTTATCAAAATTATTGCGTGCGCAGATATTTTCGATTTTCCGTGTGACACAGATAAAAGATGTAAATTACACTAAAAGTATCAACACATTTATATAACCGATAAATTTCGCGGACGTCGCAGCAGTCTTCGCGCTCACAGAAAACGATGCCGAAGTAAACCGAAGACTACTCGCGTGTTGCAATTTCGATTTGTCACAGAGCTTATTCGAGTTCTATGCATCTAATTAGAACGGATGAAAGTGTTACAACTTGTACGCTTAGGTACAACATAATGTGTGTAGAGTTTGGAATGAAAATGCTCCATCCACGATTGTTACGAATGATAATAATTAAGAATAACTGTAGTAATAAATGGTATGTATGGGTGTTACATAGTGTTTAAGCACGCTCGCCACGGATTCGCCGGGCAAGCTGGATATCCTTCGGCATGATCGTGACACGCTTGGCGTGGATGGCGCACAAGTTCGTGTCTTCGAACAGGCCGACCAGGTACGCTTCGGAAGCTTCCTGAAGGGCGCCGATTGCAGCGCTCTGGAAACGCAGATCGGTTTTGAAATCCTGCGCGATTTCACGAACCAATCGCTGGAACGGTAATTTTCTGATCAACAATTCAGTAGATTTCTGGTATCTCCTGATTTCTCGAAGGGCTACAGTACCAGGCCTAAAAATTACATTTAAAAACATTTATAGTACAATGCTCATTTGATTAAGCCTTAAATGTATACAGAGTAAAAGTATAAAATATAGTCTGTGATCTACCTGTATCTGTGTGGTTTTTTCACACCACCGGTGGATGGTGCGCTCTTACGTGCTGCTTTTGTAGCGAGCTGTTTACGAGGTGCTTTACCTCCAGTTGATTTACGGGCTGTCTGCTTTGTACGTGCCATGGTTCAAGCTAGAACAATATAGACTTGTTAGTACTTGCGATTTCATTTGATAGAACATCTACATCGCATAAGTGTATTGTACAAGGTGTAACAGCTTATCCTCACATATTATAGCCTACCACACAGTAAAAAAAACTACATAATAAGGAGAACCAGTACTTCTGGGCAAAAATATGTCACAATACTTATATTAATAAAATACAAAAACATGAACACTAAGCAAACATATGAAGTTTAAGGGACACCATGTACATACATCAGACACAATCTGCCGTAAACAAAACATCAGATTATTTCGAGTGTGAGGCGCGTGAGCAACTCGCGACGCTCACGCGGGAAAAACAATTTCGAACGCTCCTATCTGGATATCTGGAGTAACCGTCGCATGGTGGGAAAAGAAAAAGCCGCTGGTGGGGCAGAGATAGTATGGTGGGGGAAGCGTCCGCTGCTGTTCGCGGCGAGGACCCGCGCACCGAGGAACGCTGCGCATTGCGCAATGCACAAACTTTCGTTCCTCCTGCACCGACGCGAAAAAAAAACCCATGGCATCGAGAAAAACCATTCCGCCGACACCTCTGACGGTCCTGATCGCTTCTACACCATCCAACTCGCGAAATCACGGATCCGCGAGAGCGGAAAACGACCTTGTCGACGAACGATCGCGGGATCGAGTCGCTGAGCGTCGGTTCGCGGATTCCCTCCGAGCAGCGAACGTCAATTGCAAAATGGTGGCGACGGCGACGTCGCGCGTTCCGACGCGAAAACTCTCGCGTTTTCCAGCATTTTTCACCGTGCTCCGAGCGCGTCCTGTGTCGACGCACGTATGTTCTCGCCGATGCGTCGCACGTGACCGATGACCGAACGGAATTTACGCGGGTCTACGTACCTCGACCAGGGTAAAATCGAAACGAGAGCTAGCACTATCCGTTTCCTTGTACTTCGATGGCAGTGGACGCTCTCCCGAGTCACGACTCCCTTGTCCCTACCCCCTAGAAATTAAATCGCGAGAGGCACGTAAGCCCGCGGCCCCGCGCGTCCAATCGCACGTCGCCTCGCCACACCATCGGTCACCCGATTGGCTCAGCCTCCTACGCCTAGAATCGAGAAGAACCCTGTGTCAATTCTAATATACGCTCTGTAGTATCGTTCGGTATTATTCGAACGACACGAAATTCTAATCTCGTTAATCATACAGAGAATTATGAACGTTGTTCTGCAACGGGTCGTCTTTAATACTTCCCTACCGTAACGGGTCGACGTTCGATGGAGTGTATTTAAAAGATTCGGTTTGAGATCGTGAATTAGAGCACGCTGTATTGATTCCTATTGTCATGGATTTCTCGAATATATTGTTCGTAGAAAAAGTTGAATTGCAAGTAACTTTGTTCTGTACAGAGATTCAGATGATAATATTGTTTTTTTCGAAATTGTTTATTCCACGTGGAGTAGCATTAATACGATCGTAGTGAATGGTAGTAGAAAGATGTACTTTGTTTCAGAAATGTAGACTTTCGAGACCTTCGCGATTCGAATCTTTCATCGTGCACTCGAACCGTTCGAACCCATTACTACTCTGCTCTCACGGCAACCTCGTTTTACTTGCAATTATCGTCTCACCGTTCTTTTTTCTCTTTACGAAAATGCTGGTTGATCGATCGTACATGAAATTTCGTTGACCGGGCCACAGTTTTTGGTATCGAGAATTTGGGGTGATTGATACTGGAACCGTGGCTAAATTTATACCCTTCGCGATGTAAACAGAAAGATCGTTCGATTCGTCGGATCAAATGAGCTTTCTGGAAATGTCCAGAAAAATATGCCTACGGTATTTACGAGGAGAACTGTAAAACATACGGCACAATGTTTTATTGTTGATGAAACATCGACATCTTTGTAACGTTTCGTGAAGTTGTATGTTTTACAGAGTCATTGAGACACTGCTCTCGGTGTGTTGAGATTGTTCTTGCATTTCCCGTGTGGAAAATGTAGACGCCATTGCGTGTCTAAACATAAACAATATTGCGTCGATGCTCGCACGAGTAGATCGATGAAACAGAATGGCTCTGTACGTTCGATTTTAATGGTCCTGTAAACCTGAATAGGATGACGAACGTACAAAGTTAATTGATGAATCACTTTGAAATTCGAGCGTGCTCGTTTCAATTGCTATTCGCAAAAAGTCACACACGTACACAGCTACAGATCGTTATCGGTGATTTACGTTCTCGCGTACGTTGAGCTGCGATTTTTTAGATGCGTTTCATATTTATCGCTAGTCCGCGATTACGCGCATACTTATTGATAAAATAAAACGCACATTGTTGTAGTTATGTGTCCAATTAGACGTCACATACCAACGATCCGGTGAATTTTAGTTCCTCGAAATATATTGTTTGCATTACTGACGTAATACTTATAATTAGTAAACACGTTAGTCCAGTTCATGTGACGTTGACAAATAAAAATAGCGATTTCGAACGAAAATTAATTATTCACGTATATCAGTCGATTGACTACAGAACAATTGTTTTATATTCGGAATGTAAAACATTGCTTTCTTTATATTCCTTTGAATACAGAATAATAATTTAAATGATTAATTACGCGTCTATCACGTTTATCGTATTTCTTGGTAAGGAATACAAGTCGAATAATACTGGATTTAAATTTTACATTTCTATTTTTATATTTTGCATTACAAATGTAGCCAACCAACGTTGACTAATGTTAGTTCGAACCGTACAAAAAAAAAGAGTGAGCATCACCTTTTAGTTCCTAGAACATTTCGAGTTAAATTTATTAAAAATTTCTGTAGATCGTTTACATTAATTTAAAAATGTGTTTGAATCCATTCGCATCCTTATTGTTATAGTGATTAGAATGATAACGAATTGATTGAATGATCTGCGACTTTACGGTCGCAAACGAACTAAATTACGATGAATTTATAAGTATGAAATACGTAAATGCAAACCAATTTCGATAATTTGATAATGCTACTACAACTAACGCTATAAGTCTACGGCACTCCCGGTACATAATTCGATAACATTTCAATTTTTGATACCTTGTTGTTTGTTCAAGTAAAAGTTACGATACCAAGTATGTCTATCTGCGCGTTAGAATCATTTTACAATACATTGTAAATTCAGTCTATTCTAAAATGATACCCGACAGTGATAGGAAATCGTGGTTAATCAATGAAAGAAAGAAAGAAAAAGCTGAGTACACCTAACATCTGCAAAAATATTAAATCTACCTAATAGTATTGCTTATTCTATGTACTGTATCATAGAATATAGTGATTAATTGAAGTGTCGTCGCTAACTGTTACGAACTACGTACTCCGCTTTCTGTGCCTTTTACATATCCTTCTATCACTAAATTATAGATGTATTCAACCTAAACTACTTAGATATGGTTAATAGATGTACTTCTTATATCTTCAGCGTTTTATCACGCGAAGGTGTTGGCAGTGTCGACTATATTAAATGATACATGGAAAACAACTCAACTGCAATGAATTTGGCTGTCCACGAGGGAACATCCGATAATGCGAGAAAGAAAATGAACAGAGAAATTTTCAAAGATCTTCGGTTACGAATCGTTTAAGCTCGTTCACCGCGAATTCGTCTCGCTAACTGAATATCCTTAGGCATTATCGTGACACGTTTCGCGTGAATAGCGCACAAGTTCGTGTCTTCAAACAGTCCGACCAGGTAGGCTTCAGAGGCTTCTTGAAGTGCACCGATGGCGGCGCTCTGGAAGCGCAGATCGGTCTTGAAGTCTTGTGCAATTTCACGAACCAAACGTTGGAATGGTAATTTCCTAATCAACAACTCGGTAGACTTCTGGTATCTTCTGATTTCTCTGAGAGCTACAGTACCAGGCCTAAAACACAATTCACACAATTAGAATTATAGTTCAATAGACACAGACGTACAGAGTATTGTACGTGCAAAGTTTCTTGAATGTTTCTACCTGTAACGATGGGGTTTCTTTACTCCACCGGTGGAAGGTGCGCTCTTACGCGCAGCTTTGGTAGCAAGCTGCTTCCTGGGAGCTTTACCTCCCGTAGACTTACGAGCAGTCTGCTTGGTACGTGCCATATCTGCAATAAATCATTACAATTATTAACAAACCCCTTCAACATCACATCCAATCAAAACAAAAAAATAAACAATACTACCTAAGAATAGCAACTTTTATGAACAGAATATTATAATCCTTTGATTGTATAGACAAAAGCAAATTATATCACATTAGATCAGATCAGATTTATGAGAAATTCTAGTTAACGGAAAATGGGTTCCAGTTTCCCTCCAAAAGCGGACACAATAAACAAAATGGCGAACAGCGTGCATGTAAGTCCGCCGTGTACGAGAGACTCGAATGTCGTTGGATTTTAACGTTTTTCGACGTGGATAGTAATCATTATAATAGTCACGAGTAAATCAACATACTTTTCAATCTGTTTAGAATCAAAATGAACGTACCTGACGCTTATTGCCTTGAGACACAACGGAATCACTGACTGTTGCAAGCTGTTTCGTGCGACGATGTGTCGGTAGTGTTTTCACAGAAACGCAGTTCGCTTCTGTGATAGAGATAGGTGACAGCACTGCTGTCTACTCAGGTACACGGTACGCGATTCGTTGTCGTTCCGTAACACGAGCTCTGATTGGTCGATCCTCAACGAACGGGTGCGCTTGTTACGGAATCCACGGACCTACAATTATTTTAATAAGGTGTCGCGTCTCGACTATCTGAAAGCTCGTCAATAATGCACCGGGATGCACGCTCGGCTGCACCAGTAGCTTTCCGTCGGTTGAGAAGCGAAGTAGGGGGGGAAAGCCCCCACCACTCGCCTTCAATCTCTAGAACTTGCACGGCAGAAACAAAAGCAAGTAGTGGGGGTCTCCTTCCCCTACTTTGCTTTTCAAATGAGGAGAAGGAGCCCCCTCCATGCGCCTTCAATCTCGAAAATTCGGCGCGCGACGACAGAAACAAGAGCAAGTGGTGGGGGCTCCTTCCCCTACTCCGCTCCTCAAATAAGGAGAAGGAGTCCCCACCACTCGCCTTCGAACTGGAGAAGAACAATTAAGAGCGAAATTCAAAAAAGGAAATAACGTATCTAACTGAAGTGTTAAGACTGCCGAATTTAACCCTTTGCTCTCGAAATGTTTTTGGTTTAATATACATGATTTAGAAACGCCAGTATAATGACTTCAAGAAGAGGGTTTGTTTTATTCCAGATGCATTTCTTTATTGTAGATACGTATATTGTTTTCATTTGTGCTCGAATGAACAACGAACTTGTATTTAAGTAAACAGTGTGCCATGTTACACCTTAGATTTCGAGTTCATTTATGTGTAAATTCGATTGTGTACATGTAGGTTACAGTGGTAAATAAACACACGTTGAGTTTCAAGTTTCTTTTGTTCTTTTTTCAATCTCTTGGTAATCATGCTCACATCGAAATGATAAATTATAGTAAATTGCAATGTCGATACAATGTGAAATAATGAAACTGGAAACGCAGATATACTATAATCAAAAAGAATTTGAGATTTTTGTAGCATTGAATTAGCTGTATACTTACTTTGTAGTCGGTTGCAAAGTGAGGTTAACTTTAAGTTGAAAGAAATAGGAAAAAAGATCGATACACGATAGAATACCGATTTTAAGCGAATCTGATAATTTTCTTGAGTATAATTTTTCTCGTAGAATAAATTATTTTTTCAAACTAATGGCTCAGAAGTGTTCCACTTCGTTATTTCGGATAGTCGACGTTCAACTATGAAACTAAACAAAGATAAGATAGCATGAACGCGAAGTATAACATAAATTATATTCATGAGAAATCATTGAAACAAGTGGAACAATTTTTTTCAAATAATCAATTTTTATTGATTTACAATATTCATCTTTATAATCCACTACCTATTGTAATAGCATAAGAAGCAATAATGAACATTCGTTCTACAAATTACGCCATGAGATAATTATTATCCTTATCATCATCGTCATTGTGTTGTTCAATATACATATACATATGTATGCACACACATATACATACATATATGTATAAACTTTCAGTCATCGAGAAAATATTCGAACAAAATTTATTATTTTATTCTAACACTCTAACTACCGCTACGCACTAATTATGTTATTTAAAATTGTATTGCCAAAAATACGAGTCGTTATTAGTATTAAACTTCATACTATTTTTTTTCCTTCTCATTCGCACTCGAATGATGCTTTTCTTTGTTTTGTCTTCATTTATTTATTTATTTTATTCAATTTGTACTGACATTCATTAGAATTCCCTACAATCGTTAGTGAACAACGAAAAGAAGTTTATTGTGCAGGGTGTCTTTCATTTCGCCCGGCCATCGAAATCTCCATCGCTTTGAACGTTGCAAAAAAATTACATAACGAAAGAATTTGTTTGAAATTTCTAGGTCAGCGTTATCGATCGGATGCAACGTACACGACAATCTTAAACAAACAATTTCTATCGTTCGTGAAATAAAATTAGAGCGTGAAATTTCGATTAGATGACAAATAAAGAGCGTTACTGTTTTCGGAGCAACTAAAAATCGATATCGTTGAGCGCGACGACTATTTCTAGCGATAAAGCGAAACGAGACACTCTGTTAATTTGTCAATTTTCGGTATGCGACCAGATATGAAAATTCGTTCGAACGTGGTGCAAGATACGCCCCTAGTACTGTAATCTGCGGATAATTGCGTGATTTTTGGCAGGACATGAAGGTTAACGCAAGCCCATATTACTTTTGTACTTCATAGAAAAGTCCCTCTCTCCGCTGGAATGTTCGCATCATTACAAATAAAATAATCGTACACTTTTCGCCTGTTTATAGAAATTAATCTGAACCATTCGGAACCACCGTTTCGCTGTGAAACACTTACTGAGACAAACGAAACGACAAATAAATAATTAAAAATTCTAGACTCGACTTTACGATAGAAGAGAAATGCTGATAAAAGTGGAGAATAAATGATTAATCAAATTATCACGTTGAACGTGTACGTAAAATTTCGTCAAATATTTGCTAATCGTATCGAGAGACGTAGAAAAGAAAAAGAAAACATGAATAGAACCGATCCGGCATATTTGCATTTGTATATTAACCGCTAGACACATAAATGCAATTTTTATAATATTTATATATATATATATATATATATGTATATAATAAAGTTATTAGTAAATGTACAAAACATTTTGTTTATCAGCATCTACAAAGGTACTGCCTGACTTCCTAAACCACATACAAAGTCTATAAACACTAAACAGTTTATTTGTAATTAAATACCAAACATCATCAACTATATGATATAGAGGACTCACCATTCGACTTGATCGTTAAAAAAAATCGGTGGCGCTTCACCGTAATTTAACTAATAATTAGAAGACCTGATTTTCAGTTCGTTCATATTGCTAATTACAAATGCAAACGTCTAATTAATTCACTACACTTGTGACGCGCAATTTATTGAACTGGCAAACACTTTTGAGTTCGAGATGATTGTCGATTCACAAATTCGAATTTCTGTTCACAAATTCGGCGCAAATGGACAGCACAAGTCGAATGGGACGATCCGTTTGATTTTTTTTATAAAAATTGAATTATAACACGAAACGCTCTATTAAAATTCTATATGTTGTACAAGTTGCGGGTTGCTTGGTATACGATAATAATAATAATAATAATAATAATAATAATAATAATAATAATAATAATAATAATACACAGTCATCGTCTTAAAATTATGTTTCTGGTTGTTCCTCTACTTCCATTTTTTTTATTTTATTTGTTTTTTTATCTAATCGGCAGCACCTTTTAATTTAACGTAATCGAGGTATTGCAAATTTCTGTGTCTCGTTTTGTACAAAGAGGACAGAGACGGGCGTTCTGTATCAATTATTACGATTTTATTATGTTCAAAAAGCTGTCTAAGATAAATTCACAAATTATGCAAAACGAATAACTATGTCAATCTTCCGCAAGCAGAATAATCGTTAATTCACATATTTATCAGCTTGAGCTACAACTTATCGATCATTCTGCGCATTTAGCAACTTTTTCTTTTACGCCTTTTAAATTCGCAAAACACAAACTGCGTATGTTTTAAATAATTTCTTATATTTATGTACAGACTGTCTCGCCCGTCTCTGGTGAACTTTGCGAATGTTCTTGGGCGCTTTAATCGTTAGGATAACTTTTCTTTCCTTCTAAACACGTATAAAACCCGAATTCATAGAAAATCTAGCGATGATATGAGGTTCAAAATACACCGATAGTCACTACAATCGTATAAAATGCACACATAGAAGTAACCACAACCAGAACGATCTTAAACATTCACTTTGAATTTTTTTTCCATATATATATGTATATAGACTATCGTATTATTATCTTGCGAATATCGTTTCGATTATTTGCTATTGTTTCCTTCGTGAGGGTGGCGAACAGAGACACCCTGTAAAATCATGTTGTACGATCGACTTGACAGATTTCAAAACCAAAAACGTGAAATCAGAGAATACAGAGCGTATCGAGATTTCCAAAAATATCTCGCTCGTACAACAGAGTTCGTTTTCCAAGAAAAATTATTTATTATCGCAACGTTACACATGTTTCACGAATATATTTCTTTTATATATGTTTTTTTTTTTGTTAATTAAACGTCTCTAAAATTTGTTTCTTTGCACTGTCTGAGAGAACGTCTATACACACGACGACACGACGAAGCTTATAATCGTAGAATTTACAAATATTCGCAATTACATCTCGAATCTACCTGCAACTTCTCGTTTAGGCTATGCAAATATTATTGTACCGGAAGACGGTTTTGTAATATTGCAAAAATATTAAAGTATTTTAACGGGCGCATTTTATCGCGTAATTCTGCACGTCCACAGACCGTGGAAATCGATTCATCGATCATCTGAATTTCATTCGAGTTCCAAATTGGTTGCAAATTAGAAAAAAGTCGATCAGCTGCATCGATTTCTCGTTATAAACGCATCTAGAGCATCAGTGTTAATTTCCTATTCTTATTCTTTACTATCACAACGAGGAATGGATGAAGCTGTTCCCTTTTTAATATTTTGTTTAAGACATTTGGAGAATTTTGGTCGATCTCGATCTCCGGGGCGCACGAGAGATGCAGAATTATCTCTAGAAAATTAGAAACATTTAACAGATCACATTCGCATCTCTCTAGAACGTAACTTTATTACTTTCATAAATCTGTTTGAAAAATGGCACTGTTTTACAGATTGTACCTCGTGCACGCTATTACTTTTCTCTTCGTTCGAAAATCGAATCCAATTACTTCCGTTTCTCATCCGAAGAATCGTAAAAACTCTTGAACGAACATCTGACATTACTTTGACATAAAACATGAGGATGCAAATGACTGACACGTTTCTAAAAAAAAATATATATATATATATGCAGTACAATTTTCTATTCGCAAAGAAATTATCAATTAAAATTGTTAGGTATTAGAAGATTGAGGTAGAATATTGATAAAACACCGTAAGGAGAATGAACTTGCAAAAGCATGTCAAAATAATGCAACTTAAATTATTTGTTAGCGAAGCGTCTTTACGATTCTTACAATCTTTTGTTTTACAGTAGCATGTCATTCAAAAGTTGTATGGGCTTGCTCTGCTGTATTCCGTGCTCGAACGTGCAAAAATGTTCTATTTATTTGCAATGGATACAATAACTCTTTTGAAAGTTCGCACGTGTCGGATGCGCACGCCGGGAGAATCGAATTACAGCCTTTTCTCAGTGTGTAAAATATTTTTAAATCTTCGTTAAACACCGACATACAGAACGAGATAAGATCTAAGTAGAGAAATTGTTATTACATAATCACAGTTGTACAGCCATTTGCTACCTCGTATTTAATACAAAAATGCTTAGACATCATCATCATCAGTACCACAGAACTCGATATTTGTATTTATATATATATTTTTTCCGTTTCAGTTTTTTTTTTATTTTATTCGTATGTATTGTGTGTCCGAGAATTCAGTCTGATCGAAGAATGCGTGTTATTACATCTTATCACGAAAACGAGAACGAAAAATAACAGGAGATCTATTGTCAATTAATTGATTCGAAGGGAATTGCCAATCGAAAGCCCGTTCCACGATCTCATAGAAAAATAAGAAGTCAAATAAAACGAAAGAAAAATAAAATTACACGTATAACACTACACACGAGTTTACCATCTAAGCAGTTTTGCAATACTATAACGGACAATAATACGAATATTCGTCGAAGAGCATACGTTTACATAATAATCGCAATAACACGAGACACGATAAAAATCGGATCGTTTTTTTTTAGCAACAATGTGTCCACGTTTGCAGAATGAAAGAAACAACGTGTGAAAAACATGCAAAAATAGTAGCTGAAGAAGAAGAAGTACAAGAAGGAAATAGTAGAAATAGAGAAAAAAATGAAGGCATTTATCAATTTTGTTTGTCTGAGAACATTATTTGAGCACATTGATTTTGCAAACAAGAACACATTCCTCTACGTCGAATAAAACCACTCTTATTATTATTATTTACTTTTAGTTAATCGTTATCGGAATTCGTACTGCTACTACCTAAATAACAAATGCAATTAGTTCATATATCAAAACTACAAGTGATTAAAGGTGATACAGGTTCGTTTATAGCAAGTATTCTTTTTCTCCTTTTATAAATAGTAATATAAATGTTCAGCAAATTTCTTGTTTTCTTCAGATAATTACATATAGTACTATTTGTTTGTTTACGTAATTTATTTATTGTACAGTAATCTAATGATTATGTGTATGCTTCCTTGCTGTCTGGTAGTGTGCACATGATTCCTCCACAATGTTCACAAAGGAACCAATCTGCCCCATTCTTTTGCTATTCTCTCTGTCATTCTAAACAGATTACAAAAGATAAATGAAAATAAGAGAAACGATTCAACAGTCAACGCTCTGTTTAACGTTCAACCAGTGCAATAAACAAATAGCTAATCATATATGTGTAATATGGTTCATCTGGCTCGCTCTCCCTCTCAGTTCTTTCAAATGTTCAACACGGGAGAAGAATCATTCGCACATAACAGAGCAATGTAACGTTTTTGTATTTTGTTATTATTGTAACTTGTCAAAAATATATATATATGTACTATATATATATTTATATATTGTTCAATTTGATCTGCCCTATTGTTGGTTTACATTTTGTGCAGTTCGAAGAAATCCAACTGATCTCGTTTGCCATTGTTCGACATACACAAATTCCGTATCTTTTTCTTTTCTTCTTTTTTTTCGTTTTGCTCAGACATTTTTTTCAACATCATTTTCCCGTGATGCGATCGACTCGTGCGCGCGTGTTCGTGTACCTTCTTTTTTTATTTTCTTGTTAAAAAATCTATAAATATATCTTTGTATTTGTATCATATTTTTCACATTCACGAAGTTCAGTACATTAAATATTTTGTTACAGTATATTATCATTATTTGTACACGCTCTTCTTATTCTCTCGTTTAAAAACATGTGAAGTTTGGATAGAAGATAGAAAAATGAAATTGTTATATATTTATATATATATATATATAAATGAATTGTAAAAAAAATATCTTAGTACCTAAATTTATAGTTTTAGTATTTTGTGTGTGTATGTGTGTCCGTGTCGGTGTACGTGTGTTGTACGCCGAAAATGATGAAATGAAAGAACGATCACTGAAACCAACAACCGGGGCAGTATTATTTTTCTATAAATATTTCAACTGTATGTATGTTTGTTTGTTTGTTTGTCTGTCTGTATTCTTTAGTACACGGTATTAGCTAATTAATTTATTTTGTTACTCTCCTATTATCCTATTTTTTGTAGCTAAATTTGTTGCTTTCACAATAATTTATGTTCTTAGTAATTAATTAATATTTTTTTTTAAATTGTGTTATCGTTTATAAGTAAAATAGTATATATCGTAATTGTTTATAATATTCAATAATATTATATATCATTCAGGAATATCTTTCCTAGATGTTTCACGTGACTCGACGTAATCCTAATGTACCCATTACACACATTTTGCATAAAATAAAAAGAAATTACATACACGTATACGCATCTATCATTGTTTTGTACATACTCTATTTTTGCGAACAAACTAGCCCGATACAATTTCCAAACATGAAACACATATTTTTCTATACTGCACCAGCATCATCTTTATCACTGTTCTTATTAAATGTAACTACTACAGGGTACCATTATGATTACGAGAAGTCGATGAAACGAAGCATTCTTTACAAGTACGTCTCATTTCAACGAGCTAGCGTCCCTTTAATTAATTTCTTTAAAATCTTCTATTATTTCTAATCAGAAGGTCCTGAAAACTCTCGTATCTTTTCATTTTCTTTTAATAACAATGTAACATTCGTAGAACATCGACTTGTCTTATTCTTTTAAAAAGGAATCAGAATATAAGAATAATATTTTAGATAAAACATGCTATTTTTGTATTGTTGCCAGGTTGTACTCATAAAGAATGCATTTTAAAAAAGAAACGCAATTGAAAAATGCATTATCATAGTGCTAAATTGATTAAATTCTAAATAGTACTTTGAAGATCGTATCATGGTGTACACGATGGCGAGAACAAAAATTAAAATATCTTTATTCATCGCACGAGATGCGATATAATATATAATTTGTATTTGCAACAATATCTCCTCTTTGCTGTTGATTTGTTCGTTAAACTATCTTCCATTCCACTTCGTTCGCGATCATAGTCTTCTCCGGATCGTTTACACCATGATACGTAAATTGTATTATTATTTTTTTCGTAACATCTATTATACTTTAATATTAATAATCTGTAATAAAAACGGACCTAATAAAAACATTTATTTCTTTTTTGGCCTCACTTTTTGATACTAAACTATATGAAGGTAATTGAAAAAGAAAGAAACAACAATCAGTTTCATTGTTCAAGTGTATTAAATAATTAAATAATTAAGTAAAGTTCGCTATAATACCCTTTTGTTTTTCTTTCTTGCTCTACTTCGATTCGCGTTCAACTCGCTTTTCTTGTTTCCCCATTTTCTTTGTCTTTAACGTTTATCAACAAGAGGATCGATCGTGACTTGTCGTGGAAACGACGAAATTATATTATGGTTAGAGCTAGCCGTAAAAAATATATATAACTTGTTCCTTCGACACGTGTAATTTGTGCAGGGTATTATACATTTAAAATAATTTTAATTATATATTGTAAATATTAAATAATAGTCTTTAAAATTGGTTATTGTAACATTTTCTTTTGTTATGTCTATGAGGAAAAAATTTGATAATGTCGTCCTATCTATTCTAGTCATTTATACTTTAGGCAATTATATTTTACCTTTATATCTTTTTTTATGTTTGTTTAATCCTCCATCGTGAATGTAATAGTCATTGTGTATGATAGCGATCACCAGCTACGTATTTAAAAAATGATAATATTCATAGAGCCGGCATGCAAACGCGGTTCGCACGCGTTTAATTAAAGGAAATAAGCTAACTGACATGCTCAATTACTTTTTGCATGTCATCGAGCTGTAACACGTATGTCACC
Source organism: Macropis europaea (assembly GCA_916610135.2). Classification (NCBI taxonomy): domain Eukaryota; kingdom Metazoa; phylum Arthropoda; class Insecta; order Hymenoptera; family Melittidae; genus Macropis; species Macropis europaea. Next base: position 16,082,664 of record OU744344.1, on the reverse strand, counting down.
AATACATACACCAGCAGTTTGGTTTATCATATTAAATACGAGTTACTTCCATTCATTTCTTTTGATTAAATTGAAAAATCCTAGATATTCGTAATAATTATCCTTACAGCTAAAAATGTAAAAACTTACAACACAAACATTGAGTTCAATTAATTTAGTAATGTACTCGTCGTCGTAAATTAATAATTATTTTCAATTGCTATCACACACTATTCAGTTTTAGTGTTTAATTTCAATAGTAAGTTATTATATAATATATATATGTATATATTAAGCATACTTAATGTTAAAATAGTAGTGACACTACGTTGTACAGAAAAAGCATGAAACGTATACAAGACTATATATTTATTATATAATCAATGTTTACCAGCTATCGAGAGAAAGAAAAAAGCATATTTATATATAAAAATTTGTTTAACTACTGACTATCATATTTCTTCGATGTATCCAAAGTATAAAAAATTTCTTTTCCTCCGTATTATAATTTGAGTATGTATCGTAGAAATTACAAAAAGGTGAAAAAAATATATATATATCTAAGAAAATAAAAAGAATGATAAGAGCACGGTAAGCTCGAAATAATACGTATCTTTGTTGGTTTGTTTTCCTTTAACAGTGAAACAGTTTGTTTCTCGTACACTTTTTTTACGAATTGCAATTTTCCTTTTTTTGTTATAAATATGAGCAATTTTATTATTTTATATAAAAAAAAAATCTAAAAAAATCATATTTCTTACACACATAGAATAGGTATCAGTACTACCTCTTCAACCAAAGATATAAAATTTGTTAATACTTGTATCATTACCATCAGTACGGGTCAATTGAAAAATCCTATTTAAATACAGTATTTAAATACAATAGAAATATCATTTCACGTGACATACGTTTAACAGCTCAGCGATTCAGGAAAATCATCCCATAAATATCATGAGTGGGACACACTTACTTTGTTGTTGCGTTTAATTACGGTATTACAATTTTTCTCGTTAAACAAATATATATGTTAGAGGTCCCAAAACTTTGTCCATCATTACGATCGTATTATCATTTTCCTTCTTTCCTTTTTCTCACGGTACGTATGTCGTGTAACTGGCACGCATACGTGTCATCGTAAATGCTAACTATTCCAGCTAGCACCCTACTAATAAATGTATATCTCGAATATTTATACATATATATTAAATAAAGTATCTTCTCATTCCAAGATCATATTAATCTGAGTTCTTAATATAAAGGATGTGATATATCAGAATCTTTATAAACAGCTGTACATATAGCAGCGTGCGACTGTTGACACAAGAGAAGTATGACAAATAGAGACTACGATTAGTCTTATCACATCCATATTCACTTTGGCGATAGACAAAAAAATCCTTTATATTCGAATAAATCTGTTTGTTTCCTCTTCATTCTATTATGATCTCGCGTACGTGTACAAATTTCTTTCATCGTCACAGAGTTTTCATACCATCATCGTCATCATCATCGTCATCATCATTGCGTTCAAAGTACTGGTTTCCTTTCTTCTTTTGAATTTCGATCTGTCTTCTGCGGTGGTATTATTCACACGTCAGATTTCAGATAAAACGTTTGTCCTTGTTACTGAGATAGAACGGAGGCATATAACAATGGGAGTTTCTAACAAAATATTCGGACCTAACTGGTGGACACAACCGGAGTCTGGCAGTACGGGCACTCACGCTGATTTGGAGCGCACGTCGAGCAGACCACGTAGTGGTTACAGGGTGAGAGGGTAACAGTGCGATTTTGTTCTTCACAAACCATGCACTTTGTTGCCGTTTCTCTGTACAGCACCTGGAACCGGCAACGACTGAGCTACCTATACTGTTTCCATTAATCCAAGCTAGTTCGCGAACATTAAAAGTGTACAAATTTTTTATCATTTTAGAAAGTTCAGAATCGAGAGAAGTTACACGAGTGACAGAATATGACAAATGTTTTCTTTTTTAACTTAATTGATAAAGAAGAAAACGAGTTTTTTTTTTTAGGTGAAGACGAGGTAGTTATGATCATTTTCGCACGCTCTTTTCAAGAAAGTTAATAACCGTTCGAGAATCGCTCGTTATACCAGCTGTTCAAACCGGCATGACAACGTTGCTTTACCTTTTCCACTTCTTCGAGATCCGAACGGAGCTGCGATTGTATTGATTTTAATGCAGCTATCGATAATGATCTGAGCTCACTTGTCCTTCTCAAGGTATGAAGGTATGGCCCACCACTAGACGCTTCGTTTTCGACTCTCAACGCTTTCACTTGCAATAAGGCCTGTCGATCATGTATATTTGCAATCTTTATGAACACGGCCTCGAAAGATTAACGATTAAACAACAATTAACGTGATTAAACCAGATAGTATTTCGATAGAACAGTAATGAACGAACAGAATATTTACCTCATCTCTTTGCTGCTCAGCGATACTTGCTTTCCTCTTAGCTTCTTCGCTTTCTAATTGCCATGCAGCACAAGCTGCTCTAGCTTGATTAATTCGTTCATCCCATGTCGCTAATTGCGCACGGCTCGATGTCAATTCTTCTCTGAGCCTTTGTACCTGTAGCAAATTGTTCACGAATGAACTTTCTTTTATATACGACGGCTGAGCATTAATCGAAAAAAAATCTGAGGAAATTCTGACCTCAGACAAAGATCCTGTGTTACTCGGACTAATGGAAAATGCACTGACCAATGGGGATGCTGGGAGTGGTTGCGTACGCGATGGAGACATTCCTTGATTCGGAAAATCGAATAAGCTACTATTGAATCCGCTAAGTTTAGAAGCCGAACTGCTAAGTTGTGAAATATGATTGCTAAATGGATCTGACACTTGATTCATGAATGGCATTGTCTGCAATCATCAGAAACAGAGAAAGATATATTAAAGTAACGATGAGACATTCTGTGATCGTTGATTTCATTATGGGGCAATGGTCGATTTACCGATTCTATTGAATCCTGATGAGAAAATCTGGACCCGGTAAGAAAACCAGCTGAGTGTAATTGTTGTAGTGGGCTGGACGTAGACGGTGAGAAATTAGTGAGAACCGAACGTTCAGCCATTCCAGGAATATTAACCGGTGCTGAGCTTCCCAATAAACCGGAACTTGCTAGGCCTGCTGATATTGAATTGCTAATTGGTGAATTGGTATCCCTATGAATTGAATCTACTAAATTTAGAGGATCGTCTAGATGTAACTCGTCTAATGCATTCCCTAAAAATATCAAGAAAATAATGAATAACATTGTATTTAAAAGAAAAGTACAGACAGTAACAATTATCCTTTCTTCTTAACTTACCTACTACAGATTCCACAGTATCATTTGGATAAAACGAACTCGACAAAGGTGAAACAGTAGTCGCTAATGAATGACTGCCTAATGTTCCATTCAAACTATAAGCAATGTACAGACTTTGTTTCTGTTGAGCCTTTTCTGCTTTCGTTAATAAAGGATCACTATCTATAGCAACCATTTGTTTCCGTATTTCACCCTATTTAACAATTTCAAAGTTACCATTATATTCATTAATTTCTATGAGTTAGTTAGCTGAAAACTTAGAAGACGAAACTTACAACTTGTAAGAGTGAACTGGGATTATAAAGTATGCTTGTTAATTTTTGCTGATTGGAAGTATTTACAGTGCTATTGGAATTGGAATTATGAAGTTGAGCACCAGGAGCTTTACTGTGTGAACTGTTGCTACCAATGCTGCTAGTACTTGCTGATTCTGACACTTCGCCGCTTCCATTCTATAATTCAACAGCATTGGATGAAACAATGTTTTGTTACCTTTTTTCAAAAGAAGATAAACGCGTTGAATGACGGATTTAAACAACTTACACTGCTATCGCTAAGTGGTTTATCCTTTTCATGGCTGCGCTTATCAGGTGGTAGCGCATTGCTGAGTATATCTGCCAGATTGGTGCCACAATCTATAGGTACCGCCATGTCCCTCGCCAGGCTCATTTCTTCTGTTGGCAACACTGCTCCATCAGCACACCATACCAACGTCCCAATATATCAATTTTGAGAAGCAATTTTGAATACTAAATTTATCATTTACAAAACGCTTACTTGTACCAGACAAAGACTTCAAAGAAACAAGCAAACGCCGAAACGTTTTTACTCAGAAGCGATACAAGCATTTAGTCACGTTAGTAAAACAAATCTCGCGTTATCTGAATTGATTATAGTTAATTGCGTATCAAGCAAATGATTAGGAATTGCGTATTGAAGCCAAAACTGTACAAAGAATCTTCAAGACTTACTAAGGTAATAATAACTGTTTTACGTACGATTTATGAGGGTACACTCACGGTCAACATGTGCAAAAGCACAGAAGACTCCGCGTGGACAATAACCAGCTTGCTGTACATCGTTGCACTTTGTCGACTTGTATATTTCTGGATGAAACTGCTGCTCTGTACGAGTATGACAATATGTACAAGCATCTCCTTGTTCACAATTGCCTGGCTCTCCCCATTCTTCTCCATGTTTTACATTAGGACACGGTGTTGACCTGAAACAATTTATTAGGTGTTAACAACTGTTTCTGAATACTGTGCAAGCAGATCATTTGTAACTACTTACCGATACTTGTACTTGCGTGGACTACGTCTTTTATCTTTACTATTGTGATACTGTGGACAAGCATAACCCTGGCGGCAAAGTCTTGGTGGGCGTTTGCAAGGCTCAGTTTTATAATTACTCAGTACATAATTTGTATCTTGCCATTTTGGATCTTCGTTCATTAGGTTCCGCTCCTTATCAAGTATGTTTGGTCCATTAGATGATGAATTTGGATCCGAATCAGGGTTTTCCAGTGCCTGTATCTCTTTGATGTCATAAACAGCCGGCCTGAGATCATGATTGCCATGTGCAAAGGCACAGTGAGGTCCATTCTTAACACAGAAGCCACGAGTGTCCGTATCATGGACACACATGCAAGTCTTGTAATAACGTAGGTGGTAACGTCTTTCTGTATCGCCAGCAGTGCGATGAAGGAATGGACACCTATTCAATAAGATATTCCATGTTAATTTTCACATTAATAAACAAACAGAAACAAAAACATAAATCATTATAAAACACTGTTTCAAACTAAAAAATTACAAACGGAATTGTTTTATATAAAAATATAAAACTGTACAAATTATATTAATCAGAAATTTTGTACATCATAAACACTGCAGATTTAAGTCAATGAACTTCAACTCATTACTCATTGTTACTTATTAGTCAAAGCAATTTAATACTCTATTAGTTTCTATAATAAACTCTATTAAACAATGACTGTTAACAAACAAAAGGAGTTTGTTATTACATAACGAGGATATCGACCTTCCGAGATTCAATTTAGAAAATTGCCTTTAGCAAACACAATAATACTAATTAAGTAGATTCTATTTAAAAAAAAAAAAAAATGAAACGAAAGAATGAACGCGGCGTTACATTGATTGTTTCATTCCCTGCGCGGATAATCGTGTCATAATAGTTTCGGTGCTTTCTACGGTGCAGCAACAAGAATACCACATATAATTCTTTGTTGCCACCATGCCACGTAAGAGAAAATCAATATCGGTAGGCTCCTTTGTTTGGGAACCCGAGGCGCTGGATGTTTTGGAGGGAAAACCAATCGCCAATATTTTCCGTCATTATGTGCTAAGTGCACCACTAAACATACATTTCAACGCAAAAAAAAGGCAAACCAGATTCTCTGCTTAAATTCTCAAATTAACTGTTTATCATCGACATAAAAATTATCAGTTACGCTCACGATTTTCTGTCCTTCAGTTAAAAAAAAAAAACTACTCGACAAACATAAAATTTCATTCATAAAAACGTGGCTTTAATGTATTCACAAGACGGTGACTCAATGAAACAATAAAAGATACATATTTCTTGTATGCAAACTGAAAGTAAACCGCATTCATTCATCGCGATCTTAAATATTTATATTGATTGATCATTACGTTCATTTTTTACATTGTTAAGCCGAGCGATTAAGCACGCGACTGATAGAAATTTTATTCGCGAATTTTTTATTCTGAATCGATCACTAATGTGAAAAAGAACGTTCAATGGCTGAACTTATAAAAGTACGCGTTTCGTGGGATGATAAGAATGAGGCACGGTAAAAACCGTTTCATTCATCTAATCTCGCCGGGCGATATCGTACAAAGTTGAACGTAGAAAATAATTCATAAATAATGTATCTGACTATATTCGCTACGTGATTTTTCGAACTTCCATTTCCTTCACGCTTTCTACGACTCTGCCTTAAAATCAAACTGGCTTCCATTTTTCTTGTTTTTTCAAGTAACAGACAATACTGCTTTCATAATGTTTGCTGTAAATTCTTTATATAGGGTGTTCCTAAAAAATTTCGTCAAACTTCACTGACGAAAAAGTACGATGGTTTCTTACATTTGGCAATTATTCACTGATTATTATTATATTACTGTTATATCGATTACATTGCAGATATCTATATAGTAACAGAGAATATAGTAATACACATAAAGTAGTAACATTAAGGATGAACAAGAGTCGTAATACTTCGCTGATATGAAACCTAACCTCAACGCGCTACTTTAAACGACTATAACTCAAAAACAAAGCATTCGCGGACCTACGTTTGTTTAATATTTTTCCATCAGTACCGATAGTAGAACATGCTGTTAAAATTTGCTGAAAGATTTTAGAAACACCTTAATTATTCTCATAATATGCGATACCATATAGACAAAAGACAAATCTAAACTATGAAAAAATTAGATGTTTACTCCTTTGGAGGAATCATAAACGATGACCTAAATTCTGTATCGAGCACGCATTATCTGTACCGAATAAATACGTGTGAATGACCTTGTTGAAAACACACGATCTCTTTCGATTCGACATATTGCATTTGGACGGAAGAAAAAAAAAATCGAATCTCAAAATGTTTGTCAAGGATCTGAGAGCATTGATAATTTGACTCCGAAGGGAATTTTAAATATGGCTACGAACTTATGTTCAGCTATATTCAGGAAAATTCTAACCAAGATGTGTCTACAATGGATGACACAACAGGTTAACCAACGGTAGCTATATTCTATCTCGAGTAATGGCGGTTGCGTACGTGCAAGCATACACGATCGTTCGCAACACTCTCATTTTCATTTCTCTGCTAGAAAAGCACCCGAAAGAAGCCCGAAAATGCAATCTCTGAAAATCATGCTGCAGAATGTTAACACGGTGTTCGATGCAACCGTTGCGAACTTTCGATTTTGCTTTTCTTTCTGCACGCAGAATTTAGGTCGAGCTTCTACGAATCTATAAATAATTTCGAAAAAGAAAAAGAGAGTATAGTTCGCTGGGGCAAAATAAGGGTGATACTCTCGAAACGCCATCTTGTGTAAACAATGGCAGTTGTAACTGTAAACCTCAAAAAAGAAAAATAAATCCATTCAATAATTTCGAAAATTCTGTATCGACACTTACGGAAAAAAAAATACAATCTCTGTAAATGACGGTACACGGTATTCGATGCAACCGTTGCGAACTTTCAATTTTTGCTTTTCTTTCTGAACGCAGAATTTAGGTCGAGTTTCTACGAATCTATAAATAATTTCGAAAAATTGGACGCGATGCGAATCGAAATCGTGCAGATGCGCGTAATGCTTGCGGTGTAAAAGAGATTGGATAAAAGTGAAATCTATAAAAAGAGCAGGAGAAAAAACGAGCAGCGGGGGACGAAATAAAGAAAATAACAAAAATGTCATTCGTGCAGTCAGGTTTTAAGTCGGGAACAGTGGCTATGAGTAAGCGAAAGATTACGAAGAATTATGCAACAGCTGAAACTCACTGTTCCACCGGGGATGATCGGAACACATTTCGAGTGTTTACGTCATAACAAACACGATATTTAAGGGGTCATTCTACTGTAAAATTATGAGAAGATCGACAATTTTTTTATTATCTTAAAAAACAGCTTGAAGCCTTAAAATGAATGTCTAAAATGTTCCACGTGGATACATTCTTCGAAATATAGCGTTTAGAGTGGACTATGTAGCTACGCGTAGGTATACATAGCTAATCTTCAAACACGTATTTCTCGAGACTATGTTTTACAAAATGGTGTACATGACATCTCAGGCTGCAATTGACAAACGAACGTTAAAAGAAACAGCATTTTTTTTCTGATGGAAGATTTTGTTTATAACATCTTTGGTGTAAATATCCGTCAAAGGGGGAGAGTACGAAAAGAGGTCATAAAAAAAATTCATTGTTTCTGTACTACGAAAACCAAAATGGCGATACCGTGTACACCACCGACCCGTGTAGGAAAAGACGCGTTTCACGAAAATACCTGTATCTCGTTTAAATATTGCTATTTTTTCATACAATTTTAAATACAGAAAGCGCACGAAACGTTCCAATAAACTGTCAAATATCAAAAGAATCGCGATCTTACTTTTTCCGCATTTTGAGCCAAAAGCATCCACTTTTCAGGCTGGTCACAGTAGGATAACCCCTTAATACTATTTCTAGCAATGCACGGGCTGCGCTAATTCTGTGTTTCTTATTTTCTACTCCATGACACGTACAGAAGCTACTCGTGTAACAAGTACATATCTGTGTACATATATCGTGTGTATTAATTTTTCATGGAGATGTGTGTCAGTCTTTTGCTGAACGATGCTCATGCAACGTGAACGTTCGTGTATCGAAATATGCACGTAAAACAGGAAAAACTATTATGGCTACTGCAGGTTCATGCTACTTTCTCGTTCTACCGGGTGCCCGTAAAATAGTGATCGTTGCTTTCAAGGTGAAACGTCCAGGTCACGTTTGAAGAATATTTGTGAAATTCATTGTAACCTTGAAATTGAAAGTCAAACACCTTTTTTTTATTTTACACCAGTAAAAGTAGATCAAACAAAGACCTTTAAACTTTTTATTTTCATAATGAGTAGCACAGGAATGATTACCTCCAATTTCGAGGTTAAGACGAATTTTACAAGGTTGTTTTTACGAATTTCCACTGAATGAGATATGAAAATTCACGCCTGAAAGCAATGACCATTGTTTTTTCGTACTCTGTACACAAATCGCTGTCATGCGAGTGCAGCAATGTTTTCGATGGCCTCGACACGTACACATATACACAGGGTGTGTAAAAAAAAAAAACAGTATTCAGGAAGTAGCAGATAGTTTGAAAAACAGTATTCAGGGCTTACAGAGTATATAACACTCGATAAGCCTGACAAAAAATGTCTAATAAACATATTGCGAATAATAAACATTAACCGAGTTGTAAACAATATAGTATTTAAAAAAATTGTTCAGAAAATTCGATTAAAACTCTGAAAATATTGATTTCTACACCTATGTTCGTCAGACGCTTTTTTTCAGTTTGTTGAATACTATCTACCCTATAACAAATACTTTTTTTTGCAACACACTATAGGAGCGCGCACGCGATCGTGTCCTCGAAAGTTACGTCGAAATTGGCCTCTTCTTCGTTACATAGGTTATTCTCGTTACGTGGTTACCACGCAGACGTGTGTATTAACACGCGTGTCAACGACACAAAGAAACGCGATTTCATTCACGCCAGTACTTTACAACGAAACGTGTACGCGTCGAAAGTAAAAAAAAAAAGAAGGAAAAAAGATCTCATCGACCTGAAAGATCTCGTTCGTGCAAGAAACAATGAAGTTTCATAGATAGACAGATCTTTGATATTTGTAGTTGAGAGTACAAGACACATGTATGCAATATAAAATACACTGCTCATAAACAATCAGAGGATCAGCTTTTTGGACAATTTTGATGAATATAGAACAATGTTAAAATGTTTTGACTAAATTTCTATGGTGTATACTATACAGAGCTTTCAGAATATTGTTCCGCTTTTAATATATCTTCATAATCAATAGAGAATACTTTATGAGACCTTAAATGTAAACTACTGTTTAGAGTTAATATATAGCTTAAAAATATTTAAAGGATCTCTGCCAAACATGAGTCCTAAAAGAAATATTGCATAATATTATAATATTTTGAGCAAATGTCTACAGCGTATGCTATACAGAGCTTTCAGAATACTGTTCTGCTTTTAATATATCTTCCTGATCAATAGAGAATATTCTATGAGACCTTAAATGTAAGCATTTGTTGAGAATTAATATACATCTCAAAAACAATTGACGGATCCCTATCAAATATGAAATATGAAAGAAATATTGCACATTTTACAGTATTTTCATTGCATGTCTAACCAAATAACAAAATTACATACAGGATGTCCCATCACAATCAGAATACCTGAATACCTTATTTTCCACAACAGGAAAGAAGCTTCCAATAGAATTCACACAGTTTCAAAGAAAAATATCTTCTCCATGATACTGTTCTTTGGATTTCAGGATCAATGATATCCTAAAATGAAAAAATAATAAAAACATCCTTTATAACCACTTCAATCATATCAGAAACTTCTTCATGCTATGAAGAACAAAGATAATCAGGTATTATGAGACACTCTGTATAAGATATACAAATCAATTTCCTTCAGAAAATCGACTGATCAAATATTCTCTGTGAACCGACGTGCGATCGTCCAAAATCACTCTCAACGTCCAGAAATCATTTTACCATGATCGCCTGCAATAAAGAAAGGGTTAACACGATCCTCCGACTGTTTTGAGCAGCGTAAAGGCGGTTCGTTCTGGGGAGACCGAAGAAACCTCGGTGCAACGACACGTCCGAACTTACTCGTCTCCATCTGGACAGATGCCGGTGGTCTCGTCGTACTTGGTGCAATAATTATCGGCGCTATAGTTGAAGGTGCGGTCCCTCTTTCTCACCGGCCTGCGCCTCCGCTGGTTCATAAAGTGCCAGTTGAAGCACGTGAAGGGTCGGTGCTGTGTGCATTTGCGCTGTATAAAGAGGGGACATTGTTCGACGCGAAATTCCTTCAAGTATCTGGAATGCGAATCCACAGAGCTACACATTATTTCGTGGCGTTTTTTGTCGACGCGCGCGTCGATGCCGCGCTACAACTGTTTCTCTCTCTCTCGCTCGCTCTCTCTCTTTTCAGATCGCGGCCCTCCCTCTTTTTTTCTCCGTTCTCTTTTATTTTTTTTTTCTTTATTTCACGCGTATACACGTACATATATACATATGCGCGAGCGTATACGTGTTACGTATGTTATCAGATTTTCACACTCCACTTCAATTTGATTTTTACGTTTTTATTATATTTTTTTGGATCTTCTCTCGGTCTTCGAATAATATCTCTCACTTTTTTTTGATTTTTTTTTTAGTATCTCACTTGTCTCACGTAGCACGCGACCGGCCCGGCGGGCGCTTACTTACGTGTAATGATTCGCCTTTTCCGCCTGAGCTGTCAACAAAGGTTTAGAGTCGGACTTCATCTTGCGACACACGAGAGAACAGAGAGGCAAAACACACAAGCTCGAGCGGTGAAACGAATGCACGCGCGCGCGCGCACACACAACACACACGGACGGCACACCACACTCTCTCTCCCGTGGCTCTCTTTCTCGACGTTCTTCTCTCGTAGCCGTCGCAGCCGTCGTACCCGTCGTCGACGTCGTCCTCTTGCTCGTCGCCAGAGTCTCTCCTCTCCTCTCTGTCTCTCTCTCTCTCACTCTCTCTACCTCTATCTTCTATCGGACACGGAATGCGGGACGCAGGCCGCGCACGGCGCAATACACATTATATGCGCCTCGATCAGCCAATCCTCGTGCTTCCTCGCGGTCACGTGACTGCTCCTCTTTCAAGGTCATTGATGTTTTGGTTCGCTTGCTTGCACGTAAACACGCACTCTGCCCGCCGACGACGACGATGAACCGTTTCCACCGGCTGCACGGAGAAAAGTTGGGAAAAATCGATGAACGATCCTCTAATTATTATCGATCGTAGATGCACACCACCATCGATTTCTCGATGTTTCTGCGGACGTGAGAAAATCGCGGCAATCGAGTACGATTCTGAACTACGTTCTCGCCGAACACCCGGTAGCAACGTGTAACTGCGCCTCCAGAGATACAATTCCGTTTCAGGTCCGTTCGCTCGTGGATTCTTCGTATCATTTTCTTCTTGACGTGATCTGCAGGGAGAAGCGTCTTCTGTACACTCTCAGCTTCATATCTCTTTTATGCATTTCTGCATAGGAGAATTTTGTTGGTAGCGCGTTGACGTTTCAGTTCGCACGAATGAATTTTCTAAGGTATCTTTCGTGGTATGATCGTTGACTGGATGATTACGCGGTTTCGACGCGCAGCCAATTTGATCTCGTTCACTCTCACTTTCACTTGGTCACGTCTTCGGTCACGGAGAGCACATTATGCGACTCGCTTTTCATCGACGCAATCGCTTCGCCTCGTATCGTTGGCACGTTTTCGATTCGACTCCCGTTATCGCGAGAGCTTCGAGCGTATGAATCGTCTCTTATCGCTTTGCAGTGATTCCTGATACATATTCAGATACCCGTATTGAGTACGGTCAGCTATGTCGGTTTTTCCTCGATGACGATCGCCGAACCTCCGACGACCACGTTTCGTGATTTGGAAACCGCAATACGCAACGTGTAACGTCGCCTTGCTCACGCGAATTTACTCCCACTCCTCCTTCTCTCGATAAGACGCATTAAGTTTTGCGACTCACTGATCGAACGAAATGTTTCTTTTTGTTTGTCACGAAGGATTTCTTTTTATAAAATTCATGTTTCACGCGTTTTGTTTCAATTCGTAAGGTTCTTATGAAATTTAGAATTTTCGAATAACGCGACGCACTGGATTTGCGACGCATGCGCGGTCGCGCGAATCAACGCGGTGCGCTTCGACCAATCAGAGCGAATGTACGCATCGAATTTTGTTCACAGCGTTTAACATGCGATTCGCAATTCGTTGCACGCATTATCTTCAATGCGATTAACTGTTTTTCTTCAGCATTTGTATTATAATGATGAAAATAAACTCACGAAACTGATGCGTTTTGTAATTATTTTGTACGCACCTATTTTTGTTTCTATAGTTTCAATGATACCGTCTTAATATTAATATCATCGACTGCGTAATTTGCAAAAATCAGTATAAACGCATGAAATTTTGTCTGCGGAGTATAACATCTAATTTTCAATGGTTTGTTGCATGCATCAATTTTTGATACAGCGAACCACAGTTCGTAAACATTTGTATAACAACGAAACATAAAATTGTTGCTTTTTAAATAAAAGATTGCAAAGAAGCTGAAGTGCTTTGAAATCGTTTATTTTTTACATATTCCCCTACCCTTATTCGTACAATTCAAATGATACTACTTCAATACCGACACCTCCGATCATACGAATTTCAAAAAACTTTTCTGTAACCAAAAAGGATGAAGGCGAAAATGCGTAGACATTCCTTTCCATCACACTTATGTTCTTTTTTAATGTATACAAAAACGTAAAGAAATTTGATAATATTCGGAAGTAAAGGTACACAGAAGGATTAATAGTATGCGGACAATAATATAAATAAGTTTGCATAATAAGAAGAACCATGATAAGAAAGATCTCGCAATAGATTGCAAAGTGTTGCTAATATTTTACATGGTGTACGCTCGGTGTATGCATAGTTTTATACACGTTTACATTTTCATAGCATTAATTCAAATGAAAATTTAAAGCCAGAGAGAGAAAGAGAGAGAGAGAAAGAGAGAGAAAGTCGTATGACGATTATAGTAAATATTTGTAGCTATAATCCACCTACATGCAGTTAGTTTCCTAAAGTAAATTTATAACTAGCTTATGACTTCGAGTTCGTCGTTGGTTCCAATAATATTGCAAATGCGTTCTTCGCCTCGTCTCGTTTCGTAACTTAGTCGACTTTGTACAATTCTATTCATCTCTACTGCGTTATTTAAATAAAGTCATGTAGTACGCTAACATACCTAGACACAAACTAAATGCGAACCCGTTCGTCGGACTGATAAAAATATAATGCCTTTACAAGTATATGAAAATAATACACATTTGGTTTGTACGTACGCATGTTTGATTAATGCTACATTCATGATACAATCTTTGTTTTTCCCCTACGACTGTTTTATATCTCTATTACAATACGTGCTACTGATCTCTTGTCGCTTACGCGCGTTATTCTGTTCTCTAGAAGAAGTAGTAACATTTGAGTATTCTACTTTTGAATCGTTTGTTTCGAAAACACTGGCTGTTGACGCTTCGAAAATTCCGATTACAGGTTTCTAAAACGTTCACGTCGGCTCCTGCTTACAATATTGCTATGAAAAATTTGCATTGTATACTTTATTCCCTGGAAGAGACCAATAAGAACTTTGAAACCTATGCTTCAAAGAATTAAGAAGTTTGTCGTAAAACTATACAAGAATAATTCATTGTGCCTTTAGAATGTAATCCTACGGAATAAAATAAAATTTCTCCCGCTACAAAAGAAGTTGTACTTCTAATGTCACACAAGGTATCCTGAATTTCGATGCAAGAAATATTACACCCATCTGTTATTTCATTGAAATAAGTTTCTTACTTTTAAGAGATTGCATCATACTGTTTGCCATCAGACACGCTTACATTCGTACTAATATTGAGCACTCCTGGATGGATATTATGCAATTCTTAATCAACTGTATAGTCCTTAAAACCATGACAGTATTTTCATTGGATGTTTCCCTTTGGATGGACTTGTGCATTATATTAGTTAATGCCAAGGCAATTTCATAAAATCTGCCTTTCGTTTAAAAATGGAGCGCTTGGTTCTCTTAACTATTATTTAGTTCAGTTTGACGGCAAACAAACGCTGGTCGAAAATGGGTAATTGTATAGTTATCACTTAACAATGGTTCCTATGCTTCACGACATCTAGATTCAATTGTCTGGCGATAAACATATTCGTCGGATTTCAAGAAATATTCATCGAGTTCGACATTAATTGCATCGTGTAAAATGTATTCCTCGAACACTGATATTTCTTTTAAACACGTTTGAATGTCGGAACGATTACGCTACTCTCGGATTCTATGCTTCCTGCGTTCAGTTTCGTTGGAGCAAAGTTTTACTAAAGTCGTAACTCAAACGTAAACAATTTCTCGCAGTATATTACGATCATTATTAATACATTTTACATTGTGCGATTTCATACGGATGCTACAATATTTTTCATTCGTGTCGTATACCATTAATTAAATGAAAAACTCATACTAATCGCCGATGACATGTGTGATACGAATTGCTTATGTACATATTCATAGGATTAAGATTAAAATCAGCGGAGAATGTAGTCGAACGAGATTACAAAAAACGTTTACATTCGTTAAAAGAATATAATGGTTGATGATCCTAATCGGTAACGTAGAATTTATTGAAGAGCGTTCATATACATTAAAACATAACGTAAACTAGTTCCGAGTGGTCTTCAGGAATAACTGTCAGATTATGTAATGTACTGGCAGCCTGAAATTTCATGAACAGTTCAGAATAAAATACCCCTTAGAACTTTATCGCACATGAATTATATAAACGTCGAAAGACAGCAAACTTTTATGTATCTTATTTAAGTGACCATTAGCGTGAACAACAAGAAAATGGTATTTGAAGTATCATTACATTAACAAGTTTATTTATACAATTAGCTACCTATATACAATATATCAATATGAATGTTGTATAATTTGTTTTTTTTTTTTGTTCAACATAGACTTTTAAAGATGTTTTCCAATGGCGTTGACCATTCAATGTACTAAAACTCTAAATATTCGACTCTGCTTATAATCTGTGTACATAAAAGTTATGAATCTGTAATGACATCCCAGACTTTGCAGATGAGCATTCTCTATACTTATCATTATATCAACCATGAGAGTTTGCAGAACTTTTCGCGAAAATGAATACTTTTTCCATAAGATGTCCGTTCAGATACGGTTCATGATGCAACCGAAATGATAATAATATGTTACATAATAATATAGTATGTAATAATACATAATAATGCGTGAATCAATTCAAGCTTCGTTTATGCGAATTACTGTTGTAAAATGTCGAAATAATGTGATTTCGATAATGTGCTACAACAGGCACGTGTTTAAATCGTTCGTGAAATTTTCATTATTTTTATACATTCCGTGATGCGTTCAAATATTATGCTATTATTAGTACGTTAAGATACTATCGCAATCGAAAGATTTAAAAATCGTTCTCGTCGCTGTCTCTTAGAGACACGTATTTGTTTAAAAGACAACATCCAAGAACAAATGGATTGAATCCATGATGCTGCGTGCGTACTTTCTATTTCCTGTTCTTCGGCTGAAATGGATCCTCGAAGTTCCATTTGAAAATCTTCTAACAAGGGAAACTTCACTTGATCAACTTCACGGGAATAAAAGTCGAACGAGTAAATGCAAATTTGAAAAAAATTACATGGTCAAAAGGAAAGAAAGAAAGGAAGAATCACATCTAAATCTATGTACTGGCTTGTAATCTACGCTTATTCGTTCCTCTATTCGCACCTATTGTATATATTATATTTACCTGACGCAACGGTAAAGCTAATTTAAACGGTTGTTCCGTATGTACTGAACATCACTCTGGTGGTATCTGTGTCCAGAGTAACATCTTCTGGAGATGCTAGATCGACTTTCATGGATCCAGAGTTGTTTCTTCTTCTGGTCATACCACCGCCCCAATTCGATAACGTCCAGTGATAAGTTTCGCCCTCTTTCTCGGTGTTGGTGGTTTCCTGGGTCTCATTGTCTTTGTCCAAGCCGGTCTCGACGGAAACCGAGGAATGAGAAGCTACAGAATCGAAACTAGAGTCTGCAGCTCCTCTGTAACGGCTAACGTATTCGCTGGACATTTCACCGGGTGATTCTTCGATCGCTTTCAGTATATTCTGACAGAGTTCCGAGTCGAGAGGAATCGGACTTTCGGAGTCGCGATTGTGAATGGTAACAGCTATGTGAGCTGGATGCGGGATGGGAAGCGGAATGAGCAATTTCTCTGCGCTATAAGGACGAATTTGTCGCTTCCACGGTTGCCAGCGTGCTTCCGCGGTGCCATTTGTTGATGTTGTGCGTCTTCTGATTTTCGTCGATGTCAACAACCCTCCCGTATCGCTGAAAAACAAATAGCTTATGTTCTCCGTACGCAGTCAAAAGCAGAAATAGTTTAGGACATGCTTTTACCATCGTTTATCAGACTTTCTGCTGTTACTGGTTTGCTTGGCCCGTGGATTGAAAGCGGAGACCTCCAGATAAGGACTGTAAACTTGTATGTTTCCACGTGGCGCGTAAACAGCTCCGAGTAGATCCGGGCCATTCGTGCCACCGAGTTCGGTACTGTGGAGCATGTCTGTGTAACGCGATAGATCTACTCCAGGGTGAGGTTCTAGTCTGAACTTTGTGTCTATATCGTCGAGGGGTTGCAGGAAATTTAAACTGAAGATGTCTGCGTACATGAGACCGGCTAAACCGGCCCAATCGCCAACGCTCAAGCCTTTGTTTTCCCAAAAGTCTTCCTCGTTTCCGGATAATCTCGCGAAAACGTGAGAAGGATAGAGACGTTCCAGCATGAGAGCCCCTTGTTGTATGACTACCTACGTCATCGTGATTGATACTAGGTCAATTGAAAATTCAAGATGAAATATTGGAAAACTAAGAGACTTTAACTGATCGTTACCTTCAAGTCAAAGGTAGTGAGTTTGATTTTACTTCTTATGACCATCCCGAGACCTGTTTGCAAATTCTTTCTACGTCTATCTAGCTTTTCGTGTAGCACAGCGATTAAATCTTTGGCTTCTTTCTCGAGCGATCTGTACGGATCTTTCGCTTTCGCGAGGCTGGCGGCAAAAGGACCAAAACAGGCTTCTATGAACTGGGTAAAATCTCTTTGCGGTTGCGTGATCAAACGTTCTGTCTCCTGTTGGAAAGCCAGCAATTCGTCCAGCTCCAGCTTCGCTTCGAATGCGGCAAGTGCTTGTTCTGGCTTAATCTACAAATAGAAATTAAACAATTAGCAACGTAATTGTTTTAGATTTTAATTCGTCGTACGTACTTGATAATAATAATCAGATGTTAGTCCCGGTCCGGCTATTCTTTTCACGACAAAACTATCACTGGCAGGTATACGACCTCTGTTCTTTATTACTAAATGAAACATAGCCGTGTCCCAAACCACTCTAATCCAGTAACGTATCACAGCAACTATGTAATGATGTTATATAAGTTTTATTAATTGTAAGTGAAAAATAAAGTTTGATCTTTATACAAAAAAAACTTCATTGTACCTGTAAGTATCACAAAAGAAATGATGGGGCACAAAAAAAAAGCTACGATTATGGCTGCTATCGGCTGCAGACACCCTTGTATACCAATATTCCAAATTAAAGCTTCCATGATGACCAAATACCGATTTCGACTTGGTTCCGGACTGTCCAAATCCATTATGAGAGCCATGAATGCATGCAATGTCAAAGTAATTACAGGCATCCTACAAATACCAGTTTGATGTTATTCAGGTTTTAGAATGACATTAGTATCCTGATGAAAAAAAGCACAGTCAACTGACCACAAAATCGCAGTAAGTGCAATAAGAAGTGATCCTAAGCTCGTGAGTATGCACACGACAGGGAAAATAAATAATATGACCAGTGTTCCTAGGAGACCTTTCACGCCATAATTCCATAGCCTGTTTAAATGCCTTGTCATTCCCTTTCCAATGAATCCTATGGAATCAAATGTAAATTATGCAATGAATAAACCATCTCTTGTATACTGCAGAGTGCTAAATTTACCTGTATCCGGTTCCGTCTCGAAATGTGTTCGACTTTTACTAATGTGTCTCCAAAGGGCTATCAATCGAGAACAAAGAGTGGGCATCTGAGACGATTTTCTAGGGAACAGTGTTCCATTTAGTTGACTCAATTCTAGATCGGGAGTAAAAGGTTGCACGAGCAGCAGTGCTCGTATGGACACTGGGCTACACCACGGTACTGCTACGCCTAACAGGAACATCGCGTTCCACGTCCAACACCATGTTCTAGCGACGTAATTTATCCAGCGCCACATAGGCCATCTGTTTGGACATAGAACTAACTAGTACTTCACATACTTACACCGTGATTATTTAATTAATGGATACCTTGTCGTAGTCGTGTGTACAATTTCTCTTTCGACCAAGAAGATAGGCTGACTGGGATCAGCCCGAGGTGTCGTGATGGATGTCGGAGTATTACTCAGCACCGTTGGTATAATTTCAGACTGACCCTGAAAATTACGCCTGATGATCCAATTTTTCGGAAGCCATATTTGGGTTGGCCATTGGAAGCTCCTCGTCGGCGTTTTCACTTTGCGCAGCTCCTTCAGCAAAACTGGTTCTCGCTCCTTCATGAACGTTAAATCACGGTTAAGAAAGTAGACCGTTTGTTGTAAATTCTGATGAGTGCACAACGTGAGAGCTTCCTCGTGCGCGCTCCATTCGCACTCCTCTATGAACTTTTCTTCGACTTCTCTCATCCTATCGCGCATCCAGGGCTCTATACGAGAGAGGACCGGGTGTTCGCTCTCGATATGACGTTTCAGGGATTCTTTCGTTTGCAACAATTTCCGTTGCACGGTTTCCACTGCTCGATGCATTAACACCACTGATTGTGCTTGCTGGACCAGAAGTTGAGCGATTCCGTTCCCAAGATCAAGTATATCCGGATGTGACAGTATGTTGGAGAACACCCTCTGCAGGTACTCTCGCATAACAGCTTCGTTGACTTCCTGTAAATGAAGTATTTAGCAGTAGTCAATAGAAACATATTTGACAGGTTCATGTATGTATTTCTTTTATCTATACGTCGACTCGTACCCTTTCAATTTCTTCATCCGGCTTTTTCCGTGCTCTCAATTCTGAGATCAGTCTTTCTCTGAAATGAAGAAACCAGCCTCGTGTCTCTCTCTCCAAAATAGAAACTAGAATCGGTAAAGCTTTTCTGATTATGTCTCTGCTAAATAATCTAAGGTCGACCACTGCTCCGGCAGGTGTCCCGAAGACAAAAGGAACCGGAATAGGCAACAGTTGCGACAGTTCTCTTTCCACTTCGAATTTCTCCATGGTTGCTCGTCGAAGCTGCTTCCTAACAAACCCGCAGAGAAGTTCCAGCGAATCTTCATACTCTGGCTGCGAACGAACAACATTTTAATGTCTTACAGCACAACTGAATATGAAATGTATATGAACTGTGACTTACCCTACACACCAATTCAGCAACCAAATAGCGACATCGTTCTTCTCTGATTTTGGCATCTAGATTGTGTGCTTGAAGCGATGGCACACCAATTATTATATCTAAAATCGAATGTGAAACTGCTTTAATTACGCTTCAAAGGGGAGATTCAAGTGCAAAGGACATGTGCAGACAGAATTTTTACCGAGAAGCCGTAACAGCCCTGTCAGAAACGCTTTCAGAGACTGCGACACGCTGAAGCAATGGGAGACTAGCCTAGCTTTCGCCGTAACTACGAGAAACCTGGTCGCCAGGGCGAGATCACGAAGCAACGCGTCTCTCCTTCTGTCGCGTCCACGCTGAAGAAGTCCGCTCAATCTCCATTGATGGGTCTGTCCAGCGAAATTGATCGAATCCACTTCGAATTCCCTGAAAAATTCATCTCTCATGAAAGTGCTCGTAGCTCCGACGAAAAGCGTGTGAAAAGAAGTCTATACACTAAACAAACAATAAAAGTCTTTTGTAGGTTTCCAATTGAAATTCCCGTGATTTTTGTATCGTCCCAGTTACCTATCCTTTTTGTCGTGGTGCTAAGGCTAATTGGTGTATATCGCTACGGTACAAGCACGTTCTAAGTTCTACAACACAAAACCTACGCCACATAGTGTGCTACAACTAAAGAGTTGATGAATCATTTATGTACATCTGCGTCGTGCCGCGATCGCTTTGAAAATTAGGTTCGTTAAAAGCCGTATCGTGCCGGACGTGTAACCAGAACCCCAAGATTGCAAGATTGTCTTTTAACAACGCCTCGTTCGGTACAATTGCTTTTCGAGTATTGGTTATTGGAGCGGGGAGAATCGTTGCAACTTTGGAGATGAGGATCATGCTCTGTCCGGGGTTTCGTCATGAGACTCGCATTCAATTTCGTTCGCAGGGTTATGATTATGAGCGATCGTAGTCTTCGGGTCACTGTACAGGGGTATATCAGACATCATCTGTCGTCGATTTGAATATTGTGTGACGCTGGTGTGTATCACATACCCGCATCTTCGAATGCTCTCCAATTGAGTGGCATTCAGCTTCTTCGGTTTTCCGTACTTCTCCTTCTGAAAGCTTTAGAAAAATCGTTAGAATGTATCAGAGACACAAAGGCACAGTAATTCGTTCTACTCGATCACTCGCTAAACAAACGAGGCTTCGATTCGGGGTCTAACTCGACGATACGCAGATTTTTTTCTCTTGTTCATCTTAATCTTTCCCTCTAAAATTCGTTGTTGCCCCGTAGACGCTAGACAAAAAGTACTACTGACAAAGATACTGCCTGAAATCACCTCGAGCAACGTGAAACATATTGCTCTACCGCAAGGTACACTCCCTATAGCCTAAAGAGAATCTAGCGTTTACACAGTGACAACTTCGTTCAAGCCTTGTCAACAATATCTCGTGAAATGTTAACCAAATATTCGTGGACCTTTTACATACTGTGCGCAAAAGAACCGCTAACGACTAACTCTAAGGGAACACAATTACTACTGTATATTATATAGTGTTTGGAAGCGTTTTTTTGTTTAATAGAAAGAGTATGAACGTCGTTGATCCCTGAGCCACAACTAGAAAAGCCCTGAAATTGAATTTTTGTTATCAATCGTTCAAAGTACAATACAATACTCAATATCTATTACCCATCGTACACTGCTCAAAAGCATCAAAGAATTTCATATCTAAATGAACTGTAATTTTGTAATACTTCTTTAATTTCCTACATTTGAACAATATACCATTAATACTGTGTTTCAACTAAAATTTGCTTAGATTTGCTTGAAGAGCGTGCCAGGTGTACCGTTTCAGGGTTTCTTCAGCGGCGTTGCAAGTTCAGAGTCAAGGACGCTTCGCGATAGCTTCAGATTCTGATGCTACTTCTATCTACTACAGAGATAGGAGGAATCCTATGAGTCTTGTGCCACGTGAGGGCTTACCCTCGTTTACTGATGCTTTCCAACTGTTTCTTGGTCAACCGCCTGGGCTCACCCTTGCTGTCCACGGCGACCGAATCCAACTCGTCGAAACTGGGCGCGACAAAGAGGTCCCTCAGGTGGTGTTTCTTCCTGGCGAGCGTGTCCTCGCCCTCCGTGCACGTGGAGAGCGACGGCGGAAGAACGATCGGGAACGTTCTCCAGTGGTAGAGGAACTGCTGTGCCACCTCTTTGATGTTGTGCACCAGCGCCTCGACCTCGGCCGGCGCGCCTCGCAGATGAGACGTGTCGAACTCCACCGGCTCTTTCTGCAATTTTCATTTACAGACTTCAGTTCTTCTGGCTTCATTCGGGATTATAGAATAGAATCAGTACTGTAGTGGAGGCTGCTCGAATTGAGACAGATTCTCATACAGGAAGAGATTTTGTAAAAGAATCTGTAGTGACGTTTGGTTAAGAGATTCAGAATAGGTAGTTCAAGATCACACTCCCACCTGCAACTGGGATTTTGTTACTTTTATTGCAACCTTCCTACTGGAAAGTGTCTAATATCTGTGTCGCTACAATAATATAGACAGGTCCAGAGTAGACAGTTCAAGGTCATATTTTGACCCGCAAGTCAACTTTCCTCATTTAATGCAATCTTTAAGATTCAGTCATTACATGAAAGTTTTCGTATCTTTTTAAGGTGAGTACCTTGAACTGCCTAGTCTCTGCGTTCCTATAATAGAATGGCTGCATGCATGAGAGATTAATCTTTAATTTTCAGTGATTGATCTTCCATTCATGCAGTCACTCTATTGCAGGGACACAGACTAGGCAGTTCAAGGTCAGTTGTCCTTAAAAAAACAAGAAAATTCAAACCACATTAAAGGAAGACTCTCTTCTCCCATTAAACACTTGAAGACTCTTTTCTCTCATTATATCAAACGACACTCCAAATCCGGTCTACAATGAGCCCCAGCAAACGGTACAGATTCCACAAAACCTCTTCCCGTACCTGAAAAGAGATTTGCGGTTAGAAAAACGTGTGCGATCGGTGGATACATGGAGAACAATTACAAGTTGGTGCGCCCGGATTAGGAAGTAAACTTTCCTCCGGGGCATTTTTGCGAAGAATAGAGTGAAACAAGGTGTACCTCGGCCTGGAATCCATCTCCGTTCGGTCGATGATAAGGTTGCTGAGCGTAGGCCTGATGATTCGGTCCCGTGTTGGCGGAGTTGGCGGAAGCGGAGTTCAAGTTGTGGGGCATCTCGCGCGTGAAAAGCGTGCGCGGCGGCTGGGGTCAGCTGCCCCGTATCCCGACTATCTCCTCATACACCATGCTGCTGGTCGCCACCATTTATCATTCCACTCTCTGCAACATTCAATTTAGACTTATTCGTATTTCCTGGCCACGAAATTTTCTCATCACATAATTATTCCTATTCTTTGAACGCGACTCAGCATTAACTGGTCACTTAGTTCGGGAACCTGGTGCTTTAGGTGGGTTGCAACGATTTCTCCACAGCAACACTGGTGGCCACCATTTATTATTTCACTCTCTGCAACATTCAGTTTATCTTTATTCGTGTTTTCTAAATACTAGATTTTCTCATCCTATTCCTATTTTTTTAAGACGACCCAGCATCGACTGCTCTGGTCACTTGGGCGAGGGATCGACAGTTTTAGGTGGGTTGTAGCAATTTGTCCAGAGCAATACGGAAACACTGCAGATGGTCGTTCATTTTAATGCTGACGGTGGCTAGAGTAGCTTAACTTTGACGAGAGGGGTGGAGAAAGTATTGAATAATGCCACTCCAGAATTTTTTCAAAATACTGTAGTTATCAACAGCAAGAAGGATGCACTGAAGACGGGCACTTATCTCAACACAAACTGTGATTAATTCCATTGTCTTTAGCGTCAAGTATCGTCTACTTCCGATAGACAAGTGATAGGTAACCAATTTTTGTTAAAACCTATACTTACGAAGTTATAGAAATGCTGAAATTACATACTAACAGGTAGAATTGCCATTGCCCTGAGTCAAGGATAAAAATGATTTACAAGCTGCTCTGATAACGGAAGCTCATAAAACTTCAAAAACTAATGATTCCAAATATAACAATTCAGCTGCTCCGCTGCTTCCTATAAAAACAGCCCTCTGCATCACGGACGCAAAGGGTTGCAAGCACACTATTAAAACTCCTGTTCTACATACTAACTTTCTTCCTCATCCACTTCGTGCGTTCTACTTTTAAAAAAAAACAGCAACACGCGCGTACCTCTTCCAAGTCCGCAGTTACATCAATTTTCCTTATCCTCTCGCACGCTCCGTGGCCGTAGAATTTTTCAAATCGTTCAGACGGACCCATGCGATTTTATGATCCCTTTACGACGGCCAGCGAATCGAAGCGACACGAATTTTTGTCGGTCGGATAAAAATACGCTGAGAATGAAGGATGGAAAAGAAACGAATGCGATCATCCGACACGTACGGGAGGTTCGAGCGAACTCACAGCTCCCATTAACCGATTATACCCCATTAAACGATTAACATTCTGAGCATTCCAGTTCTTGGCCGGCCTGGCCGGCATGTGCATCGAATAAAATCGCACTTTTACGTGGAACACTCATTTCGTGTTACACTGGCTTCCTTCACGGAATTCGCATTTTTTTTATATATATAATCTCTCCTTCCTCTGTTCACATTTTTGTTTTATTTCGAGTGAAAGATTTCCTCGTACTCAGCACACGCTTTAATTAATCTTCCTATTAAAAGACCTCGCGTGATCGTTGTTACTCCACTATTTTTAATGCGTGTTTTTTTTTCTACACAGGATACAGGTGCGGTAATATCTGTGTCGCGATTACTATTATACGGTCTATTAACCCTTTCAGCTGCGTGAACAAGTATACGGGTTCCGAAAAATTGTGCTCTCTGTGCTGCGGGCCACCGTACTGATCTGGGCGCTGATGTACAGTCAGTCCCCTAAGTATTCGTACCCTTACTGCCTATAAAAGAAATTTATAATTCTATAAACGAAATATTTTCGTTCTTAACTGCCAAATTTTGCTAAAATTTGGACGGAATAAACTTTATACTTGTGTAAAATTATAGTAAAAGATTTATTGGAAAACTTCAGACGCATCGCTTAGTATGAACAAATTTCTTTTATAGACAGTGAGGGTACGAATACTTATGGGACTGACTGTAGATTGCGTGGTACCAATTTGTGCAGTTGGACGGATTATTCCGTTAGAATATTTGTTTGTTTAGAATTTTGCTTACAGTTTGTTAATAGAACGCACGAAGTGTAGAGGGAAGAAAGTTAGTATGCAGAACAGGAGTTTTAACCCTTTGAGTGCGATGGGTGTCTGTAGACGCTCACCGTGTACTGTCGACGCCCATCGGCGTTCGGTGCAATGGCTCGCTGCGTGCTACCGCAGCTCGACCGCACGCAGCATTCGCCTCGTTTTCAAGTAGCTCGCTGTCAAAGGGTTAATTGTGGTTCGAGACTTCCGGCAGGTTTCCACCGTCTCGTATAATACGTACAGTTTTCCCCACGCGAACACGTCAGTCCGTTTTCTCTGATATTCAATCCCAGGCGCATGATAAATAAGCGCACGCTGTAATTACGCGTTGTAATTATTGTAGAGTATCATTCTTCCGTGCCAAGACGTCTGCGAGCTCTGTCCTTACGTAGGGGACATTGTTCTGCGTTGGCAGAACACCAACGATCGTCTCACGTTTCCCCGCCGGGACAACACACGATCCCTCAAACCGGGAAATAATTTCAATGCCGTGCTTCCGGTCGTTTAAAAAAGACTTATCGAGCTTCCTGCGCTTCAATTCGCCGCTGCAACTTTTATTTTTTCTCCTATGCTCGTGCAAACAGCGAATTCGATTTGCGCCGCGCAAACGAATCGGATTTTCGCTGCTCCCTTGTGTTTTTTTTTTCTTTTATTGATATGACTCGTTGTTTGCCGTTCAGCAGGATAAATATTTGCACAGCGGTGTTTTCATAAATTCGTGTGTTTGTTTGTAAACGCATTCAGTAATTCGGAATTTGTTTTTCGTACTTTGAAGAATTTATTTTATAATAGGAAATCGATAACGAAGTTTTCTATATCGGTTTTATTTTACTTTTCTTTTGAATATATTGTGTTAATTGGTGTTTACTTGTCCCAAGAGCGTCACATACAGTGTTTGTGATACTGTGAACACGTTCAACCAGCGATGGCCAAGGGAGCTCTAGATTTTCCCCACTCTAGGTCCATTCCCCTCATACAGCCTGTCATCTGGGATGACAAAGGACTGAGGGGAAACGAGGGGAATGGACCTAGGGTGGTGGAAGGCCGAAGCTCCCGTGGGCATCACTGCGTTAAACATTAACAAATAATCCAGTGATCCAAAAATTAACGCACTTTGACAATGTTATTATTCTCGAAGAATTTTTGAATAATGTCTGTAAAACGATCACCGCGTGCTGAATTTTTCTACCTCAGAACACGCGTTCGACTGAATATTTAATTACTTAAAACTACAAATACCGACGTGTATGCTTACAATTTTTTTGTGGCAAAATATTGTAGACTGTTTATGACAAGTGTACAACACGCAACCCTTCCACGAAAAAATGGGGTTTTTTAAAAAAATTCTCAAAACAGGCTGAGAATGGAGAATAGCCCCCCAAGTACGACCCTACGGAGCTTGTTTAAAAAGAATGTGACTTCCTGGTAATTAAAAGTTCGTAACGAAGACCAGCCGGGAAAGTTATAATTGAAAATACCTCTTCAGATCTTCGAATAGCTGTTGAACTATGTAACACGGACAACAATTTCACGTTCGAAGATTGAACATCACTTACATACCATGATTCTCAATTTTCATCCGGAAGTTCCCGCGTACCTACCAAAAAATGAAAATTTTCTTCAAACGAACATTAATTCAGCAGATCAGATGATTTCAAATTGTATGCTACTTAATTTTTAGCCACTGATATATTCAAAATTACAAAAAAGACACGTTTTCATTTCTTTGTAATTTTCAAAGTCTTCCTACGTAACTATGAAACATTTCCTAATGAAAATTTCTAATACACGTTGTATTTTATTTCTATATAACGATTACTGTCACATCAATTCCATACAGAAAGTAGAGCCTCGATTATCCGAACACCTGACATATGAAAATCGATCATCCTATGTCTCCTACAAGCTGAAAATATTTTATATTCTATAATAAAATTATCATTTTTATGCGAAATATAGTTACAATGCGGCTTATCCTGTCACCAACTGTAGATCGGACAATCGAGGTCCTACTGTGTTTAATAACAATATGTTTTGATCGGAGTCTGGCAGACTCCGTGTTCATCAGAATTGTTTGAAATGTTCATCAGAACTTAAAATTAAAACAAAATTCGAAGAACCCGAGGGGACTGTTCAGTGTATCCCAAGCCAGGAATATAAAAAAAAAATGCAACATGTCGATGCATTAGCGTACACGAGAGGCCGATAAAGAGCGATCGAAACAATTTCTGGAACACTTGACCTCGGTTAGTTGCAGTCACGAACTGCAATGAAGTACAAAATGAAATACTACCTCTCCAGCACTGATTTATTCGAAGTTCTGGACGGGTCGCGTGATAAAATTGAGAACTTCGTTCCCTGCCACGCTCGAACTATCGGTCTCGTGAACAATAAATTTTCGATGTCGTGGTGTTCTCAATGAACTGTTACAGTATTTTGTAAATAGCTCTCGACATTATTAGTAGATCGTGGAAGTGCACAGAACAATCCATTAAAAAGTGTCTATATTTCCACATTTTGATGTAGGTGACAAAATAGAGCTTAAGGAAAAATATATTGTGATCTTGTAGAAAATTTTTTAATTTAAGAGCTTAAGCAAAAATATGTTGTGTTCTTGTAGAAAATTTTTTAATTTAAGAGCTTAAATATAAACGTGTTCGATTTTATTTTTTATTTCGTTTAAATCGCGCACATATTTTTTCCAGCGATTAATTATTTCGGTACTTGCAATTTTTTATATTTTATATAAGGAATCCCGGAAGCATGAAATAAACAATACACGTCTTTAAACCCTGAAATGCTAAGTACTTGAAGTAATAATCTTGAAGCATATCTCTCTGTAATTGCGGCGGTTTCTTCTTTCTTCGTGCAGCATGAATGCTGATCGAGTGCAATAACATTTATAAGGAATAATCGCGATATTTTTTTAACGAGCCGTGTATTATAGATTGTAATTAGAGGTCGATCCGAGTAATTTGATAGTTCACGTGGAACCGAGTTAATTGGTGCGATTCAAATTAGTACGGACCAACGAGAAAGCGATACGCTTTCGATTCTATAGCTACAAATTAACGTGGATATTATGAAAATATCTCAGAACTCATCGTATCGATTTGCACAATTTTTGCATCACTATGGGTGATGCATCGATTTAACTTATGAGGTTTTTTTATCACTCAGAAATCATGTTTCGTTTTTAAAAGTTTTGCCTTTTTAATATAAACAATTTTTCGTATCACTCAGAACTGACATTACAATTTATAACATTTTTGTACTATTGAGAAATCATGTTTCGATTTATAAAATTGTTTATTGCTAAGAGGAACTCATCGTTTCGGCTTAAACAATTTTTTATCATTAAGAAGAACTGATCCTTTCAATTCATATAATTGTTGAACTACTAAGAATTCGTGTTTCCATTGAAAACAAAAAAGATTCTAAATCGCCAAGAGAATCCCATGGTTTCGATCCACAATATTTTCAACTCACTAAGCTCCTCGAATTCTTTATTCAGACAAAGTTAAGCGAAACAAAGTCAGAAGTTTACCATACAAATTGCACCGTCTTCCAACAATTCCAATATATTCGTTATATCCGTTGATTAATACAACGGATTAATTGAAACTAAAAAAATAAATTTTATATTGTGACGAGTTTCGAAAAATTTATCGAAACACCCTGAGTTTTCATTTCCATGGCTTCATACCATTGAGTTCGAGGCCGTTTCAGGATTTCCGAGCACGCAGAAAACGGAGCAGGAGGAATCGTCATCGAATCGCGAGCTTTAAAATTCCGTCTGCAGTATCGAACGCGGACAGTCGATACGCACGGGAAAGAATAATAGAGTATGCACAAGGGACTTCGATAGTTCCATTCTCTACCTCTGTACTCTTGGATATTTTTTCTTTCTTTTCAAACTCGTCGATCTCGATTTTCTACTCGCAGCTCCCAGACGCTTTTTTGCGCGTATCCATGGCGACGCGTCTTTTTAGTAATTCATGAAAGGAGAACGGCTCGAAAAATATCGATAATCGTATCTGTCAGTGGACAAGATACTACAATCTTTTCAAGCTTGTGTATCCAAGATTTCATTGAAGAATTTTTATTTGTTTCCTTCTTTTTCTTTGGGAAGGGATGAATATTACTCGGAACATTTAGAGGCTCCGGTTTTTTAATAATTACAGCTTTTTCATTTCACATTTACTGTGTACAAATTATTTTTATTATTTAACTATGTTATTTGCGCATAATTACAGTCTAAATATTTTCAGCAGCGTCTTTCAACAAACACACGCGATCAATACGAGTAATATGGTAATTAATGTTGCGTTTAATAATGAAATTACATTCGAGAGTGATCGATATGAAACGAATTTGTATCACTATCGTCGCATTACGCAAAGCTGTAGCACGTCGAATGTACTAATTGAATCATTATTCATCGATGAGCAATGCAACTATCAAACCCGGTCACACGTGATAAATCTTCAAAATTATATCTCTGTAAATGGAAGCTTCCTGTTAAAACTATTTATTCCACAATTCTGACTTATTTGTTTCATGTAGAATCTCCCTCCGCTCTGTAGGTTGTTCTATCAATTTTGAAACACTCAACGATTATGCATTTTGGCATACAAAATCATTTTAAGAAATTAGCCAAATAAAAAATATAATCTCGACATCTTTGCAAGATAAAAGAAAAGTCGATCATCAGATCGGTCCACTCTTATCCGTATCGAGGCGTAAGTATGATTAAAAATAAAAATGTCTGCACAAACGCCTGCAGTCTAATTGCAAGCGATGAAGACACGCCGGAGGAAAAGAACGGTCGCGAAGGCGCGCTCGAAAAAAAATACGTACGAGCTTTCGAACAGCCTGTATTTTTGTCCATTGTCTCAAACGAAGCTGCGTTGATGTTCCGACTAGAAAAAAATCAGTGTCGGCGCGAAAGTTCGACAGAAAAAAAGAATATTTACGAGTCTGCTCGAACGCGTTCCAAGTAGGTTGGCGCGCGGAGGAGCGGCGGCACGCTGGCTTTTGACCCACTTCGAAGCTCGCAAGCTCTCGTAACCTTAAAACCACCGCTGCTATTCCAGTCTATGCTTCTCTACATAATACGTTACACACGCTCGATCGAGCGACTCTACCGTCTGCATCCTGCGATCAACAGACACGGAAACAACCAACAATTCTTCGTCATCGAAATTCTCGCCGAAGGGGTGTTCTCCTTCCTCGGCCTCTTTCGAGGGTTTACTTTGGGAATTTTTTTTTAAGAAACTGAACTACGTATCTCTTTGAAACTTTACAGATTTGTTCATACACACTTATAGTGTATTCATGAATTTTTGTAGATCGTTATCATTTAAACTATAGTAATTATTCACCGGGGAAGTAGACAAGTTCAAAAAATTAGCACGCACGATGACTTACTCGCTACTACCTCCGCCTGCATCGAGGGTATACTTGGGGAATTTTTTTTGAAAAAGCTAAAAGGCATAGCTTTGTGAAACTTTGCAGAAGTATTCATATGTATCTATACTACGTTCATGAATTTTTGTAGATTGTTATCATTTACACTATAGTAATTATTCACCGGAGACGTAGATAAGTTCGCTACGAAAGTCATCAAACGTGAACCTCATCGAGTACCCGAATGTAACCTGGATATTAAAATTGCATGAATATTATTTATATTAAATAAACCTTTAATAAATTCTATCCCTCTATGGAAGAGAATCCCAGTTCCCGCAGGGTGCATCCAAACGATATTACAGCTTCAAAAATCTGAAGTGAAGGATCTTCAGAAGGCGCTTTGAAGATTCACGAGACCATCGGAATATAAGGAAAGCAAGATCCAAGAACAAAGCAGACACGTAACGTCGAAAAGGAAAATCGTACGGTGAATCTGCTCGACAACCTCCGAGTAGCTAGGACGTTGCGTTTCAAAAGAAAATTGTTCGCCATTTTGCAGTCGGCACGGGGTTCCAAGTTTTCCCGAGGCGAATTGTATGACTCGTTGTCTGTTACGAATCTATGAATGGGCTTCATTCATTGCATTTGCATTTTTACAGCCGGATGACACGCGGGACTGGTGCGTCCGAATGCAACCGAGGCCTTGTGTGTGCAGCCGACTTATCAAACCGAAATAACTGAATTTCTACGAGGGGCAATTAAACTAGACGTTAATTAAGCCTTCCACTCTTTCGTTCCGTCGAGGATGCCGCGATTCAATTTGCCACGAAGAATGCATTTTTCCGCGGAACACGTCTTCGTGCTCCTTTAAATTTCATGTTCGGTTGACAAAAGTCAGTTCGCAGACAGAATCGAGCCGCTCAAAATGATCGGAGTATCGCGTGTTTCAGCAAATTCATCATTTTAACAATTAAAAATGTACGAGGTGTTAAATAATTCGTAAATATAGATCCTGGAATTAACTCTTTAAGCGTTATGGACAGTTAAAAGTGCTAAAAGCCGCGCTGAGAACGCGCCTGGGCGTTCAGGAAGTGTACTTATAGAGGTAGTTTATCGACCTTCCGTACGTGATGTATAGTCATCGTACAGAGTGATTCAGAAAAAGGTCGAATGAAATGTATCGGCTGTCTATTCAGCCTGTATTAAGTAAGTTTATCAACCTACCGTACGAGAAGTACCTATAGTTCTGCAGGAAATAATTTTTTTCAATGCAGTTTATACATCGACCGTACGTCACGTGCGGAAGGTTCGTAATCGTGCTTAATAAGCACAGTGCATGAACGCCTATGGGCGTTCTCCGCACGGGGCGTATCAATACATAGACCACTTTTAAATACCCATAACTTTTAAAAGGTTAATTTTAAGACATACATCGATTAAACACTTTTTATTCCTCTTCGAAGACACTACATGCTCCTAAAATTTAGTCACATCTTTCTATTTTTCTCTCTCTTCTGTGCACATACTTCAGCATCGACTGCTTTGGTCATTTAGAGGAGGACCTACAATTTTAGCTGGGTTGTGAATAACCACCCTGTACTTCTTTCACCGACTACAATTTAAAGTCATCGAAACGTTTCACGCGACACTGTTTTTGCTACAGAAAAAAAGATATTTTAAATATCGTGGACTATTTTTTCTCTCGGCTCTCCATTAAATCGTAGGAAGAACGTTACGGCGAGTAAAGTTACAGGAACGATGCTGCAATAGGCGAGAGGGAACACCTTGCGAATGCATCAGCCGTGAGTGCATAGAAAATGCACGCGAGGGTATACATAGTCGGTACATAAAAGGGCGTACGCGAGTCCCATTGTGAACTCGTCTCGTTTCGCCGTGCGATCCGACTGCATTGCTTTATGCAATGTTCAAATTCAGAGCTCGCTGCTACGAAAATCTTTTCTTCGATTGGCCGGTTCTTCTTTGAGGAAAGAATTCAAAAAGAAGGCACGTTGACCGGCTCGATGGAAAATTGTACACTTTGGCTCGAGGTCTCAAAAGACGGTACATTAAATATAAATTATTGAAAGAAAAATATTTTATTATTCCACCGTGCATGTATTACTGCGCATTACAGTTGTACGATTAATGTGACTCCAAATTTGGAGGAGAATACTGTGATTAGGATACGGCGAATTGGCCGATTTTCCCCTGCCTCGCACAGTCCCCACTCTGACACGGGAAATGCGTCTCATTTATTATGAATTTTTTAGGACACTGTAATTTGGAGTAAGGTTACAATATCTGGAAGAAATTATATTTATAATAGGCTTCAGAAATTTATAGTCAGATGTATCTAAATTAAAAAAAAATAGTAATTATGGCAATATTTGAAGGATTTCGTGAGCCACTGTGTTCCCCCTCCACTCTGGCTCATTTATGAGAATGGAGGGGGGAGTCAAAGTGGGGACTGTCCGTGTGTCGTGCCTCAGTGTGCGAAGTAGGGGAAATCGGCCAGTTGTTTGATTAAATTCAATTTAAATTATTTTTAAGTTTATATTAACCGCAGTTACTTCTTTAAATATTTTAGCACCGTCACGGATGAATATTAAAGCGTTGCTATGATGCAAGGGATTAACAAAAAAAAAAAAAAGAAAAATTCGCGTCGATTGAGCGAACGCTGCAACGTCTTGAAACTTTATATTGCTCCGATTCGAGCGTTTTGTTTCAGCAAATATTGCACTGCAGCAGGCCGAGACGCGAGATAGAAGCTCTAAAGCGTTCGTAGGGAATATTTTCGACGATCCACGAAATCAAAGGAACGCCGGAGAAATTTGGGACGAGACGAGATGGCTGTATCGTAAAATGTAGGTCACTTGCGAGAAAAGGGAGCGTTTTTCCGGAAGCGCCGCCATGTTGATTCACTGTGATCATCTTTCTTTAAGAGCCCTTCCATTTTTTAAAACCCTTCATTTTACAATGAGTTTAAAATTGAAAACTTGCTGAATCCTGTCTGCTCCCACTTTATTAAATCTGAAATAAAATTATATACATATGTATTTTATGAGTAGCAATTTTTAAGATAGACTTTGATGAAAAACTTACTATTTTTATAAGTTTAAAATTCTGGCTTTTGTCACTCACTTAATACGTTCACCGACCCCTGACTCACACGTGATTCAGAACAATTTTAACGCAGAACCTCGATTGATTCAAAATCTGCAACTACTGTATGCAAACCTTCTGTGACTCATGAAACCGATCAGACGAATTATTTCAACTTTATATTATTCAATATTTTTTCAGAACATTATTGTTAGCAGGAATACATATCAAATGAGCTGATAAAATGTTTGGGTACTCAAGGAAGAAATACAATTACTGAACAAAGTTGACCAATTTCGTAAGTCACGTAATCTCTCTACTTTGTCGGTGAATAATTACTACAGTTTAGACGATAACAATATAAAAAAATTCATGGATGTAGTACAAGCATATACGAATAAATTTGCAGAGTTTCATAAAGATATGTTGCTTAGTTTTTTCCAAAAAAAATTTCCAGAAGCACACCTTCAGTACAGATCGAGAAGGGAGAATAACCCTTTAATGTTAAACAATTATTGTTAAATAATAATAATAAGAACACTACAATTTTTCTGAGTCGTCTGCAATGTATTAACATTATAATTCGTAGGTGGAAAATTTCCTCGAGCTATTGCACGATCCAGCAAAAATTTTGGAACGACGAGCGAGGAAGAGAACGTCTCCGAGACAAGGAAGGGATTCTGAAAGAAGAATAGAAGATTCCAGACTGCAAATACGGGTCACTCTCGACTGGTGGATGCAAAAGAGGGATGCCGGGATATTTCCAATAACCGATTCCTCTCTGTTATCCGGAGCAGCGGCGTTCGTTATCAGCGACGATTACTCGAGGCAAAGGAACCGGGCCCGCGAATCCGTTTCAGATCTCCCCGAGTGCTTTTTAATAACGGCGAAACACGCAACAATGATCTCTGGGAATCGAACGTGATTTTTACAATTCAGATATCGTGCGGAGATTCGAGAGTGCACCGATCGGTTCATTCTGTTTTTCAGCCGACAGGATTGCGAGCCTGTTATCGGGGTTATTAAGCTATTAGGAACGCGACTTATCGGTTTGCTGCGAGATTGAATGGAAACGGAAGCATCGAGCGTCTCGATGGCAGGAGAAATTGAAATTTCTGATCCTCAGAAAAGAATGTGGATCGCTTCAACGCTTTCAGCGTTGATATCTTCGAAAATATTGTATTGTTTGATTAAAAGAACAGAACTCTTCCATTAAATTCTGTAGACTTCCAAATTTTTTCTTTTATTTTCTTTTAAAATTAGGTGCGAAGAATGTGTTCATTCGTTCGATTAAAGCAGTGACGGGCACCGGAGCTGCGGCCTTCCCCCACTCTAGCTTCATTCCCCTTATACAGGCTGTGATCTGAGACAAGGATGGACCAAGAAGGAACAAGCAGGGGAATGGACCTAGAGTGGGGGAAGGCAGCAGCAACGGTGGCTATCACTGTGCTAATGTGATATAAGAAGGCTAAAATAAACGTGCTAAAAAGGCTACAGGCGATTTTCGATGAGTCTGAAAGGAGTTAGTGTACTCTGTGTAAAAATATTTTTAATTTTCCATCAGAAAGTATATGATTTCTCTAGAATTATCGAAACTCTTCTATTTTTTTCTTCGCAATACAGCAAAATTGGGGGTGTGTAGATTTTTGCTACTGCCTAAACTTGAGATCTAAATTAATAATTTTGTATAAAAAAATTAATAATTTTGTATAAAAAAATTAATAATTTTGTATAAAAAAATTAATTTAGTCTATGCGACGAATGATCCATCGACATCAAAGTTATTGTAAATTTTATACATTTTGTAGGCCCGAGATTTTTTATCGATTACAAGCGAGAACACCGGCGGAGTAGAAAAATTATCGAATAAATTGCAAGAGAGACTTTTTTCCCCCGTTCCCATCTCGTACGTTTCTGCAGGGCAGAAACCACTTCAGACACTATGAGGTTCACCATACTCTAAGAAGATTGTCACGATTCCAACGATAAGTATCCAGACGAACGTTAAAACCGACTATTTCGACCGTCTCAAGCGCTCGTATTAATTTATTCGTAATTAATAAGACTGCAAAATAGCGTAATCATTTAACACACGCGTTCATCAAATTTATAATCACGTTCAGCGATTCTGTAACGCCTAAACGATGCTGTTAATGGATGAATTCATTCAATTGATTCTCGCGTTAATGATGATGTAATTCGGCCTCGGAGAGTGACGATACCACTTTAAGAAAATATGAAGCGAAGAAGACGTAGCCAGTTTTTGGAAAATTGACTTTTTTATTAACTTGGTTTTCAGAGAAATTTAATCGCTTGAGTTTAATTTTTCCAAATTTTATATTATGTGAATGGAGAAACAAAACTTTAGTGTATATTACAATTAATAACGTTTGCTCCTTTGGATTGAGAATTTTTGAAAAAATAATATATAGTATAGTTGTTTCAGAAGGGTTGGTTTGGCAAACCAATCTAGACTATATCATCCCTCGAAAATTTTTCCACAACCCTATTATCGAGGTTATCTATTGTAGAATGAGTATTTCATTTTAATCGTCTAAATTTAATTCTTGCAAAATGTTTAGAATTTCATATTGTCTATTATCGAATAGTAAAGTGTTGTCATATATTATAGTTAAAAATATGAAATCCTATTGATTGGAATTTTTAAATATCACAGTACAATTGTTTTAGACGGGACGATTAAAAAAATGTCTGGACTGCGTCATCCCTCGAAAACTTCCCTACAACCCTACTGTCGTGCTTTTTCTGGAATAAGTACTAGAACGTGTTTGAGTGTGCGTGCCTAAACTCGATTCCGTCGTATCGACCCTTGAATTCAACCCCAGGGGCGTAAGCAACCGCCATATCAAACGGAAGCAAAAAAGGATTCCCACTGAGAGACTGATATATTCTCTCCGAGTTTCTTCTCCGTTACAGGTTTTTTCGGGGGACGTTATTTTCCTCTTCGGTGAAATACCGACTTTTCCATGAGAAACCGCTTCAACAACAACAAAAAGAACGATCTTCGACCAACGAACTCTAGAGGTCTTCACAAAATATAGAAACTTTATTCGGAAAATAAGTTAAACGAAAAGACTCCATCGAATTTGCAATAAATATTAATGATTGTATTATTAGAGTAGTGAAAACAGTTCCTAATTATTTTGGAATTTCTTACTGCACAGAAAATGTCAGAACAAAGAATAGCATTCAAAATCAAGGTAAATAACCTACAATTGGATTGTTTCAAATTTTCAATTCACACTGATAACTGTATCACTAGAATACATAATAAATTCCATTTCAATAAAGTAAGTCACGAAATTGATCAAATGAATACACTGTTTCAAATTCTCTTACTTAACACTTTCTTTGGGCATGGTTTATTGAAGTAAGGTTAGAATATCTGTAACAAAATACATTTTAAATGCGCCACCAATACTTGCAGTTAGTCAGCTACATCAGAATTAAGAAAGAAACGTAATTATGGAAATATTTGATCAATTTCGTGAATCACTGTATATAAATACTACAGAAGCCAGTTATAGTAGCTTAAACAATCGATTGTAGCACCTCAAACCTTCCTAAACAGGTTTCAATCAGCCCTCTGTATAAAAAATTGATACCAAACGTGTGGTCCTGCACACAGCAATTGTATTTAAATAAAATGTTTAATTTATCTGTGAACGCAGCCATCATATTACACTCTATTACACCAAGCATGATGCCTCAAATATTCCTAAACAGTTCTCAATCAGACTTCTATGTAAAAAATTGATATCAAACGTGTGGTCCTGCACACAGCAATTGTATTTAAACAAAATGTTTAAATTTATCTGTGAACGCAGCCATCATATTACACTCTATTACACCAAGCATGATGCCTCAAACATCCCTAAACAGTTCTCAATCAGACCTCTGTGTAAAAAATTGATATCAAACGTGTGGTCCTGCACACACCAATTGTATTTAAATAAAATATTTAATTTATTTGTGAACATAACCATTGTATTACACCCTATTACACTAAGCTCCCTGAGAAAAACAATCGTCCCAGAATCTCTATCATCGATCAACCTAAAATCAGCTATAATCTGTGGACGTTGGAACGCATAGTCCAGCGGATGTCGGCCGGGACCAGAGAACGTGAAACGTGTCAGCGAATCGACGACAGCATGGGAGTGGTGCAGGTGTACATATATCGTTGCAGATTGGATAATGGGCCTTTAACTACGTAACGGAACGTTATATACACAGAGAGGAACACTGACAATGAGTAACTGTAACACGTGAGAAAAAGACGGAGAAGGCGCGGAGTAACGACACCGACGCCATTAAAACAGCCGACACTGGATTTAAGTGTCGCCTCTGATCCTGTTTGAACGATCCAGATTGTTGTTTTCTAAGTGTTTAGTGTTATCGTACGAAAGTAGGTACTTCAAGGACACCCGTTCCACCCAGACACTACGCACCTTTTGTATAATATTGATTAGTATGTCGGAGGTTAAACAGAACATCTGAGAATTGGGAAAAAAACTTTATTTGTAAAGCCTTTGGAGACCTTGAAGGACCCAGTGTTGGAGGACTTTGAATTTGTTTTCAAAGTGACTGTCATGTATAAACAAATAAAGTATAGCATTCCATTAAAAAAAGACAAAGTTGACCGTCTATAATATATTAATATACGCTAGCCTCCCAATTTAAAGTATTCCATTTAAAAAACAGAGTTGACCTTCTTATCTCATTAACCCTTCTTAATGGAATAAAACTGTACTCCGGTCGGTCCCCACAAAACTATGCAACTTTTGTAAGAAACATTTATATGAAATTTTAATGATAGAAAAAACATTTCAGGTGAAACATCCTGTATAGGTAATTATGACTTTTCAGACCGGTTCGACCAGTTACTTTGTTATTTAAACGTCGAAGAGTGAAACGGTCGCGGCTTCTCCGTCGCGCGGGCGTCGGAGAACGAGTGAAAAACAGGCTCGTGAAATTTATACGAATTGAAATAAACTCGATCCTTCCGCGTTCCGGTGGATCGTTTCGAATTAAACGAGCACCCGAGCCACGCGTTTCCGTCCAACTTATTACGCCGTTATCGTATTACGAACGCGAAAAATCCAACTGCCAGGAAACGCAAGATGACAGAAGCTTAAGTCGCGCATCATCGAATGCCGACTGAACTCGATCCATCTCGATTCTACCAAACGATGAGAAAGGAAATCCAATACTCCGAGGGTGTATGGAAAAAAATGTTTGATCGACTGAGGTCCATAAATTTGAAATTTCGTATGTTACTACCCTCCGTGCGGAGAACGCGCATAGGCGTCCACGGAACGTGGTCATTGAATGCTCCAATGAGCTATCAGCACACGACGCAGGGTCATCTTATGAACTTCTTTCTGAACCTTACTATGTACTCTCAGTAAACAATACGATGTTTCTGTACTCCCCTATCGTTCGATTATTATCAGAGGCGATTGAAATGTAGGTACAGCAGGACTCCGATTATCCGAATCGCAACTAGTAACTATACAGCTATAAAAATTATAATTTTACTTAACACTTTGACTGTCATGTCACCCATTTATGGGTGACGCTTGAATTCAGCTGTTATTTATCTGACTACGAATAATATTAGTACACATATATTAAAATATCAAACAGAGCCAGTAAGAAGCTACAAAGAATTACTAACATCACTGATTAAAAATGGGCATAATTTCATATTTCTCTCGTGGTCTATCAAGGTCTGGAAGGGTGTGTCGTTTTCAGCTTATACAGTGTGGCAGTGAACGTGTTAAAGTGGTAAAATATATAATGGTATAAAATGAAATAGACAGTGTCACTGCTGAAAATTTTGGCTTATAACTGACGTAAGATGAGCAATTTTCGAGTGACCCACGTTCGAATAATCGAGATTCTATTGTAAGTATAGCGGAGGAGAGTGTACGAAAGGTTCTTCAACAAGGTATTAAATTCTTTATGCTTCTTTTTCGTAAGTTTTAAGGTCACCTTGAATTTTTCTACGTACTAGATGATTCACGAAGATGGATCAGGGCCTAACTGCATAATGACCGTCTGCGAGAGCACGGGCGGAGGGTTGTCATGCGATTGTGGCGTGTATATACGTATAGTTTGCGCGACGAATGGTACTTTCTGGTGCCGGTCGGTCGTTGTTTCTTCGATAAAACTTCCCGGGGAAACGAAGTAATCGCGAAGACGCGGACAAATGCTCCCATTGTGCCCATCCTTCGTCTCGAAGCCGTAGCGAAAGCTTTCACGGTGATATGGGGGGAGAAAGAACTCCGTCTATTTGAACCTAACTCGTCCATTTTTACAATTACTGATTCCGCTTCATCTTTCTCTGTAAACCAGCCTCGATTGCTATGGCCATTCAGCCGGAGGACCTACAGTTTTAGGTGGATTTTAAAATACTAATGTGTCAACAGCAACACCGAAGACCCATTGTTAGCACTGACTGTGGCCAGAGTAGCTCAACTACAGAGTTGAGGATCACTGCATTAAAGAATCATCAACAAAGAATTTTCTGCTTCTAAAATCTCAAATGACTCATCTAGATCAGTATTCTTTTATGAAGTCGTCAATAAATCCTATATTCTAATAATGTCGACTACATTCGTCCTCCGATCATGATCGCTGGACTGCGGACATTTATGCAATCTAACATACTTAAAAACGTGAAACATGTATAGTTTCTGAATTTTGTCACATTTAACGCACACAATACAGCTTCATCAAAGTTCTTCCATTGTTTCAACTACATTAGAAACAAAAATTCTGATATCGAAACATGTATTGCATAAATATCCGCAGTCTAATCACCTGACTGCATGTCAGACATTACATTAAATTTTTAAATTAATTTTTGCAATTCAGGACCTCGTGAAAATAACAATTCGAACACGGTGGCATACTAGCAGGTGAACAGGTAGCAATACAAGTTCAAAGAATCCTCATAAACGAGTTAAAGAAGATTCACAAAATTATCAGAGCAAAGGAATAGATCTATAGCGATATCCAGATCATACTAATTGTAAGTAAAACACAGAACGTATGTTCACAGTTTGAACCTCCGTCGAGTGGATAGTAGGCACGATTTCACGAGACATCGAGAAATTCGATACGTATCAGAGAGCGAGGAGATGCTCGGAGTTTTAGACACCCTAGAGCTGCGAGAGCATAGTCGCCGCCCCAGCTGATTCCGGAGCCCGTACAATCTAGCGTAATTCAAAAGTGGATGTCGACCCTCTCGCCATTCGAGGGTGAATTCGCCTACTCGCCCCCGGGCTGACATTGTTACACGAGACCGTACGAACGTGTCTCGAGAACGCAGAATGCACCGTACGCTCAAATATCCGAGCGTGGGGTAACCCTAAGGTGCAGGTCCACGATGAGATATTTCGGGAGATTTTTCTCGCATGAGACAAAAATTTTTACATATACATACAGTTATATACTGCGCCGAGTAAATGACTTCTGACAGATAGCAGATTTCTTTCTTCCTAAAAATTCAAATAGCTTATCTGAGACACTGATTTTTGCTGCATGTTTGAAAGTGTTATACGCCAACGTAAACTACATTAGGATTATTTAGAATCGTGCCGGACATTATTATATTTAAGTATTAGTTTCACATATCCAGCGACTTCCTTTAAATATTAAGCCTAACAAATCATTCTCCAGCAGTAAACACTCCAAATTCTTCCTTGGATTATCAATGACGACATACCTTGCTAATTAGTCATCCTTGAACCTAGACTTCATTATCTCATCCCCTACTGATCTCCAAACCCAAGATAACCCCTACTCTTCAAATTCCTGAACCCGTATCATATACGCTGGTTCCCTCGGGCTCCGGAACATTTTGAGCATATTTTTCGAACTGTCTTCGGACAAGCAGCTAGACATACCTTAGGTATCTATAGTACATCGCTACCCAATTTCGTCTACGTTCCGTTCAGTGCTCGTATTATAATTATTAAATATAATAAAGAAAAGCTCAGCGGAATACAACAAAAAAGTAAGAATCTCTAAAACGTAGACATGCTGCAGAAGCAATGATAATCATCCTGTAATAAATTATCAACCAATTTAAGGCAACAATTCAATAAAAATTATATTTAGTTGCTGAGATTTTGATCTTCTGAAAGAAAATTCTCATCGCGGATCTGCACATTTAGAAACTCGCTGCTCACGTATGCATATTTTTTCATATGATACAATCGATTCTGTTCTAAGATAAATGATTATGAAATTGCAGAGCAATTTTTGTTACAGTGTGTCGAGGCTCCAGGCTGGTTATTACGTAGAATTGTGGAGATTAAACGCGAAATTAACGCTCTGCGTCAACGTTACTCCCACTGGAAACCTTCTAGCAGGTAATCATTTACGTAACCTTTTTAAACGTTTTAATACTTGGAATTGAGCGTCTCGGTGGTTACATCTATCCAGTGTGTACAATGTATCACAGTATTATTATACAATATTAGCCATTTGATTGTTATAGAAAAGTGCAGGGTGGTTCGCTATAATCAGTACGCTCGAATATCTTGAGAAGTTTTTGACAGTGGAACCACCAAAGCTGTTCAAGCTACCAAAATATAAAAATAAATATCAATATGAATTACACTTAAATGAAACATTAAGTGGATCTTTAAATGACTATCTGAACATCATATAAAGTATTTCGTTTAACTTAGCAATTTCAAATTATCAATGCTGTAATTATTAAACTTTAGGTGATTTTAAAATGTATGTAATAACAATTTTTTTCCTACATGGAAGTATCAAAATCGCGTGAAGGTTCTTTTCTCCGTGTCGATAAGGTTAAATGCAAACGAGTCGGTGAACTATGAAAACTGTGCACGATCGCGGTCGTAATCAGTAACAAACGAGACCGGAATACGTTGGAGACACGATGAGGGTATCGACGCATCCAGGGTGTTCCGTCGTTTCATGCATCGCCGCTTCGAGGATGACAGGAAGCTGGTTTTAATATTCAAAATGCGAGCTCTTTCGCGTGTTCCCTTCCTCGGCGCATTCAGACGCGCTCTGTCTTCCTCCTTCCTTCCCTTTCCGCGCCGGGAAATGTCTGCTTCAATTAAACGGGAGTTTAATCAAACACCCTGTTCTTTAAGGGGGCCGACCACTTTTTTGCAAGCTTTTACGGTCTCCTCGTTACTTTTTTCTAAGTCACCTTTGGGTGTTCTGATTATTACATAAATTAGAAATTTTAGAGTCTACGTTCTTCGATATTCTAATTTGTTTGTACTCCTTTTGATCATATTTAGTCTGTCTTTTGAAATTAAATTGCACGCCGTTTGCTATATTACAGATGCCTTTGCATTTATTTTTAAACCGAATACATTTTCACACATAATATACACTACCAGCCGAAAGTATAGGATCACCTGAACCGAAGTCACATTTTATGGCATAAGTAATAGAAGACGATTGCAACGGATTTAATTTTCCACTGGCAGTTTGACGGATGCATTGTGAATTTTTGTAAGATATTGAATAAAACATATTAAAACGTGAAAAAATTAAATTATTTCTATACTCTTTTTAAGAAATATTAAAAAAAATCGAACTTTACGGCTTTATCGAGAGGTGGTCCTACACTTTTGGCAGGTAGCGTATGTATGCCCCTGCACGCCTAAATGTTATTTAAACAATTAAACAAGATGGA
The DNA here is from genome assembly GCA_916610135.2 of Macropis europaea. Classification (NCBI taxonomy): domain Eukaryota; kingdom Metazoa; phylum Arthropoda; class Insecta; order Hymenoptera; family Melittidae; genus Macropis; species Macropis europaea. The sequence continues at coordinate 16,038,902 of OU744344.1, read as the reverse complement.
GTATATCACATCCAACCTGACACTTGTCGCTACAAAACTTCAGCCGACGGACGCCGAGTTATCTAGAAAATAATTAAAATAAATTTATAAGCGAAATTCAATGTGAATTTCTATAATCCTAATTGCACAGAGTCCAGTAGCTCGTGCTAGATAATTAAATGACCAATAATCAATAAAATGCATTGCACTTCGCATGAAAACGATGCGAACATTTGAGCCACGAAAGCGAGTTATTCGAAAGCAAATACACTGGCTTTCTTAACGTGGAAAATTAAGTTAATTCTCGGTCAGCACTACTCCGAGCAATTACACTGTTCTCGTGTTCGTTCAAATCCAACATTTATGTCGCGTTCTCGCTTTCAAACGGTCCGTGAAAACGTTTACACGCCAGATAGAATTTCCAGGAGTCGCTGTGATTAAATTTGTCGGGAACAAATCGATTTCACAACAGCGTCGATTTTTAATTATTAACTTCGGAACTTCGAACATTATTTGCAGTCTTCCTGTCGGAATTTCTTGTTCTATCGGAAAGGAATTCGTTCAAAGAACAATTCAAAAGACAAAATGAAGTAATTGATTCGAAAATGCTTTTGATTTTTATATAAAAGAACAAAGGTTTGCGTTTCGAGTACGAAACGCTCGACGAAGCTGTTTGACCGTTTCGCGAATTTCTGCAAGCAGTTCTCCAGAGAATTCAATATTCAGGACGCATTGTTTCGTCGGTGAAACGCACGTATAATGCCGAACCAGCCCGTGCAATAACAATTATTTCCTGCCAGAAAATCACAGGACCACGAGGCTTGAATGAAACGAGAGGAAAAACGGGAAAGATCGCAATTAACTCGGCCCTGGGCACAAAAACGGAACCGTACCGCGCACTCCGACAAATTTATTTCTATAGAAAACTGGGGAAACGAATGAAACGTTCCACGAATATTAAATAAATAAATAAAATTCGCACGGTATTATTGAAGCGGAATAAATTTATTTCAAACCAATAATCGATTTCAAATGATTCTTTGATATAAAACAAACGATACTTCTGGATAATGAAATAATTATTTAATCGTGAAGAAGTATTATACGAAATTAAACAGTGTCACTGATTTCAAAAATTAATGGACACTCGAATAAATTTTTTTCATACAAAATGAGGAAATAACGAACGAAACGTACTGTAGTACTTCAGAAAATTGTTTACAATCTTTATAGTTTTATTTCTAACAATAGGTAGAGGAATTTTCTTTAAGGCAATAATCGAGTTGCAAAAGATACTCCTGGATAATGGAATAATTTTATAATCATATGAAGAAGCATTATATGAAATTAAATGATATTGCTGAATTCAACAATTTATAAACACTCCAACAATTTTTTTTAAATAGAAAGTAGAGAAATAAAACGTAGGTGCTATAATCCTTGACTAAATTTTGAAAAATCCTTACAGTATTGTTTAAGCGGATGAAATTTTTTTCAAGTCAATAATCGACTTCAAATAATTGTTTAATAGAAAGCAAACGATACTCCAGGACAATGCACCAATTTTTCAAGGTTCACGAAATTAAACGATCCCATCGTAGCAACAAACTAATCCGTTGGAGACACGAAGAAATCTGTTACACGACGACGTCTCTGTGTCGAAGAAAAGAGTTAATCCCATTTGCGAGTCATCGATTCCGTGCTCGTTCGTTCGAGCGATCCTGTTTCATTGTCGACGAGGTATAAAAGGAATCGTTTCGAAGGAAATAGGGAATAAACTGCCATCCTGCACGTCGATTGCTTCGTTCGGCATCTTTCCCTAAAATTGATATCGATCGCTGTAACATCCAGCAACATTCGAATGTCACAAGAAGATTCCTGGTTATGAAGAAATCCTTTGTACTTCCAACGACTGTTCATAACTTTCTCTTCTCTTTTTGTCGCAAATAAAATCTTGAACAATATTAAATTATGTACTGTGAAGAGACTAATGTCTCATTCGCCAAATAATAAAGCTGCATCTGCACCGGGAAATGATATTAACAATTGTAACACCATAACTTTACAATATTAATTTTATAAAAACTTGCCTATTTATTTTCTTCAGTGGTCCCCTTTCTTACATGTACGTACAATAGTTTTAGAGATATACTGCTAAATGGGTTTTTCACCCTCTAATTCGAGAGCTGTTATCACCCCTTTAAAGTGGATGATCGTCGATATAAAAAAAGACGTGTCTAATATTTCTTCGAGATCGATATCGTATTAAAATGTCATAAAAAGGACGTGTGTCAACTCTGTAACATTCCTTGTTAATTAGATTAGACTTTCAGCCATATTATATACATTTGTATCGAAGATTCTTCTCTGATAATAACAGAAGACATTCTTACGACTGTTATTATTTTTTTTTGTACTATAAATATTTTTCCAGTATTTTAATTTTAGGATTACTACAACAATTGCTATCAGAATACTATAAAGAAGTACGTATTAGTGTTAAGCGTGAATGGTGAGCGGAGCTATGAATGCCCCCAGAACATCCGCAATCGTAGTATTGTAAAACTGTGTACGTATACCGTTAAGGTTCAATGAACAATTATTATTATTCTTATGAGTAGACAAACGCAGACTTTCCAGGATCCAGCAGGAACTGCAAGCATTCGCATCGGTGGTTGCGAAGCACTCATTTCGAGACCTCCATCCTCCGTGCTCCTTTTTTCTGGGTGCACCACGTGGTCGCATTTGCTCCCGGGGAAATCGACGACCCCGTTGTGGCCGGGAAAAAAAGCCAAGAAAATATCGGTTTTCCCGGCTGAAACGAGGAACGGTCGTTTCACGGTTCTTCATTCTTTGCGGAAAAATGTTCCGGCGACACGGTGAAACTGCGAAAATCCTACAGGATTTGGTTGATGAATTTCTGCCGCTTTTCTCTACTCTCTTTTCCAAATTCAAAAGGATGCACCCTGGTGGAGTATTCGAGAAGGGCCGACGATCTGGATCGTGGTCTCGCAAATAGCGTTCGCGGAATTTTCGAGCGGATCGCAGCTTGAAAATTGCGCAACGGTATCCCACGATCTTGGCGACAATACGCGTTCGACCCAGATTTCTCGATTTATCGCGAGTCCCATCGTTTTTCTTCGCGTTCCTTTCGCGAACTTTTACGTTTTCGCGCCGGTGACCTGAATTTCCCGCGAAAAACAGGGGGGCATCGTTTAATCGTTTGCAGCGGAACTTCATTCATAAGAAGAAGCGTATGAATGTATGGATGTACTGGCAGCTTCTATTTTCCTTTAAATAAAATTCGGTGTCAACCACCAGGTTATTGTTGACTACTTAATTTTCAATTGAAATGTACTTTAACCCTGCATAACTAAGCTACCTGTGAGTAACGTTATTACTAAGCATTCGTGAAAATGACGGCGTCAATTAAAAACACGAATATAATTGAATTTTTTTTATTTAACAACAGAAATATTTTATCTTATAAAGAAACAGGATAAATGAAATTAAATAGTTATATTTGGTACTGAATTTATTACTGAATAATACGCAAATAATAAGCATAATTAGTTTATTTAGTAAGCGGATCATCCGATATCACGAGATTCAAATGTTCCGATCGTCACTTTTACGAAAGGTTAATTATCCAGAGATAAATACTTTTCCAAATTTGTGTAGCCATGGACAGATCGACTAGGTTGTTTGTGTTACGGTGTGATACATTATGTTTGTTCAAGAAAGTTATGTTTACTTTAGAATCACAGAAGCTACCACACTTAATCAGGTATCTAATACAGGGTGTGTTGGTATGAGTAGTACAACCGAGTAGTAGGTGATTCTAGATGAAAAACAAAACGAAGATGTAGAATAAATTTTCTTCGTGTGAAGCTCCGGTTTCGACAAAATTAAGTTTGAAAGTTTTTGGGTATGCCCTTGCTCCCCGTGCGGAATATTGGTAAGCGCATTTGTTAAGTACGTTGCTCGAACTCCCATGGGCGTTTCCCGCACGGATGGTTGTAATATTACGAGCACATAAGGAAGCTCGTAACTCTCAAAGTACGTTCTGACTACATGTAAACTTGAATTGAGTATATTGTTGTTTTATTGTATTAACTAATACAATCAATTTAGTACATGCTCGTAATATCACTAAGGTCCATGCGGAAAACGCCTACGGGGCGTTAACAAACCATACTTACTAAGTACGCTCACCAATCTTCCGCACGGGAGGTAAGGACACATACAGTGAACTTTTAAACTTAATTTTTTCGAAAACGAAGCTTCATACCAGAAAATTTCATTCTACATTTTCGTTATGTTTTTTCATCTAGAATCACCGACTGGTCTGTTGTACTACTCCTCTCGAAACACCCTGTATATTTGAATGCAGCACTATTAACGTAAATTATTATTACAATATTATTGCTACATAAAATTTGTAATTAAATTTTTGAGGGGTCTAGAGTTTTGAGGATTCCAATTTTATACAGACTGACTCAAAAAATTGATTTTGTAAATATTACAGGAAGTTTCATGTTCCTGTAACTCAGGAGAAACGTAATTTCAAGAAATGAATTTTATACGAGGGAGAGAACATTTCAGAAGAAATTCTACCGTCATAGAATGGAGTCTCATGGGAATCCATATGCCTCTACAGTCGACTCGAGTCATAAGTGCAGTCAGAACGCACATGCACTCGAGCAAATGGGAATGTGCATTCCAATTTGGAAGTTTCTTCGTATATTGACTTCATAACAAGTCGAGGATATTGTACTCCCGATGCACACTGCTCGAACATTTCTACTATCAGAAAGCAATCAAACTATGCAATTAATTCTATACACAGAACTATAAGATAAAAATTTACAAACGTGAAAGGTAGTGTTGTCAAGATTTATTAAAACTTTAGAAACACGTGAATAGTAGTACAACATGTTCACAGTGAACAATAATATATAACAAATAATAAAATTTATATAGAATTTCAAAGCTGCATCAAATTTCAGAATTATATCATTCAATTTCCCCAGATCAGTCAAAATATTAATTAGTTTGATTTTCTGTTGAGCCAGACACAGAGCTCCACTACTGTATACACAGTCTCTACACATGATACAAAATAATAATATACACTATTTTTTTTAAAATAATCAAGCAGTAATATTTTTTAGACGATACGAAAGGAGATAAAGAAACTACTGCATAGACAGGCTTATCCATAGTGTCTCAACGCAAGCCACGGAACATACGAGCCACTGTAATGGCGTGTCGCTCTAAACGACCAATTATCGAGAACCCCCTACAGAGGGTTAAATAAAAATTCTGTTCAAATATCGTCAGATGTTCCTCAGAGAGCAATTCTTTCTGTAAATTCCTTTTTGTCCCCTCGAAGCGCCGTTTACCCGTTTGCATTATGCAAATGCTTCGCAGAAAGGCATTAATTGTGTGGCGGTGTCTGGAAAGCATTCGAAAATTCAGGGGAAAGCCAGATTAAGCCTCGTAAATCCGAAACCTTTAAAGTTCCCGCTGGTCGTTAAGCTGACGAACAAATTTGTCCCAGCTTTCCGGGTGGAAACCACGGGATTCGCTTTCACGGGAATACAGATGTGGGACTACAGAAAATTAGAACCCTCTGTGATGAACTATAGACAGAAAACTGTTGCAAGAAAGAAACACACTTTTCGCTTAACTACAGCAGAGTTACATGGTGAATCAAAGAGTTTCTGATCTAATTCTGATTTATAGGAGAAACATTAAAAACAAACTATTACTTTTTAACATATTCTCACTGTGTTTTGATACAGCTGTTATAGAGCGTTATTAACACTTTGGTGTGCATAAGACAAATAAATAAAATTACATACCCAAGTACTTATAAGTGTCTGTGACATTTATACATATTAGTAAATAAAGAAGATATAAGCTGATGAGGAAAATATAGATATATGAGTCACTATTGTTCATGTTACTATAGTTAAATCATTTATTCATTGCTACTTCGTAACAGATGACAAATCAACGAGGAAACTAAAAAAAAGTAATTATAAAATGGAAGTTGTAAAATATTCTACATACAAAGAATAATGGGGAATGTTTTGTTAAAAATTTTTGTAAAAATGGAGAAAAGCAATTAATTTCCACAAAATAATCTAAATTCCCTTCAACACTGTTTAAACACAATCTAGAAACTGTTGAACCTCGTTATCTGAGTAGCTCCACCTGACAGAATAAAACAAGGAACGATTGTTCCCTGTTTAAAAATGGACACGTGGAATGTTTGTGCTTCATTCGAAGAGTATTGATTTTCCCGTAGTGTGTAACATGATCTGAGATCATCAATTTTTCCCCGAGCAAACGCAATGAAAGCTCGAAAGGAAAATCGATTTTCGCTAGAGTTTCCACGGATCGCGTCAGGACGAGAACTATGGTGAGCTGGCCGTTAAAGGGCGCTCTAATTATAGTCTGCAACGACAAAAGATCTATTCCTTGGGTCCACAATATTTTCAACGCGATTCGAAGCAATTGAGAACTCTTCCTTGATGGAATTCGAAAGTTTAAAGCGGTGGAACTGTGTGATCGACGTTAATGGCGATTCGCGGAATTGTTCTTAATTAACAATCGGGGAAAAAAGGAGCACCGTGGAACGCAACGGCGCGAGAAGAAGAAACTTTTCAGCTATTACGAGGACTCCTTGGCATCGAGGTCACGAAAAAGTGTGACGAGACGTCCGATTTTTCTGACAATAAGACCGAGCCGCGGCGGTTCGACGGAACGCTCGGTGTAAACGATGAAAATCGCCGACTGGAAATTCCGGGAGCAACTTTTTCGGGAGAAGGAAATGTACGAAACGGCCGGGAGTGAACCGCGTTAGTTTCACAGTTTCGCCAGAAATTTCTGCTGCTCCAGCTCTGTTTATTTTCTACTCCGCAACAACCGCTTGCGCGTGGCCTGATTAAAAAAACCGAGTGGCAGCGTTTCAGGACACGTAAAGTATTAAAAAAAGAACATGACCAACGAAGTTCCACTCATTTAAATCTCAATGTTAAATATAGATTAATATTTTAAATTCTGAACGAATTGCAACGGAGCGTATCTAAAGTACTTGCTCAGATTTTACAAATTTAAAAATTTCAAACAATACTTGGCATCAGTATACTCTTGCAACGTAAAGATGGAAGACTATAGGAAATATCTAAATTCAGACGAAATTCAATATATAGAGCACTCCTAAAATAATTGCTCAGATTTTACAAACATTAAAATTCCGAAAAATTTTAAGCATCAGTCTACAGTAACTGTAATCTTACAACTTAAAGATACAGAACTATAGGAAATACCGAAGCTCAGGCGAGCTCCAGACGCTAATAACGTGCTAGGGTGCAAGCCCAGGGATCGAATGGCCACGCGGTGTTCACTGAGCCAAGACCACGCGTTAACTATGAAATTTTAACCATGATCGAGCTCACGTTACATGAGGATGACTCTGGGCGTTGCGGAATCTCCAGGAGGCATTGATGAAAAAGAATCGTGAGGGCACACGTGTCCCGGTTAACGCACACGTGGCAAGTGACATGAGAAAAGAAAAAAGAAAGGGGTCGTTATGACGCGTGAAGGATGTGAAGCAGGATGCACCGAGTGCATAATCACGCTGGATGCGTCGCTGCCGTTGACAAACTCGCAACCGGAACAAAGCTTGCGATTTTCGTCGATTTTTTTTCAGCAGCTTGACACGTTCACTGTCCACTCATCTCGCAATAAACGATCTACATTTTTTTAATCAACACAGACAGTGGATCAGCTTTTTGATTGCTTAGAATAATCTATACTTATTAAGATTATTACAATGGACTGCTCAACACAAACAATGGATTAGCTTCCTGAACAGCTTAGAACAATCTACATTTGTTAATATTACAGTATACTGCTCAACATAAACAATGGATTAGCTTCCTGAACAGCTTAGAACAATCTACATTTGTTAATATTATCACAGTATACTGCTCGACATAAACAATGGATCAGCTTTTTGACTAGCTTAGAATAATCTATACTTGTTAAGAATATTACAATGGACCGCTCAACACAAACAATGGGTTAACTTCCTGAACAGCTTAGAACAATCTTCATTTGTTAATATTATCACAGTATACTGCTCAACATAAACAATGAATCAGCTTTTTGAGTAGCTTAGAACAATCTACACATGTTAAGACTATTACAATATACTGCTCAACGCAAGCAATGGATCAGCTTTTTGAGTAGCTTACAACAATCTACATTTGTTAAGATTATTACAGTATACCGCTCAGCACAAATAAGGAACCAGCCTTTTGAATAATTTAGAAGAATCTACATTTTTACATGTTGTATAATGTACTGCTATACATCAGATTGCTGAATGATTTAGAATAATCTACTGTGTCAGAAATGAAAGCGATATTGTGCATACAATATTAGAATAATTGCACTGTGAGTGATTATTTGAAATCTCATTGAACGTTATGTTAATCGATTACGTGATCCTCTAATTAGTCTGAGCAGTGAACAATGTTAATTATGTTTTTCTTTGTAATATACCGTCGCATTACATTCATTCAGTGTTCATTTACTCAACGACAGCTTGATCGTTTATAGCTCATTGAACTGTGAACGTGTTAATCAACGTTGCATTCTATATAATTTCTTCTAATTTTCGATTGGACATCATCCAAGTGTCTACAGCCTATTATACCTTCCTTTAATGACGTTCCTTTACATACTAAAATCTGACAGACTCCTGTTTCCTGGTTACTGGCCAATTTGAAACTAAAAGAATGAAATAGTGCCTCGAATATAGAAAATTGTAGATGAATTTTTAATGGAACGCTATATAGTGTATGTGCTACATGGTGGTGCATTCATCGCGTTGCACAGCTAACCTGATCAGCTATTTTTCCATGAATGGGAAATTTTGCTGGTGACGTGGATAGAGAGCACGGGGTTGTGCGTCAGCAATAAATCTCGGAACTTCGTGATTCTATATTGCTACTCGTTAGTAATAACCCGGGAGAGTTTCTAATTCGACGTAGTCCCGCGTTGATGACGAATTCTGCGAATTTCTGATTCGATTTGATCCGACGTCAGAACTTGATGTAAACATTAATGATCCTGATGTATCCTAATCTTCCTGTTTTTCATCTTAAAGTTTCTGTATTTTAATAGTCAGTGAACTAGCATTTTAAAAATAATTTAAAGATACCACAAAACCAGACGAACTGTCAATTTAATATGACCCCGTTGATGCTGAATTATGCGAGCTTCTGATTCCCTGAATCACACCTGTATTCCCTGAATACCACCTTCAAGCTTGATGGAATTATCTTGACGTCTCTTAATTCTTCTGTTCTTCATCTTACAGTTTCTCTACTGTAACAGCTAGCGGGTCAGTATTTTAAAAATAGTTCACTGAAACCATTTTCGAAAAATAACAGATGATTTTGAGATAAATGTTTGGAATGCTGAAGAGTCACAGGGAATTTTCATCCACAGTTCACAACGCTGGTTGCTCGATCTTGCGAAAAAATTGGAGCACAAAATAGCAACGGAGTCGAAGGACCTTCTCTTCATTTTTGTATCGTTGAAAGTACCTTCAAGTATTCATCCCACCATTTTAGTTGATTACTAAAGCTGCTGCAGTTGTTTGAATTGCTTCGCTTTAATACAAAGTGACTCGAAAAATAAATTAGGAACGTTCATTGCTTCGTCACTGTAATTATTAATTATTCCATGATCGACCACGTGGAAAAATTGTTCAAAGCGATGATAAAATTTCGCAGCGTGTCTTTTCACCGTCCTAAATTACGTTGCAACAAATTCTCGAGCTTAAATCCCCGGATTTAAAGCCTCTCTCCATGGCGTGAGTCGTTAATTAACGAGCCGTCTCTCGATCAAAAAGTTTCGATTTTAATGAGCCTCTTTCAAACGAGAAACCTTATTATCACGGCCGTGATAATTTTCTTCGCGCGTATCTAAATATAAATAACACAATCGGGGGTTATTTAATTCGAAACTTAATTTAATCGTATCGAGAAGCGATTAATTATATAGCAGACCAACGCGGATGCGCTTTCGAGAAATATTAATTAGAAAAACTATTTCTGGATGAAAAACTTTCTTGTTCCATGCTACGCAAGAAATCGTGCAGAAATTACTATATCCACAGGGTGTTCTAAAACATGTTGTGAATATACTCAACGAAATAAACAAAAATGTTTGGGTAAACATGTGCCTAGAAATCAATAGTTTTCAAGATAACAAGAAAAATTTGTTTTCACCGTAGCAGGTGTTCCCTCAATCCTTATTATACTTTCTACACTATTGCTTTTTCGATCCTTGTTTACTGAAACTTGTTTGTTTAGTTTGTCGAGTATCGTTACCATATTTAAGGCCACCAATTTTAGAACAACCCGTATATTGAGTTTCGCAAACGAATTAAAACATTATTTTACAGTACATATACGTTTATATCGATCGATGCAGCCGTGAATTTGTTTAACAGTTCGTTGCAATAAAACAATCGAATTTTTTCGTGTGTCTACGCCACCCTAACCACGACACCGTTCCCTTTTCACGTGATAACGTTGGCACAGCACGAGATCGATTAAACCGTATACCACGCACAGTCACACGTACAAGCATCACGCGTAAATCTACATACTGGGTGTACCATTCCAACCGCAGAAATATATTCGGAATAATCAGTAACGCGAAAAAGTTTTTCTGGAAAAATTCAATCGCTCCAAAATTTGTTTGAAAATATATAGTTCGGAATAATTACAGGTTCAGGCTTTTAATAATTCTGAAATCAATCAGTCAACCCCCTAAAATTAGAAGAGTATTGTTTCTTTAATATTATAACCATTTTTTTATTCAATATCTCGACAATGAATCATATAAACATGCGATACTGTATTTATTTTCAGCTGCATAGTTCAATCTAGTTTAAACACGGATAAAGAATTAATAGATTTCAAGGTCAGTTTTATTTCTTTGTTATTAATAAAAACATACCCTTTTCAATGCCGTGTTTCAAATAAAAAAATTAACTTGGAAATTTCTGAGACTTCAATATCTGTTTCAAACAATTTTGAATGCGTGAATAAATTGAATCGGGACGCCGGGTATATGCGTGGAACACACAGGGGAGTCGAGATTTTTTTTCTGTTAATTAACTTCGTCTGGTAAAATGACAGAACAGACAACGCCCCGTTTTTCACGCGGAATGACGTTTAATAAAAGTCCAGCAATTACGCTGTCGATATCCTGATATCGTCCTTGATCCCATAACCTGCAAGTACACCGAGACGCCTCGTAAAAAGGGGATTTTTTTTTAATATAACCCTGACACGCCACCTATTTCGCGCAGTTAATTCGAATCTGCTCGATCGTTTCAGCAGGGACGCATTCAGGAATGCGAGAAACATCGATTCCACTACTTCTCATTCGATGTATCGTAAAAGAAATAACTGCGAAAGTAACGCGAACAAACGCCATGAATCTGCTTTATCTGAACGTTCGTTTCATTGCTTCCTTATCTTCCTAGCGATTTTTTTACAGGCTCAGGTCCTGTATCTATCGACGAAATCGCGTAAACAGCACCCCTAAGTGGTTATACCACTGTGACCAGCCTAAACAGTGGACGTCTTTTGGACTTGAAATCCGGAAAAAGTAGCAGCGGGATTCTTTCGATACTTGGCAGATTATCGGAACGTATCTTGAGCTTTGTGTATATAAAATTGTGTGCAAAAATATCAATATTGGAACGGGATACAGGAATTCCCGTGAAACGTGTCTTTTCATACACGGATGGATGGTGTACACGATTTCGCCATTTTGATTTTCGTAAAACTAAAAAACAAATTCTTTTTATAAACTCTTTTATACTAACTCCCTTTTGACGGAGGTTTGTTTTGTTTCTTCAAAAATTGTCGGTGAAAACATTTTTCGAAGTATGTCGCTAGAAAATTTTTATTATATTTTTATATATCTTGCAAACGAAGAATGTTATTAACAAAATCGTCTGTCAGAAGAAAATACTTTTTCTGAACATGTGTTCATCAATTGCAGCCTAGGATATCATGTGAATAGTTTTGGAAAACATAGTTTCGAAAATTACGCGTATGAAGTTTAACTACGTCTATTACGCGTATTTACATAGATCCACTCTAAACGCTACATCTCGAATAATGTTACGAATATCCACATGGGACCTTTGTATATCAATTTTGACAGTACAAATTATTTTTTAAACTATTCAAAAAAATTTTCTAGCAGAATAACCCCTCAACTCCAGTATCTGTCGGCGAGATCGTGTGAGAAGCACCCTTAATGCTTCCGCATCTGCGGGCTAAAGAAATGCAATTAGGAGTTTCAAAGATCTCGTAAACAATGAAAGAAAACGACAAGCGTGGAATAAATCAGTGAATTGAATTTCAGATGTCCGTTTCGAGGCTGAACGTGAGAACGATCTGTATTCCGTTTCGATCGTTTATAGAGAGCAAAAGAATCGAACAAAGGCGAAAGAAACGGATAGCGAAAACACCGTTAGATTCGAGCTAACGATTAAAGGCAGAGCATAATTAATATACCAGCCTTCAACCCGCCTAACGAGAAACCAAACGCTCTCGAGCTTCTCTGAATTTCGTTCGAGAAAATCGACAAGGTATTAAGTCAGATTTTCGATATTAATCTTAATTTCGCGGGAACGAAACAGCTCGACAAACGCGAACTCGAACGAGACGATGGTTTATCGACGACGGTCGATTTGAATCCTCGTTTCACCCCACCCTGAGGCGAATCATCAAACGACATCTCGATGGACGTTTCCTCCAGGCGGTTTTACGATACAATTTCGATATATCCTAAAACGAGAACACTTCAGACGACTTAAATATCATTTTACCCGTCAATCGATTCACATGCATTTACCGGAAACATTAAAGAATACACAGAAACATTGAATAAAAGCTTAGGCACACCAAACTTCAAAATGCCAGTCTAATGCTATTATACATATATGGTTCCTGAAAACACGAAAACCCTATCTGAAATCATTTCAAACGATAGAAGACCGCACGTGAATTGATGAATCGATGGACCACAGGCTTGATTAAATTCTCTCCAAACCGATCTCCATAATGAGTCGTTCAACTTGCAAGAAAACGTACAACGAAATCGCTCTAATGATATTCCAAACTGTGTGGATAAAGATCTGATTAACAGTGTACGTCGAGGATTTTGCAAGGATACGCGCCAAATGTTTTCTAGGTCATTCCACGGGGACAGGACATGCACAGGCTCCGTCACAGCTGATCCCGTGTGCGTTCGGTGAAAAATTCGCGAGGCAGAGGGCGAATCGCTTTGTAACCTCGTTTGAAACGATTCGAATGTGCGTACTTACCGCGTCTGATCACTGTTAATTCACCGGGGAACGCACGCGAACTCGTCACAGAAATCACAGCACTGACACCACGCCAAAACAGCCCCTGCGAACGACTGATTTTTATCGAACTGGCCGCGGCGAAATGCAGCTCGCGCTCGAACATCGCCATCTTCCAGCGAGCCGCGTAACTATGACCTATCGGGCGTCGAACAGCGACGCCTGGACCCCAATGTGCTTTCCGCGCATGCGCGCGACGCTCTACGTCTCGTTCTCGCCACTGATTGGTCGGAGCGATGACGTGCGAGAGTACGCGCAACTTCAATCGAAAATTTCTTCGTCCGATCTGGAAAGATAATAAAGGAAAATGTCAGAGTATTATCGTGGATACAGAATATTTTGAGATATATCAGAATGATTAAGTCTTCTCCTCTTTTTTATTTCTTATTTGCTATAAGAATTCTTACATTTTTGTCGGTGAAAAGTTATTATTGAGACAATTAATTACCGATATGCGGCGCAAAGAAATGAAGAACCATTACCTTTCTGTTTATGTATTTCCATCTCGCTTATCTTCTTCCTTGTACACCACCGAACAAAATACATGTCAACCTCACTTCTGCCTCCTGAGAAACAGTACGAAGGATGGCATTCCCATCTATGATGCCAGGTTCAATGGCACGGCCATAGCGCCATTGTAAGGTTAGTGTATTGTGTGACGTGCACGTGAGATTGATTTGCGCGCGTGGTGACTTCTTACTGACGCAATCTGGCGATACATTTATGAGTCGAATCAAGCGTCACCCGCGCCATCTTCTGCTAGCATCTGGAACTAAACAACGATGTGCGCTCGAAGCGGCCCTGGCGAATTTTTCTATAAATAATCGAGTCCCTTTCGCTAGATGACGCCACTTGAAATTTCGCTATTTAGTTCTGAGCGTCTGTCAGAGATGACGTTACTTAGAATGTCGGTAGTTAATTCCAGGGTCCTCTTAGAGATGGCGCCACTTTCGATAGGAAAGTAGAAATTACGATGTAAGAGTATACTAAACTCTAGCAGGCCCTACTCCTGCGCTGCCAGCCTCGATAGGATAAGGTTTAGGATGGACTCTTGTATACGATAAAATTTAACGAATATATTTCTTAACAGTTCTTTTTACGTGGGCTGGAGAGCCACTTGCACTGCCACCACAGGAAGAACAAGTATCTTTCTGCGCATGCGTGCTACGATCTACAGCCGTTCTCGATACTGATTGGTCGAAACGGTGGCGTAGAACAGAGGCACGCGGTAATTTCAATCGACTATTTCTTCATTTAATCTCGAAAGATAATGAAGAAAAATATTTAGAAAAATATCAGACGATTGGGTTGGATTTATGCACACTGCTGTATGTCATCTTTTTTATCTCTAATTTATTCTAAGAACTGTTGTATTTGATTCGTTTTGAAGTTACTTAATACCTTAAATCAACCGCGGATAACTTCAAAGCGTGATCGTAGAAGGAACAAGTAGCAATTAGAACGGCATCTTGCATGTTTGTTTCAAGTATTCCTTGCATCATTTCTTGATCGTTTAAGAAGGACCAATCGCATCCGTATGCTATACTTTCATGTTCGTTGTACTCGTCAATGATAGATGGAATTCCGGTGTTCTCGCAGTCGACTATTCTAAATCCGCCATGCATACAAGCGGCGAGCAAATATTTGCGCGGGAAAGGGTCCCATTTCAAACGCCATACACCGCCACCGAGATTCGTCTCGGAAATCGGTCTCTTCATGTTCCTCGTGTCCCATAATCTCAAAATTTCATCGTAACTGAAAAATACAAGATGATCCTGTTAAAATGAGTTTCAATCCTTTTTGCTCCAACTTGAACACTATTTTCCGATACAACACCTTCCGGATGACAATAAAAACTCTTTTGCTGCATTTGAATGAATGCTCGTAACTCCAGCCCCATGATTTTTGTTTAGCGCGGTACACTGAGCCCCTATTCTTGTATCAAATTGTCGAAACTTACAATCATCGCCGCCTTAAATAATATTGACGTTATAAAATATTTAATCACTTTAATTACTGTTTTACAACAATTTTTTCGTACCAGTATATATCACATTCGGGTCCCAGTAATCAAAAGCTGCGATCCAAGCTTCAAACTCATGTGCAGACCACGAGTTGATTTTGTTTAGTCCATTTTCATTTATTTCGAACAATGATATAGAGCCTTTCGAGTCGCTAACTATTATGTTTGGGTTTGGTTCATTGATATGTGTCCACCTTCCAGTGGACCAATCTAAAGATAATGCAAGCACGTCGTCACAATTTGCGACTCTTTTTTCATTTAATAATTCTAAAACTTCTTTCTTTTCGTCGCATTTTAGTTCATAAATTTGTAAATAGCCTAAGGAGTTTACAATGCCCAATAGAATTTTATTTTGACACGTAACGTGAGCCCATTTCATGTCCAAAACGGCGGGTAGTTCTAATTTTTGTAACAATGTCAAACGTCCATTTTTGGCAACTCGAAACATATAGATTCTTCCTAAACGTTTGGACGTTTTTGATTCTTCATCTTTTATTAGCTGATAGGTTCCACACACAAATATATCTTTGAAAGAATCTGCTGGGCACCATTCGACAGAATCAGCAGAAAATTCTGTGTCAAAATTATCCAAAGTGTGGAACATAATTGGTTCATTGATCTGTAACACACAATTTATACTCTACATGACAAAACGAATTATAGAAATTTTACAAAATTGCAGTAACTGAAATGAGGTTTCATGGAACTTAGACACAAACACCTTTATTTGTACTACAAGTATTACAATCAATGGAAATTACATAAATATGATATACAGCTTGTATATTATTATAAATTCGTAATTTTTCGTTTGAATAGAGATACATAGTCTAATTTGTAGCTATGTCTACTGCTCTATAGTTACGTGTAAGTTGTACATCTTGGTCACAGTTTTAAGTTGTAATCATTGCGATCATGATTAATCTTTAGGAACAACATACAGTCATTGGTTAACATTTCTTAAAAGTAGTCAATTTATAATATTCTGAGCAAAAGTTCATTTAAATATCATAGGAACTTAGTTTCTTGACTCTCACACTTTCAATACTCTCATAATACATAATTAAGCAAGCCACTGTGTATATACTTCATACTATAAATATATGTTACAATCCACACATTACTACTACTTTGATCTTCATCACTTGGATTTCATCATTAAATATTTGTTTCTATCTTACTTGGGAAGTATATTTGTACTATCAATTGTTCATTAAAAAGTTTGTTATACTAGAAAATGTACTCACAGCTTTAAAACACTTCAGTAATAAATAATACACTTACAATTAAAAGACCTTTTCATACACATCACTCACATAAAATCAATCATACTTTGCAGCTTCAATAAATTATGGAATTTAATGATTATGATACTCTTTGGCAGTATAAAAAATAATAAATAAAGTCAATGAATTACAGAATACATATATGGCAATGTATATCATGAGTATCAGCTTTTAAATGATTTTCTAAAAATACTATGAAGCACTGTATTATATAAATATTTTTCTCTTACTTATCTCAGACTTTTGATTAATGACCATTATCATGTTAATAAATCTTATATGCAGTAATGATTTAATGTGGTTAAAGTTTGAGGTAGATAAATTGTCATTTTGTACCTTATATTTAGAATAAAAGTGCAAGTTCATTTTTGGCAAAAATATGTTATAAGTCTTTCTGCTCATGTTGCTGTTTATAGCTCGGTACTTTTTGAATTAATACGCAGTACCTTGGTCAGTTTAAGATTATTGATATGTATAAAATATATTCAGTATGTAGTTTGCAATCTATATGAAAAGTATATCTTACTGACGAGCACTTTTTTCAGTCTCAACTAAACATTCTCTGACTAGAATACGTGCATGTACAATACCACGCTTGATCTTTTCAGCCGAAGTACGACTGCCGGCATAGGTAGGTCGAACCTCGTGACCAAGTTCCTCTATTACATTAAGTAGCTGTATATATTTTGATTGGCCAGGTACGGAAGGAACAGTTTGTTGGAGTGCTCTTGGATTCGGTACACTCAGTAATGGCTCTGTCACCTTTGTTGGAACTTCTACGTTTCCTCGCTCTTCTTCCATCTTCTAACCTTTCTTTAAATAAACACCCTAACAAATAATTCATGAAAGAGATCTAAATTATAAAAAACCAAATAGAACAGTACAGAACAACTTTTATAATTGAATTAATAATATCTTAACGTCGCCTTAAATAAGCATAGGCAAAATATATGTAACAAGAGGAAAACTTTTATAAACAAGATTAAATGAAGAATAAACATAACCTTAAATAAAGTATACAATTGTGTTTTGTATTACGAAACTCACCTTCAATGATACAAATTAATATTTATCGCGAACGTACACCCGTGTCACAAGGTAAGAAAATAATTTCAAATAAAAATGAAGCTCCTTGTAAATTCTAATTTAGAAAACCATCGATGCGTACCTTTCGCCGCTCGCATCAGTCTACCAACGTGAAGTGTGAATCCTGTTCCAACGGCGCTGCATGTTACCTAACACGTTGGCGGCAATTTCAAATCGAGGGATGAAATCAACACACGATATTATAGAAAACTGATTTTTTTTATTCAGATATACCTTGTAATCAGTTATATTCAAGGATTATACTTTCCGTAGATACATTCTGTTTGATCAATTTCATTTCTTTATGTATACTGTAGGTAAATGTACTAGGTACCCATAGTTTCAATCAAAAAATGCAAATACATTTTCCTTAGAAAATATAAACGAAGACTCTTTCAGTGTACAAATAGTCCCTGCCTAACGCTTACTCTTCCTATTCTCTAAATTAGAACTTAACGCGAAGGCGTAAACCCTTCGCGATTCGAATCTAAGCACGGAAAACGGTAGTCTTTAAGTCCTCTCTATTAAGAAAAATAAAGGGAAATATAAGAGAAACGTTATTTCATTTCTTTCTCATTGAATTTTATACCCAATATTATGCGTTATTAATTGATTAATTTCTTTTAGGCATCCACAAAAGCGCACATTCGTCTAAGTCGTTTAAGTCAGTACGATTATTATCATCATAATCGAAGGTGAAGGTAAAGTTGCGCTACTACTATTTCATCGATCTCTCGATCGTTCGGAACAAGCAGCCTCTTACATATTTTCTTTCGCGATGCTTACAACCGGTAAGAACGTATAAAATATGAAATAGTAAGTGTTAAATGTGCATGCACATTTTTGTGGATGCTAAGACACTCCCTTTAAAATATACTGCTGTACTGCATACAATATACATAGCATTAACTTGTAAAATAATCTGCTAAAAATCTAATCACTAAGTATATCGGCAGCTCATTGCCGCGCATTATGTTCTGTTTCTAATAGACATTCTCGTACGAGGATTCTGGCGTGCTGAATGCCCATCTTCAATCGCTCGGCTGCACTGCGACTGCCGGCATACGAAAGGCGAATGTCTCTTCCTAATTCCTCGATAATAACCAACAACTGAGCGTATTTACCCTGACCGGGTACTGTGGGGAAGTTTATTGTACTGGATGGGCTAGCCTGTGCTACTTGAACAGTTTGAACGTTTTGCAAATTTCTTGGATTTGGCACAGTGATCACAGGTTCAGGAATTCGAGGAATTTCTGGTACCTTTGGAGGCGGTGGATCGTTTAACTTTGTTATCGTTATTTCATTTAACTTGGCCAATTCCGTCAATTTCGCCATTTCTGCCATTTTTGAATACTCCGGCATCTTCGTGATGTCGTTCTGTATGTTTGCCATTTTAATCATCTCGTTCATTTTGGTTTTTTCGTTCATCTTCGCGATCTCCTTAGCCATCTCATTGATTTGTGCAATTTCGTTCAACTTCGTTATATCGTTATTGTACTTCGCCATTTCTGTCATCTTTACCATTTCATTCAATTTGGCTATCTCGTTCATTCTCTGAACTTCATTGATTTTTGCCATTTGAGACATCTTCATCATCTCATTCATTTTCGCGATCTCGTTAATTTTAGTGATATCGTTATATTTAGCCATCTCTGACAGCTTCACCATTTCATTCATTTTGGCAATTTCAGACATCTTGGCGATTTCCTGCATTTTCATGTATTCCGTCGTCTTGGCATATTCTGCCATCTTTTCCATTTCGTATCTCTTAGCCATATCCTGAGACATTTTATTCAATTCAGTCATTTTGCTGAATTCGGCGAGTTGAGCCATTTGAACTATGTGTTCGGGGACCTTCCCCCTCTCCATCATTTGCTTCAGCTCTGCAGAAATTTTATTCATATTCATTTCTGACATCTGAACTATAGTTGCGGCGTCCGGCATCTTGGAGAGTTCTGCGATTTTAGAAATTTCCCTCGCCAGATTCTCATCCAAGCACCGCTTCTTCTTAGCACGATGCCTAGCCATACGCTGAGCTTCCTGCATTCTTCTAATTGCTGCCTGTTCCTCCGTCTCCTTAGCTCTGGCGTTCTTCATTCTCTCAGCGGCGATGTACAATCTAACAGCACGCTCTTCCTCTGTTTCCAATCCTAATTTCTCACGTCTGTATTCTCGCATCGCGTTACCTTTTTAAGGTAAGATTTTTTCTTAATCTTAGGCATAACACGCAATTATGCACAGCATACGTATTATCCTCATGGGCTATCATTTTCTTCGGAAACACTAAGTTTCTCTCAAAATATATTCTATGCATACGTATCTGGCAGCACTCTGCCAAATCTCTTGTTCCCTTCTCGGTACTCTCTAATTCTCCATGTACAAGATAATTCCTATATTATCTCTGAACGTTACGAATTACCTGCAACACAGAAACAAACGCGTCAGCATCATCTCAGCAGAACGTGTACAGTGAACAAAAAAAGAAAAAGGAGAGATTTATTTACATATTTCGTAGATGCAGCGGGTATATCGATAAATACAATCAACTATCATCGACGCGGCTACCGCGGGATAAACAGTTCCATCGAGAACGAGCCAAGAGGTTCATTAAAAATTCCCTGGCACTCGCGGAGGAAGCTGTTATCAATCGAGCGATCTCCTTGAGGGAACACCGTGCGACTGGTTTTCTCACTGCATGAAACGTGAAAACGCGGCTATCGAACCGGCGATCATCGGTGTCCAAAAAGACGCGGGCTAATGAGCTCGAAAAATTCCATAGCACGTGCGCAAAAATCGAGCGGCGAACGGTGCTGTTTTCGAAATGCACGCGTACATATCATATATATATGCATGCATACATATACATACGTCTCGCGCGCACGGGCGCCTGTATGCGTGCGTGTCAGCTACCTGTGAACCGCGTCGCTTGACGCGCGAGCGCGTGTGTGTGTACGTGCGTGTCGAGCAAAAATTCGAAAGAGCGTCGCGAGTCGGCGACGGTCGCGCGCATGCGCGCCGGCTCCAAGGAGAACGCTGTCTTCTTCTCTGGAACGTTCAGACGACACCGATATCAAACGCAACAACAATGGCGGACACGATTCGGTCGGTTCACTGAGACGCACGATCGGCCCGCGGCGAGGCTAAGACGCGTCGTCGATCGTTCCCATTTCACGATCCGCGACGTCCACGCGTCCTCTTTCGTCCGTCGCGGAAAAGCCCTGTACACTTTTCTCACCGATATCACCACGCAGCCGCCGCTGCCGCCAGACGCACAAAAGCGATATCGGCCGACGTAAGATTTTCGTACGGAGCCACTTTAAGGGGCCAAGCGGGGTCGCCGATAGGCTGCGTGTGACGTGCTTGCGTTTATTGACCATAACCCCTTCCCACCACCCGTCTGCAACTTCACGACGGACAGGTGTACGACCTGAGAGACCGCGAAACAATTGACCGCATCTTAAAATACTCCGACGACGACGACGACGACGGCGACGCACACGAATCGTTCTCTTATCGTGTTCCTCGAGCATCGATGATTTCACGACGACTTCGCACTCGAGAACGCACGTTACTTCGCAAACACGAATATCGAGCTACGGTAAAAATCTGGGTTTGATACAATGATACTTGTTCTGCTTTTACGCCGCTGTGAGATGGACATTTTCACGTGACTTCTGTTTTACGGTTCTTTCAGACGCTCGACCGTCCAGCTGATACACGCATTTTCCAGGGACTTCTCGAGTCATGAGGACCATTGTTTTCTGTCTCTCGAATCGCGTATGCATCGCGGAATGATTTCGAATTCTCGCGGACGCGACAAACGTTCTCTGGGTAAATCGAAACAAAATAGACTTCTACGGAAGTTGGTTTATTAAGTTCGAATTGTCAGCGTTTCTCAACCAGTAGATATTTTTAAACAGCCGTTTCGGACGGTTTGATTTTCAGTTGTTACCTGCGATTCAAAATAAAAGAGATATGCGTCGTTCATGATGTAATATGTGATCCTCGTTTTTCATTCTTGGTAACGAAAAAGATTGTGTTAGAATGGTGAAAATTTTGAATTTTAATTCGGTTGAGAACCGCTGATGTAAAGTATATGGATCATTATTGTCATTACATCAATGAATTCTCTTTATTATTGCTTCTCCTGTATTTTGCGATTATACTCTACTCTGCTATGAATTTGGTTCTTCTTATTTTTTATGATTCATTATTGCAAGACAAATTGGGGAATATATCGTTTGCAAATGTTGCAGTTATCCACACGGAGGATCATGTTCCTGTCTAACTGGTATTCTGTCATAAAAACAAGCTGCTGATATACTTAATATTTCACACATCTTCAGTTATTGTTTTGAGTACATTTCTGTTTCCAGTAAGCACTCCTTGATCAGGGTTCTAGCTCGCACAATGCCTACTTTTAATCTTTCTGCTGAAGTTCTGCTGCCAGCGTACATTAATTTAATATCTTTTCCTAGTCTCTCTATGATTTCCAGTAACTGAGAATATTTATTCTGTTTGTTAGATCGTGGTACAAAGCTGGATGGATTTTGTATAGACCATTGGGTTTGAAAGTGTTCAGTATTTGGTACAGCCACAACAGAGTTACCAATTTGAAGTATACTGTTTTTGTTCCTCAGTTCTGGAATAACAGAAACTTTGCTGAAGTCTACTGTTTGAAGTGCTTTAGCTTCCTCCAGAGCTTTCTTCTTTCTGGCTCTGAATCTTGCCATTCTCTGGGCATCGTGAAACCTTCTAATCGTAGCTTCCTCTTCTGTTTCATGGGGTTTCGTCATGGGTCTACGCATCCCTCTCCTTTTTTCTTCAGTGGAACAAAAATGTTTCTTAGTTTTCAGTGTGCCCTTACTTTTCTTCCACTTGTGATTATTCATTTTGCATTCACTGATTTATTCAGAAACATTGTGCAGTACACATCTCATGAAAAGCTCAGTTTGAATAATTATTTAAATTTACCCTCTTCTTATCAATAAACACGCATGCGTGATATGCGTTTGATTGATAGCTGTGGACGATGTTGATGTTTCGAATCGCGTAAATCGTGCAACGTTCACGATACGTTTCGTAATCTGGTCCAGGGTTCGATAGAGTCGAAGCTTTCCTTCGTTAAACAATCTTTGTTGTTAAATCACTGATGAGACGACAAAACGTAAAACGTTTATCGTGCACTCGTTTCACTACATGTTTTCACGAAAAAATTCTGAAGTCTCGATTTATAGGAGATCAGAAAGAGATCATAAGCTATATTCTTCTCGCTTTAAGTATTATTGTCTCAAGGTGATTCACTCCCGAAATAGAAGTACAATTAATTGGTAGCATTTCTTTATAGTTATCGAGCATCGTTTTCGCGGGAATTGCGTTTTGAATATCTCTTTCAGACTTAGAATCGACACGAACAGAAAGTTCCTTCGGATAAAGACTCTATAAAGACAGAAACATTTTCTCTAAAGTTTGCGCAATTTTTTTTTATCCAATTAATAAGTTTATAACACGCATTTTGTTTCCTTCGACATATATAATAAACGATTTATATAATTATCAATACATTTAAGATCTTAATGTTTAGAGGTAGATTATTCTATATGAACATGTACATATGTTTGTTGAAACGTTTGATGTGTACCTGCAAAGATGTTGACTGCTTAAAAATGTATAAAATGATATATAATATTTAGGCATGTCTAGTTTATTTTGGAGTATATCCCGACATGCATATTTTATTGATATTATATAAGACATTTGTGTACCCTTGAAATATGAAAATAAACTACAGACCTAATGTGAGATAGTTTTTAGTTTATTTTGTTTATTTTAAAAATTTGTCAATAACTGCATGGATGAAAGACTTCGACAACAAGTATAAATAAATATGTTATATTATTTTCTACAGCAAAATATTTATCTTTTGTGTTCCAGGTTACCCATAAAGGTTTTGAATATTATATAACGTAAATAACAATCTCTAGAGGTAATTACAACAGAGGATACCGGATCCAATAAATAGAACAATATGTACATCGATATGTACATATCATCACATAACTATTATTTACTTTTGTTATTGGTAATTCTTCCAGTGTATCTTTTCTTTAAATTATGGTCTTGGCTAGGCTGGCAATTATTTGTAAATAATTAATACTATATTCTGTACTCGTTCGACTTCGGTTGATTTCAGTTTCTTTTCTTTATACTTTGCTTTGCAAGGTTCTGCTCAATGGTGTTCTAGCTTCATTTTAGCATACAAATATTTTTGTACAAAAAAGTAAAATGTATTACTAAGAATCGTTCAGTAAATTGTCATGAAACATTTTGTTCCTAAGAAAAGTTCAAATCAGATCTTATTAGTAATTAAAAGTTCATCTAGTCCCATTCTTCCCATGTGTCTCCATATCCTGAATCTGGCGACATCTTTCCGCGTGATCATTCCAATCACCTAAAGCAAATATAAAAATAGCATGCTTCTTACATCACAATATTGTACGAATACGAAACATGTCGAGTTTTACTACCTCATTTGTATCGTTCACTACTGGCAAATGGCGAAGACCTAGAGCTCTGAAAAGTCTAAACGTTCTTGGCAGTGTTGCAGACTGAAAGCAGTAATTCGCATAAACAATCTGGATCCAAAAATTTTAAATAAAATAATAGAATTACTAACATGTTGTAATGTGTACGGAGAAGGATTCATAAACGGTCTCAAATCCATCATGTAAGTTTTTTCTTCTTCGGTTACCGTGACCTGTTCGATCGTTGGATACCTGGGATATTCTTTCCTGAACATTTTAATGCTTAAAGATTTTTCCCAGTACTCCGCGTACTCGTTGAAGATTTTATTTTGCAATAACACTATTAACTGAGAGCGTAAGATCAAACCACGGAACCGTCCATAGGATTGTATTTCGGTCTAAAAAAAAAGAAGGTACAGAAATGTGAATATACAGTTCTTTAACATTTAGTAATTTAATTACAGTAATTATTACCTGATCGCTACTAGGAGGATCAACTACGGGAAACCCGTTAAATGTTACACATTTGAGAAGTTCTACAATATGTCCTACGTTTTCTACAGTTTTTAATGTTACTATTGGGTGGCTCATTATTTCACTGGCATAAATATTGTTTGATAATGGCGGGGCTTCCCATGGTAACAATGGAACTCCAGCCATTTGCGTATGAATATCATAAATTCCCTAATGAATAAATAATACAGTAAATATTATTTCAAGTGTTTTGTGAAGATTTAAAAAAGAGTAATCATATTTACGTGCCTCATTGAAAAAATCTCCAACCCATTTGGCCGTAATGAGGACTATTATAACTGGCAAACCAAAAGATATTCCTTGTGTGGCTTCTATCAGTATAGCAGTTAAACTTATGGTCATTCTAACTACTCCTCCTAATTGTGCAGCTGCACCAAGCAAAGCATACTTTCCAGGATCTAAGAAAACCTGCAGCAGTAACACAGTCGTTTACATCTTATATAACATTTCTATGCTGCTGTAATCTCGTCTTTTCTTCTTACGCAGTTTGGCCATAGTTTTGAGAGACCTGATCCGATCAGTCTACCCCAAGCAGAGCCGATTAAGAGGGATGGTATGAAGAGTCCACTGGACACGGACAGGCCAAAGGTGGAAACGGCCAAGAAAAAGTAAAGCACAACGAAAACAGCTAAAGTTAGGTCATTGTGAGAACCTACAAATAAAAAGAAAGATGTAAAGCCTGTACATTGTTAACTTTACACTCTAGATGTGTTAATAGTGTACCTTTAGGGTCGTGGAACAGAGACCGTACGCTACTTTCCGGTGTTTGAAACCATAAGCCTGCGACCGCATTATATTCGCCTTCATTGCAATACATCTGAATAGGAAACTTTGTTGGGTCTTTACCTAAGGGTTTACAATCGTTTATGAAATAAATCATCGTAAATCCCATTGTGGCGCTTAGTACAGCGACCGATAGAGCCTCTATCACTTTCAGCCATCTTTTTCGGATAAATTTTAGGCGAAAACAAGTGATCCTATAATTGATGTGGTTCCAGCAAGCACCCAAGAGACCCCCTATTGCTCCCATGATCATGAACAGAGGGATTTCATATATTTGATAAGGTATTGACTCAAATTTTCCCAGGTTCAGTAAGCCTGGGTAAGAAAGGTCACCTGGACGTCCATGGTACGTGCTAAGGACGATATTTAATGTAAATGTAGTGATCATACTGGCAAAGAACGTTCTCCACGTGAGACTTTGGTTAAAGAAGCTAGTCCCTTCTTCAATACTGAACAATACACCACCTAAATGAAATTAAAGTGATTAGTTTGTATTACTAACATGTACTTTATTCTGATTAATTTTTTAAGTATTCACCAATGGGTGCACCAAACGCAGCAGATACACCAGAAGCTGCACCTCCAGATACAAAATCTCGTTTCTCATGATCTTCTCTAAAATATTTGAAGATTTTTAAGTCTTTCTTAAAGGTAGTGCTTTTTCCTTGTGAAATCCCAGCTGCCACCACAGCTCCAGCATGAATCATAGGGCCTTCCTGCAAATGTCATTGTGTTACATACTGAAACATTAGTTTATATCAGTATTAAACAAGAATAACTACCTTCCCACCAGCCAAACCTCCCACCACAGTACATATCACTCCAACTGTTTTCACTGCTAATGTTTTAATGCGAACAACTCTAGGTACTTTAATTCCATTTAAATAACATTTCACCTGTGGAATACCACTACCTGCAGCAACAGGCTCTACATAGGATACTAGTATGGAACCAATTAGAACAGGTACTAAATTCAGGGCTAACCATATCAAATATGGTAGCCATAAACAATTTTCTACTACACACCGGTCTACATCTATTATCATTCATAAGGAACAACAATGAAATTTCGAGTTTCTCATTTGTGTTCATAGATCGGTATCAAAGGATACAAGATTTGAGACAACCATGTTTCAGGTTGGATAATTCTTCTATGGAAATATCTACAAAACATGCTATCAGAGCTGTGCAAATGCCTATTAACAAGAAAATGAACCATCTGGCAAAGTTCTTCTTAACAACAAATTTGTATCCCTTTTCCATCCTCTCTTCATCTTGAAGAAGATGGTTCTCGCAGGGATCATAATCTAAACTCTGAAACAATTAACAAAAGTGAGCATCTTCTCAGACAACTAGAGAGACCAATATACAAGCAAAAAATAAGGATAAGTAGAACAAATTACCTCATAATTGGTCGACAAAAAATTAGTAGCCCCAGGAGGGATTTCACCAGTGTACAACCTCCTTGGATGACTGGAAATTGTCTCCATAATATGCTCCGAGGAATCCCCGCCATGGCAGTGGGTAGTGCTCTATCAGCAACAGAAAAATAAAGCATTAGAGGCAAACACAAGATTTCGACTCTCGTTGGTAGAGGTTGCATCATCTTGTTACGAATCAGTGTATATCTCTTCTTCCATGAATATGAATGTTTCAATGAACAATAACAAAGGCGGAAGGAGTGATATGTGAAAAGCAGCAAGTGTCATACAGGTTATGACACGGTGTCAACACAAAGGTGAGAATGAAACATTGTCCAGGTCATTTTAGTGATCAACTGACGACCGCCTTACTCGAAATCTGATATTAATATTCTCGTTCGAATACGATGCAAAATTATTCCTCGGTTTCAGCAACTTCTCTTTGTCCTCCTCATCATTAACGCAGCTGTCGTCTCTGTCAGCGAGACTGCTGTTTATCAACACGTTCGCGTGCGTGTCCGTCATGTTTCGAACCAGTTTGATCACCTCTTGCGAATCATCACGAACTCTTTAAGATCATCGTCGACGTTTGCTTCGTTGTTGCTCGGTGTCACCGCGTACCGGACGCGTACAAAGACCAGGAAAAATACACACTGGCCACGTGATTGATATTCTGATTCATGCTGAACGGGATCGGTGCTCAGACTGTGACACTATGAGTGGTTGACTATACATAGGTTCGAACGAACGAATTTTAATTGAATGAATCACATTTGTTTGATATTATTTCAGTAACTACATAGACGTGTATTTGAATTTATTTTAGATGATGTTATTGTTTCTTTTATTGTTTAGGTTCATGGTGTTTTGACCAGATCGGTGGAGTTGAGAATCGCTGATCTGTTACAGAACTGTTTAGGATTGATAAAGTGACGCGCAGACGCCGCTTATCGAGACGATCCAAATTCCTGAACGTCACAAAGATCGTCCTCTTTTTGGCGACGCTTTTATTTTTTGAGCAAAAAGCCAGCTTGTATACGAATTCAAAAAGAAGACTATAGCATGTCGTGGTAGTTTAATGTAGGGCGATTCTACATGAATAGACGATTCAAAAATATAGAACAAAATTTATTGTTAGAAATTTCATTCTCGAAATACATCAAGTGTAATTGTATTTCATTATATTTGGAGTTTACGAGCTTCGTGATACTTGAATGCTTTTCTCCAGTGATTACAAATACTTCTTATGTCATCGTTTGTATAAATTTATAAACATTCTTATCGTTACGTCAGTGTATTATATTACGAGTAATTGTAATCGTAATATTCTTTTTATATTGCGTCTCGATTAATGAAATTTACTGAACCTGATTGCGTTATCAGTAGTTGTTTTCATTGAATGATGTCAGGGTTTGCACGGCATCTGCATGATATAAAAATACGTACGCGCATAGCAGGACCTCGATCATCCGAACATTAAATCATCCAAAAATTAGTCATCATGTGCGAGTTAGAAACGAACATTATATTATTAGTGACACTACGTATGTTGTACTCTAAAATTAAATTATAGCTTTCATGTAAAACATATTTGCAATGTCAGTCATCCTTTTACCAATTAGAATTCGGATAATCGAGGCTCTACTGTATTTCCTATGAATTATTATTAAAAAGAAATCTGAAGGTGTCTGATTCCTTTGACTGGTCTGTCCTCTTTCAGGACAATCGAAGTGATCAACAATCACATCTTCAAGACAAAGAAGCTTCTTCACATATTTACAAAAGACTATCGATTTATACAAGGCGTACATCATGAAAAATAACACTCCTCAACGTGTCTGAAGGAACTTTTAGAACTTCTGAGCTCTGACGTTTCGAACTTCCAAAAACAGCGTAAAAAGCGTGTGAAGAGCTTCGAGTCTCGAGTCTTCTTCAGACGGCATATCAAGGAGAGTGCAAACGATATCAACGAGCTGATATAATTCGCAGTCAAGCTGTGTGAGATCCAATTCGATCTCGTTGAGTCTCTCCTCGACTTCCGGCGGCCACTGTTGGAGCAACGAGTCTATGTCCGGCATAGGCTTCGTCAGATGAACGGCCGGAGGATGTTTGCTCCTGTGGAGTTGATTGATATCCTCGATCCACTTATCGATGGACTTTCCGTTCTTTTCAGCATCCTCGACCCGTTTTATCACCGCCTGCCTGGCTGCACCTGCGCTCCTCAAATGACTGCGTAACTGCAAATGCAACACCGCAGGATCCGATTGATTGGTGCACGGTTCGTCCAAAACAGTCAGACCGATTTTGTCTTCCACTCCATCCGGTCGTGGGATCTTTATGAAAGCGTCTATGTCACCCACAGCTGGGATATAGTCGGGAATAAACGGTATGAGCTTGTAATTCACCTCCACTTTCTGTGGAGTGTACCTGTTCAAGGACATGGTCATTGAAATCTATCTTTTAGGTGGTGTAATTTGTTTGGAGCGTTGGAGAACGATCAGAGCTACCTCATTATGTTCTGGAACAGCTCCTTCACCTCCGTAGAGACGTCCAAGTCCTCGAAATCCTTTGGATTGTAAATTTCAACCTGCTGCACGTTGCTGGTCCCCTGAATGTCGTCATCGTCGGTTTCTTCGCTGTCTGAGGGATCGCTGTTGATGCCCAATGATTTTCCAAAGCTGTTTTCATTGTCTGAATACCTGCGCACGATGTTCTTTGTTAGAAAGAATAATTGTATCCGTCAGAGTTTCATCATCCTGACGGATTATCCCTTAATGGAGCATCTTCGAACGTTATCAGGCGGCAGATTATTTTTATTACCTTCTGAAGTTCAGCTTTTCTCGCGGCGAGTTTATCCCTATAGATTTCGAGGCTTCGCCGGTCAAAGTTTGTCTGGGCCTTCGGGAACTCGCTGGTCTGTGACTCACGGGACTCTGAATTTCTTCGGCGTTGCGCACCTCGATGCTTTCATCGAACTTCGTGAACGCTGACATGTTGTGCGTCTCATCCTCGTCGCTGCTGTCTTTGACGTCCATCCTCGATCACCATAAGCCCCTTTCTGAAATTTCAGACTGATCACGGGGAAACAATCGCTATGCCGAAGAACAGCGGACACTCGTCGACGATTGTTTTGCTTTCTGAGTCGTCGTTTCCATGGTTTCGTTCTGAATCGATGAGCGCAAGTCCGGTTACTATTTTAACTTCTCATAGTGATCAATGGATCAACAATTTTTTTTATAAATTTTTATATTGCATCAGACTGTTACTGGCTGTTTTATGACTTTTTGGAAGAGGATTAGGTTCATAGAATCTGAAGAAGTGCTGACGAAGGAGTTGTGAACCGGTAGAAGAAACGAAGAAAGTATTTGGAGACTTTCTTCCCACAAAGGGTGTCAAATTTTGCTTTGACAGATGTAAAATTGTATAATTATATGTAGTAATTTTTATTCTGTTAAAAATTGAAACAATCTCCGTATGTGGGCACCCTACAAATGTACCCGGGCATACGTCTATAGACTAAATACACAGAGACGAGAAAGAGTTAGGTGCTTGTCAGAATAGAATTTTTAGCTATTGTTTTTAAGTTCTTCAGAGCATTTCCCATCGTGAGAAAAATGTGTGTCAAAGTTAGTTACGTAACCGAGCGGAAATTGCGTGTTGGGGAGGAAATACCATAACTGATTACTGGTCCTGTTATTCATGGTAAAAAAACGTGGAATAATGACGTTCCTTTCACCTGTCGCGTATAGAGTAAAATTTGAACTGGATATACTTCATACAATGCAAATACACAAATTATAAATTTGTTTCATACATTCCAATCAACATCGATGAGATATAAAAATTGTCTGCGCTTTATCAGCCTATTTTTTCTTGTTAATAATTTCTTCTATATATATATATATATATCTATCTGGCTCGAAAGCAATAAAATAATACAAGTTTTACGAGGGCTGTAATAAGTTTACGACATTTACCAGATAATATTCTCGCGTGTTTCGATCTCTTTATTTGTTTACCGATAACACCGCTGTTGACATGCAACAAAATTTGATCTGCCGGAGAAATTAATTGATCAACCGTAAGCAACAACGCACACACTTTATTCGCACAAATGTTTCACTTAACAATACATTCACAAACGTGTTCGACAGCTTCTCAAAGTTGCCAATAAAAGTTTCCTAAGAATAAACGATCGGGTAATATAAAAGTCGTGTAAACAATCGATGGGAATGTAAATAATTCGCCCGGCATATTAGAGACGAAAAAAAAAATAAAGTTGTAGAAATTGATAAATTATTACAAAATATGTAAATCAATTTTTTGATCGAATTTGTTTAACATGTTCACTGTCCACTGACTCACATGTGTTTCAGAGCAATTTTAATGCAATTTATTCAAATTTATATACAGGGTGGATCATTAAAAACTATCTTCTCTCACCCTTGAGTAATAATATAATAACAAATATTAAAAAATATTCATGGCTTGGAGAGTATATAGTATTCATTAAACTGAATGAAAAATGTCTAATAGACGTCGATGAAAAAATATTAACCGAACTGTAAATAATTCTGTATTCATAAAATTGTTCAGAAAATTATTTATAATTCAGACATTACTAATTTTTTGTTCAGTTTATCGAGTACTATCTACTCTGTGAATTTCGGATATTTTTCCAAAGATGATACTTAGAAAAGCAGAAAAATCACACAGGGTCAGAATAAAAATTTGTCTGAATCACAAGTGGCTCAGAAGGCAGTTAACGCGTTAACATCAAGTTACTGAATGATCATCGGTCTGATAAAGATTTGCAAACAATGCAGATGGCTGCTAAAAGATACAAGGACGATTATTAAAACACAGGAGCGTCCACGTCGTGCAAAACTCACATTGAGTCTATTTCAAGGGGACTGATTCATTGCCAGCAAGTGTCTGATAACGTTAAACCATCGTTAATTGTCTGGAATGTTAAACAACCGAAGAATTATACAACAGCGAGTCATTCGACAGCTTCCCTTTGCATTAAAAATAAAAGAAACATTACGGGACTCAACTGATGTCATCGAAGGATCAACGTGGGGGTTCACGGTATTACACAGGATACTTCCCATAAATTTGTCCGCTTCTGGTTCGCCTGATCAACCATTTCTGAATCATTTTGTGGCACTTCTTTGTCTGCATGCTCTGAGAGCTCAGAGGCTGCGCCGCGCTGTTCAGACCGAAAATCGACTTCTTCGGGATGTTAGAGGTCCTCTTTCGATCGCTGGTTCGCAGCCTGGTGAGATCCTCGTCGGACAAGTTCCTTTTTGTTATCCTTCCGCGGACGGAATCGCCGCAGCCGTGAAAATAATTCGTCGAGCTCGAACTCGCGCTCGAGATGCAATAAGGATCTTCCTGCAACTCCGCTGACGCTCTATCGCGATGAAGAAATTAGGCTAGATTTGTCACGAACGTCTTGGTTCAACTTTGAAGAATTTTAAAACGACCCAGGAAAATCGTGAACAAATTGTAAATGATCTGTTATAGCGATAACAGTTTCAATTTTCTTCAGATGTGGTTTACACGTATCAGCAGTAATCATAATTGCTCCAATAATCGATTTAATATTTAATAGTAGCATTAACCCTTAACTGCTATAGAATGTCTGTGAGGCCGCTCCAAATTTTCTTTTATTCCTATTTCCCTTCCTGCATGACTTATCATCTTCTCACGCAATGTACCTCTCAATTATAGTCTAACGTTCAATCAGGTTTGGGTCTCTCTATTATTAATGTATAATGGAAGAACAATTGGACTTTATCTTTATTCGGCACATCTATGTACGTAATAACGCAATAAACGTTAGCAGTCTGTGAGTCCTCCTATAGTAATTGCGTAAGTTTCAACGTCTACAGTAGTTAAGGGTTAATAAGCAATGTCTCTTCTTCATTTGAAACGAAAGTTCATAGAGCTGTTTGAAAAATTCAATGATCGAGACTAACGTTTCGGCGTCCGTGGATGAATATAGTCCTCGTTCATCTTTTTCGCACTTCGAGGCGACGATCACTAGCAAGAAGAGGATGATACAGACGACGGAGAACGCTATGATATCGGCGGTGATGTTTCTCGAAGCGAAACCACGGAATTTCGAGTCCGAGGAGTCGAAGTCGTCGCTCGACGCGGCCAGCCAGAAGAATTTGTACAGAATTATGTCCTGAAACAAGGATTCCTCGAATCTCCGGTCTTTTCGCCGTCACTGTCAACGAAGAAGGTTAACCAAGGAGTCGTACTCGTAGGTAGATGAAAATCTGACGGGCAATCAGCTGCACGAGATAGCAGACGTCGCTCAGGTTGTCCATCATCGATCTCCACTGGCCGATCATCACGATTTCCAACGATCGCTCATCGAATTCTCCTCAGAATTTCTCGTCAGGCCATCTTTTCCCGAAAAATCTCACGTTGCTCTGTCGGGCGACCAGAATTTCACGGAAATTTCGCGACCGAATTCTCGCTGTCGTTCGTCGCTTGTCGAATAGAAATGAATATATTAACAATTACTGTTTTTACGATAGAGATCGTCCGGTTATAGGGCCACCTGATCCACATTTACTTTTTATGGCATAAGTCATAGGAAATGACTGCAACGGATTTAATTTTACACTGATAGTTTGAAGGATGTATTATGAATTTTTGTAAGATGTTGAATAAAACACATTGAAAAGTGAAATAATGAAATTATTTATGTACACCTTTTCAGAAATTTACAAAAATCAAACTTTATGTTTTTTTGCACGGTGGTGCTATAGTTTTGACCGGTATGTACTGAAACTTTTTCAGGACGATCATAATTCTGTACCTTGGTAGAAAAAGGGCTAATATCCATTTGAATTTTATGCATCATTCACATGTAAATCATGAACGTTGTCGTAGAAAAAAGGGTCACTGTTCTTCCACTATTATGATGTTGTGTGAGTTATAATAAAAAGGGTCAATGTGCACCATTTCTCAAAAAATTATAAATTGGGCATTGGCCCTTTTTCTACCTCGGTACCGGATTATTCGTGCCTGGGATAAAAAATGTTTAAATATTCAAGATTTTTCTTTGATGACAAATAAAATTTTACGAGTGTCAGTGATGACCGTTTAAGATTGACTCGATGGTTAAGTTAACATTGTAATTATTAGGAATTGTTTACCGTGTGACGCAAGGGAATAGGGATTAACACGCAGATTTACTTTCTCAGAAACACAGTTTTTTCTGCAGTGCATCTGAGTATGCTTGGCCGAGAGCCTTGAACGACATTATAGCAAATGGTTACTGCTAATATTTTCACATTTATCCTTCGTTATGATTTGCTCGACTCGCTGGAACCGGGGCTCGTTGAGAAATCGCTTTATACCTATAGGGTGTGCAATGAAGAAACCTCGATCCGTGGCATCCTGTGTTTACTCAATTGGAGAAAGCATGTTTAATGATCGTTTAATGATGAGAAAATAAACACTGTCAATATAAAAATCGATTTTTTTGAAAATTAATGAACTGAAAATATGAATGATTTCTTGACACCCTGCACGTGCAGGCAATTCTGATGATTATGAACATTGGTTAAAGGATAAAGCTTGTCAAAATTGGTGTCAATTTTTTGTAAATCACTGAATTAGAAATTGTGCTATTTCTGGACGGCCTGTGTGCACAAAGTGCACTGAAAGTATTATGCAATAATTGCGATATATCGAGCTTTCAGTTTCGGTGATTCAGTGTACAAGTATCCTGTTTAATGGATGTTGGTAAGAAAACACCTTGTCGTCATGAAAATCGACTTGTTAGAAATTAGTACACTTGAATTAGAATACATTTTCTGACACTCTGTACGCGCATGATTGAATGAACAGCGCATTGAATGAACGATTTCCATTTATGCTCACAGTAGTAAACGGAATTATGAATTTCTGTCAAACTAATATCGTTTTATTAACTTTGCAAGAAATTAACATGCAAGCGACATTGGTCTGTCGTTTTTAATTTATGCCTCAGATAAGGCGAAGGTGAATCGGACGGGAATTCGACGCGTCGTATGAAAAATTCAACGTGGTTTGAAATGTCTCGACATGCTTTCCCGCTAATTGACAAATTTTTTAGCGTTCACCGCTAATCGACAATGTAAACTCGCGTAATCGAAAGCCAAACGAAAGGTAAGTACGTGTCGGAATTCATCGTGTCACTTTGTTGGGTTTTTATAAATATTTCCGCTCGTTTTTAATGTTTAATTCTGGATCCATTTCTTGTGCTGCGTTCGAATATTTTATCTGAAATAAACAATGACTTTATATTAAGTTTCGTATACAAATTGTATACATTTTTCTGTCCAGCCATGAATGATTTGTTGGCAACGCATCAATGATATTTCGGTATTGTTTAAACCGTCTCGTGGCATTGTTTTAATCCACGTAGTTTGTGCAGCTTTACGATTCTGACCTAGTCATCGACCCTGATAAAAGATTACGATTCTTTATCAAGGAACGCTAGGCTTTCTACGTGCTCGCGACATGATCATAGGATTAGACATTTTTATTGTCCTAAATTTCCTAAGAATCAATATATCATTATTGCGTATTCAAACGTTTTATCTACACTGTTTAATATTGAGTAATTGCAGTACATCGTAAAGTCTCTAGACATTTTACGTTTTATCCGTTAAATGTGCTGAAATTTGTTAAGCAATGCAATTTTTCGAAAACCAATATTATTGATACTCCCGATTACTACCAAGACTATAATAGCATGTTTATTGAACAACAGTGAGTCTAATTTTTTCTAAAAAAATTTAGATATTTTTTATTTCTTCTTCGATCATTTATGTGTTTTAGATGCATACACAAAAGTTAAAAAAAGTTGGAAAAATTACTTTCACCAGGCCACTCATATAAATTTCATTTCAAAACAGGCGCTCGTATTAATTATGACCTTTTTGGAGTTTTCGATTTCAGATGACTTGAGCGGCAGTCATTATACGAGCCATCCGACAAGAATATTTTCAACTTCTGTACTTCCCTGTTGAATAATTACTAAAGTTTAGATGATAACAATGTACACAAATTCAGGAATATAGTAAATATATATATGAATAAATCTGTAAAGTTACAAAAAGATATGTTGTTCAGTTTTTCTTCAAAAAATTCCAAAACATACCCTCAAAACGTAGGGAAAGAAGAACCCGTGCGCGCCGTTTGAAAAGAATTTTTTCAACCTGTCCACCTTATCAGTGTATCGTTCCTACAGTTTAAATGATATTGATGTACAAAAATTCACAAATATAGTACAAATATACATGAATACACCTCCAAAGTTTCATAAAGATACGTCGTTCCATTTTCCCCAAAAAATTCCTAAAGTATACCCTCGGAAATGTCGAGAAGGGATACACCTTAAACGTTGAAATGTACGAGCAACTTCGTAGGAATTTCGTAATCAATTCCGTTCAAATTCCAGACGTGCCTTTGTGCATCAGTTGTTCACGAACTCGTCCGTTTCGCGAGGTGAACGTGAATACCTGTAATTATCGGCACGTGCTGCATCGTGCACGAAAAGACAACGGAGCAGCAGAGCCGAGATGAAATTCGAAGAACGAGCGAGAACGTCCCCGTCGATCCTATCTAATCGGCGCGCGCGTGCTAA
This sequence comes from Macropis europaea, assembly GCA_916610135.2. Taxonomy (NCBI): domain Eukaryota; kingdom Metazoa; phylum Arthropoda; class Insecta; order Hymenoptera; family Melittidae; genus Macropis; species Macropis europaea. The sequence goes on along the minus strand of OU744344.1, from coordinate 16,002,128 downwards.
AACCGAGCTTTATTTTATTCAGCTCACTACTTCAGGATCATAGTCGAATGGTATCTGGTGATCGAACGTCTTCGAGGGGAAGTGTTTTTACACCTCAAGCTCTTCGTGTTCTCCAACTGAGACCTGCAGTGTTTCCTCGCCGCTTCGGATGCATTTATTGCTTTTTTAAAATTGTTTCTTCCCTGCTTCGGACCAGTTCAAACCATGGACACTTGTGAGCTGAGGATTTCTGGTGACTCAGGATCGTTTGAAGGATTCTTCGAACAACTGCATACAGTTCTCTGACATTTCTGTCTGAAGTGTTGTTGTTGTTGGCTGATGATGAGATACTGTCGTCTTCGTGAGTTTTTTTGAGAAGATTACAAGGACTTCAAAGAATTCTCCAAGTGATCAGAGGAGTATCAGAGATGGTAGGCAGTTTGTGATGGATTTCCAAACGTTTTTTACACGAGGGATATTATCGTGACAGTGTGATTTTCTCGTCAGAAGCGAACGAGTGGTTGTTTACATAATTAAGAAGATTCTATTGAAATTCACTGAAGAACTTGATACTCATCTAGTCAGCATGGCGAACTTGGAGGATGGAGTTTACGTGAGACACTTCAATATCGAATCAAGTATACGTTTTTAAGAAAAAATATAACTGAAGGTGGGAAATATTTGCAGAAGCAGAATGGTTACACGAACGAGGCTTTCCAAATGGAAAATCTCAATTCTGGGCAAAAAGAAAATTCTGTGGACGTGGAGAAGTCGAAAGAATCCCAGGAAAATAACTCTGCAGTGAGTGATCTGTCGATTAGAATATTTGCAAATCGTTTCGGTTTATGAGTCTGGCAAGGTAATCAAACACTGCTTGACAACATCTTCGTATCGCTTTTCCTCGTACCACTTTTTCAACAAATTCATCTTCTTCATTCTCGTAAATAAGTATGAAGCACCATTAACGACAAAAACTGGTTTATTCTCTGCAAAACTTATTTCCAGAAATAATAGTAGTAAACAAATTATTACAACATTTATCTAATTGATAAATTCAGGTAAAAGGATTACTGAAAAAACGCTGTCAATTTTACATATACTGAACACGAAATTACTTTTCCACCAGTCCAATAAAACGGTCTAAAAAAGAACAGTAAACAACTATAAAAAATTTCTAATATCATTGGCCAAGCAGAGCATGATTTGAGATTACTCTCGTCACGTCAAAGTCTAGAAAGTGTATATAGTGTGGCAGTCAACGTGTTAATCGGTATTTTAATTCAACTTTACATTTTTAGCGAGCCGAGTGGGGTGGAGGATTAGAATTTCTAATGGCCTGCATCGCCACATCGGTCGGCCTCGGAAACGTCTGGAGATTTCCTTTCACAGCCTACGAAAACGGAGGCGGTGCCTTTTTGATACCCTACATCATCGTCCTGTTGTTCGTGGGAAAACCGTTTTATTTTTTCGAAGGTCTCCTGGGCCAGTTTACCAACAAATCATGCGCGAAAACGTGGAACATGGTACCAGCGATGAAAGGTGATTCGTTCGTTCATTCTTCGTGAATTGATTCGTGAATATCATTAGTAACAGTTTGGCTCACGCTGCAACTATAATTCGCCCAAAAATGATCATTTCATTTTAAAATTTAAAATACAACATGTACAATATTAAGAGCACAGAGTTGCTAAGAATAATTTTAGCTTGCAACTGACATAGCGTAACCAATTTTCGGATAATCGAGGTTCTACTGTACCTTGCGCATGGTGCTTCAGGATTGGGATACGGACAGGCGTTCGCAGCGTTGTGCGTTGTCTCTTATTATTGCTCTCTAATGAGCTTGACGCTGTTCTACCTGGTAGCCAGTTTCCAAGCTGAACTGCCTTGGTCTTTGTGCCGCGAAGAATGGCAGGGTTACTGTGTCGACTCTGTTCCGAAGGACGATCGTCAGAATAGCAGCACGGAACTCCCTGGGAACGGTAACGGTAGCCTTCAGAGCTCCGCGGAACTCTATTTCAGGTTGGTGATACTTTTTACATAGTGAGAACAGTTGCTCTGGTCGTTGCCTGATCCTGTCCAGATGACCACGCCATGTTCTGGACTTGTCCAGCTGATCTTGTCTTGTTCCTTGATTCCTTGTTATCTTGAATCTATCCAGATGATCTCGTCTGGTCCTGATCCTGTTCAGACGATTTTGTTTTTCTCTCATGCTGTCCTCATGACTTTGTCTTGCCTTAATCCTATCTAGATGATCTCGTCATGTTCTGGTCTTGTCCAAACGATCCTGTCTTATTCTAATCCTGTCCAAATGATCTCCTATCCTGACCCTCCCCAGATCAAATACTTCAAAACAAAACTAATTTCTGCAGGAGAATCGTCCTGAATGAGTACGACTCAATCGAGGACGGCATAGGAGCACCATCTTGGCAGCTGTCTATATGCCTTCTGCTCAGCTGGGCAACCATATTCGGTGTACTGTACAGAGGTGTCAAGAGCACAGGAAAAGCTGCCTATTTCCTAGCCATATTCCCTTACGTCATCATGACAGTTTTGCTAATCAGGGCGGTAACCCTCGAAGGAGCTGTTAATGGAATTCTCTTCCTGATCACCCCAGACTGGGACAAGCTGTGGCAACCTAACGTTTGGTACGCAGCCATCACGCAATGTTTCTTCTCCTTATCAGTCTGCTTTGGTCCTATCATCACGTACTCTTCTTACAACAACTTTGGTCACAATGTCAGCAGGTGAGACTGATTATATGATCATTATTTTGCGAACATTTTACAAGCTTTGACGTTTTCAGATTTTATTGTAGGCAAAGAAACTGATTTGTAGTAATAAACATTCGCAGATTGGTGATTAAAAATTAATTAAAATTCAACCGATGAATTTTTGTGCCCGTCATTTCAGAGACGTGATGATAGTGACGACTCTGGACACCTTCACGAGTCTGATGGCCGGTTGCACTATTTTTGGCATTTTGGGCAACCTGGCCCACGAGATGGGCACCACGGATATATCGAAAGTGGTTCGAGGTGGCACAGGACTCGCATTCATCTCCTATCCTGAAGCACTGTCACGATTCACGGTCGTTCCACAGCTTTTCGCCGTGTCATTCTTCATCATGATGTACGTCCTTGGAGTCGGAAGCGCCGTCGCCCTTTGTGGCGCCGTTTTCAGCATCCTCTGCGACCATTTTCCAAAAGTTAGACAGTGGAAGCTGGTGCTAGGGCTCTCTATCTTTGGCTTCATCGTCAGCCTCGTCTACATCACTCCTGTGAGTCTCCTGGCAAAATACCTTCCATGGATACACTGTGTAAATCACATGGTTGCAATATATAATTTTTCTGGTCGAAATATTGGGTTGGCAATGAAATTTGCGACCCTCGAAATATGATTTTTTATTCTAGTTATTCCCATTTTAATTTCGAATGTCCGTTCGTCATAGTTGTGGTAGTTTTTGAAAGATCGCGAATTTAGTTGCCGACTCAGTAGAAATAAATTCGAACAATTTAAGGAGTTCTAATTTTTATTTCTATAGTAAGGACTTGCTAGATTCGACGACTGAAATTTTTCAGACCCACAAATTTTCATTCTATCGTTTTGTTTAATATCTGTCAGTTGCACAGATCACTCTAAACAATTCAATTAATTTATTACACATTATTGTTACTGTTTAAGGGTGGCCAATGGTTCGTAACACTGGTCGACTACTACGGAGGGACTTTCGTGGCGATAATCGTCGGGGTTTGCGAAATGGTATCCATTTTTTGGATCTACGGTCTCTGGAATTTCCTCAATGATGTGGAGTTTATGCTCGGTAAAAGACCGTCGTTCTACTGGAGATTCTGTTGGGCTATTATTACACCTGTATTGATGATTGTTATCGTTATTTATACGATTGTCACCTACGAACCGCCCACTTATGATGGTGTGTCATTCCCGACTTACGCTTATGGTTAGTGATACGTAATTTTTATATAATAAAAATTAAGGAAACACAGTCATGTTTTACATAGAGATTAAGATTGTTCGATAATGAAATAATACATTTTTCTAGCATGTTTGATAGACCATTTTGCAATAAATAAATAAGATTTAAACAGTCATATTGACAAACTGATCCTGATAATTATAGACGATATTACTTCTTCATTAATAGTCAGTATAGTTGATATGACAGTCTACTTCTGCATCAGTATACTTGAAAATATGGAAAAGTAAATGACAATAACAAATGAAAATAAATTCACAGTACATATTTTTACTTTTTTTATTAAAAGTATCCTGTCAATTATTAAAAGAAATTGTTGTTCATTTGCACTACATTCTATGTTAATATTTACATAAATTGTGAATTCTATACACTTTTTTTTAGCAATTGGTTGGTTCCTGCTTGCCTTGGGAGTTCTCACAATCGTTTGGTTTATCGTGCAAAAATTGATACAAGAAAGATCGTCTTCCGTCATCGAGGTGAGTATCCTTAAAAATATAAGTAATTCAGTTAAGTATTATTGCAATTTATATTTTACAGACCGTTAAGGCAGCTTTTCGACCCTGTAAAAAGAAATGGGGACCCAGTGATCTAAAAATTCGATCAGAATGGAAAGAATTCGTAGCTGACAAGAGTTTTCGATATCGAGGTGGATTTGTTGAAACCTTTTTTAAATAAAATAGTACAAACAAAATGTGTGCAAATTGGTGTTTGATGAGACTCCTTTTCCCCTCGATCCTCTTATTCACAGAAAAAGAAAGAAATCCTGCGTGTTTGGTGAATAATGGCAGAGTTCTCGTTTCTTTCTGCAAATATTAATAAAAAAATGTTAAAATCGATCTGTGGTTTTCTATAACTTCTAAATCAACTTATATCGACTCTATAAACTTCTTTTTCTTCTCCGATAGTTAGCAACCCGAAATTACGGAATTCCCGGTGCAATCGACAGACAACATCTTTTCTCACAGATTTGCAAAATTATAGTTAATTACCAGTTCCTTCCGATAAAATTCCTGTTACTCGTTTCAATGGATCTGTTCATTCTCCAACTGCAAAACTTCCAGCAGGATCCACCTCGTAATTTTCGCTCGATCAAAGAGAAAAAATTTAATGAGAAAATTGAAGGTATTGATGTTTAACAATACTGGCTCATCTGATCGCCTGAAAGGGTAGATTTTGAAGATTCCATACTACGGTTTTCAGGGGAAAGTGCGAAAGGAGGCCCCGTAGGCGAATAAGCGGGTCGTAAAAAGATAAATCGATAAATTGAGGTGTTGTCGCGAACATGAAAATATGGCAGTCGTATTTGTTTTCAACATTTCTCACGGCACACCGGCGATCTGGGTGATCTAAACCGTCGATCAGTCTGGCAAAGGCTCTTGTCTCGCGACGATCGCGTTTTCCATCGTTGAAGATCTCGAAGTGTCCTCGAATGTTCGAGTGGACATGGAGAACCCCAAGGTTCGTACACTAATAATAAATGAAAACCAGAAAATAAATAAAGAATTGAACAATCGAACCGTGCAGTTATTTGTTATAAACTATTAAATTAATTTAAAATTTTTTGTTCTAAATTTGTACAAGATAAGCATATTCGATGTCTGCTTCAATTTTTTTCAAATTAATTAAATAAATTTTGTGGAGACGTCCAAGGAAGTTTTCTCAGAAATGTAATTCGTCTAAAAATTGATAAGACATCATTTTGATTTAAAGCCACAGAAACTCTTGTTAAAACAGTGTGATTTTCTGTTAACTGTCGAACGTCTGTTACGATGCTAATCTAAATTGCAGTTGTAAACTCGTATCAAGCCCTAATTTCGTTTATCTTATTAACGACCATCTTTGTTGACCCATTTCGACATGTTCCAAGATATATATGACAATCCTTAATCGTTTTCTATTTGCGTTTACAAATTTTAACCGAGGACATAGTGATGCACAAGAAATTCTCTGGAACCAGTAGATCAGTTTCAAATTAAAATCATATTTTCTTGTATCTCCTGTACTGTACATTTATTTATTTATTTATCGGGCTACCTGATAGCGCCAAGCGTTCCAAGAAGAAAAGAAAAATAAGAAATCATGTCCCGTTTGCGTCACAAATTTCTATTTCTTTAAAAATCTCAATCATGCCACAGATCGACACCGAAGGAATCTCGAATATAGAGTCGTTACAAATTTAATGGCACCCGGGTGCAATTGATATATAAACCCGAGGATCGCGCAACAGCTGGAACATTAATTGCAACGTGTAAACAGTTAAATAAACGCAAAGCGTGGTCGAGGTCGGGTGTACATACGCTTTCCTTTGCAGAACAATAATGTCGCGACTAACGATGGGACAGAAGGGTTCAGACTCTCTGTTATATCTTCCGCTGGAAAAGCACCTGCAAATGGGGTAAGCTTCATTTTTGACTTTGATACTTGCTGTCACTGTCGGTAAGGGTTCTGAAAGGTTTTCCATTTGGAAATTTAAAAAATTGGAGAGCTTCAGGAGCGGGTAGAGTATTTTCTCAGTTACTGCTTCAATTCCGAGATAGAGGGTGAAAACGATCCTCCATAACTGGGCTGCCATTTTTCTATGACCTTTCAAACTTGAATAGATGCTTCTAAGTTCTTGACTCGAGGATTCTGCCTTGTGAGACTGATTGTCGTGCAGCAGGTAGCAGAGAAGACGTCAGAAAAGAAAGAACGAGCCCAATGGGACAGTAAGTTCGAATTCTTGATGTCCTGTGTGGCGTTCTCAGTTGGTCTGGGGAACGTGTGGAGATTTCCTTACACGGCGTACGAAAATGGCGGAGGTGCCTTCCTCGTGCCGTACATCATCGTCCTCTTCATCATTGGCAAGCCTATCTACTACATGGAGATGATTTTAGGACAGTTCAGCAGCAGGTCCTGCGTGGAAGTCTGGTCCATGTCACCTGCTTTCAAAGGTACTCCACCGTCAGAATGAGATGATCCAATTTGCAAAGCTGAAAAGCATCTTCTCATCGTTTCAGGAATAGGATACGGTATAGCTGTGTCGGTGTTCTCCGTAGTGACTTACTATTGTTCCCTGATGTCGGTGACGGTGTACTACCTGATAGGCAGCTTCCAATCGGTTCTTCCTTGGACCGTCTGCAGGGAAGAGTGGGCTGACATCTGCTTTGACAGCACGTTGGTTGGCAATGAGACTGTCAACGTCAGTAAAAGCAGCTCGGCTGAATTGTATTTTCGGTAATTGTTCTAAAAATGAACACATTTGCTTGTTAGGATGTTGTTACTTTCTTTGAAGAGTCTGCCAATCAATCAGTGTGAAGAAATATATTTGCAATTTGTCACATGAACGTCAGTATCCTACCCCTCTGTCCTCCATAGCAGTAGCCTCATCAGCTGCCTCTTTTTATGCAACTATACATTTTAAACCTTCAACATTTCTTATATTAATGCAGTTAAATAAATGAAACTTCAACAGGACTGTATTTGCTCCACGAAATGTTTAAAATGTGTGCTTTTAATTTTGTTAAATTATTAGAAGTGCATCCTTTACCAATTTGGACACATTAAATTGCATAAACGTCAGCAGTGTAACTATCGCTTAACAAACTTTCAATGTTCCAAATTGACAATATATTTTACATCCAGGAAGATCGTTCTCAACGAAGCTGGGATCGAAGAAGGTCTCGGAGCTCCATCTTGGCAGCTGGTCCTTGGTCTCCTGGTCACCTGGCTGTTCGTTTTCATAGTCCTCAGCAGAGGTGTCAAAAGCAGCGGGAAGGCTGCCTACTTTCTGGCTCTGTTCCCCTATGTCATCATGATAACTCTTCTGGTGAGGGCAGTGACTCTGGAGGGAGCTGTGGATGGTATAGTGTTCCTGTTCAAGCCAACCTGGGGGAAAATCTTTGATCCATCCGTTTGGTACGCGGCTGTAACCCAATCCTTCTTCTCCCTTGGAGTTTGCTTCGGAGCTGTCACCATGTACTCGTCTTACAATCGGTTTGAACACAACGTTCTGAGGTAACTGAAGGATCAAATCCTGGTCAACCCTGCATACTAAACATTGAATTTGACTGAAAGTTCAAGCCACCAACATTCCGATCAGATTTCACGAGAAATCACTTTCCAGAGACTGCACTGTGGTCACGACGATGGACCTAGCGACCAGTCTAATAGCAGGGACGACGATTTTTGGAATTCTCGGCAACCTGGCCCACGAGTCAGGCAGCAAAGACATCAGCACGGTGGTCCGTGCAGGCACGGGACTAGCTTTCATCTCCTACCCGGAAGCTCTTGCAAAATTCACGGTAGTCCCTCAGTTGTTCGCCGTGCTGTTCTTCCTAATGCTGTTCATCCTGGGAATTGGTACCGCCGTAGCTTTCACCGGAGTCATCAACAGCATCATCAAGGACAAGTTCCCTGGATTGCAGGACTGGAAGGTCACCGCCGGTGTCTGCACCGTCGGTTTTCTTGTTGGGATCGTTTATTGCACCAGGGTACTCGATTATAGTTTTATATATTTTTTTACATGTATGAAGATAATGTCACTGTCGATGCTTATAGTTATGGGGTACCCTAATTCATTCTGTTACCCAGAATGTTTATTTCAGGCTCGATAGTCTGAATGATATTATTCAGAAAATTAATTTTTTGAAGGTTTTCATGAATTTCTTGTGTATTTTTACATCAGTGAAATGTGTGCAAATATATATTTTTTCTGTTAGTGTAGTTGAAGAAACGAAACATCGGCTAAACTGTATTATGTCCTTTAAACGTTCAAAAATATTCGTTTTATTTTTTTTGTTATTGAAAGTGCATATTTCAGGTGTTTCGATATGTTAAATTGCATAAACATTCGTAGTGTATTTATCAAGATACTCGAGTTCAACGATCTACAAGTCATTCACGGATTAACAATTTTTACTGAATTAAATTAAATTTCTTTAAGCTTGACTCAGGCCTCTGATGACCTTCAATTATAAATAATCCAACCTTGATTTCTCCTTGAGGTTGCCAAATTAAATTTTTAATAAAATAAACTAAATTTTTTAAAGCTGCCTCAGACCTTCAATGACCTTGAATTGTAAGTAACCCAACATTTACTTCTTCTTGAGGTTGCCAGCTGGTAAAATCATTTTTTTTTTTGCATTTAAACTGGAGAACATGTTTCAAGTGACAGAGTCAAAAGACGCACCCCGTAATTTATTACTGAAACTGTTTGTTAATTTATGAACTATTGCTCTAGGGAGGACAACAAATTCTGAATCTGGTGGATTATTTTGGCGGGACGTTCATCATAGTGTTCCTGGCTTCCTTCGAAGTAATAGCGATTTCCTGGGTGTACGGTAAATAATGAAGACAAAAATTGTACGCCATATTGGCTTCTCTGGATGCGTCATAATTTCCAGTACGTCGATAATGATAATTACAGGCGTCGATAATTTTTTGGACGACACGGAGTTCATGGTTGGCACCAGGCCGTCTTTCTACTGGAGATTCTGTTGGTGTTTCTTAACTCCCTTATCACTCCTATCGATCTTAATTTATTTCCTAACGGATTTAACGCCCATCGTGTACAACGGCGAATATTATCCCGTTTCCGCTTACGGTACGATATGATTGCACGATTAAAATTTTGCATTTCACGAAAACGAAGAAGCTTTTTCAGGCTCGAGTGCTCTGAAAACAGAACAAGTGTATCGCGATTCTGATATTTTGTTACAGTCGCTGGTTGGGTGCTTTTGGGGCTGGGAGTGATCCAACTTCCGATCTGGATCATCGTCACCAGGATACAGAACAGAGACAAACCCTGCTTGAATGTAAATAATTCTCCAAATATCGATTTCTCATAAATTACTTCATTTTTCTAATTTTGTACTTCCAGATTTTTAAGCCAACCTCCGAATGGGGTCCCAAGGAACCAATCAAACACAAAGAGTGGAGAGACTTCAAGGACGAAAAGAGGAAATCCAGGATCAATCGAAAGAGATCGAAGATCGTGACGGTGTTGATTGGAACGAACTGATCACAGTATTATACTGAAATTGATCAGACATTGATTTTTCAAATTACATCTATCTCATGGATCAGTAAGGACAACACTCCATGGATACAGTGTATTACATTTAATTATTAAATAAATATGAAATTGTTCTGTAGATAGACCAGATTCTACATTGAGTCATAAATAACTTCCGATTCGTCTTTTCATATTTATTAACAAACAATTTTTTGCTGCTTTCGATTACCTTGTAATATGAATACACATTAATCGTCCAGGTGAATCATTTGATTTTTCAGGAAGAATAGTATTTATTATGCATCGGGAATTATTTATGACTCAACCCAATACATTTTTTATTTATATCGATGCATCGTCAGTTTTTTAAATTATGTACAAGAGTTTGTGTTTTTAATCCGTGGTGATGCCATCGTAACCGACTTGTTGACGGTTTTTTCGTGAAATCTGCTTCACTCTTATCGATCATTCAAGCACTTTGCTGTTGATCATTATCCCCCTCGGAGCGGCTGGAGCTCACGAGGAGATTCGCGTCGATATCAGTCTTTATTGTATCCGTTTTTATTTTCGGATTCGCGTGTAAAAATAAAACGTAAATTAATGAGAACCGTTGAGATTGCTCGGTCAACCGGGTCGAGAGAAATCTTCGTGATCCGTCAGGCTTCTTTCCTTCGACTTTTCTTCCCTGAAGTGCAACCATGCTTTCTTGTACTTGGTCCCTCTTGGTCCCCATACCGACGTGGGCAGGAAGGATTTTTTCAAATTCTGAAACACAGCGAGGAATACTCAAAAATTGATGATTAAACAATTTCCTTTTTTTTTTCAGGAATAGTTTAATGTCGTATCAGCTGCACATAGGTAGTTATTAGCGACGACACTATAGGATGAAAATACTATGGGGAATTAGATTATGCTATGAAGTATCTAGTCTCATAACAAGGAGAACACTTAGTGTTTTCCATTGATAATTCAGATTTTCATTCAGAGTTTAAACAATTTTGTACGAGCTTCAGAATTAAGAATTTAAACTGTTCTTTGGACGATATAAAATTAGTTAGGCATACTCTTGACAATGTTTTTCGATGAAAGAGCCACTGATAAAAATTGTAGACGATATAAAAGACAAACAAAATATTTTCAATGTTTTTCGACGCGAGCCACTATTGTGGCGTTTCGTCCAAAGTAGTCACTGGGTCAGAAGCCATTACAGAGACATATAATATTTATAGAATTACATAACAAGTGTTTCACGAATGTTTCTACATATATAAAGTACCGAAATGTATAAAATATATATTCCTGAATGTATCAGAAATAAATTGTTTCTTATTGATGTTTCTCTGTCAATATTTAAATTAAAAAATATGTATTTAATTGTTCAGTGATGATCGTACCTGCCAGAATGATAGATTTCGGTTTTTGATCATTTCCACGATCACCCAAAACGGTATTTGAAAAATACTGAAGCAAAGGATCGCTGCCCCAGCCGCGTGTGCAGTGACGGGAAATCCTTTTCCACCGTAGGTCAAAGGTGACAGTGTGGCGACAGTATAAATGAAAATTGCTATTAAAATTAGTGGAGTCACGAGGAGCCAGCAGATTTTCCAGTAGATGCCCGTTTTTCGCTCTAACATGAACTCGATGTCGTTTAAAAAATTATTTATACCTATTCAATATAAAAAAAACACAATTGTTACACTGTGACATTATTATATAAATGTTTAACTCTATGAATTTTACTATTAATGACATTTAAAATTTGAATCATTAATGAACTGTAATTTAAAAAGAAAGTAGAACCAAAATAGTTCTCAATTAATATAATAATCATGACTAAGAATTTCTATGAGCTGATAAAATGAAAACAATATTGATTCATCGATACAGGAGGAACTTAGTCACGATCGATGATCGACAATGAACCAATTAGAAATTTATGTTATTTTAAGCCCGATCTGTTTACTCATAGATTACAACACTATCTATTTAAGTGTAGTCTTCTGCACTTCTTTTGATCCTCGATCACTCGAGAGTGCCTATCGATAATAGTACTTATAGTTAGTAACATTATAGTTTTGAAAGAATTCTACAAAAGATACGAACCGTACAGCCACGTGACGGCAGTGATTTCAAAGGACGCCAGAATGAAGACGACGAAGGAGGTGCCATAGTAATCGATCAATGTTAACAGAAATTGCCCACCCTGTACAGAAACGAATGTAATTATTCTTTAAACAATAAAATTGTATTACGTTGCCAACTAAATTTGCGACCTTTCAATTTCCTTCGCCTCAAAACGATCAAAACTATAATGAGAGTACATTCAAAATTCAAATGTGAATAACTTGAAACAAAAATTATTCCAAGAATTTTAATAAACATTTTTATATAAACAGTTTCCAGAATCGCGAAGTTAGTTGTTAATCCAATAATCACAGATTGAATTTCTTATGAAATTTTCCTGAAAATTAACATCAGCTTTACTGCACACAATAAATCGACGTCAAATTAACATAATAAACGATTTCGTATCTCGATATTGCACATATTGATAAGGGATATCTGTTAAAGATCAAACGAGAGCCACTTAATTAAATACGCAAGTGCTTCGAATCAATCTATCCGTGTTAATATTGTACACAAACTGTTTGTTTTTTATTTCAGATAGATCTAATTATTCTTATGATAATCTATAATTTTTGCGGAGATTGTTCATAATTAAAAATTTACGCACGTTTGGTTCTGTCACTTACGGGAGTCACGTAAACGGTGCTGGCAGCAAATCCCATTGTACACACTGGGACAACGATTTTCCAAATTTCCACGTTGGGGAATTTCTCTGTCAGGGCTGTGACCACTCCGGAAACCATTCCTACTATACTACCAACTCCCAGAACGAACATCATGACGAAGAAGAGGACTGCGAACAACTGTGGAGGTCCAATATATTTTTTATAGAAATTGAAATTAAATCAGAAAAATCAAAGTATTATTTCTACTAATTCGACTGACTTTTATTTCTTACTACTTTTGGAACACCTTGTAAGAAAATGTTCAATATTAATTTTATGATTAATTTAGACTTGTTTCTACGTTTTATTAATACGAAGCCCGCTACAGACATACAATAAATTGTATTATATTGTTCACCTGTGGAACAAAGGTGAACTTCGCAATGGCGTCAGGATAAGACACGAACGCCAGGCCAACGCCAGATTTCACCACCTTATCGATGTTATCAACGCCCATCTCGTGTGCCAAGTTCCCGAGAATCCCAAAAATAGTGCAACCGGCTATCAGACTTGTCACCGTGTCCAAAGTGGTCACTATCATCGCGTCCCTGAAACGTGAGAATCACCTGAACAATAGAACTCGGTGATTACGTAGCCAGGAAGCAGTTAGGCTAATCTTTCTCTCGTATCAATGGTTCAAGTTGAAGAAATTTTCATGATCAGCCATCCGCTGAGGTTAGAACTTACGGATCAGTAAAAGAAAGTAGCTATTTTGTGTTTGATAAATTGAATTACTTTAAAATTTTGCTTCTCCTTTCGGAAGTCGCTTTTGTACCTGTAAATGTTGTGTTTGAAGTCGTTGTGAGAGGAGTATGTGATGATGGTACCGAAGCACACGGAAAGGGAGAAGAAACACTGTGTCACAGCGGAGTACCAAACAGTTGGATCCAAAAGCTTCGACCACTGTGGAGTGATGAAAAATAAAATCCCCGTCCCTGCACCTTCTAAAGTGACTGCCCTGAACAGCAGACTGACGAGGATAATGTACGGGAAAATTGCAAGGAAATAAGAAGCTTTCCCAGAGCTTTTCACACCCTGGAACGTGATCATGATGACTGTCAGCCAACTGACAAGCAGGCAGAGTGTCAGCTTCCAGTCTGGTAATCCAATTCCATCGTCGATGTTGTCCTTCTCTTGGAGAACAACCTTCCTGAAGAAGAGAAGTTTGTTTAAAAGATTGTAAAAATTATAATGTCAAGAAAATGAAAAAGTGCTCACGTGAAGTAGAGTTCAGCTGAGCTTCTTGACTGTTCATCCTCCAGGATCGATGTGAAGTTGTAAATTGTGTTGTGATTTCCTGATTCCATTCCTCCGTTGAAGATGATAACGTTGTTTGCGTCGTCCTTGTGTCTGATGGAGTCCACGCAGTGATCGCCCCATTCCTGCCTGCATCTTGACCAGGGTAACTCAGCTGCAAACGACGCGATGAGGAAGTAGAGAGTCAAGGACATTAGGGAGCTGTAGTATGTCATCAGGGCGATGTTCGAACAAAACTGAGCCCAGCCAATTCCTGAGAAAAAAATGTTTTCTATTAAAGTAGCTGCTCTAAATCAATTTGGATGAATTGTTGTACCAGTTAGAAGTATGAGACCTGGTCTACGAATTACTGAAACTGCAGAATATTGTTCAAAAAATCATAGAGAACTTCTGTGGATAATGTTTGCATTTTAAAAATTGTATTTGAAAAATAATAATGAAATGTAATTAAAATTCTGTAAAATTTGATTCCAAATAGTCAGGTAAATAAGTAATTTCAGAATTCTAGGCAGTAGTCTGAATTTAACAATTTATTGTTGACTATGAATGATACAAAAAGTAAGCAAATGTGGGGAAATAAATAATAAAAATTACCAACTAACGCAGGAGACATATTCCAGACTCTGATGGATGAGGATCCAGAGAACTGACCCATTATCATCTCTAGATAATAAAATGGCTTCCCAACGAGGAAAAGGACGATGATATAGGGTATCAAGAAAGCGCCTCCACCATTTTCGTACGCAGTGAAAGGAAACCTCCAAATGTTACCAAACCCGATGGATATCGCTATACAGGACATCAAGAATTCTATACTGTTATTCCATGATCTTTTCACTTCCGTTTCCTCTTCTTCAGCCTCATCAGACATCGTTTCTCTCGGTTCTTCGACCGACTTCCGGTGACCGTTTTCCTCCGGCACGAACGCTGGGTTCTCCAAGCCATTTTGGACACCATTCTTCTACCAAAACACAAAAATACTTTCCTACATGATCTCGATGTAGTGTGTAAATCACAAAAATACTTTCCATGTTCTCAGTGTAATATTTAAATCACAAAAATACTTTCTGGTGAAATACAAAAGTCATCAAAATCCTCTTCACCTTCCAAGTGGAACATATAAAGCACAAAAATACTTTCCATGTTTCCAGTGCAATGTGTACATCACAAAAATGCGTTTCACGTTCCAGATGAAATACATAATTTATGATAATACTCTTCACAATACAAAATACAAATACGTAATACAAAAATCACAAAAATACTTTCCATGTTTTCAGGGTAATATGTAAGTCACAAAAATACGTTCCACGTTCCTTATGAAATACATACGTCATGAAAATACTATTTACGTTCTCAGTGTAACATACAAATTACAAAAATACGTTTTATATTCTCGATGAAGTGTAAGAATCACAAAAATACGTTTCATATTCTCGATGAAGTGTAAGAATCACAAAAATACGTTTCATATTCCCGATGAAGTGTATGTATCACAAAAATACGTTTCATGTTCTCAATGTAAGTGCTTCGATCGCGTCATTGGAGTTCCATTCTCGAGATAGAGGAGTATTAGTTGTAAGCCCTTTATGTGCCCGCTTATTGTTATCGCGTGAGTAAAATCCTGCTATCGCGGCTGTGCCCTTGCAAAAATACAATCACAGTTTATCGCTTCCTGTAATAAACGATGGGGATTCTATGGAACCGTGTGTTACATTGTACGACCCTCGATTTTATTTATCTAATACTCGTACTGAAGATTATTAATTTCATGAGCGATATTAAATTATTGTCTGTGATATTTTATTCGATTGTCATGAGAGTCGAAGGTGCCTCACACAGCATTTAATTAAATGACCATCAATTCTTATAAAATACTGAACAACATGGACTCATTGTCAGTAATAATAATATAAAATAACAAATACAAGACTGTATTTTTGAATAATTTTTCCCTCACTCACCGTGTTAAATATACACACTCAAATTAAATCAATTTCTCGGCAACCATCTACTTTTTATTGATAACAAAAATTCTCACCTGAAGATTATTCTATATTTTCTATTAAATTCTTTATACAGACCCTCTACCTTTTTCATCACACATTATGAGACACCTTATATATTCCTTTGCCACAAGATACACTAAAAATGTACACGGTGCCAATTAACTCAACACACCAGATACCAAGAATGGTAACCAATCAAGAACAAATTTCAAGACACAAAAATGTCTATAAATCGACAAATTTTTTTAAATAATTTCCTGAATCCATTTCTAAGGTCTGTGGATAACCGTACACCGCGTAGATGTCACGTTACGATCGAATTAACATGACTCACCATTTCGATTCGTACTGGAGGATCGAACTCGCGACGAACTGAACGGACCAGAACCAATCGATTTGTTCGCGGTCTGTTCGACGGTGATCGACATCGAACATCTGCCTTTATATATCAGGAAACACGTTGCCCCCCTACGAATCCATGAAGAAAAAGTCTTGCAACTCAGTTGTTAGTGATAAGACTATCACGATACCAACGTTACAGATCATAGTGCGATTCCGTGCAGTTGATCCGATAAGGGACTCATCTACTCCGGCTGAGTTTATTAATTTCACCGGGATGAACATTATTTTTATTCATAAAATTCCCAAGCTATGTGACGTCTAAAAAATGGAGAAAATGGACCAAACATATTAGGAGAGTGAAGATTACTTTTATTTTCAAATTGAACATTTTGGGTTTCACACGTTGAATGCCATACTGTGTAGGCTGGACAAGACTTTTCAGATTTCAATACACCATGAAAGTAATATGAAATTATTATTTCTTTAATTAACCCTTTCGCTGTTTAGTCGGTACGATACACGGGCAAAAAGGAGGACACGAAAGTGCTAACAGCCACAGTACTGGCTGAGACGTACCGTGTCGCCTGTAATAAAAACCGCACGAAGGATAAATCTATTTCCGGTTTCTATTATTTATATGCACTCTATTAATAGATGCAAATGAAAGTCTTTTTTATCAAATAGCCTCATTCAATGTTCCATAAGAAAACTATGATGGATAAAATGAATAGATAAAGAATATCAAAGACAGTAAGAAAAAGGAGTGCAAGTGTTAATAATGTCAGTAATTATTTATAGTTCTCGTTGGTGCTATTAGAACTTCTTAAATATTTTACTAATAGTATTCGTGTTCAGATAAGTAACAACTGAATTTAAGTGTTACCCACATACGGATGGAAGTCAGTCGAAGTGTCAATTTCCTCCTCAGTATGGCTTCAAGATGAAAGTGCCATTTTTGCGCCTTATTACATATTCGTTTCTTTTTTTTTTAAAAATTGGTGGCCCAGTTTGGACAAAGGGCCGAATATCGTGCATCTCGAACCACAAAGCGGTCTCTGATAAACAATTATCTCACCTGGCCGAAGATACATGAAAAGAAGGCAACGACACCACTTATCGAACGAAAGTTTCGTAATGAAGCGGAGAGCACGCGAGCAAAGCGGTTATACGTCAGTAACAGAAAAGAAAATTTGTTCCGTAAGTGATTTCAATCGTCAGTTGAACTTTATTCATTACATCAGACACCGATTGCTTTTATCAGTCAATTGAAAGGAGGAAACGGGACCGTGGATTTTATCGATGGATCTGAATGAAATCGGTCCAGATAGTCAACAATCATGATTGTGATAAATGGAAGTGCAACGTGATCGTGGACATTTTTACTAAAAATGTTCTGTTTACAATGTTTGTTAACAGTGTCTCATAAGAAAGTCTCTGCGTATGATTTAAGTCGTTTTAATATTTTTTTGACTGGATTTTTTTGGTGATATTAACCTAGAGTTTTGAATTGAGAAGAACCGTGTCAATTTTGAAAATAATTTACAGAAGGACAGGAGAAAGAATTAATAATGTTTCAGTACTGTTGAAACGCAAATGAGCTTTTCAAGAAGTTAATGATTTAATTGTTTACATGAGATCTTTGTAACTGATACTTAAATTTAGTGAAGTTAGTGATAATTTGTAAAAGCTACACTTCAGGTCAAAGAACAAATATTATATAAATAAAGATAAGAATTGTAACGATTAACCTTAATCATGGAGTCGAATGAAGAAGAAAATGAAGAGACAAAATTACAGAAGGTAACATTGAAAAAAAATTAGTCCGCTAATAAGTTCGAAACTTTCATCGTTATACTACTATACTGAATCTTATATTAAATCGAGATTATTCTATTTGACGATACTAATATTGTTATTATTGTGATTAGGTTGATTGTAAAATACTCAAAAATTTTTGTATCGAAAATTTATAATTATCTTTTACTATATTTTTAAGAGCTGTACATAAGTTGTCTAACAGATGGAAGACAGTAAACAGACAGCACATATCAGATTAAAAATAATTAGCTTTAATAATAACAAATTGACTGTTTGTTAGAAAATCAGAGTATTTCCATCAACCTAATATTGAATTTAAGTATTAAAACCATTTGGAAAAGTTGTTACAGGAGATCGAATTAGATCAATCGGACATAGAAAAATTGAAACAGCAAAAATTCGACGACATCAGCGAAGAAGCTAAGGAAATATTGCAACATTCAAATATCACTAAAGAAGTAATCGAAGAAATTCTAATTAAATCCAAACAAAAACCAGAAGACACTGCTTTTGAAGAACACAAAGAAATCAGGCAGTCTGCAGAAGAAACGGAAAACCTCGAAGGACCAAAAAGAACTTCCACTGAAGAAATACAAGAATTCGAAATAAAAATAAATCCACGAGAAGAAATTGTAACTTTTTTACGTGAGAGATCTCTCAGCGAAAGTCTCATTAAAACATTATTACAAACTGGCTTCACAGATGAATTTTCCAGGTGAATTAAAAAAATTGCAACACTCTAGAATTTGTTTTTCGAGACAGTTTGGAGGATATTTTTAATTTAGATTTCTAAAAGCAACGGGTTTCATCGACGATGACATTGCAGAGTTGCAGAAATTATGGCTCCTCGAGGCGAGAGATCGGGAAGAGATCGATTCTTCAGCGTCCGTAGTTTCTTCATCGGATGAATGTTTATCATCTGATGGAATTTATTTAAAAAATATCATCAGCAAACCACTGACGTGTGCTCTTCGTGAAATTATTTCGAAGAAACCTTTCGATCCTGTCGAATATCTCGGTCACTGGCTGCTGAATTACAAAGTTAAACGCTGACGAATTAAACAATTTTCTTAAATTATATATTATTACTTAATTATTTCAGATTTGCGAAGAGAGGGACAGGAGACGAAGGGAATTCGAATTGAAATTGATGATCGAAAGGGAAAGAATGAAATCTCGAGTACGTGCACTGTGCATAATTATTTATAAAAATTATTCTAGTACACTTATATAATTTATTTATTTAACAGGACGTGGAAGACGATGTGGCGTCGATGGAACGTGGAGAAGAAGAAGAATTTATCGATGATTGGAATTATTTAAATTACGAATGATCAACTTTTATTTCTAAATTTTCTAAATATATAATGTTACCCTAGCCGGTCTAACAATTTTATTATTAACTTACATATGTTCAAAAAACATAAAACGGTGTCGAAAATTTTAGATAAGAGCTATCAACTGTTTTACATATCTAAATTCAATGATACAAATATTTTTTACAGACAAGGCAGTGTTATGGGCTGAATGGGAAAGTTAATAAATAAAATTGTAAGGTTGTTTATTTAAATACTTTCCGTGGCAGTCATGAAACGTGAATCACAGAAATCGTTCTCTAATTTACTCTTTCTGTACTAATACTGTGTTGTACGAAGCTAAAAAAAGAAACGAGTTTTCTTCAGAGACAACGAACGTGTTTTATATTAAATAATTATTTATATTTCTGTATTGATCGTCGTTCAAAGGACTCGTCGGTTTTCAAAAAACCACGCAGCGAAATAAAATTGCATTGATGAACGTCCGCCATCATTGAAGAACCAAAACTCGTCTCAGTCTACAGACGTAAAAAAATTGCACAAATTAAAAAAAGCTAAAATAAAGAATTTGTTAAAATCTATATCTACACAGGTACGAGCTATCTACAAGACGTCGAGGTAAAAAATGAGTCTTCTAAAAAAAATAGACAAATGTTTCATCACTGATCTTATAGTGAATACTCGATTGAACAATCAGAAAAGATAGAAGTACAATTGAAATTTTAGTCGAATCAGGAGACACGTTTAGATTTCACAGTGTGTTTTCAAGCTTCCTGTCTCAGTGATTGAAATGATGCAGAAATTAACATGAAGTTTCGATATCACACGAGTCTATCTTCCCAGCAAAGTATTACGTAAACGAACTGCTTGATCTTCGAGCAGCTGCGTTTTTCTCGTATTTTCCTTCTGGTCTCTTTGAATTCGCGCCAGGAGGCCAGCTCCCTGGCGTTCTTTGGTCCCCAGTCGGCGGACGGTATAAAAGCTGCCTTGATCATCTGCGAAATTTACACAAAACTTATCGATCGAGTCACAAAGATCATTCTCCAATAACAACAAAATGATTGAGCCCTCTATTTTATTTATGTAATTACCGGAATGAAACTGTGATAAAACTATATTTTCTGCTTTGAATGTTACAAAATTTATTCCTAATTTTACTTACTTAATTTGCATAAAGATCCACAGTCTAGACATAAGTAACATTTTGGAGATTTTAAAATATTTCAGATTTTATATTTTAATGTTTCTAAAAATATTATTGCCTTCTATGGACAAATTTATTTGATATTTGTCGCCTGGTATACTTATTATTTTTCTACAAATATTAAAGAAACAACCTATCGATCATACCTCAGGCACTTTGGAATTTTTTTTGGAAACGATAGTGTAGGTCAGCCAGAAAGGAATTTGCAGCACTCCAATGGCGAACAAAGTCCATCCGGCAGCTGTGAATTGAATGAACAAACAATTTTCACTCCTAAAATCATTGAAACTAATAATTTTTCCTATTTTAATGATAGCGTTTTGTCGACTACGAACCGTGTGCACTGTCCGGATAAGAAATACCACTGTAAGTGACTGGTTTCAACGAAGCTATCATATAAACTAGAATCACAGCCAGTAAGAGAGGTGTAATGAAAGCCCAGCAGAGCCTCCAATAAACCGACGGTCTTCTCTTCAGCATGTACTCGACGTCGTCCAAGAAATTTTCTAATCCGTACACCCAGAAGATACCAGTTATCTCTAAAGTGGCTAGGATGAAGACGACGAAGGAACCCGCATAGTAATCGACCAGTTCCAGTATAAACTGTCCACCCTATAAGTACAAAAATATATCAATTCCTTCTCTTACATATCAAAATCAGTGTACTAACAATAACTGGGTTTCTGAAACTATGAAGCATATTTTTAGTAAATAGAAAAATTCGTGGATCGTTGAAGTCGTTCTTGAAGACATAAAAATCACTTTACTAACAATAACTGGTGTTTTCAAACTTTGAAGAATATTTTTAGGAAAAAGAAAAATTTGTGGACGGCTGAAGTTGTTCTTGAAGACAGTGATGGAATAAATATCGAAGCTTACCGGTGTGCAATAAACAGTGCCGACGCCAAATCCGAAGAGGACCGTGCCGAGAACCACGTAGATGTACTTCAGATTCGGGAACTGATCGCTGACAATAGTGATAATGGCACCTGCCAACGCGATGGCGCTTCCAATGCCCAAAACGTACAGCATCAGAAAGAACAATACTGAGAATAACTGTAATAGTTCAATTCTAATTGTAAATACACATAGTCCTAATCAGTCTTAATCAATGAACATAACACTCGAGTGTTTTTATACTTCGAAATACCCACCTGCGGTAGGACAGTAAATTTCGCGATTGCGTCTGGATAAGAGACAAAGGCCAGGCCTGTTCCACCTCGAACGACGTTCCTGATGTCGTCGACACCTAGCTCATGAGCTAAATTTCCGAGGATACCGAAAATAGTGAAGCCTGCCATGAGGCTGGTGAAGGTGTCCAAGGTGGTTACCACTATGACGTCTCTGAGAAATAAAAATAAAAATAGATTAGACGCTGATGATGGTGTGAACAGTCATCCTTTAGTGTCTAATTCTAACGATCATCCAGTTGGATTAAAGAAGAAGAATTATTCTAATAACAGCTCCAATGCAAATGGCTGATCTTTGCGGTAGCTCGAAAATTTTTCAGACCGAGATGAGTCAGATCTGACACTAAGACCAGTCCGCATGTCTAACGAACATCTTCTCTAATCGCTGATTATTTGATAGTCAAAGAGTAACCTGTATATATTGTGTCTAAAGTCGTTGTAGGACGAGTACATGACGACACCACCGAAGCAGACTGACAGTGAAAAGAAGCACTGTGTCACAGCAGCGTACCAGACGTTCGCATCGAACAGCTTCTCCCAGTTCGGCTTGATGAAGAAAATGATCCCGTTCACGGCGCCGTCCAAGCTGACAGCCCTCACCAGCAGGCTTATCATGATGATATAGGGGAAAATCGCGAGAAAATAGGCCGCTTTTCCGGAACTCTTCACGCCGCGAGCTAGAACCGCAAAGATGCAGGCCCAGGCCACCAGCAGACATACCGTCAGCTTCCACTCTGGCAGGCCTATGCCGTCGTCGATGGTCTGTTTCTCTTGTAATACTGTCTTCCTGATCGACAGAGAGCAATTGTGCATTGTGGAGAATTCAGATTCAATATATCGTGAGTCCAGCACTATAACTAACAAAAGAAACTGAAAATCTATTGTTTTGAGATAAGCATGTTGTTTGGTCAATTTGGTAACACCCATGTATTGTACAGCTCGTTTGTTTCGTACATCTAGTTCAAGAGACCATGATGGATCTCTAAGGATGATTTTTATAAAAATTTAACTTGTTAATTAAATTGGGAGACCACCAAAATTCGAGATATCTAGTTATAGTACTGAGTCCACGATATTATTGGAAACAATTAAAGGATCAGGTATCTGGATGATACTGAACTATCTACCAAGAATGAAACATAGTGAATGTACATTATTAATTTGAAAATAGGAAGAATAGCTTGAGAGTTAACAGGTTGACTGTCCCTTAACCAATACATGGTTCAGAATCCTAAGTGATTTGGGATACACAGTTGCCTCATACAAACCTGTACATAGGGCGAGGCATTTAAAACAGGCCACTCAAATAACTTTGTTAATTTTCCTGATAGGCAAACATGTTTCGAATGAAAGTTGCTTCGTGTCGTGAGAGAAATTATGCAAGCTTCCGTGAAGCTCACCTAAAGTAAAGTTCAGCAGAACTGACCATCCCAGTTCTGTTTCGTCCAGTGATATTATAGGTTCCTGCAGAGTCCACGCAAGAGTCTCCCCATTCTTCGAGGCAGTTCGCCCATGGAAGCTGGGACTGAAAGCTTCCAATTAAGTAATAGAGTGTTATCGACATTAGGAAGCAGTAGTAAGTGCCTACTGCAACCATGGAGAACATTTGAGCCCAGCCGACTCCACGAAATCCCGGTGCTGTAAAGAATTAAACAATTGTGTAGGAGACGCTGATACAGTTATCGATTGAAGTATAATTTTAATTACTTAGAACAGACGACGTTTAAAAGAAAAACAATTAAAGGAGTGTGCAAAATAGTTAAATAAATAGTAAAATAAATAGTTGAACAATGTGTAATAAGGTGTGAAAAAGTAAAGACGTATTATTTATTTTAAACGTCGTAATTAATTATTTCCTTTGAAAGTGTTCAAATTGTTTCAGTTAAACTTACTAATGAACTATGCCAGAGTGCTCTATTCTTCTCTGACTATGCTAATACTCTTTAACACAAGAGAAAGTGTAAATGAGTAAATGTTCACCTGCTGCCCACATTTTGACCGAGGATCTGCTGCAGAACTGGCCCATTATCATTTCTAAATAGTAGAACGGCTTGCCAACGAGGAAAAGGACGATGATGTAGGGTATCAGGAAAACTCCACCACCATTTTCATAAGCAGTGAAGGGAAACCTCCAAACATTGCCTAGACCAATTGACATGGCGATACAGGACATCAGAAATTCCAGTTCATTGCCCCACGTTGCTCTTTCCTCCCCATCCTCCGTAATAGACTAGACAAATTAGCCAAAAATAGTCTTACAATTGAATCAAAATCTCTGAATGACTGAAAGATCGATTACTATGACGCGTGTGTACCATTTCCTCCGGAAGCGACAAGGAAAGCGGTACTTTGCGATCATCCTGGATCTCATAATCGAAGTCAAAGCCATTGTCTCGAAACTGAAATGAAAGTCAAACTTCAGCATCAGTATCATTTGATTTTTGAGATGTTCTGTTGGGTTGAGTCATAAATATCTTTCGATTCGTCTTCCTAAATTGATCGACGATCTATTAGAGGATAATTATTATTCCTTCTGCAGCGTGTACATATTTTAACCCTTCGACTGCGGGCTACTTGGAAACAAGGCAAACGCTGCGTGCGGCCGAGTTGCGGTTGTACGCAGCGAGCCATTGGACCAAACGCCCATCGGCGTTCACAGTACACGGTGAACGGCATTGTCGACCGTCTACAGGCGTCGATCGCAGTCAAATGGTTAATTAATAGTGGGTGTTAGCAGATCGTTATTTGTCGGAATTTATGACTCAACCCTATACGTAGGATGTTGCTTTCACCTTCTGAACGGTGTTCCCGTTCGAATTTTGAAAATCCGTCGCTCGACCGTCGTCTCCGATGAATCCAGCATTTTGTCTTCCCTGCTGAAAAAGAAGGTTCGTCGGATTAGTACAATTTGTTCGTCTACAGTGTGGAAACGTTCTCGTTGCAGATCTCAAGGACACTTTCCAACGTTTGCACGCGAGTCGAGTAGTAAAGTCGCATTTGATAAGCCTCCATTGAAATCTTTGCAAACACTATGAAAGCCTGACAGGGAATTCAATGCTGAAATTCTTCTAAAATGGGTAGACACTTCTGTACATTTCTTCGGATGAAGAAGACCACAAACATTGTAACTACATAGTACTTAAAAATTGAAGAGAAAAAAAGTAGAAAATTGTAAAGCATCAAATTCTGACTCCTTCTAGCTGAGAATAAATTAAACTATCATTTCGTCAATTATAATCTCTTTGATTGCGGTTACTTGGAAACGAGGCGAACGCTGCGTGCGGCCGAGTTGCGGTAGTACGTACCAGGTCATTGCATCGAACGCCTATGGGCGTCGACAGTACACGAAGAGCGGCCTTGTCGAGCGCCTATAGGCGCCGGTAGCAAAGGGTTAAATGATTTAAAAATATTCCAGATAGATCTCTTATTCTCCTCTAGTATTCTCTTTCATTTGCAAACGACTATTCGATTAATCGAAGCTGATTAACCCTCTGACTGCGGCTACTTGAAAACGAGGCGAACGCTGCGTGCGGCCGAGCTGCAGTAGTACGTAGCGAGCCATTGCATCGAACGCCTATGGGCGTCGACAGTACACGGTGCATAGCTTTGTCGCACGCCCATAGGCAATGATAGCACTCAAAGCGTTAAATCGTATCATCACATTGAAGCCCTGTGATTCTTCCATACTGTTCAAACTGCACTTTACAGAGGCAAACAAGCTGTACAGAACAGAAAAAATGTTTGGAAACAGTGGCTAGACGGTATTCTTCTACCCGAGCGCACTCTAATTCTCAGAACCATCGTAACACGTATTATTACGTCGATAAACACGATTGTCTGGGGTGCCGTTGTTTACAAACCGCAACCCGGCGGCTGCACACAAACAGATTCGAAAACGGCGTGGAATCTGTAGTAAAAAGGCGACTTCGGAGGCACGTGAATCCTCGCGAAGTGTTTCAAAACGTCGATCGTCCGTTCGACACGCAAAAACGCGTAATCCCGATTGCGACAATCGGCGCGATTGCACTATGCTTGCATGCGAAACCTGGCTATCGAATTATCGCGAAAAAACTCCGCTGCTACGATCAGATTTCTGTGAATTGCTTCAGACTCGCCCCAGGGCAAGTTAATAGACCGTATTAATGAATATTACATTGGTAGAAAATTTTGTTACATTTGTGGTTGTTGAATGCATCGAATATTCAAAATTTGGAGCACACGGATTGTTAGGAAAGGTTGTTTTTAATTACAAGATTCGATGATTTAAGTGAAATTGCCGTTTACACCACAGAATATATTACATGAAATATTGTATAATATTATAGAAATTAACTCGTTACTTTTTATACTCTTTTAGGAATAATCGTGTTTGCACCGAATTTATGTGCGTCGTGTTTCGTATTTTTTTTTGGTAATTTCTAAAATTAATATGTTCAGAGCTATTTTTCGTGAAATATGCATGTCAGTAACGAGAAAGGAATTATTTAAAAAAATCTTTAAGCAATTTAAAATATTCGAAGATTTAATAACCCCTATGGCTGATGATTGTGAATAACCTTGAACATTGAATATCCTACATGAATTACTTATAAATTTACGAAATATAATAATTACAAACTGTTGACACGACAAATGATAAACAAATTTCTCCACACTAAGCAATAATATTTTTGGAAAAATTCAGGACCTTAAAGTAGCCAAAAACTGACTCATGCCACTCTCGAAATAAAGGTCTCATAAATTTCTTGCACCGACTATATCTCGCAGGAGCATCCTTAAGTCCTATTATGAAGAACCAACTGGTTCGACAGCTTCGCGATCATTTTATAATGTCGAACGAGCAGTTACACGTTGCTACAGCGGACCGTATAGCTTACGGATGATTGAAAGGCCCTCAATGATTTCCGGATGACGTCGATCTTCGAGAAAACCTTCCCTTCCGTTTACAGGACTCAAGAATTTCTCGCGTGTCGTGCACCGACGTAACAATCATGGAATGTAATAAGATCTACTGAATGATTATATAAATTTTCCAAATGACTTTTATTTTTTCTGCTGCCACCGCTTCACGACGAGTGTAAAATTTATTTTGAAACCAGTATAATAAATTTGAACGTTTTTCGGCCATTGTGAAATTGATCAGGCGTTTTATTCAGACTCGTAAAACAATTTTGAAGGACCTGTTCGTCGTCTTGACAGTCTGTTGCCCGAAAGAGACCACAACAGTCGAGTGAGAAATTTTTCTACATTTTTCGACAGAATTAATGTAACTGTAAATTCTATAATTGTACTGTGTAGGCTGAAAATGAAACGATTTTGTACTAAAGTAATCGGAAATTATACTCTTTTTAATGACTATGTTACTAATTATTTATAGGCCCTACTGGTATTGTTACACCTTTTTAAATATTTTACTAATAGTACTCGTGTTCAGATAAATAACAAATGAATTTAAATGTCACTCATATATAGGTGGCATGGCAGTCGAAGTGTTAATTAATAATGTTAATAGCTTTCACAACTTTTCTTGTTAAACATATTTATTAATACTCTGCACAATCGAATACATAATAATTGACAGAACATGGCAGTCGAAGCATTGAGGTGGAGATCCAAAATGGGACAGAAATTTCGTGTCACACATGAAAGTTTACATATATATAGTATATGTGTTTGCATTTAGTTGTCGCTGAGACTTTTGTCTCACGAGAGACATGTCTCATCGTGGATTTCCCCCTTTAAGAGAACGACAAAAAGACTTTCGCGATCGATTATGTAGTTTTTTGTCCCGTTGCGTTACGACGAAAGTGATTGTTCGATGTCCTTACTTTCTTATTTTGTCACTAATGACACCGTATTTCTACGACGCCGATCGAAATTGAATGAAATTACGAGTATTCCTCATTTCTGTAACACCGACGAATTAGGCTCGAAAGCTCCATTTATGTCTAACAATAATCCCGTTATATGATTGTCATAATTTTGTATAATTCCCTTATATTCTTTTTTCTTTCTTCCCTCTTATCTGTGCCTTATATCGTACAATAAAAACGTTGCAATTAAAACTAAGAATTTTATGAACGTTTTATTTCTTCTCTTTTGTGTGTCTTTATATTATTGCTTTTGTGTGTACAATTAAGATTTACTAAACCTGTGGTTTGTTCGCAAGCAATCGAATAAAATTAAAATTCTTAAGACTGATGTCCTTCGCGTAGTGTCCTCGCCATGGAAGGACTCCGTAATAACCGGATATTCTGCTCGTGTTTGTTAACCTACGCGTTCACAGCTTCTGACTGAGTACTTTTGGACTTTGTTGCACGTGAAACTGTTTGTGTGAGTCAATCATAGATTGATCATGTGTGAGGATATCGATTGAGTTGTTGTATCGAAAGTTGAAAGCAACAGGATCGAAGTTATTGACAATCGAAAAATAATTTCATAGAAACTGCAGATCGAAGGATAAAAATTGAATTACTGAGACAGATCGTGCGGCAATGAAATTTTTCAGTTTCTTCGAGTTTTCAGCTGGAACAACTCTTCCAAAAGGAGTCAGAGATTAGAAGAATTCTCTCGTGAGTCTACAGATGATGCTTCTTCATTGTTTCGACTGGAGCACGTGTCGATTCTCAGCACGTGCTCACTTACATCTTTGCGAACGAGAGAGCTAACAAATTATTCTTAACTATAAAATTGTAACACGAGCACAGTTTGTGTACACTGTCCGAAACAATTAAAGGGTTGTGAAAGTTCCAAGTGTTATACTCAATAGACATCGACTAAAAATGTTATAATATTAGATACGCGATATTTTTTTCCTTTTTAAATTTATTAAAAATCTTGAAGCCCTATCTTCAGCAGTATGTATCCCAAAAAGTTCTAAAATTATCATAAAACTTCAACATCGAGCGAAACAAAACGTTCTCTGACAATCTTGCTTCAGCCTTCCATTTAAAATTCTCTGAAAGCTGCAATAAGTATATCTTTATTAAATCTTCTCTCGAAGGAAGTGTCCTATTGTTTTCAGTCTGATTTTTATGGAAAATAGTCGAAGGGTTAAATGAAAAGAAGAAAATATGTGCCGCATTTAAAATTCTCTGAAAGCTGCAATAAGTATATTTTTATTAAATCTTCTCTCGAAGGAAGTGTCCTATTGTTTTCAGCCTGATTTTTAGGGAAAATAGTGGTAGGGATAAATCAATAGAAGAAAAGGAAGTATCCTATTGTCTTCAGCCTGATATTTTTGGAAAACAGCATAAGGGTTGAATTAATAGAAAAAAAATATAGTCGTACCTTCTGCATTATGGGATTCAACGATTTTCAGGAGGAACAGACCGATCAGGTGGCTGAGTGTCGGCGACGCGAGACAACCCACAACTCTGTAACATCTATAGCACCGATCGCGACAGGTGTTGTACCTTCACGAGGACCAAACAACCACTGACTAACGATCACGGAACGCTTGTCACGAAACTGATCGAAGTAGGGATCTCGCTAACCTAAACCCGATCGAGAAGGGGAATATCGCGATTCCATGGTTCTCCGACTCCCTCTTTGTTTCCATTTCTGACCATTTGCACTCGTATCATCGTTTCATCCGTTCGTTAAAACAAATTGTAACGCATGGCGGCGGTAGTAGAGAAACTGAGGCTATCAAGGTCAGTTCCTCGTCAATGGTACAGCTTTCCTTTTTTTCTCATCTTTTGGGATGTTACTATGAACGTGTGACTGAAAAGGAGAAATAAATAATTGAAAATTGATAATCTTAGTAAAAAAATGAGAAATCAGATTCATCCACTCATTAACAGCCACCAGAAAGGACAAAAGGGAAATTATGATACATGGTGACTGTAATAGAGAAATTGGGGCTGTCACAGTTTGTTCAGGTACAATAGAGAATGGATGTAGACGAGAGGTCTATAGAATATGTATAATGTCTTAATTAGCTGACGTAGAGGATATAAGTAATTATGGAAAACATTCGATCAATTTCGTGAATCACTGTATATTTCGACCGCAGAAGATACAAACAAATATTTGGATACAGGAAAAATAATGTTAATAATTCTGTGGTCAGATGGCAAAACCTGATATGCCATATACATATAAATCATATCACATCTTGTCATCTGACCACAGAGTTAATGCCTCTATCGTGAACACAGGAAAGAGACTCGAAGTATCTCCGAAAAGAAAGGAGTGTTGAAATCGAGGATAACAATCAGACGGGGAAGTACGTCGAAAACAGTTCATTCTACTGTTTTTTTCTCATTGGGAATCCTGAACCACGTCCGTCGATGCTGGAAAATCCGCGGTAAATTACTTTCACTATAAGTAAAAGACGAATAGCAACACACACTGTTGGACTACAATATTTTCCGTTTTAATGTACTTGAAGAAATAGAACTGTGTCGAAATTATATACTGCGCTTTAGGTATTATGCAATGTACTCTTTATTTTGTTTGCTTTACAAATGCGCATCCTTCAGGCATTTGAAAATGTAAAATTGCACAAAGTTCCGCAGTCTAGGTATAATAAAATCAGTAATATGGATCTTACCTTCAAAACGTTATAAATAATCAATATTTCAGCTGATGTATTATACTAAATACTGTTTAAAACAGATAGAGGCTCAGGATTTTCAATAATTTTAGACAGTCTATCTAATATCAGCACTGAAACAAAAATAATTTGTATCCAATATGATAACATTTTTATTGGATGTTCTGTGCAATATTTGCACTTTTATACCACTAGACACCTCAATGAACAATAAATCATATAAGTGTGAGATCTTCTCATTCTTTTGAGCAGTATATTCTACAAAAATGAAACATATATTATTTTTAAATTCGGCTGTGTCCGAGTCAAATAATTATTCAACAAAAAAAATTACACTTATCCTTTCTTCAAAAATTTGAAAGAAGAATTGCTCTATCTCCACTTTTTGAATCAAAGAAGCAGAATTCTTCCTCATGATCCTCATCAATTTTCGTTTATCGCATTTGATCGAACTGCATTAAAAGTTGAAGGAAAACCAGATAGAAACGTTCAATCTAAAAAATCATGTTGATCGTTTCTGCAACGAGTTAACAAGGCGAATCATTAAATCTCCAATTTTAGGATCAATGGAGCGGAATTCTTCCGCGTGACGGAGGTACCAGAAAGGAAAAGTCGTTTTCGTCGACAGAGGTTTAACGAACCTTGCTAATTGCTCGGCCTCCTTACATCAAGGATGAATGTAAATTACAGCAAACTACCGCAGTCGGGCACACGAGAGGATGCTGGAAGCACGGGAACTCGAGACAAAATAAATCTCGTACCCTGAAGTTTCTTTTTCCTTCACACTAATTGTCGCGACAATTCTTTTTTTCTCTGCTACTTTCATTTTTTATCTTCACTCTCCTAACAAACTCGTTTCCACTCTCATCATCGATACTAAATGCTGCTGGGCGCAAGAGGTCATTTTCTTTCGTGAAACTTCAACGACCGAAAGTCCTCGTTAATTCGCGTTTCGTGCAATTAAACAAATTGCTTCGTTCGATTACGTAAATAAGGTCCCGGAGTAGGTTCGTGAAGAGTCCTCCGGTACAGTGAAAGCAAAGACAGACGGACGATGGTTATGCAATGGAACGAACGGGGAGATCCTCACGTTGCAGCGACGAATAGACCCGCGAATATCGCGATCGATAGACTAACAACGACCTTGAACAGTAGCTGAAGGGATCAGAGGATTTACGCGGGTGAAAGTCAATCACGATCCAGCTGAATCTGACGAAAACTGGTTAACTCCAATTCGTGCTGCCATTGGGAAAAATCGTTTTTCATTTGAAACAGTTCAAATTATTCTGTTGATGAATCAGTGTAACATACAGTACAGAAATGGAAGGATATTCTAAAAATAGATATTAATTAAAATGTAAGTAGAGAACATTGATTGAATGATCAAATAGAGACTTCAGTGGTGATGAAAGTAAATAGGAAAATGAAATATCTAGACTGCATTTTGATATACACTACAGGTCAAAAGTTTGGAATCTCTTTTGTCATATGCAGGAGTCAGAAATTATTTTAAATGACACTTTCTAGTGACTCACTCTGTATACAATTTACATACAGTAGAACCTCGATTATCCGTGCACCGATCATTCTAAAATTAATCATCTTATGTTAATTACAAGTTGAAATTATCATCAGCAACACTATGTACTTAATTATATACCACTGTGCATTTCACGTTTTAACATGTAATCAAAATCTGTATACAAAATATAGTTAAATTGTAAGTCATCTTGTTGCTAATTACAGTTCAGATAATCGAGGCCCAACTGTATTTAAATATGCTGAGTCGTGCAAACATCCACAGTTTAATTAAACCGACCGAAAGGTTGAAAATTCATCGAATGTTTGTTTTTCTATTGAAAACCGAATATCAAAGTGTTTAAAGCAGAGAAATTGGAGCTTTTCTCGTGGAGTTCGCATCGAATCGCAAGATTTCCACGGCTCGCAGCTGGTCAGACTTGTTTACGCGAGAAATGGGCGAGGATTACTGTAACAGAATATCTGTGTCAAGCGAAGCAACTTTTATTAGACGCTGTCCACGTGCGATTTTTATTTAGAACAAACTGAAGTTCCTGCTACGAGTAACTTGTCATCGAGGAAATATACGAGGCACGTAGTGCTCGGAGCATTGAACTTAACATTTTTTTTTCATTACCCCCAAGGCGAACGAAACGTTTGTAACGTGTCGTGCGGAGACTTGAATGCCCGCATATGATCCTACATTCATCTGTTTTTTTAAAAAGAGTTCGAACGATAAACAGCTGAATAAATAATACATACTCAGTTTGTTCTCAAAAACTGGAGGGCATTTATCGTTTCACTAAAAATTATTAAAATTGTACCAAATTTTTAATTATTCTTAAAATGAGAAAATATGTTCTGAATACAAATATAACATTTTGTAGTCAAAATTTAATATAATTTTATACTCTTTACAGTAAATATAAAAATTTATCATGGCTATATAAGTGAGATTTCATTAAATTGTTTCATAATTGAGTCATAATTCTTCCATACTTTCAAGTCTGTTATTCTTGTCAGAAACATTACCTAGTTTCCTGCTTGTAAATCAATGTAGATCATTTTATCAGATACTATAGATCATCCACAGGATATACACTTCCATTAAACCTGTGTCAGTCGTTTCTAACAATGATACGATGAATGAAAATAGTAGAACCCACTGTTTTCGAGCAAATCAATTGTCAACGCCTAATTTATCGTCGTTTGGAGTTATTATTGTGCATCCCCTTGATTCCAGGATCCATGAATCATGGAGTCATGCAAGAGTTTGACGTAAATCTTGTCCAAACATGCTTTTGTTCCGGGTAAAGGAGGCCTTCGTCGAAAGAAAAAATCTCACAGACCGGTTTTAATTGTTAAACCGGTTCAATTTTCATATCGGGAGCAACAGTGAATGTTTGAAAATACAACGAAAGGATTGAAAATTAAATTATACAGAGATAACGATAGATTACAAAACACTTGTGAATTATAATGTCAGTTTGAACTGGAGGATGAGTCAGACTTAACTTTAGTGAGTGGTAAAGGAAAGAAGTGATATCCTGTTCGAGATATCAGAGTTTGGATTGAAATCTCGATCGTGGCGAGTCGGGGAATTCCACTTGCGTTGCGCAGTATAAATTATAGTGTTTTTTAAGGAGAGGATAGTAAAGTGAACGGTCAAGGCTTCCTGGAAGAGCAAGTCAATGCAGATATTTCTCTATACTCGATATAAAAGAATTTTTTTTAATTAGAATCCACCTAATTTTTAAATTTAGGTCCTCATATTTAATTGAAATTCTCCTACCTAGCCTAACCCAAAACTAACTTAGCCTTACTCAACCCAACCTGACAGTGAATAGAAATCTTCTTCGATATATTTTAGAAATTACCGAAAATGTATATAATTCACTAAAAATTGGTCAATCAAAAGAAAACTTGTCAGGGAAAATTTTAATATTTATATTTACTGGAAATCGAATAGAAATAGAAGTTGAGGAGATCGAGAGAAACGATGACGTGTTTCGATACAAAATTCGATCGTCAATGACATTGTTGCTCGTGCGTGCGTGAAATTTTTCCAACGTCATTTTACCATCGTCACGCGATTTTTCACTCATCGTATCTACCAGAAATCGCGATAATTTTCTATTACACTGAACACAATTTTATGAGTTCAGTTTCCATAAAATTTCATCCGTACTATTTTCTGCACATATTATACTACGTCTTGATAAAAGTAAATGCAAAAATTACTAACAGTCTCCTGCTTATCACAATATCAAGTGTTCCTCAAAATTATTTTTAAAATTAACATTTCTTTCAATCATAAAAATATTTAAATTCTATAACATTTTAATTTTGAAAATGACGCGCCTCGAACCGACACGCCACCGGTTTGTTCGCCGCTTCATAACGTGAGGTTATGTTTATCGAACGAAACACGTCTTTAGCGCGATTGTTGTTGTTTGACGCAACGAATACACAAAGGAAACGTGTGAAAGGAATCTGAAAGATTTTGTTAGGAAATTAGTTCTCGTGGATCCGAGGAATGGATGACGAAGCTGAAACGTACAAACTATGGCGGATCAGGAAAACTGTGATGCAGTTGTGTCACGATAGAGGTTACCTGGTCACGCAGGATGAATTGGATCAAACTTTGGAGCAGTTCAAGGAACAGTTCGGTGATAAACCGAGTGAAAAGAGACCGGCACGTAGCGATTTGATCGTTTTGGTAGCTCACAACGATGACCCCACGGATCAGCTCTTCGTGTTCTTCCCTGACGAACCTAAAATCGGTATCAAAACTATTAAAACTTATTGTCAACGTATGCAGGAAGAAAAGATTCATAGGTAATTATTTGTTTCTATAACAATTTAGAAAATAATTAGCTTTTTACAGTCTAATCTTGATGATCTTCTAAATGACATTCTTATGGGACAGGGCAATCATCGTTGTACAGCAAGGAATGACACCATCGGCTAAGCAATCTTTAGTAGACATGGCACCAAAATATATACTGGAACAGTTTCTAGAATCCGAGTTACTCATCAACATCACGGAACATGAACTCGTACCGGAACACATTGTACTTACACCGGATGAGAAGGAAGAATTGCTAACCAGGTACAAGCTGAAAGAAAATCAGTTGATGCGTATACAAGTCGGTGATCCTGTGGCTCGTTACTTCGGCTTGAAACGTGGACAAGTCGTGAAAATCATCAGGCCCTCTGAAACTGCTGGAAGATATATTTCTTACAGACTTGTTTGCTGAATAAAAGTTTTTACATGAATGGATGAATTTGTTCCAGAGATAATATTGTACATTACTTAAATCTTAAGAGTAAACTATGTATAAGGATTGAATTTTTGTAATTATTGTATAAGGTGCAAAAGAAATACAGAATATAGTAATTACATATGAGAAAGAATTCATCTTTTCAGACAGCGCTTTATTATACCACAATTGTATTTAATAATTACATAATAAATGGTTTGTTGTTAAGTATTAGCTATACACGAGGCAGTAAATAATGATTAGCATTACTTTTCTTCATGGCATTACATGTCCATCGTAATGTAAACTCATTTTGATTCGTGTTTCATTCGTCAAATAATTCGAACGGTATGTAAGCGGTACAACTATACAGTTTTGAGAATGATTCTTTAAAGTCAAGATCTGCAAAATGAGCTTTGTTCAAACATGTATTTTATTACACTTCATTATTATACATTTCTTGGTCCAGACATATCGTGGTATACCGTTGTCGCGTGACAACTCAATTCCAGGTTCGTTTAAGCAATTGTACACACACGTCTCCAAAAACATTGTTCGTGATAAATAAGTGCGTGTATATATTGCTTTATTTATTACTGTTTTAACGACTGCGATCAGACAGTCGGTAGGAAATATTTCAGGAATAAAAACGGTGCAATGCGTATGAAGGAAAGAAGAAGCCACTATGCGCAAAGAATTAATGAAGAATTCGATGGCAAACTGAAAGGAATCAGAACACAAGTGTTACCGGTATAATAATTTCAACGATGAAAAATATTTAAGTACACAAGGCAAGGGAACGCTATGCTACGTCATCCTTAACGTCTATGCTATCAATTTCCAAAAATTTCTGACAAAGTTCAACTATACTATAATCCACATTCTCGTTTAACATCAACCAGAAAGCTAGAATAATCAAATACGCGGATTTTACTTTCACCAATTTAAACTCTAAAAGAAGCAAACACTACAAACACTCGTTCGCACTCCATCGCATTTTCCTTTCCATCCAGATCTCATCAGTACAATATACTCGCTTCGTCAGGAACTATATGTAAAATAGAATAAATTTCAAAAAGTATTGAACGGTATAGCAGTTACACAACTACATACTCGTTTTTGGCAAGAATCATCACGCAATGGTTAGCAGTCTTTGAATTTAAAAAGAAGAAAGAAATGCTCGACTCATAATACATTCGTCCTTTTGTTGTTTCTGTTGCCTATTACAAATGTAATGCATGCAGAAGCGTATAGCGTTAATTTGTCTACGATGTAATCGCAAAAGCGGCTGCAAGAGCTGAAAGTATAATCAGAAGTTCGGTGATAACGTAACAGTCGTGGTTTCTGGGCGTAAGTAAATAAAGCATGCAAGTCTAATTAATATAATATATTGTTATCAATAAAATGTAACATAACGAATAATAATAATAATAATAATTACACAATAAGGCTACGTATTTTCATTGTTTACACGTAAATGAGAAAGCAAGATCTGCCGAAATAATTAGATGAGAAAAGAAAGTGTTCCAAAAATATACACGAACTCTCGCTGTTTCTTTGATGAAAGAAAAGAAAAACATTTATAACGTGCGGCGACGAATAACATTAAACAGATCTCTGTCGCGTGATTTTCGTTTTCGTTTCGTATCGCTTTTTGGCATGTCTGAAAGAAATGCATGTACGGGATCCAAAACGTCGAGATGTGATGAAATCAAATTCCCGAGGTGAAATTTACATTTTTATTTCTATAGTCTACGTTTCTTTTTCATTTGCTACTAACATTTGTTTCTCTTTCTTTTTTTTTAATACATTACAAAGAATAAATCAGTCGCTCGTTGTTCGAGTCTCGATAAGTATATGCATTATATATATAATATATGTATCTTGTTCGTGTAAAAATTTCTATTCGCGTTCCGCTTTCCGGCGGAATAAAAATCTCTAGAAAAA
The DNA here is from genome assembly GCA_916610135.2 of Macropis europaea. Taxonomy (NCBI): domain Eukaryota; kingdom Metazoa; phylum Arthropoda; class Insecta; order Hymenoptera; family Melittidae; genus Macropis; species Macropis europaea. The sequence continues at coordinate 15,964,944 of OU744344.1, read as the reverse complement.
AAAAAAAGAAAAACACAAATGTTCCAAATAGAAGAAAAACTATGTTTCATAGTATAGTCGGTAATCGTAAAAGTAAAGTTCTCCGATCGTAGGCGCGCGATCGGAGAAGTGAAGGCGCGAGAAACAGCTTGGTCCAAGCTGCAATTTATACATTTGCTAATACTTAAACAAAAAAAGGAATACCGCAAAAGATGTCAGAATGGTTATTCGGCATACAGTCTGAAAGTACAAGTCTATAATATATGATACACAGCAAGTATATCTGATGTAATGATATCAGATGAATCTTAACCGCCGGAAGAAATACATTCTCCCGCGAATATTTGTAAAAATATCCACAACATAGAGGCAGAATGGTGTGCATTTGATGCCAAAAGGCGACGCGTTTTTTTTTTATAATGCTACAACTATAATTAAAGTTCTTGTATCTCGCACATGGGTTAGCTTGCTAGGCTCTCTTTATCACCAGGGTCCCTCTGTCCCTCGAACAGCTGAAATTCGTATTGAAAAATACAATTGTTTACGTTGTCAGCCCGCCTTATAAACCTGACTCTCGAAACAATACACTCTATCGCTTTAATATGGCCGATGCTTTTTCGTTATCGATGCACACAATTGATACTATTATGTCTTCGTACGTACGTATATGCTCCATAAATTAATGGACTACCAAGAGATAGGAAACACCATTTAAAGTTTCGCGTACCACGTGTTAATGTTACAAATGCGTTTTCATATCTACGCTCTATTACGTTACTCGTGAAAAATGAAGTATGACAGATGCTCGAGAACGTGTCTATTGTACACATACAAATGTCTATCGATAACTTCAAACAGTTGCATCAGTCCCAGTGAAAAATTTCTCTTACTGACCGAATGATAACAGAATGGAACACGCTACCCTGTTATGTGCTACGTCGAGGAACTCTATGCTTGTTCACGTAAATTAGTAATTGCGGAGAAGGATTTTCAGTGAGACCGACGAAGGGTACTAATGGTACATCGAGTCAAGTTACACAACTCGACGTCTAGACCACCAATACATCCTGGTAGCCCATTCGATAGGAGGAGTTTGCAAAATATTGTTGATTAGTTCTGCAGTAAGTCTGATCCTGTACGTGATAGTGGTGGGATAAGGTGGCCGTTGTCTTTGGCCTCTGTGTGCGCAACATGAGGCCTGGAATAAATCAGTTTTTTTTGTTGTCTGTAAGTTGGACATTGGAAAGATACGATAATGTAATCATTGTAGATGTCTCTTTGTTTACCTAGGAGTGATATGGAGTAACGTATGTAGATGGAAACAGGCCTCGTTTATTACCGATCTCTCCGTGCCACCAATGCTGATCCGTACGATCCGTAACAGTAATTACATCGCCCCGTTTAAACTCAAGTTCGCCAGGTTCCTGTGGCGTGAAGTCGTACAACGCTTGTACTAGACACTGAAAAACGAATCGGACGTTTCAACGTTCGTAAAATTATACGATGACTTTGACAAAATGGAAGATAATCTCTGTGTTCTGTTGCAAGTTCATTGCGTGTCATTGACTATAATGGAAGTGATGATTGTATTGTAATTAATGTCATTGATGGTTACAACTAAAATTGCTTTAAAACACATGATGGTATGAATTATTGTATATATATGATATAATTACTTCTTCTGGAACCATATCCCGCAATTTAACATCCTGCGAGCGAGAGACGGACGCTGAGCGATGATATTCTACTAGTTCGTTGAGACTGTTAAATTTAACCACCCACAAGAAGAATTTTCCCTGGGCATCTCTCAATACTTTGAAGTGTTGTACACCGTCTGAACATCTGGAAAAAAGCGTGAAACGTATCGTTTAATGATAATGACTTGTACTTCCACTCAAAGTATGTGTAAATACAATTTCTCTTAACAATCTTTTACTAACTTAACAGACAAAGAGAAATCACCAGGTGAACTTTCACTGATTCTAATAAGAAAGGCTCCTTCGTGTTTGTTCATTAATAGTCTCTCTGCATCTGCTCTGGTTATCCTTCCATAGTACCAGCTAAAAAAAAGAATACAAAGTTAAAAATAGTTTAATGAAAATAACTAGTTGTGACTAGACTTTAATAAAAATGTGTTGCAATATCTTGAAATGTATTTGAAAGTGTGTAGAATACTTACTCATGGTTTTTCATCTCTATGTAATTACTTGGAATGAGTCCTTCTCTGGAATCTAGCTCTGCTCTGTACCAATTCATATCATCTTCCATGTTTAGAATCTGTACAAAGAACATGCTTGTATAATACATGTATCACATGAAATTTACTATGCTACTCAATGAGAGGATCAGTTCTCTGAATGATTCTGTGTGATCCATTAAATAGCAGAAATAAAATAAGTATTGTACATATATAGAATATTAAAATACTACTGTATTCATTCAACAATACATTATTTAACTATGAGATAGAACACTAGTTCTTATGTATGGTACAGAATTTATTTTAACTACATTCTTTGAAGATTATACTTCCATAAAACAAATATTGACAATATATAATCAAAATAAACATTTGTAGGGACTTTAGTTACTATCAGAATGTTCAAGTTGAAGAAACAAACTTTAAGAGATATATTTGGAAATACGAGACACAATTTTCAGCATTCTAATAGCATATTAATCACTGATTACAGAACTATTAATAACAATCATATGATCACATTTGCAACAGTATCAATAACAAACTATAATTGTTACATAATCATGTCAGTGAGACTAAAAGTCAAATAAAATAGTATGAAATACAGAAAATACACTTGAAAATAATTTACAGAATAAACAGACTCTAGCCTATGTTTCAGGCTCCAATATTTTTGGAGCAGAACGAAAACAGCAGAAAATAACCGATTTCTTGAATGTTTGTACATTGCTGTAAATATGTAGCATAACAAAAAAAAAATTGCACAATAACATTGATGATATAGTGTATGAAAATGAGTAGCATATAAAAAAAAATACTACAAAAGTACTGAACAAACTTAAAAAACCTCCAGTACCGTTATGATTTCATCATTAAAAAAACATCGTCTGTTTATAAACAACAACCAAACTCATTTCTCTAGAATGAAATCTACAGTGACTACATCTCCGATATTGGTCGCTATCAAAATCGCTGCGAACCAACGAGAAAAAGTTATATTCGCACGGAAAGGAAGCGTTCCAGGAATCGCACGCGACGATTCATCGATAATCACGTTGAAATAGTTCTGTAACAGGACAGAAGAACAACGCAGAAACGATAAGCATCGTTTGCGGTGTAAAGAGATGGACATTGTCGCGAATATCCTTAAGCGACACGCGATATATCCGTTCAGCTGAAAGCGATAGAGAGAAGGTTCGGGATCGGTGCGGCGATCGTCCATGATCGTGCTCGATCATCTGGTCGTATTTTTTGTCTCGCTCGAGCACAGGACGGTGCATCGTTGGCACAGGGTGTACACGAACCTTGAGTATCTGGCTCCTACGAAAACTGAGCTCGTCCTCGGCGGTCGCCGTGAAATCGTGCTTCGCTATCGCCTCCATTCTTCGTCCTCGTCCCTCGAGAGCGACCGCGCACGAGAGGGAAAGAGAGAGGAGATGCTGCTGCGATCCAGTCCCGAACGGCAGCACTAAAAGCGTAGCCGCCTTTGTTTGGCAAAGGAAAAAAGCGCAGGGGAGACGACGAAACGTTCGCACAGAGGTGAAAGTCCTCCGAAATCAGCGTTCAGAGCGTATCAGTGTCTGTCCGGTGTGACGAAAGACACGTAGGTGGTCACGAAGCACACAACACGCACACACAACCGACCACCACTTGCGCTTTTCTTCGTGCGATTTTCCGACTGGCTCGTCCGTCGGCCAGCTCCCGATCAATGGCGCGTCGAAACGCACATATTACGCGCGATTTGTGTGGACGGACAATCGAACGATATATCGTGCGCTGCACCTTCGACGTGGAACTGTCAAAACCGATGGAACAAGCTACGATCACGCGCTCTCACGGCTGGCCATCGCTCGTCTTATCAGGCATTACACTCTCGTCTCTCCCACTGCGTGATCTCCAGCCGTGTTTCGGTCCACCGATGCGCAGTCGGCCACCGCGCACCCTCGATGTCACTAGATTTTACAGCGAACGCAGAAACCGCGCTGCACCCTGTCCACCGTGTAGAATTCGATCGCGGGTTTCGAGTCGGACGATCCGCGGTCCGGACACTTGCTGCGACGCGGAAACGGGAATGAGATTATCGAGGGAACGACGTCGCGTACTACTTTTCTGTGGCGCAGGCGCGCGCATGCGCGTCGCGGTGTCTCGCCGCGCTGCGTCGACTGCTTCGTCGCCATTTTGTACTTTGCGTGATCGAGTGAAGTACGGCGGCTCACGAAACCGTTCGAACGCAGCCGAATGATCGATGCGTGGAAAAATGAGGTTATGGTAGTATTTTTGAAATGTTTTTGTTTTCATAGCATGTTGTAGGTTAGGTGCATCGGAGCTTGGACTTCTGGGAACGTGAACGATGTGTATGGAATTTTATTCGAGAATTTTTGCGAGTGCGTCGATGAGACGCCATGAGTAAACGCGCACGGATAAACAATAAGAATGTTTTGAAGTTCATTATGTAAATTTTTTGTTGAATAATAATTGTTTTTAAACGATTTACTCGGGGATTCTAATTGCGTGTACATATCGATACATCGTGGAGTATCTTTAATGCAGAGGAGCAGTAAAAACGAAGGACGATGATAATAATGCATTTTCCATTTTCCGTCACTTCCGGCCGCGCAGAATAAATCGCACTCGGATAATTGGGCGTTCAGTATGCGATAGGTGTTGAATAAACTCCGCGCTCGTTATGCAATTATTTCTCAATTATATCGTTAAATCAGCGAACAAGATTCTGCAAACAGCCTGTCGGTCTGATAAAAATAACGACGAATGTAAAAATTGAAATAAAAATGTAGATTCTCAGGGGAAAGTGTTCTGTCTCGTTGTATATTCAGAGGATGAAAAGGAGTTCAAACAGAAATGCAAAGTATTCGAACGCGAAATGGAAAAGTGTTTCGCGCTCATTTCATCGTCGCTGGACGATCACGTGACTTGTAAACAAACGTGCAGTGAAAGCAGGTTAGGTTAGTAGCAGCAATGTTAAAAACCTTTGTATTATAATATTAAACACGGTCATGATGCACGGTAGATATGAACATATATTTGCGCGAATCGTTTGAAGTCAAAAGTTCAAAAGATAGGACTACCACGATGAGTCATATTGTCCCTTATCTATCATGCCATTTGAAAATTTTACTTAACGCCAGTTTACAGAGTACAATCTGCTTGGCTTTTCATGTCTATCTGCTATTATAACTATAATGAACCGTTTCGAACCTTCACATCAATGCGTCAGGCCATTGTTGTCTATAGAGTATGCCCGTTTGTTTTGGAACCATAAAAAAGCACGTATCCGTGGCTATCAACTCAAGATATTCGATCGAAGCGATCGTTCATTGGAACAGAAACGATTAACGCAAGGAGTACCGATACTAAATTAACCGCAGCAATCGATGATTGCTCGATATTAATAGATGTAGTTGAGTTAATAAAATACGCGTTGTTAACGTTAATAACGAGTGCCCCCAAGGTGTTCGATGTAAGAGACATTGAATCGCTTCAAAGTTTCTTCAGTAGCAACATGTCAATGATATCCATCTGGTTACTAAAACAATACCGTAATAAGGATAATAATGGTTATTCAAGAGCACTGAACACTTTTATTTGATTATTTAAACTTAATTTTACTAATATTCCATTATTATCAACATAACAGTATATACTACACACGATCACACGAGTGAACTTCAATGGCAAATTACTCCGCCACTATACCGAACTCCGCATCATTTGACTCTCAAAAGGGTGGTCCAATGTTTTTCCCCGAAGAATCTACGACACAGACTGTTTACAATGTCTGCAAAATGCGTAAGGGAAATACAATTCCATACATGCAGATACGTCCCATCAGTTCCTTCGAGTGAATGACAAAAAGCGGTAGGAAAATATCTGCCGGAACTAATAGGAAGCGTAAGTGGAAAAGGCGGCCAAGTGCAAGAGGTTTTCAGTCTCGAAACGACGCTGGTAACCGGGTCGAAAATTCCAGTAAATCCGCTTTGAGTGCGGTTCGTCACGCAAACGGCATGAGCCCGTGACTACGGCGACCACTTATGTAAGTCCCGGTCGCGCGAATACATTGTTTATTCGGGTTATTGTCTCCCGGTTTGTTCGGCGCGCGGCGGGCCGATGTTTTCAGGAAAGCAGGCCGGCGAGCGCGCGGAAATTGAATTACCTTTGTGCAACTGCAACGATGAAAGCGACGAGGCCACCTCGCGAACGAGCTTCCAATTAAATGCAACTGCAATTTGCACGACAAAGGATCCTCACGGCGACGTATCGCGCGAACCCGCGCGGCTACGCCTTATCGATATTCCTTCGCGACGAAAATCCCTCCTCCCGGAAGTCGGGCACACGAACTTCCTCTCTGAGCACCGACCTTTCGGTTCGCTGCCTATACAGGGTGAGCCTGAAATAGGCGGACAAACTTTGACAGCGCATTCCAGTCACCGCAAGGACGAAAATAGGTCATATGAACGTGGTTCTCCACGAACTTAGATATGTTAATTGCATAAAGATCTACAGTCTAATAATAATATTTCTTGTGATCGTACAAGACCATCTGACGTAGTTGAAAGTATCGATCAGACCTGCACGTTGAAGTTTCTAGGCGTTCTTCTCAAAATATATGATAAAAGAAGTATTTATATCTCAAAGAGGAAGTGTTTCCTAGAATGTATTCCTATTTGGCTGGGTATTTCGTGTGATCTCTGAGTGTTCGGGCACGCTTTCAAGGGCTTGACGAATCAGTCAATTCTGCAGACTTTGCGGAAACCCGCGGTATTCTTCGATTTCCCCGATAACAACTGTAGATTTCATGTAGGATTGGCGATCGTCGAGGCGTGTAGGTCAAAGTGCAAGGTTCCGCACAGGAAGGGTTTCTATTTGCACAAAAAGGAGGAAATAAATAATACAAATTGCGTGCGTTGAAATCCGGTTAATCGAATTGAAATGGAATTCAGGCCTTTGTTGCGGCTTCCCACGACGCATCACGCGTGTCATTAGCACCGTCGTTTTCATTATCATGACCGTTACGTTATTACAATCTCGTCTGCTTGAAGTCTGAAACTGTTGCACAAGCGAGACGGTAATTAAACGTTGAACAATTAAATTAACCACGCGCGGAACATTGTCTTCGAATACTAATTGCCTCGTTACTTCACGGTTACTTCAACCGGAGACCCCATTGAATCTTCCGCTATCAAATAATCGATAGACCATTTAAACCTGGCTGAATATTAATCAACAGGCTTGCATAACGGTCCGCGTCGTTGGCAAAAATTGATTTCTAAACATCCTTTGAAACGTTCCAGCAGAAAAACCTAAACGTTCCAAAGCGGTTTCCATGAACGCGTCCGGCCACGATAATGACGAGTAATCTGTAACTGTAAAGGAAACGATTATTGCCGGAGTTACTGCATTATCCTCGAGCCAAAAACCGATCTGTCGGGTAATCCCGTCGTAAGTCCCCAAGGACAGGGCCTGCAAACAACATATTAAGTGTCGGCGAGGTGGAATCGTAGGAAAACAAAGTTAAAAACAGCTACCGGGACAGGGTGAGGGCCACGAGACGAGGAGGTCAAGAAGAAACGTAACAAGAGATGAAAAGTAGACAGAGATGATGAAGAAGAAGGGATCTCCTGGTGTCTAAGGGCAACCCTCGGTGAAAATGCAATTTCAGTTCTTGTCTGGAGACGCCGTGGCTACCGTGGCTCATCTTCCTGGTGTGTACCCCCTTCAAGAACGTTGAAGACACGGCCTCTCGTGCGCACAGAAGTTCTCTCTGGCATGTTTCAGGAGATGAAAGGCTCCCGTGGTTATCAAAGGGAAAGGGAAGAGAGGTAGAGGCCCCACCAGACAATGGCCCTGAGCTCCAAGGTTTTCAGCCTCAACGTCCGGGGCACCGAGGTCCAGTCTTGTGATTCCAACCGGCCCGTCCAACGAATCTCATTTTTTTTACGTATTAGAACTGGTCTATTTAGGTCGTCGACTGTTCTCATCGGTTTAGAAAAATGCTGCAAATGAAAACGGAGCATCGTGTTAAAAATCAGCCTGGCAGAAATGTTGCAAACTTAACTAACAAGGAGAGGCCTATCGTTGTAGCGCTAGTTAACGGATGGTATATGGTTTTAGGCGTATATAGACGGTTCATAGTTTTCAAGGTATGCAAAGTTCTGCTACAGTGTATCTACTCTATTGTAATAACTGCTTTGAACTGAAAGATGATGCTTGAAGCGTCCCGCTGATCCGTCGACGGTGGATTATTTCGAACCCGTTCGAGCTCGCCAACTTCTCCGGGAACTTCCTACGCGAGGCGAAGCAGGAAAAATGCACGAGGTTCGTTCATTCGCGGTGAGAACGTTTCCCCTTTTAAACGATTACGAAACGAAGAAAGAAGGCGGTTCTAAATTTATATCGGGCATTTTGCATTCTCGTACACGAGGTGAACGATCCGACGAGCGACATCTCGACGGCGAGAACCTTCTTCGGCATCGAAAACCGGAACAAGGGGCCCGATGAATTTTCTACGAGCTGCTCGAGCACTGCTGCCAATGATTCAGCGTTCTTGATCAATTGCCACGGGAGCGAGGGAAGGATATCAGGCAAGCACGTGTCCCGACAACAAAGAGTTTTCCAACCAGAACTTTCGAAATTGGAAATTGCGTTCCTCTTAGATCAACCGAAATAGAGAACAGCTTGGTAACCTGAGTCTTTTAAACCAGTCAGAACTTTTACTTAGACCATTATACAGATTATAGATAACCATTATATAGATTATAGATACATGAAAAATGGGAAAGAAAGAATATCGGAAATGTATACAGGATTATAAAACATTGTCCATCTAGAAGTCTTGCTTCATTTCAAATTCCTCAATAATGTTGCAAATTCGCTGCGACCACGAAATCCAGTCGCGTATTCGATTCGTCGGTGTATAGGTGTGAAGCCCACATAATAAGGCATTTGTATGTTCATCGTGATTCAGTGACATCGGACTCCTCTTTTCAGGGCTCATTTCTAAATCAAGGCTCAAGAATATCAAGGCAGCCACAATATTTCGACGTGTGTCTTTTCTCTTCTCTGGAATATCCCTAATAATTTTTCGGAATAATATCCTCGGATCCGGGTGTAACTTAAATTTTAATGTTCACATCCTCGAGTCCTGGCGCGCAGCCTGTATGGCGACAGAGTTGCAAGGTCGTTTCAACAAAGTTGACCGTGATATAAGTATAATTTCTTCTCATTTAGCGAGAAGCTGAAGTCATAAAATTGACAATTAATTGTCAATGAGAGGTCGGGTATTTTAAATGACTACTACCTCGGTTTTATAGGCAATTAGGCGATTTTGTTGCAAAATGAGTACCTGGCGTGGAATTTGCATAGTTGTTCGGTTAGCGTGCACTTCTAGGATCGATCAATCTTCTTGCTAGGAGTACGACGAAAACACGTGTACGTCATGCTATATGTTGGTGAGAAAGAGAGAGGAAGAGAGGAGAGATTCATAAGATCCAGTCGATGGAAATGTTACCGTAAATCCGCGTCAAGATCATGGCTGACGTCATCCTCTGACGCACCATCATCTGACTTCGCGGCTGCATTGTCCGATCAGACTCTTACCATTCGCGTACAACATCATTTTCTGACCGACCACGAGTTTTTCGGATGGTAAAAAAGTTGGCTCGCGTATCGTTCGATAATATCGATCCTTCGATCAATAAAATCGGGTCATCCTAAGAATCCACGAAAAAAGATGTCGAATTTCAACAGTGCATTCAAAAACGCCCTAAAATTCTTTAATTTTTTAATTATTCTAAACTTCCTCATGCTTATAGACTTATCGATTATAAGAGAACAAATTTGTTATTGAAATTTGCAAGTTTCTTTTGTCTTTGGCTTTGTTTCAATTGATATAGAAATACAGGTGTTGTAGATGAATTATGTTACAATTGTTGATTTAAAATATATCATAGTTGCTTTGATTGAGAATAATAATTCTTGCTAAAGTCTAGTGTTTTAATAAAAGAAATCTGAGGAACGATTTTTGTTAATGATAATGAGCTTCGTATGAAACTCTTGCCTCGGTATGTGCTGCCCTCTTCGAAATCGTCCAACTTCCCGGTAAGGGAGATTCCTGTACATTACAGTGGACCATGACACGTATCGTACGGAAATAAACAGAACATCTGATGTTTGCGGGCTCTGTAACAGGTGTTTTTGTTTCTGGAGGGGGAGTTCAAGCTGATACACATTCGTGATTGCTATCTTCGTCCTCAGACGTCGTTCATGCGCCGTCAGAACCTCATCCTGCGATCCGCTATATTCGTGCCTCTTATACATGACTTTTTTTTATCTAATTACAGTCATTCCATACACATAAATTCAACGATGACATACACAAGACAGAATCATTAAAAAATGACTATTAACTGCACTGATATAGAAAACCACTAAAATATTCTATACAGCAGAATCTCGATCTGATAGAAGACACAGGCAATAGAAGCAGTTAACTCCAAGTCATAGTAATCACTAAATTGCGGATGTTTATGCAAATATATATGTTCTTACTTCAATAATTCTTGTTGCACTGTAGTTCAAGAAATGAAACTGACAATGAAATAACACTGTTTTTTATCCTCTAAGGGCCTAAAACTGTATGTTTTATCCAACTTAATTCTTTCTGCATAAACGTGGGTCAATTTTGTGTGGGCTAGTTTAAAAGGTTGGGTTAGATGGCTTTGTATGTGTGCAGTAATAATATATTTAAACAAATTATTTTTCAAATCTATTATTATAATCTTGATTTAGAATGTTTAAAGAAGCTATATTTTTTACAGTTTTTTTAAAGACTTACACATTGAAGGACGCTTCAGGCATAAATGACCCACGTTTAGGATTTAAAAGTACCAAAACGTCTACGGAGGAAATGTTTATAAACTGTGGATCTTATATGTACTTGAATACACAGTCAAACAAAGTTGCCCTGGTTCCCATGTCCTCGAGACATAATCTCGAAGACAGTCTTAAACGTTACACTATGATTCTCGAATTCCTTTGATATCTGCTCCCATCTACGCCAGATAGGTTATCTTCCACGAAACGGATTCAGGGACCTTTCAGACCTCGAGAATTCTGTCAAGTTCCAGACCGAAGTAGTTGAAAGGTGTCGGAGAAGAGTATGTCGTATGAGAGGGTGTAAAGTAGCTGGTCTTCAGAAATAACGAAGACGGCAGGTGTGCTTCATACGGAGGTGCAAGTAATAAGATAATATTCAAGCGTAGAGAAGAAGCAGCCTTCGTTTGAGAGAGTGTGAGTGATCACGTCCTGCACTTTCCTAAGCACCTGCGGACCCAGAACGGATCCGGCAGGTGCAACGAGGGTACAGGTAACCCCGAAGAATTTTATATAACCCTCGACGGACAGTTACCGGTAAACTGGCGCTGTAAAACTGCAATTCTTCTACCTAGCAGCGAAACAAAACAATGCGACACGAAAAGCATCAGACGATACAATTAACTACAGTTAGACGCTCCAAGTCGATGGCAAGGAACGAAACAATTAGTGTTTCAACAACAATAGGGTTAAATGTTTCAATGGTGATCTAGCGTTTAGTCTAACATCGCAGAAGGAATGTACATTATCTAAAGGATTATTAAATATTGGAACGCCCTCTGATTTCAAAATTTTGTGATCTTCGAATTGAAAAGCTTAATCACCCTTTCTAGAGGGACGTAAATGTTCTAAACCCGTGCGTTGGGGATAGTATGAGGACTTTACGCGAAGATATGACGATGTACGAAGAGTATATGGTATTGTTATTTTTGTATGGTAACCTGATACAAGGAACGAAACAGTAATTGTTTCAACAAGATAGAGTTAAATGTTTCAGTGGCAACCCAACGTTTGGTCTAACATTGCACGAGAAGTGTATACTATCTAAGGTATTTTTATAATAAAAGAATTAGCGTATTACATATCGAAAAGCCGTCTGATTTCAAAATTTGATAATCTCCGAATGGTGAAGATTAATTACTCTTTCTAGGGAGACCTAAATGTTCACGCCCATACGCTGAGGATACTAGGATGATTTTACGCAACATATGGAGATGTATGACGGATACATTGGTATATTTGAAAGGTGGTGGGCAGGATTTTCCTGGCGTTTCCCGGCTAACTTTTGCGTTAGCTTTTATTGTCGGGATGAAGCAGAAAAAAAACTCGTTAGCTTGGCGCGGCCTAGCTGGCCTGTTTCCAGAACAAGCCGCCAGAGGTCGGACGTTACGTGCGGCCCGAGGCCGCGCCGATGGATTCGATGACGTAAGAGAATAAAACCACCATAAAGGCTTGCTGGTTCATTAGCGCAAACCGCGGAACACGGCATCCTTGCCGGGAGAGAGAGCGAGGTTATAATCCAAAGTCTGATATCTCAGCCAGCCGTTCTCCATTATTCCGATCATTTCCAACTCGAATATTCATCGAAAACAATTCCCCGTACAGACGTATTTCCGTCGAGTCATTCACTGCGGAGAACAATCTCTATTCTGTTGAAATTATTCTACCCACGCCGCCGGCCCAATCAATTTTTCATCAGTGAGTCTCCGTTAAATGCTACGGAACAAGTTTTTTATTTAAGACATTCAAGGCTTGAGATTAACCTTCTTTTTTTTTAGGAAGTTTTTATCAAGGGAAAAGATTGAAATGAATTTTTATTTATTGAACGGAGCATCTAATGAGTAGTAGGAATTCTTATTTTTTTTATTGATAATTGATTTTCTTAATGTCCAGTTTTATTCGTCATAGTTTTGTTGCAGAAATTCCCTGTGTGATTGGTGTGAGCATTTATTAAGAGGAGCCTCAGTAACGTGTTCAGAAGTCCTTAGATGACAGCGGATTAAATATACTTCGGTCCGCTTCGGTGAAGACTGTATTAGAAAGAAGATGGCAACGCAGACTAGAACAAGAGGTTAAGAATAAAATTCTGCCCAACAGGCTTCGAATTTACTGGTTGTTTTCGAATGTTCGATGCACACGTGTTCAATTCAACCGTTTCGTTGAATTATCGACGTGAAACGTAGCCGGTTCGCCTGGTTGCAGCGAAACGCAGCAATAAGGAGAGATAATATAGTTGACTTCCACTCGGAGAGGTCGGGTAGATAAGAGAAGAGTGAACCTGCGAAATTGACTTTCGTAATTACCGACCGAGACTGTGGTGGTAGCATTCGCTCCGATCTACGACCGTAGATCAGTTAGATACGATAAACTTCGCGATTCGTACGCAGAGAGAGATGACCGAGCTCCTTTGTTCGGTCACTCCTCTATAATTGTGTCGATCCCGTGAAATTGATTCTCCGTATCCACTGCTTAATTAATCGCTTAATTATGAAATTCTATCTCTATTCTAATCTCATTATTGCATGCTGAATCAGCAGTATCATTTCTCTACGAACACAATTTTTAACACATCTCCGCCATAACGGTTCTGAACATTTCAGCGGATGAAATAACGCGAAACGTCGAGCCCCCGAGGAAAGAACGATCGATGAATATTCAAGCGTAGAGAAATCGAAAGAATTTCTCGTGTTCGGAGAAACACTTTTAATTGAACAATCTGTGGACTTCGTAACGAGCTCATAGTAATTCGAGGAACACAGCATGCGTTTGGCGTATGAATCGATAGCATTTCGTATTCAACGTTGCGTAAAGTGACGTCAATTGGCGCGTAACAATTATCTGAAGGGATCGGAAGATCGTAACAAAGATAGCTGTTTAAGATTCACAAAATTAAGTACTTTCTTCGTCTAGACGTTGAACAGTTTTGTAACTTCAAATGTTACTTTGCATTATCCGAAGACTTATGTATTTTTTTTTTCTATTTTTCGGTTTAATTTTTTGAGGAGAATTTTATGCCTGCGATTAAAAAAAATGGCCGGGACCAGTTCCGAAGAATCCTGCTCCACGTGGAATTAACTTTATTTCGGCGATGACCGTAGCGAATCTAGGGTGTATCGCGAGCCGAACGAAAGAATGTCACGCACGTGTCGCCGAAAGAGTTCAGTGTCAACCGTCAGCGATTTGTTTTCATGATGCACGAACGCTCTGTTGCACAACGTCGATTTATCGCTGTCGAGTGTTATTGGCGACTCGTGATCAACATAAACGCAGTATCTTATCCAACGGCTTGTCCAGCGATCTTAAAAGTCGATTCGGAACTTCCTGCGTGAGTCCATCGATTTTTACCTCTCAACGCTAATTACTTTCACATGATAATCAACGCTAACGCAACCCTCCCATGATGGATACGCTTCTTTGAAAGTATTTCTGCTAATTTATTTGCAAGAAAATAATGTACGACCCTTCGTCGGTCTGATCTGAAAGTTTGAGAATTTTTGTGTAACTTTTTATATTATTTTGGGGCTGTCAGAATTATCGGTGTTCGAAGCGCGTGCTGAGGAATACTATTCAGCCGATCGAGAACGCGTTATCTTATCATCGGGCCAACTTCTCCGTTCAAATGCGTGCCAGTGTACAGGAGATAACATTTCGCCTCGTGGCCAACGAGATTCTATTCGCGATCTCGCACGGTCGATCCCGGAGAAACCAGAATCCGGAATACGAGCCATGCAATTCGATCTCACGCTCATCTCGATTTCAGACCTCGATCGAGCGCCGTTTCTTGCGATCCTGTCGAACGAGTCCTTTATTTGATGACCTAGACACCTTTCAGACCATGCTGGAATTTAAAAGGCCGCCCGATATCGTCGCTCGACGTCTAAATTAAAATCGTGCTGCCGCTCGGAGAGACCGTTAACTGGAAGACAGCTAGAAAATAATTGGTTGAAGGAAACACTTTTATATTTTTATATGCTGTGCCCTTTCAGGAAGTACCGTTCAATGCGGAACGTATCTGAGCGTTGCGATGGAATGATTTTCTCATCGATCGGAGAAAAGAAAATGCCGAGGTCTCGATTCCGCTATCGTGGGGTACTGTTTACCACGAATCGCGCTATTTCACAAGTGCTCCTGACCTTTCGCTCGAAAAACTAGCAGTGCGCAGCAGAAGCTGTGAACCGATGACTCGCTTTGCGTGGAAATGAAATATCCCACGGAATGAAGTAACAATTACGCGAGAGAAACGATTAGATAATAATCGTAACGATTTTGCTGCGAGAATTGCAACTACTCTAAAGAACATACTATTATTTACACGCTTCATGGCTTCAGTTTACTACTTTATTATCTTTTTTTCAAACCAGCCTTCATAGTTATAAAACGTTATCGTTTACAGGCTATCGAAATCCTTTCAAGCGGTTGTCTCTTTTCCGCTCTTTTTTCACCATTGAATTCACCCGTATTCAGCATGGAGTATCCACGGGTTTTCATCTCGTGGAAGTGTGCACGAAGTCCGACAATTAACACTGCGTTCATTCACCTAACCACGGTGTACGAGAGCGAACGAAAAAAACAGAGAGTGACCATTCATGAAAGTCTTATCTGCATGATAGCCAGCTCGATTTCATTCACGTATTGTTTAGAGCAGGTCTCTTTGAACACGAGTCTTTACACTGTACGACGACGGTATAGTTAGTGGATCAATGATTTATCGTAAGCAACAAAATGCATTATAAAAGAACTAATTGCTATGCTCAAATTCATACAAAACAATCAAATCAATGTATAAAAAATTTATTAACTTTTATCTTATGTACATTTTGTTGCTTGTAAGGTCAAGCAGAGGAACTTCACAGCTACTCCGATCTCCTCAGACCACTAACAACTCTAATTATCTTCGGATAGGTCAGTAACGAAGAGTTGAAACGGGAAGCAGCTTCATTCATCGCGAAAAGAAACGAAGAAGAAGCTCCAGAGCAGAGAATCGTTTCACCAGGTCAGAACGAGGGTAGGATACGTGACGTACGTTGCACCGCATTGTGCTGTTTGTTTACAAGCGGAGATAAGAGACTCTGTCCTGGGTCAAGGCTGTTCGGTTTGATAATCCAATTCAGATAACGGTAACATAGTTCCTGGACATTGCGCGTACCGATCGGAGGGAACGAGAGAGAGAAAGAGAGAGGGAGAGAACAGTTGAAGAGAACATGACTGCAAAGCATGCGGTGACTCATTTCGCGAGCAGTTTGTCAAATCATCTCTGCCCCTTCTCTCCCCTAAGTTGTAAGACCCGCCCCCATTCCCTCTCCTCGGCGGAAAAGACACGTTTATCGTGAGTATAGTACGCCTAACGTGCGCACGTGACATTTCGAGTATCTCGAATTAAACTGTAAACATCGTAGTACAACGACGCTGAAGCCCAGCCACGCGGACGGTGTCAATGATCTTACTATTTATTGGATCGGCGCTTACGCACGTTCTGTCTTTCTCTCCCCGTCTCTCTCTCGCTCACTCTCTCTCTCCCTTCATGTGTACGTTCGGTGTGTTTGTACGCGCATCTCTCCTTCCTCGTCTCGCTTTTGTCAGCGACGACCTCGAAGGTCACTTCGTGTCTACCTCTTTATCTTCTGAATCTCCTCCCGTAGCCAGCTGCCTCGAGAATCCATCATTGAGCTAGCTACTTTGAATGACACGTCGCTCGAACGCTTTCACGGTGAATTGTTTAGAACAGTGCTGTCAACTGCTGGTACCTCTTACGCCCCTTTATCGTCAGTCCACAGACAAAAGATTCTACTGTATTTACCGTGATTACCCTAATCTACTGTGCATTCTGATACTCTCCTTACAGCACCAAGTGTCTCTCACATATTTCAAGTAAAATTGAACTCTCTGTTCAGGTGTCGCTGGACTCAATACCGTCGACCTCGGTACAAACATTGTAACACAGACAATGGTGAAACTATGTTACTTTAGAAAGCATTACATACTCTCAGGTATTTTAGCACCTTTTCTTAACATCCCTATAATCCTGGAACAGAAGTTCCTCAACACTTTCAGTAAAATTTAATACTCTTTTTAGGTATGATACTACTCAATACTTTTAACTTTAGTACCAAACGCTGTAACATAGAAGAAGCTTCGTTATCATCAACGGTGTTTAAAATATCCAACGAATCTGCCATCTAAAAGTGACCCGAGGATCACGTCGACGAAGCTTCCAGTTCTCACAGGCAATGGCGCGTTTCTGGGCTGTACCAGAAACTGTTGTAGCGCGGGGTATCCCTATTCTCCGTGACGATTCATAGGGGTATAGGTAAACGACGTTCGCGTCCGAGCAGGCACGTGCGTGCGACTCTGCGTCGCGTGTCCGCAGTTTGTGTCGTTGACTGAGGGGTGGTGGTGGTGGTGGTGGTGAAAAGGGTGAGGTAGAGGGAGCAGGCACGTGTGAGAACGTACTACGATTTACTCGCAGATCGGTGGAACGTCTTCCTCGTTCCCTCCCTCGCCCTCTTTCTCTTTCTCCTTGTTGACGGCCCTCTTTCTTTCTCTGCCACCCCCCTATCGCGTACTTCTCTTCCTCATTCTCCACCTCCTCTACCTACTCTTCGTCTCTCCTCCTCCACCGCCTCTTCCTCCTACCACCGACATTATACTACTACTACGGGGTACTCCACTTTCATTCAGTCGCTTCTAAAAATAAAGTCCCTGATTCACAATGCATGAATGACAATCACACTGAAAGGAATACCGCACAGACTTGTAGTCTTTCCCTGTCTCCCTCGATCCGCGTCTTTGTCGCACTTTCGATCTCTTGCTCTCCATGTAATCCGTCCTCTCTGTCTCTTCTATCGTCGTCTCGTTCTTGCGTGCCCGCAACAGAGTCCGTCAGCCTTTTTCTTTCGCCGCTCCTCTCTCCCTCTCGCACCCGTGGCGCTTCTTTTTCCAACTTCTCTCCTCTCCTCGTCGACCGTCGCTCTCTCCATCTCGCTCTCACCCTCTCCAACTGTGCGTCGTTCTCTCTTGTAAGAGAGTGAAATCTCGGTTCGCCTGTTGCACCGAACTATTGGTTCCGTGTAAATAGATCCCGTGGAAATTCGAAGTGCCGCCGCCGGCGGCCACTGATCGATTGGAAAACGAAGGATCGATATCACGGGATACTTGTTGCTCCGCGTGCACAAGTATACGGATGAGTATACCGGGGACATTCGCATCTGAATATTGTTTGGAAACCGAGAACGTGAACGCTTGGAAGAGCGGCATGATTTTCTGCTCCGTTCGCTTATCCGATCTTTCGTCCCCGTTCAGTCACTTGTAATAATACAACGTGTATGTAAATGAGTATCACAAAATTTACAGGTGTATTGTAATACACTTGGGTGCAGTCGGTTCGTTGTTAAACATAGAAATATCAGTTTTATATGTCACGAGTTATAGCTGTTAATGTATTACAGTATTTTGAAAATATATGTCAGATAATTTTAATTATGAAAAAAAAACACAAATTCTTTAACGTACAGTTGGATAAAAATATTTGATTACAGGCATAAAACGTATTTACGCATGGTGCTGGAGCTATCAACTTTTTGCCGGAGAAAGAGCCGCGATTTCTCGTGGCCGTAAAGAAATCGACCGTTTCGAGAGATGAAATTTTTAGCGAGATCTGCAAGGCTGGCGCGATAGTGAGCCGAGATATCGATCTCTTCGAAATCCCCTTCGCTGAAGCGAGACCGTATCGTTCGCTGATAAATAATACGGGCTACAAACAAAACAGATACAACGAGATACGTCGTCGTTGTTGCAGTTTCTTGATCAATACCTTCGTTTTTTTACAGATCACCCTTTAAACAGTACTTTCAAAGGTAATGATATTTCGCAGTTGCGTTCTGGCGAGCGGCGAGCTGGCTTTAGCTACAATTTCCTTTTTTCCCTCGGCAGATTGAGCTCCAAATTGCGGAAGGGTACGTAGATTAACAGCGAAGATAGTTGTCGGAAGTAGCGACTATAATTTGGGAATACCCAATTGCCTCGTAACGCTCGAGAGATTCACGGAAATTGGGGCGAGTAACCCTGAATACCCTGTGAAGCTCGCTCTCAAGGAGAACTGGTTTTGAACTCATCATCATCACCTAGCGTTCACGGTGCAACATTCCCAAATAAAAAGCGGATGATCCAATGTCCCTGGAATATGGCAAAACACTGGACGTCGCCGCACGACGCTCAAAACTTCGTGGAACCCCAGAAGTGCATTTAGAATCCTTCGATTAACCATGCACCAACCATATGTATACTGAATCCTTGTAAGTTTTAATTCAAATATTGCGTTTGAAATAATAATAATAATAAAAAATAGCTCAGAATAAAACAACTTATTTTCTGTTTAAAATAGGAGTATTAGAATTATGTGAACGATAGAGCTGTACTCTGTACGTTGATAAATTGAAGATAATAATTTATAGCAAAGCACATAGATTTTGAAACGATAAGCGCCACGAAGATGACTAACGTCACTGCAATTTCGCATAAACAGTCACGGGGGAACGATTTCGCTGTTTTTGAAATTACCTGCGCGTAACACCCTTGTTACAGCGGGGTATAATAAAGCGCAGCCTGCGGAGACTTCAGGGTGAATCAAAAAATAAAACCAGCAATGTTTAATAACGTTAAAGCATTCAGACAGATTTTAGTCGAAACGCGGGGCTGAAATAAATCTGAAAAATTTTAAACGTCTCGTTGAACAGAAATATTTCGACTGAGAAATGTTTACGACGCTAAACAAGTCGACTGTAATGAACATAAATTATCGCCTGACGCGTATTGAATTATGTTCGATTAAAATTCATTGTTTCAAGTCTCAATAAAATTCACAGTATTCTAATGGAAAGATCATCTCTGTGTTCAGAGTATGAACGATATTCCCAATATACAATATAATATCGGACGATATCGGTACAAAGATACAATATTGTTGCTTTAAAGTGCTCTATCGTTCACAGGATCACGGTTGAAGGGAAGAGCCCTACGAGCGGCAAAGTTTCCCTCGACGATGGCTCCCTCGTTATTATCCGCCGCTGCAGAGGCTCACGCTTTATAGAGAGAGACTTTAGAGCGCGAGGGAGAGCTAGGCAGCGGCAGTACCAGCAGCTCGAACCGCTCACAGCTAAATATATCCTCTCTCTCTAGAGTTACTCAAGGTCACAGCGCTCGAATTGGCCCACGATAAAGCCGGAGCTCCGTCCCCCGGCCTTATGCCTCGTCCGCACGCGTTCTGCCGCGCGCACCGTGGCCCACATGTCACTTCGCGACAATGTCGTATAGCAACCGCATCAGGAACACGTGTTCGCTCGTTCGTATCGAACAGCGGCTACAGTCCGCAGCATGGGAGCCGCGATACTACTGCTAGTCACGACTACCTCACGACCTCTTGACGTTTCCGTCGGCCGCGCGGCTGACGTTCATCCGATACCGCCTCCCCGCGCCAGTCGAAAATTTGTTGGGCAACCGCATGTCTGGCGATCGCACGGAGAACTCCGAAAGTAACTGAACTCCGTCTCTCCGTGTTTCAGATTCATCGAAATCCCGGTTACGACACCAGAATTTCCTGTTCTCTCTGAATTCCTCTCCTGCTGCTCCCTTTCGCCGGGAGGATTGCAAAAAGTTTTATAAGGAAATGGGAGAGGCGCGTTCGCTATGAGGACAACGAGAACGAGATAAATGAAATGGCAAAAATACTATAGTCACACACACGATGCGATGCAACAAACAATAAACCGGGGTACATCGTGTACGTGACGTTATTACCATTCTACGAAGCAGCCAGCGACTTCCGGGTAGAACGTAGTCGCAAAAGAGAGTGTGACCTGTTGCACCGACGACAAATAATTAGCGGGTTACGGGTCGCTCTTTAGAAACAGCCGACAGAAACGCATAGAGTCTATGGGGCGTATGTTCGAGCGACGTGTCGCGTCCGGTATCATGCAAACAATGGCGTTGCTTTAAATGCACGCCTGCAACATCATACAAACGTACTAGCATGTTTCTTTGCTTGTTTACGTTTCACTCTTACAACGCTTCCTATTAATTATTTTCCTACAGGTATCATCCAAAGTGAGACGACGAGATAGTTGGATTTCTGTGGCTCGCATAGAAACTGCTAAATGCATTCTCCCTTTCATCCAAGGTCATCTGAAAGTCATCGCAACACGTGTGCATTTGTTTTTCTGTCAGCTAGAAGAACATGGCAATGCAAACATATTTCAGCATTTAAAAATCGACAATCTGCAATAAATAAATGCATACGTTCCAACTCTAAAACAATGCAGAGCGATGTCCTATTATAGAAATTCAAGCATAGGCAAACAAAAAAATTCTAACTAATATCTATCAATATACTCCATCAAGCAATTCTAAATATTCACATGTTCTTATTTTACAAGGAGTAGAATGGACGCAAAGGAATCCTACCAACTATTTTCTCCAAGTTTGTGAGAGCATTCCGTTTCTGAGGTGCCCGCGAATTTCGTAGTCGGACTTCCGATTCACCGTGTATATTACAGCCGATAAAGCCAGACGGCGAGCGTGTGCGACAACATATAATATACGTAAGAGAATCGCATCGAAGGAAAGCCCAGACATTTTCGAAAACCGCTCATTCAATTTGGAGAGGGCTGTTCTGCGGTTCGGCGCTGCTGATAACAGAACCGAGCCGCGCTCGTTCTGCAGCTGAATTTGAGGTTAGGTTATTGTCCGGGTGTGCGGTAAGCATCGATAACGGGTGCGCGTTGCAACCGCGCGTCCGTTCTGCCAGCACAATCTGGCAACCCTGCATCGGCCGGCAGTGCCGGGGTTGAATTTCAAGCGCCCGAGGGACAGAGGGGGTCGGTCGGGCCTCTCTCTTTTGTATAGGGGGCACGAGGGCTTCACCGATGCCTCGGCACATAACGGTGAGTCGACGGCCATGATGCGGGGCTTATGGCCGGCTGCCCGGTTCTCTTGCCTGCTAAAGCGCTTCACAAGAAAACCGGCCTTTCTCTTCGTCTTCCCCTTCTGTCTGTCCCCCGTAACATTACCCGCAGCTCGCTCTAGGCCTACGGGGTTGGCTCTCCGTAATCGCTCGTTTCTCACCACCGAATATTCCCCCGCGTATTAATTACCTGAACCTCCTATCCCCACGGACGTTTAAAATCGCGTAAACAGCAAATTTCAGCCGGTGAAATACGATTCTTGCAGTGAAAAAAATATTGATATTACCGGTTCGTTTTCAAAATTAGAATGTATTTGTTTTAACGATTGAATCTCAATCATTCAATTTTGAATTCGTCCCTGTGAATTATTGTATTCGAAAGTCTGTTTCAGAGGTTGCTGGCCGTGTCCAGGAGATGAGACTTAGACACAACCCTTGGAGTCCGGCTACCTGCACCATTGTCCGTGCGCGTATACCTGAAGCTTTAAATTCCTCGACCCTTTTCAATTTTCAAAATCCTAACGTAAACAGCGATCCTCGTAGATACAAAGCGTTATAAATTGCCGGAAGACTAAAATTGTAGAGTTCAGGGAAAAAGGCTGTTTCGTGAAGCGGGGGATGCGCAATAAAGCACGCGGTTTCGTGCGTGCCACGAGCGTCGAATCAAATAGGCCCCTCTCTTTGTGCACCGCGGAAAATCGCAAATATCTCGTTCTTGCCCTAGAACGTTCGCTTTTCCTGGAGGTTTCTAAATTAGCGGGCCCAAAATTTCACAAAGATCCCAGGTAAGTTCGTTGGTTCTCTTTGTACGTGCAGAAACAACGACAATGGAAAGTTACTGTAGCGCAAGCGCTCGCTCGGCACTTTCCACGAGCACAACCGACTGGCTGGCAGCTACAGCAACCGTGCATCGGTGTGTTAGTGATGCTGACATTGGTAGTGAGGCGTTCGCTATGGTACTTCATGGGTTGGTCGGCGAAGCGAGATCTCTCGACGATACACGCTACACACGAACACCAATATCGCCGACCAACACTAACTCATCGCTGATTATACGGCAGCGCTCTACCAAGTTGTGTAGCGCGGCGTATAGGAGCGTACCATGCCACAAAGACGTTCCCACACACAGACGTACATGCGTGCACGCGCGGTGGCAGCAAACCCTCGCGCGAAACACATGCACATTGCAAAAGTTTCGAAGAAAACAGCCGTAAGTTTCCCCGTTGCTTACAATTTTGCACGACGGTCACGGACGCCAGCGAGAAAGGAGCGAAGGAACGCGAAGCTAACGGATCGCGAGGACAAAGGAGAAATTAAGGACCGTTTTTTTACAAACTAAAATTTGATTCCACGATGTTTATTTACTTAACGATGTAAGAAATAAAATTTTTAATTACTTTCAGGAGAAAGAGAATGTGTCATGGAACGTTCTAGAAGCATTCCGTCTTTCTAAAAGAGCAATATTCTATGGAACATTTTCGCGATCGAGGTCTGATTCGTGCAACAACGTCAAACTCGCGCATGTCGCGTTTACAAAATTGTGAAATCGCATGCTTTCGAAACGTCTCCACTTTGATCGTGGAGCATTCTACAAAAAAAAGCCCCCACCCTGGCAAGCTGACCGTCTCGAGTTTCCGGGACTTTCGGAAGCTCGCTGACTTTTTCGAAACGTTCGTGAGGAGGGTTGCGAGTCCGTCTGTTCGCATATGCCCTTTCGTTTGGTTCGAGCCACTTTTGGCGCACACGTAGTCGCGTACCGTGACGCGCGCACACAAACGAACCCTGTCTACCTACACGCTTTAACCTTGCGGACTATAGAGCGACGGCGGTCTCGTATACGCACACAGAGACGTACACAACGTTCTATATCTCTGTGTCTCTGTATATGTGTGTAGCACGCGGTGTGTGCCAGCCGTGGTACGGCACCACTGGCGCGCCTCTACCCTGGCTTTAGCATCGATTTCCAGTCGGACGAGCCAGCAGCGCGATCGAGCGAACGGTACGCGCCTTCACCAGGAGGTATCGAGCGTCTGCTCGTGCTAGTCCACGGCAAGCGAGAAATCGCGAATATTTCGGCTCGAGGAACACACACGAGCTAGCGTGTGTGATATAGAGGCGTCTATAGCTCCTACCTAGAAAGAGAAACAACAGATATAGAAATGAGGGAGAGGGAGAGGAAAAAGATCGAGTGGGAGAGAATGTAGAGGGGAGATAGGGTCGTCGATGTGGTGGTAGAATATAAGCATCCAGTAGGGGAAGGGGAAGAGTAGAGGGTAGGGAACGAGGAACGAGGCAGCGAAGGCGCTGCCCTCAGTCGGTCGCCTGTTTCACTATAGTCAGCACACAGAGAGAAGCAGCGCGATATTGGCTGTACGTGTGCTGTTCGCCTAAGCGCGCACTGTGTTCCCGTTTTTCGAGTGAAGGCTTCGAGCTTCGTTCTGCCCGCTCTTTCGCTCGCTCGGTCGGTCGGTCGTGAGTGCGCGCGCGCGCTCGCACACGCGGATACGAACGGAGGGAGAGAGAGAGAGAGAGAGAGAGATAGAAAGAGACAGACAGACGCGCGCGCGAGAGAGAGAGAGAGAGGATAGAGAGAATTGTGCAGCGGGCGCGCGTACACAGCCATCGAACGTGGTGATTCGTACGGAGGCGGACGTGTGCGAGAGAGCGCGAGAACCGAGGCCGTTCCACGGGAGGGAAAGAGACGTACGACCCACCGTGCATCGCGTTGTCCTTGTCACGTCGCCGTCGATGAGACCGTCAGCGAGATCTCGCCGATGCGAACTTTTCCTGCTCGACTCGAGGATACCACGGTTTTACATGGGAACGGTCGGCACCTCGACGAGTCCTGGCAAACGGGAGGATCGTGAGTAATACACAGAGGAACGAGAAAACTATACTACGGTATCTCTCGCGGACACGATCGAAGTATAACGAGAGGACCGTGCGCGTACCGAAAACTTGCATACGTGCGTGTACCAGAGGTGTGGGGTAGAAAGACATCCGGCGGGGAATCTACACGCGTGTTCCCGAAGAAAAAGAAGGAATCAGTCGTGGAAAGAAGGCTCGTTTCAATACGACAGGAGAAAGGAGAGAGGTTCTCTTCCAACTTCTATCTTACAGGTTCTCCTTTATCACGATTCTCCCGATATCGTCATTTTCCTGGTTCCAGAGCCCTCGTGCGTAGCTGTACGCAACGGTCGAAAATTTCGGTACAAATAATAATAAGGGTGGTGGAAAGAGGTGGAAGGACGTGACGGAAGGGAGGGAGAGAGAGAGTGAGAGACGGCGAACACAGAGGGGGAAAAGAGAGAAACAAGCCGAGCGGTGCTGCTCCCTATTGGCGACGTCGAGTCGCGCTCCCCACCCGGGACAGTCGAACGAGGTCCGAAGGCGAGTTCTCGGCGTGTAACTACGGTGATTTTCCCTTACGAGAGTGTACGCACGAGACCTCCGTGGAGCTCTGCACCGCGATTACCACAATCCGTCCCGTCGACGATCTCCACGGTCGTGTGTGCCGAAGAATTTACGATTATCATCCGGAGCACCGTCGAATAATAAAAAAAAAAAAGAACAGACGAGAGGAAGACACGGGACGGCGAGAGACAGAACAGAGCGAGAAGCGGCAACGAAGTCTCGGGATTTCCACGCGCGTGTTCTACGTCCACCCCGTCGTGTGCCTTTCCTGTACACCGTGTGTGTGCGTGGATCGTGAACGTCCCACGCGTGTGTCGCGTATCACCGCCGCCGGTGAAACCGAGAGAATTCGAACGAGGCAGAGGGTAAAATAGGATTTCTCGCGTGGTCTCCTCTCCCGGAGAGGCGCGCGCGGTGAGAGGAGGGGTGCTCCGACAGATAGAGAGAGAGAAGGAGAGAAAGCGAGGACAGAAGAGGAGTGAGGACGCGCTATCCAGCGACAGAGACGGACGAACAGCACGCTGCTGCCGCCTGACGGACGTCCCGCGAAGCTCAGTTATCACAATGGCTTCCGTGAAAGACACAGCGACTTTCTTCGCGGAGGGCACCGCGAGTCAGTTCGAGCACGTCCTCAAACTTTATCCGCAGGCCCTCCGGCTCAAGGCCGATCGAAAGACCAAGAAGCCTGAGGAGCTGATCAAGCTAGACAACTGGTAAGTTCGAAAATCCTTCTAGATAATGGTCGAACGTATTACGCCCGATACAACACACGGGGCCCTCCTTTTCAACGAGGGGCTTCCACCACGGGACAATGAACCCGTGGCGCGCCATCGCCGCATGCTATGCGTACATGTACCCGTATGGCCCCCTCGTGTCACCAAACACCATACCACTCTCTGGATTTACTGTATATCTTATATGACATCGACCACCGTGCAGGAGGCTTACATGAAAAGGATGCATGATTTTTTAACCAGTCCCAGGTTGTAGGAATCGTTTGAGGGAGTTTCTTTGGATGCATGATGAGTAGTTTTTGAGAGAATTGAAGTTGAGCGCGGGTTGATAGCCGACGCTCCGATGTGACAACGCTAGAGCGATAGCGCAGCGCTTAGAGCGCCGGGTTTCTCTTGAAAGATCGATTCATCCCTCTGGTTAATTTTTTCATTGTTTCTTATAGTTGTAGTTTGTATCGAAGGCTGTCGTTTGTTTTAATCTTGATCGGATGTACGAACGCGTTTCTAATGATGAAGTAATATGGAAATGGGATGAAAGTGACAGTGACGCGTCGCAATATCTTGAGGCATTAAAGGATCTTTTTCATGAAATGGTATTTTATACTTTGTTTATGCTCACGATGCTGTTAAGAATCTGTTAACGTGTAATTCAGTTTCTGTCGAGAAGCAACTGTTTATTCTGAAAATGGGGTTTCTTAAACAGATCATCGTAGCAGTTGGAGGAGCATGTTTGCATTTCCGGCATCGCGACGGCTCGTATCACGCGGTGACTATGTTCTTTTCTCATCGATCACTCTTTCACGGATATTTTTCTCGCGAAATTCTTTCTGTCGCAGAGCACGGAATTTTCGTGGAAATTTTTGACGTCCTCGATTTTTCCGCAATGTTCACGTCGAAATTTCAGTGTGCTGAGTTATCGAACATTTTTGGAAAGACGTTTTGAGGTTCACGGGCAACGGTGAAGAGGTTTTGGGGTTGTTTTTCGATGAGAATTTACTTTTGAGGGAATTTTTCAGCAGCCGTCGCGCTGGCAACGACGCCAGTGAAAGAGGCGACTCGTCGGCGTCGCTTTCACGGCGTCGTCTCGCGATTAACGAACCTTTCTCCACTCTTATTTTCTGGATTCTTTTTCGACCATCCTTTCTACCTTCTACGACAGAATATTCAACTGAGGTATTCGATAAATAGACAGAATTTTATTTAAAAATTTGTATACTTCACACAGCTTTGTAGACATACGATTTTTGTGTACGTGCAAGACTGAACAGGGCAGTGCTGTGTCATTGAAACGTTCACACATAGAAAAATATATCATTTGACAGAATTAACCTCTCCAGAGACGAATTTATCAAAGCTGAAATGTTTGTCAGTTATTTAAAAAATTGAAAAAATTACAGTTTCCTGTCCTGAGAGGGTTGACTTTCAGTTTTCAATTTTATTTATCTTTTCACTGATACCGAAGTAAATCTTCTGTTCAATATTTCTTCCATATAAAGTGTTCTCATCATTGCATAAACCATTACAGTGAGTACGTCAAAAACCCGCTAATGAACCGCACGATATGATTATTCAATTTTATTAACGTTTACGTTTGCTTGTTTATTCCCGTTGTATTTCGAATCGCGTCCACGCGCACGCATACACACAGGCGCTGACAGCAATTTAAATAAAACCGAAGCTCACCGGCGCGGAACGTATCAAGTTGATTGACTAATATAACTTTATTCGTATAATTGTTCGAAATAAATATTTATTCGAGTTTATTGATACAACGTGGAAGCTGTGTTTTGATCGGAAGGTTCCGTCGCTTCGCACGCGTTTTTCCTAACGATTTGCATGCGTGTTTATTATTCATTGTGGACGCCGGTTCTTCTCACACGATACGATTTCGTGAATTATCGCGATCGTTATCGTCAGATTTACGTGAACGATAACGCCGGAGATATTGCGAAAACGAGAACACGGTGTCACGCCGGTCCGGATGAAATTCTTCTTTCAATTATTGCCAATAATCTGCCGGATTAGAATTTCACGTGTTTCAGCGTGATTGCGTTTTTTGAGAATTAATTAATGCATTTCTTTAGATAGAATTTCTAGCGCGGTCTTAATGAAATTTCGCACGATCAGATGCGTCGGAGATTAGAAAATGCGATTTATTATTTACACAACGGGCTGACAAAAATAATCGGGGCTCGCAGAGTAAACAGTACTCCATAAATTGAGTGAAATACGTCTGGTAAATACTTGCGAAAAATTAGTATTCGAGTTGTGAACAATTTTCTGTAGAATCTCTTTGGTGTAAAATTGTTTGCAGCTCGGAAATATTTATATTTTCGAAATATTAATATTTATATAATCTTGATGGGTATATTCTCTAAAATTCCTCTCAAAATTGGCATTCAAATAAATAAATATTCAGGATTGAATCACTGTGAAAAGTACCTGGTGCAGTAGCTTCTCAGAAATGAGTCAGTAATAAACCACGGTATACTAGTTTTCCAGCAGTGATTCATTATTTCCTGTTAAAAATCTTTCCGCCTAATTCTTATTTATTTAACTCCGTAAAATCACATAGACGTAAAAACGAATCTCCGGAGAAGTGGCGGTGCAAACATGAAATCCCGTAGAAAACCGTGGATCTCGTGAATCTCGCGAGGATGAGCAGGATTTATCGAGTGACGGTATCCGAAAAGTAGCTCCAGGCGTCCTGTTGAGATATGAAAATTCGAGGGAGCAGCCGAATCGCTATAGTTCCCGTGACAACGAGCTTTCCACAGCGCGGCGCGGCGCGGGAGCTTCAATTCCACTGGCGTCACGTCTGCCTTAATTAATTAAAGGCAGGTTCGAGTCTCGTTAAATTCCACGTTAAGGCTTTTTAGCCTTTCCAACGACGAGGACGACGATCGTCGTCGTGCTCTGAAATCGGACAATAATAATGGAATCTTTTTCCCTTGGAGGCAGCCGTTTTCACGATCCATCGTTTCACCGCTTAATTATTCATCCTTCGCCGGACTCAGCCAGCCCCGTCTCGAGATCCGTGCTTTATTTTTCAAATTCCGCCTTCCAGAGGACGATGCAATCAACCCCCTTTCGCGAACCCTCGTTACGCTCCGGCTTCCAGCACGATCGAACACTCGAATCCGGACGATCTCGATGCAAACTTAACGCTCATCCGTTTTGCACCGAGCGAATTTTTATGATGCTACCGCACTGCCCTTTTCCGTAGCTTTTCCTTGATGGACGCTCGCGGCGACCGATTTCGGGGGTTCGGGAATATTGCAGAATTTTTATCGTTGCTAGACTGCGGATTTGTATGCAAGTATGCATTTACTGACTTCAGTATATTTTCATTTCGGTGTACCTGATGAAACACGACTCTGGTAGACTGTATTCTCTGGTTTAAATGGTTAAAAGTATAATCTATGTCTCACTTGCTCCATAAAATGATTAGTACAAGTGCACGATTAATGGAAATATTTTGGAGTTCGTACGGAATTTTGAAATTTAATTGTTATAAATGTACGATTAACTCCTTGACTGTATATTTAAAGTGTCTATGCACGGTCTGTGAAATTTGAATTTTTGCGAATATTTTTTAAGTGAAAAATTAGGAGAATATGACTATTTTAGATGAATAATATACTTATCCAAGTATTCGTCGAACGCAGTTATCAAGCATGTTCGCAAATATTTTTTAAGAGAAAATAACTGTTTTAAAAGAATAACAACTATGGTTCAAAAGTGTCTGAATACTTACATGTTTGCAGGTATAACTGAAATATCTTACAAATATAGGTTTTCATTGGTTCATTATATTATTTTACAAATATTATGTTATTATTGAACAACATAAGCTGTATTTATTAACAAATAATATTCCACCAACATTAATTTGATTAAAGTATAGTTGTATTATTATATTGCTAATACGCTATTTATCTATACTTATGGACGGTAGTGTACTTACCCAAGTATTTGTTTAGCCCAACCATCAAGCGTGGAATATAAATGAAATTCTTCGAAACCTCTGAGAATACGAAAGTGAGTATCATCCAGGATTTCAGGAAATTTTTAGAGCATCGCAAGGTTCCTTCCTTCCGTGTAAATCGTGAGAAAAGGACGAGCGTCTACAGATCCTAGAGAGAACGAAAAGGAGGAAGAACGGGAGAAGAATCGACTGGGGCAACGACTATGGTCGACGTTCGATGGCGAACCGTTTGACCCAAATGTTTTCATCGCTTTAACGAACCCGTGAATCAGCTAGAACGTTTCCACGAACCGAAAGCTGTGCACCGTTTAACGAAAAGTCGAAAAACCGTGATAGGCTACAAGCGATTGCTCGTTCGATCCTCGCGGAAACTCCTTTCCTCCTTTTCCCTTCGAACTTTTCAACCACGTCTATCTGGACATCAGAACTTTTCTTCGAACAACAATGATTAAAGGGATCGATGGTCGTTCATTCAGAAGATCCGCGACGTTTGAAGGATCCAGGAATCTCCGTAGGATTAATTAAAAGAAAAATTATTTTTTATATTCAAATATCGTTGACAACGATACAAAAAGATTATACTGTCTCGTGACCACGTACAGTAGAACCCCGATTATCCGAACATTTTGCTGTTTATCAGTTGCAGGCTAATATTATCATTAATGGCACTATGTATTAAATTTGGTATCAACTGTATAATTTACGTTCTTAAGTAAAATGGTAATTCTTGTTTTTCAAAGTACATAAGTGGAAGAACAGGAAAAGTCGAATCACCACGTGGATGGTTACACTCTGACTGTGATTTCCTCTCGCGTTTTATCAGCTCCTGGAACGGCGACGCACAATTTGAATTTTCCTCTAACTAGATAGCCATGCATAATCGAGTAAGCTCATTCGTGCATGAGAAATATGGGAGTGAACGCGAAGAGGAAGGCGCGTACATAAATTATAAAGCCATCAGTCACTTATTCGACCGTAGTTTCTTCGATATTCCGACTGAATTGGCAGGATGCTAATATTTAATCTCCATCCATCTGGCGAGCTTTAACAAAGGATCGCGTGGCGAGGAATTTTCATTCAGCCGCACAGAACGAACCGTGAAGATTCAACCAGTTTTTGAGTTCCTCGGTTACGCAACTCCGCCTCGACGTGTCTGGAAAAACAAACGATCTTTTTCTCGGAACAACGCGGTTTGTTCTCGACGACGATCACGGGACACTGTGAAAGGAACACAATGAGAAATTGTCGAACGTGCTGTAAAAAATAATTTCCATGGTCCACTGTCTTTCGATCGTCCGAACGATCGGTAAGATCGCATCTGGTGACGATGAAAAATTGTCTGGGCGTGAACAAGCTTCAGGAATGAAAAACAACGGGACTCCCCACTTTTCAACGCGGAAGAAACTGGATATTAAAATCGATAACGAGTACGAAAAACATGGCTGTGAGAAAGCTTCAGATTTATTGTTGTTTCAAACTTCAGGGTACCAGTTACAGAAATTTATCGATTTCATGGGAACTCGGAATTTTGATAGGCAGTCTCGATCTTGTTGCGATCAAATGGTTCTTTGTTCTCGCAATACTCAAATATTTGGATTCTAAAGATTTGATTGGAGAGAGCTCATTGAAGAATCTGTCACTCTTAAGGAGATATTGTACAATTTGGAAAAATCGAGGGTTTTTGTATTGTTTTAAAAAATAGTTAGAAATCTTAAAATTAATGTGCAAAAGATCCCATAAAATTCTTCGAGTTATAGTGTTTAGAGTGGACTATGTACACAACTAAACTCCAAACGCCTATTTCTCGAAACTATGTTTTTACAACGTTGTACATGACATTTCAGGCTGCAGTTGACACACATTCAGAAAAACAGTAGTGTTCTGTTGACGGGCGATTTGTTGCTAACATTCTCGGTTTAGAAAATATAAAAAAATACGATAAAAATTTTGGAGCATAGAAGTGTGAAAAACTTCATCAATTTTCAAAGAGACAGTGTACCCCCGACAAAAGAGAGGTAGTAGTAGTAGTAAAAAATTCGTTTTTCTGTTTCACGAAAACCAAAATGGTGAAATCGTGCACGGAAAGGCGTTTTACAAAAATTCTTGTATCTCATACAAATGTTAATATTTTTTCATACAATTTTAAACACATTTCAATGAACCGCCAAATATCAGAACTATCGCGTTTTAAGTTCAACATAAAATCCACTTTTCAGGCTGGTCACAGCAGGATAACCCTCAACATCTCGGAGCGCATGATTTTTCGAGTTGCTTCGCTTTCGAGATCATCCTGAGAGGAAGCACTTTGTCCCGCGTCTGAGGGTACGATTGAAGTCGCCGACGACGTTGGGCAACAACGTGTGTTGTTTAAAAAGCACGGAGTGAAAGCTCTCCCCTCGAGCTCGAGTTCCTCCGCTGGAATTCGCAAAATCGCGCGAGAAACGTCGGCAAAAGCGGCGCGGCGGCGTAGGGAGAGAAAATAAGGCTCGCGTTAGAGGTTCTCGCGAGACATAATCGCGATTGTGTCAAGGTTGTTTTTGCGGGGAGCACGTTGTTGCGTGCCTCTCAAAATGGTCGCGTTCAGCGCCGGCCTGAAAAGGTTTCTCGAGCGCCTCCAAAGAACCGTCGTCGTCTGCTTCAAAGAAAGAAAACACACCGTTACGACACTCAGCACGATTGTTTTTCGACTTTCTAGGAGACAATCGAGCTGTACCATGCGAATCACGCTCTCTGTTCTTTAGAACGATTCTTCTTTACGAAATTCAGGCTCAGAGTCTCGGTGTTTCAGCCTCGAAGGACACTAGAAATCTTTCGAGCGTGCAAAAGGTTTTGGACAGCTTACTTTTCAGTCTTACTGTGAAAATTGTGTGATAGATACTAAGTTATAATGATCGCTCGATGTTTATGCAAATATAGATTATTAGAGTTCAACAATTTTTATGTTAATCTTCATCCGTCCTTTGTGACAAATGTTAAAAGCAGTGTGCTTTTCACATCGTTTTATCTGTGAACCATGCAAATAATCCTACGCCTGTTATGCCTGAATGCACAGAAATTTCATATTTTTTATTTTCAATTAAAAAATTAGAAAATTTATATATTTATCTTTGCATTATATTGATTTGTTACTGTTTTGTTAATTTGACACCAAGGGTAAGTTAATTTGGGAAAATGGGTGATGAATTTCTGAGTCCGCGAATTTAGTTACGAACGTAATATATTGATTTCGTTTTTATTTACAATTTTCCTTGCTGTGTAAAGCATCATTAAAAAACTGTCACAGTTTCACTGTACCAGTTAACAATTAAATTTGCTAGTCAATATGTTCATGGATCTATTTCCTTTTTCACAGAATATTGTCATCATTATGAGTTTACTGTCATAATACTGTAGAAGTTTTTTTTTTTGGAGTGAATTTTGAGGCCATTTTCAGTTCGTCTGTAATTTTTCCTGCGCAATAGAAATACTTTTTAGATTTTTACTAAACATTGTAATTTCAGTTTTTCGGTCTCCGAGGAAGAAAAAATTCGTAATTTTGAGCGAGAGCTGAGAAATATTCTACGATATCATCCGTCGAATTTTTCCGGTCAAGTTGTACGGTTTTGGAACCGTCTTCAATTGCAGTCGCGGATCGATTAAACCAATTAAGGACAGCAAAAGATAGTTCTCGTTCCTTTGATACGGTTTTCCTGCTCGCAGAGTATTTCCACGGGCAGAGTCGCGAGATTTGACTTATGAATCGTGTGTAATTCGTTTTGATCCAACGATAGACGAGAATCGAGCGTCCGGAATTCATTTCTAAGGCTTCCGTCCGCGTAAATGAGTTTCGCGAACCTTTTGTTCCGTCGAAAGCCAATAAAGAAAAATCAATCCGATACTCTCTGAACCGACTTTAACAAAAAGAAATATCACAAGACTATTTCCTCTTCTTCTTTTTTCAAGTTTCTTATTCTGACATCGAGTTTTTCATTTTTTCCAAGGAATTAATTCTCTTGTTTAGGATTTTATTAATTGCCAAGTGCGCTATAGTCAACTATTTAAATGTTTCAGTGCTTTAACCCTTTGGCTGCGGGCTATTTTGAAAGGAGGCGAACGCTGCGTGCTCCGATTGCAGTCAAAGGGTTAATAAATAAAAAACATACACCGCATCATACAATTTGTCTTGAATAATCCTCTGTCTGCCAAAGGAGCTTCTTCTAGCTTCATTTTTATAAATCGATACCATGCTGAATCATGTTTTTCTAAAGCATGCAGTATAATTTTTGTCACGAGTGTGCCTCGTTATAAGACAAGGGGTTAAATACGGGTACGGTGTCTGTTCTTCTCGTGATTTCGGTGAAATATCACCGCGATATCAGGTAAAGTTTATTTTGCCAAGAAGAGAATCATTGTGCCCTTATCTTCGCGACGAAACGTCCTTATTCACGGAAAAAATATAAAAACGCGCACAGACGAACGGAGCAGTTGAATTCTCGTTCGAGAGATTACTTTTGGCCGCGAGACAAACTGGCTGCCTACGATTCATTCTATTCGCGATAATACGTTCGTTATCGTTGAATTTCTACCGTAGAACCGACACTCTAATCTCGGTGGTCCTGCTGAAAATCGTGCGAGAGAACGAAATCAGTGAACGAACAATTCAAATGTGGACAGACTGATATGCTTCCCTTTTTTAGTGTCAAAAGTAAAAGTAATTTACTCTTCATACTGTCATC
This sequence comes from Macropis europaea, assembly GCA_916610135.2. Classification (NCBI taxonomy): domain Eukaryota; kingdom Metazoa; phylum Arthropoda; class Insecta; order Hymenoptera; family Melittidae; genus Macropis; species Macropis europaea. Next base: position 15,930,071 of record OU744344.1, on the reverse strand, counting down.
GTGGTTTATAGTTTCATTAACTATTTATAATATACTGCTCGAAACAATAGAACATGCAGTAAATATTATCAATGAATATAATATGTTACATGTAATATAACATTTCCATGCAATATTCATTCTGTACAGTATTTCACACATTAATAATAAACATTGCTTATTTATGTTGAGCGGTGTAATAACAGAAAGCATTATCGGAGCATATTTTCGAAATATTCCTTGAACGATATGAAAAAGTTAAATAAACAATTAGCCTGCACAAATTGTGTAGAGTCGCTTTTTCTATACAGCACGAATGAGTTGCTATAATTGCATTTCGTCGAAAAGATCGTTCGGAGACCAGCCACCAAAGCGGCGGGTAGCAGTCAAATGGTTGGAAGAAGTTAAATAAACAATGAGCATACGCAAATTTTGCAGTGACATTTTTTCTGCAAAATTTGAATGAAGTAGTATAATAACAATTTATCGAATACATTGCACAGCGATCAGCCACCAGAGTGGCGCGTAGCAATGAAACGATTAACAAACTTAAACAAACAATTAACATGGACAAACTGAGCACAATAACTTTTTCCGCAAGCTGTGAATGAGCCACTGTACTGGCACTTCGTCCCAAACGATCCTCACAGTTGAGCCACCAAAGCGGCGCGTAGCAGTCGATCGATTAAAAGGCGCCGTTTCGTCTGAAATAGCTGAACGCATCGTGTGACGTGTTTCGTGAATGATAGAGTGAAGAATGCTCGAAGGTTGGACCGCGTAGCTCACGAGACAAGCACGTGTCCAAGTATATCGTATTATATGAATGAAATACAAACTATCCGTAACTAAGTTTAGCTCTTTAGCCAAACAGCTGATCTCGTCGACCTCCGAAAGTACCTACAATAAAAGCACGCGAGAGAGCGAGTTTCCCTCACTCTTCTTCCCTCTGTGTCTCTCTTTCTCTTCTTCTCGCTACTGTTCACGGATGCACAGCCTCTGTTCCGTGGAGAACAGAGAACTTGCCCCGTGTCGATGACCCGAATAATGGGGACAAAGAAGGAGAGAGGAAAGGCGGAGAGAAAAAAAAGGAAACCTCTCGGTTACCTGAACCGAGGCGTTTGGAAGTAAACGAAAGCAGAATGTCAAAAAATGTACTCTGATCGAAAGCCTGGATTTGAAATTTTTAGTTCGACGCTGGACCATCCGCAAGCAACGTTGTGTCCACTGTACATAGAGTTTTAACAATTAATTTATAATTTGCAGAGTAACTAACATGCATGAGACCGTGTAGCGAAAGTGGGTCGAAAGGGTACTCTTATTCAAGTTACAAACAGTTGACTTTTATTCCGTTTCATGAACACTGTCTGATCTTAAATTCTGAATATTTTTTTAACACCGTATGGGTTGTGAATATTCTGTGATTTTATAATGTATTAAAATCGATTACGAGTAAATCGAAATTGATTTTACGTCCTTTACCATGCTTCCATTAATTGGAGTACCATCTGAATGATTTCATGCGCAAGAGAGCTTGACTTTGAACTCTGTCGATGTTGATTTGCTCGCCAATCGCGCTTCGTGACGCCTATAGGAGTTTTCCGCATGGATTGCAACGATATCTTTTCGTTCACCTCGAACGCGTCGGTTCGGAGAACGATTCCTCGGCTTCCGGGAACTTGAAATCTCAATAGAATGGATAACGGCACTCAATATGATATTATGAAACAGTGAGTCACCTTCAGAGTAGAAAAAGGCTGCACAAGATAGACAGTTATAGAAAAATCACAAGTTTTAACACGTTGGTTCCAGAATCAATATTTACAAATTAATCTCGTCATCGTTATTCGATAAATTCGTAATAAATCGATGCCCCAGAGTCCGATTAATATTTACAAAAAAAAGTGCTTTTGCAACGACAGAAATAAAGTTGAAATGACGGTGAAACCAGAGGGGGAAAGATCGATATGCATCGAAGAAGCTCGACCTGGCACCGTGTCCCACGCGACCCACGCAGCAGATGGAAAACCACTTCTCGCGGCTGCATTTTTAATCGCATTCCGATTGCTGCGTTCAGCTGTGCTCTCGATTACGTCACCGAGTAGCCGTGATCTTGCGCACCCCGTGCATGCACGATCGTTACCTGACCGTACGACAACTTTTTTTTTCTTTCTGTCCGCAGGTACCAGAATGAGCTTCCGAAGAAGATCAAGTCGCGCGGCAAGGACGCGCATCTCATTCACGAGGAGCTGGTGCAAACGATGAAATGGAAGCAAATAGTGAGTGATAGTTTCCTAATCATGATAAACATATTTTGTCGACGCATCGTTCACCGTGAACGGATGATATTAATCACGGTTGTTTCGTTTGATGATGTTCGCAGCGTGGGAAATTCTACCCGCAGCTAAACTACCTTGTCAAAGTGAACACACCGCGCGCCGTGATGGCGGAAACGAGGAAAGCGTTCAAAAAGCTCCCGAACCTCGAACAGGCGATCACCGCTCTCTCGAATTTGAAAGGCGTAGGCACCACGATGGCGTCGGCAGTATTGGCAGCAGCATCGCCGGAGAATGCACCTTTTATGGCGGACGAGTGCCTGATGGCAATACCGGAAATTGAGGGCATCGATTACACCACCAAGGAGTACCTCAACTTTGTCCAGCACATTCAGAACACCGTCGAGAGGCTGAACAAACAGAGTGAGCATCGTTCAGCCTGTCCATTTAAACTCGCTTAAACCCCTCTCACTCATCGGTGTCATTCTATACGCTTGTAAATTTTCGATCGATTCAGTCCGTGTCATGAGTTTCGAGATTCGAAATGATTCAAATCGCCCCTGTTCATCCCTCGTACAAGCGATTCATCTTCATTCCATCGCTACCGTAGATCACGGTTAATGAAACGCTCGCGTCCGTTTTCCCGGTTTCAGCGTCGAACGGCAAATCCTGGAGCCCCCACAGGGTGGAGCTGGCCTTGTGGACCCACTACGTGGCGTCCGAGCTGAAGCCAGAGCTTCTGGACGGCATTCCAGGCTCCACGGAGAACGGGAACTCCCATCCTCCGAGCAACGGGGAGGCGACAGAGCCGTCGGACGACAGCAATCAGGAAGTGGCGGTGAACGGCAAGGAACCAGGCAGTATTGATCCAGCGGCCACCGACGAGAACAGCACGACCACCTCGTTCACCGAGGACTCGATGGATAAGCCAGCTACACCCATCACCGTCGTCGTAGCCAGCGAAGACACGAACGACTCCCTCGCCACGAACGACAACGAGGATAGCAACAACACGCCGCGACCAACCGACAGCGAGGACACCGAGGACTCGCAGGACGTGCAGGAGCCGCCCACCAAGAAGAGTAAGAAGTGACCCACCACCAGCAATCAGGGAGCCACGAATACGAGCAACAACGTCAGCACCCTCGTGTCGGCCGCCAATCTAACGCTGATCGCAGCGAGGCGTTTCTAAAAACCGCCAAGGGTCACCGATCAGGGTCGCGGATAGTAGACCTGTAGCTACCATCGCACCATCACGATCGTTTTTGATGATTCTCCTTCGCTCCTGCTCTCTCTCTCTCTCTCCCTCTCTCCTCTCTCTCTTTTTCACTTACTCACTTTCTCCCTGCGTCTCTCCGATCACGAGTTCTCTTCTACCTCCTCAACATCCTCCGACGGCTTTCTCTTTCCTGCGTGTTCGTTTTCATCCAATCTCCGATCTATCCTCTTTCTCTTCTACAGACGTCAGTCGAGACTTCGTGTACCATAGAGCGCGATCAATGGACTGAAAGTTCCGTTGCGAAGCACCTTGCTGGTTTTTAGATTCATCGGGCTCGATCGGAGGCAGAACCAGAGGCAAAGCTCTTGACCAGTGTCTCGAAGATTTCCGATACGGGTTTGCTTCCTTTCTATTCCCCAATCGTAGTTTATCGTTCGTTCCTTTTTTTTTCCGTTGGCTCGACGAAAGCCGGGTACACCGGAGGAGTTCGAGTCTTTTTTATACGCGTGTCGTGAACGTATTTCGAGAGGATTTTTAAGGACTTTGACAGGAACCGCTCGGTGCGGCGGAGCCATCTCGTTTTTTCTGCCGCGCGGGTTCGGCGGGAGAGGCGCGCCGCTCCTCCTGTGCTCGTTTTCTTTTCGTTCGCTGAAACGAGGCGAGCTCGGTAAACTGCCTTTTCAGGAACCCTGTGCGCGGGCTCGTCGAACACGCGTCACCGTGTAATACACGCAGTAGCCTTCATCGTGTGAGAAATCATTCCTTTATTATCATGATCTTTTGTAAACGCGTGCGTGCGAGACCGCACAACCCGTTCGTGTCCGACGACGCGCGTCTTCTCTGTTCTTTTTCTTCGAAACAGCGACGAATGGTGTACGGTGCGCGAATATGCGAGTCGATACGTGAGAAAGTGTGGGAGAGAGAGGGAGAGAGAGAACGTGAAATAGAAACGGGTGTGAGAGAGATCGAGTAACTGATTCCGTGACCAGCGACAAACGGGCGGTACTACACACGATACAATGATAATATTAATATTAAATAATAATAATTATAATAATAATTATAATACCGAATCATTACCATAATTTATATACCTAAACGAGAAAAAAAGAAAACAACTGCATGTCAGAGTGATGCATAGAGCAAACCAAATACCTTGTAAGTAAAACTTTAGAAGGAAATAAAACCGACGCTTTCGTCAGGCCCACCAGGAACAACTGAGAAACAGAACGGACAGAACAGCGGCGGCGGACCTATTTACATACATGCAACAAAACAGCAACCCCACGTAAACGCATATAAACACGCAGCGCGTCGAGGTTTTTATGTACAGGGATTTAACTAGTATTTTTGCATTATATAACGATTAATCATCGGGGGGGACGGGCGGGGAGAAGGGACGGAGAGTATGAACAAAAGAATAGAATGATAACGATGACGATACGACTATGAAGATGCTACGAAGAGACAGATAAAACGAATACACGACATAGAGGTATAACGAGCAAGAGAGGGAGAGAGTGAAAGCGAAAATGAATAGCGTGCAAGAGATAATGAAAGACTAAGTACGAGTGAGTGAGAGAGAAAGAGCGAGAGACGACAGAAGAATAAAATAATTAAAAAAAAAACACACTATAGCTTGATCGAGAACGTTCATTCAAATTTTATAAATATACATATTATATAAATATAAATATATATATTTGTAATTTAGAACAGCGCAGTCAAGCTGCTCTAGTGCTGACCCTAATTACCAAACGATGGCACGAGTGGCGAGTACTTTGTTCGGTTGCGCGCAGCCCTTCATCGTGAATTGTTTTTTCGATTCGCGAGAAACAGACGACAAAAAGAAAGAAGATGGAAGAATAGGTGCATCACCTTTCGTGGTTCCTTTCGTGCGTGAGAACGACGGCATAACGATTCACGAAGCACGACGACGCGTCGTTTTAACGGTGAGAAATCGATACAATACACACACACGCACGCACACATACACATGCATAACACGATATTTACGAACTGATTCACTTTATACACACGATTTGCATATACACGCGCGCGCTCGCGCATACGATTTAAGGAAACAAATGCGACAGAAGAGGAAGAGGAAGAATGCAAACGCAGCTGCGAGTATGGATGAACCCTACTATTAAAAAACCGTAGTGAACCCGTTCTATTTATTTAGCGCCTAATTTATTCCGTATCGATCGTTTCGTTGGCAAGGAAAGAAGATATATAAATAAATATATATATATATATATATATATATATAGATAGATAGATATATACACACACACACGCAACACACACACTCAACACGTGCGTTTTACGAAGGGAGTCGAGGATCTCCAACGTTTTCAGGATGATGATTACAATGATGATGATAATGATGATGATGATGATGATGGTGATGATGATGATGATGACGACGATGATGAACGGACGTTCATTTTGCGACGATTAGAGAATAAAACTTAGTAATTATTCGACGGTGATGACTTATAAGATTGATATACATATTTCCGATACTATCGACGATGATTATGAATACTATTTGATGATGAGGAATGAAGAATGCAGAATGATGATTATGATTATTATTATAATTACGATTATGATTATTATTATATTATTGCTGCTGCTGCTACTACTATTACAAATGACGGCGAAGAATAGTTTTTATTGTCTTATAAACGTACACGGATAAATGTAGCGGAGTTGTTTATTATTTTCTTTTTTTCTTTCTCTTTCTACAAACACTCGCCTCTGGTAAATTATTATTAACACGCGCTGATACCAATTACAAACTGACATTCCACACCGACTCTTCTGTTTTTCTTCGTGTTTTTTTTTTCATTTTTTTTTCTTTCCGGAACCACCGCGGGGAGAGAAGGAAGAAGATGAACCGCAAGGGAGCGACAAACATGCGAATATACCGGGTGATCCGACAAAAAGTATATTACCTAGTGGGTTCTATAGCTAATTTAAACAAAGAACGATTTCAGACCAAAAAATATAGAATAAAGTTATTTCGAAGCTTCCGTTTTGGAGATAACTGACTTTAAGAATTTTCGGGCTCACGTGCACTCAATTCAACAAATTTCTCGGTACATTAATATTTTTGTTTGGATAGTATTGACTTTTCAACCGACGGTCATTAGACATTTGTTATTCTGTTTATTTACTATATTACAAATCCGAAATATTTTTTTAACATCCTGTATGCTTTTAATAGACATTATTTATTGAGTTTCTTGACTCTTGTCTACTCTAATAGTCCCAAATTTTTGTTAACAACCACTGAATAATCGGTGCAATCTACGTGACATTTTTCGCTAAAAGTTACCTCTGGAATCTAGTGGGAATTTCCTCGACATTGCTCTGACTCACGAACACCGTGAAAAGGATCACCTGGAAAAGATTCGTGAACTTCAGCCCACGCGATTCGCACGGTCGTTCCTTCGACGTTTTCTGCTTCCCACTTGCTCGAACACCCACGAGTTCTCTCTCTCTCTCTTCCTCAAACGTAACGAGATCATTTTTATCAGCCACGAGATCGATCTGTCTCTTCTCGAGCGAACCTTCTTTTTTCTCATTTCATCAAACTTTTTTTTTAAAAGAATGAAAAAGATCGGAGGAGAGAGCTCGAGAGTTCGTCGATTCTCGTTTTCTCGATTATTTCTCGGCGGGATAGAACGATAGCGTTTAAGCTTCCGCGAGACTGGCCCGTGACTTCAATCTCACCGATCGATCTCGTTACCCCCTGCGTGGAATCGTAGCTTATCGATGCTCCTGTCGAACGTTGCTATCGATACGAACCGTTCGTATCGGTGACGAGGGGGCAAGGTTCGATCGTGATTCTCCGAAACGAGTCGGAGAAACTTCTGACCGGTCGATCGATCGAAGATCCGTGTCTCAGGTGATCGACCGCTGGATCACCTCTTATTACTGCCATTTAACTGATAAGCAATCGATCGACGCGTCACGGGCCACCGTTCGTCGCGATGTTCCACGGATGATCGACGGAACATAATAAAGAAAAAGAAAGGCAAAACGGGGAACTCGCGCAATGCCTTTGCCTTCTCGACGATTCAGCATCGATTTCTTCGTTTTGCGATCTCCGATGACAACCGTTCACACCTACAAACGAGTTCCTTTTTGGACATTTCAAGACTACGGCCGCGCGTCACCTGTCGAAATCCCTGCACTCCTCGGTGCCCCGTTTTCTCTCGACGAAACTTTGTATAGACCGCTTCAGCGACCGATACGTTCGTTTATTCCTTCTGGTTTTCTTGTTTTCCCTTCATAGTAGCGTGTAACGATCCATGGATTTATTGTAAAGTAACGTGATGTCATTACGAAATACGAGGTTAAATAAATTATTTGAAAACGTTGTTACGCCCTTCTGATCCCGCCACACGCACCGGAGGACTTGGAGGAAAAGGAAACTTAAAAAAAAAATGAGAAACGTGTTTAAATTGATAAAATATTCAGACGTCACTGTTATCAGTGATCACAATTTTTATTAGAACCATAAAATCGATTTTCACACGTTGCCTGGCAAGCCGTTATTGAGCGACTGTCATTTTCTTGATCGAAAGGCCACTGTCCTCGTATTATTACACGTAAAGATGCATTCTCACGAGACCAATGTGTTTCGTGTATTACAATAAAAAGGACTAGCGTGCATCTTTTCCCAAAAAAGTGTAAATTGGACGTTGGCCCTTTTTCCAGCACGCTGCAGATATAATTTTTACAATTTCAAGCAAGATGAATTCTATTTGGAAATTGATACGTTGATTGCCCATTTTCAAGCATGAATTCCATTCTCCAGTCACGTTGATTCTTTACAGGCTGGAACGTCAATATATTGTTCAATTAGCGGTGCATGCATCTCGAAAACAACATGATAGAAGAAGGGAGAGAACAGCCACGCCTACGCAATGTTTACGCGCAACCCCGACGCTCGGGATATCAAAACACGGCTATTTTTTATATTTTATCCGACGCTCACCTTTATAGCGGCGTAAACACGGCGAAGAGGAGAAAAATGGATGGACGAGTTTTTTATGCGAGAGGAACGGGGGAAAAGTTGCTGTTTTCTTTTTCCTTTTTCCACATGGGAAGCGGATCGATCCCCCTTTTCCAAAGGACTTCCCGTTCATTTTTATGCTCGTCCAGCGTTCATCGAGCCGATCGGTCGAGAAATAATTAACAGCAGTTCAAATCGAAGGAACAGGCTCCGTCGTTGCTGGTATTAATAATTTGGAAGCTGTTATTTTTTCGCCGGGGAGGATTGAACCGACTTAACGAGGCTCGTGTAATCCGGTTAGGATCTTAACACTTTGCAACGTAAATTATCCTTAACCACAGAGATCCTGAAAGACTCGCGTGAGCCGGCTTAATTAAAACCCGCGTATCTTTCGTGTTGTGTGCGGTAACAATGTAAAACTTGAAAATTGAATCCATTGGCCTCGTTGCGTTGTACAGGCTGTTCTGAAATTAATGGTTCTGGCTTTATGTACAGTACTCGTGAGAAGAAAGAAATATTGGTAGGTATACGGAGGTTGAGATAAATAGACTGCAAGGTGTACAAAAGTATACTTTTGAGAGCAATTAAAGAATGTAGTCAATTTAATCCATAATTTTCAACAGGAAATAAGTGAGAAACTCAGTATTTCTAAAGAGAGATTTTTAATATATTTTTTAATGAATTTTTTGTTTTATTTATTTTTAAAAAATCGTTTTTGCTGAATCGATAAACAAAATTGACTGATAAAAAATAGATAGGATTTATAATAGTTGAATTTTCAGGATCATTTTAATTTTTAGGAAGCCATACAGGAGTTTTGATCGAAATTGGTGTACATGGGAAAAAGGAGTGTTCAATGTAAAAGCACTTACATATTCAGGGTTAATGGCGACACACGCTTCTCTAATTACACGTTCATTAACTTGTCCCGTACGGCACGGACACAAACGAGCCGACTAATTGATTCGAAAATTAATGGAACCTAAAAGGAGCAATTAAGTTTCTTGTTTCGCCGTTGATTAAGTAGATTGAAAGTCGATGATTCAATCGAAGGGATCACAATTAATCGGGTAATTGGCAGGGGTAATTAGGAGAGAAACGAAACCGCCGTTTCAACCACGAAAACGCGTTAACGAGCCACAGATGACGGTATTCGTGACGTCAATTATGCTCGTCGACGCGACGAGTGCGATAATGATCCCGATGACGACGACGATGATACTTGTCCTCGTTGACGTAGACACGATCGCCGATTCTGAATCGTAATTACGCTGGTAAAAAAATGATAAACAACCTGGATCTCCTATTCTCGAGTTTTTTAAATTCATGAACCATATGGAGCCGTAGAGACTATTCAAATAAAAAATAATCTACACCTATTATTTTTGTATGTATTAAATTTCTGACCTAGATAGATTCGTCAAAAGAAGTCTATGAAGCAAAAATTGTTGCCCTGGACTGCTCAAATGGAGAATAAACTACACTATCTATTATTTTCGAATTTTTAAAATTTCTGTGCTATCGATGGAATAAAAATGTCCATATTAGACGTTCGACAGCACGTCGGTATGTACAGGTAGTCAGAAGAATCCGCCTTCCAGGTTCAAAGGAACGCGAATCTCATCGAGTGAAGTGAAAGTAAACGTTCTCCGGACCCGTCGACTTTCTCTGAGTGCTTGTTGCTTCCGTGGATGACGAAGCAAAGCTCGCTGTGTAGCATTCTTCGCGTGTCAGCCAGCTGGTCGAACTTTCGTCGAATCGAAAGCAACGGGAGAGATCTCCAATAAAGCGCGCAGAAGAGAACGATCGGCCTCTATGTTGTTTCAGAAATTATTCACCCACCGAGTGTGTTATTATTTTCGTCGGCCGCGACAGTCTTAAAGCATTCCATTTTGTAGCTTCTAAAATTAAGGGGAGAAGTAACCTTGCTCGGATGATTCGTTGCCAGGAACGACGCAGTAGCTGCTTTCTTCCATGTGCAATGATCATCGAGAGCATGATTTATCTTCAGGGTCGACGTTTTCGAAGAGGGTGTGTGCAGTCCAGGAACGCTTAGACTTCGAATAGAATTTAGAATGTGAATGATGTATTTACTATTGTAGGGACAGCCTGACTAGGTTGTTTAAGATTACATACCCACGAAGAAGCTCCCACATTGAACACTTGGACGCTGTATTAGCAGAAAATGGCGAATTTTTATACGAAATGAATATAAACCTCAATAATATTAGTAAGTTTTATCATTTTCTTTCTTGATTCTATTAAACCTTATTAAATATATTTGTTAATACTATATACGATCAAGTAGATAATGATTGAGTTCAAATCTCACCTACATGTCGGTGTCACGACAGTCAAGGGGTTAACACGATCTTTAATATACATCCTAACGAACTATGTCGCGTGCATCTTTCACAAACTTCAATTTAAAGGAAGAAAATTTTGTTCTCCAGAGGAAGTAACCGCAAACGTCCTAACTTGTACCTCTACAGTATCATGAATGTGAAGGATTTAGAATTAGACCAGGTGTTCCTTATTACGATTCTCTAGAGTGTTGGAGCAAGCATGTCATCACAAGTTGCCTGAGCAAAAACAGTGGAGTCAGTAACTCTAACGAAGAAAGTAGAATCATTGGCCTTCTATCTCCTTTATTAGGATAACGATTACTTAGCGTCTCCATGTGTCAGACAGTCAGCTCACCATTCATTATGTGTCATTATGTGTTGCGTCCTACCTCAGCCTCTACCATCACCCTATCACGTTGCTCGTCACCAAATGCTTCTACAGATCATTTCGAGCCGACCGCATGTACTCCGAACAAATTAGATCAGGCTAACTTCGCAACAGACTCCCCACTCTACATCATCCATCGCGTGAGAGGATTAATAGGACAGTATGATCCTTATAACCAGAAATGGAACACCTGGACGATCGAAAGAATCGCAAGATCGATGAAGAGTCGAAGTTAGAAGCTCAAAGGCGACGGGTCCGGATCGATACCGTTTAGAGCAGAAGAAGGAACTCGATGGAAAGGGACTCGGGGTCATCGCGTTGTTCCACTGACCCAGTAAGGTCTGCCACGACCTTCGAGGCGATGTGTTCACCCATTTAAACCATCCTGGCGTGCTCTCTCTCGCCGTTCTCTCTCACTTTCACTCTCTTGCATCACGAGAGAGCAAAACACAGAGGCTCTCGCGTATGTATACGTACGAGCACAAAGTCGCCGGCGAGGAGGAGGCGGTGAAGGAGGCGAGGGTACGGGAAAGGGAATTCCAAACGGTGGTCGCGAGTCAGAGCGAGAGAGAGAGGGAGAGGAGAGACGCGAGAAGAGAGAGAAAGAGAGTATGTATACACATCAACGGACAGAGAGGAAAGAGATGGATGAAGTGGCTGAGGAGAGGGACGATGCAGCCATAGGGCGGACAGGTAGTGATGGGACTGATACCATTGATATCGATCATGCTGGATGGGTTCGATACTTTGCTGATCGTTCATTGCTATCGTATCTTAACACTGAAATTTGCAACAGAAACTGATACTGCATTTATAATTATTATACAATTTCTGCAGGTGAAATGTAACATCTCGAAGATTATGACGGTGCAGCTCGTCATGTACACTTTGCATTAGGTTACTCTGACGAGCCGGACACGTCATCTGAGTCCAAAGAGTGAAATCGAATGTAACCGTGTGTCGCTAATATTTTGCGAGAATTCTAAAGTAACTGAAAAACAATGGCCAGCAATACACTGAAATCCTGTAGAGATCTATCGTGACTCATCATAAGGCAAGGATTTAACCCTTTACCTGCGAAAGGCGTACATACACTCCGAGAAAAATTGGATCAGCATGTCGCATTCTTCACAGAACCAACATACCATCAAACATATTGTCACGCGTCGTACAACAACAGTCGAAACAACAGACGGTCACGAACAGCTTCCACTTGGCAAAATTCGAAATGGCGATCATGCCGCACACAGCGGACACTTTCTCCTTAAATCACACCAGTTCTGAAGGATCGAGGCAAAGAAAGACAGCTGAAAAGTACTGCAACCAAATTTCAGTTCTTACGAAACTCCGCAACCAAATCCTGTCTAACGAACCAACATCGGTCTCATTGATTCGGTATCGTTCCCATCGCTAGCGCGGGACGGTGCACATCGGAGGTGGAGGAACCGAGAGGCCGACGGAGAAAGAAGATGACGGTGGTGGCGGTGAGGCGGTAGAAAGAGACAGCTTGGGGCGGCGGGAGGGGAGATCGAGAGGGACAGGATGCAACAAAGCACCGACAGGTCGTGTGATACCCCGTTACGTCACAGACGGAACAACTGGTTGCCTCATGGGGAGTTTGAGGAGCTCTCTCTCGCGAAACGGAGAGGAGACGATACTCTGGATGGGGGTATTCCGGGTTCCGCGGGGTCGAGGGGGGTAGACCGTGCGGCCGTCAGGAGGGAGGGAGGATGATATATACAAAACACAAGGTCACGAGTACGGCTATAGGTATCTCTCTGTAAACACGCGGTGACGTAGCGAGCACGTGCTACGACGTTAGCATGGCGGGGGCGATTTGAGGGACACCCTCCACCCTCTGACACCCCTCCCGTATCGTTCTTCCGTCTACTTTAGATTCCCCTACCATCCAGCCTTTTCTCTCGTTCAACATCCTCTCTCTCTGTCTAGAACCAACTCGGACTCGTCTTCGTCTTCTTCTCGCCTCCTCTGCCCGGATTCCCTCTCTGTTGATACTTCGATAGACCCGACAAGTAGGTCTCTGACGGAGAAAGTGATTCTGCGAGTGGTGACGGCGAAAGGGGTGAACCGGACCTTGATGGAGTTTGTTTTCTGGTTGGTGGTCTCTGCTACCGAAGATCAGGGTCCTTTCGAGTCTGGTGTGTTCGAGGTTTCTCGTTTTTCTTCTTTAGTGTGCTCTTCAGCGTAGACTGGTATGGAGATTCAGTCGGGAATGTACTGTTTTAGGGTTGAGAAACATCAGTCTCTTTAGTTGGACTGCTTTGGGTCATTGGTGGTTCAGAGTGACTGGAGTTGGTGTCTTCGTCTGGTTTTTCTAGAATGAAATTATTGTGTGATGTATTGCTGATGCTCTTCATTCACAAAACGTATCTGTTCCCCGGAGTATTCTGATTGTATCCTGTTGCTATGATTAGTTTCTTGCTTCTGATCATTACTGCTTAAGAGTGGCCAAAGTTAGTGACTTCATCAGGTTCCTCCACAGAATGAAATTTCGCCTTCGAATCCTGTGGAAGCTTCGGTGTCACGTATGACATCGCGTCACGTAGAGTTCGAAGCTTTACAAGCTGATCGAAGATCCCCGCATGGCAGAAGTATAATCCGCTGTTCTAGAGTCGCGTAACGACCTCCTGAATAATATAACATGCGACAGGCACCGATGTCAGTGTGCTGACGAAGCCATGACAAGCTTTATACACGCAATTACGCTTCGGTATTCCGTTTGTTAGCATTCTTTGACTCCCACGGGAACGGAGCACCGGGTCTATGACCTCGAAGAATCCTCCGGCTGATCAGCTTCGCTTCGACGAACTTCCAAACTGTCATAACCGAAAAATACTCTCATAAATATAGATCAGTTGTTGAAGTCCTTTATATTGAAAAAAAAGATGGAACTCTTCTTTACGGAGGTTGTCTAGATAGTCTAACAGTATTCATTGGGTTGGCAACTAAATTCGCGACCTTCGAAAGCTTTTAAAAATAATTTTGTATTCAAGTTATGTACATTTGAATTTTTAATGTTCTTTCGTCATAGTTCTGGTAATTTTTTAACTCGGTAACGATAGACTCGAGGGAATTTTGAGGCGATGAAATTCGACAGATCGCGAATTTAGTTGTCAACCTAATAATTTCTCTAAATTCTATTCAATATGAATTTATAGTTAGACTGTAGTCTCTATTAGGCGGTATTGATTCCAAACAAAAAATCGTTACTGTATTTTTTCCAAAAGTTTAACATAAACAGTTTAAAGATGTGCTTATGTATTGTTAAATCAGTTAATTAATCTGATCAAGTTCTAAATCAGTCTAAATACATGTACAGCGTTACACCACCGAAATGACTGTTTTACTGCATGATTTATGAACTCGGAACGACCCTTCCGTATTATTCGAGGTAGGCTTGGTCCACGTTACCTCGGGTAATGGAGACTGTACTGTATTAGATTTTATTTAAATAATAGAATATATTTATACAAAGTAGATAATGTATAGTAGACTTTAAGCCAAAAAGACGGCCAATAATTTAAAAGGTATTTAATGTAAAAAGAAACTCTGCGTAGCAACCTAGCGCCTAGTCGACTGCTCTACGCTCTTGTACATGAAAGCAGCAGTTACAATAAAGCAGATAAACCCCATCGAAACTTTAACATTAATCATCTTTTAAACTATTACCTCTCCACTCACAAAACCATGTATAGAATGATTCATGATAACATGATCTATCGGTCTGCAAAAGCTCATTAAAATCTGAGACGGCCAGTAGCTTTCCTTGTGAGAAAAAGAAATAAACTTTATAAATGTTTCTATGTATTTCACGTCTCATATTTCATATCATGAAAGATGTCCTGGAAAAACTGAATATTGCTGTATTTCAACACACTGCATTGCCAAAAGAAGATTAGAAATAATTCTTAAATCTCTAGGAAAAATAAGCTGCAACATCTCCGAAAAAGTCGAACGCCAGCTCACAGGATTAACTCATCAGAGATAGCAAGCTCCCTAAAAATTTCGCCGGAGAACCGGAGGAAAGCCGTTCGTTCAGCGACGAGGAGATTTGGCCGTCTGAATTTTTCAGCCAGCGTCCTAACGTATTCCATTGAGGCAAAAGGAAAGCGTCCAGGACCCGCTTTCCCGCTGAGAGATCCCCGAGGGTCAGGGCTGTCCCTTTGTCGCCCCTTCTGGATGCCGCCTCTGCCACAGCAGCTGCCTCTCTCTCTGCCAGAGACGTTTTTCAAAGTCCCCTGCTCGCTAACGATCAAACCACCTCTCTCTCCTTCTCTCCTCTCTCTCTCTACCTACCCCTGGCTGATGTGAAACGCGGCGAGGGTCGAAAATCCCGCTGGGAGATTATTTTTCCCTCGCCACCCTCCTGCCTTCACGCTCCGTCTCTCTGACCTGGCCTTTCCGCCAAGGAATATTACGGACCAGGGATACGCGCTTCCTGGATGGAAACTTCTCTCGCCCCTTCGACCGTATCCCAACGATTCCCGGAGAATTCCTGCCAGATTTTTCCCTTTGTCTGCTGCACGCTATATTTACCGTCACGTGATCGTTCATACTTTTATCATGACAGGCATCTTCATTTGGATTTAATCACGACATTGTCGAGACAGGAGAAAGATAATAATTAGTAGACACTGTGGGTCTTCATGCGATTATTAGATTCGAATAAAATGGAGATGCATATTTTATAAAGTGAATCAAATAAAATATACGGGTTCAAGTGTTTAAGTTTTTGATTGTGGGGTACTTTGAAACGAGGCGAACGCTGCGTAGGGCCAGCTGCAGTAATTGTATAGAACGCCTGTGAGCGTCCACAGTAGATACACGGTGTGTGGTCTTGTCAAGCGCCGATAGCAGTAAAAGGATTAAAGTAGAAAATACAGTTTTGGAGAATTTTCCTTCCCGGAAGCGTTCGAATCACAAAGTTGGAGCAAAGATTCGAAACTGGACGAAAGACCAATCGACCTCGTGCGACGATAACCGCAGCCTCAGAGTCGGCGATTCCAATGAAATCGATCATCGAACCCAATCCTCCTGTCCAGGCTCGGTTCGCACGCGAATCTCGTCGATCGTTTGCGAGTCGATTTCTTTTACATCGTCTCGTGAACGAAATCGACTGCACCGGCAGGCTCCTAAAGACGGGAAACTCGATACACGAGGAGGCACAAAGACCAGGAAGAAGAACGACGATGAATTATAGAGGTGCCGCAAACGGAGCACGTCTCCGCCGGCTGGTCGATATCCACTCCACGGACTGGCCGATGTGCAGCAGGAATCGATAACGCCATGCATTATCGATGTGTCTTCCGGTTAGAACGTTCGACGTGCCCTCCGGGGCGTATCCTATTTGCCAAAAGGCAAAAAGCATAAGCCGTCCTGCCGCGAAAGCCTGCGAACGAGGATCAAACGAAGTCCTCGATAAACACAGTCTCTCAATGCTGAAACAACGGTGTAATAATAAAATAATAAAATGCTGAAACTTAGGCTGTGACTTGATAAAGCTTCTGTCTTCACTTTTTCACAAAATAGACTACAATTTCTCTTTCCTCTATTCTTCAATTGATTTTACAAACTCTCTGCAACCTTAGGTCCTCTGTACGGACTGGGGATTATATTCAAGATAGTAATCAGACTACCAAGCTTGACGAAGAGGTTTTATTATAAACTTCACGCAAGTTTCTGCTAACAGTTAATGCAACACACTGAGCTCGTGCAATGTGGTTACCTAGGTTATTAAAGGAATTTCTGGTTCATCCGGGGTTTGTTGAAGCAGGGAGAAAATGCAGAAGAGGGTCAATACGAATGAGTCACAGGTTGAGGTGCGAAGAAAATTTGCAATCTGAAAAAATGTTGCTATATGATTCAGTTCGTACTAAAGAAAGTGTTAGTCAGGAATTTCAATGAATGTTCGTCTTTGAAACAGTTTCCCAAAACCGAGATCTTTTTGTAGAAATCTCAGGAACCCTGACCTTCTTTTAAGAATCTCTACCCTCTTTCTGGAAGGTCTCTAAAAATCCTGACTTGTCTCTAGGAACACTCCCAAGAGTCCAACCTTTCTGTAAGAACCTCAAGGAGCTCTAAAATCTCTCTAAATATTCTCTTCAAGCCTGAATCTCTCTCTGAAAGCCTCACGGAGCGCTGAACTTCCTGTACGAACCTCAGGGAGCTTTGACCTCTCTAACCTCGACCACTGTAACTCACCCTCAAAACGCCACGAGCAGTCTTCGATTAAAGACCCTCTTCACCGAAGACTGACCCTCGTTCTCGATCATTCATTCGATTATCCCTACTCTACTTCGTCATTCTCATCTCTTCATTCTTCGAAATCGATCGTCAACCAGATGGGTCGCGTATATTCTTGATCATTCAATTAGCTTGAATCGAATCAGCGTTTCTTTTTGCTGAAATTTCAGAGGTTCGATGCGTCGAGCGCATACACTGTGCGGTGGTAATTAGCGAGTGACATTAACGATTATTATCCAGACGGGAACGGGGATATTCCTCTTTTCACTCGTTCGTTCAGTGACCCTTTGTCAGGATCGATATTTGGGGTAGATAGGCGAGGTAAATTATAAACGGGGTGCTCTTCTTCATGCTACCACCTGCACACAGCTGTGTGTAGGCTTCGATCAATATTTCTATCTAATTTACTTTTCCGGCCGCCAGTCGCTCGGCCGGAATTTCGCCGGTGAAAATATTCAACGCGTTTTCACAATTTTCATCGAGCATCGTATAATATTTACTCTAAACACGATGGAGATGTATGCAGCGTCAACAAATATTGCAACTGAAAAACGTATACCAACTTCTGTTCGTTTACTCTTTACTTCAGTCTACTCTGTCCTTGAATCGTATTTAAAACATGTACAGTGTGCACCTAAAGGACAGAAAATTTTGTAGGTATATTCTGTACCTCAAAACTATAAAAAAATGCTAATACACACGAGTTCACAAACCTCTTGCTGTTGAGACACCGACAATTTAAATTGTAGCCTGAATTATGAACTGGGCAGCCTTCAAATTGAAATTTTTTTAATGCACAATAATATGTTAATAATTAATTCTGTGACGGTGGTTACACAATTATAATTTCTAGATAATGTTGTAACATTTAGAACAGTATCGTTACAACAGTGTCGTTGAAAGTACGATGTCTCAATATCATTTTTATTTTTATAACGAATGAAAATAGCAGACTGCTGTAGCGGTGTCTTTCGAGTGCAAAGGATTAACACAGAAAGCGAAATGAATGTAAAGAACTATCAATTACAATAAATCAGGTAAAATACCTCCTATAAAGTAATGATTTAACTACAGGTGCTAGTAGGTGTGTAATACACTAAACTATACTAGGCTTTGTTTCTTACAATTAATTTTCAGATGTAAAATACTCTCTTCACAAAACGACTAGGCTGTTCGAACAATCGCCTTGTTCGAAGAATTATGTAAAAATAGCCAACCAGCATATGCCAACCTTTTAATCACCAGATATTAATCTTCGAAAGTCAACCCAAAAAGAGCCACTGATCATCACTGGCTCACCCTACGCAAATAGTGTGTTCTGATGTCTGTTCATAATCTACCAAACCATCAGGCACATAAACAATTAACCATAGCTCGCTCGACGATCCATCAAATCGCAAAGCGAGTATCTAGCCATCATCAGAAAAGTCCCGACGACCGAAACTTGCGTTTGTTCGAAGCGATGACGCTGAATGCGAACAATTGCGTAACGTAAATCGTGTCTAACGAGCTTCGTCGAGGGAAATCCGTTTTCCCGGGCCAGAGAAGGTATTAACGATCGTCGACGAGGCGCCGTGGCGTCTTCATGGTATCATTAACGAGTCCAGCATCTCGTGTATACCTTATCTTTCTCCCCCTCTCTCTCTCTCTCTCTCTCTCTCTCTCTCTCTCTCTCTCTCATCCGGCGTCCACGGAAAGGAGACGACCTATCCGCTCTGACCGAACGAAGAAACAAACCAAAGAGAACACGAGCAGCACGTGAGCATTTCACGTGACATACACACACGTTCGTGTCGTAGGTGTACGCCGCTACGTGTGTTCACGTGTGTATCGAGACGAATACATAGAAGATGCGTGCGTCACATGTGTGTGTGCATATGTACACGTGTATGTACACATATATGTACACCATTGACCGGGATATCGTCTGTCTCGGGATGAATGAACCATTACGTCACGCACTTGTACTCTCTGATCCCCTTCCGCCTCTGTTGCTTCTCTCCTCATCCGTCGATTCTGTCTCCGTTCCTCTTTTCCGTCGGCTCTCGTGCTCGCATTATATTATGTGCAGAGCAGCATACCTTCCTCCTTCCTTCCATCGATTAGCGGCGGAATTCCAGGGGAGGGAGAAACCGACGATAGAGCTATAGTTTCGATGGAGGTCAACGTATCGCGGTGGCTCAGACACCCGGCAGACGTGTCTGCTGTAAAACAGCCGTGGGACGAAGGACGCGGGGAGGAGAGATCGCTTTCGTTGTACCACTGATACACTTTCGTGTCTGCTATCTCTCGCTCTCCTTCTCTCGCTCTGCTAGACTCTTCTGGCGCAGGTGCGTCTGTCTATCCACCGGATCACACGTTTCTTCCTTCCTTTTCTCTGGCAGAGGAAACGCGAGAACTGCGCTGGAATAAGTCAGAGATTGGAACACTGCTCACAGGAGTAACAGTTTCTGAGTTATAGAAGATGTTAAATGATAGGATGACAGAGATTGGTTTTGATGGTGACTGGACGTAAGAGGACTGGATTTTCTAAGTGGATGTTTGAAGAGTTCCAGTTGCATCCAGATTTTGCAGATCTCCATAAAGCCTGGGTCGTAGAAGTGGGATACCAGCATGAAAGCGTTCATCAATCGCATCTTCAATATAGAATGATACTTCACGGAATTAAAATGAATCAGTTTATTCCAGTTTAAGAAAGTATTATTTTCCTTCGCTCAAATGAATTACAATAGATGAAAGTAACGTGCGCAGTAGTCCTAGTAATTGTAAAAAAATGCTTCATAATCCGCAGTCTAATTGACTTTACCTTACGCTTACGTATTAAAAATGATAGGTAACTTTTGTTTAGAATCAAGCATTAACCCTCTAGGATGGGCTCACGAGGTTCCCGTCCAGGCTCTTTCAAGTTAGGGTACAACTTCGCTTTTGGACCGTCGCTGTTGATTCTTCCATGAAAGTCTGGTTTCTTCTCCTTCGGTGCGCTTCGTTGCAACCAAACGTCTAGCAAACTTTTAGGAGCATACAGGCCACCTTTGTGGAGTTGTTTTCCGAGTGACATGGACGTGCTGGGCGGTGGAGACATCGGTGAATCGGTTGTTGCTCTTATCACGCTCGCTCTGGCGGTGCCATCTTCTTTTCCAAAACTGTTTATAAAATAAACGGAAGATTAATAATACTAATTTGTAATTTCTTCTCTGTTCCGATGACAGAAATGACTTTACCCATCCAGTTCCCGTAACGCCTGGTCCAACTCGACCTTATCCTTATCATCCTTGCTCCGTACTTCCAGAAGGCAAGTGAGAACTTCAGAATGAGCAGCAGAATTGTTGGCATGATGCTTGAGAAATGTTTCTAATTCTCCCCATAACAGTCTATAATGTTCTTCTCTGCGTACACCGCCTTTGCCACCACGACCACCTCCTATACTCGGTAATGGCAACGCTTCGTGTTTTGCCTCCAACTGCAGCAAACTGAAGATCACTTGCTTGCATTGCACGACCTCCTCCGCGGAAAGCTCTTCCTTCACCATTAAATCGGGCAACGGATCTATCAACTGCAATAGAAAATTCTTATTACAGATACAAGTCACAAAGCACGCAGGGCAACTGAAGGTGAATTGCAATTGTTGTAACCTGTTTCAGATTGAACATAAGGGTGCTAGAAATGGTAATGGGCCAATATTTCGTGTGTCGCTCCAATCTGGATCTCATCTTTTCCGCTGGACCGTCGCTGTTACTGTTTGTACTTCGTTTTAAAGGCACCAATACATTATTTCGCATAAGTCGTCCGAAATCCTGTAATAATTAATACAAGTGTTACCGTAGCTGAAGAAATGGAAGTTGTAATGTTCGATAGAATACATACGGTTATTCTATAATCTGTAACACGACCTCCACAGCCTTCACTGATAGAAGGTGGATCCTCCAACACGCTTCTCGCGGTGGATAACGTGTGTATAAAAATTTCTCCACCGTGGGCGGCGAGTAAATGAGAAATAGTCTTTCCTCCGCTCTTCCTGGCCATTTCTAACATAACCGATCTACCGTTTAACAGAAAGTTGATTAAACAAGACGAAGGTCTACTATTTACATCTACCGGTGTGATTCTGTGCATGGCTGTGCAGTTTTGCATTTCGGCAGCACTGCATCCTCGCGGCGTGCACCACTTTAAAGTTACCGTTTCGTACTCTGAACCCTCTTCGAATCGCCTGAACGTTTTGATCAGAGCAGAATCTTGAGGGTTTCCTGAAAAAACGTATTAATGTTAATATTTCAAACGTACGGTTTTATACATTTGAACGCGTTTAAAAGAACAACCTTTTAGAATCGCAGAATGTGCAGCGGACGAGTGAAATATCTCAACGTCATAGTTCGCGGAGGAACTGGCATTCTGCTCTTCCTTCATCGGTATACCAGTCACTGTTGTACTAGCCAGATCATAATGAGACAAAATTAAGTGTGATAACTTCGAATGTAGAGCGGGTGCTTTGATCGAATGCACTTCTACTGTCAGCAACGGTGAAACCTGAAATAAGTGTATATTATTATCTATTCCATTGAATTTTAAAATAATCAAAAAGTATGAATTACCTCTCTTGGTCCCTGACTAGTGACTTGTGATTCAATATTGTTAGGAAAGATGTTTAGTATGACCAGGTGACAATAATCTACAGGTATTAAACTGAAACACAAAGTATAAATGAATACAAGATTAAGAACAAGTTAAAGTAAACATTTATATGAAAATACTAACTGATCAGAAGCTAACGCAGTTTTATTTTCCTGAGCTAATTCGTTTAAAAATATATTTTCCAAACTTTTCATGTTACTATTATCTCGTGCACTGGTAATGCATATCACTCTCCCTCTGTTAACAAGCTTGCTAGCATTATCATTCAAAGATGTTCTCTTTTCATGCTGTATTTCTGAACACTCATTAAGGGTCTCGATAGCCACTCTTAAACCATGTATCACTGAATAATCCTCTCCAGGCTCTGGAGTCTTTGTGGGTACTCCCAAAATGGCTGTGCCATTCATTATCTGTAACAAGAACCTGTATCACATTCTCTTCTATCACAAAAATCTAAACAAAAGTAAATAAACTCACATGGTTCAAATTTTGCTGTGATGGACTCCATGAGTTCAATACATAAGCAGCACGATCAGTCACAACAAATCTTATCTGTAAATAAGTAATAACACATTTAATAGTGTTCCGCTTATAGATTGCATAAATAGAGTATGATTAAGAATGTTGAAAGTACAATACCAATTTTCCAGTTGGAAAAAGATCCCACACTATGCGGCAGTACTCTAGAGAGGCCTCTACACTGGTAGTCCACAGAGATTTGCACACTGGTGCCAAGGGGATCAAATTTTGGCCGCGACTCTTCAGAAAATCGAATTCCAATGGACACTCAGTGGATATACCAAAATAAGGAGTATGGTCCAGAACAAAAATGGTCTTATGGTTCGCCGGATACATTCTTCTACACCATTTTAAGAAATCCCGTTTCCTTTCAAATACAATTCATGGCAACTTATTAATTACACATTTGTGGAAACGAGATGATAATGCTGCGAGAGCATCGCATATTATAGGTTAGAATTGCCTGTGACATTAAAATCGTTAATATTACCTTTTTACTCTTGAAAAAATTATACGCTAGCATAAAATGGATATAAAATAATATCATAGTGTTAGCGTTTTCCCTACTGTCCTACATTAATTTATTTGCAAATTTATTTTATGTTACCATAAACGATACTATAGTGTTTATAAAAAGTAGCTTAATGTCTGAAATGCAATAAAGATTTATTTAATGTATAAGGAAAAGGTGTAGCATGGTTTAATTAAGCTTGATAATAATGTTTAGATTTTGTTTACAAAATTTATTGTTTTGGCTGTATTAAAATTCAAAGTTCCGCGGTAAAAGTTTTGATTACTTCCGCCGTTTTGTTATTTTGAACAAAATTATTTAAAGATTTTGTATGAATTTAAATCGGACTTTATTGTGACAAATATTTTTGTATTTTTAATGTGATTTGTGATTTTTATTGTAAGTTTATTGCAAGTATTTTATTTTTCCCGCTATTGTTGACTTGAGTTTGCGTACGACGTGATGAACTTCCTTTCCGACTTGGAAGTCTCCTAGTGGCATTGATAACGTAAGCATGCTATAATATTTCCTTTTATTTATTATATTTTTCTCTTTATGCGTTAAAAAAAATGAATAAATACGAAGTAAACAGTTTCTGAGCATTACAATTTATATAAAACTGATTTTTGCATCGGTTAGCTACGAAAATTTGTATTATATTCAATCCGACCGACGCACGTGGGTATCGTTCAACAAACTTTCATGATAGTAACACCAATTCGATTTCATAGATCTTTGGTGTATTGCAGAACTTGCATATTCACACAATGCTCTCCATTATGATTCTTTTCAATATTTATACTGCGTCCAAACGATCGTATTACTTATTTTAGGTTATAAAATGAGGTTATGTGACTAGTTCGTATAAGAACTTTTGTTTTAGAGAATGAATATAAGGGACGGTATATAATGTAGAGTTAATAAATTTTGTAGTATAGTTTTTAACTGTTTATTATATATACAGGTTACTCGTAATTCAACCAAAACGTTAAGATGTCAGGAGGTCTAGACGTATTGGCCCTCAAAGAGGATGATGTTACTAAGATGTTAGCTGCATTCACCCACCTGGGAGCAGAAAATGTTAATTTCCAGATGGAACAATACGTTTACAAGAAGAAGAATGATGGTACATTTTTTTATTTATGATAAATTCATAAGAAGATCATTGTTGATCTTGAGAGAACTGCTTTACCTGAATTGTAACATGTTTCTTCAACAGGTATCAGCATTATTAACCTGCGTCACACATGGGAAAAATTGCTCTTGGCTGCACGTGCTATCGTTGCCATTGAACATCCTAGTGAAGTATTTGTCATCAGTTGTCGCCAAACTGGCCAGAGAGCCGTTCTGAAATTCGCACAGCACACAGGAGCTACACCTATTGCTGGTCGTTTCACTCCTGGTGCATTCACCAATCAGATCCAGGTGGATTTTTCTTTGTGATAGCAATTTACTTATCTCTTATCTTAATAGATGATGAACAATGTTTATCCGTAATTCATATGTGTTGACATATTTTGGCTTAATCTTTTCTGACTTCACTTGATAATTGAATGAGCATTTGTGCCCATTAACTTTACACAATGTTAATTTTTAATGATTATTTTCAGTCCGCCTTCCGTGAGCCGCGTCTGTTGATTGTAACCGATCCATCGACCGATCATCAACCCATCACTGAAGCCAGTTACGTGAACATTCCAGTAATTGCCTTCTGCAACACTGATTCACCTCTTCGTTTCGTCGACATCGCTATTCCCTGCAACACGAAAAGTCTTCACTGCGTTGGTCTGATGTGGTGGTTACTCGCGAGAGAAGTACTTCGTCTGAGAGGTTCCATCCCTCGCGAAACCAAATGGGACGTCGTCGTCGACTTGTTCTTCTACAGAGATCCCGAAGAGGTTCGCGATCTCACCATAATATTACTCCATGTTACCCTAACTTTATTCCACACAGGAATGAAAACAATCTAATGATGAGAAAAGAGTTCAGAGAAACAGTTGTTGACTCACTTAAATATGGCTTAATCTTTTCTGACCAAGATTCTGAATTACATCTTTAACTTGGATGCATATTCCTCAAATAACGTGACTCGATTATTTTTCCAGGCTGAGAAGGAAGAACAGGCTGCTAAGGAGATCGCGCCAGTTAAAGAATTCACAGGACCTGTCGAAGTTCCAGCTGCACCTGAACCTGGCTGGGTTAATGAAGCTGAACCAGCTGCAGTCGCTACTGAAAATTGGGCTGATGATGTTGCAGCACCAACTCCAGCCGCTATACCGGCTCCAGCTGCCGCGCCTGCTTTCCAGAGCAGCGGTGACTGGGCTGCTCAGGTAACTATAGAATCCTCAAATCTTAATATTTAATTAACATTCAAGATTATTTAATTCTGTATTTATTTGTACAGTCGTCAGAGGAATGGACAACAAGTACACAGACCACTGCTGCCCAGAGTTGGGGAGGTGCCACGACAGAAAAGTGGTAATTTCATCCTCTTTGAGAACATTTATACACTGACACAGTTTGTACAGTGAATCTAATAAAATGATTGAAAAACTATCAGTTATGTTTCTCTTATTTTAAATCCCGACTTTTAACAGAATGCATTGAATACGAATTCGAATGAATTCATTACATCTCCTGCGGTATCGTTCAGTTTGTCTAATAAAGTTCAAGAATCATCTTGTGATGTTACCGTAACTGAAGCATTTTCAATAAGAATACATGTATCGAAAGGAGCAGCTACTTCGTCTTACTGCATGTCTGTTACGGATAGAACAAAAGTAACAGGAGCACAGGGTATAAACTGATTAAACTTTAGTCCTTAATTAACATTAATTTTGTTTTCCAAAACTTTCGAGGAACATCAAAATGATTCTACTATGATTAAATATTGCGTGCGTATTCATGAATTAATT
The DNA here is from genome assembly GCA_916610135.2 of Macropis europaea. Lineage (NCBI taxonomy): Eukaryota > Metazoa > Arthropoda > Insecta > Hymenoptera > Melittidae > Macropis > Macropis europaea. Next base: position 15,903,997 of record OU744344.1, on the reverse strand, counting down.
ACTGGCGAATTTGATTTACTACAGACAATTATAGTGGTTTGTAAATTTATTTGGGATTTAATTTCTATAACAAATAATTTATACTAAGAATAATCTGTACACAACAAATATAGCAATAAAATCAAATTTGAATCAAATTCCATCATCATATACTTAATAAAATCTAAGAAATAAATAATTGTTAACCTGAGATTTTTAATCGCAAATATTATTAACGATAATTTAATTCCGGTCAATCATAACTAGCTTTAACAATTAAATGTTTTTCATTGTTAATAGTAATTCATAATTAACTAATGTCTATCGTCAACGATGATCATTGTAAAAATAAAAATTCTGTAGTATAAATTGCAAATTGTAATTGTTAATTACAAATTAGGTTCAGTTTTGCCCCTATTTATTGTCAATCCCTGCTGTCGTTAAACCTTGACATTCGATCTGGCATCCGAATATTTTCAGCGAAAATCAGCTCTTTGTAACAGGAACATAGAATGATGAAGGAGGTCTACGAAGTTGCGTGTGAGTGAGAAAGCACGATCGCGAGAAGAGGACAGAACATTGGGTCACTAACTCTGGTTATGTTCTTCTGGTATATTAGCTCCGCCAGTGGGCGGAGCCTAGAATCATTATGGCGGTACCACCGATCGCCATTTTGTTAACAGATAGTAGCACGTCACGAGAGAATGAAACCGTTTTGCCTTCCACGAAATATGTATACTATACTTACATTGTATAGAATAGACCAGCGGTTCTTATCCTGTGGTCCGCGAACCCCCGGGGATCCAGGAAGTCCTCACACACGCATGACTTCAAGTTCCCGATGCACGTTTAATTTTCTTCATTACCTTACTCATTAAGCTAACTTCTTTTATGTTTTGTTTTTTCAACGCATGTCAACAAGAGACGTTCACGTATTTTTTAAATGCCATTCGTACGAGACACACAAATTGACTAGTCTTCAAATATAAATTGAAAATACTTAAGGATGTTGAGCGTTAATTTTAATTGTTAACATTTTGTTAACGACTACCCATCTGCTTATACAAGGGAATATTGGCATACATGGTTTTGCAAGTGCTGAAAAATTGATAAAGGTTCGTTAAAGAGTGCAGGCCGCGTTTGGCGAACTCTACTTGCAAAATATCTCGAGCCGCATCAATTTTTGCCTTCAGGTGCAACGCGTTTCCGTGAACAGCATTTGTTTAAAAAAGAAAAACTAACTTCTCGAGGGCCTTGACTTCAACAATCGATGAGAAAAAGGCCACACTTCGACAGAACGCATATACGCTATCGTATTATATGTTGAGCTTTAAAGAAATATGTTCTTATATCAAATTTCTCTGTCACAGTCTTTGCCGTACCTTCCTCATACTAAATTACGTTATATTTGGTTTCATATTATGACAAAAATCTTAAAAATTCATTATAGATGTTTGTAAAATGATAGAATAAAAAAATATTAAAATGTTCATTTTTCAGTAGTAAATACTGCATATTAATGCATTCTTTATTCCTCTCAAGTCTCGACTAACAGATTGTCATAAGGGGTCGGTACCTTCTAAACAATTTCAGAAACGATGTGAATAGTGATACCTGCGTTTCCATATTTAGAAGAGGGATAAGAATCGAGGAAATATTTTGCAGTATATTTAAAAATAGGCCTGAAGTTATATGAGCAAATGTTGTAGAACGTTTAATAAGATCGACTTGAAAAATCTAATCTTACCATATTTTATGGAAGAAAGAAAATCAGAAAACATATTTCGACGATTAATACATAATTTTGAATAGTTTACATTTTAAAAAATATGGGTACTTCAATTTTGTTTATATAATATTTATGGAAATAAGTACAAATTATTTTTCTACGGAAATGTATTAGTAAACGGAATTATGCAACATATTTTTGGAGGTTAGTCGTAATATTCAGATCGTTTTAGATTTTAAATGTTCCCGTGATATTTAATTTTAATTCCTACCAGTCGTAGCGTTGTAATCTTATTTTGGACTGAATCGGTAACGTTGGGTGTGACACGAAAATGGTAAGAGGGCTCTAGAGCCCTAAATCCGTGTGACACAAAAATACATTGGATGATAGGTCTATTCTGTAGTTTGTCGATGGTGATTGGTCTATTCATATATCTCGTCGGTACCAAACAGAAATTCTGTAGTTTGTCGATGGTGAAACGAAAATGGTAAGAGGGCGCCCTGACCCTTCGGAGGTGACACAAAAATACATTGGATAACAGGTCTATTCAGTAGTTTGTCGATGTTAACAATTCATTTTACTTCAAGTGTTTGGTACTGGAAATTATAGCCTCTGAAGTGAAATTAATGGAATTACAAGTTTTCTTGTAACTCTACCATGTGACTATATGTTTGCTCTACTCTTTTTATTTATTGAGGAAGTTCTTATATATTATTAATAATTGTGTGTCGTTTACAAATGTATAGTAATTTAAATTTTAAATAGGAGGGTATAAGAATATTCAACTAGATGAGTTTCTTTTTTTTATTGTCCACTGCATCCAGCTAACAGTATAACGAATTTTACTGAGCAGCTGAAGCTGTAGCCGCAGATGTAGCTTGCGCTTGTTCCTCGCGAATGCGATCCTTCTTGAGTTGTCCCATGAACGATGCCTTGTCGGCTGCAGTCTGGAAGCGACCATGTCCAAATTTGGAGCTGGTGTCGATGAACTTGAGATTGATCTTTTCCAACGCGGATCGTTTGGTATGCACCAACAGAGACTATAAAATAATACAGCATTAAATTGTAACCATATTGAAACAGAAAATACTTTTTAATTTTATTAGACATATCAGTCCTATCATTAAATATCACTTGAATATCAAACAAATACATTTGGCTCTTGGGTAATCATCATGGAAGTCTGATACCACAATTTTAATGAATGATCGTAAAGTTTTACCTTTCGCAGAGTAATCACACGCTTCTTCGGTCCCATGCAGCAACCCTTGATCATGATGAAATCGTTGTTCACTTCACCATAGTGAGGGAAGCCACCCATGGGAGTTATGGTCTTTTCAGTAAGATCGTACTCTGTCGAAGCATTGTTCTTTACGATCTGGAATGAACATTGTACATTGTGAATAACAATTTCAGCACATTCTTTCATAAGAAGTAAATTGTGTAGTTGTCACTTGTTTTGGAGGCCTGAAGCATACAGAATGACTTCTTCAGGTACTATGACATGACAAGTAATTCATATTCGCCTCTTATGATATTTAAACATTCCTGTAGAGAATGTTAAATATAGGGGAAGAGGCGAGTAACGTCTTTCTATATGAAAGTTAAAAATGGACAAGTACCTTGCCATCCTTGGTGTGAATGCCTTGTCCGATTCTGTAAATCTTCTTGTTCATTTCTGTACGATGGTGGTAGCCCTTTTGACCAGCACGAGCGACAGTGAAGGAAACACGGCTAGGATGCCATGCTCCAATACAAGCGACCTTTCTCAGACCCTTGTGCGTCTTTCGTGGCAACTTCTTCGTGTGCCAACGAGATGTGACACCTAGAAAGTTAAATATGTTCTTTATAATCGTTCACAATCTACATTGATTATATACACCATATAATAAATAATTAGCAACAAGCAACAACAATGAGATGATTAAGGACTTCAGTAGGAAGGCAGCATGAAGATATCTTCAAAAAAATCAGATAAAGCACATCATGCTTTGTCATCATATAATCCAAACTCATCTCCGTAGTTTTCATACATTAAGAATGGTCATAGTTCTGTGATCGCCTTAAACTTTCTATTATACCTTTGTATCCTTTTCCTTTCGTGACGCCAACTACGTCAATCATTTCATCAGGAGCGAACACGTTGTTAACAGGTACCGGTTTCTCCAAGTGTTCGCGTGCCCATTGAACTTTCTGTTCGATGGTTCCACCGTTCAACTGGATCTCCATAATGTGGGCCTTCTTCTGGCGTTGCCTCAACAGTTTCATCTGTTTAAATACAGACACTTATTAATATATGAGAAGACAGAAACTAGTAAAATTGAAGAAGCGTTAGTTTGAAAAATTACCTGAGTATGGGCAATGATTCGTACAACTTTACAGTATTTGACGATCTTTTTGAAGTCGCTTTCAATGGACTTACGACCAAGATCATCTTGCCATTTTTTGGAAGCCTTTGTAAATGCCTTCTTCTTGCTCTTGTACCTGAAGAAAAATAACCATAATGGCTGTCTTTCCATGCGCATCTACTACATTCAGCATCCGAATCTGTAACGTGCCAGTCTCATCGTAATGAGCGGAGACTGAACACATTTTTCAGATTAGCCTTCACAGTAAATTTCTCTGTGTGGCTATATCCAAATGTCTGCTCTCATCGAAACGAGCGGAGAGCTGATTTAAGGTTTGTTTAATACGTGTCGTACTATCGTCTTGCATAACGAACTTTTGGAATAATAACTAATACAAATTAACAAAGTAATGTGGTACTTTCTTACCAATTCTTGTAGAACCTTCTGCGGCAATCTTCAGAGAGATGTTCAGCCCAAACTGTGGTGAGGGCGCGAAGACCATGCGGAGTCTCGATGTAACCAACAACACCGACTACAATCATGGGTGGTGTTTCTAGAATGGTAACAGCCTCCACGATTTCCTTTTTGTTCACCTCTGCAAACACAAAAGCGTTGAGCAATGTTCTTGTTCAAAAGGAAACAGTATGTGTTTAATATTGTAGGACTGTGCCAGACATGGTTTGTCTCAATGATCATCACCCAATGGGTTCCAAAGAGTTTATGGAATATGCCTGACCTTCGTGCTCTCTGCATAAGCAGGGCACAAAGTTGTTCTTCGACACTGCGGTTTAGACCATACTGCACAACATCAAGCAGCTCTTGAACCGCGACCAAAGTCGACTGACGCATTTCTGCATCTATCAAACTAAGGCCATTGTGTCGATCACACAGTAGAAGAAACATAGTAAAATCTTATGATAGACCTTATACTGTAAAACCATAATGCTCATTTTTTTAAAACTACTTTCAATTCTATAAATTTTATTATGTTTCTTCTATTGAGTATAAGATTCTTTTCTCTGTATTGAAAAATAACTTACTTGACCCCGGACGATCAGCTTCCCTGACCACATGGGTCATACCAGCCTTATAACCAACAAAGGCAGTTAAATGCACAGGTTTGCTTGGGTCATCCTTGGGAAAGGCCTTAACTTTACCACGGTGCCTCTGGGATCTCTTTTTGGGATAGAATCCCATAGACCCGTGACGCGGTGCACTGAACTTCCTGTGCGACTATATAAAAAAACATTTTGCTAAATACACAATAGAAGCAAATAAAACAAAATATTACATTCAACTGTAAAATCAGACCGCCCTAGTAATTTTCTTCAAGGTTTTTCAGTTTAAAACCATAAACATTTATAACTAAATCATCATGTAATGATGAACATGTGGTCATAGCAGAACACATTGTTCTAACAATTCTTCAGCACCTTTTATTCATTTTGAAGGATTAATTTAACCCTGTGCTCAGTCTTTTACACCTAATATACATTATAAGTTTAACGAAACTTAACAAGAATATTTTTCTTCTCAATACAGTTGTTTTAGTAGATGAATATTTATACGAAATGTGTATTGTAGAATATATGAAACTGAGCATCATTTTTGTTTATTTAAAATACGAAATTAGAAACGTAATTACGGCGCCTGAAAAACGCTACACGAGTGCAAAGGGGTAATATGGCGACGAGATTAACGATCCATGCGCGAATAGAACGATAAACTAAATTTCGTTTCAAAATCAGGCAGTTATCTCTATTCGTTATTATCTTCGTGATTATTCAATTGAAAATTAAATTAAGTTAAATATTTGAAAGTAAATTATCGCGTGACAAAGAAAGACTGAACCCGAAGCCACGTGGCTGTTGTACGCAGAAATCATTTTCTCAATTCGACGAAATATTCTGATCAATCTCCGAAGACTGAATTTAATATAACAATCAAGGAACGAACAATTTAACGAAAGTATCAATGTGCTTCAGTATTTGTAATTAAACAGGAAATGCACCAAGATGCAAAGAGATTAAAAATTCCAGCAAAACCACGTACTCACCATCTTGCTCGCAACGATGAAAATGGAAGAAGCATTTCCTGCACTTCGCTTTTATATCCTCAATCTGAACAAGAGCTACCAACATATCCAACATAAAATCCTTAGACCTAGAATCATCAAACGCACAAAAAATATACAATTTTTTGACACAATATCCTTAATTACAACTATTTTTTTACCGTTACGATGACCGCACGCATACTTTTTCATTAAACATCATATTATTTGTTAAAAATAAGTCATTGAAATATTCACGTAATTGTCCGTTACAAATTTCGAAAATGTACGTTATATTAAAGAACTCAATAATGGAATAGATTAATAAAGAAAATATAGAGTCGAGGAATAAAAATTGATGTTACATGTTATTCGTTCATGTCAAAAAGTATTGTCATTACGTATTTACTAGTAACTCGTTAGGCAATGGTGTATTTTGAAAGCATTTGCGCCCTGGCCCCTGGACCATCATATTATCTGCGGTAGAGTTTTGCCAGCGATTTTGCAGTGGTCCCCGCAAATCAATTCGTCAAATAATGGAGAACGAACGGAATGGTATATTACGATTTCTGGATTCCGTTGTCAACCTAGTAGACGGTCCGGTCACCTATTTCCGAGGTATTATCTAATCAGTCATTTGGTTATGTTGTTGTAACGCGATTAAAAAGAAATTAGAAAATACTGTAAACTTAAATCTCGTATTTTTTACGACAGAAAAGATCGTCGAACCGAATCAACAGAAGTATCCATGGTATCATCAACAATTTCGCCGTGTTCCAACCATCGATCAGTGTTATGAAAAAGATTACGTTTGTATTGAGGAAGCTGACAATCAATTTAAACGTGACAAGTAATTGTTTCTTCAGTTTACTACAAATTCTTCTACAATAACTTCTTGTAGTACTATAGTCAGACATTGTGATCTGAAGGCCCAAAGATGTGATATGCGTTTCACTCCAACCAAAACTCCATTAGAGGAATCGATTATCTCAGTCTTCAGGCCTTGAGATTCGATCATTGATCCATAATGTGCATTGTGTATTCATTTCATTTTGTTCTCACCAGGATGGTTGAAGAGAATATTGTGACCATATTGAGACAACGATATGAAGATTGTCGTTGGTTGAATCGTGAAGAAGACAAAAACTTTTGTGCAGATATATACAAAACGTACGAGGATGCTGCTGCAGCATGGTTTACAAAATGTAAGCTCGAAGTAGACCAAATAATATTTTTTCATATGTTATGTACTGTACGATTGAAACTGTACACTAACATGAGGGTATCGTGTTAGATTAATCATTTTGGTTTATTAAAACACAGATGGTGATCTTGGTTTTAAGTGCAGCGTAATCCACGCATTCATGAAGCAGAAGCATCGTATGATTTGGGAAAGAAGACATGGCCCAGTCGGTAGCGGTATGAATCCGAACATTGTTACAGTATAAATAAACTAAGCTTTGTAGATAATGAATTTATTTGATGTAACCTATGATCTTAACTGGAATCAAAGGTGTGGTTGCATCGCTGTATATGTATTGTGTAAAACTACCAAAATAAATTTATTAAACTTCAAATTGTACCTTTCAATTTTCACGAGATGTGTTTGTCTCAATACCATTACAATACAATATAATAGATGTATAAAATTTATAGTGGATAGACTGAGGTTTCGTATCTCATGAATTGATATCTTTTTTTATTAATTTCTTAATTCATTGTACAGTATATAAAAATATCTATATCAATTGTACATGTATAACAAATTATTTTATTAAATACTTGTTCAGAAGATTCCATTAATCATTTATACTTTACAATTTTTTTTGTTTGTATTCGTTATTACAATAAAACTTTCTTGTACAATTATTCATTTTACAGAGTGTTCATCTGCTTTTTGATGTTTTCTGACAATTCAGAGACCAACTCAATTTTCTATTAGTCGGAATGTTATAAATTAAACGTATAAAATCCGCCGCAAAACGCCATGATTCAAATAATGCTAATTAACAAGTAAACGCATAATAATATTAGTGTTTGAATTCGTACGATAAAAAACTTTTAAAAAAATATAAAAAAACATTTTATCGTGACTAATAGAAAATCAAAGCCGTTCGTAGGATTTAAAAAAATAAAGTAAAAATTATCACCTCATTCGCGTAAATATAAAATACAGTATGAATCCATTCTTATACAATAAATATTTAACATGTAAAAAAACTATTCCGTTTCATTCGAATAAATTAATAGACGTTAATTGTCGCAGAATATTGGGAAGCCTTGTAACGCGATACGATACTAATATATATATATATATGATTGTCGATTGACGAATTACAAATTTGAATACTATCAGATTCATCGATAACGCTTGTATTTTTTTTATGCTTTTCAACAATGCATTAAGCAATGTACCGAACTTGGAATTCTGTTTTTCCTTTTTTTTCCTTCAAGTGGCAATTAATGCATTTATATCTAGCAATCGATAACAGTTGTCTTTTCTTATTTTTGGGGGCTTCCCCGTATCCGCGGAATTGTACACACATTTCATTTTCAATAAAATATTCCCTAACGATAAAGTAAAATATGAGATCAACAAGATCATTTACATTTATAATTCAAAGAGAGCAATCTTCCCTACCACATATTTGTTTTTCGCTTCGCATTACGCGGATAAATCTACTAGTAATGTGTTTTCGCAGTAACGAAAGACATTTATATTTTCCTCTTTTCTTTTTTTTTTTTTGTTAACTGTTCTCGCACGGTACTGAAAACAGAAAATATTCTCGTAAAATAATACCGTTATTAAAAAATAACGTTAAATGCGCAAAGTCTAATCACTCGACAGAATTACGTATCCTTCCTCTTTGTCTCGTTCCCGATAAAACATTTTTGCTTTTATTACCTGTCATCGTTTAACAATCTTTCCAATGAATCAGTCTCAATGGAATTCATAAAAATTTCACATCATGCTGTCTCACGTATGCTCTTCCCTTTTCCTTTCCGTTCTTGCGATTTTGAGCAACTACTTGGTAATGACTGTTACGGTAAATGTTGATAAATATCCTCCCGTTTAAAAAGAAAAGCATCTCCTCGTGCGCAATGAAATAGATATGACACTTCAAAATATCATACAATGCTTTTCAATTATCATTGAAATCTCGAAGCACGTTCATTCATTCATAATACAATTAAAAAATCACATTTGCTATAAAAGCATAGAAGTAACGAAGGAAAAAGAATCTCTGAAGTGGGAAAAAAATGATCGTACAAATGAAGATTACATGGTAGATGAATGACTGATATCAAATGAATTGTATTCGATCTTTATACCCGATAAAGACAGTATAGTTGGATACGGTAATTTCATGTACATTCGCTCTTCGAATACAATTCCTTTTCAGTGACAATAATTTACAGTGATCAAGAAGTTTGGGCTAATGCAAACACTCACTTATAACAATAAATTCATCGAACGACATCGGAAATCAATGATAAAAAGAATTTCAATCGATTTACAAATACTCTCGATAGAAATGTCAAATTCTTTCATACATGAAAGAACGACATACGTGTGTTACGTATTACGTTTATGGCAAGGTAATGCAATTTCACGAGAAATCGGCCCAAACGCATGAAACGTGTACAATTATTGCCTATTCTTAGAATGCCCTCATGTAATTACTTTATACCATTTGCACTCTTCTCTTCTATTCTATATCACAGTATGAAAAATGCTACATGAATTTCTTTTTTAATATGCAGTACAATCGTATCACTCGGTATAAACGCCGCACACTTATTCACATTTTCAAACCAGAAAAATCATAGCAACTAGTATATAGATATTTATACATATATGTATATTTTCATACTCCTTGAAAATAAATTCTGCTCTTCGTTGCGTATGTATCAAATCGATATATTACTACCGTATTATATTTCAAATATAAATTATTGAAGGGGGTACCTACCATTCAAGAAACGGTGTATAGGTATTGAACCCGCCGTGTGACAGCCTACCGAGATGTGCTATAAAATCCCTTCTTTCAATCAATCTCAATTAACACATTGTAAGACTAAGAAATGTGTTTCGATGCCATCTTGTTCTCGCTTTTGGTGCTCGACGTTTGTATAGATTGTATCTTTCATACTCAGTTTCGTGTGTCTTTTTTTTATGATTCAATCGGTTGATTAAACTGGGCAGCCAAGCGACGTTTGCTCGTGAATACTGTGCAGAACGTATACACGTTTCTATTATTTCAGAACGAACGTACATGTAAACAAAACATAACGATGACTCGTTTAAGAATTACCAAATTACTCACACTGCTTCGTAGGAGTGTTGCGTTTCTCATTATCGTTATCACCCTCCACGTTATTGCTACCAATACCAGTGATTTTACCAGTTACATCCATCGAATCGACCACATCGTTCCCCTGCTTCTCCGAGGACAACGTTTTTTTAGGTGTCAAAGACAATGAAGGAAGTGGCAATTCAGACGGATGAGGAGCAACAACTAGGTTGCGTTTGGAAGAATAGTATGGCGATGTACGTGGATTCAAAGGATTCGCAGCGGCGGGTAATAGATTCTTCGTTGGCGATAGTAAGTTCGATGTGCTATCGCTTGACACGATTTGATTCCACGAAGGAGGTAACGTTAATGGAGGAACCTATTAAAATACAAAAAAAATGACCAAACCATAAATTACATTGGAAAATAAATTAAATTAATTTACATTTATCTACCTGCACATTAGTAGCGTGTTCGTCCTGTGAATACGTGAACTTAGGTGGAGTGATCCACACTGATGATAGCCACTGATTTTTATTCATAGCTTCCTACAATTTGACAGAATTTATTTAGAAATTTCATATTACTAATATACACAATGTTGGGCGAAATTCATGCTCCTCAAAGTGCATACCTCAGGTGGAGAATCAGGTTTAGGAGGTGGAGGTGGAAAACCATGCGGCATAATCGGCGTACGCAACAAGCTTTTGAGAAAGCTTTCACTTCCAGTTTCTTGCAACGACCAATTAATTAGTTTGTCCTCCGAAGCTGACGACTTCCAATACTTATCAGATTCCTTTGACCACAAATTATTGTCCTCCGTCTGTTTCCAGAAACTATGATTTTCGCTTACTTTAGTTGGCCACTTTGCGTGCTCCTCCAACATGATCGTATTATTGGAAACGTTTATGCGCGACGACGAATCGCTTTCGAATGATTCGTTACTGGAGTCTGTATCACGATATGATGATGCTGATGTGTATGCAGCTGGTAGAGGTATACCTACGGCTATAAATAAAAAATAATGCAAACACAAATTATGAAATTGTTAGAACACAATTTACATAGTACTTCTGAGGCTTTCATGACTCGGTATCTCACACTTATCATTGATAGAGGCTCCCGGGTGTGTCGTAACTTTTCACCAGCACTACAGCTACCTTCATCATCGGCCGAAGTCCCTCTGATAAGGGGGCACGTCTTTTGATCGTTGGTGACTGAGCCATAAAATGAACTTCTCGTATGAATAAACAGAAACCAAAAGTCCTCTGATGAAGTTAGCTGCAATGCTGGTGAAACGTCGGGATACACATCCTAGCCTCTATCAGTAATAGTAATTGAAAGTTATGGGTATCAACGTTTACCTACCAGCAAGCTTTTTATTGAGGTATAAATTCTTCTTCTTCCGTGATACTTGAATTGTTACTGTACAAGGCAATGCTTGCAAAAGGGCAGTAATTGTTAGGAAACCATAATCCGCGGGTTTACAAAGAGAACCCATGGTTGACAAGTATGCGGTTTCGAACTGCGACAGTCTCAATTTTCCACCGTAATTCATCATTACAGAATACAAATCACAAGCAAAACAGTGTAACGGAGTGAGTTCTATAAACTGCTCGTCGTTTACGGTTGTAAACTGAAATCGTACAATCATATTTTTATACATTGATTTTTTAAGCACTGCATTCGTTGGACGTGATCAAATTACAACTTACCTGAACCACGTTAGACAAGTTTTTCTTCAGTTCATCTATGTTACACGGTTTTAAATAATACTGAGCGTATAATTGTTGAAATTCGTTAATTGGCATTTTGTGTTGAGGTCTGTCCATCAACAGTCGGCGACACTGTAGAGTTAATTGTAACAAGTGAGATTTATCTATCATTACAACTGCGGCTCCCGTTGCTAAATATATAATCTAAAAAATAGATAAGTCATACATGAAAGTTCGAACAAGTTTAGTTCGCATACAAACTGCTGCATTTATAGTACTCATACCTTCACGGTATCGCCAATTTTTTGCATAAGTTGCAACATGCTTGAACACCCGAATAATTCTGGTTTCAACGCATAACCGAATTGGCACAGGAAATTTTGTGCGATGTTCGAAACACTCAAACAACCTCTCGATCGTGCAACTAATTTTGATACTTGTTCAGAAAGCACACGAAGACCTTCCTTCTCCGTCAAGGAAATTTGTCTTTCACCCGAGTTATCATCTTCGATCTTGACTATATCCGGTATAGCTTCGAACAATTCAATTAATTTGGTAAAACCGTAATCCGATACGCGACACTGATGACCAAAATGATGATGATACGATGGCACAAATTTGTTGAATTGCATTCTGCACTGAGGCGCGTGTCGCAATAGTTCTACAACCTGTACAAGAAAAATCAGTATACCCGTTGTTAACGTGATATTTAATTTTATAGAATATTTCCAGTGTATCTTGCATTACCTCTACAGCGAATTGTTTTGTTCGTTCGATTTCCTCCGGAGTTTGTTCCCGTTTAGGAATCGCTATCATTTTATCTCCGCCGCTGATTGTAGTAACAACAACGGTATTTTCCGACACTTCGCTGAGGATATCTTCGATTTCGCATACACCATAATCCACGATATCCCACGGTTTACCTATTTCAAATAATTTGGATTTATCTATCTATATAATGCTCGCATTATCATTTAAATACGTAGAAAATCTTTACCTATCACTCTAGCATAAACGCTTGGAAATTCTGAAAGAGCCACTTGCTTACTGGCCTTGGACTTCAAGACCCTTAGTAGATCAGACGTGAAACGACGGACTTGAGCACGATGAGACAATGTTACCACGCGATTATTTCCTTCGCCCATTACCTAAAGTTTCAAATATGCTTTAAATTTTCTTAATAATTTTGAATACGTCCGATTTCTTTCTCTTTTGCGTACCTGAACGGTATGTGTGAGGGCTTCCAATAAATCGATTAATTTAGTAAATCCATAATCGGCAACTCTACATTGTCTTCCAAAATGGTGATGATATGCAGGTATAAATCGATTAAACAGTAATTGGCAGTGTGGAGCAGTTTTAAGTAGATCGACCAATTCACGACTAAAAAGTGCCAACTGGTTTGCAAGCGGAGGACTCACGCACTTATTTTCTGACATAACGAAATAAGAATATATCACTCGTTGACAAAAATTAATGGCTCGTATTAAAGCAGAAAGCCTACCTTCATGATTATTATCATGAGTTTTGCTTCCTGCCCAAATAAGATATTTTACGCTGCCAATGCCCTGTTTCAATTCAACGAACGACAAACAAGATACCAAATGTTCCAAAGGTACTCCGTTTTCAGCCACATGTAGTTTTTCTTTAAATTCTGCCTCATAACAATTTGGGAGACTGAAATCATTCGTTAGGAAACCGTTGAATGGAAAACAGTAATGAAGTTTTCTCTCGGATTTCAATAAAAGTGTTTGCCAATGACATACCTAGGCAGTGGTAAACTTCCATTGTGTCCAGTTAATAATTGATGTATTCGTGGATCGAGGAGTTTCAGAGAAATCTTTACATTAGGAAGCGATGCTACTTTTTGTTCAGCCCATCCTTTATCAGACCATGGTTTCAACGTGTGAATAGTACAATATGGCAATTCAACTTGTTCCTCCTAAAAATTAAAAAAGCACTTTATATTTCCTGTACAATTTATGTATTTGTGTGTAAGTTTTCTATGTTCGTAACTTCAGAGAATAATTATCGCTTTAGAGTATCGTCACAGATTCTCGACAGTGAGAGGAATATGAACTCTACTTTCGCTGGAAAAGCTCGAACTCGGCTTTATTTGCATCATCGTTACTGAGAATAGAGTAGTAAAAATATAAATTTTTCTCACACACCTGAGTGGTAGTGTTGAAACACGGTGATGGAGTGTTTCTGTGATCCGGATTGAGGGAAACCATTCTGCCACCAGGATCTTCCGTAACGATGCAGACGTCTTTCATTTTGTACAACTCGGAGACGCTGATAGAGATCATGAAACGACTTTCATACATCTCTCGGAACTTGAAAAGCGGAAGTTTGTGGCCTGGCACCTCTTGCAGCAACATTACAATTTGTGCACGCACAACCTGAGGGCTCGCCCTTCCGCTGTGTGCGTAAGATATTAAAATACGTTTGTACCCTACTTTACGACGGTGCAACTGAGAAATCGCGTATTGCGCATCCGACAAGGAAGGCACTTTGACACTTGCCGCAAAGTTACCATCGGATTGCGTAAAAATAGATACATTCAACACCTAAAAAATTGGTACAAAAGAATCAGAACCGTTTAAACTCACAGAAACACTCGTAAGCATAATAATTTACCATCACGTGTTCCAGAAAAATGGAAGCTAACATATGTCTCATTTTCTTTGGATTGATGCTTTGGTCTAAGTTCGTAACTTGCAGTTCAATGGGTGTGGACTGCTCACTATTCATCGACCCATTGTAATTATTTACTGGATTGAAGAATTTCTGGAGCATCAAAATATGAATTATTATGTGTTGCGAAGAGTAAAATTATGTTTAAAAGAAGGTCAGATACCTCGACTTCTTCGTTTTCTGCATCGCTTGGATGGTATGGCGATGTATGATTATTCTGTTGATTCATGGTTTGTATCGTACTATCGTACGGTGATGGCGTTCTAGTATTACGCACTGATACCGATTGCTGGTTCTTAAAAAAAAGGAAACAATAATTAGGTGATACTCGTTTTCCTTATGTATAAATATTTATACCTAACATATTTTATACCTGTCCATTCCACTGATTTCGTTCTCGCGACTGCAAATTCTCACATAACGGAGATGGGCTATGACGTTTAAAGGAATTCGGTTGAGAATGTGCTGAAATGTAATATGAATAAATTGTTATTATTCTCAATTTTACAAGCAAGAAACACAAGGTGGAAGTTGTTTGCTGACCATTTCCGTTAAAATGAGCTGGAACGTTCAATGGAGGATGCGACTGCTTTGGTCCAGTCCACTCTGGAGGTTGCACAAAAGAATTA
Source organism: Macropis europaea (assembly GCA_916610135.2). NCBI lineage: Eukaryota > Metazoa > Arthropoda > Insecta > Hymenoptera > Melittidae > Macropis > Macropis europaea. Next base: position 15,888,552 of record OU744344.1, on the reverse strand, counting down.
TGTGACCCTCTAATGCGTCTTAAATTTTCAGGAGTTCGAGACGTTACGTTGTTTGAAACTGTGTTATCCCGAACCTGCGGGATGTGGATTCTTCGACTAAGCACTTTCGTTTTTTCCACCTTGAAATCAAAGGTAATGAACTGATATGAAAGTCACGATCCTACAATACAGATTCTTAAAGAAAAAAAACTGTTATATCTGGCAGTACATACTTTATACTGTTCTTCCCATAAATGGCTGAATTGTTGGGAGCCAGAGACTTGCCAAAATAATGGAGATTGGACCCTTGCAAGTTCATTGTATGTTCTGTTAAAAGTAACGCTATTACTATTCGAATACGGTCTCCCAACAAAAATGGGCGGCGGTTGAATCATCCTGTAAAATGTCAAAACAAAATAATATTAATCATTGAAGAGTTTTAGTAGCGAAAATGAGTATTGTTTTCAATGTTGTATCAGATAAGATCAAAGCTTCTTTAACGTCACAGCCCGAATCAGCGAGGACAGTATCTACTCGCGACTCCAAGGCTCCCTCTCGGAATATCATCATTTGTGAAATGTAGAGTATATTTATACTATGCGTGTATCGTATAAAATTACCCTGGTGTCGCATTAACAGGGGCACAATGACCACTCCATGCAGAATATGATCCAATAACGGGAGATGATGACTGATAATGTGGAATCTGAAGGGCTCTCGCACCCGCTACTGAAGCACTTGCACTATACATTTGTCTTGGAGAATTAGGAACAATTTCTGATTCGCTTACTGCACGATTTCTATTCGTAGAATTTCCTAAAATCACAAACATGTATCAATGACAAATATCATATGCATCAACGTAACATTACCATTACAGTCACACAAGAACTTAAATGGAGAAGTGTTGAAGGTAGAAAAAACAAACACATAACGTATGTAGATTACCTTGTGCTTTTTGAAAGTGAATTCCTTTTTCCTTATGAAATCTCACAGAAATTCTTGAACCAAGGACAATTTCTCCATCCATACGCTTCTGAGCCCTACAAAAAAAAAGGTCCCATTGTTATGGAGCAAAGCAGACTAACTGTAATTACAAGGAAGCCAATACACAAGATGATCAATTCTGTGTATAAATGACCTTGGAGGACACACTAAATACATTTATAATACAAATTTAAGATGACGGTTGATTTTCTAAAAACACTTTCTTCTTATTTAATTGAGAATTCTTATTCAATTTTTTTAGGTGCCCTGAGTTATAATAATTTATTACAATCTGGTCTTTATCAACTTACCTTGGACATAAATAAAATCATTACATCATGTCAATATTGTAATATAGATAAATAAAACGACAAATAATAATAATATATAAGATTCTTTAACAATTGCTATATCACACACAAACGAACCAAATACGTTAAAGCAATCAAAATTTTAATCTTCCTACAGTGCCACTACGTTCGTTACATTGCTGCTGAGTGTTTGAATTCTATCCTATTTATATGTATATCCCCACTACTTCTAATATTACAAATTTTTTTCTTAACACCGTATAATCCAATAGGATTTCTGTAACTAGGGATAATTGATTGGTTCCATAAAAGGCGGGTTATTTAAACATGTACCAACGTACGAAATGGTGCTTTATAGTGATAAGGAATCACTTCTCAATTACACTAATAACTTATATGTAATATAGAGTAAGTTAAGCTTTATAAACATTCGAAATAAACAAAACATGTACCTGTCTGCATAGATTTGTGAGGTAAACCGAACAATTGCAGTACCGGACTGGACTTCTACTACTCTGCCACCACGGTTTTCAGACAATTGTTTAAGACGACGCTTAATGGATACAACATCCTGATCCTGAGGAAGGTTACTAACTAGAAGGTCATAATGTGCATTCACCTGGAAGGAACATGAAGTTTACATAAAACTAAAAAACATACAACCATTTTATGCGATTCAAGGTAGAAAGAAACAAACAGGTAACAACATGCTGGTGTTTTGTACTTATAGAAATAGTATTCATTGTATAATTCATTACTGGAAAAATTGAAGAATTGTATAGTTTCTCACAAACATATACATTGCTACAAACACACACAAGTGTTAGTGACAAAGGACAAGTTAATAGATGTAAAACATATTTTATGAAAACAAACTATATGTGAATAAAAAGACTTATAAAGTTTAAAATGAAATATTTTATTATTTAAACCTAGAAATGTAAATCACAAAATTAAAGTAATTATTGACATAAAATGTGATTGCATCAGGTACCAAACTCATTAAACTATTCCATCTTACTTTTCTTTAAATTTAAATATTGAAGACATATGGTAATAAAAAAAGAAAACAAAAATTGGGATAGTACAATATGTGTACAAACTGAAAAATATTAATAGATCTTTTACCTCTGCAGTCCTGGACGGCAGTGATTCCATAAGTTCTGAAAAGTCATAATGCTCATTTGCGCATAATATCAATGCTTCAGAGGTATTCTTCATATGTAAAAGTATCACATGAATTTTCTTCCTATAACGTAAATCACTGAGATCAGCAGCAAAATTAATATCACCAGATATTAATACTATAGCTGCCGGACTTCCATGTATGTCTGCAAACCTCCTGATGGATTGCTTAAGTTTCTCATCAGCAGCATTTTTACACCAAGTTGCAACATGTATTAAATTAACCTGATAAAATTAGTAACAAATAATACATATTACTATAAAGAATGACATAGAATCCATTAATTGGCTTGTGCATAAAGAGCATATAACATAAATTTACCTGAGCATCATTTAATTCCTTCACAACCTGACTATTCTCCTTAAGAACATCACAAACTACAATAAATTCTGCTTCTCTGTAACCACTAAAAAATTTTTCTCTAATTACTTGTGTTGCAGCCATAGCAGACCTTCCTTTTGGAACCTGCAATAATTCAAATATTATACATTTCTTTTAACTACAGAATTTTCTATAATTAGCTGTATCTACATAAATGTACGATATAATTCATTACTAACGTGACAATTTTCTATGTCCCAAAATACACCAATCGGCGGAAGATATGTTGGTAAAGCTGGCAAATTGACTGGACTATCATGACGTAAAAAGGAACAATCATATGCATAATGATTAAGCAATGGTGACGCAGATGTCTTATTCTCAACTTTAAAACTATCATTATTAGTATTAATCTCACGCAGCGGTCGAGATATGTTACTTTCAGCTTTGCATTTTGTTGGAACCTTTTGTGCGGACAGTAATTGCAACAATCTCTCGTTAAGACCTTCAATTTCATCTTCATCATCCGCACAAAGCGCGTGATAATCCTTGGTATCTTGGTCTGCCATGTGTTTTACACAATATCATCTAGCATTCCAATATACGAGCAATAAACAAAGTAAAACAGATAACAAAACATATTTCATATACAAAGTGGAAAAATAAAAATACAATTCCATTGAAACGTAACAAACGTAAGACGAAACGAAGACCGAAAAATAAAGCAAAGTAACTGAGAAACTGAAGAACTTAGTTATTGCTATTTCATAGAATATCCAATGTTGTTAAACAGTGAATAAAAATCATGTGAATCTTAATCGCGGCGCGTAATGGAATGTACAAATACTCATACGTTACCTAAAACATTAACCCATTATAGTTCAAAGGATTTTTATTTGTTTGTGCGAGCGCACCGGAACGTTGTCAAATGTAAGATAGACGTAATTCTTTACGTGATTCTACGGAACGCATAAAACATCGCACAGATTATAATCACAAACATATACGTGCATCGTACTAATTCATCACCAAAATTCGTACCACATACAGGAAGCAAACACCGACTAAACGAGCATGCGACTATCTGATTTGCTGTCTCCCCCGCTTCATTTGCACAGCGAAAACGCGTGCATTTTGTACGAATCTAGTGACTTTCCTTCTTTCGAATCGCTTTACACTTTAAGGGACATTTTCACGTGACGGTAAATCCCGACTTTTATCGTCGTCAAAACTAAAAGTCACTGTACATATGTCATGATATTGGATTTGACTTCGTGACATTAAAGTTACGAAGTCAAATCACTTTAATTTTCTACAAAATCTACATAGTTGCGACCGTGTTTATAAGTTAGAAAAACATGGAAGACGAAATAGCACATTTTGATATAATAAACTTTTTAAATGAGCATGAGAAACATCCATCTCCTTGGGATAAAGTCCATGTGTGCTTTAAAGGTCGATTAGTATGGACCAAACCTGAAGGGATTCTTTAGTATAAAATAAGAATTGATAATGTTAAAATTCTTAGAAAGAAAATTAGAAGTATTCGTAGAAATAATTCTGTTGCTTTCGAAATTTATACTTCCGATGATGAATGAATAAAATGTCCCTAAACACAAAAGCATAATAATAAACAATCCGCGCCACAGCCGACTCTAGTACTAGCCGTGCTGAAGAACGTGGCAACACCGCTTATGTGAGGATCGGGAGTCCTATTTTCAATAATAGAGTTTTGTACTCAGCATTATAATTAACGTCATTTTGTTCTATAAAATTATACTAATATACAGTATTTTTTATTAACTATGTATAAGTAATATATAAATATCATAATTATAGTAAGTAGAAGTAATAGAGAAGTATACTAATCCTTAAAAATGTGGTATATATTTTGTGCACTCTCGGACGAGTTTGGTGTTGTGATGCATTATATTTGAAATATTTACAGAGATTTCAAGAAAATATAACTGTGAAACAAGATCAAACCATCTTTGAACCAAATTGAAGGATTTAAAAATTGTTAAAGGTATGTATAAGTTAATAGAGACCTGAAATAGACAAAATTATTGGTACGAAGCCAAATAGGTTAAGTGAACTCATGGAAAAGACTAAAGAGGTTAGCATAATTAGTTATTGAAAGGAACAATTATGCAGTTAATTATAAAATCGTGTTAGAGGACAGTATTATAATTGTGGAAAATTTTCTCACCACCCTAGGGGTATTTACCATGGCGCATAACCTTTTTTTATTATAATGGGTGGTTCGCCAATAGCCATATCCCACTTTATAAAATAAAATTAATATTTTTAAATAAAACATAACTTTTGTATTCATAAAGAAATAAAGTATTACATTTTGAAATAATAATAATAAATAATCTTGAATAATATTAATAACGAAACATAGTCTTGACATACTACTAGTAAAACCTTAAATCTTGTGAAATAGTACATACTAAGCAAATAAATAAAACTCTATTAATGTATTAAAACATATTGAAAAGAATAAGTTAAATATATACATAAAAATTAGTGTTTTAAGAAAAGTGAAATTAAAAAAACCATTGAAAATCTAGTTCCTATTAAAAGTTTTTAATTTTACGATTTTTAGAAGTCATGTCTGCATGCGTTTCCAACTGACTATTATTTAAAGCTTTTACATAACCGTTTAATAAAATATTTGAAAAAATTGATAATAATTTAAACAAAATACTGTGATAAGCTTCACCACAAACGCATGTATCTGAAAATGCTAAATAATGTATATCTGATTGAATACTAATATATGTTAATTTATATAAAATATGTTTTCAGATTGCAAAAATTGGGATTCCAAATAACCATCATTTATTATGGCCTCCATTATTGCATACATATGAATAAATGAGGCTATCACTTCTTCAGTGGGAACAGAAAGGCCCCCTCTTTGTAAGTGATCAAAATATATATCGCCTACAGTTTTACCTTTATCCTCCACAATTAATAATCGACATATATTGCAATTTAATTTTTAGCAACAGAATGGGACCCATACCAGGATGTGTAAATTTTAATGGAATCAACACAATCGGACAAATATGCGGAATCGAAGATTCCTAAAAAACAAGTTACATCAATGGAAAGATCATGAAGACCGTTACTATTATCATCACAAATTCGAAATTTATTTTTGATTTCAGTAAAAAAAAACGAACTTGCCGATTTTGTAAATATATGTTTTAATCTAATATTTTCCTCATCTTTGGGGAATAAAAATATAGAATTGTAATTATTATCTTTTAAAATACTATCATAATTTCCCTTGCAATTGGGAACACAGCAACGCCGTGGCATTATTGATGAATATATGAAATTTATAAAAAAAATATATGTAAAACAAAAAGTCCAAAAATGCTATAGATTATATTAAATAAATGTGCTACACACAAAAATAAGAATCTGTAGAGTTAATATAAATAAATAAATCACCTGGAATATTGCTCCGTTTTTCACATTTAAAGAGCTTCATGACTATATTAATATAAACATTTAAAAGATAGGCGGGAAACCGAAAGGCCGGTAGAGGGAGACTGTGTAGCCGGGAGTCCGGAGGCCGGTGGGTAGTGGGAGATTGTTATGGTAGTTGGGTTAGGTACATCGAAACTGGACTCCCGCGCTGTTGCCATTTTGCCTTCAGCACGGCTAGTACTAGAGTCGGCTGTGTCCGCGCCCTTGACTCGCCAGCTCGGTAATCCCGTTACCATAGTAACAATATGCTGGCTTTCCACCAACTTCGAAATTAAGAAATTCTCTAGAATCTAGTTACATCCGAATAATCATTTTTCTGTAATACAATCATTTCTTATTTTAATTAACTTAATTTATACATGTATGAATATTGTCAACGTCAAGTAACAGAATGTCGTTGCAATAAATGATTAGTTTCTATTTCATTATGTACACCGTCGATCAGAATAGTTGTCAACCCCACTCCTGCCTCCCGAGAACCGCTACGAAAAACGGCATCCTCATCTATGATGCGAGGTTCTGTGACACGGACCACAGCGCCACAGAGCGCCACTCTCACGTGGCCGTTCTGTCAATCATCGACTCGTTTGAATTTCTGACTTCTGATCTCACAAAATTTCTTCGATTTTTACGCTTATAATAACGCTAATGCAAATATAATACTAATGCGAATATAATATTATGAATAATATTTATAAACTCCAAATGAATAGTGCTACAGAATACCTTTTTTTAGCACACACCGTTTCTTTATCGCAATAATAAAAATAGGTTGGTACTGTTAGGCATTCCTCAGAAGTGTTCATTTGGCGTTTATGAATATTGTTCACAATATTATATTCGCGTTAATATCATTTTGCATTAGCATTATTATCGATGTAAAATACGAAGAAATTTTGTTAGATCAGAAGTCAGAAATTCAAACGTGTCGATGACTGTAGTTCACGCCACAGAACCTTGCATCATAGATGGGGATGCTGTTTTTCATAGCAGCTCTTAGGAGGCAGGAGTGGGGTTGACAACTATTCTGATCGACGGTGTACATTTTATACTGTACGAAATTAATAAATATAATAATTTCTTTATATTCATAGTTTTGAATTATGAATTGTACGGACTATTTTGCAATTTTCTCATAGTTAACAGTCGTAACTTTAGACTCAAACACCGCTGAAATAATGAATACTTTTTAACGCGCGAATTGCAACGGCGATTAGTCAAATGAATGAATAGTAAAAAAGAGGACAATACAAAATGTTTCTTTTCTATTTAGGTACATTATGGACAATACGAAGTTTTGTCACCCTATGCGTACGATGAAATTGTCGCTCAGTTTCTACCATTATTCCACGGGTTCTATGATTGTTGCTGCGCGGTGAGTCGCTACGTTATGGTCGCTTCAAAAATTTCGATAACATGGCATCTTTAGACGACGAATCGTTTCGTGAAGTTAAATCGCGTTTGGTGAATGCCGTCGAAAAAGTAGAATGGATCCCTTTGTCCCTCACGTTGGTCGAATATCCCCAAGGCAAGTATACTCGAATCTTACAGCGAGATTTCAAGTGATCAACACTTTTCATATCATGCACGTTTGTCAACAAATATGTTTAACTTCTCTGATATTGTCTTTGTTCGATAAATTTCATTGAGTGAAATTATTTCTGCACGTTTCACTTAGAATTGTACTTTTCCAAATAATATAATTTTTGTTTATTCGTTGACACATGTCTGAGAAATCTGTTTGACATTGTTTCATATTTTGTTTCTACAAAAGATAATGTTTTTTATTCTTCTATTCACAGGTGATCTAATTGGAAAATTCTTAGCTCTTGTAAGTTTGATACCATTTGCTATCATAGCTGGTTTTGTAACTCTGATTCTGTTCAGAAGAGATTTACATACAGTAAGTAATAAAGACAATGATAAGTACAAAAACTGAGCTTTTAAAGTTCTATTTAATATTGTCTCTGTTTTCAGATTACATTTTTTGGAGGAATTTTAATCAATGAGTGTATAAATTTTATATTAAAACACACAATATGTGAAGCAAGACCAATGAGACGTGATAGTGTTTATGTTGAATATGGTATGCCATCGATGCATGCACAGTTCATGTGGTTTTTTGCTGCATATACTACACTCTTTATATGCATCAGGTAATGTATTTTTATTTCATATGTGTATAAAAGAATTACTTCTTATTTTTATTCTGATTTCAGGTTACACCACAACAATAACAGTAGTGTGTCAGAAAGATTTTGGAGAATCACCATTGTAGCTGCTAGTATAATTATTGCTATTCTAGTGACGTACAGTAGAGTTTATTTATTATATCATACTAGTTCCCAAGTTTTATGGGGTATGTTCATAGGGACTATATTGGGAGTAGTATGGTTCACAATCACACATGTAGTTCTTACACCAATATTTCCCATAATTGTTTCATGGTAAGTTAATAATTTTCATTTCTTACTGCTTGTAACTTTCACATTACATACAATGTTTAATTTTCAGGCGGATATCAGAGTACCTACTGTTACGTGATACAACATTAATTCCTAATATACTTTGGTTTGAATACACAAACATTCGCACGGAGGCACGAGCGCGTTCGCGAAAACTTGTATCTATGAAATCCCAATGACGCCTAATGTCTGGCCAGTGGGCTGATAGTAAATAGAACATACAGGTCTCAAAGTAATAAAATATTTAAAAAAAGATACAATCATTCCTTCGGTCGGATGAAAATCAGACAAAAGAAAATTCGTTTCGGCCAAGTGGCGACGCTAAATGGATCAGTGGCATTAGTTTTTGCCATTGATAACATTTAAATGTATGAGGTATTAGTACAAATTTTACACACGAAACATTCATATTTAAATCGTCAAGACGCACATGTTTTGACAATTAAGTTACGAAAATTTCAGACGAATTATTTACGACAGTATCACGTTTGTCGATTTCTAGAAAAAAAAAGATATACGTATTTATATGTATGTACATATAGATAACTAGATCTTTTACATTCTGTTCCATAAAGACAAATATTATTTGTAATTTTGTAAACTGAACTATAATTGTTTTTTAACGAATAAATAAAATTTAGTGCAATAAAAATAAAATATACGATAGTATCATTAGCTAATGATAGTTTGTAACACTCGAAAATTATGTTGAATTTTGTCAACACTTTGTCAATACCAGAAGGAGAAACCAGGCGGTAAACATGACTAAAACAATTGTAATTACTAGTGATTCAAAATTAATTATTTGTTATTAAATTGTTAATATTGCATTTTTTATTATTCATTTCATATGCTGTCTATTTAATGTTTGTAAATATTACTTACAGACTACCACTTAATTTTATTGCATTTACAATTGTTGTTCAACTTTTTTATACCATTTTTATCATTCCAAGTATTGTACATAGTTCCACTTTTTACTGTTATCGCATGTTCGTTCAAGTAACTATTATTAAACAACTTGTGTGTTTGTCTCATTAAAAGTAAACATAACAAAAAAACAATTGAGACCTAGAAAGCAATTGGAACAGAGATTGCAGATGCTAGTATTCATACATATTGTACATTGAATCAAAAGTTTAATGAGAAATGTTAAATTTCAAAGTCTTGAAAATTAATTTCCGAGTGGAGTAGTAGTTACTAAGTAAAATTTTGTACCTAAGTGAGTTACATATGTGCTACTCGCGTATCCTCAATACATTGATTTTCATTCATACACAATGTGAAGATCATTACCTTATAGGTACACTATTATGTTGCTCAATTACGTGTATTACCACTAGTAGAAATTATGTAAAAATTCACTGCTCGAAATAAATCAAAAATAAATCTTGCGTTTACGGGAAACAATTATGATGTAAATATAAGACTAGCATTTTATATAATGAACTTTAAATAAAGTTGGTGCACAGTAGAATAGTCTTCGATTTATTCTTAAACCGTCCATATTTTCCAAATTGTCCAGCAATAAGCATAAATAAAATCTGAATCTAATAAAGTAAATAAAATGTATTACGGTATAAATATTGATTACTGCATATAATTTAAATGTAATATTAACGATCGCGTGTGTGCTTATGATCATATATTGATTCGTAATAATAACCGGATGCGCGGTTCGGAACGATACGAGAAATCGAGATTCAAGTTTGACAAGATGTCCGAAAATTGAACAGCACTGATAAAGATTCAAAATCGAATAGACAGTCGAAATTGATAATTAAATCTTTACTGTCATACTCGGGGTCCAAACTGTAAATTAATTAAAAATCAGAATCGGTGAGTGTCTTCAGAGCCATTGACAATAAAGTCGACGGATCGAAAGAAAATAAACAGCCGTCTCACAATTGGTATCGTTGAGCGAAAATTGGTATCTATTTACTGTAATGCAGTTTTTGTTTAAAATGTTAATTATTTCAATCATTCTGTCCAATTAGTATTGCTACAAGAGAAGTAAAGTCATCAACCGTCGGAGGTTATCTCACTTTTTCAATTATATTTTTACAGTCTTGAACGTTTGTACATAAACTTAACAAACGTCCAGATGATGCAATTAGTATACTGCAATTTATGATGTAAAATTATAATTGTTGCATAAAGAATACAACTTACCATGATTTCCATTACTCATTAAACTTTAATATCATTCAATACAAGCAGAAGTACTTCATGTTGTTAATTGTTTATATGACTCAGTTTATGTGCTGAAATTAAAACATTCTTGTTTTTGTGGTTGTTGCAGGAGCACAGAGAATTTTTTAAATCAAAACCGAAGCAGTTTTTCTTTTCTCAATGAAACCCGTTCTGTCATGTCTTACACTGAATTGGAACATGGTTATCAGGTAAAAAATTCTGTTTGTTTGTTTAAAACAGTTTAGTATTTGACATGTTCCTGAGAGTAAAGCAACATTCGTCAATTGTTACATCTAACAATTTATATAATTGTTATACATTTTGTATTAATTCTTTGGCTATAATTAGTCAATTCTTTGAAATATAAATTATTATGAAATCAATGATTTAAATAGTATTATATTACTAATACTATTTGTTTAAAATATAATAGTATTAAATGATAATAAATGAACAGGGTCTACGGAGTGCCACTCGACCGATTTTCTATGTAGGGGATATAAACACTGTACAGCCAACCCTTGTGGGTCCTGTTGCTTCTTCTATATATCGTTCCTCAAAAAGAGTAAGTTTTAATTCTATGTATGTAACATCCAATATTACAATTAATATAAACATGCGCATGAATCAATCATTATAAATAATAAGAACTTTGTCCACATGTACAAATTCTATAAAAATTATTGAGATTATATTTGTGTCATTTCAAATTGATTTTTGTTTAGGTAATAATTGTGTAATCAATTAGTAATTTCTAGTGGAATTAATATAAAAAGTAAATTATTTTCATTTAATTACTTGTTATATAATTTAGAAAGCACTTTATACAAATTTTAGTGTTTGTTATATTTAAATTCTGTTTTATCTAAAAAATACATGAAGGTATGTGTATTTTACTGTATGTTAATGTTTTAAGTATGATAACAATACATTACAGTTTGGTTAGAAAGTGTTTTTATTTAAAGAATCAACTTAATCATTTTTGCCATTATAATACAATTATAAAATAAACGATTGTACTGTTTATAAAGTATTTTTTGTATAGATGAATCTTTTATTAAAGAAATCTGACATAAGAAAGATGTTAGGTGAATATGTACATTCAGCTTATGTTATACTTATAAAATTGTAAATTATAAGGCTTTCTGTTGCAATTTCAGTAAATACTATTATCTTTATAGTAAAACATTATACTTTTAATTACAAATTTGATATGGAAATATACCGCTTAACCAATTTATGAGTGATGATAATTAGAATTACATTTTTGTTATTAAGTATAATGACATCTTGTCTGTTATTTTTCTTTTATTATTCTTTTAAATACCCACATGCAGTTTCATGGCATACAGGGTATACAAAACAAGCACTCTTTAGTGTTTACCAGTCTAAAAATAAATTGGCTCGAAACCTTCATTGGATACATTTTGCATACTTCTGCAATTGCATGTACAATACAAACTTCAAATTTTGTACAGCATATTTTGTATTCTTGCATAATTGCGTGTGAAATTTCAACTAATTGATATGTATTAAAACTGGAACTTAATGAAACTAGTATATGATTTTTATTTAATTGTGTTTAATCTGTTGAGTGTTTAATACAGTGATCACTGTGAACTAAAACTGGAGATTGTTATCATCAGTCTAAATATACTTAATATATAAAGGAAAACTACATGTCTGTGACTAAGTAGAATGAAACATAGTATTGTGTCAATGTTATTAATACTGCAAACATTTCAAGAAAAGAAGCAAGCTCTTATGTAAATATCTTGAAAGTGTGTTATGTCTGTCATATTTTAGACACAAAAAGTAATGATATTTTTTATCTGTGTGTAGTATTTTATTTAATATGTATATAATTCTTATATAAATTTATTTGTACACATTGTTATGAACATCAATTATTAAGCATTGTTTATTATTTTTAAAACTCTATAATTAATGATACTTTAAAGTTTGATTTATGATGGAAAACACAAATCCTTCATCATCCACAACAATTCCTGATGTTTACATCTTCGATTGCGATAATGAAGCAGAACCATATTGGCAAATGATGGTAGAGTTTTTTTTTTAATTATTCTTTTTAGTTTTTCTATACTATTAAGCTTGAGTGTGTATTATAACATTTTTTTTTTAATGTATTTATTTAATAAATAATATTTCATAGTTATATGTAATTGTATTATCCAACATTCTTTTAATAATTGTATATAGTAATTCTACAAGTATTACATGTTATAGTTCAAAGAAAAACAGTGAGCAAATTGAATTTAAGAACAATTTCTGTTGATTAAAGTTCAATACTTTACAAAGTCCTTATGTAATTCTGTGTTAACTATACTAATAAAAGTAACTAATTTTAGATTTGTAGGTTTTTTTTCCTTTTGATAACAAAATAGATTTTTATGTTATGTTTTCACTGTGATAGTTGACAAAGTTTTTCTTTTACTTCTGTGTAGATTATATGCATTGTTCTTTATCATTCAGCAAAGAGTTCTATGTTTTCTCGTATTTATTACCAGTTATATACATAATTATCTATGCAAAAATGTTAACACTAGACAATTGTTAAAATAGTGTAAGATTGATAGTCACTTGCATAACATTGCTAATTGTTTCCAACATTTTCATGACATATTGACATTAGTGAATAGTTTATATAACAGTGCAATAATTAGATATACACAAATAAGTGAAATGTACTTTTAATAGGAAAAGATTAATGCAACAGTAACAACAGCTCTTTTAATAGTTACCAATTAATTAGTAATAAATCTTGCTGGAATGTAAATTTTAAATACACAGTAGCTTAACATAAGGAATAAACAATACTGAGGCAAACTTTCAGATTATCTAAAATATTTGGAAATTAATCAGGTCCAAGGGTAAAATATGATAAGATAAAATTGGTTTACATACTTTTCAAGTATATCCAAAATACAGATCAAAATTTTGTTAGCCATTAATGTCTTGATGCTAGATCCAAGACAATGAATGTTTTGCGTATTGACGTATAATGTTAAGTTCCAGTGAAACTAAGTTTGTACTCTATTAAAACAATATTTCTGTTTGTTAACTTCTATTGTAAACATTTCAGAAGTTCTCTTTATTTATTTGTGCAAAGTAGTATAACAGTGAGTGTGTATTGGCATAGTTTAATTGTAAAAAGAGTATAATCATGGAATGGACATGGCTAAAGGATTGGTGGCATTTAAAAAAATGGCGTAACCGCAGTGTGGACAAACATACTGCACCTCCCTCCGATATTGAAGATAGCACAGATGTGGATACACACTGCTACTGTGACGAGTGTTTTGTATGTTGTAAAAATACTTGAACAATTTATTTAGGATAACATTTTACAATATTTATATGATTATGTATTTTTATACATGTTAGAAAACATTTTAAGATTTTAAGAATGCAAATACAATTATAAAAACGTAGGTTTCCTTATTGCTGAGAAGTTGTAACAGTAAAATTTTGTGAACTAGACACAGTTCTAATTTTAGACAATTTTAAGAGTATATTTTTATATGACATTTGCCTAACTTCTTTCTTAGAACAAGCCAACCAAATGTTTGTACGTATTGAGAAAAAATATTTTTTCTGTGCAAAAGTAAATTTCTGAATATTGTTTCACATTATGTCTATTATTTGTTATTGAAAAAAATTTATTTTTGACATTAATTCAGAATATAAGAACTTCAAAAAAATTCATACTCTACAATGCATCATTTTTATACAGAGCTCTGAAGCAATTACTCATTACAAGTTTTTGTTATGAAGCTAAAAATCATTCCATTCCTATTCTATTTACTTATTTTTTTCAACAGACACATAATATCTGCTTTAAAACTCAATCTGCAATTTTGTAATAGTCCAATTATATTTCCCTTTTTATGTAGGGAAATAATGAATATGGTCAGTCTGTAATTTTTGCATATATTTTCGTGGAAAATAAAGAATGTAAAAAGCAGTAGAATGAATAGTAACTCAAGACTGCATGAAAATGACACTAAACAAATTTGTGACAGATCTGGTCTTTTATCCTGTTTGAAAGCATACTGGGTGAGCAATATTTAACACAATTATCAATGAAGGTTTTTATACATTTCTGCTTAATATACTATTTAAATTAACTGCAGGTGTACTTTTATGTATATATTTTCAGATATATGTGTAATAGCATGTATAAATACCAGTCTTCTACTAATCAATTCATTACTAAGTTGTTTCAGTACTTGTACATATACAACAAGTTTTCAAGTGTCAACAACATAAACGTAATTTGTATAATTTATACTGACAAAATTTTTATTCTATTTTGTTTTTTTATATTCAGGCAGAACTGTCGGACGGGTGCAGCAATGACGATGGGTGTATGGGTGGCAGTGACCTGGAAGGAGAAGGAAAGCAGGTTTTGGTTGGAGTTTGTGCGATGGCCAAAAAGTCGCAAAGTAAACCGATGAAGGAGATCTTAACTAGACTGGAAGAATTCGAATACATTAAAATAGTAGTATTCCCTGAAGAAGTTATTTTAAAGGTATTACAAATCACAAATGAAACAATGTTATGAATGTACTTCATGAAACCCTATGTTTGCAGGAATCAGTAGAAGATTGGCCAATTGTTGATTGTTTAATAAGCTTTCATAGCAAAGGTTTTCCTCTAGATAAAGCTATAAACTATGCTAATCTTAGAAATCCTTTTATCATTAATAATCTACCAATGCAGTATGATATTCAGGTAACTGTTTGAAACAATGAAACACAGCTGTTATAACATGTAGTAGCAGAATATGTATTATGAACTGTATATTTGACAGGATCGTAGAAGAGTCTATGCTATTTTGGAGAGTGAAGGTATTGAAATTCCAAGATATGCCGTCCTGGACAGAGATTCATCTGATCCAAAACGTGCGTTTTCGTATATTTTTTCCTGTATGTCTCTAAAATTTTATCTACATGAATTTAGAACAAAAAATAAATTTTAGATCATGAGCTGGTGGAGTCAGAAGATCATGTAGAAGTTAATGGAGTTACATTTAATAAACCATTTGTGGAAAAGCCGGTGTCTGCAGAGGATCATAACATTTACATTTACTATCCTACATCAGCTGGTGGTGGCAGTCAGAGGCTGTTTAGAAAGGTATTATTTGATCTATCTTCTCAAAGGTGTAATTTATAGAATGATAACGAAATTGCTGTTTGTATTTATTGTACAGATAGGAAGTCGCAGTAGCGTTTATTCTCCAGAATCTCGAGTTCGTAAAACTGGTTCTTACATCTACGAAGATTTCATGCCTACCGATGGCACGGATGTCAAAGTTTATACAGTGGGTCCAGATTATGCTCACGCAGAAGCACGGAAGAGTCCTGCCCTCGATGGCAAAGTGGAGAGAGATTCAGAGGGAAAGGAAATTCGTTATCCGGTGATATTAAGCAACGCGGAGAAACTAATCAGTAGGAAAGTATGTTTGGCTTTCAAGCAAACGGTGTGTGGTTTCGATTTATTGAGGTAAATTGAAGGCAAAAGTATTTAATGTGCTAGTGATTTGTGATTAGCGACAAGAATCGAACAAACTACATTTTTTTCCAGAGCAAATGGTCAGTCATTTGTATGCGACGTAAACGGATTTAGTTTTGTAAAAAACTCGAATAAATACTACGATGACTGCGCAAAGATTTTGGGAAACATGATCCTGAGGGAACTGGCGCCTACTTTGCACATTCCATGGAGTGTTCCCTTTCAATTGGATGATCCACCCATTGTACCTACCACGTTTGGCAAAATGTAAATAATTATATTTCTCCTAGCCTCTAATTATTATTAAGTCTTGTAATTTTAATGGTATCTTTGTGTGAATTATAGGATGGAATTACGCTGTGTCGTTGCTGTTATCAGACACGGTGATAGAACGCCAAAGCAGAAAATGAAAGTGGAAGTTCGTCATCCCAAGTAAGTTTCATTTAAGAAATAAACGCACATCTAAACAATGTCATTGTTAACTATTTATTATTCGAATCAGATTCTTTGAAATCTTTGCAAAATACGATGGCTACAAACACGGTCATATCAAACTGAAGCGGCCTAAACAATTGCAAGAGATCTTAGATACAGCGCGCAGTTTATTGGCGGAAATACAGCATCGGGCTGCGGGTCCGGAACTGGAAGAAAAGCAAGGAAAACTTGAGCAACTGAAAAGCGTTTTGGAAATGTAACCATTACATCTTCAATATAGTATATATTTTTCCTTATCCAGAAATATTGTAACTAGTAAAAATTACATTGTAGGTATGGTCACTTCTCAGGAATAAACCGTAAAGTGCAAATGAAGTATCAACCGAGGGGTCGACCACGGGGAAGCTCATCAGATGATGGTTCAAATAATAGTATACTTAACGAATAGTATTTTTTTAGTTGTGAGGCGACAAATAGATGATGTTAGCTAACTTGATGTCTCGTTTGCCTTATTAGATCGACTTGGAGAACCGTCTCTCGTTTTGATCCTGAAATGGGGCGGAGAATTGACACCGGCTGGGCGAATTCAAGCGGAGGAACTAGGAAGAATATTTCGTTGCATGTACCCCGGTGGTCAAGGTAGACACCTTAGTGGTTCGTATCTTATGTTCATACGCTTGCTCATGCTCATTTTTAAGTTAATACATATGCCACGAAGAATTGTTTCTTTTATGAGTTCCATCTGTTGGCTGAACTTGGACTGGGTTGATCTTTCATCTGAATTGTTCGATTGAGTATACGCCTCATACATTATTGCTAATATCTTGCACAGTATATACTGTGCATGCGTTTCAAGTACATCTTATGAAATAGTAGCTACGTGTAAGTGTTACGCATTTGAATTTGTCAAGTTAAGTTGTTCATAAGATGCTAAATGTATGAAAAAAGTAATAAGAAATCGTGAAATAATTTCATACTTGAGGTTGAATCATCACTAACGTCTAGTTGAAGGGTAGCAAATATGTTACTTTCTTATAGAAACGTTTGATTCATAGATAATTTCAAATATTATTTCAGAGGAAGACTCAGAGATGTTACCAAACCACGGTAACTTTTTATTCTGAATCAACGCTTGTTTGTAGTTGTTTGTAGATTGTGTTACAATGCATAGAAATAGTAACTTGAAAGTAATAGTATGGAGACGTTCAGAGATCGCTTGACAAATATTCAGTAAAAACTGTACAAAGGAAATGCTGTTTCTATGCTGATTCTATGTTGTACACTATTTTATTGCAATGAAACGCTTTGCAGTTCAATGGAAGCTGCTTTTTATATATTATATAGCCTTAAATGTTTGTTCTATTTTTGAATAGGTCTATTAGTTATATTCCACTTTTTATGCAGTATCATGCAAAAATTACACACGGACACAGTGCAGACATGTATATATTATTACATTTTTCGCTAAACAGCTTTGATTATTTTATTTTATTGTATTAGAACAGAAGTTGAATACAATGTTACATTATTACTTTGTAGCAACTACAAATGTATCTAATCGTAAGCTACATTCATCAACATTTATAACATTGTGCTATGAAAACCATGTTTTAAATGGTTAACTAAGTCTGTCTATATTTATGTAAGTTGGTGTATACAATTAATGATTCTTATAATGATCTGTTGTGATCTTTTTACTAGAACATAGATCATCTGCAGATTCATATTCGCTCTTTATGTTCGTTGAATACACAAAAAAAGTATGTTTCACTTTTTCTTATAACGCTCTGTTGTCTTCTAATTCTGTTATGGTCTGTATGTAGGTGATTACGCAGGTGCGCAAGGCTTGGGTTTACTCCGACTTCATTCCACGTTCCGTCACGATTTGAAGATCTACGCCAGCGATGAAGGAAGAGTTCAAATGACAGCAGCAGCGTTTGCAAAAGGTTTGCTCGCGTTGGAGGGTGAATTAACGCCTATATTAGTGCAAATGGTCAAGAGCGCTAACACCAATGGCCTCTTGGATAACGATTGCGACAGTAGTAAATACCAGAACATGTACGTAAGGAAAGTGCAATTCGCATGAGAGTTTCGAACAAATTATAATACTGCAGCTTTGTAGGGTAAAAACGCGACTACACGAGCTGTTGCAACAAGACAGGGAGTTTACTCGCGAAGATCGTGAACAAATAAATCCTGGAAACGCTCTCAGCATTAATGCAGCGTTAGATTTTGTTAAGAACCCTGTTCGATGTTGCCAGCATGTACATACTTTAATTCAAAAGCTGATGGACATTGTGCGGATTAAAAAGGATGACCCAAAAACGAAAGGTACGTATTTATGTGTGAATATTGAAATTAAGCTAACATGAAACGCATGTTTAGATGCCATTCTGTACCACGGTGAAACGTGGGAATTAATGGGACGACGATGGGGAAAGATCGAAAAGGATTTCTGTACAAAGAACAAAAGATTCGATATTTCAAAAATTCCGGATATTTATGATTGTATAAAGTACGACTTGCAGCATAACAACCATACGCTGCAATTCGAGCACGCAGAAGAATTGTACATTTATTCTAAATACCTGGCAGATATCGTTATACCTCAGGTGGACATTACGATTATGTTTATTTAAATAATTTCTTCATTCAATGCTTGTGTCTTTAATTGATCAACGTATTTGCAATAGGAATATGGACTAACGGTGCAAGAAAAACTTACGATAGGGCAAGGTATTTGCACGCCCCTTTTGAAAAAAATAAGAGCCGATTTGCAAAGAAATATTGAAGAATTTGGTGAAGAAACAGTCAACAGACTCAATCCAAGGTAAAATTATGTTTGTGTTATACTATGTGGGATACTTGTTAACGTCGTATATTTTAGGTATTCTCATGGAGTTTCAAGCCCTGGACGACACGTTCGCACCAGACTTTACTTTACCAGTGAAAGCCATGTGCATTCTTTATTAACTGTTTTACGTTACGGTGGTTTGCTTGACGTAAGTTGTAATTACTTCTTAAATTTATTTATCTGTTTCTGCATTCGATATATTTTTTGTAGGTGATGAAAGATGAACAATGGCGGCGAGCTATGGAGTACGTTAGTATGGTTTCTGAATTGAATTACATGTCACAGATCGTAGTGATGTTGTACGAAGATCCAACGAAGGATCCCAGCAGCGAAGAACGTTTTCACGTTGAGTTGCACTTCAGTCCCGGTGTCAATTGCTGCGTACAAAAGAATTTACCACCGGGACCAGGTTTCAGGCCCCATTCGCGCAACGAAAGTAGCCACAACATGGTAAATATATTGTACAATCGACTTTCTACATGATTGGCGATATAAATACATGCGTGTGTATTGTTTGTATTATCAGGGTGAAAATGGTTCCGCTCAAGATACTATTTCTCAGTGCAGTACTCGCATAGAAGAAGAAGACGTGGAGCTAGGAATTTTAGAAGACGATCTTATGAATCCACCGTTACAATCTGTGCGTTAGAATTTTTCATCAATGCAGATTTTATGGTATATTCATTTTGTTCAAATTTAAAGGATACACCACCTGCAGTGATGGAAACTGATGGGGCGGATACGATGATGGATAGTCCAACAACCAGCAGAGCTGTTGACATGATGGATCTGGACCCTAATATGATGGATGAACCATTTGACAGTGGTTTCTTGCAAAGCTCTGCCCCAATTCCTATAAGGTTCACTTAATTACACGTTTCTACATGGAATTACCAGATTTGTTGCATTTAACTAATTTTATGAGTTGAATTTTCAGTGCCAGGACTGTGGCGGGTCACGAAGCAGCTAGGCTTGGCAGTCAGTTGGCTGCTAGTCAACGTCAACGACGCGATGGAGAACGTTGTGGAATCGTCGAACCACGTGCACGTAGTTACGATCATCAACGACAAGACAAGCCTGAAAAAGGTTAGTCACTTGACGTACTCTCTGCGGTGTTTGTTACTTAATTGATAGCGTATATCATGTAATTGCGATGAAAAGTCGAGGCTAACAACTTTAGTTATGCATGACAGTAATACTAGAGGTACTTGATTCTATGCTTAAAACGATGAAAACAAGACTGGTTCCGAAAAGAAGTTGAAACGATTGTTTGAGAATAGCTAGTCACAGTTAACGACCAGATCTTGTCAAAAAGCCTGGTGTTTTTCGTGTTTTTTTTTTATAGCTGCGGACAAGCTGCAGTATCAGAGCTTGGACGCGGTCAACAAGGAAGGTATGTCATTCCGACTTCCTGTTACAGTTTCAACGGAATTATATTTTAACAAATTGTCTATGCAGTTGAAACTGTTCACACTTTATGTATTTACAGTCTTATAAGATGGATTCATCTTATTTCTCCATCATCTTCTTGAAAGATATCTTAGATTATCCGAGATTACTCTTCTACGCTTTAGCGATAGTGATTTTTAGTTGCCTCGTAGATTGCATTTTTTGTAGTCTTCCTCGAGATGAAACATCCTCTTCTTATTACTATATTTTTTTTTTACAAAGCATCCCAATTTTCTAGCGCGTAGCGATCTTAGATTTAACACACACAAACGTGATCCCCTGTAGCTAGTCGTCCCTTAGTATCACACCCTGTGTTGACTCCCAATGTTGAATTATTTTGTTCTTTTGTATTATATTGATTTTTGATGTTCCAAGGAAGTAGAGATCGTCCAGTTACAATGTAACGTACGAGCTAGAACTGTAACAGGCCTAATTGAGAAAAAATGACGGATGCAGATGAAGTTTGCTTTGAAATAGGAAAATCCAGTTGAAATAACTCTTTGCTCAGCGATAGTTGTGCGCGTGGAAGCCAACTAATTTCTAACGACGACTGTTTGGGTTACATGCGCGTATAGTGAAACGTGGTGTGACCCATCCAGCCGCCTTCCTGGTTCCTTCATTCCCAAAACTCACCATTCCATCGAGATTCGCAACTAATGGTGCTTAGTTATATTCGAAAATCACATCCGCTTTATCTTCATGTGTATTCGTTGATACACAAAATCTATCACGCGCTATGTCTCATTTCTCGACATTTATTTTGTACACTCACACTGAAAATTCATACATTCTTTGAGCGCGTACATGAAACTCTTGGCGGCATTATTTTAATGAATACGATCGATCGTTACAATTCAATAAGATTTCTTTTATCGCGTCATTTTGCAGAATTTTACCGTAGTACTATGCATTTTTTTTCTTTGGTGTTAGAAATTCTAAGCACAAATCAGAGTCAGCCTAAGCATACTTACCTGGATAGATCAACCATTGGTGACAATAAAAAATTGATCTTTAAGCCTTTGATAATGCATGGAGTGAAAATAATTCTACACAGTGCCTGTGTACTAGAAATTGTAGTACAGCTTACTGCAGTGAAAGGAAATCTGGTTGTCATCATGGTGAAACTTCATAACCATAATAGTCATCAGTAGATTGTTTTTGTATTCGAATTGATGTTGTTTGGTTGGCTTACTGGTTGCATGGCTATCGTGTGCCATGGGTGTGTAACACTAAACAAAAAAAGAAATAATGCCTCTCGAACGCAAACAGGTTGAAGTATGTATCGTTTCCTGTTATTTAATATTTCAGTTATTTTATTCCTCCATTGGTAACGAATCTTTCCTTCGAAACGTCTTCGTTAATGAACGCGATCCAACGAGTAGTCTCTGATCCAGAAACTTAATTCGAAAACGATTGAAATCAGCAATATAGTCTTTACACTTTTGTTCACTGAAATGTTCAAAATGAATCGTCGATATTCGATCGGGTACACGTGTATCATTGATCCCTTCAACCA
The DNA here is from genome assembly GCA_916610135.2 of Macropis europaea. NCBI lineage: Eukaryota > Metazoa > Arthropoda > Insecta > Hymenoptera > Melittidae > Macropis > Macropis europaea. Next base: position 15,865,811 of record OU744344.1, on the reverse strand, counting down.
AACTCTAACGAAGAAGCATTTTGTCTACAGACGTGCTCGAAGGATCTTGCCAATAATTATTTTGATTTCTTCGGTGATGGGTTGATTTAATGGTCTATTTCTTTTCTTTTCTTTCCCTCCTTGACACCCTGATCCCGCTGCAACATTTCGTTCATGTTAACCGCATCGATGTCATGTCATTCACGTACACACATGTGCATGCGAACACCCAGAAGAGCATGCGGACGAGGGGCGGATAGACAGGTCTCGCCAGGCTTTGCACGTGTCGACGGGGAAGTCGATGGCTTTGTCGCATTCTTACAGTTCACCAGAGTTCCCCGTTCCCTCGATCGAAACCTCCACTTCGTTGTCGACGCCCCTGGTCACCTTGCACAACACTCCTCTGGTCTCGCCGAGCAGCAGAGCTGCGTGCACCGCGAGCATCGTGATCCCGGTCCCCACGATCGTTCCCCCGCCGTCTCTTCAGGTCGATTCTCAACAGCTCGAACCTCTGGCACGTTGTCATAGTAAGAAATACGGCCGTTCCCATTCGGAGATGATTCTTCCTTGCATCGAGTCCAGCGGTGAGTTGAGCGGTTCGAGGTCGCCACCGAACGATCCGTGGCCAAAGTCTTCCTCCTTCTTGTTCTCCTTGCGCGAAAGAACCCCAGAGGCGACAAAGGGGCAGATCGAACCAGAGAAACGCTCCCGCTCGTTGTCTCCCTATCTGTCGAGGTGTCTTTGTTATAACTGTAACGTGTCCGAGCTGATCCTGAGAAGCAGAGACCTGCCGCCCGTGGAACGTTCGAATTTCGACACGTACTTCGCTCGTTCGCTCTCGCACAAGTTCTTCAATTGCTCCTGTTATTTCAATCCGCGCCAGGATGAGTCGACTCGTTCCTCTTCCGACGGTTCCTCGAACGATCATTACGGAAACGTGAAACCGTCTCACCGGTTGATCTTCCTCGACAAGAGTCTTCGTCCCTGTTGCTCCGACTCGTCGTTCAATCCGCCTTCCATCTGCACCCATCGGTACAGAGATTGCAATCTGAACGAGTCGATGGTGGTGTCTAAGGAGAAACAGAAGTGGAGGTTCAGTAGGAGACTGATGAAAAGTATTCGTACCGTAACCAGAACGATATCGTGTCCTAATCTGAGCAAGTACGACGTTCTTCCTGTCGTCGACGCGTTTTGTCCCATGGAGAACACCTCGGTCAGGCGTTCAAGACCACGCAGACGCTGGTCCTGCGCTAGTCTGAATCTCCAGCGGCACAGTAGCCTGGTGGATATACCAGATCATAGTACTATGCTTTATCATGCGTCCTCTGTGCACAATAACGGTGTTCACGACGACCACGATACCATCCTTTGCAAGTCTAACCATCGTTCCAAGTGTCCACGTGCACCGTTCTCCCGTCTCCAGCCTCAACGATCCTTCTCATCTCCAGACACACGACCTTCGATCATTCAACCTGACCCTACCTGCACAGCAAGGCGCCACCGTCACAGTATCTCCGGACAGATGAGTTATTTCAAGCTGTTGGGCTACAACGTCAACAAGAAGCTGACGGGCTCAGCGAATAGTTTGTTCAGCACTGCGGTTATCAGTGGCTCCTCCAGCGCTCCTAATCTCAAGGACATGGTGCCACCACACGCATCCGCGGTTGCTGGTACGTTCGAGTCTCCTTCATAAATTCCAGAGGAACTCCACGAGCCTGAGAACAGTTGTTTAATTTAGTAAAATTCTGATTTGTATGATGTACTCGTATGATGATCAGCGATAGAAGGATTTGGCGGTGTACCACCAATAAGACCCCTGGAAACGCTGCACAACGCGCTGTCGCTTCGCCAGCTGGATTCCTTTCTGGAGATGATGACCAGCGCACCCCTGTTTCGGACACCCGCTTCCTCACCTCCAAAGTACCCATCGCCAGGTGGTTCGACGCACGAAACCGTCACTCAGAATCTCAGTATCGGAGGAATCAGTCGCGAGTACCACTCTTCCGACTTGGAAGCTGTCAGGTACCGTAAGAAATTAAGTAAACCGCCATTGTGAGTATTCAGTTTCTTTATTTTTTTCTCAATGTCCAGTCCAATGAAACGGTGCCGTCCTAGTAGCATTGTTTTTGTGTTTCCAAGCTTTGTCCCCGTCTTCTTCATGTTGTATTTTTATTTTATTTAATGTATGTTTCTGTATGATGATCAGACGGTCCTCTTTCAGGTATATCACACCAACTCCCATACAGTACAAACCTTCAAACGATGGAGAGCCTTGTGACATGAGGAATCAGTTATCACCCACTAGTCCTAACAGTTAGTATTACTATTCCAAATTAGTATTGTTCTCCAGAAGAATCCACTGTGCATTGAGGTGTCTTCTTAGGTACGGGATGGAGCAGTGAACCACAGTCGTTCCTCTCTTCAGAACCCTCATCACCTGCACCAACTTCTACAGGAGAGTGCAGTATGTCGATAAGTTTAATCAGCAATGAAGGGTAAATAACGTCCCATGTATAATTTGATAATCTAGCTGTACATGCATACATTTGAGCATGTATTCCATTTTGCAGAGCTCAGTCGTGTAGCACTGGTCCAAAACTACCCGTGACTCCTTGCCTGGACGTGGACTTCAACGAATTTTGCATGAACATCGACCAAGATCACAGAGAAAGCCGTGGCAGTGTGTCGTATACCGATTATTACAGCAATGAGGACGGTCAGATTCGAAAATGCGGTTTCGGTACTGGTTTCGGTGGTAATCTACAGAAAATGATACGCACCGATGATCTGCCTATGGACAATAACGATGAGGACGAGGACCACACGATAACGTTGAAGCAAACCGAAGAACAGAAGAAACAGGATGTCAAGCTGATATTCGAGCAAAAGGAGAGCTCGCCCGTGAAGTCCATCGGTAGTTACAAGAAGATCGGAAGGTTAGTTATTCTTCAACGACTTCAGTAAACTGTGGTTGAATTCAACACCTGAAACAAAATATTTTTTTAAATTTCTTTCCAGATTTCTTGTTGAAAGTATGGAGATATCGGACGAGGACGTTAGGATCAAAGAAGGAGACAATGGATCTGCTTGTTCATCGGATAAAACAAAGCCGTCTACCTCTCAGAAAGCTGAATCTTCCAGTACGGAGAAGACACAGAAAAGTAGAGATGGCAATACAGAAGTGACACAAGAACCGAAGAAAGCGCATTCTTCCAGTAAGAGAAAGAATTTCTCTCGGTCGCAAAGCGTCTGTACGCCAAAAACGCCTGTACCGAAGGCTGAAACGAATTTCAGTTATAAGTGTACGACAAAATTGAGTTCACTGTCGAACATGTCGGACAAGGATCTAGAAGATTGGAAGCAGAACATGATGGAGCTGAAAGCTTCCTCATCTGGATCGTCCGAACAGCCGATCCTGACTGTAGCAAGTAGTCTAACAGATAGTTCTAGCGTTACAGTAGGTTTTAATGTTCAGGAAGAGAAAAAAGAATAATTGTATCCTCGACTAGACCATTTTTCCTTTTTTATAACGTGATCATACTTTTTTTTATTTACAGACTTTTGTTCGAATGAATTAAAAACTTAATATACAGGCAACTGTCGTGATTTAGGTTGATGACAATAGATATACCCTTTGAACATAGTACTGAGATATACCTGGATGTGCAAGTACAAACGTCAGAGGAATAGTTTGAAATGTTTGACGATATGAAGGAACTGAAATTTACATTAAATACGACTCTATTTTATTTGTTTATAGTTATTTTTTGACTTATTCCGGGTGTTCCATGTAAATAGTTTAGTTACAGTATTGTATTACCATGCGATTCTATCGGTTCTTAATTGTAATATCTTAAAAGCACAAGTATTAAATTAACTGATTTTGTTAGAATGCACTGATGACTTAGAAAACTGCTTAAACTGAAAAAACATTGAAATTGATGCAATATTAATGACATTCCTCATTTTTTGTCTGTCTAATTTTGTATCTACTGTTTCGTACATGTATGAAAATATTTTTAATTAACGTCTATATCCATCGAATATAATAGTATTTTCATAGTTGATGTAGGTGCAATGTTTATATTATATTAGAAGATAAGTTGAAGTGCGTTTGAGTCAAGAGAAGAAACTTAATCTGGGCAAAAGCTTAACTTACAAAATTTGTTTAGTCTTTGATTAATAACATATTTGAAAATTTTACATTAGACTCCTATTGTGTTTAATGTTATGTAACATAAATATTAAGTATGTTACATGTTTACATGTCATAAATTGACTATAAATTCAATAGAGATTCTCGTGACTCAACAAATTCAAAATATGTACCTCTTTTACACAACCAAAGCGAACAAAGGAAAAAATGTTCGAACTTTCCTTCGTGCAGAAAAGAAACATATTTTTGTTTAATTACCACAAATGTATAAAGTACTACTGATTGTGAAATACTAAATAGTTCACGTACAATATTCATACAATAATTGCTGTGTAAAAAAATGTGCTCGTTTCAAGATGTATGTAAATATCTTGCAGATTGATGTGAATAACTAGAAGATATACATACTATTTTTCTTATAAGTGTTTTGAGAATGCTTCTTATCAAAGAAAATATAACAGTTGATCATTGCAGAGATATAATTATGGTTTTAGAACCGTCATAGTTGTTTAAGGTGCTATAAGAATTAACATCATTGCGTTCCTAATTGATTTCATAGTTACTGATTAGCAATATGTGCGCGTATACAGGGTGGCATACTTAAATTTACTACCTGAAATATTTCAGAACACTTTAAATATGTTAAGTGTTCCACCTTGTATCCAATCGTTGCGATTAATCAACATGGAATTGAGAATTTTATTTAAATTTATGTACATGATTTTCGCTCAATAGAGTCTATTTAAAGAAGATACAATTCTAACAAGTAGTTTTACATTTCCCAAAAATTGTACATTTATCTTTTTACGGATTCATTTAAAACATTATTATGTTTTGAAACATTCCTAGAAGTATCATAATTTAATATGTACAAACATCCCTGTAACTTTTAGTACTTAGATGTGATAAGAGTGCTTTATTTTGAAACGTATGTTTAATGTAGTGACTTACGTCTCACATATTACCATTAACATTAATATCATCAGAGTAATTATGAATATAAATCAACGATATAACAAATTCAAAACTCTGTAGAATGTTCATGTATATTCTACAAATCATGTGAGTGAAATAAAAAAATTGAAAAATACAGTATTTATAAGTGCCTTCCTATGGCTCATGCTATTGACCAAACTTTTTACTTTTTACTAACAATAATAAAACATATACCAAAAAATTAAACTGAATTGTCTTCAGCTTTTGGAAGTTTCTGTTTTAGAACACAAACATGTATTATTACATTCTTAAAACACTTATTTTTTACTACACTTATTCCATCTGCAAATAAGTTTATTAATTACCTCCACGATGAACTGAGACAAAGTTTTTTCAATCCATATTCATACAGCTTGCTTTGCTCATTTAAGGGCTGACAAATGTGCTTTTAGAAGCTTCCTTGATTTGAAGAATACTCTTATGATGCTCATAGATTATTTTTCTAAATTTTCATCACTTATTGATCACGCAATTACTGTCATGCTATCTATAAGGTGGAAACGAGCTTAATAGCCATCTGTACAGAGCCGTTCCGTATTTCGGGAATTCGGGCTGCGTTAAGCCGCGAAATTCTTTTGTAAGGCGAAACAGGTTCGCTGCACGCTCGATTTTGTTCCATTCCAGGGAAATCCCGTGACAAATCCGTGTAATAAGCAACGAGCCATTGAAAGAGCCAGAAACCCCTGTGACGAAATCGCATAATTTCTGTCAGTGGCGTGACCCTGTTGCGGAAAAGGGCACGTGCATTGTTACGAACGCATCAGAATTAGATCAGACGAACACGTGCACCACCGAGGGGATGATCACCGAGTCTGACTTCTGACACCCTTTTACGTCATCCCGCGTATTTGCCAATTATTTGTCTTCTTTTCCACGGATTCAGGCGAAAATACTCGAACCGCGGAATATTCATAGTTATATGCAGACTGCGGATGTTTATGCAAATACACATTTTTAGACTTCCATATTTTCTGTATTAACGCAGTTAAATAAATGAAAATTGAACAAGACTGCATTTGTACCTCGAAATATTCAGAATCTGTAATTTCTATTTTGGTAAGTTATTACATGACCAGGATTTACCAATTTGGATACATTAAATTGCATAAACATCCACAGTCTAGTTTTATGTAATACAAATGTAGCCAAAATCTGTGCTTGCTTCGTTCAACTATTTCTTGATTTGTCTGACAAGAGACGTTTCGCAAGTGGCCCACTCCGATTTCGATGAATCTTTTGGACAGTGCAGATCTCGAAAAAAATATTTGACACGTATTTTTTTTATCGACAATAATCCATAACAAAAGGGTGAAAACAGCCCTCAAAGTTGGGGTTGCAAAACCTATTTTGCCGTTTATCTCGGAAACTATTCGTTGTAGAGAAAATATTTAAATGTACGATTTGTGTATATTTTAATGATAAATTCGATTATGTAAACAGAATTCTAAAAAAATCATTTGTTTAAAAAGTATATTAAAAATTCTCATTCTTTTGCATTTTTTTTTAGTAAAATGTTGATGTACTTTCATGAAAATTTATATACATGAACTATGGACCAATGCCAAATGTACGGATAAGTTGGAATTTTTAATTTTCCTTTCGTAATAAATATTATTCCATGCGCTGCATACTCATGTTTCACACTCGACAACTGTCTGTAGGTTTATAAAACCAAAAGAGTTGAAAATTGTTATGTTTTAAGTCATTTACATTACCTTACGAGTAAATGTTCTTCTTGGAAATGTGAAAATTACAAAAGCAGATTAAAAAACCCGTTGCGGCAAACCTCGCCGTAGAGAACACGGTAGACTTGGGCATCGCGAATCATGCTCGAATTGTTCACCATGGAAGAGAGATTATAATTAAAAATATAATTCAGTGAGAGTCGCTGTTTGCCCTTAATGGGTTCAACTCAAGTTCTCGCACGTTTTGAAAAATTTGGTAATTCTGAAAAGAGTTGTTTTGTATGTGCATACCTGCCATCCTCTGGCGTTTTCCGTAAAATATCTGGTTTCCGTCGAGGAGTGGTTCCTATTTAGCATATGTATTGACCATAAGACAGTGTGTTACAAAAAGAAATTATATGCTACAGATTCAATTATAAAAATGCAGTCACTAATCCACAACCACCTGTCAACACCTATTTACCGGAATTTATTTATATATGCTTGGTTTGAATGTGGCTATGTAGATGACAAGCCAGAAGAGTTTGAGAATCCCGTCAATTTCTGTTTCAATCAAATGGATGTAATAAATTGCTCCAACAGCACAAAAGTAGTTGTGTTGAAACGCTCGTGGTGCCAGTGTCAATTCTGTTTTATTCACTTCTTTTGAAAAATACCATCATTCTAGTAATTATATAGAATTATTATTCAAAAAGAATATTTTATATATTTATAACTTTGCACTACATAGATCTCAGAGATCTTGACACTACCTCATCGTTCAAGAGTTCAGGACTACAACAAAAAATTAGCTCTTTTCAGAATTACCAAATTTTTCAAAACGTGCGAGAACTTGAGTTGAACCCATTAAGGGCAAACAGCGACTCTCACTGAATTATATTTTTAATTATAATCTCTCTTCCATGGTGAACAATTCGAGCATGATTCGCGATGCCCAAGTCTACCGTGTTCTCTACGGCGAGGTTTGCCGCAACGGGTTTTTTAATCTGCTTTTGTAATTTTCACATTTACAAAAAGAACATTTACTCGCAAGGTAATTTAAATGACTTAAAATATAACAATTTTCAACTCCTTTAATTTTACAAACCTACCGACAGTTGTCGAGTATGAAACATGAGTATGCAGTGCATGGAATAATATTTATTACAAAAGGAAAATTAAAAATTCCAACTTATCCGTACTTTTGGCATTGGTCCATAGTTCATGTATATAAATTTTCATAAAAATACATAAACATTTTACCAAAATATTAGAAAAAAATGTTAATATATTTTTTAAATAAATGGTTTTAGAATTCTGATTACATAGTCGGATTTAGCATTAAAAAATACACAAATCGTACATTTAAATATTGTCTCTATAACGAATAATTTCCGAGATAAACGGCAAAATAGGTTTTGCAACCCCAACTTTGAGGGCTGTTTCCACCCTTTCATTGTGGATGTTTGCCGACAAAACGAAATACGTGTCAAATATTTTTTCGAGATCTACATTATCCCAAAGTTTCAACAAAATCGGAGGGGGCCACTTGCGAAACGTCTCTTGTGAATTCCGAAAATGTTAATTATAATGCGACAGACGATGAATTTGCTTCTGGTTGCAAGTTACTTAATTTCGTTAATTAAATTAGATTCGTATCTTGATATCAGTTAAACATTTTGTAGAGAATACTTGTTGTAATAATATTGCAAACAGTTAAGATGCTCCTCTGATTTGTAATACACTGTTCATTCCAACAAATTTTTTGCAATTCAGACGCATACGAATATTGTCCGATTCGTCGTTAATTTCGTTTCAATGCTTTGATGAACCCGAATGTACCTGAAGATGGAACATCAAAAATTAAATGAAGAGTTAACTGATGATGTGAAGATACACATCACCGCGTTAACACTTTGACTGCCACGCTGTATTAGCTGAAAATTGCAAACTTTCTACATTCTTATACAAATTGAATATACTCCCAAATAATACGCTTGTTAATCAATAATATTAGTAAATTTTATAATGTTTCTGTTTGTTCTATTAGGCCTCCTGAGATATATTTATTAGAACTACATGTGATCAAATAATTACTTATTGAATCGAAGCGTCACCCGCATATGGGTGACATGGCAGTCAAAGTGTTAAAATAACAGTAAAAAAAGCAGTAATTGTTATGATCGTTAGTAAGTTATATGAGTCCGCTTCATTCTGATTTGAAGGACCGTTGAAGAATATAAAAAACAGCAATTTTAATTAAGAGGATGATGTTTGATTACCGAAACTCGCTTCAAACTGAAGAACCACAAGACTACTTGATTCCAGATTTTCAAACAGACGATTGTTCCATTGCAGGATGTCTTTCTTGCAAGAAACTGTTCGTGAAAGCTATCTTTGAGCATAACTCTGTGTTATGCCGATGGGTTTCTATATCCTTCATTCTAGAAAACCTTCGAAATTCTGCCATGAAGCATTTCAGCGCCGACGCTCAGAGCATCGATCCGAAGCGTCAGCTTGCAGTTATGGATATAGTGCATATTACCAGACTCGAATTAAAGATCCACCGACACAGTTAGTGGATACGAACGTACAATATATACGTCACACATGGCGAATATTAATAACATATTTTCTACGAGAAACACCCCGCTTAAATTCTATTCCAACTTTAAAGTACCTTGCAAATATTACTCTGCAATTTATAGTTCCATTACGAAAAAATATAAAAACTATACAGAACAAATTTTTACATTTATCTGATGCTTTCACCATTTTTAAAGATTCCCTCTGTTCGTAATTTTCTGCTGCCATTAGTCCACCATGCTTCAACCTAAAAAAAAAGAAATAAAATCTTTAAAGAAATATTCCACAGCAATCTACATAATCAGTGATACTTTATAAATGACTACAATTTGAAAATGAAAGGTGAAAACGGTGCAAAATGTAATGATGAAGAAATGGTACTCGTTTAACTGCAATAACAACGCAACTGAAATAAGAAGAACAGGGAGAAAGGGTGATACGAATGGGATGAGCATTCGTGGCCGAATATTAATAAGTTTATGCACCCCCGCCTCTCCAAGCAAACACAATGCGATTTGACACGCAGATAGTACGCGCGATGTTTATACGGATCAGAAGGGAGAACTTCGCGTCAAGTGAATCGGCTAATATCTATTTAATTAATTCGGGGGAGCACACCCTCCGTTTAACAATATGTTACCCTTCTGAGGAGACTTTGTTACAGTCTTTTGAGTGATCCCGTTTAGGGCGCGATTTATGAAGCAATTTGTCTCGAAACGGACACTTACATGACACATGGAAAAATATCCTAACTCCAGACGATCTGTGTCTACTGTATCTTTCAGATACATTTTAAGTTATATTTTATATGTAGGATATTGACCTGTCGTGAGTCTTAAATAAATTTAAAGTGCAATAATGAACAATTTCTAATTTTTAATACATTCCTTGCCAGCATTAAATACTGTGTACAGTGTGTTGATAGAATGATTTTTGCGGATGATTACACTTCATTGGGTACACGTGTCGTGCTAATCCTCCGCACGAGGGTGGATTTGTGTACATTTAAATCCTAAGACAATTATTTTCATCGTCGTCAATCTTTTATAATCATTCTACTCCATCTTTCAATGATATCGTAACTTTATACGAATCTTTACGTTCGTACAAACATTTCATTATTAATATTATAAACTGCTCTCGAATCTCATACTGATTTCAATTCAGATCCAAAAGGCCACTCGCAATAAAATCCAGTGGTATCGGGCGAGTTTCCGAAACAGAAACGGAAGACAAAGAGATCCTGTCCGCAAAAATTTCGAATAGTTTGTCCATCTTTAAAATAACACGGTCGATAATCCCGATATCACGTTTCAACCCCAATGAAACAAGACGAGCTATGAGGGTGGTTCTCAGGCTCCACCCATTGGTATCCTCTTGTCCAACCGCAGAGTTTCACCAAGGGCTGTTTAGGGTGAGATGATCCAATGGCGATGCGAGACCACGACGCAGGCGTCCAAGAATGGTGGATGGCTATAACGCGGAGAATGTCCTTCCGTAGGGGGCGGGCTCGAAATTATCCAAGCTGCAGGACGATTTCCTCGACGAGGGTTTACTTCGACATCCTCAGATCGAAGGTGACACTCGTGCCGGTGACGAAGTTTTATTTCCACCCTCTGACCGACAGACCTTTCTTTTTTTTTTTTATTAACACCGAAGTGTCCTGCTGAACACGTTCGCCGGTGGACAGGTCTCAGGATATGAGCTACACCGAACCGCTGTGGGAGATTAATGGAAATCAAGCACCAGTGCGTAGATATCAGGAGAAGTTCATTATTTGCGTATTATTCTTCAATTTTTCATAATTCATAAGTTTGAAATTTCTAAAGTCATTGTACCAGTGATCATTTCTCGGTGTAATTTCATTGTTGAACACGTCGTCGTTGATAATAACAAATAACACGCGAATGAAAGTAAACATATGTAAATGAAATAGGTGATTACAGCGGATATGTCGCAATACGTGAGCGGCGAACTCGGAAGCTATCCTGTGTGGGACAGTTCCGTCTTGTACCAGACACCACCACCTCCTCACTCCCATGTGAACGAACACGGATTGTACAGACAACCTTGTGCACTGTTACATCAAAGGTGATTATATATATCAATAAAATAATAAATTAACCAGTACAGAATCGCATTCTCCAATGGTTTCTTCGTCTCAAGCTAATTAGAATCTTACTTGCTATCATCCACAACTGTTCAAATCTTCCATTCATTACAAATGCATCTTCTTTTACATTAAAAACCTTCTTGTGGTCCATCCTTTTGCCTCCTGCCTGTTCAACAAGCAATGTTAATTTTTAAAACAGGCATACAACTGTATCAACTGACAAGTTACACTTACTCTTACAATTTCATTTCTATAATTAATTGTACACTCTTGGGTACGGTTTTAGCCGTTATACACCGAATGGTAGGTCCCCAAATCTGCCGTCGTCCACCTCGAAGAAACCGAGGCGTCGCGTGGCGACTGTTTCGCAGAGGAGAGCCGCGAATATTCGCGAGAGGCGTAGGATGTTCAATCTGAACGAAGCCTTCGACAAGCTGCGTAGAAAGGTGAGTTATCCGTTCAAGAACTTCTTCTGCAGCGTGTCGTTCCTGAAAGAATACAATGCTAGTGGTGTACAATGTACTATTTCTTCAGGTACCGACTTTCGCGTATGAGAAACGGCTGTCGAGGATCGAAACCCTGCGTTTAGCGATCACTTACATCGCGTTCATGGGCGAATTGCTTGGAGTCGAACCGAGCAGTCCAAAACCGGATTACATACCGAGAGAATATTATTTGCCTAACTGAATTTCTTAGAAGCAAAGATATTTTACAATTCAAAAACGAAACGAAGACAATACATCGGATATCCCGCGAAGCGGACGAGAAATTGTTACAACGCTTCGATATTTCTTTCTCGTCATAAATGATGTACGGTAGGTCCTCGATCATTCGAACTATTATTACCAGCAGGATAACTCATGATGTCACATAAAAATGATAATTTTATTTTATATTTTAAAATAAAAAATGGTATAAAATTAGGTACACGGTGTCGCTAATGACAATTGTAGCTTGTAACTGAGATAGTGACGACCAATATTCGAATGATCGGCGTTTGGATAATCGAGGTTCTATTGTACAACATATGTTTTCGATTGCTTATCGTTAATTCCTTATCTGTTGCGTTTCGTTCGCTGCGAATGAAAAATTTATGTAAATAATTTTAATGTATCGGGTGATATTGAAAATCGTGTAGCGAGACCTCTTCTTTAAGTTGATGTTTACTTATGATTTCAAGGTCATCGTGTTTTATACCACAGATCAATGCTTTCTGGTCCAAGGTCGACAGAAGGTCATATCATACACGAATGAATTTGCTATTATTCCTGTTGAGTGAAAACTGCGGGAACAAACAGATGACCTCGAGGTTCTTCAGGAAATAAATTCGAGGTGTTTCAGCAAATGATATCTAGAGGTTTTTCAGAAAAAGATCTTGAGGTATTTCAGAAAATGTCCTTGAGATCTTTCTGCAAATGACCTTGAGGTATATGCAGAATATAAAGTTCAGGTCTTCCAATAAATGACCTTGAGATATTTCATGAAATGATCTCGAGGTTCTTCAGAAAATGAAGTTGAAGTCTCCCATCGAATGATCTTAAGTTCTCCCAGTCAAAAACCTTGAGATATTTCATGAAATGATCTTGAGGTTCTTCAGAAAATGAAATTGAAGTCTTCCATCGAATGATCGTAACGTCTTCCAGCGAATGACCTTGAAAAAGAAGTATCGTTAATCGACTAATACTTACTTATACCTTCGAGTCTAGTCATTGTGATTAAGTCAAATTAAACACCCTGCACAGTCCGCATATTTAGTACACCTTAAATATTTTGAATTCAATCTGGTTATACGTATCGTAAGGGCGAATTATTGCAACATGAATGTAATCTCGATGTACTTGAAGTATGCACCTAGGTATTGTGATCGAACGTTAAGGGAACTACGATTTAAGTATAGCTAAGAACTCACCCTTTTTCGAGAAACATTAATTAACACTTAAGGTTTATGTGATTCTACGGATTAAGATAAAAAACTTCGTGTCTTCCATAGTTTATGCGAATCTCTGCATACTATACAGGGTGAGTCACCTAAGACAAGCCACCTGAATAGTTCCTATAGTTTTGGAGATAGGAAAAAATGTTTGAAACAAAAGTTGTTTGGTTCCTGGGAGGCCATTATGTGGGGGACAAAACTTTTTTCCAAGTGGAGGTGCTTAGGAGAGTTGAAGGTCACCTCAATGTTTTAAATGGAACCATGTATTTTTAAGTGCCTACGATTGTAGCCCTCCTTAAGACGATTTCACTGATCACAGTCACTGGAGGTCATTCAAGGTCTTGAATATAAAGAAGGGTGCAAACTGAGAATTCGTTGTAAATGCTTCCGAAACAGAATATTCTCGGCTTTAATAACGGAAACAAGTTTGTTTACATGTACATCCACGCACTGGTGTGGATAGTGTGAGTTGTAAACAAATACTACCCTTTGGAAGATAAATATCTTTATTACTGTCTGTTAGCATGATTCTTACAATTAGACGCTATAACACTGTCGTTAGTTTAAATTGTGACACAAGAGATTCAGTTTGCTTTTCATGAAGCCTTCTTATTCAAAAGAGGAAAAAGTCAACATGGTCTTGGTTTACGATGAAAGTGGTCCATGTGTGAGACAAGCACTACGCTTGTACAAAGACAGATTTCCTAATCGCGATTGTCCATCTCGTTTTGCTCATACACAAGTGATACAGGTGTTTCTTGAGATCGTTAATAAAGCTAAGAATATTCTGTTTCGGAAGTATTCACAACGAATTTTCATTTTGCACCCTTATTTATATCCATGACCTTGCGAGACCTCCAGTGACTATGGTCATTGAAGTCGTCTTGAGGAGGGCTACAATCGTAGGCGTTTAAAAATACATGATTCCATTTTAAAAAATTGAGGTGACCTCAAATCTCCTAAGCACCTCCACTTGGAAAAAAGTTTTGTTCCCCACATAATGGCCCCCCGGGAACCAAACAATTTTTATTTCAAACATTTTTTCCTATCTCCAAAACTATAGGAATTATTCAGGTGGCTTGTCTTAGATGACTCACCCTGTATATTATATTTAAATATAAGACGCATGCGCATTATCATCCGTGCGTGTATTTCTTCAACAAAGCACAGAAATTAATAATAATAATATTAAGAGTTTGAAGTGAACTTTGTAATTCTTCCAATGTAACAATAAAGATCTCTTTACGATAATCGAATCGATTTCATTGAATTCAAAAGATATACATACTTATTTTTACTGTGCTCTCTAATGAAATTATCGATATCGCGTCCGATACTAATCGTTACTCAATTATTTAAGGCAAACTTACAAGAGTACTACTTCAAAATTGCGAACTTAAAATTTTCTAATTAGACTACATATTTATTTTAGTACAGTGGTATAACAAATAAAGTAAATGAATCTATAAATAAAGAAATTATAATAACAGTATTGTGCGGACAAAACTGAAGACATGTTCGTAAAGCACATTCTGTAATCTGTAACAGGATAGATCACATTGTAACTTTGATTCGCAGAAAGATAATACTTTTATTTTAGAGTATGAAAAAGATGGCAGTATAAAATTAAAAACACAGTATCATTAATGAGAATTTTAGTTTGCAGGATGACCAATTTTCGGATAATCGAGGTTCTACCGTATTTTTGAATTTGAATGCTTCCCGGCAGTTCTAACAGCAACTGATATCGATAGTACATGTGTTTTTGCAGCATCGTTCAAGTGATTCGAACAAAAACAACCGGTTCCAGAGAGTTAGAGCAAATGACGTTAGAACCGTGCAAACCGATTTTCGGATTTCTTATGCTGTTTTGTTTAACCAGAAGTATAAGCGCCCAAACTTACAGAAACATGAGCACTCTTGCTGGAATTCATTCTGTCGCGTATGTCACCGTCCCGACGCAGGAAGTCGCTAAAAAATTGGCTCAGTAAGAATCAAGATTCTCCATTTAAATACCCTTGTCCTCTGAAAGATGCTATCATGTAATTTTATGATTTTACAGTGGCTTGGTGAAGAATAAGTTGGCCGCATGTGTGAACATAGTACCAGGAATCACTTCGGTGTAAATATTATAGTTTGATTCATATACATCAAAAGTATAATTTTAAATTAATTCTAAAATAATATTTGTCTGTCATTTGCAGTTATGAATGGAAAAATGAAATTAATGAAGACAGTGAACTCCTAATGGTACATGAACAATTTTAAAACATGATGTGCTAAAGTTCTTAAAATATGTTTCTCCTATTTAATTTCTCTTTCAGATGATAAAGACTAGAACAGATACTGTGGATGCTTTAACAAAATATGTGAAAGAAAATCATCCGTATGAGGTTTGCGAAGTAATCTCTTTGCCTGTATGTATTGTTTAAACTATAGTATTTCAAAGATAAATTTTATACAAAGATTATATAATTATATATTATTTTCATTAAAGATTCAAAATGGAAATGACAAATATCTCCAATGGATCAGTGAGGTAGTTCCACCTATTGATGAAAGACAATGAAGAACACCATAATTTTTCTGTGCATGCTCAGGAAAGCGTTGAAATAAGAGGTTTCAATGAAAACATTTATTTATTTCAAAATAATGCGTTTAGGGATTTGTTCCTTGAAACTGTTGTATCAAGAAACAAATTGATTTATTAAAATACAAATTAGTACTATAATTGAATTAAGTTTGAACACATTTGTATATACTATAGATGAGTGATCAGTACTTCAGTTTGTTCACTTGTGTACAAATCCTGCGCTACATATAAATACAACATTCAAAATAATACATATCGAAGTTCAATATAAAAATATAAGTACCATAATTATTAATCATATGTATTTTTTTTTCCATTTTTTACAAGTTCTTTCTTCCCAGTAAAAGAACGCTCAAATCTTCAACCTTGTATTATCAGTATTGTCAGTCAATTGATCGTTATAAATACATTACAATAATAAAATGGATTTTTATTCCTTTAGCAAATTATCATATGAGGAAGTTTTTTTGTACCAGCAAAATTTACTATAACGTATTGTCAACCCCACACTTATGCGTATATGTATGAATATATTATAACAAATCTCTCGCAGTCCAGTACATTTCATTAATAAAAGAGTAAATTCTACCTAGAAATATTATTTAATACAGTCTCAGGGTATGCGAATTCGTATTTAAAAGGCAATTCTCGTTTTACAGAATATTAGTGTTATCTGCCACCCTCGTAGCCGGGGTAGAGCAATAAGAGGGTGGATGATAATGACTGGTTAACTTCCATCTTATAATTTTTGTCTAATAAATGACGACACGACGGACAACATTGTACACCAGACGTGAAACTACGTTTCAAACAAGTCAGACAAATGTTATGTGCGCACGGCGTCGTTACGGGATTATAAACGACTTCCAAACAACAGGGGCATGTAAATCTGTAATATAAAAAAATCATTAAAAGACGGAAACGTACTAGACATATAAAATACATACAAACAAATAATCTAATACCTTTCTGAAACTCGTTGTAGAAATGCAGCTTTGCCATCGGGTAAAGCTGTGCGGCATTCGTCCCATAGTTTCACATTTCCTTGATCTTCTTCGATAAGTTTTACTACTTCACTCTCTAATTCATAAACTTCCCTCTTTTGTTTCTTCTTAGGCGGTTGCTCCTTCGCTGAGGTAGTAGAATTCTCGTCTTCTGTTAACACGTTTCGTTTTTTGCTTGTTTTATTTTTCGCCATTGCCTCTAAATATCCATCAGGATACATTGGCTTCAAACCGAGTGCGGCTATTCGTGCCTTGCCCTCTTTAGACCATGGTGCCGGTGCAGGATCATCTCTTCTTAATAAATATCTCCATACACGAAATCCGCTTTTACCCGTATCTGGGTAGTATTTTACTACCTTGTATATACCATCGTACCTAAAATATAATTACACATTACGCGTGAAAACTGAGTATCACTACACAGTTACATAAGAATAATAATTTATATACCGGTTGCCTTCTTCCGGTGCATATTTGCTATGTTTTGCGAGTTTAAAATTTCTTACGACTCTGACGGGTATACCACCCCTCCAATCTTCTGCTGTAGCACCAACTGTTGCATTGAGTTTGGCATTACAATTTACAGCTAACGCTTTGTTCATCCTAGTCAACGTTTGATCACAACTTTGTTCAGCTGTTCTCTTGTTCCCTTTATGAAAATACCATAAAGATTAGAATATAATAAATCAATTTGTAAAGAAACGTGTTACCTGATAAGTCCCTTCCTCCTGAACCAGTATACATAAATTCGTCACCATTATCAATATCATCCTCGTAACCACCGGATAATACAATGGAATACGCGCAGTCTGTTTCTCGCCCATGAATTCCTGCTATGTGCGGTCTGTGCACTCCGACTTCAGACACCTATCATGTATCTTTGATTTATATAAATATATAAAAATTGTTGAGCGTAAGACTCACGGTAAATATTTAAGTACCTGTACTCTGTACATCCAACACATTCCAACTTCCACACCTGGTATGGGTCCACGGTGATTAGGTGGAACAATACTGCATTCTTTTGTTCTGCCAACGCATGCCATTCCTTTGCCCCAGTCTCTTTTGCTGTTGCTATTCTCATTAGTCTTTTTTTTCGACTGCTTCAACTTGTCACCTGCCTTTAAGAAATCATCATTTACACAACTGTATGATCGCTACAGAAACAAATATTACAGTACAATAATTAACCTTCACGATCTCATTTTCGTCGTTTTTACATTCCGGACAGTACCAGTAATCCTCCTCGGGTATCGACGTTAGCGGAGGATCCAAACATTTTAAATGATATGCACAATTACATTCGTCACATAAAAGAAGATTATGTTCATCCTCCTTTCCTGCACAGACTTTACAGCCGCATTCCCTGCACTTCTTGCGGGGATTGTCCATACATGAATTACAGGCAGCTTGTACGCGTCTGCGTTTACCGTTACTGATCATGTGCTGCTCATCTTCTGCAGTCCTTTCCTTAAGAAGTTTTGCCTCTTCTATCGCGAAAATTTCACCTCTAGGATTTACCTTACGATTTTCAAGCGGCTGATCCCTGATAAATAAAAGCAGAGATTGATGTCATTCAAGAATTTTTATATTTATTGTACCTCAATCAATGATAAAAAAATTTACCTTCCAATGTGTAATGTTCCAGTTAGTTCCTGTGCTCTTCTTCTTTTATCTCGTTTCTGTATTGTGAAATCGTACCAGAGTCCAGTCTCTTTGGGATCATCCACATTGTGATTAATCATTACTTTTTGACCTATTTTTAGGGCATCAAACTGTATAAGACGCCTGGCACGTGGTCTTATGGATGATTCAGGTACAGTGAAGGGTGGGGCTTTGTCATCAAATTCCCACTGTACTTTGTGAAAAAGTTTATCTTCTTTGTTAAAAATTTTTAATATTATTGCCTCGAACCAAGCTCCATAGGTTTGGTCAAGACAGTCTACAGCATCTCCTGGTTTGTAATATAAACTTTCAGCTTCTACCAGGTTCTCATCTTCATCAGAATTACCTATAACTTCTTTTTCTGACTCAGAACTACTAATAGTAGTGCTATTATTACTAGAAGTAGCTTTAGTTTCAGTTTCATCAACTTTAATCCTCACCATTAATTGAATTACATCATTTAAGTTAACATTATAGTCATATAATTTATAGCCATTCTCCAGTTGCTTTCCACGGAAAAATAATCTTTGTAAATCGGCTTTTATGTGCAACTCTTTCTCTATTTCACGCTGTAAAAGAATAAGACACTTATTAGAAATGAATAAATAGACTTCCTGTAACATTAACATTGCACTAATTATTTCACGATTACTTTAATAACTTAAAGCTTATATACATTTTCCTCATGAGCAATGTGTCGACATTTTATCAGCGACATACCCACAGTTTTTACAAGATGTCGGCTATTAAAGTTCACCATATTTAATTAAGAATACCGATCATTCCTTTACTGACTTTGTAATACACAAAAAATGAAGCGTCTGATCGATACAAACAACATCTAATTTTCTTGATACTACATAGACTGTGTACGACAAACAGATCACAGACAAATAAATTAAAAACACCAATTGTCTCTCTGACTTCTGAATACGAAGCACTGCAAAGTGTTGTACTCCGAACCAAGTATGAGAAACGAACAGGTGTGGACTGTTTATAATTACTTAAATGTTATGTCGATTTTCAATAAAATATTCTAGAGTGTATAAATACCTTAAAATCTTCCACCTCCGTCAACTTGGAGATGGTCAATATCGCCTCCTGTTTACCATCCATTGTTCTCACTTTAACGTACATTTTAACAAACCCTTTTATTCCAAGAAAATATGAAAAACTCGAAAACTTGTACTGATCGTTTGATGCCGAGTCTGGTGCGTTAACCAGCACAGGGTTGAGTATTTAATTCGACTCGTTAGCGCGAAACAACAGTGGCACCAGTACGTCTGAGCGAGTCGTCTCCAATCGCTGCTGTCACCTCTGTTCTCGCCACTTGTTGGCGTCTAGTAACAACGGAAATTTGGCGGGAACAAATCACGAGGCTCATGGCGGTAAAATCCCGACACGAAACGAAGAGACACGCGCATGCGCTGAAATTCCCATTCGTATTGGTGAGTTGCCTACAGAAATTTTGATCGCTTGTCCAATGGCTGCTCAGCGAGCTTCATCCGCTGTGCTCTCCGTTACCATAGTAACCAAACTCCCGATTAACGGCGCGTTATATAAACGACTTAAAAGCAAAAATCGTGGAAATTACGTTCTATCAATTATTCATATTTTTCTCATTTTGATATTCGATCGTCAAATATTTATATCGAGATTTCAAGAAAATAAAAAGTCCTATATGCACAAATGCAATGAATATTTCAATTATATATCGACAGCTGGAATTACATGTGATTTATAGATATAGAACATATGAGTTTTTCAAAAGTCGAACTAATCAAGGTATAAAGTAAAAAATAAACAGAATTATGTATTGTTGTTCGAGTGCTAATGTTCTAAAATTTACAAGATATAGAGTTGATCAGTTTGACTGCTGAAAGGCTCATATATGAAATTATTGTATCTATGTTGCTTTTCTGTTTATTATGTTCTCATGTTCTACACGTTTTGAAGTTAATGTATAAACTATATAAAAATGTTATAAATTCCTGTGAGAACGTCCGCGCGGCTTTTATGTGCATACTCTTTTAACGCGTGTGTAACTGTAAAGACGACATAGATGATGACATTGCATTTTTTTCCTGTCTTTCTTTTTACGTCAGCAGTTTTGTACAAATGAACAATTTGTTAAAATAATAGCTTGCAATTATTTAGGAACTGATGAACTGTTCTTACTTCTATAAATTTCTGCTTTCCTAAATGTACATTATAAAAATTTGTTAGATGATATAAATTTTTTTTAGATCTTTAAACTTATATGTTTACGTTTCAAAATAAAATGTATACATTAAACTAATTAGAATCAATTAATTCATTTGGAAGAATCTTTGAGAAGCTTGTTACAATTATAATTCAGCAAATCATACGCAAGTGTACAATTTATGTAGTGCCAGATTTATAAGTTGCTGAAATAGATTATTCAGATCGTAAATATCTATAAAATTGCCGAAAATTACAATTGTTTCCTAACTCACATGAGTATACGTAACGTACATACAACTTACATATAACTATACTCAAACGCGATTAATACATACCATCGTGAGCAGAATCTTAAACGTTGCCAGTCTGTTTTCATATAAAAATATTATGAGAAACGATTGATTAAAACTGTCAAGATAAAATTACAATTTATACAAATATATAATAATATGTAAATATATATATTAAAATGTATTTATACATACATAACTGCATTTATACTAGTTCTATCGTTAAACAGAATTTTAAAGAAGACTTCAAAGTTTGTTATTCTTACAAAAATCACGATATAGTTATGACTTATATAATTATATATTAATAATATATAATTTACATAATTCACGTGTGACTATCGTTACAGTAGAACTAATGCGTACAGCGTAAAGCGGAACTTTCCAGTTGCTACTACTTTTTTTTTTACAGAACTAAAGTGCTATTACGATTTGTATAATTACATATGAACAAGTAATTCGCATAACTTACAATCATCGATAATAATACAATGCATCCGTAAACGTAAATTCACAGTTCCTGCTCTCTTGTTGAACTATGTGTATGGTAATCGCAACTTATATAATTACAGATCAATATATAGATAGTGTTATTTGTGTATAATTACAATTGTAATGCGGTTAACGGCTCCATCGTTAAATAGAATATTCTAGTAAAAACTGTTGCTCCGTCTGTGGCACAACCTATGGCTAAGCAGCACGATATGTACCGGTACAAAATTTCCATAAAAAGCGGGGAATGTTTTTGTAACCCTTATAAGAATAGTACATATTAATCAATGTATGACACAATCGCATGATTCTCTCATTGTTACTTCATGACTAGAGATGCAAGAACGAAATTACTTTCAATATGAATAAAAGTAACAGTTTGTAAAATATTAGGTTTCAGTGTCAAGCAGAAAAAAAACGAAATTTAATTTTAATATTGTGATTTTATATATTTATTGAAGGAACACTGTTTTGGAAGAGTAGTATGTTTACTTTCTAGTAACTATGTTGCTGTAACAAAATCAAGCGATTAATACTATCGCGACAAAAGTAATTCCGGTCGAAATCATGTTCTACTTAGGAGTTGAAGAGGGCTGATTCTATGTACCGGTACGTAGGACAGCTGCTAATGTAAACCTAAATTGCCAATGCAGAACTCTCCAAGTCAATTTCATTGCTCATCACACCTGGAAGACTCCCGTTAAATCTCCTGACTGTCTTCTCCAGTTTCATTATCTACAAACTCAACGTGTGTGAATGGAAAGTGGCCGACCTTGCCATGCAATTCACCTTCCCATTGTCCGTTTATGTTAGTTTTCGTTACTTTTATTATGTCCCCAACTTCTAGTTTCAGGGCAGTTTTATCGTACGCGTTCGGCACCCTCGCTTGTTTGACTTTCGCGAATGCCGGTAACGTTCGCTGAATGTTCGATCTGCGAGTGGTCCCCTGTCCACTTTCCGGATAAGGCATTTGAGAAGAAGAAACCTGAATAGAGTTCGAATTCACGGTAGAACTTCCTCCGCTTTCTGGACGCGAATTAGTCTCGATGACCGTCTGATTGTCCTCCTCGTACTTCTGAACATACGGAACTGGAACTGAACCGGTTTGACCCAGACTATTTCTAGCTGTCCACCATTGTTCTTCATCTTTTGATATTATCGTAAGAATTTCACCTGTAAACATGCAATTACTTGTTAACCATATAATTAATTTTTAAGTCTCCAGAAACAGGATATACCCACCTTTCCTAAAAGGCAAGTCATCGGGATCATTGCCCTCGAAATCATATTTCGCCATTACCCTCTGTGTTTTTTTAGGAGCAGGCCTGATCAATGGCGTTGTATCCAAATAATGTAATTTATAAAACGCCAGAAGATTGGGAATATCAGGAAACATTTGATCCCCGATTCTATAACGTATCTGATCGCCCTGCTGAATTTTATTTATTATATAATGGCTAACCTTGCTATCCTCTCGTACACATAGAACAAAATCCCCATGTATGGATGTGCTATCACGCACTAAAAACACACCACCCTCTTTTTCACCCATTAATAAATCCGAGGCATCTTGACGTGACATTGCACCAAAGTACCAACTAAAACAGAAACAAAGAACAATGAAAACTATTATACTGAACGAAAAGAGCAAAGGTAAGCATTTCTTATCACAGCCTAATGACTAATATTCTAAAGAATCATGTGTGACAACAAGGAGTTACAACCTAACCAGAAACTTTTAATACTTTAAGATTTGTTTATACTCATTAACTACATTTTATGCTCGGTTACATAAAAATAAAATGCTTGACCAAATCATAACTTCCACTTGTGACTGGAAACATCATAATCACCAGACTGTGGATTTATGCAATTTGATATACACAAATTGGTGAATGATGGACATTAAATAACTTAACAAAATAAAAATTACATATTTTCAACATTTCAAGGAGCAAATAGTCTTGTTGAACTTTCATTTATTTACCTGCATTAATATAGGAAAACTGTAAGTCCAAAAATATATATTTGCATAAACATCCAGTCAAATGATCAGTTTCAAAATTTCTTAAAATCTAAAATATTCGATTTACCTGGACTTGTCATATTGATCGAAAGTCGCGGCCATGGTTATCGCGAGTTATGTACGATTAATACAGCGAAGATCCTCGACGATGGGATTAGCGTACTTGTTGATCAGTGTATCGGGAGCGGCCCTTCAGGGTGTACAAGAAATGGACCCGAAAACTGTAAAAAGCGCAACAGGGCCTCGTCTGTGGCGCGCCGACGGAGGAGGCCCGTGTTCGGCTCCCGAACGAACAACCGAGTCGCCGTATCTCTTTTTCTGCGGGTCCTGCAATGTCAAAGAGCACCGTTCTCCAACTGGCTGAAACGTCTGCATAGCAAATATTCGAACAGCTCTGTCGCGAGAGAGGCTGTTCTCTCTTGTGTGTGTATGTTTTGCGTGCGGTCGTTCCCTATGCAGTGTTCGAAACCGTCCGGCGAACGAGTCAGGAACGTGCTTATATCGTATAATCTCTCCTAAATAAATACGTTGAATAAACCTTTCTGTTCGATCGTCGATCGACCCGAGATGCGATCACTTGTCAAAGAGTCTCGTGCGAAGCTGCGTTTCCGTTCGAACCATCGCGAACATGTTCGAAGCTCGGGCCCTTACTTCTCTCGCTTTCGTCTCTTACTGGGGCCCCGCTGACTCTCCTCGCCTCTTTCTGATCGCACGATGATACAGTGCACGCTTCAGACACGCACGGATATCTCGCGAAAAACTCCCCGAACCTGCACCCTCGCGAAAATGGTCGCCACCATGTTCCACTCGAGTCTATGATATAAAAACAGAGGCCAATAGTGAGGTCGAGGTTCTGGAACTGGCGAGGATCTCGTGAACAGAGTGGAAACCCTGGAGGATCTAGGAATGTGAACGTTTTTAGCGCTACCTGACGTCTCTAACGGGAACCACGATCTTTCGTTCACTTACAGCGGCTATTTTAAGAAAATTTTAATGTACTTCGATGGATTTATGTATACATGCCTCAGAAATATGTATTTTAATCTCTGTATACATAATGAATAAAGTTTTGTAATAACAATAACGCAAATGATTAAGATTAATGAAACTCTGGTTCCTACGGATTTATTATCTCCCTTTTGCATGTGCTTCACTTCTTTGTAAAAGTAATTGTTTATTTGCTTTCCTAGTTCTAAATAGATTTTTTATTCTATAGAAATCGTTTGTATGTATCCACTGTAAAAGAAAACAATAGGGAACAAAACTTGTTAGTAATCGGTTTTACTGAACGCAATTCTGGAAAATGATGACTCATGCTGTGCAGCAAATTCATCGAGCTAATTGCGTGATTAGCGCCGCGCACATTTCAAAGAACTCCATCGTGTGGTGGCCTGTTGCTTGGGGAGGTGGAAGCGTAGGATCTGAAATAATAATTTTAGTTGCAATAAACGAAAAACAATATACATGAAAATAACGATAATATAACGTAGCCGGAATAGTTGCTTTAGAAGTGGTATAATTCTTTACCTCGTCCAATGTCTTCTTCTTCGCTAGATAAAGACTTGAAATCCAGCAAATAACTCTTGTAATCGACTTGATAAAGTTGTAACGACATTTTGCTATGCCTATCGGTTACATTATTCTTCTGGCGGACTCTAACACTGTAGGCGTTTATGATTTTCCATTCCTAAAAGTAAGAACGGTCGTCTGACGATTGAACGTGGACTCAAAGATTAAACATTAAGTTCAACGACAATGTCTTACGAAATTGAGCGCTTTCATAGCACGGTAGACTTCGTTCATGATGTCATTCGGTTTGGACTGTGATCGAATTCCTAAATGCCATTTGGCTCGTTTCACTGGAGTACCTCGATTTCCTTGCGTTTGGGACGATGTGCTTCCTTGAGAGCTTTGCCGCTCTCGCAAAGCTGAAATTGTATAATAAATGTACTGAAGACTGTATTGTCTTTATACAATTTGTTAATATTTTTATAGAAAAGTTTGCCTAAACATACGTGCTATTCTTTCTGGATGAGGTCTCAGAGGACTGCTATTGTTGGCATCATTGGGACTAAAAGCGACAGGAGGAGGGCTAGAGGCCACATAGAAATCCTTTAACTCTGCCTTAGCAGCCTCGTCTGCAATCCTTTTATTATCTATTATTAGATGGTACGCGATCGCCAACTGATCGTGCGGATCTCCACCCAGTAACGCAGAATGAACTTCCGCTTCCTTCACGTTAAACTTTTCACAAACTTCGTTTACCGCATCTATATCGATCACAGAAGAATCCTGTTCAACAGGAGATGGGAATAAATACGAGGGCAAATCCTTTTGGAACCATTCGTGTTTCCTAAAACGAAATCGAGATTTATAATTCTTTCAAATATAATTAAAAAATTACGATAATTGTAGAGTGTAGAAATTGTACAAAAGTTGACGTACTTGATATCTTCTATGGTTGCCCTTTTCATAGGGTCCACTTGCAACATGTGGCACAAGAGACTTACAACGGTCTTATTGAGATATTCAGGAATGGGGAAGATTCCAGCTAAAACAATCTTTCATATCAGACCTGGTGTAAAAAAATCGAAACATAACGATTTAATAAATATCACTTACATTTGATTTTACGAAACAGCGTTGGTACATGTTCATCATCAAATGGTAAAGTACCACAAAGGAGAGCGTACAGTATTATTCCACAAGACCAGATATCAACTTCAGGACCAGCGTATAGTTTACCCGAAATTACTTCCGGTGCTGCATAGTTTGGAGAACCACAGGATGTACGTAGAAATTCTCCATCCATCATCATGTTTGATAAACCTATAATAGTATTAAATTGTATTTAAAGATACTACATTTATTCACTGTATTTAATGTACAAGACATTCATATAATTCTGTATGGACAGTATACAGTTTTAAAGCTAGCTTTATAAAGCAATTAACACAACTGTGTGAATGTATTTTATAAACAGTTTACACAAAGATTTATGGATGTCTTGCATTTTGATCAAAGCTTTCATTTGGTGTGCAATAAAATCCCAACTATATCCAAATACCGAAATCTGCTATTTTTACATGTAGATTGTGATCTAAAAGAAGATTCTCTGGTTTTAAATCACGATGAACGATCATGTGCCTGTGACAATAATCAACCCCAGAAATAATCTGCTGGAAAAATCTTCGTGCCTCATATTCTTTCAGTTTTCCATGTTTCACAATATAATCAAACAACTCTCCACCTGACACATACTCCATTATCATGAATATATCTGTGGGTGTGCTTATAACTTGGTACCTAACAGAGAAAAAGAAATAGATTAAATGTCATAGTTGACAACTGCAATGTATAACATTATTTACTCACAATTTGATAATGTGAGGATGTCTAAACAGCTTGAGATTTTGTATTTCTCTTCGAATCTTTCCAACCACATCTAGACTCTTAATTTTCTGACGATTTAAAATCTTCACAGCAACTTTATGTTTTGTTAAGACATGTTCTCCAACTAAAAAATTATAAAAAGTTAATACTTGATTATAAAACAGAAACAAAACAAATGCATGAGTAAACACGCAAATACTTACTTTTCACTTTACCAAATGTACCTACACCCAAAGTTTGTCCAAGGGTATAGTGACCTATCTTAACAATAGGCTGCGGTTGATTGGATGGAATTTTCTCTGACATTTTTAATGTTTCTGAAATAAAACATGTAACACCATAAAATACAAGTAAAACAGTGAACCCTTTGAACTGATAAAACTAAAAACAAAATTACAACTATACAGATTTAGACAGAAGCTCAAGGTATAAAACAGTAATCATCGAATCAACAAAATTTGTTGAAATCTGAGGCAAGGTCAAACAGAATCTAAAAAACTAAATGGCTATCATTAATTTTGCAATGTTTACAAAAATGTAGTCACTGGATTGGAAGATAAAAACGTGTAGAACATAAAAAGAAGATTGTCACGTGAAATTAAAAAGCAAATCGCAGAGAATGACTTCGATCACCTGATATTATTTACATGTTCTGACACTTATAACGACGACACAATTACATAGACACTTAACATGATACTCTCGATCATTTATCATGCAACTCAAAGGATAGGAAACTGATCAACGAATTCACGTTGATATCTTCGATTCATAGAAAGCTAGAACCGTAGATCACTTGGTTTTACGCTTACCGTTACATACGGGGTGTCCCTAAAATATTTGATTAAACGAACGGCACTTCCGAAAAGAAATATAAAGCAAATAATGATCTCGAAACGCTCGTTGTATCGAATTGTAGCTATTTTAAACTAATTGATATTACACGTTTATTTAATTAATTTATACTACTTAACCCTTTGAGGTCTAAAAATTTTGGGGAAAAAAGTGCACCGTGTGCTGAAATTTTCCGCAGTAGAATACGAGTTAAATTTAATATTTCATTAGAATAATATGTATGTAGCCGATTGTTCAGTTGTTTCTTTGTAGTGTTCTAAAATTGCAATTACGTAACGAAACATATTATTTTAATAAGATAAGTCGAGGTGATAATTCATCCAAATACCTAGGTTTAGAGCGTTCAATAAACAGCTGTGCGTGGGCCAGTACGGTGGCCCGTAGCACACAGTGATCGATTTTCCGGAACTCAAAGGGTCAAAAGAACGCATTGTTGAATTTTGTAACGAATTGCTTTCCCGATATATTCCTCATTTTTCTGTCAGGCGAATTTTATAATTTTATCTGATTATCGAGAATGTAATTGTTATCTGATATTTAATTATCAGCCGTCCACTATCATAGCTTAACAATATCTGATACTTTTATATTCTTCACTGTTTATTTAAACATATGAATTTTTAAACCATTGTCTAAATTTTAAGATTTGTAAAATCTGATAAATTTTGGACAAGTTTTGTTGAAGCACCCTTTGTATAATTGTTGTATGAAATTTAATTGGCGGCACATACAAAATTTTTTTTACTTGTCCTATGAAATATATATATAAAAACTATAGTAGAACTTTTTAATAGTTTTTCATCTTCCGATTATTACAATTTTTTTCAATCTCATACGATTAAAGTTCGAGTCGTTTTTCCTTTTGCGGGTCATCTGGTTTTCTAATTAGGTCACCTCCTCAGACGTATGTAATATCCATCATTGATACTTGTTCGTTTAAATAACCCATCCATAATCTCAAATTATTCGATTTATCAACTTTCGTTGAACCTTGCACTTGCGGTTAACAGTTCTTCATTATTTAAACAGGTTTCGGTCGAATCAGCATACGCTTTGGCCGTTTAATTCAACAGACTGACTTCGTAGATTGTAAATAAAAGGAAGATTCTTCTGTCGAACGAATTGTTAACAAAATGTCGGATAAAGAGAGTCCTGTTAAATATTTCTTGAGCGGAGGCTTCGGTGGAATTTGCACTGTTGTTGCAGGACACCCCTTGGATACAATAAAAGTAAGGTTACGCTTATTGTAAATGCTTTATTGCATGCATCAATTGTGAAGTAACAGAACACTATGGCTCCTGTTCTTGTATACAGCATCAATACATTGTATTATAAATATTTGTTTCTGAAATTTATATTACAAGACAGTGGATGTTTATGTAAAAATAAGCAAAAGAAATGTTTATATTTCAATTTAGGCAAATAAATGACACAGTGACAAAAGTTTTGGTTTAAAAAATATACTTTTAATTTCTCTTATTTTACGTGTATGTGTATTGATATACTTGAAATTGTTATTTATTATTAATGAAATTATTTTTAATAGGTTCGTCTTCAAACTATGCCTGTGCCAGTTATGAATCAGGCACCTATGTATACAGGAACAATAGACTGTGCTAAGAAAACAATAGCAAAAGAAGGTGTACGTGGGCTGTACAAAGGTTTGTATAAGAACTTCTTTTTAATGTTTCGTGGCCATTCCGTAAGAGTCACTAACAAAAGTATTTAGGATCATTTGATTTTATGTTTATGACATGTTTCAGACTGTAATTACATTTGAAGGAACATAGGATGAGCAAAAGCTCTTTTTAAAATTCATTCTCTGAAAGATTTTAATGCTAAATGTATATGGAATTTATTATTCATCAATCAAAAGTTGTTCTAATTGGCTGATCTATAAAAATGTATTGTCATACTTTATGCATGTTATAATGAAACTAGATTTGAAATGATGCTATTGAAGTTGTACAAGGTTCTCATTTTATTTAAGGAAGCATCCTGAGGTTGGAAGTATAAGGTACAAATTAGATACTGCTGCATGTGCAAACGTAGTGTGTTCCAAAAGTATGCAACAACCTGAAACATGCAATTTTGTTACAAACCTCAGAGATGTATTTCAAAAATGATATTGTCTTAATTTCTATGCTGTTTTAAATGTTTGCATACTGTGGTTTATTGTATACATTTGGGACAGCCTGTATATTTGACTGATTTGTATCTTGTTAAATTTTGTATGTTGCTGTATTATAGATAGCAATTTAGACAATTGTACGATAGTGTGATTATGTAGAAAATTTTTTTCGTTAGGTATGGGTGCACCTTTGTCAGGTGTTGCACCGATATTTGCCATAAGCTTCTATGGATTTGGTCTTGGCAAGCAACTTATAAAACAATCTGATGATCAGCAATTGACACCTCTAGAATTATTTGCTGCTGGTGCATTCAGTGGCATTTTCACAACTGCTATAATGGCACCTGGTGAAAGGATAAAATGTCTTCTACAGATACAACAAGGTGACGCAAAGCCAAAGTATGCTGGCCCTATTGATTGTGGGAAACAGCTTTACAAAGAGGGAGGGATAAGAAGTATTTATAAAGGTACCTGTGCCACACTTTTGAGAGGTATGTAAAACCAGTTTACCATTTATTTATATAATGATAAACCATTAATACAATGCCCTTTTACAAATGGTCATCAGTTTTATAGTACAAGTTTATAGTACAGAATCAATACAGTTTACTTAAAGTACCCAATTATTAAAAATTACATATTTATTTAATAAAAACTAAAAACTTTAGTAGAATCCCTAAACTCTCTAATTTCCATTTCTTTTACAAACATACATTTAGTTAAACACAAAATTTGGCTAACTGATTATATTGTTATCTTCGTAATAATTTTTTCCAATTGAAGATTTCTTAGAATGTCTTCTCTTCAAGGTCCTGCACTGAAGACCACCTTTTCGTAACGCATGGAAAACTCCCCAATTTCGCAACCTTTTTGGTGTTGAGCATCGTGGTGCTGTTTCTCGTGATCTGTTCACCTAGTTGCAGTAGAATTACGATTACTGTATATTCGTTTCAGTAAGAGAGCTCATGAAACTTACCAGTTGAGGATTCCATGTAGTCATGGAACAAGCACAATCCCACGGATTGCCGTCTAGTCTCACGGTTGTTAATTGCGACTGTCTATTCGGAGCGCGCAACAATTTGAAGAAGTCTAGAGGCAGCGAGGTTAGTTTGTTCTTCGAAAGAATAATTTCTCGAAGTTCTTTCTGTTGTTGCACTCCGAACAAACCAGGCGGGATGTATTGTAGTTCGTTGTTGGATAAATCTATGCGCTTAACGCTCTCCAATCCGTAGAACGAATCCATGGATATCTTACGTACGTGACAATGACTCAGATCAAGATCCACCAGTCTGATTAAATCAACAAACGCGTCGAATTCTATGCTTGAAATGTTTCCGCGTGCTTTCAATTCCAGCAATTCTGGCATTCCTTGAAACACAAAGCGTTCCAGCACCGGAATCTCCAGATTGTACAAATACAAAATTTGAAGTCGACGTAATCCCAGAAGAGAGTTCTTCTGTAGATACAGCTTTGAATCCTCGCCTCCCAAATACAGCTTTAGTGTCGTATTCATAATTTCGAACGTACTGAAATCAAAGGATTTATTTATTTCAATGTTTTCAGGCCATATTTCCATAACAATGACTGAACAGTGTGAACATACCTTGGAAACACGGAATCCAAAGGATTTTTACGGAAGTCTGCAACTTTGAGCATTGGAAATGGAGGGAAAGACAATTCTGACAGGAAAGTTAAATTATTCCCCTTTAAATCGAGATCCTCGAGCATCAATAGTCCAGCTAAATCAACGCTCTTCAGCGTTAACAACTGATTGCTCGCCAGCGAAAGTACTTTCAAATTAGGCGTACCATAGAAGCAAAATTCTGGAATGAATTTCAGACTGTTCTTCTCCAATGAGAGGTGTACAAGACTGTCCAAACCGTCGAACATATGCCACGATATGTCCTTCAGATCGCAGTCATATACTCTTAAGTGAGTTAAAGCTGCTAGAGCAGTAAAGAGGCCAACAGTTTCTCTGTAACCCTCCATTTCTTGCTTATAAATATCATAAGGAAGTATTTCTTTGTCATCGCTCTCTCCACTATTCTGCTGGCTCAGAAATATTAGTCTGTGCCCTGTACTTTGGCTAATATTGTTTAGCAATTGTTTGCTTCTGTTCTCGTCGTTGGTGACCGCGTTCATAGGTTTAATTACAAGATTGGCTTTGTTTTTCCTTGTTGGGCTCAGACTGGTCAGTTTCACTCGTTCTAAATTCAAGTACAGAAGACTCACGGCTAAGGGGTACAGAGCGTCAACAGATAGTATGATTCCACCTGGTTTCTTGTGTTCGTTATCTGAATGTTTTCCTGCAGATTCGATGCCCTGTATGTCTAAGGATATCAGATCTGTGAAACGTTGGAACGTAGTGGATCGTAAAAGGATCTCAGAATCTCCTGTACCAGACTCAAGGATTGTGAAGACCTGAAAATTGGACCTATACTGTAATCACATTACAATACTATTTATATAAGATTATGGCGGTTAATATTGACCTGTATGTCTGATGGAAGTTTATCTAAAAGTTTGTCATGATCTTCGGTAACAACGCAGATTGCTACTTTCAAGAATTCGGTGATCAGAGGATGATCCGTGTTTAAACCAAACTCGAAATCGATATCGTTGGCTAAATTCTGGCGGAGAGAAATGAATTTGTTAGATCTCGATAAAAAGGGATATGTACAGTTTCGTGTACCTGATCCTTGTTCGTTCGAACCCAGCGGTGTAAAGGCAAATCGGCGAATCTCTGAACTTCGCAAGAACATCCTTGAGGACATTTCACCTCCCACACGTTGCCGATGTCGATTATTTGTCCGAAGCACTCGTTCTAAATGATACATGTTTTATAATTAATTTATAAAACCGTTATTACGGTGGAATATTATTTACATGGTTGAAATTATGTCCAAACGCAACGAGTTCGTTTTGATTAGAGAGAAGAATTATGTACCAGTAGAGTGACAACAAGAACCAGGATAATCGTCATAATCTGTTTAGAAGTTGAGAGTTGAAGAGAAACAGATCTTAAAACCAGTGATGGTACGCTGGTTCGAAGGAAACTGAATTTTGTTAACTGTTATCTATCTGCCTTGATGTTCCCTATCAAACAGGATGCTTCCTATCTAGCAACCCACACACGCTATTCTTGCTTTATAATTATAAATAACGTTTTTAGAAGATATTTCGATTACGTTCATCCAGGTGGAACTTTATCTTCTTTTCAACTTGTTGTATTGCATATCCATCACACCACTTTTATTTTTCTGTACAGAAGTTATGTAAATTTCTTAACTGTTTCCCAATAACAAACTAAACATACTACATTTTCAGATATTCCTGCCAGTGGGATGTACTTTATGACGTACGAATATTTGAAAAACTGGTTGACTCCAGAGGGACAAAAACCTGGAATATTCTCTACGATTTTAGCCGGTGGTTCTGCTGGTATTGCAAATTGGATTGTTGGGATGCCACCAGATGTTTTAAAGAGTCGTTTACAAAGTGGTGTGTACCATTACTTTTTATTTACTTATCCTATTGTTATTTACAAACGTAACGAATTAGTGTGAGCATTGAATTCTTATTGATTTCTTTCAGCTCCAGAAGGTACTTTCAAGAATGGAATTCGTGATGTATTTGTAGTTTTAATGAAAGAAGAAGGACCAAAAGCATTGTACAAAGGATGCGTACCTGTGATGCTTCGTGCTTTTCCGGCGAACGCGGCGTGTTTCCTTGGATTTGAGTTGGCTATGAGTTTCCTGAATTTAGTCCTACCCAACATATAATGTACGTTTTTGTACATAGTTTTTTTTATCAAATGGAGGGACAGTGTTCTCAACAGTGGTTGAATTTTCTGTGAAACTATATTTGTCAACTATTCAATTTTCTATATAAAGATGTTACGAATAATGTATATATATATATATTTTTTTAATACAAGATGCATTTAAAAAATTTATATAGTAGCACTATAACTAGTAAAGTACAGGTACCATTGTTTTATCCTGATCACCAATGCTATTCTATAAGCTGTTTTTTAATTATAGACTGCATTAGACATATTGTTATTAGTATACATTTTGTTGATATTGTGAAATCTTTTGTTAATTTTCGTTATAATTATAAATAAAAGTCAAGCATAAAACTTGACATGACCTTTATTTAACTTATTTTGTACATTAAAAAGTATATAAAGTGTGAGATCAAATAATTTGCTTATTATTAAACATATGTTCAATTTATATATTGAGATACACTTGGAATCTTTGTTTCTAATCATTTTGATAATTATGGAAGTTCTGTTCAAGGTCATTTCAAGGTTGCTGTTCATTACCAGGAAATCTTAACTAGTTTTTATCTTATCCTACCCACTGAATTGGAATTTATGAACTGGAAATTTTGATGTGTTCCTAAACCTATCACTGTAGTAACATTATCACTCCAGGAAGATAATTCCTTGAGTTTGTGATAAAGTCTTGTACAGTTTATAAAAATGATACTAAAAGCTGTTATACTAATTGGAGGTCCCTCAAAAGGTTTGCGTTGTAAATATATTCTTGAACTTATCGATTTGTTATGACATTATACTTGACAGAATAATATAACCTCGAATATAATTGTAAATATGTTTCATTCATACGACATGAATGTATATACTTTCTATAATTGTTTATTCAATCTATCAATATTTATGCAATCATGTTGATTAATGATGAAATATTATTGCCTTCGTCATATTTTTTAAATTGAAAATACATTTTTTTAGGAACCCGGTTTCGACCTCTTTCACTGGATGTTCCAAAACCATTGTTCCCAGTGGGTGGATTTCCAGTAATACAGCACCATATAGAAGCATGCTCAAAGGTGGAAAATCTTAATGAAATATTAATAATTGGATCATACCTAGCAAGTGATTTGTCTCAATTCATTCAAGAAATGACCAGCACATATGGTATAAGTATTAGATATCTCCAAGAATTTACTCTGTTAGGGACTGCGGGTGGCATGTACCATTTTCGTGATCAAATAAGATCTGGCAGTCCAACATACTTCTTTGTGATAAATGGGGATGTTTGTGCTGACTTTCCCTTACAAGAGATAGTTGAATTTCATGAGAAAAAACAAGCAGTACTCACTATCATGGCTACAGAAGCAACAAGGCAGCAATCTTTGAATTATGGGTGCATGGTTATTGACAAAGAGGGAAAAGTTGCTCATTATGTGGAAAAACCTTCGACATTTGTTTCTACTTTAATCAACTGTGGAGTCTATGTTACTTCCCTGGATATTTTTCAAACCATGGCCGATGCTTTTAATGCTGGGCAGCAACAAGAGAATTTAATGTAAGATGTTTCATGAATTAGCACTTGCATTACTGTAACATTTGCCAAGTGTGATAATGTTAATTAAAGGCTGTTTTTTAGGCAGTTCAATGGTAATGGTAAAGATCCAGCTCACATATCATTTGAGCATGATGTACTAACACGATTAGCAGGAACTGGTTCTTTATTTGCCTTGCCTGTTCGAAGATGGTGGTCACAGGTCAAAACAGCAGCTTCTGCCATATATGCTAATCGTCATTATCTGTCTCTTTATAAGGAAAAGTATCCAAATCGTCTTGCTTCTACAGCCAATGGGCCTTGCCAAGTTATCAACGATGTTTATGTTCATCCTACAGCTACTGTGCATCCAACAGCAGTGGTATTGAAATGTTAATTTTATCTTAAATGCTTTAAACAAAGTTCAACTCAAACTACATGCAACATAATTACGTAAGATGTATTTATTTACAGCTAGGTCCAAATGTGAGTATAGGGGCAAACACTGTCATTGCTGCTGGTGTTAGAATAAGAGAGTCAATTGTACTGGCCAATGCTCACATTCTGGCGCATTCCATAATTTTGCATAGCATAGTGGGAAAAAGTAGTTATGTGGGAGAATGGGCCCGCATAGAAGGCACTCCATGCGATCCTAATCCTGATAAACCGTTTGCAAAAATGGAAAACTTGCCTTTGTTTAACGCCAACGGAAAATTGAATCCCTCTATAACGATACTTGGTAGTAATCAACGTATTAATTAGTAAGTGATACGTAGTGATAAAGGGAAATCATTATACATTTCTGTAACTTCTTTCAGGCACGAGCGTATGTTTGGCAGCAGAGAAAATTTTATTGAACTCCATTGTCCTGCCGCACAAGGAGCTCACAAAGAATTTTAAGAATGAAATTATTCTTTAAAGTATCTGTGGTTCTGTCAATTCAACTAAATTGAGCTATCTAAAAAAAGACATAAGATGCTTTCGTTTAAATGACTTATTTATACAGATGTTTTCGTACTATCCTTTGTTTAATGAAGTTACAAATTATCAATTTGTACAATTCGCACAAAACTCGGTATTTTTTTACCGAAAACAAAGTAATGCACAACGCGCGAAATATTTGTATGAAAAATGTTTTGTCACGAATTTATTACAGAGAACTGTTCGTCGTGAGAGGATTATTGTTTATACTGTGTATTGTATAAAGAAATATATATGTGTAAAAATTTTTGACATTTATACATAATGTATTTTTGTCCACGTTTATACACGTTTTATACACGCAGCGCAGTTTCAACTTTGATCATTAATAAGTTAAGAAATTGATTGAAGTTTTTTATTACTCGAAACCGAGTAACTTATACAATACCCTATAAATAAATATGTAAAATAAAATGTTATATTAAATTACAATGCGGAAGACGTAAATTTGACCAAAAATGTACATGAAAAAATATGTACATTATAACAATTGACACGGTATAAATGTTTCCCTATTGTAAAAAGAAACAAATAAAACTGACACATCTATTTTTCTATTATCAAATAAATATTAATGGTTCAAATATCCCACATATTTGCGCAATCTTTTCTATCGCACTTATCGATGCAAAAAAATCGAAATTATTTAGCAACAATACTTGTCATGGTTCTTCAAGCACTGTATTTCCGTATACAATAAAAAGAATCAATAATTTATGTAAAAAATTTATATAATATCTAAAACACTAAATTTGTTCTCATTTTCCAATTCCATATACTTAATCGCTAAAAATTAATTATTTAAATAAAATCATACTTTGTTACTTCGCGTATTAAATTTGTACATAAAAGAGTATTTTTAGTTTCATTTACAATGAATATTATAAAATTTAAAAAATTGTCAAATATTCACGTTTGTTCTTATTTTATACAACAACATTGCATTTATATGTAAATGTTGGGAATTTTATGGTGGATGTAGTACATAATACAAAATACGTCACATATGTAAAAAAAGGGATCATTCTACAAAAATAGTACATATACAGTCTTTTTCGTCTCAAGTCTTCAATTAACTATTATACAACCTGTAACAGTGTGTTATGAAACAAAAGCCTCAGAGTTTTGTTTCATGTTTCACCCTGTTCCTGAACAATTGACTCGGTCGCAGCAAACCCTGAGAATTATTCAGATAAGAGTTCCCAGAAATCACAACGGCTGTCGTGGAATCCGGATTGGAATGTAAAAACTCGCATTTGCCATTCTCCTCGAATGTATATCGTTGATGTAGCTGCTGCTGATGCGTTTCACTGTGATTATTGTGCCCGTGATTGTTTTTCATACGAAATTGCACCTCTGAATCCGTTTCATCTTCGTTATCCGCACTATCTACATCACCTGAAAAAAGATCAACGTACACGCAGAAAATATTTTGTAATTCATATTGAACCATAACAAAACTTGTCTTTGTTTATACTTTAAAAAAGTACCAACCGTCCGAGCTATTGGTAGAGGGTAAATAAAATCGCGAGGCTGTGACTTTATTGCTTCCTACACGTCGTTCCCGATCTCTGGCAGTATTATTATTAGGGTGATTATACTTAGATTCGCGGGGAAGTGTGTAACTTCTGGGCAGCGACACTTGACTACCCTCCATATCGCTAATTTCACCATCTACTTCACCTTCTCCTTTAGAACTTTCTTCTCCCCCGTTTTGACTTGAACGTAATCTGTAATTTATATTTCTTATTCCTTTCATTATTCGCCATCAGTTGTTCGTAGTATAGTGCATCGAAATTTACGGTACAACCGATAAGTGGTTGATTACCATCAATTACCTATGATTAACATGGTTGGACGGTGGCCAATGAGAATAATGATGAGGAAGACATCGCGGTGCAAGCAAAATTTCAGGCGTGTCTGCCCTTTCTCTTTGAGTGGTTCTCCACGAGTTCGAAGGATGTGCGTTAGAGTAATAGGAAGATGATGGCGGCGGAGGTAAGAGACAATGCATCTTCACTGGTGGCCACGAAGATAACGTTATTCCTCCATTTTGATCAAGAATAGACGGAGGGGATGTGAATAAAGGAGAACTAGGAGAAGTATGCAATTTCGTGTTAGGCGGTGGCTGCTGATTCGATGCTGGTGACGATGAGAATGACGACGCTGTGGCTGAAGGCGGAGGAAATAATTTTCCTTCTTTTATCTCCTCCTGGATAGCTCGTAGCTCTCGTAGCTGCTGCTGTTTCTTCTCTTGCAGTTTCTCTCTTATTAGATTAACGCTTAAGGAGCCACCAGTCCCAGTATCCGTTCCATTCTTTTGTTCGTTTGAGTGGTCATTCTATCTCGAAATAATGAATTATCTAGCGTTATTTATAGAGTGCATGGATTCTTTTCATTAACCGACTTATTGTAAAGGAACTTCGCGACTACCTGTATTGCACCGGAAATTGCAGATTTCTTCCAAAACGGTATTAACTGGCGTGAACTAGTGTTCATGCCGAGCCACTGTTTCGCATCTCCTACAGCATTTATGGAAGCTGTTACTCCTCCTGCTTGAGACTGTGGCGGTGGAGGAGGTACAAATGTCGTCGGTTTTTTTTTTTTACGATTTGGATTTACTACTGCCGGATTGGCAAAGCGGCAATTGAATACCCCTGGTATTCCACCATTACTCAATTTAACTCTTCTTACTCCTACGCTCATGTTAACTTTTTTATCTTCTGTGTACTCTATTTGTTTCTCTTCCATATTGTCCTAGAATCGATTTTTTGTTCATTAAAAAATGTTATCGTATTTCAAGAACATTTCTTGGAACTTAAATACATACTTGATTTGGCAGTGTTGTAAGGTTTGAGGCAGTCATTCTGCCACCAGCTTCATACCTCAATCTTCTCACATGAAAAAACCTGGAATTAATTGTAATCTACTATTATCAAATATGTTTCACAACAGAAAGAACTAAGTTTGAGCGTTTTTATATTTACCTGTAATAAAGGCCCATGAAGAACATACCGCCGAAAAATAAAGCTAAAAGCGTAAGTACTAAAGTTACAGGATTCGGATGATGCTGGTGTGGAAGGAGATCACTTCTATTAACACCCACTATCCATACACCAATGAGCAAACTGTTTTCCAAAAACATTACCGTGTAAAAAATTACCTATGCAGATGTATTGAGATTATTTATAAATATACTATTATTCAGAAACAATGTGTATTAAATACCTACCATTTTTTGGCGATGATTCGTCTCGTGCAAATTCACGTACGCAAATATGTAAACGAATGCGAGGAGCGAGGCTAAGGATGTTTTTCGTAAAACAGGCAAATGTTCACCACCATGAAAAAGTCCATCAGGTGTGAGCAACAACCACATCAGCATCGACAGCCAGTGGAGAGCCATGACGATTAATAGCCATTGTCCACCATAGAGTGAAGCATAAGCTACTAACACTCCTACTCTAGCGCTTACAGTTCCCAACCGCCATGCTAGTTGTGCCAGCACACCTAGCCATGTCAGTACTAAACGTTCTAAGTTTCGAAGGCGTGCCGCGCCTTTGCTAAAACTGGCAACTGCCCAACAAACGCTCCACAGGGACAGACCAGCGGATACAGCGGTCAGTTTCGCTAATTTATCACCGTCCCTACTTTCGTTTTCCTTTTCTTTGCCGACATCCGTGTCTGGCTCGCTGTTAACTCCAATTGACAACAAATACAATTGTAGGAGCAACATTGGAGCGGCTTCGCAAAATGCGTGAATAAGCCGTAATACACAAAGTTCCCTCACCTATTAACATGTCAAATTTTACTGTGAGTTATTTCCTTTTTGTTTCTATACAAAATTCTTACAGAAAAATTCAAACAACTAAATTTACCTCATGCTTGACATAAGTTAAATTAACAGGAATAAATAGTTTGAAATATCTCCATAATACTCCAACTTGAGTGGAATGAAGTAATAAGACACACCATATTGTCCAAGTTCCACTTTCTTTCTTCTCACAATCTGTTATGTTATTGCCTTTTAATCTGCCCCTGGCACCCCATAAATACCATCTCACGCTTATAATCTGAAATTAATGGAACAAGAAAACTTAATTAATTACAATAAATAAATTACAAAGCTTCTTTGTTAGAATTTCAATACAAACCTGGGAAATAATTAAGGATGTTGCTATTAATACAACGCTTAAAGGGAACAGAACAGGAGGAGCTGCCGAATGATGAGCAAGGGCATATATCATTGCAAAGTCAAAAACGACGTCACAAAAATAAGATGCAAGGGATATTATATTGAATAATACATCACACAACGGCAGGAATTCGTGCTGATATTGCGTCTGCAGATGCTGGGCCATAATGGGCTTTTGTTATCCATTTGGATTATCCAGCACCCTTTTCTTTCCGTCAACCTATGCCACACATTCCACAATATGGAGAGTTTTCTCTGGAAT
Source organism: Macropis europaea (assembly GCA_916610135.2). Taxonomy (NCBI): domain Eukaryota; kingdom Metazoa; phylum Arthropoda; class Insecta; order Hymenoptera; family Melittidae; genus Macropis; species Macropis europaea. The sequence continues at coordinate 15,824,977 of OU744344.1, read as the reverse complement.
TGAAAGAAGAATATTAGTTGATGAAACTCACATATAAAACATAAAATACATCAAAAGGTATACATATTTTTATTAACTACAATTTAGAGTTCTCCAATTTCAATAACAAGATTCCCAAGGTAAAACAAACGGAACCGAAAATTTCTCGTCCACGCGCTAATCAGTTTTGAAATTCCCGGTGAAGTTGATTGTTCAATTAATCGGCGGACGCGAATTCAAATATACCGATTTTTCTTCGCGTACCTCAATCAATCTCTCCTCGATGACAACGTCGAGAAACCGCGAGAGTTCGCGAAAGCGAAGTGAACGACGCAGGATCGTCGGTATCAATCGAAAGGGACGCTGGCAATTTCGAAAATAAAAGTTCACGTTTCATCGGAATGCGATGCTGGTTGAAATGTGTCGGGTGTTTAACGGGACCGTGAATGAAGAAAAATTCGGGCGAATCGATGGTGAAAACGCGTGTCGGCCGCATATAATGCGATGCGAAAATAATTGCAGAGCGTGGGAGGAGGCGAATTCGCTTACCACATTCCACGGATGTCACCGAATGAGTAATCACAAAAGTAACATTCTCATCTAGATGCTGGCCTCCGGACCAACGTTGGAATGCGCGGAATTCATCCGTACAGTTCGCGGACGCTTTCGAAAAATCCAACTTTTTTTCTTTCTTCACCGGTCGATCGTACCTCGAGATCCTCCCGTACGATGTCCGCGCATTTTTCACTGGTTCATGGAAAACCGTTTTATTTACGTATTAAAGACAGTCTGCGGGATCTACCTGTTGCTTCGAGGCACGATACAATATAACATTGCACTTATCGTTGCTCCACTAACTCTAGAACACATGAGATTGTCGACTGAGCCAGGAATTCCAAGTAGTGGTTCTCAACCACGTCTATGCATACGAACGATTAATCTTTCGCATTCTTTGTTCGGTGGTGCTCAGTATCCTGTTAATCGATTTTACAGGGTGTTCAGGAAAGGTTGCTTTAAATTATATAGATACATAGTATACGCGAAAAGGAATGAAAAATGTTTAATGGACAGGGGTATTAAAATTGGCCATTTAAATGTTACGAGCGTTTATAAGCGGTTCATATGTTACTGGAGTCTGTGCGGAGAACGCCTATGGGCGTTCAGGTAATATGCTTGATAAACGGGGTTACGGATCTTCCGCACGTGACGTAGGGTTGTATAATTGTTTGAAAATATTAACACAAATGGCAACGTTAATTTACTTTTATTCGTTCGTACTTTACGTGAAGCAACATCTACGATCGTTTAAATAGTTTTTACTAATTTCGAGTATCGATATAAACTGCAAGTATACAATTTTGCAAAATATTTTCGTTCGCTTTTTAATACATTTAGTTGTGAAACAATTTGTTTTAACCATTGAAATGGTTTGTAAGATTTCGAATCAAAGCTCAGCGATTTATCGCCAAGTAAATATGGTGATATATAAAAATGTTTAAAAGCAATATCCAAAAATGTCTAGCATCTTAAGTTGACTAAAACTAAGTCTCCTTTTGTATAAAAGTTTCGTAATTTTTATAAGTGTCCTAAGGTCACTTGTCCTAAGTTCTTTAAGGTATAACTTGGTCAATCTCCGTCTTACATGAATCGATGAAATACATAATATAATTTTACATAGATAACAAGTTCAATGAAAAACTTACTTTTCCTTTAAAATGTATTAATTTAATTGTAACTCTGTATAGACAAGTACGAACGCACGATCGGATATGTCTAACGATATTAAAGTATATTAGCATTTCAAAATTATGTACGTACATTAACAAGAATGTAAAAAAAGTATAATTAAATTATTAAACATTACAGACCATTACAATAACTATTATCAATAAATAGCGCTTACTGTATACCTTATCGCGATAGACGATAATCTTGTACTTGTTAATTTAAAAATCAATTACATTAATTTATTTTGCTTGAAATACCATACACAAACAACCGAACGCAGTGAACGAAAAATGATTTTTACCGTTTAAAATTTTAATAGAGTTATGAACAATTGAAAGCTTCAGTATTCATTAGAAATAATGAATCTCTATAATTGGAATATTCCCGGAAATTAATAAGAAATGTATTCATTTCTTACTAATTTTTGTTTCTTGGAGATCGTATAAAAATGCGAATGACGTTCCTAAATCTGCTAAAATTTTAAGGTAAAAAAGTGTAAATACGTGCTTATAGTGCAACATGATGTTACAAAAATGTGATCACAAAATTCCATGAGTGTACACCACATGCCGAGACAATGAAATACTGTTCGTATTTCCTCAAATTTACAGTACAATCGTTTCTGGTTACAGAACATGTCATTTATGCATATAAAGCTATTCAATTAAAACTAATATAAAAGACATTCATACGCAAATGAAATGCCAATCTGTAAAATCAGTCTTACAGTTTAGAAATCAGATGACGGATATGCTCATAAACATTGCGCGAGCAGGAATATGTTTAAGTACATTCAAACGAAAAACAGCAATGGCATTTTATATATACACAGACGAAATCGATGAGTACCGTCTATGGTCCTTAAGTACTTATTACACGAATGCTTGGCAGCTTATTGAACGTGACGATACTTATTTCTTTCGTGGACACGCAACGATACATCAATATGAAGTAATTTGAAAGTGTTTGTTCTCTGGCGGTCGAGAAACTTCGACTCCAAAATGTATGGCTCAATTTATATTCTATGGAAACACAACACTCTCAGGAGAGGGTACTTCTTATCATATCATTAAAACAGTAACTTGTCGAAACCGTATCAATAAATATTTTCCTCGCCAAAATATCCATATAACCCACGTATTTCAAAATTTCGGATAAAACGTGATAAACATTAAAATATAAAGTTTCTTATCCACTAATTCAATGTTTGCAATAGAGTACACCACCCTAATCTTAATTCGTATAATAAATAATGTGAATTTCTTTAGAAAAGATACTAAACGCGAGTTATAAAAGTAAGAAATAGAATAGTTTTGAATGAGATGTAATTACTTCGATTATCCCCCGCATTACTCCTTAGAAAACATTAAAAATTATTCTTCTACTCGTTTCAATGTAAATCTCTGATCAACTACTTGCTCACGTCATGCCAAAACTTAACGAGCAGAACAAGAAACATGTGTCTCGCTTATCTTTATCGATATTTTATAAAATTCTTACGATATGTTACGAGTATTTTAATATTATAATTAAGTCATAAAAATGTAATAGAATATCTATACATTGTCTGTCTAATTTCTTTGAAAGAGTAGCTGCAATAATTCTCATAATTCACAAAACGAAAAAAATCAGTTTAAACGGGAGATTGAAGACGAATCATTTTGTTTCGAGATCAAGTAATAAGTGTTTAGGGTTTCCATAAAAAATCCCTCCCCTCGTCATTGGTTCAACTTGGCGATCGATCAAATTTATTGTAACATCTCCGATTTGTTTCTCCCATACCTCGAGTGTCTCAGGAACAACTCAGTGTTAGAAGTTCGAAAGCAAAGCAGCGTGGAAAGTATCTCGAGCTTGGTAGATATCCTGAAATCTTTATCGGACGTACAATTAGAAAAAAATTCAATCGACTCGACCATAAGACGGGACGATATCCTTTCCTATCCAGAAATCGCAGTTCGGATAGTCGCGTTCAGAAAGAATGTCCTGTCCAATAATTAGGACTCGTTTCACGCCGTTTGGATCCGTTTGGGCTACATTTCCGTGCCAAACATAGTGATTGAAAAGTTGCTGCATAGCAGAGACGTGTCTCTTTTCCTCTGGTGTACGTGCGGCGTATGTACCAAGGATCCCTGCGGCATCGCTATCAGCATCGGCGATTTGGCCTCGCGGTTGCGTTGCCACATAGAACGGGATGTTAGTCTTCATTCGAGCGACCGTCAGTAGCGGACACACAACGCGGATGTCCGAAATCATGCTCAGCAAACCTTTCAATGTGGCATTATAACGGCTGAAAATCATACAAAACTCCGTGAATTTTACATTTTCTTTCATGTATCGCTCACAGTAACACTTTGATGTTAAAAGAAGATTTCATACAAACCTAAGAGCTTCATCGGCCAAACCTGATGTTCCCAGCAATGATTCCCTAACAATTTTCTCGACTTGTGTGGAATTCAGAGTGACATTCGAGTTAAGATACTTAACAGGAGCTCCAGCGTGAGCCGTAGTGCCCATTACGATTTTAACAGAAAATTCATCCCTTGCCCAAATCTGACCGACTGGTTCTTGAAGAATAGCACGATCAAGTACCAGCCACTCGTGTCTTCTGTCTCTTGATGTTGCCTCTCTGGTTTCAGGAAGTCCGACGTTTCCCAGATGCCAAGTCTCTGGGACGGAGTCCATTAATTCTTCTGCGCTCTTGCTTCGCAAACAGGCAGCGTCGCCACACCTTACAGAAGTTAGAAACTGTTCGCTCAGTTTTTCTGAAGCTTCCAATTCTCTTCCAGGGAATATCGCGCTACCGCTGGATATCCAAACTCTGGAGAAGAGGCCCTTCGCTCGTCGGGTACCAACTAACGTTGTCACAAGCGTTCCTCCTGCCCGGTGACCCCACAATGTCACAGCCTTTTTATTTCCTCCAAAGTTTTCGATATTGAGTTGAACCCAATGTAGCGCTGCTATGATATCAGAAAGTCCATAATTTCCAGAAGTTGGAGGATGCGTTGCTCTAGAAAGCGGTTCTGCGGCCAAGAAACCGAAGATTCCCAATCTGAAACGCGAGGAGAACAGAACAAGATTTAATTTTCTGATAATAATCATAATAATATATGTCAATGGGTTCAGAAATTTACCGGAAATTAGGTCTGACGTAGACCATGTCTCGAACTCGAGCCAGCTTCGCAGAAGGCTGCATAATACCAGGAGATCCGCCACTGAGAGTCTCAGCGCCAATCATCACGACCACTGGCAAGGGTGAATCATACCCAACTGCAGGCGTATAAACGTCTAAATGCAAGCAATCCTCGGTTCCAATGACCCGACCCGAAGCTTCTCGTTGCCAACAGACTTCAGTAGCATTGTGCGCTAGGTAAGTGTCTGTCCAACAATGTTCGATTCTTCGTAAGGGCTCTGCGGGCTGCCAGCGGCGATTATCCAGTGGTGGAACGGCATAAGGAATTCCACGAAATGCATATGCACCGTCCTCTAATACACCTTGCACGGGCCCGCAGGAGGTAACGGCTTCAACGTAATTTCCATCCTTCGATGCTTGTGTCGCACCCTTTCTTGGGCCAACGCAAGCGACGCAGACGATGATCAGGACGGACAGCAGAATACACAGAGTGGCTACTATAATCATATACATTACGTTCATTATTCTACACAGAATACTCGATCCTTTATTAATGAATAATCGCGTACCTAGTACGAACAAGTTTCTTCTTGCGGCAGATATGCAAGCGACGAGAAAATGTTGTTTAGGGGATTCAATACCATCTGGAGCATCCCCGTCAAGTCGAACGGTTTCCATGCCGTCTTCGTTGCCGATCGGATTTTTCTCAGTTGCACCATCGTCAAGAGTCTCAACGCTGGCCAAACCTGCGGCTCCGGTCGTACCCAATTCCACCTCACCCTCCTAAAAATGATTTTTATTCCAGAATTATTTGTGCGTGCACATTGAATAGAATATCTGCACGCTAAAGCGTGACAGTTTATAATACAAAGATAAAGAGAAAAGCGACGGCCGCTGTCAGGAGGACACTTTAGCAAAAGGGTGTACGTGCTCGAGTGCCTTGAAGTACGCCTTAAGCTCTCATAGGGTTTCGCTCGGTAAGGTATAATTTTATTATAGAACTGTTCGATTGTATATTTATAATTCTTCATATTTTCATCACCTTGTTCTTCTTCCTAGGGAACACGGAGACCAAGGGCAATTTTATAGCATCGAGGATCCCTTTTCGTCCTTCCTTCTCCTTCACATCCTTGCTCGGCGTATTCGTCTTTTCAGGTGCGTTTTGCTCGTTTTCTTTGGTATTTTTTTCCGTCGCGTCGCCGTCACCCGATTCGGCAGGCTTACTTTCATCCTCCTAATAAGAAAAAAGATGCTCATTTCAAGTGCAATACAATAATGGTACCTCTGACATTTAAATAGTCATTCAAAGTAAGGGGACACGATATGCTATATATATCACGAAACATGTTTACACCGACACATCCTCTTCAAAAAGCAGACAATTACTTCCTGCGTGTATCACAGTCTCATGCGTCGACATCATTATTATTGTAGCGATACTTATCATTATTTAAAGGCGCGTGATCAATAATGCCAGGTGTACGGTTCGGCTGACGTCATCCATTGGTTTAATGTTGGAAAAAAAAATCGTTACGGGGCTGTGAGCACCCCTCGTGAACACGCTATGGTGGCTCCAGGAACTTGTACTCTTTGAACGGCATTGTCTCGCCGTAAACATGCGTTAATCGACCAAAAAGCACAAACCTTTCGAAAACGGTACGCATCCGAACTGCTACCATTTGTTCGTACGTTAACGTTCGAAGGTTACACGTATATATAACCGATATCACATTGCACGTGTTCCATTCAGATTAACTTAATGCATCGTCCTGGACGATGATCGCGTGACGAATAACACGTGCACCATGCGCGGTATTTACCCTTTAACGTACGCTAAAACCTGTGCATTTCATTTCGAAACAGGTGAATGTTAATTCAAGAACCGCGTGCCTGGATCATTTATAATTCATGTTATTGAAAACCATCAGGTGTTTGCAATATATCAATTAAAGTTGTTTACGACGATAACAGAGAGTACAAACAAAATACTAGAATTTTGACAGACTTTTATATGCAGTCTAATGAAACAAAGAAATTATATATAATTTCCAATGAAAATACCGGCTTAATTGGATTAATAATGGCACCGAAGGGGATGGTTCGTCGTTTCTAAAATAAGGAACTTTCAAGAAAGATGTGAATGGAATTTGCTGGTAATTACTTTGCAGGGCTCCTTGCTCTTTGTACGGCAGAATCCCGGCATCTTGATACCACCAATCGGAATTTTCTTCTTCGGCTTCTGCTCTTCAGATTCTGAGTCTGGCGCGGTCGATGCAACCGTATGTTTCGTATTTTCGGCGTTAAGCATCTTCTCCCTCTCCTCCTCAGCGATTTCCTTCTTATCCATGCTCTTCTCTTGACCCCCTTGACTCATATTTTATCGCTAAAAATCGACCGGTTCAAATTAGATGCCTGACGAAGCTAAATTCGCCATCGCTGACTCGCGTTCCTGCGTGACAACTTCATAAACTGATAGACTATAGCAGGGGCATGAAATATTGGCCATTCAAGATCACTTTCATCGTAAATTATAATAACTGGGCGGCCTTACTCAATATTACTTGTCTCTACTATAATTACAGAATAAATTCTATCTTACAGCAAGTGTTTTGTTAATTTTATTACAAGTGCCATTTTCTAAATTTTATTCATGTCTTCGAATTTCCATGCTGCACCCTGGACCTACAATATTCAATGTAACTTCATTATTTTTGATATTTTGAATCACATGTTCGGAACTGTTTATAGTCGTAGAATATCAAGGTAGCAATGAATAGATTTTTACAAAATTTTACTGGTATGCCGTCTGTTAAATGTCTCTAAGGGGAGAACACGCGGAAACCACAATGTGGATCGCCCTATACATATAAGCGTTGCAGCTGGCGTCGGGACGCCCAGACGTAAACCGATCGATCGGATGGCATTGCTCTCTGAGCCTATTGCCTCCACGAGTCTAGTCGTACATAGTTACCTGCTTATATTTTCCCCTCGATAAAAAAAAATTCACTTTTCAAGGAAGAATCTCGCCTTTCGCAAATATATAAATCGCCACGTTCCATGTAGCGTGAATATTTTTATTATTAAACGTTACAGCAAAATTAAATTACGAAAGAACATTAAAATATATAATAACCCTGGAATATAATCATAAAAAGAGTATAAGATAAAGTTTATAAATTTTAAATTCGATGCAGTCAGTTGTATGTAGAAAAATTATTTATGAGGTATCAAAGTTGTAAAACTGAATTTCGAGACAAAGTTTTAGAATACCTAAGTTTACAAGCAACGAACTTCCTTCGCGCGAATAATAAATGATGTTCGTAAGACTCTAAATTTCGTGCAGTTCGGAAATGTTATATAGCAATCAGCAGTATTTAAATTCTGTAGTTAGAACCACACAAGAGGAATAATACAATTGAATTAAAATTTACAAAATTATTTGTTTCACTCAGAAAGCGATTATTCAAAACGTCCTATGTAATTAACACTTCTCAATGCTTCGTCTTTTTAAGCTACGTTTTATTCTAGGCTGGACAATACCGACGCGTATGCATTAAGGGCCGATTCTTTTCAAAAGCCCTCGAAGAACGTTAAAAGTATTCAAATTACGGGACGATGTAGCAGGTGGCGGTGTGTAGCAGCCATAAAAATTCGATCGTACAAATTTTTCCGCCCGAATTGTAAAGCGACTTTTTTTTGTTTCCCCTCCTTTGCCCTTCAGCCCTTTTGTATTGCGTCTGACTCTCTCCACTTTCTCTCTCGAACGCACGCCCCGTACTATCCCCTTCTTTTCTCGAAACAATCGTTCTACTTCGCAGTCTCAAACAAAATACTTCATATTATTAATATGTACATGTGTACATACGGTCGATGCACCAACAATCCGATCATCTTGTACAAACTCTTTCGCTTCACATTCATTAAAATTTAAGATACATTGTTGTATCTTCTGTATCAGCATCACGCAGCATCGTCTGTTTCCAGCCTTAAATAATCGTACACACAGAAATTTCTACCAACTACTTTCTGATTGTTCCGTCTCACGTTTCGACGATTCACGACTCAGTTCAATTACATTTTGATCCTACGAATCGTGTGCGTTGTATTTGGAAAAAAAGTAGATGTAAACACTCACGCTTTTCGGGGAGTATCGAGGGACGCCACTGAATACTGCGGTTGAATTTCTTCTCCTCGTGCACCGGAAACCTTTCGCGAGCCGCGCCGGTGTCGAGACGATGGTGTTCACGTTGTCTGTGAGGATCCCTTCATCGATTGTTAGACGATACGCGAATTCGATTTCGTGGTACACGAGAAACGGCTTTTGAAACAGCACAAATGTCAGCGAGGATGACGCCAAACGCGTGCCTACCTCGACTGCCGTTTCACGATTCCGCTGCGAGCCGTCCCCCACCATCGGTTTGAATTCGACGCTCGTCCCTCATTGGCCAATCCGCCGCGCATGCCGAGCGGCTGCGTTTCAAACATTGCGCACACAACGACCCCCACACGCGTTTCCGTTCATTGTGGCGTCGAGCGTCTTTGTCGAGGTTAAGCCTCGTTCATTCTTAAATAAACGAATCGTGGATATAAAAACAAATGTGCTGGTCATGGGATTCTTATTAATGACGATTATAAATCAAGTAAAGCAGTGTAATCCCGATTGTTTACTTATGTTTGGGACATATACAATAGAACGTTGAACGGTAGTAAAGAAATAAAGGATACAAATTTCTGTCAAGGTTAAGAAAATGATAGAAATAAACAAAATATTCCTGTATTTTCCAGTCTACAGCGGTTTTGAAATATTTTTTTAAGTAACACATTTTATTTTACAGTTATCTCATTTGAAAAAAAATAGTAATCCGACAACGTAATCTCAAAACTTGAAAGCGGTTACTTCTACGAGTACCTTCTTCTATTAAACTTTTTCTGTACATTAATAATTAACAGATAAACTACGATGCTGTGACTGCTGGAATAGATATATCCATCGTTGAAAGCGTTCGAACACGATCTAATATACAAAATTCCAGAAACTAAAAGTTTCGAAGCGAGTGCCGGAGTAAACGATGTGCAGCGATAGTTCGCGCTTAGCTGCCAGCGCGCATGCGCAGTGCATCTGAAGGGAATACGCGTCGTCGCGTTCGTACTGTCGTATTTGCGTTGTGCTCGTTTCGAGGCACGTAGCGTGTGTTTCGGTGTCCGTCGGTTCACCCTTTAAACGCGCTGCTGTTACAATCAACCGTTTACCGACCTGAAGTCTGCTCGGTGGACAGATAGGGTACTCCAGGGAGCAGAATTACTCGTTGATATGTCTTTGATCGAGTTCCGGGGATCGGTCTGTGAGAAAGCGCGCTTGTACCTGGACACGTAAAAAGCGTTCACGATGTGCACAAGGAGGAACGTGTCCGCGTCTACGTGCCCGGAGATGACATTTCTGCGTCTCTTCTCCACATCGCGGGGATAAACTCGTCAGGCGACCGCTTTAGCTAGGCACAAGTAGATAGGACGAGGAGGAAGGGATAGCCGGACGGAAGTCAAGTCGGCCACAGGAGGATCTTCACAGGGTTTTTTTGTTTTTTGAATCAAAAATCGTGAAGAAAAGACGGCCGATCGATGTCTTATTTGTGATGGGAGTGCCTGCGCGAAGAGCACTCGCGGCGATTGTCGCCATAAGCGCATTCGCCGTCTATCTGAACAGCCTCAATTGCGGTTTCGTTTTTGACGATATCTCGGCGATCAAGGATAATCGGGATCTGAGGCCTCACACGCCCCTGAAAAATGTTTTTTATAATGATTTCTGGGGTACCCCCATGCACAAGGTGGGTGACATGATAGACCCGTTCTCCTCCCCTTTCCCCTTTCACTCTTGTCTACCTTCTTGTGTATTGATCCGTTGAACTCTTCTCCTCTCCTTTTCCTTCCTTTCCGAATCGCTTCGATCCGATTCAATCTGATCGAATCCCTGCCGATTCGCAGTCGATCTGATCTCTTGACACACGGATCGATTTAGTTTTAATTTATTGTATGCTACCGGTCTCGAGAACCTACCCGGTTTATTCGTTATTCAGAACTCGAGATTCGAAAAAAATTTGTATGCGATCAGAGGATGGCAGATGCAAATTAGTAGATTATAAATTGGATTACGATATTGTAGAGCTTAGTAAATAGTATAGATTCATATGAACATCTGGTCTTTGAGTTGTTTTGATTGTTGTATAACAAGTTCCACACAAAGTATTCTTGAAGAATATGACAACATTGATTGTTACAATTGTTACTTACAACAGTTGTTTGAATACTATACATACTATATATATCTATATATGTTCAGGATGTCCCATTTAAATCTTTATATATAATTATTTCCTGAATTATTTGTTATTCTAAAAAATGTTTCAAGTAAAACATACTTTGTTTCAAAGGAAACGTCTTATGATGGTTGCAAATTTTTTCTAGGTGTATATAAAAAGTTAAAAGAACATGTTCCTCAAGAGCACATAGCTTCTCAAAGATATATTAATTCCTGTTGTTCTTCAGAATGTTTCTGAACAATCTATAACTAAGTATTGTAGATAAAAACTCAAAATATCTTCAAAAATAATTACACAATAGAAAGAATTTAATGATTTCTTAAACCTCTTATATGTAATAACAAATTATGTTTATTATTTAAATAGCTTTACAATCTCTATACCTACATGAATTAATTTAAAAGTCACATGTTTTTGTCATGCAGGAACAATCGCACAAATCATACAGACCATTGTGCGTACTCACATTTCGATGGAATTACCTGATTCATCAATTGGACCCTATGGGATATCATCTGCTTAATGTCATCCTACATGTTGGAGTATGCCTATTATATTTCAGGTGTGTTTCTTTCATTAAAGATTGAGATTTGTTTATCAAAAACTGCTTTGCATATTTTTATATATCTTACCTATGAATTAGAAATAAATATACCTTATTTATTGCAGGACTTGCTTAATGTTTCTATCTGACTCTGCAACTTTTGTGTCTTCTCTCCTGTTTGCGGTTCATCCTATACATACAGAGGCAGTAAGTTATATGAACGGCATTTCATATTGATCGAATCGATCGACGTTACCCCGAAATTATGCGAGACTATTATATCATGATTATTTCTAGTCCTTGTTCTTCTCTTCGGCGACAGTCTCGATTCTGTATCAAGATTTAAAGGGTCAACGTCGAGCGATCGATCGCGTCGTAGTTCCTAGCTCACATTTAGATACATTGTCAGCGGATAATCGTGTGTTAAGGTTACAGGAGTGGTGGGAAGAGCAGAAACATTGTCGTCTTTATTTTATCTAGGGGCTTTAATCACATATACTAAATGTTGCAGAAGTAAAAGATCTACAGGTAAGATACTTGAACTTCCTTCATTTGTATATGTATAACTTACCTACTTAACTGTTAAGCAGTTAGTAATTTCATTACAATTTCTTTTTAGGATGGAGATCCTTAATCCTATCTATGTTCTTTGTTTTTACTGCCATGTTATGCAAAGAACAAGGAATAACAGCTACTGCAGTTTGTGTGTTGTATGAGATTTTTGTTGTACAAAAGGTAAATTTGTAAATAGAACAATTGACCATGTTGTGTAGCAAATGTGTACCTGATCTTGTAATCTGAAATGTTTCCACTTTAGGTAAGAGCAATGGATATTTTCCTGACATTAAAGGCAGCTTTTGGTGGAAAAAAAATATCACTTGCTTGGTCCAGTGAAGGTACAAAACGACTGACTGCCCTTACACTTGTCACATTTAGTTTACTTATTCTTCGGCTACATGTAATGGGCTCAAAGTTACCTGTATTTACCAGGTACCAGCAACAGATTACACGTATTACGTTCATACAATGCTTAAAGAGATATTGATCACAAAACTCCAAAAATTTAAGTAAAATTTTGCCTGAGTTACTGTGACTAAGGAAATGATTCAGTAAATGTATTTCAGATTTGACAATCCCGCATCAGTGGCTCCAACGCCAGTTAGGCAGCTTACGTATAATTACCTCGCAGCAGTTAATTTAAGGCTGCTATTTCTTCCAAGCGATTTGTGCTGTGATTGGACTATGGGAACGATACCATTAATAGAAAGTTTTGTAGATCCTCGCAATCTCGCTACTATAGCAACTCATATGACAGTAATAGGATTGCTGGTAACGGCAATTTTTACACCGAATAGACAAACCTCCATCATTCTTATAATGGTTAGCGTTAAATACACGTTACTAATGTTTCCTTTGAATACCATGAACTCTTCCGAAGAGATTAAAATTTTAAAAATTCGTACAGAGTTTGGCTATGATGATACTCCCGTTTTTACCTGCTTCGAATCTCTTCTTCCCGGTTGGATTCGTCATCGCCGAACGAGTATTATATGCCCCTTCTATGGGACTTTGTATGCTCGTTGGATATGGATGGAGTATTTTATCCAACAAAAAGTAAGCTTGCTATGTTCCTGAACATTTTAAGACTTAAAAGCATTAAGTTATGTATTTGTTGCTTTTTTTCATTGCTCTGCGATTTACAGGTTCAAGAAACTAACACTATTTTTATTAATAACACTTCTGGCTGCTCATACTACAAAGACTTTTATCAGAAACTATGATTGGTTGGACGAGTACTCTATATTTATGTCAGGATTAAAAGTGAATGATCGCAACGCCAAATTGTTTAACAACGTTGGACATGCTTTGGAAAGTCAAGGTCGATTTAAGGAAGCATTGAATTTCTTTAACATGGCTGTGCAAGTTCAAGGCGACGACATTGGTGCGCACATCAACGTAGGCAGGACTTATAACCACCTTAAAATGTTTAAAGAAGCAGAAGATGCATACTTGAAAGTAAGTAACGTTCAATAATCTTGGCCATTTCTTATGGTACTCTAACGCGAGTGCATAATTTTTGTTTAGGCAAAATCCTTACTACCTAAAGCAAAACCCGGAGAATCTTACCAGGCGCGAATAGCGCCGAATCACTTGAATGTTTTCGTGAATTTAGCAAATTTAATAGCAAAGAATGCAACCAGGTTAGAGGAAGCCGACTTGCTTTATAGACAGGCCATTAGTATGCGCGCTGATTACACGCAGGCATATATTAATCGCGGTGATGTGTTGATTAAACTTAATCGTACCAAAGAAGCCCAGGAAGTGTACGAACGAGCACTCTTTTATGATAGCAACAATCCAGACATCTACTACAATGTAAATATCATATTAATGAATGTATTTATTTAAGAACTTTACTTCATGATATGAATTCTATAATTTCACTTCTAAAGTTAGGAGTTGTATTTCTGGAACAAGGAAAGGCATCTCAAGCCTTAGCATATTTGGACAAAGCGTTGGAATTCGATCCTGAACATGAACAAGCACTATTAAATTCGGCCATTTTGCTCCAAGAATTGGGACGAGCAGAGTTGCGAAAAGTAGCCAGAGAAAGGCTTCTCAAACTACTGAGAAAAGTAACTTTCTCTTAATTATAAATGTCGCCATACCTTTACATAGAGCTTTCAGAAGTCAGTATCGAATGAAATAATTTTTTTAGGATTCCAATAATGAACGAGTGCATTTTAATCTTGGAATGCTAGCTATGGACGATCATGACAGCGGAAGCGCAGAACGATGGTTTCGTAATGCAGTCGCCTTGAAGGAAGATTTTCGATCAGCATTATTCAATTTGGCTCTTTTATTGGCGGACGAGCAACGTCCTCTCGAAGCCGCTCCATTCTTGAACCAGCTAGTTAGATTTCATCCTGACCATGTTAAAGGATTGATCCTTTTAGGCGACATCTATATAAACAATATAAAAGACTTGGACGCCGCTGAAAACGTAGGTTGAATTAAACAAGATCCGTTAAAAGATTGCGGGGAGCATAAAAAACCCGATAACAATAACTTTGATTACAGTGTTACCGAAGAATACTGCAATTGGACCCAACAAATATTCAAGGTCTGCACAATCTGTGTGTTGTGATGGTGGAACGCGGTAAGTTAGGTCTGGCTGCACAGTGTCTGGAACGCGCAGCAGCTTTGGCACCGCAGCAGGATTACGTACACAGACACCTTGCCATCGTGAAAGCTCGCATAAATCGCTTACCACCGGAACAACGTGATACGGAAGTTTTTGATGATTCTTTCTGGCAAGCTGGTCCTAAGGAAAGAAATTTCAATATGGGAGACATCTCAAGCAACAACGGTGCTGGCAGTACCACGGCCACGGGTGGTCCTGGGAACATGGGTAATACTGGCAGACAGTTTCTGGGCAAAACGGATTCCGTTTTCTCCAATCACCACAATCACATAGGCAATAAGAAAAGTAATATGGATTCACTGAATAATCACATGATACATATGAAGGCTCCGTCAAAACCTGCGAGGGTTTCGTTGAACGAAGCGAAACCGGAAGTGAAAGAAGCTTCCAATAACAGTAAGGACAGGCCCTTGAGCACGAGAGATACTCAACAAGCTTCCTCTGGAAGAGTTTTTGGCAAAAGTGTGAGCGCAGACGCAACGGAATTGACAATCGATCAAGAACATGCGAGCAAAACGATTAATTCCGAGAGATTCGATATTGCCGCGCCGACTTTTCCAGCTGGCGGAAATCATGCAGAAACCACACGTCAGACAAAGGACACCGCACTCTCATAGTATTGACGTTGAAACCCGCCGAATACTGTATAAAGTTATATTCTACGTATAACGAAAGAATATGGTGGTACAGTCGTATAGAGCTAATGTGTGAATATAAAATGAATACAGAGTATTGTTTTATATGCTGTATGAATAGAACGTTTTGTAAAATATATTTAAAAAATGTGTACCTCTCTTCTTTTTCACTCTGTTCCACTGACAATGATCTTTCCTTTACTACATCCTTAGTATTTAGACCTATCGTGTAGTCCGAGTGTTTTACACAAAGATAGACTTCTTTAAACATAAAAACGTATCATTATAAAAAATTATCATTTGTAGCAAGATCCGTCACATCTTCAAACAATGAAAAAAATTAGCAGTGGTGTATCAAAGCGGATTCAATTAAATTCAATCAGCATAAATTTACAAAACAACAGAGAATGATAAAACAGTATGATTCTTCATGCAATAGTGCACACTGCTGAAACTTATTTATTCTACAAATTTCGCGGTCAATCGATCGTGAAATTTGTGAATAAACAAAATTGCATGTAAAGAGACTTCGCATTAGTCAGATGCCCTGAATAACGTGTTCAGTGAACACGTCTACATCGATATTGTTAGAGATGTTCCCGTAGCTTCATAAGGAACCCGAGAACATTCTTCAACGACATAAGCTTGCAACTCGTTCTCAGGGAATAATCGCTTCTTCCAGTACCGGTAAGTATATCCCTTGACCACTATAATTATTAATTATTTAAGCTTATCCCTTTATGTTCACTGTTTAATAAAGAAAAATGAATAGACTTAACGGGTAAACATACGTAGAATAAAAAATAATAATAATTTAAAGTCACCGAGACTTCACGTTGATCGTAATTTATTGTAAAAATAATTATTATTGTTAATTGGATTCAGTTGTCTCCCTGTTTGCTGTTTGCCTACAGTCAGTTGACTGCGTCCGATTTGGCATCCGAATATTTTCAGCGAAAATCAGCTGTTTGTAATAGGATCATAGAATGGATGAAGAGGTTTACTAAATTTCGATCGCGAGAGGAAGAGCTCTATTGGTTATGTTTGCCTAACATATTAGCTCCACCAGTGGGCGGAGTCTATGAAAGCTATGGCGACCGATACCTAGGTTCAGTGATGGCTGCTGTCACCAGTTAATACTTTTAAACATTTACTATTGTAATTTGTGTATTTAATTGTCAATTAATATTCAGTAATAAATGATATATATTCTAACTAGAATTCGCACTTCAATTAAACTACGTTATCCTATATCCAATAGAGTAAGTACTTACAAAGAAACTAATAATTGATTAAACAATTTTAAATTGTAACATAAAATAATTTCGATTTCTAGATGCAGTTAACAATTAAAATGATATATTAGATTGAATTTTGTTTTACATTAAGGTAAAGAAAATCACTAATTTCATCTTCAATTGGTTTTTCATTTGAAACGGATCTTCTTTACTCTTATGTGTTCCTGCTACTAGGGTCAGGTCCCTGACAGGAACACACGATCCATTTAGTGTCGCCATCTAGTATCCATCTGTCGAAGTATCATTTTACCAAAATGGCGGAATCAGTGATCGCCATTGTAATCCTAGGCTCCGCCCACTGACAGAGCTAATACACCAGGAGAACATAACTAAAGTAGGTGGCGCGACGTTCTGTCCTTCCTTTCACGATCGTGCTTCCTCTCTCGCACGCAACTGAGTAGACCTCCTTTACTGTTCTATGGCCCTATTACAAGGAGCTGATTTTCGCTGAACATATTCGGATGCCAGATCGAATGCAACCAGGTTTACCACTCTAAGGGTTGACAGCAGTCAGGGGCAAAAATGAATCGAACGAGTGCAGTGATTCTTTTCATTTAAATTGCAATTTATAATATATGACATTATTATTATAATTTTATTGCATAAGTCGATTGCAAATGATAACTGATATTAATTGATACGAATGGTAATTGACAATTATAACCTTTTTGCGATATTTGCTGTTAAAGATCTATAAGTAGCAATTTTTCCCTTGTATTTTATCTAATATAGAGGAATACGATTGAAATGCTGATTCTTATTGCAGCATCCGCACCGTGCCTCGCACTTTTGAACAAATGTGTTTCCATTTATTTCGAGAAGCAATTCGTCTAATTAAGATGTTCATAGACTAAACATAGGGTTCTATTGGCGTATGCGGAGTCCTTCTAACGGCGTGGATAATGATACTAGTAAGAAGCAGTAACGATAGATATTAAAACTAATGCGATAACGGGAGAGAAGCGTGGCTCGGTAAAAGAGGAAAATAAATAAATAAAAGAGACATGCATAAAGTTATGGTCGCGCATTCTGCGACTGACTCGCGTTAACAGAGGCCGTGGTTCAATATAATTTTGCGAGTTATCGATTCGAAAGAAGTATCAGAGCAACTTCGATCGCCGGAGAATCGAGTGTCGAATCGAACGCGTCTCCCTCTTTCCCTCTCTTTCCCTCTTCGGTGTTTTCATTCTTTTCTTTTTTTCTCTCTGTTTCTCTAGCTCGAAAAAATTATCGACGGAAGATCGATCCCACCTGAAAACGATGAAGTGCGATTGAAGTGAGTGTCAAAACTGTGCGTCGATAGATCGAATGAAATGAAGACAAACAAACGGAAAAAAGAACAATGTATCGTAATAAATTTTTGTGCGGTCGTTCGTTTTTCTTTAATGTAATCGTCCATATCTGTTAAAAGATACTTTAACGATAGAACACACGGAATATAAAACAGAAATCGATAGGTCCAAAGGAGCTGTGAACTCGAGGAGATTTCAAGACAATTTTTCCCGCTAATTTGGAAACGAGAGGTGCAAGGAATTCGATGATCGATTATCAAGGGAATCGATAAACAACGTCAACGATTATCTGCATTACCGGTGGATTTTTAGCGCTGAGAAATTTAAATTTCAATAGAAACGACTATCGATACTATCGGTAAAAAAAAATAGAAAGAGAATATGAACAGAGTAGTAATGTATTCGAACGAATGGAAATGTTGGAGATTATCGAGAAACCATAACACGATCGTGGTCAACGTTAATCGAAGGGTAATTTTCCAAACCCATAAAAACTCTTCGATACATCGTCCGATTGAAAATTCCATATTCAAAACCGATCGAAATTACAATCAGCCGATTTCTCGATTAATTTCTTCATTTATCGATTTCTTTGTCCCGTGAAAAAGCGAACACCAGAAATCAATGAACCCTGAATGGACCTATTCGGATACAAAGAATGAAAGATTAAAAAAGAAATCATTTGGAGGTAATTTTGGTCGATTTTTTTAAGGAGGTGATTTTCTTGATTTTCCTGGTTGTGCCTTGAGTCTGTCATTGTTTGCCATCGTATAAACGCAACTTTCTGCGGTCGGCAACATTAGCTACATTTTATCGGTGTTTTCACGATTTCCTTATCGTTCCTCGTACGTTCGCTTTCGATACTGCTATGCAACTTTGAAATTGCATCCAAATAATAGGAATAAAAAAGTTGTTCTCGCATGGGAAATATCATTAACGCCTCGCGTGCATTATCACGCGCGCATTGTTTTGTTCGTTTCATGTCGCTGCTCCTCTGCCGAATTGTCGTTATCACCAAACCGAAAAACGACAAAAAATTCACACAGACCGACTGGAATATTATCCTTCGATTAATGTAATGAACGATACAAAAAGAAAGAGGAAAAAAGAAGAAAAGTGCCAGACTGTGATAATACATTGTGATACATATATAATACACGCATACATATTTTGCTGATCTCTGTTTTATCAACGTATAATAAGTAAGTGATTCTTTTGCATTGCTACTATCGATCGCATCACGCATATTCCACCGTACGAATTCTGATAATGTTACCAGCATCGTCTCCGATGGGATTCACGAAATAACATGACTGTGATTAACAGTAGAATCGCTTGCAGCGGATTAACGATTGCATGAAAGAAGGAAGAGCGTGCGACCGAAAATCGGATAAAATGTTACCCTCGTGGAAACGATAGTTAAATAATATCTTGGCTGGTAAAGGAAGTTATATTGAGGCGGTATGTTATCATTGGTCGTGAGTCACTTGGCGGTATGATAACACTATTATAAATGCCGAACAATTATCGGTATCTAGTATGAGTTTTTTCCACCTACATTTCTATTTATAAATGTCTGCTAAAATGTACCAGCGAGTATGATATCTGCTTTTCGAATGAAACTTCGGGAGGTGAAGGTAAACTACTGACACCATGCCACCGTGCCACTGATACCGTGATGAAATCAATAGACCCCTGTGGACCAAATTCATCGTCATGTATTCTTCGTTATAGATCGCGTTCACTTACAATAGTAATAATAATATGACTGTTACGATAATTTTATTTCACGTGGAAAGAGATAATTGAAAAACGTTTTCAGTCAGTGCATTATAATTTTTGTTTCAGTACAGGTGTATCAATACCACATGAACAATTCTGAAACTTTAATGTCAAATTTCTGAAAATCGACGAGTCATTAACGAAAATCTTATTACAAGTATACAGGACAGCGTACGTACTATCGCTCCAGAAAGTTTCATCTGAAAACTAGGTACGACACTCCGGTGGTCTCCTTTTTTAATATAAAACTGAAGAAAGAATCAACGTGGAAGTACGTGGTACTGATGCATCCCGCCGATTCGAAACATTTCATTTTCGTTTCCTGAAACATCATTCTCCTGAAGGATCGGGTTTGAAATTAATCGGACGTTCGTGAATCGTTCGAGACCACCGAGACACCCAGACGGAAAGATTTACAGCGCGAGATTTACATTTGCACGAAAGATATCTAAAAATAGGTTGTTGGTCGTCGACTGCTAACGTGACAGCAACAGCATGGGGCATCGTTATTGATAAGGCTCGATAAAGGTTAATAAAAGCGATTTAAATAGAAACACTCGGAGGATCCGTACTCGAGACTCGATTTTCGAGTTCGTGCCCGAGCATGCGGTCACAGCTTCATCCTAATTCTCATTTCTAACATCTATGCTGTTAGACACGTGCCACGATCCTGCGAACTTAACTAACACGTTGACTGAATACACGAAAATTGCCTGCCATATCACAAAACGCTTTCTTAAATCTCAGATTCTTAGAAATAAAGAAAAGAAAGCATTAAATTGCACGACTGTAGTTTCAGTGAATCCGTGAACTATTTATTTCGACGATATTCAGCAGCCAACGCGTTGACTGTCATGGGGGTCACCGGTGACCGGCACGTTAAATTTTATTTAATTAATAATTATTCAGCTTAATAATATTCTGAACAAATCTTACACTGCAACGCTAAAATAGAGACACATGTGCACGACTGAATACTCAAACATTCTTTTCCTCTGTGATTCATAATAAAAACAGCAATTTATATTGTGTCTGACTAGGTACTGCTGTTTCCACTGTGCCGGTCAACGTGAATATTCTAAAAGCGTCGCTCTGATTCTAGATGTTCGCACACCGATTACACGTGCTCGTGAGTCTGATGCTTATGATAGCGATCCTAATGCCCGAGATGCAGAACGCTCAATCGGATGTATTTCAGTACGAACAGAAGGGACCGGTTGTGACCGAAAGACGACAATATTGCGGTAACAGTCTCGCGGAAGTTGTACGGATGGTCTGCCATAGCGTTTACAATTCCCGGTTCAAGAGGAGCATCCGAGGTAAGGGGTTCATCACGCGATTTCATTTTTGACGCACAACCTTGCATCGATGATTATGTATATTCAGACGGGCAAATTTCTTCAGATACCCCGATGAACGACTATCCGTCGTCGTTTGGTCACTACCTGCATCCTTATAAGTCCATCGAGAACGCCAGGAAGATGTTTAGACTACGAAGGTTTTCACGAGGAATTCACGAGGAATGCTGTAAAAAGGGATGCTCGACTGAGGAGCTGCGCTCGTATTGCGGTGCACCACAATAGGATGATAACTCGAAAATGAATTATTGCGATTTAACATGTTCACGACATCGCCGTCCGGTGCTGGCTAAACGTGTCCCTATTTATAGGGGACCATCATCCACCAGGTTCTCTATGCCAGAGACGAATGACATTATAGTACAGACGAGTAATATTGACCGTTCAAGGTCACCGATCAGTTTCTTCTTCGCTCGACCACTTAAAATTAACTTTCTATAATTTATGATTGAACGAGTGACTTTGAATACCTTGCGTCTCTGCTATAGCTTGAGGTCTGATAGGAAATGCAGCGTTTAATATGAACGTTACAGTAAATGTTCATAAATGCTTCTTTAGAAATTATGTGTATAGTTTCGCAGCAAAATTGAAACGAAGTGATGGAAGTTGATTTTGGAGAGATCGTGAAAACGGCTGTTCTCGTGAACGTACTCGAAATATTTCAACAATGCATATGATAAATTAATTTCTGTTGAAGAATGTTGAATACACTTTCGTGGTGCGATCATGAATTTTATATTCCCGGTGACTTCAGCTTTTGTTACTCACGAAGTAGTGATAATGATAATATAACAATCTATTTTTGTATGTTATTAACATTGATCTGTTTATCTGTCTAGAAATCTTTGTGTCTATCCCCCGCCAATATGTTCGTCAAAATGTTCAAATTGTTGATCGTTGATAATTTTTTGATCTCGTCGGTATGGTAGTGTCGACCGTGGACCTAACCCAACTTGTAAATGGGTAACCTATACCAACCTATAAATGATTTGTATTGATACAAAATTTGATCTCGTTTGTACTTATTATTACACGTATATATTGTGTAAGAGCATATTCAATGTTGATAATTAAACGTGCATGGACTTAAGAATGTTTTTTTTAATATTAACATAAAAAAAATAGGGAAGGATGTAATCGAAGTTAATAGGTTAACTCCTTCAACATAAATAAATAAAATGTAACGTGTAAGATTATGTCAAGTCATATAAAATTTTATTTGTATGAAAAAAATAAAACGTTTTACAAAAGAACTTGTGAAGTTTTAAAGTTTGTCTATATTATCGGTAACTATTGTCATCAGGTTAATTATGTATAATGTATTTTAAGTCACAGGTATTCTTTATAACTGCTTTTGTTCAAGGATATGAAATAGAGAGTGGATAAATCTTATGAATATTTCTGTTATATAAATTGGTATGTTTATGAATAATGGAGACAATAGAAATTTATAGTGTCACAATTTCTCCCTTAATCGTATCAAAATTTGCGGTTCAGTGGTCTCAGGACAATCAGATATCCCTTCTTACTGAAAAGGGAGTTCATATACTTGTAAGTCTAATATAATTTTGTTCTTGCATATTAAAGATTTAAATTAATATAAATGTTTATTAATAATTATAGTATTAAAGTATATGCAATTCTATAAATATAATCAATATTCTATGTCTTTTGTATAGGAGTTGATACCTTCTCCGCTGTCTCCTCATTCAGTGATAAAATTTTCTCGATCATTTATATATACACCTTCAATATTTCCCATGGAACCTATAGCAAATAAAATAGAATCTAAAATTTGGTACATGCAACGAGAAGATGTGTATTCATTTATCCTGGATGAGAGTTTGACTCCAAAAATATCTAATGTTAAGGATATGGTACCAAAAATAGTTGCTTTAGCATGGTCACCACAAAACATGATACGGCCAAGCAGGTGTCTCCTTGTAATAATAAACTCAGCAGGTGCTGTTGTGATTATTGATAAATTATCCAAAGATTGGTATCCAGTGTATGACTTATGCTCTATGCGCTATAATGCAGTGGAAAAAGAAATTGATACAAAGCTGAAAGATAATGAAAGTAAATCTACTTTGCCTCAAACAATAAGAAATTGTATTAAAACATTACAAGCTTCTTGTGTGGCTTGGAGTCAACTTTTCACAAATTTTGCATACCTTGCTGTAGCCTATGGCAATGGAGACATAGTTTTTTATAAAATTCCAAGGATATTGGATTACAGTCAAATAACAGAGCCTAAGATTGTGAATACAGCACAGCTAAATGAATGTGTTAAAATAACTGTTTTACATTGGATCACGTTAGGTACAAAAGAATACATAATTATTATTGCATACTTTGATGGACGTATTCATGGCCTGAAAATTAAAGATCTTGATCAGAAGCTTGAAATTGAACCAATTGAAAAATACTATGATTACTCAGATCGCATTCCTGTTACTGCTATAACAGTCTTGCCTCAAAATGATGCACAAGTAAAAGTCCTTGTTTCAAAAGGTAGTTTCCTCTTTTTAATACGTTTTACAGCAACTGGGGAACTAGAAGATACACAACACATGCAATTAGAAGGATTCTCTATCTCAGGTAAAGCAATGATCTTTTTCCGCATAAATAATAAAACGTATGTCACTAATGTAACAAAATTAATCATTTTCAGGCATGACGTGTATCAGCGCAAATCGCGCGCTGGTTACAACAGAGAATAGCTGCATGTTTGTAGTTGACACAGAAGCAAACAATTTCTCCATGACTGAAGTAAGAAACGCTTTTCCACAGGCTCAGTTGCGGTACTTAGGGCTTGCTTGTTCTTTAAATTACGTTATGTTCGTAAACATAAGCAGTCCCAGTATTATATACGACCATCTGGTACAGAAAGAGCCGAGCAAATTCTGCCTGTTTGGTTTAAAAGGTGACGAATGGGATCCATCGCTTATATTGAAGAATAAAAAGGGAGAAAGATTTGATCAACTATGGGATTGTTTAGAAGTGATTAGGATGAAAGCGACGAAAGTAGCAGAGCCTGCAGTCGCGTTGCCAAAAGTGCCATCCAACTTGGAATCTTTGTCGTTGCAAGAGCTACGAACGGCGATGTGGATATCGGTGATGGTGGAAATTTGCGAGAAGAAAAAGGTCATTCACGGAATCGGAAGCATCGCTGGAGAGATATCGGAAGCCCAACCTTTGATTTTTATTCATACTGCCTGCGATTATCTCGAGCGTCTTCTAAGCAAATCCTCCCTGCTCAAAGAACAGAAACTCTCCATTACTTTATTGAGGATGTATTTAGAAGTGTATCTCGCGGGAGAAGAAAACGAAGAAGACTCTCCACTTTGCAAGCGTATTAAAGTAATTTTAAAGAAAACGTCGCGACTGAGTAAAAAGAACGTTGAATCTTGTAATTTATGCGGCGAAGTGATAAACGATCTTTCCTGGAAAACCACCAAATGTCCTCAGGGTCATATTCTACCTAGGTGCGCTATTACTCTCCTGCAAATTACTACAATGCAGTACAAAAAATGCCCCATATGTGATTTGCTTTTCCACCCTTGTTTGGATCGAGAGTTTGAAGAAACTCGATGTTTGTTCTGTGATGTGCCTGCGTCCGAGGAAAATCTAGCGATTCCATCGAATTCTTACATCTCTGTTGAAAAGAGTTTGTCCAGACCGCAGAATTATACTTCAGACATACAGGATGATAGAGAAACGGAGGCAGTTGCTGAAGAATCCTAGCATGTATATACATTACTCCACATACGATATAGATTTTTATACGGATATACATGCTTGTATATACAATTTCTAGACATTTTCAAGAGACGCTAGATAAATTTAATTTATTGTTGAATACATAATAAAAATTTCAAGAAGTGGTGCTTCTGACATTGTTTTCTATTTATACGTACGTAAGATTTATTCTTTCTTGTATATGTATATTTGAATCCCTTAAATATATTGAAACATTTTCAAATAAGAATGACCATATTTTTTAATTTGCATGGAATGTTTTAAAGCGTGTTCGGTGTTTCGATACCAGAGGGCAGTGGTCGTCATAACGTTTGCTACGAAAACGAATCCAACGTTTCAACCGGTTGCACCTTTCCAAAGTATTGTTTTCCTCGTGAATTTGTTTGTAATTACGTATTAAACGTATATCTCGCGGTTAATTCACGATACGACAATTGAACGGGAATCGAAATACCATGAGAGCTTTAGGTAACAATGAATTGCGTTCGTTGTTTTCGTAAAGCAGATACAATGGCTTCCTATGTAAAACAATAAAAGTTTATGAAAATTAAATTGCAAAAACGATGCTTTTCCTTAAATTGTCGCATTGTATCGAGCTTTCAAACATTTCTCGTTTATGTTTTGCAACTGACTATGGCTAATACTAATTGCACGAAAGATACAATAGCGATGTCAGTGTGTCATGAATGTTTAATAAATTGTGACATATATGTATACATATGTACATATATATATATATATATGTAAAGTTGAAAAATAAATAATTTATTTCCTTAAAATAAAATTCAGTTTAATGTGGAATTCATTTAATGTGTATAATACAATAAGCATTATTACATATATAAATATAAAAACATCATATATGTTTTCAATTTATTTATTTTAGCAAAAATCACATGATGTTTTTACAGATAATGTTCATGGCACACCATTAAGGACTTCTTTTTTGCTATAGACACTGCGGTAAGTAAAATTTGATGCGTCTTGTAATACGTAATGTACTTTCTTAAATAATATTTCGTCATTCTCTTGAGATTCGAAGATGTATTTGGTTGTTATGAAAAATATAAACATATATTCCGAGCTGCTGTTTTAAAAAAATAACTATAGTACTTATTACAAGTGTGCGTCGTAAATGTTAGTATCACAGAGGATAAGTAAATGATGATTCATAAGTATCTAGTGATGATGTAATCTTACGAGTGTGACAGTACTCTTAAATTCATAAATTTAAAGACATGATATAATTTTGTGTAGCTTAAACTATGTACAATTAAATCAATTTTATTATACAAGACACAGATTATTTTATAGTTTAGCCAAGAAAGAACGCGTTGCTAATGAAACTATGTACAGTATCATTTTTAGAAATATGTAGAGAGAAATGTAATTGTGTTACCTTCTTGGAAAGTTGGAAACCATTTGTGCAGTCACCATGGCTACTGTTATCAAGTGAGTATATTAAACTATATCTTATATATCTAATTCAATCTTAATCACTAATCTTAACTCTAATTGAATCAATTAGTCGAAATCTCCTTATAATTGATATATTGTAATTTTACTATAGGACTTGTAACATACATTTATTTTAAATTTTAGGAAGAGTAAAAGAAATGATCGTCCTTCATACATCAAGCAAAGGATTGCTAAAGTGAAAGAAGTACAAGAGACAATACAATCATTGTGTGATAATGAGTCCAGTTCTACCGAAGATGCACTTCCCCTTCGCAGGCTTGATATATTTGTAGATAGTGAAAATTCAGACTGTAAGAGTGAGAAGAGTCGTGACATAGTACCAAAATCAAAGAAAAGAAAGGTGTCTAAATCGTTTAATGACGAAACAGCCAACAAATTGCAAAACAAAACAAAGTATGTATCATCTTCGAGCAGCGGGGAAACCGATATAGACTATTCAAGAATGAGCAGGTTTAAAAACCATAGGGGCAGTAAGGAAGATAAGAATACAAAGAAAGGGAAAGACAAAAATAGGGACGCAGAGTGCAGCGATTCGGAAAGCGAAGGACGTGAAAAATCTGTTAGAAAAAAAGAAAGAAAACGCACGACTTCCAAATCGATTGAACAGAATTTTGTCAGTTTACACAAAGAAGAGGCCGACTCTAGTTCCGGCAAAGAATTTCAGAAAAAGAAATTCTCTCGCGGCGGCTCTCTCGCCGTGAAGAAGTTATCCGAAAAAATTGTATCAGATTCGTCGTCTTCGAAACGTTCGACAGACAAAACTGCGATTAGTAAGGAACAGAGTTTCCGCTTCAAATCTCGCATGGCTAAAATTATGAACAAGTTCAAAGAGGTCTGCTCTGAGTATGAGCTGCTCATGGAGCACATGCAGTGGAAGCACATTAAAAAGGATTTGAAATACGAAGAATCAGCCAGCAAAATCGTACACAAATCGAAAGACGTGATCAATAAACTTCGAATGGAACTCGAATCGCAGGAAGAATATTTAGGTAATTTCTATCATGAATGGCGTAAAAATTGTACGTCGAAAAATTCTGATCACGAGGACAGTTCCCTGAGCGAACGCGAAGCATCACATAAATTGAGATCTAAAGAAAAGTCTGACAAATCCGAAAACGAGAGTATAGTCTCAGAATACGATAACGGGGAAATATTTTCAGAAAATGACAAAGAATTTCGTAAAAGAGAAGATAAAAAGGATAAGAAAGAAAAACTTTCAAAGCATACTGAAAAGTCAAAAAAGTCGGACAGCGAGGATTCTGAAAATATTCTGTCGGTAAAAGATGGGGTCAACTCTCCTATTTTGGGTTGTGGCAGAGGTAAGGAAATGTCTGATGAAGTATCTGACAAGATATTGGACAGTAGTGTAGAAATGGTTGATGAAAATAAAAAATCAGACGAAGTACGCCACAAACGCAAAACTTTGGAAACGGTCTCTATTGTAAACGATACAACCGATTCTGCACAGGATATATTTGACGAAACCATTGACACATCTGCTGATAGTCGCGAAGCAAACAAAGATAAATCTGAAGAGCAGAGTCCTGTAGAATCGGAAAAAGTTGATCACTCAAAAATAATTCCGGAATCTGATTCTAACACGGACAAGAATTTATTGGAAACTGGAGAATCGGGTGCAGAAAATAATATGAATTCGGGTGTAGAAGATAATAACAAATCGGGTGTAGAAGATAATAACAAATCGGGTGCCGAATATAAGATTTCGGGTGTAGAAGATAAGAACTCGGGTGCAGAAGATAATAAAGATTCGGATACAGAAGAAAATAAGGACTCGGGTACGAATGAAACGGAACCAGCTTCCTGTCAAGAAACGTCAGAGTCGACACCAGACGATCACGCAACGGTCGCGACAGATAAAGACGAAGAACATGAAGATGAGATCGTGAATGAACTCGAAGAACTAGCCAAGAGAGCGATATTGGAGTCGGATTCGGATTCATCCGTGGACGAAGAATCTTCAATTCTTCTTTCAAAAACAAACAAAAACAGCGATGTCTCCATGAAAGATAATGAAAAAGAAAAGACCGTGCCACAGGCTGAAGAAAAAAGAGTAGAAATTAAAAAAGGAGAAAAGAACACCGCGGAGAGTAATTCATTGCATGTGAGAAGTTCATTGGACGAGGACGATATTGCTAAAGTGGAAGTCTGCGCCAAACGTATTCTCCTTGATTCAAATTCAGATGATTCTATTAATCCTTCTTATAGCACAAAAGCATCATCCGATAAGAAACGCGATTCTAGCGATAACAGCGAAAACGTACGAGCGAGGGCAGCGCTATTAGATTCTTCGAACAGCGAGAGTTCCAGTTCAGACAGTTCCAAACCGAAATCTTCGAAGACACAGAAGAAGGAGGACGACAAAGATACTTTGAAAGACGAAACTGTATCGAAGACTGACAACAGCCTGCTACGAAGAAGGAGCACAAGACACACTCGAACGAACAAGAATCACAATGTTGAATCAGATGAGAAACTGCGAATGTCCTGCCGTGTAGTTGTTGAAAGATTGTCGGAAGAGGTTCTCAAGAAATACCCCGGAGCACTGAAGAAATCTAAGCATTATTTAGAATGTAAAAAACTTAAAAGGTATAAGAAGGAAAGTTAATATTAATTTTAGTATACGTACATACTACATATTACATAATGATTTCTAACAATGTTACTGATAAAGGCTTCCAAGTGTCAACTGTGTTCACCAGGATGCATATCCCGACATTTCGCTAGCATTAAGCTAGCTTAATCAGGGATCAAGGGCGTGCTGATGATGATCAAGCTACCTGTGATACCGTTAAAACTTCAAGATATGCATGCTGTTGAATACGGTCTATGTACATCTGGCAGCCTCTATCATTGATAACTGTGAAATAGCGGGCGGTAAAAATCTCAGAAGTGGCGGCTTCTACTTGTTTTTACTTTTTTTTCAGTCTCATTGATCTGGAGAAGCTGAAAAGGAATCAGAACAATTTAAGTAACTCACTTCGAAGTTCCCCGTCCAAAAAGAAAAATAAAGCGGCTAAAGAGACTGAAGATTCTCTCTTGAATCATTTGCAGAAAGTGGAAAACGGGCAGATCGTTGAAGACGCCGGAGGCTCAAATTCGGACACCGATAGGACAAACGGAAAAGCAAAAGCTGGTGTGCAAACTAATGACGAATTAATGATGGAAGCAGACAGAGCTACGAAAAAGATTCTCCTAAATTCCTCCGACTCGGACGTTGGTAATTACTTTTTAAGAACAGTTTCTCGTAGGTTTATACCGGGTATCCCACCTAACTTTAACGCTTGTAGAGGATCGAAAGATCGCGTCGGAAAGCAATGATAGCGAATCGGAGAAAAGTAAATCAACATCCAAAGATAGTTCGAGAAAATCATCAGTAAAATTGGAGAAGGATCCGACCAATAAGGAGGTAAAAATAGAAACGTGAAGAATTCATTTTCTGCGGTTAAGACAATTCGTTCTGTGATTAATGTACAATGTGGATTCGTTGTAATGTGATTAGAGCAACGAAGATGACTGGGAAAAGAACAAATGGAGACGAAATAAATTGTTGACTATGAAACTCTCCTCCGATTCGGATTCTGAGGCTGCAAGAGAGAAATGGCAGCAAAAGCAGAAGGAGCTAAGTGAAAAGGCAGAAGAGAGCGAGACGTGGGTTGCACAGCATGGTTCTTACTTAAGTTAATACCCTTATGGAATAAATCATAACGTTTTTATAAATAGAGAAAATTCGGCTGTCAAGGACAAGGCCACCAGACGTAAGCGTCGATTTCGCAGGAAAATTCTGGACTCCGATTCCGACGTACAGCTGGTGAATTCCGATTCGAATTCAGACAGTTCCGTTATATTAAAAGATGAAAAATCTTCAGATACCGAATCTTCCGTAGGAAAACAGAAAAAGTCACGTAAACGTAAGACACGCAAATCTTCCGACACTGATTCTTCCCTTGGAGAAAAAAAGTAAATTCTTCATTATTAAGTAGACAAAAATGTATCCATTTATCTTTCTTATGCTGAGCCAGCTTGGTGTATTTTTAGGTCTAAGCCAAAAAGGAAACGTATTAAAAAAGTGGCCAGCGACAGTGATGATTCCGATGATCAGATGACGAATTCTCAAGGAACACCCGGCAAGAAAGGTCGTAAAAATATCCGGAAGGTAATGAAGGACAACAAGGTTGCAGATGATACGAAGCAAGCTGCGAAGGAAGAAGAGGAGAGGCTCAAGCGTATTGCTGAGCGACAAAAAATAGTATGTATTTCTGATAGATGTGTAATCGATTGTTTGAAAAGTGAACAACACCTTGAAATTCCATTTCTACGCAGTACAATGAGATGTACGAAGCAAGGTTGGCTGGCGAAGAGAAAGTAGACAAATTGGTATTAGATTTTGATCCTGAAACAAAGGAAGAGCTTGTGAGCGTTGACGAGAATCTGGTAAAGCGTTTGAAGCCTCATCAGGCCAAAGGAATCAAATTCATGTGGGATGCCTGTTTTGAGTCCCTCGAAATGACAAAGTCTTCTAATGGGTCCGGTTGCATAATTGCACACTGTATGGGACTCGGTAAAACTCTTCAAGTAATCGCCCTAACGCACACGCTTCTGACTCACGAAGAAACCGGTGTCAAAACCGTTATGGTAGTTTGTCCCTTGAGCACGGTATTAAATTGGTTGAACGAATTCGGTCTGTGGTTGAAAGACGTCAAACATGGGGATGATATCGAAATTTACACGTTAACTAAGTAAGCTGTGAATTAATATTTGATGTATTGAATAAATGGAATGCTTATCGCAACATTCGCTGATGCATTTGTTGTAGATATAAGAAGAACCTAGAACGAAAATACCAGCTGGAAAGTTGGCAAAGGACTGGTGGCGTACTTATCATTGGTTACGAGATGTTCCGAAATCTTAGCGGCACTAACAATAAAATGCGAAAAAACATGAAAGAAGCTGTTCTGAAATACTTGGTTGACCCTGGTCCAGACGTGATAGTCTGCGACGAAGGACATTTATTAAAAAACGAGGATACCGCTCTTAATAAATGTATGACACGAATTAGGACGTTACGAAGAATCGTTCTCACGGGAACGCCACTTCAGAATAATTTAATAGAATGTAAATATCAAATATGTACATTTATATAGATTTTTCGTTTCTACATATCCATGAACATTTTCAAATTGCACGTTGCAGATCACTGCATGGTACAATTTGTAAAACCAAGTCTCTTAGGAACAAAGAAAGAATTCTTAAACAGATTCGTGAATCCGATAACTAACGGCCAGTTCGATGATTCTACGGAAGGCGACGTTAAACTAATGAAAAAGCGTGCATATGTTTTGCATAAAATGTTAAAAGGTTGTGTACAAAGATTCGATTACTCTGTATTAATGCCGTTTTTACCGCCAAAACAGGAGTACGTCATTTTTGTGAGCCTAACGGAAGTACAAAGTAACATGTATCAGTTCTACTTGGATAATTTAGCAAGGTTCGCAAAAATAATTTTTTCATCTACGCAAATTGTCAACATGTACAGATTAATTTAAGAAATTAAAGTTTTTTAATATGTGCCACTTTTTTTCTAGACGACTACGCTCCACCAGCGGTTCTCTGTTTGCAGATTTTCAATCGTTGCAAAGAATATGGACACACCCCGTCGTTCTGCGTTTGAACGCAGAAAAGGTAGAGAAGATGAACGAAAAAAAATTCACGTCCAGTGACTCTGAAGGTTCCTTGAAAGATTTCATTGACGATGATTCTGAGGCTAATTCTAATAGTTCTAAAACCACTACTGAAGATGACGATGACGAGGTTCAAGCTATCGAATATAACAGTACAAGGAGCAGGAGAAAAAATAATAACGCCGGTAAGATGAAATCCAGCCGTTTCAATGTTATATCTAATTCCACTGCAGGATGTTTAAAAAATGTTATATTCTTTTCTTCTATAATTAAGAGGAAGAAGTAATTCCAAAGGTCGAAGAAAAGGAAGAGAAAAAAGATGAAGAATGGTGGTTGCAGTTTGTACAGCCTGAACATTTTGAAGATATGAGGATATCCGCCAAGTTGCTACTTCTTTTTGGTATTTTAAAAGAGTGCGAACAAATTGGTGACAAAGTGTATGTTTTTATTACATCAATCAATCTATCAGAGTATTATTTACTACACGAAAGTATTATTAACTACATTTGAAGAAATTTCTGCTTTTCAGGTTGGTGTTCTCACAGTCTTTGTATTCGTTAACTTTGATCGAGCAGTTTTTGGAAAAAATCGATAACGAAACACAGAGTGGAACTAATTCTGAGTTAATCGACGGACACTCTGGTAGTTGGTTATTGGGTTCGGATTATTTCCGATTGGATGGGCAAACACCGGCTGAGAACAGAAACACGTGGTGTAAAATATTCAATAGGCCATCTAATACGAGGGCAAGATTATTCTTGATATCGACGCGAGCAGGTGGTTTAGGAATTAATTTGACCGCTGCTAATCGCGTGATCATTTTTGACGCGAGTTGGAATCCTTCTCATGACGTTCAAAGTATATTTCGAATATACAGGTATGTTTCGTTAGGCCATAGACAAAATTTCTATAATCGTCTAACGCGAGTATGATTTACAGATTCGGTCAGAAAAAGCCGTGTTACGTTTATCGGTTTTTGGCGTCCGGAACCATGGAGGAAAAAATATATAATCGACAAGTGACTAAGCTGTCGCTCTCATGCAGAGTAGTCGACGAGCAACAAATAGAACGTCATTACAGCAACAATGATTTAACCGAGTTGTACAAGTTCGAGCCAAGTACGAATCCTGGTGAAAAGCCGACGTTGAATCTACCAAAGGATAGATTATTAGCGGAAATTTTTTTGAAATATAAGGACTTCGTGGAGAATTATCACGAACATGATTCTCTTTTAGAAAATAAGGTAAATATGGAAGATGGTTTCTAATGTACAGACTATCACCTGAAATATTGAAAGTATTTTTATCGTATGAATGAATTTTCATTGTGGATTTGCTTCACGCAGGCTGAAGAAGAATTGAACGAGGAAGAGAGAAAGCAAGCGTGGTTAGAATACGAGGAGGAGAAGAAAGGAAAACCACCAATGTCATCATATCAGGCAATATCAATTTACCCGAATAGTATGATTATGAATAATGTTAATTTGCCGGCATCGATGAACTTCGCCATGGACTATGAGAAACTTCAGGAGCTTATTCGCAAGGATGTAAGTGTATACAAAATTATACTTATAAAATAATTTATTTTTTAGTAACTTTTTTCTGTAAACGTAATTGATTTCAAGTTTCATTTATGCTGCACTCATTTTTCTTATGTCGTTATTAATTGCACAGTATCCCAATGCAACACCTGAGTGCCAACAAATGATGACGGCTCGAGTGTTACAAGATATGTACAGTTATTGGGAGCAACAATCTTATCACAGTACTTCAGCGAATCAGTTATTGAATCAGGTATTTTGAACGTTCCTTCAACTGTCCTTGTCAAATTATTTAAAACGTATTATTTAAATAATGATTGTTATTTTCAAATTATACAGAATACAGCTATGAAACAAGCACAAATGAGACCACAGGTATCGAATGTGGTTCAAATACCCCGTGTAGTACAAAGACCCAATACGAACATAAGTGGTCAAGCAAAGGATGTGCTTCCCTTTACGTTTACTAATGCTGACCCGAAGACTACAGACGGTGACGATGATATCGTAGAGGTAAGATTCACAGACTGAAGTTGACAGTTCATTCGACTTGTAATAAAATTTGCAGATGGAAATCGGTATTGATAAAAAAAAACTTTATAATTTCAGGTTCCTGCAACTCCGGTTGCTAGCAAAAACAAAAATCAAGAAGAGTGAGCAGTACGTTAAAGAACGAATTTTTCATAATATAAAAACAATTTAATATCCTGTTACTCCAGCAAATGACGTTTTGATTCTTCAGCTTTCCCCGGATCTTTACGAAACAATTGTTGTTTAGGATGGCAGTAATTTTTAACATAAATAGCTTCAGTATTTGTGTAATATAATATTATTATTGGCGTAACAGTTATCACTGATATAATAATACATTTTTTTTTAATAGCGCCCTACGTTTATACTAAATATACGTATTTTTACGACGTGTATGTTCATAAACATAGAATTATGGATATAGAGATATTTTATACGTTACGATATTTAATAATCTAAATATATGCATGTTGTCAAGAGTAAATTGATCAAATGAATCTACGCGAAGTATGAAATATAATGTATCAAACGAATTTGTTAAAGTTAAAACTAAAACTCTTCTGGCAAAGCATTCCTCCAGCCACGTTGCAATAGAACTTTTAGTTCCTCTTTTATTTTCGTGTATTTACGAAAAACAGCCAGATTTCTATTTTCACTTCTGTCGATTTCATGATCATATAGTTCTTCCGCAATAATGTTAGTCCAGTCTGGTATTTTCGTTCCTGGGTTGAATGGTAGCCAAGACGTGTAACGATATTTGTTCGTTTTCAAAGTGTAACCCATAGCTCTAATTTGTTCCAAACGTGGTTCATCACTGCTTGGATCCATCGAAGGTTGTACACCTGGTCTTGGATATTGCCCGAACGCTGCTTTTTTCCATGTTAGCGACTGTTTTCTTAAAGCAGCTCTTAGAAGAGGTATAAAAGAAATCCCCTCACTGCAAACTGAAGTATCTTGCCCAGTTTGTACATTTTTCTTTTCATTTGAACAAACGGGTATTGATACATTTGCTAAATCTGCAATAGTTGGAAAAATATCAACAAGTTCCACTAATGAATCTACAATTATTTGATCCTTTTGCAGTTTAAATATATCAGTTTGATCAGATAAACGTTTTGCACTTAAAGATTTTAAGCTTTTCTGTTGACAAAGTTGCAAGATCTTCGTCTTTTGTAAATATTTTAGTTGATGCTTTAATTTATCGCCTTCTATTTGCATGTAACTTACTAAACATTCCATCAAATTTCTTTTATATTTTTGTTCGAGTTTGTAAGAATGTCTAATATCTTTATTATCTTCTAGCGTTTCAAATGTAAGCCCTGGAATTGATACTATTACAGGTACTCTTAGAGCAACGTCAAAATTACTGTACTTTGCCCATAGTGCATGTTCCCCCAGCGACCATCCTGTACAAATATTATTTATGAATCAAGTATTTAATAACTTTTGTTCAGTTTAGTATATTTCAGTACTTTTAAGTATTGTGTAACATCTGTTGCAACTCACCATGATCAGACATCAGTATTATAGTAGTATTTTGTTGAATTGATAACATTTTTAGTTGATTTAATAATTTACCGACTAAATCATCAATGTAAGTTACAGCTGCATAATACGATTGAATAATTAATTGACCAAAACTTCCTAAAAAATAAAAAAGGATGAAACTATTATATCTTTAAGTACTATGTATAAAATTATTCTTAGAAACCTGGTATTTTTTCCCAAGGAAACTTAAGATACAATGATTCGATGTCTTTTCTCTTTCTTAAATCTATCCATGGATTATATGCTATGTTACTAATATTTTCTGGCCATTTGTATGGATAGGGTACTTCAAATTTATGCAATGGATGATATCCTACAAAGGTAATTTGCACATGAAAAAAAACTATTTTCAATAGGTTATCATAAACTGTAGCAACAGCACAATTTACTTAAATATTTTTTAGGATATTTGAAAGGTATGTGTGGTTTCTGAAAACCAACTGCTAAAAAGAAAGGAGTGCTGTTTTTAGCTCTGTCCTTTAGAAAACGCTTAGCTTCTTGCAATATTTCTATGTCTGGTAAAGTTTTCTTTGGCATAGATGAAACTTTAACTGGACACACCTGAAAGTAGTTAAAGAATCTTGTTAAATAACATTGAGTGTACAATAAATTGAATCTAAGTGTTACACAATACAAGATTTTCTGCTAGTAGAGATCGGTAATTCGCTTGACAAACTGGAGCATCCTTGTATCTTTCTGTGAACGGATGAAAAGGTACTTCTGTCCACGAATAAGGACTGTCATCAGTATGATTTGAACTAATACCTGCAAAATATAAGACTGTATTATAGTTAAAACAATACAGAACAATTACTCTGTATGTTAAAATCACTGAATTTGAAACCTGGATGAAAAACTTTTCCAATAGACTTGGTAGTGTATCCATTATTTTTAAGGTGCTGAGGTAATGTTGTAAAATTGCCAACGGTTGTTCTCCAATAACTATAAAAGTCATACAGTTGAAGAGTGTCTGGTCTCCTGCTTGTTAGAAATGAATTTCTGCTTGGTGCACACAAAGCTTGCTACAATATGTGATTAGGCTAAGAATTATATACTGTAACTCACTGTTTATAATGTAATCAACTTAGTTTATAATTACCTACAGAATGCTTAATTCAAATATGGCGCTTACCTGGGCGTATGCTTGCGAAAAAATGGCGCCTTTTTCTGCAAGCTGATCTATGTTCGGTGTATGAGCTTTTGTATCGCCGTAACATCCCAAAGCTGGTCTTAAATCGTCGATGATTATTAAAAGAAAATTTTGCCTCTGTGCTGCACAGACAGTAATCAAAACCATAACATAAATCATAAGAAACATTCTTAATCTTATAAAGTATAAATGATACTTTAATTTAATTAGCCGCCATGGAACGTTCAGCGTTCGATGACCGACTAAATTTGATAGTTGAAAAAAGAATATGCAAAGATGTAATCTGGAGTCAAACTTTCTATTAATTATTGTTAACTCACTATTGCACTTTATTTTTCAACGTACAGACATACAAATAAAAATGCTATGTAATACTTACAACGCTACTATATCTAGTACAGTAACTACACTGACGTATGTAATGTAAATTACATCGAAATGATACAATTAATATAAAACAGTAAAAATTAGTATGGAAATTCAAGACTTTTACAATAGATGCACATAAATTACTGCAGTGAGTCCATCGTTCTTCTCATTGAATCTTACTCATAGATTTCATCGTAGCGAGCTTGTCAATACACGGAATCGTTTATTTCCTTCATTTTCATTCACTGTTGCATTTCGTTGAGCGCTCAATGGAGATTTGTCTCTTGTAATCTGCCTGAGTTGGTTTTCATTTACTTTCAACGTAACTGCGGCTAATTCTCGAAGCACGTACTGAAAATCATACTGATTCAGTATTCATTTCGAACGGAATCTGCAATAATCATGTGAGAAATAATTCATTACAAATTTTCAATACGTTACTGTCGCTCGCGTTGCAAAGAAATACTGAATTACAGTGTCTAATCAATTCTTTAAATACGAATGCAGATTGAAATCTGACAACGTCTCGAGAAGTATAACAAATTAGGAAACTTTTTATACGCGACGCTTTTGTTTTTGCTTTGATAGGTAGGAGTCACAGAAAAACGACACGGTTTTTCAAAATTACCTCCGCATCTCACAATCGGTAACTCGGAATTAGAGTCGCAAAGGTGCGAGCAGTTAGTGAGGGCCGTATGCACGCAAAATCCTAATAAAAGCGTAATAGAGTGACTAGTTGAAAAGATGGAGAACATAGAGAACGATCTGAAGAGTTCGTGAAGAGGAAGGAACGATAATTCTTTCAATAGTTTGAATGCTCACGGCCCCAGTGAACTACTCCAACTTGTAACGCTACAGTTATTCATCATCGCGATTAAAGACACTAGTTCATCCCGAATCAATCTCGAGTCTCCTTCTTCACAATCGACGATAGTCTTTGTTCATCGGTATTCTTCGTACAGTCATTTACATTAATATTATGCTTTGCCTTAAAGTCAGTCTTAAAATTTGCTTGTGGGGTAGCATCATCCTTGAATATCTCGGTGTAATGAAAACTACTCCCGTTTCCAGTCTTTGTGTTTGTGCCAGCATTGTTGCCAGAACCGTTCGAGTGGACTTCATTAAAATGTTTGTACAACATCACCGTTGTAGCGAACTCCGTTTCGCATCCTGGAATTTTGCATCTGAAACGGATCTTGTTTTAGTGGTGAAATAAAGATATTAGCACGATGACTTGTAGAACAGGAACTTTGCAAAGCTCACCGAAACACCTCGTTATTCTTAACTGCTTGTACTACTGGCAGTTTTGAATTGGCATGATTGTCCTGGTAATGTTTCCACAGACCAGTCACATTGCTGACCTGTGCTCCACAGCCAGGAATTTTGCATCTAATGTATTAATAATAAACAACGAATGAAATAAGCGATTTCTGAACAGTACTTAGACCTAAGATAATTACCTGGGGCATTAATGACATAACAAAAAACTGAAATTTTTACATACTATTCTACTGTATGTATATTAGAAGTATAAGAAGTAACGTTAAACTTACAAGAAAAAGCTGATCGTCGAAGCTTTCCCCTGTTTTAGCTTCACTATCGATTTGCTAGAATTTGAACTAATCGTATTGGCTACTAATTTATGACTGTCTTGATGATGACGATAATGGGATATGTATTTGTATTTTCTCCCACAACCATTGATGGCGCATTTGTAGATATCTTGCTTGTATCTGGACATACGTTGTTTCTTCGGAGTGTATTCTTCGTCGTCCGAGCAAATACTGTTAGTCTCTATGGTGCCCTCTTCGTTTTTCGAAGTATCATGATCCAGCTCACCTCTGAAGATTCTTTCAAGATTATTCAATTCTATTCTGTGTTCCTGATTCCTTGAATTCATATTACACACATCGCCTTTCAAATTCTTTGTGATCGTAACGTCACCATTTACATAAACAACATTAATTTTTTCTTGCGAACGATCCACTTGCAGTTCTGAACATTTATTCGTATTGCTCTCGTACTTGGATAAAAAATTCTCCGCATTTAGGATTAAACTCTCGGTCATGGGAAATCCACCAGTTTCGTTTAACGATTCAGCGGTGGAATATTCTTCATTATTTGAGCTATCATTCTGAGTACTCTGATCAAGAGTGTTCTCTTTCTTTCGTATATTGTCATTTCTAAGAGCATTTTGCTCGTTATCGTCATACTGATGGCCTTTTATCGTAAAAGTTTCATTTGTTCTCTTCTCATAGCAATCTTCAGTGCTCTGTACAC
Organism: Macropis europaea; assembly: GCA_916610135.2. Taxonomy (NCBI): domain Eukaryota; kingdom Metazoa; phylum Arthropoda; class Insecta; order Hymenoptera; family Melittidae; genus Macropis; species Macropis europaea. The sequence continues at coordinate 15,785,354 of OU744344.1, read as the reverse complement.
ATTCTTCATCCATTGCATTTTCAGGACCTTCAAAGCATATTACTTCTGGTTCGGTTGGCAGTGTTGGTGGTTGTCTATGGCAGCTTTCGATATGTTCTTCTAGATTACTACTAGTTGTATGCAAAGACCCACAATTCGTGTATGGACATATAAATACATTTGTTTCATTATTATGCCATTCTTGATAATGACGCCACATGCTTCCAGGATCGGACAATTCTTCTCCACATCCTGGTTCACGACAGCTAGAGAGACCAGTACAATTCTTATGACTTAATATTAAAAGGTCTTACTATAGTAATAATGCAATTATAAATATATTATATTGCTGTCCCTACACATTTGTTTAACTTGACATTTAAGGATATTAAGTTAACTTTGAGTTCAACAGTTTCTATATTATAAAAAAAAAGTCAACTTACATAAACCTAATTTTCAAAGCCTCAAGAGCTTCATGCGTTTTGTATTCATCTTGATTCGTGAATATTTTACCACAACCTCTTTGTTTGCAAGTATACACTTCCTGAAAACATGAAACACTTAAAAATAAACATATCCAGAAATTATGTACGTATTATAATCCACACAACTTATATCAGAATCATAATGTCAGCAGTATGCAGTTACAAAACTTGATTAGATATCTATAAAAATTTTTTACTACAAATATTCCAAGTTAAGACAACCTTCTAACTGTTAACACTTATGTATTGATGCTCTCTAGCATACAATGAAAACTCTATTTCAAACAATCAGAAATTCGTAATTAAACAAATTTGCAACACTTCTTCTTCATGTTTTCCCAAGTAATAAATACATAAGGCCCACAATTCTGCCACGAATGTTCCGTCACAAAAACATTCTCCCGCCTGCAGTTCGTTTACCTAAAAACACACGAATAAACAAATATAAAAGGTTGTACCGTGCAAAAGTATCGGAGCGAGCGATTTGTTTTGAGTTAGGGGTCGTTGAACCCGTGAAATGGCTCCGGCGGTTTTACCTTTTTTGGGGCGATTTCCTCGATGGTGCGATTCCTCGACACGAATCTGATGACACTGACTTCGGTGGGTCTGTCGGTGCAGGTGTCCGTGCCCTGGCCCATCCTGGCCGCGATTCGAGAGGAACCAGAGCCAACGAAGACGCGTCCCGTCGCTCACATAACCTGCACTTCACCGACCCGTCGCTTCGAACCAGAATTTTTCCTGTACCTTGAATGAAAGACCGTCAGACACGGTCATATCCACGAACGGGACAGTTTGTCCGGTGACTTACCAACGAAGTGCGCTAGCGTTCGCGCCGTGTCGTCCCTTTAACACCTCACATCATAACGTCGTCAATAATATCAATCACTTGTTGTCATTTCAGTGCACTCGGGTTATTTGGCCGTGCGTCTGACGTCGATCCGGACGGTCCACCATTACCGCGAAAGTCACGTCGACGCGAGGTTGAGAACCTCTGCCGGAGGATGCGCCCTGCGAGTTCAATGTATCCCCGACGCATTGCTTTTCGGTCGAAATATCAACGACGCATCTTCGTCAACAGTTGTTTTTATTTATCACTTATAATGTAGGCAGTACTTTGGTAACTGTTCGATTGACAATCATTTTTTAAACGTAATAATGTTTTTTCCTAGGGGAATACGGTGATTCAGTTTGAATACAGTACGATGAGTTTGTCTTGAGACCGGGAGGCGGGATTAGTAATCGTTCAACGTTGAATGATACTTCAGTGTTTAACCCTTTGCACTCGAGATAATTTTTCAGTAGAAAATAATATATTGATAACACACACCGAAATATTTAATTCTATAGCACCAAGTACCTATTCAATTCGAAATTTATAAATAGTTAATATTATAATATTCAGGATAGTATTGTTATCATTCTATTCTTAGTTTTATAACGAATGAAAGTATAAAAATTGCATGGCGCCTTTTGAGTGCAAAGGGTTAATTATATAAAATTTCTTCATTATTTGACTGCTTATTCAGAATATAATTGTGACTAAAAAATAAGTAGAATAGTGAGCGGTATGGCCATGTAAATTCTGTTTCTTTTTCTTATCATAAAGTAATTATACATATCTTTTAATTCACAGGTGAAAGTTGGATCAAGACTAACTAAATATTAAATTGTAGTCCATCAATTTTGGGGACACCATTTCGAGAAAAACGATGTATAATGCAACTGTTGTAACATCGTTATTTTTCATAATTTTACTTTCAAAATATTAAAAGAAAGGAAACGCAGTTTTTGCAGAGTGTTACTTGTACATCCCCCTCGATGAAGGCTGAAGGATTTTCTGAAATCCGCTCGATATTTTCGCGTCACGTGACGTGGCGCAATTGTCCGACAGGTGTAAACAGGTGAAATTGTCACAGGGTAAGTGTCAACGGGGCCAGGATGTGACTGGACATGTCAGTATCGATTCACCTTGATACCTTGTCTGGTGTACACTTTCGGGAGAATTCTGTCAATTCACGATTACCTCCGTTCAGGTGCGCCAGGACGAATGTAGTTAATGGTTTCATGGAAGAATGCACATCCTGCATATTGTACTCGTTGCGACGATCCTCTTCATTCAACTGTGCACCCGTTACGTTGACGGCCAAGGTACTCTACTTTCCGTACAAAAATTATTGTAAACTTGATCTATGTTCGATCGAATTCTATTGCTTTTTGTTATTTTAATTTCTCGATTGCTTTACAGTTCTAGGAGAAGTTAGGAGAATTTCTTGATACATATCAGTTCTAACTATTAAAGAAGAATAGTATTGGAAACCACGGTGCAAGATTTTGAACATAAAATACTACATACTTTTTCATTTCATTCTTCATAATCATTTATAACATGTACTTCAAACGTGCAATTTTAATTTGTTTTTATAGTTCTTCTACAGCGTGTGACTGTAATCGATACTTTTTATATACTTTATGAAGCTTGATGTTTGAAACATATTGACTGAATTGCTTTTTACGTTCGAATAAGTGCGAATATTCGGCCGAAGTATTTTCACGTCAACTGTTCAATCGATTTTCCATTTTGTTAGAATTCTTAACAATGAATTTTTTATTTCAATTTCAATATCTCAAAGTAGTAACATATACCAATAATACCAACAAAATGAAGTTCCGTTTCTTATAATTCCGAATTAACAGGCGACCTGACGAGTGATAACAAGAATGAAGAGGAGAGCCCGATACCGCCGGAAATAACAATAACATCATGGAATGTAAGTTTTGTAAAAAATTCCACGCATCCATTGCGTTTAATTTTAAAGAATATCATATAGTTGTTTGGATGTTTTAAACGTACAAAATATACTAGAAAGTATTATAACAGAAAAGGTTTGATGCAACATACGTACAGAAACGTAAGTTATTATATAAGTTCTCTATTTTGTTTTAATTAATTCGATATACTGTACACGTGACTCACCAACACACGTAAAATTTTTATTGCTAACCTGAGCGATCACGTCGCCGATAATATTGAACGTTCCAAACACCTACATGTTATGAAACAAACCATCCATTGTTAAACAATCTTTAATTCCCATCGTAACGTACTTTTATTTTCGTCTGATACAATAATAGATTTTAAAGTACTTTTTCTTTACAGGACATGCCATTCTCAGGAATTGTGAAGGAAAACGGGACATGGGTCGGTAAAGGATACGCGTTTTACATCTTCGATCTGATCAGCTCGAAGCTGAATTTCACGTACACCATTGTTCCACCAGAAGAGCATGTTTTAGGGGATGAAAATAATGGTGTCCTTGGTCTACTTTACCAGAAGGTAACCGCGCGTGTATTTCGATATAAAATGTTTTATACGGTAGAAAAATATTTCTGAATCTTTTCAATACCCTGTGTACAATAAGCGATACGGAAAGCAAAATAGGGATCAGATCAGTAATTGTTTGCGTTTTTACAGAAAGTCGACATCGCTGTCGCGTTTATTCCCGTGCTACCAGAAATGCGACGATTCTGTACCTTCGGCAACTCACTGGACGAGACCAGATTAACGGCCTTGATGAAGAGACCTGACGAGTCAGCCACCGGTTCAGGACTTCTGGCACCGTTCGAGAAAACCGTCTGGCTACTGGTTCTAGCATCTTTGATCATCGTGGGGCCTATTATTTATCTTTTCGCCAGTATCAGGTGTTCGATTGAGATATTCGAGGCTCGCAGAGCTAAAGTTCCATCAGTTTCTACTGTTTCAGGCTTCTGAAATTCTTTTCTATCGTTTCGATTAAGATAGATTAAAATATATGAATCTGTAGACCCTGACGAAACATCAGAAAAGGATTCCAAAAGAATAGGAGTACAAACAGCTGTATTGGGATGAATCGTAAATAACTTTCGAGTTATCTCCTTAAATTTATTGATGATTCGTTACTCAAAGATTATTGTTGCTTCTGCAGGATTAGGGATGCTTACCTTCTAATACGATGCAACAGTCAATAGCATAGGTACTGTTTACATTTTTCGAAAGAAAAATGTGTATTGCATGTAAGAAGTTATTTACGACTCAACCCAAGAATTTTTACAATTTTATGAACGATCCTATCGAATAATTCATTGACGTATATTGTACGATCTATTGTTATAGAGCGAAATTATGGCACGATCCGGATTCTGAACAATTCAGCGTATCTGCCTGCTTATGGTTTGTTTACAGCTCCCTGTTGAAACAGGGGACGAATATCATTGCCACGACAGGTAAAATGCCGCGTTGTTAATTGCAAAACCAGCCCGTACATAATTTCAATTTTCTGAAGTTGATTCATTTGTCCAATTTTGAAAAATTGCAGATTCGACGCGAATGCTCTTTGCCACTTGGTGGATTTTTATATTGATCCTGACGTCTTTTTATACTGCTAATCTCACGGCGTTCCTCACGAAGCCTCAATTCACGTTGTCCATTAGTTCCCTGCAGGATATTGTTCACAAAGGATACAGTTGGGTGACATACAAAGGACGAATGGTCGATTTTCTCCTTTCTCAAGTAATATTCAAGAAAATTTGTATACGCATTCAAAGGTGATTCTGACAATTGTTAATCGTCTTTCTGTAACATTCTGTTGATTTCAGCATCACGAGAACGATTTAAGTTTGTTGAATAAAAGCAGACAGCAGGGGAAAGGTGTGTTTAAATATTATGAATCGTCGAAAGCGATTTTAGAATCCGTGAGTACCAGTACGTATCGAATGCTAGTCGACAAAATAGTGTAAAGTATTAATGTTGATCGGTACCAGTATACATAATATATTTTTCATTCGCTTTCAGAAAGGCTGTTCCTAGCGGAAACACATTATCTGCAGACCCTGATATTCAACGATTACGTTAACAAAACTCGTAATCACCTGGAGCATAGTCTACGTTGCACTTACGTCATAATGCCAGGAAACATTTTAGTAACGGGCCGTGCCTTTGGCTTTCCTCATGATTCGACAATTCAGAGACACATTAATAAAATGTAAATGCTCAATAATCGGAGAGGTAAATTACAAGTTATAATTACGAATTATTGTAATTTAATTTCAGGTTGTTGAGATTAGTGGAGATGGGTATAATACAGCACAGAAAAGAAGAGGATCTTCCGCTGGCGGAAATCTGTCCAGTGGATCTTCGCTCGACCGAGAGGCAACTACGAAACACCGACCTTCTTCTAACTTACAAGGTCGTCGTATCTGGATACGCAATCGCTGCTATCATCTTTCTGTTTGAAATCATTTACTGGATCATTTGGAGTCGAGTAAAAAAGAGCAAAACGATGGACACGCGTGACTCTCTTTCTCGCGCCGCGCCGTCAAAGCCGAAGGATCTTCCCCTTCCAAAGCTGAACAACCTTTCGCCTCAAAAGCGTGCGACCATGCTGAAGAGAAGTCCACCGGCGCTCTATCAAAACGAAAGAAACATTTCGTTGCCAGCAAAACAGCAGTACATCAATGGAAGGAGTTACTACGTAGTTACTGACAGAGACGGTGATCAGAGATTAATTCCCACGAGGACTCCTTCCGCATTTCTGTTTCAATATGCCGCTTAACCGTACCGATATTTATGTTAATAACGGGAATCTATTATTATAATATTTGTACATGTATCGTTTATGTATCTAGTCTTTTTAATCATGTTTATTCTATGCATGAAAATGTAATCTATGAAAATGTGCTTTATGATTTTATAGTGTTTTTTTTTTGGACTTCCCGGCACATTTAAGATAGATTACGATCTTCTGCTCCTGCGCATATGTGTAAACGAACGATATCTATACTATGGCCGTGCAATTTCTGCGGATGTACACACACTGAAGGAGCCACCCACCACTCGCCTGATTCGCTATTGGGGTTGTTATGCTGCTTCCACACTGGACTTCTCCAACAATGTGGACATCACACTGTTGATTTTTTGCTGGTGCAATCTGGCGATGTATTTACGAACTACATCAAGCGTCACCCGCGCCATCTTCTGTCAGTATATAGAACTAAACGACGAGGTGACGCTCGGAGCGCGCCTGACAGATTTTTCTGTAAATAATCGGATCCCTTTCGCCAGATGGCGTCACTCAGAATTTCGCTATTTAGTTTCGGCCTTCTGCCAGAGATGGCGCAACTTGGAATGTCGATAATTAATTTCTGGGTCCTGTCACAGACGAGATATATAAATAGACCAATCATGCAATGTATTTTTTCGGCCCGAATTCCTGGGGCACTAGTGCCACAGACGAGATATATAAATAGACCAATCATGCAATGTATTTTTTCGGCCCGAATTCCTGGGGCACTAGTGCCCCATTACCATTTCCGTGTCACTCACAACGTTACCAACAGAATGCAGAAACAGATTGTTGCGCTTACTGTGGTAAAAATTATAAATTCTTTGACAGGTCACACGAACGACACACTCTTTAAAATAAATAACCTGGAAATCACTGACAATCTATTCATACATATGTGTGCTTTTTTTATGCGTGCGATGGCGAAATAAGCTATTATATCGCATGGAGAGTTTTAGACTGCTGATATTTATGCAAAATCATATTTTTATAAAATTCTTCGTTTTTACATTTCGTACATTTCTGAATACTCAACATACTGTGCACGTTTTTGTATGTTTGTACGTATCATAAACGCATAAACAATTTCTAAGAAAATGTTTGTAGGTGCGTGCTAGGCTATACTTCTATATATTTGTACATACTTGCGTTTCTTTTAAATTTTAACCTTTTCAGGGTTTTCCAAATTGACTTTTATTTTACTTTTCATTTTACTTTTACCTTTTATATTTTCTTAAACAGATCATAATAGTTGAATCTCATCGTCAGACGTAACTACTAAACTTTAAAAAGGTTAAAGTTGAGACTGTATGTATGTATGTATACATACATATCTTTATGTAAATATAATTGCATATGAACACGTATATTTATTTTGAATACATGCAAGGTTAGAATTTTTGCATGGGGTTGTGGGATAATATAAGGATGCTGTTGGGTGTTTGCTCTTTAGTAAACCAATGTTCTTATTTATACAATTAGCGTATGGATTATAACTGTAGAAACATTGAGTATATTCCGGGATTGTTAAGTCCTTCTTTCATGCCTTCACGTGGCCAATCTTGTTAACATTACCCAGTATATTGGTATACTATTTACCGCACAGTCAAGAGCGTTGTCAGGGTAGCTGGTGTGTGTCTGACTGTGGAGTCGTTACAAACTTTTTTGACGCAGGTTCGATCCCCGCCCAAACATATATATTTTTATTTTTTTATGTTACAAAAAAATAATGTATACTCCTAACCGTAATTAAGAGGATACATGACTAGAGAAATGATTCAACGAAGAGTGCTTCAAAATTATTTTTGTGAATATTTTAGTATAAAGTATGCTTAACATATATTTAAAATGTTTTTATATAAATATTATTTTTATTTTATGTAGTTAGAAATGCAAAAAAACATAATTGATGTATTAAAAAGAAATAATTAATGTACTAAAAAGAAATAAGTCCGGGCGGGAATCGAACCTGTGTCAAAAAGTTCGTCACCACTTTCAATGGCGGACACACATCCGCTGCACTAAACGCACTTTTGAAATTGTATTAAATAGTTTAGAAAACAACGCACGCGGCACAGTTTCAATGGATCGAGTCAATTTTATTTCTTTAACAATAAGTTATATACTGTTTTTCTGAAGATAGCAATGTTTAATATCGCATAATATACCCACAGAATAAAGAAAGTACAGTCGAACCTCGATAACTCGAACCTCTATAACTCGAACCCCTCTGTAAGACTACAATTTTGTTCATTCCCTTCCGCTCCGCTGCGAAAACCTCTATAAGTCGAAATAAAACTTACTTTAACTCGAATTATTTGCCACATGCCCAGATGCATTATTTTACCTCTGTAACTCGAAGTTAGAATAGCCAGACCTCTACAAATCGAAGTTTACCTCTATAAGTCGAATTTCTATCGCCGCTGCCTCTGCAACTCGAAGTTTATAGCTATGTGTCACAAGATGTCAGAAACAAATCATTCGATATTGTCTCCTTTCTTTCATCCGTTAGGATTGTCTCAAATAACGTAAGATGACACAAGCCGTATCCCTACTTCTTCGCCCTTCGACCACGTGCATATCCATGTATGCTAATCGTTTTTTGTCAGTCGAACGCACAATTGTCATCATCTCCCGTGTCTTTAACTTTTGTGTTTACGTTGAATAAAATGAGTTCTAAGAGGAAGCTTAACACACTAACACTTTCTGAAAAGGTGAATGTAATTGAAGCATTGAAAAGTGGATCAAAACCGAAAAAGAATATCGCTACGGAATTCGGGACTCCTACGAGCACTCTTTCGACGATTTTGAAAAATGCAGATGAAATTATGCAGAAAAGTACAATTTCGTGTGACAATTTGCATCGTAAAAGGAGGAATGTTTAATAAAATGGTTTAAACTGGGCAGAGACGCAAATGTTAGCATAGGAAGACTAATTATGTAAGAAAAATCTGAGTTTTTACCAAATCACTGGACCATAGCAACTTTAGGGCTAGCAATGGGTGGCTAGAGAAATTTAAAAAGAGGCATAATATTGTTTTCCGAAAGTTGTGCGGTGCAAGCGCTAGCGTCAAAGATGAAGTTTGTCACGAATGGAAAGTAAACTTGCAAGCTTTGTTAAAGGATTACGAACCGCAAAACGTGTTTAATGCAGATGAGACTGCGGTATTCTATAAATGTCTTCCCGGCAGAACAATGACATTAAAAATGAAAAATGTCACGGAGGCAAACATAGCAAGGAAAGAGTAACAATTTTATTAGCGGCCAATATGTCAGGAACAGAGAAACTTAAACCTTTAATTATAGGAAAATCGAAAAAACCGCGATGCTTTGCAGGCTGTAAATCATTGCCTTTAGATTATGCGAGCAATGAAAAAGCATGGATGACCGCCGAATTGTTTGCGGACTGGTTAATTCAGCTGCATATAAAAATGAAAAAAGAAAAGCGAAAAATTAGTTTATTCATAGAAAATTGTACGGCACACAACAATATCCCGTCGCTTCAATCAGTCAAAGTACAATTTTTACCACCGAACACTACTTCGAAATTACAACCTCTAGACCAAGGATTTATAAAAAATTTTAAAACTTTATATAGAAAAGAAGTTGTAAAAAAAATCTTATCAGATATAGAAGAAGGGAAAAGCACCTCCATCACAATTTTACAAGCAATGAGAATAGCAGATAAGTCATGGGGAAATGTAACACACCAGACAATAGTCAACTGTTTTAAAACTTGTGGGTTTTCTTGGCAAATAGAAGAAAATTTTGAAGAACAATCGGGGCCTGTTGCAAGTCGTAATATAGAAGCCGAATGGAATCAAGTTTTGTTACATTACAACATCGAAAACATAACGTTTGAAGATTTTGTACACTGTGACGACGAAGTTTTTGTTAACGGATCATTAACTGATTCGGAAATTATAGAATTTACCACCCAAGTTGCAATAGACGATGAGGAGCTGGATGACGAGGAGCCCGTTGTAATCGAACCACCGGTATCAGCAAATCAGGCCAGAATAGCAGTGAACGTTCTACGAACTTTTATAGAAAGATGCAATAATATCGAGGAAAACGTATTCTCTGCCTTGATCACACTTAAAAATGCTATCGATCAACAATGTATTAATACATTAACACAAAGCAAAATTACAGACTTTTTTGATATGTAACAAGTATAATAACCCAGTATTCGTTTTATGACTACGTTTATTTATTTATATAATAAATAATTCACGTTCAAAAATTGAATTTTTCTTTCTTTAAGCCGTTACAATTGGAAAATTATTAGCCTTCGTACAAAGCTTCTGTATATCGAATTTTCGTTTGTTAAATCTCTTTTACTCAAAAATTTCGATAAGTCGAAACCTCTATAACTCGAAGTTTTTAGCTCTTCCCTTGAGGTTCGAGTTACCGAGGTCCGACTGTATAAAAATTCAAAGAAAAAGGTACTTTTTCGTGCGAAATACCTGGAAAAAATCGGTTTTTAATTTTTTTAACTACGGCGCACCTTACCGAAAAATCTGAAAAATTTGAGGATCATAGCTATGATAAGACGTCCTTACCAAAAAAATATAAATGTGCTGTCTTTGAAACTTCAATAAGAAATCAGCATTTTTTGCATTTTTTTAATGTTTTTAATTTTTGACAACTAGAATCTACAACGAAAAAATCGGAAAAAATTCCCTAATATATGCCACCATATCCGGAATATGCTACATTTTTTTCAGAATTTTCGCATGCGACTAAATAGGGAAAATAGTGCAAAACCGGATATTCCGAATTTTCCCTGTTACTACCTCCCGGTCGAGATAGAAGCTTGCAAATTTGTGTAAAATGGTTTCTTTTGGTAAACTGGTCCATCGCAAATCAAATTTAGTTTAAGGGCACATTTGATCCCCTTATCCGGTTATACCCTTTCTGGCTGCACTCAATTTAATACATAATCAATTTTTGTCCGCCGCGAGCCTGCGAGGCGTCGTCGCAGGTTTGCTCGCTCGTCTGTTTCTTTACATGTGTGCGTCTGTATTCAATATTCACACATTCAACTAATGAAACACCCGAGAAAACTCGCGCGACAGAAATCGTCGCTGCATCGAGTCGACAATTGCCTATCAAATGTCCCCACTCTCTACGCCACACGCATTTACGCATGAGTACTCCTTGTCTTACTAACACTTCTTTATGAAATACTTTATCAAGTGGCCGTCGTTGATGAGTAGAGGACGCTAAAATCAGTGTCGAATTTCTAAGTCGGTATGGCAGTCACGTTGGGCCACGAAAGTCCATAAGGTGATTGGTCTACTTATATATCTCGTCTGTGGTCCTGTCAGACATGGCGCTACTTGCGCTGTGATAACGTCACAGGACCTCGCTTCAGATTTGGGCATTATTCGATTAAAACTTTTAATTTGATTGATTGATTAATGTTTATGATTAAAAGAATTAAACGTCGAAAAATCAGCGATTGATTTAATCGATGGATGAAATTAATCGTCAATCTTTGATTAAAGAAAATTAATCATCGAAAAATCGGCGGTTAATTTAATCGATCGTTAAAATTAGTCGTTAATCGTCGATTAAAGAAAATTAATTGTCAATCGTCGGTTAAAAAAAATTAATCGTCAATTATCAGTTACTGATTTTTACATAGAATTTGACTAAAATTTGAATTAAATTGAAATTCTATTTAGATTTATTATTACCGTATTTATCGTTTTATTAAATTTTGAAATTGTAATAAAGAGACAGAGAAACAACAGAAATATATTTCAATAAGAATATGTTTATTTCTAACAGTTTGTTATTTACACATATTGTTTGTTATTTTATATTGTCATTTGATGCGTAGTCATTTTTGTGACATTATCGTCAACTGTTTCGGCTGCTGGCCGTGAGCGACATTAAAAACAAACCGAAGATGCTTGACAAAGACTCATACAAAATATTAATTTCACCACAGATAGAATAGCAGCAGTTAATCGTAAATTAATTATCCAATTGACGATCAAAATTGAAAAGTATTTAATCGTTAATCGCAATTAACTATTAAAGTAGGAATTTAATCCTTAATGACAATTAATGAATAAAAGTATTTAATCGCTAATAGCAATTAACAATTAAAGTAAGAATTTAATCGTGAATCGTTGATTAAATTTTTTCCCAACTCTGCCTCGCATCATAGATGAGGATGCCGTTTTTCGTAGCGGCTTTCGGGAGGCAGGAGTGGGGTTGACAACTGTTCTGACCGCCGGTGGACTATAATCGACAAGAATTTGAGATTTTTTATAGCATTGAATTAGCTGTATAATTACTTTATAGTCGGTTTCAAAGTAAAGCTAACTAAACGAGATAGAAGAAGAGACCGAAACATCTATATCTTTTCATACAGTTTTACAATAAATTGAATTAAAGAAATTCTGACGTCTGGAGAGAATTGTGACTAGGGAAATGGCGATCTTACTGCGGACAACGGTTGGTCAACGTCTCGTTCCGTTGGTAGTACTGAGTTTAAGATGAAGGAGTTGACGAATTAGTAAACAATAACAGAAACTGTGAGCTATGTGTTAAATGACCGGTCGCATTTGTAAACAAGCGTAAACTTTTGTATTTATAATGACTTGCCGTTAGTATTCAAAATTAGTTGTAACTGGTGTGTGACCTGCTGCTCTTCTAAATGATTGTACATGATCGTTGCGCTATATTTTATTTTATGAAAATCTTGTAGCCGTATCCTCTGTCAGACTTGAGGTAATTTATGCACAAAATGAGTATGTATGTTTGTTTTTTTTTGTTTATTCTATACTTTATTACTTCAGTGAACAGTTTTCAAGCAATCTGAATTTCACTGGCCGTAACTGACATTGATTGTTCTATGTTAACTTTATAATGTTTTTCCATAGCAGATAATAATGGCTGAAGAAAATGCAGAGATCTGTGGATTCCTAGATGTTAAATATCTTGGGGGTAAATGCAAAGTTCACAAAGTGAAGAAAAGGACATTGGCACCTTGGAGGGTTTGGAAAAGACATTGGTGTTCCATAAAAAAGCTGGGCCCTGGTTTGGGTGTCAAGGTGCAGCTGGATTATGGTATCTCCAATGGCAGTTCAACATCTCCAAATGATAGAGACAATTCAGTAACAATACCACTGGATGCTGTTATTTGTCGTACTCAATCTAGATCCAAACAATTCGCCTTTGGTGTATTTCCTATGAAAGAGAGAAAACCGTTGTTGTATTTGGCAGGCAATTCAGAGACAGAATCACAGAGATGGATGGCTAATATTAGACAGCTGTTGAGACCTAGAAAGTATCAGTTTGCACCAGGATCTCATAATATATCCATTGTTGATAACGCTCACTCTAAAGCAGCTGGGCTTACAGGTATACGAATCATTGAAGATTTATTGAAACATAATGTATAAAGCTCCTTTAAATACATTTCTAATCATTGCTATCATCCTGCAGGACTGTACGGTGACTTAGTGGTTAGTACAATAGGAATCTTCATAAAAGACGCTTGTTCGGGAGAGATAATACAAAGCTTCGAATGGAAGGAGCTTGAACTGTTTCACCTGAGTGCAGTAGGTCAGCCGGAAGATGTTAAATGTATTTGCGTGATTCACACAACTAGAGAGTTTCGCAGTGGAGTCGGGGAGCTCCATATCTACTGCATAGAAGCTGGCAAATTGTTGCAGGATTTGGTCACTAAGGGTCGTGGACCAAAGAACAGGCAAGTCAACAAAAGGCCTCTGAGTCTGAGCGAAGGAGATCTCAGAAAACTGTCGCGCGAAGAAGCCTCGCGCAATTATCCGGCGTTTAGCGAAAGAAAAGACTTAAGACCATTGAACCCAAGAAAGGAGAGTCATTTTGGATACGGAGAACCAACGTTTAGAATGTACGACACGCTGGCGGAAAATGTTTATCAACCAGAACCGGACAGTGTTCCAAATAACAGCGGTACCTTAGATGCAGCCTGCTCGCACAGTAGAAGGATTTCAGACATTTCGATAGCTTCCGGAATTTACGAGGAAATCGCAGGCGAGGAAGACATTCACATGGCAGCTACTCCACAGTTTTACATGGACAAACTGTTTCTGAATCGTCAGTCAGACGAACCACCACCCTTGCCTCCACGGCAAAGATGTGCTTCGGAATCGATGAAAGGCACTAGGTTCGTATTTACGAATTTTCTTCAAACGCTAATTAAATTTGCTTCTAAATCAATCCAATCGATTTAATTTGTTTCAAGGTCACAAGATGTCTTCATTTCCGAACGCAGCATTGTATCTACATCGTTCCGAAATTCCGTGCGAGATGAAGCGAACGCTTTTACATTAGACAAATCTATGGATCACTCTCATTACGTTCCTATGTCGCCTCGGGTGAAAGACATCACCTTGCACCACCTACAGACAGAGGCGTCGCTGCCAGAGAACGATTATGTTATTATGCGATGAATGATTCAACGAAACCAGTGATCAAATCGGACCTTTGCAATTTCACCCCCTTCTCTTATGCTTTTCTTTAAATATATCCACGCGTGTGCTTGAAAGAGTATTAATTTAAAGCATCGTTTGCATGCAGAGGTAACTGAGAAGGGGTTGACGTTCAGTATTGACGAAATCTTTCGACTCCTATTCGTACAAAATCTCACACGTTTTATTGAAAATTATAAATTTGTACATGTGCGAGGCTTCCGTTTTCGGAACTGTATCGGAGCACGTTGTTACGATAGGAGTGTATTGCTTGACCTTTAAGTATGACAGCTTGCTTCTTCTTGTGATTTATATTAATCCACTGCCGTTAATCGACACTTCGAACCTAATCCTTGGTTCGTAAAGATATCGAATTCTTCGCGGTTCAGGAGAGCCCCACGTACGTCGTCCAAAACGATCACCTTCGGATATCTACGAAGTAAACAAAAAAAAAAAGAAGACTGTCACGTATCCGTGATACAACATTTATAACATTTACATTACGACACGGACGATTGTGAATTTGATACAAAATATATACACGCACAATTAAGCAAGATATTAAAAAGAGTAATTACCCATTGTCACTACATCTGTCCCAAGCTTTCGCCAAGGACATTCTGATGAGATCATCCACAAGACATTCGACAGCCTGAAAGAAATACACGTAGATCAAAGTTATGACAAATTCTAAAAACAATTCAACATTGTGAAAACGTGTCTTACTCGCATCATCATTCGACCAGCCGCGCAATGCACAACACCGGGCACGATCTCTTCAGATACGAGCGTGACACCGATCTCTCTAGCAGTTTCGCAAACAAAATCATAAAGCGGCAGCGACTTTCTTTCCAGTTCCAATACCGAAATATTTGTATTAGAAATTTCATTATCTTCTTTACTTCCTTTCGGAGTTCGTTTTTTATTTTCCTGCGCAGTTTCTATGTTCAGCACGTCGACATCAACGTCAGGATCACTGGACTGTTGCGCATTAGACTCGGACAAGTAACTGTTAGATCTACCTGGACAGACTTGAAGCCACTTATAGAAAGCATCCGGCTCTGTACATGTATAGACATTTTTGGTGAGCGTGGAATCAGGCAAATCTTTCTGTTGTTTCATCGACTGAACCGTGAAAGAGGAGCAAAGAGGCGTGTAGCCGTGTAATCGCGCCCAAATCATTATCTCTTTCACGGTCCATAAATCCTCTTCTGAGAATGATTTCTTCTTTAAGAAGGATCGCATCATCTTTGCCCGATTCCATTCGCAAGCATTCCGTTTCGCGACGCTATACTCAAAGTATTCTTCTTCTGTTGCACAGGAATAAGGGTGGAGTCTCTTATAGTCAGAATCTGAAGCATCCTTAGTGACCATTGGCATTCTTCTAACAATGAATCGCAGCAGACCTTGAATGTCGTCAACTGTTGCAGTCTCAATCGCCTGGAAGGTCTCATCATAAAATTCTTTTCTGCTCTGAAGTTTGTGCTTGTCCTTGCCCAAAGTGATTTTCTGCCGTATTATCTTATATTCCTTTGTTTCCTCTTGATTGTTCATCTTCAACTGATGCCGAGAAACTGCATCTTCCTGATTAGCAGGATTATCCTGACTGAATGTTCTTGTTTCAGCTATCTGCAACGCTGGCACGTTGGAATTTACATTCAGAAGAACACTGTTTGATAGTTTTAAGCTTACTCCTCGTTGTTCTTCTGCTCCATTCAGATTTCGTAATTGGATCGCTGACTCAGAACCTGGAGGTTTTTTTAATAAACTGATACCACGGGAAACCGGTACATTTATTTTTGGTTTTGTTGCGTGGTCGTCTGTGTGTGGCATTGCAATATCCACAGGTATAGTTTTATTGTCCTGCAGAACCAAGACCCGTTTGCTTCCACAGGGCTCGAATAGCGGTGGAATGGAAATTTTTAAAAGCTGAAAATTTGGTTGAACTTTACAACAAGATGATGGTACCGCTGTCGCATTGCCCCGGTGGCATTCATTTGTTGCAAACGTATCTAGATTTGTTTCTTCCTTTACTTTTATTGTATTCGAATCTCCGTTTAGAGAAGGTTCACTTGTTTTCTCTTCCTCTTCTGATAAATCGAGCAGTCCAGAAGCCATTGAATGATCGATGGTTAAATTTTCTTCCAGGCTGCTTATGTAAGTCGAGCCGCAATAATCATGATCAAGATCGACGTAAAAACGCATTCGTTTGATATTTTTCAAGTTTTCGTTGATCTTCTCAGTTTCATTCTCCTGTTTGATGATCACGTTACAGTCGTTACTTACAGAATCTATCGACTCACTTATAATGTCGTTTGCAAAGTCAAATGTGGAGCTAGCATATTCATCTTGTTCTACTTTCACATCGCAACTATCGCTAGAATACATTTTAATTTGAGATCCATTTTCGTCCAAAGGCTGGACGGTACTCTTCTCAGTAGTTCGTCTGGAATTTCTAGGATCCGTGTAGATCCATATGTCGACGAGTGTTTCAGACCCTAACGTTTGCAAACCAGTGTAAGTGCGATCCAATTTCAAGTGATGAATTATGTCCATTGGCTTGTTGAAGGCGCTTTTGAAATGCAACTGAACTCTCAGCGGAAATTCGCCCCAACCCCGTCTCGAGAGACAAAACGGGGATGAAGTAACTTCTACGACATCGTTAGGTCTGTAGCTGGGATGCAAAAAGAACCTGACTTTGCTGACGAAATCGTCGATGTCAGGATTCTCTTTGTTTCCTCGAACATACATCGTCCACTTGTGACTAGCTGCATCTTCTCTCCACTCCGGAGGAATCCACTTCGAAATGTTCCCGATGATTATACGTTTTCTGACCTTGTGTCGGATACCTCTCGACGGACACGGAGGCTCTGGAATTCCACTTTTCGGTGGAATGTAACGCGGAATCTTTTTCGGTCGCGATTCTTCGTCCGTTTCATTGCTTCGTTTCTCTGCACGACAGTGTTTAGAAGTTTCCTCCTCCGACCTTTCCGTTTTTATCGCGTTGCAATCGAGCGTACTTAAAGAAGACGGTGATAATGATTGCGGTGGATCATAATTTCCATTACTGGATGTCGTTGCTGTCCCGACAACCAATGGACCATCGTATTCTTTGGGTGATTTACCAATTAACTGTTTTATCGCTGGATGAATCTGCGTTTGTCTGGTCTCTCCGCTCTGCACATTCTGGCACTGTTTGCGATTATAAAAGTCAGCAACAATCACATAACGTAAAAGATGTAGAGCCTTGGATGCTGTGTGCAGTCTCTCTTGTATTTCTAAAACCTCTTTCTCCTTCAAATTGATTTCTTGGGAAAACTCTTTCTCGATGATAGCTGTTATTTTCCTTGCAGTGCTGGTTCGTGCTGAAAATTTCAGGTGAAGAGAATTAGCTCTATTCATGTTCCGATGACTACTGAAAGGTTAGGGGGGATGCTTTTACAAAAATTACCATTTTCTTCATAGATGCGTTGATGCTTTTCATTACTGGCGACAGACGGCCCGTAATCGGGATCTATATCCTTTAAGGCACTCATTTACCATATTCAATTTCGAACAAAAGATTATCCAATGATACAATATTAGTAAAAGCGTATCTTCATACTAAATAATACAAATTAATTGCAATAATAGTTGTTATTCAAGCGACAAACATGTGCTCCGTATTGTATTTTCAATTTTTCGAACAGAGGGTTGCGGTAATTCTCTGTAAACAAATGGGCAGAGGTTATGTTTCTCGCTTCAAGATATTTCAACAAATGAAGCATGTCTCATAAAAAACACAAGAATTATTAAACATTCAAGGTTCCTTACTGTACGTAGGTCCACTATATGCACGTTATCATAGTTACGAATCCATAGGTACACCTCACTTGGTTCACTGTCTCCATCACCCATATGTTATTTCATGGTGTCGCTGAAGGTACTCCAATTCTGACAACATAGGTGAAGTATGTTATTAGTGGTTTGCACCTAAAGTGAGTAATTTAGTAACAACAGGCGTGTTCTTATAGTAAAAAAAATCTGTCTTACAATTATCATTATTTCCCTAAAATCGTTCAAAATTTGTGCCAAACCACTTCATGCGATAAATTCGACGACAATTATCATATAAAATAATTCTTGAAATTGATTTATAGCGAAGCGAAGAAAATGTAGAGTACTTTAAAATATTCTAGAAACCCATCCGTGGTGTTTTTCTTCCAAGCGAAAATAATAGGTGCAGGGATTTTGATGATACGGAATTGGAGGAAAACACATGGTTTGGTTCTTACAGTAAAAATTCTGACTAACGATTATCGTTACTCCCCTAAAATCATTCAAAATTGGCACCAAAAGATAATTATCATCCCCGACGACCCAGAAAATTATTCTTAAAATTAATTCATAGTGAATTAGAAATATTTCCGGTACTTTAAAAAATCCTCTAAACCGATCCGGGTGTTTCTTTCTCTTCCAAGGGAAAACAGTCGGTGCAGGGACTTTAACGAGCCGCGATTGGGGAAAACGCGGTGAGATAGATTGGCAGCGAGCAGCCTGGCAGTGTGTGCAAGTGTAGCCATGGCTGTCTGACAAAACATTCGAAATAACAAGAATTAATGTGGTAGTTGGTTATCGAAGGTATCATGTCGTGTTTCTCGGGTAGCGTGACGTTGCGCTGATCGAGACGTTCTCCGGATCGATTAGCGGACCTGGTGATCCAGCTCGGGGCGGCGAATCGCCACGAGCTCGCTTCGTGGACGTTTGTCCGGGTGTAATAATAAATAAGTGGGCAGCGAGATCTCGCGAGAGAGGAGGAGGCGCAGAGGCGAATTTCGGTGCGGACCAGCGGAATCATTTTCGACGAACCTCGTCGGGCTCGGGCGTCGCGCGACTAAAGAGGCGATCGATTACGCAAGATGACCATCCTGTCGAAGAAGAAGACGAACTCGTCGAAGGACAGACGTGAGGGAGGCAGCACCGCCGAAGTCGACGTTCACGGGGTGCAAAACGAGCACAACTCCGGATCCATCGCGCTGCCGAACAGCCCGTATCAGGTGAACGAATCGTTTCATTGCGAGATAATCGGCCGATCATGTCCAGAACGAATCTTAAACCACCTTTTGCAAACGATGACAGGTACGCGCGACGAACGGTTTCGCGGTTGATCTCCATGGGGTCCAGTCCGACCATGGATCTGGATCTATTGTTCTCACGGGCAATTCGTATGAGGTAAAAATATAAAATATTTCAAGGCCAGAATGGATTTTTTTTCCTTTTTTTTTTCTCTTCATTCTGTGTTGTGTCATCTTCATTGTGTCCTGCATCTCTTGTGTAGTTTGTACAGGGTGTTTCATGATGCGTGGATAAAAATTGATGGATGAATTTAGTACATGAGGACAATGAAAAATGCTTATGTATATGTGAATCTTGTCTGGCTTTGTTTCGGAGGTACAGAGGGTTTTGTGTTACAGACTTGGCTAAGTGATTACAGATGTTTTTCATAATTTTTATATGTTATTTCAGACACTGCAATAGTTCAGTTGATGAAACCGAAAGGGTCTGTAACTCTGCAACAAGGTCAGATGATGGAACCTTTCAGTATTTCTGTGTACCAAGTTTACCCATGTGTCATGAAACATTCTATGTGTGTGTTGAAATGACTAATTATCATGTCTTTGTTACTTCATTTAAGAAAAGCATCAATTAATTATTAAAATGTTATTCTGTTATAGTCAAGCGTTGATAGAAGAGAGGATAAACATTTTGAGGAAGGAAGCGGTCCAAGCCATGGCAAACGTCATAGACAAAGAGCTAGTCCACATAGGTACATGGCAAATAAAATAAGTTAATGTGTAGAATAAACAGAAATAACCAGTTCAGAAATATATACCATTATTATTATATTTCAGTGGTTGCATCGGTAGAAATTCACGTTCAAAACGTGATAGAGAAAGAGACAGGGGTCGTGAGAGGGACAGGGAGAGAGAGAGAGAACGTGAAAGACAAGCTACACCCCCTACCGCATCTTGCAGTGGCTTACAAGGTAATGTGGCTAAATTGCATTTTATTTACTTTTGTTTCATTCAACAATTGTAATACTTATTATTGGAAACTGTCTTATTTAAGAATAAAAACATGTAAAAATTAATATTATTGATTTAGCTACAGATGCTAGCGTGATAAGTAACAATAGGATGGCTATTGCTGCAAATATAGAGCATGAATTAGCTAATGGTTATAATAGCGGGGATGAGTACACTGGCAGAACTGGAAACAACCTGACATTAGCTGAGTGGCAGGAGGTAAGTTCATTTGTACACTATTAATTAAATATGGAACTGAGATATCAGGTCACCAGACTGCGTAATGTTAAACATCTTTCTGCATTTAGAGAGACAGGTGGTTTGAAAAACGAATGCGCAAGAAAGGATTTATTATTAAAAAAATGGGTGAAGATGGTGCATGTTTATTCAGAGCTGTTGCAGACCAAGTTTATGGTGACCAAGAAATGCATGGTGTAGTGCGGAAGCATTGCATGGACTATATTGTAAGTATTCAAGACAAAGGAAATACGAGTCACTGTTTTAAAACAGATTCACCAATTTTCTGTACCAATTTTGCAGGCTTCCAATCAGGAATTTTTTTCTCACTTTGTAGCTGAAGATTTTAGTACGTATGTAGATAGAAAGAGACAAGAATATGTTCATGGAAACCATATAGAAATGCAAGCAATGTCTGAAATGTATAATCGTAGCATTCAACTGTATTGCTACAGTACTGGTATGAATCAATTATATTCTGACTCAATATTCATAATCAATAAAAAACCTTTTACACATTTAACATATATTTTTGAAATTATACACAGAACCTATCAATATCTTCCATACAATGGTTGAAAGTGACAATGAACCGATACGATTGTCTTATCAACGCGGCAGTCATTACAATAGCATAGTAGATCCGTATAAAGCCACCGTTGGCGTTGGACTTGGCCTACCATCGTACAATCCCGGTTCCGCAGATCGACAACTTATATCAGATGCTGTTCGCCAAAGCGAGGAGTTACACATTGAACAGGTGCGAAAATGAACCTTTCTTTTATTAATAAAAATTCCAAATCTTATCAGCGAGTTAAAAACAAATTTCTTTGTTATAGACGATGCTGGAAGATAAAATAAAAGCAACCGATTGGGAAGCAACGAACGAAGCTATAGAGGAACAAGTGGCCAGGGAAAGTTACTTGCAGTGGTTGAGGGACAATGAAATGCGAAAAGCGGTAAGTTGCACATAATTTCGTAAATGTTGTCTCATAGTCACAACACTGAAACACTGACCGTGTTTTTCGCATAAAGCGATCGGCCAGTAGTAGCAGTACAAGTACGGTGACGAGCGCGCAACATAGTCATACGCATTTTCATCCTCACGGTGGTCGTGGACAACAACGTAGCCACACTTCTTCCCCGACCACGACCCAAACTAGCCAAGATACTTTACGCAATTCTCCAAAGGTCCGTTCCGAGTTGATCGAGTATAATCGTAGAGATACGACTTACGAATTTTATGTGTTTTATGAATAATTTCAGGTAACTGATGCGGTAAGGTACAGCAAGAGGTCACCTCAGCATCAGTCGACCCAAGGTTCTACCATACCTCATCTTCCGTCAGATTTCGAACCTAAAATTTCTCAGGAACCTATGCCAGGCAGCAGTAAGGGAGTTCATGCTTCACCTGACATCTCTTTGTTCAACCGTCTTCCTCCTGAAGTATTTGGTAAATGTTTGGTAAAATTTAGTAACAATATTTGTTAACTCGAAAAGACAGAAAACATGATAGTGTATGTGTTTGTGTTTAGGTTTGACTGATTGGGAAGATAGCGATATACTCTCGCAAGTCTTGGCAACATCCCAACAGGAATACTTGGACAACTTGAAGCAATCACGGAGTTCCGCATCCCCTGGAAATGATACTAACAATATATTAGATTCTAGTAACAGTTAATTCTTAAAATCGTTATCGATAAACTTAAAAAAAATATATACTGAAACAAAAGTATATGCATTTATATGCAGCGTTTTTCATAGGATGTGATATATCCGAAAAAAGTAATGTAGTTCTAAATCAAAAAATGAAGCAATTCTTCATGTTGTCGCATGATCATCGATCACTATAAGTCGTCGACGATCACGTCGAATGCATTTTAATAAACTAAACCACAGCTCGCGAATCGTAATGCATGAATTTCTACTAAGATGTAGCTAGGACTTAGCTATGTGCCGATTATCCAAAGAAATGGTCTGATCGTGACTCCGTGAAGCATTCTTATAAAACATTTGTGAGCTTTAGTATACCGTTTCGATGAACATTTTAATAAAACAAATGTTTTATAAAAGTGCAAGAACATTTATAGAAGATTATTATATCTGTTCGTGGGAGTAGTGAGTTCAGCCATTCTATATGTAAGAACTAAATTAAAGTTTGATACGAAGAAGTGCTTAAGTTTATTAAAAGCGCGAGGAATGATCACGTTGGAACATCGAGAACTGTTTTGTTTGTAGCTGATGCAATTTTCATTTAATTGACGCAGTGCATCTTATGGGACACTCTGTATATATTGCAGTATCATCTAATTCTGCATTGCACTAGGGTATAAGGTGGTTTGCTTTTTTCATTCGAGTAAATGTTCAGTGAGCGTAATCATCGTTTGATTCTTTTTCCAGAATTGTCGATGTGTGCACGGGTACTGTAAAATGGTACATATGTCGCTCCCGCTGCACCCTTTGAACACCAGAGTAGCCATTTATATGTATATGTATAAATATCTATACATATACAGGACGAACCGCGAAACGTACTTCGAATAATCAGCTTAGATACTTGTGTTGTTAGTGAGCAGATCGAACATTTTTTGTCTGATATAATGCTGTTGTACACTGTCCGGAGTTGTAGATAGATTAATTGTTATTGATTTGATCTTTCACATGCTGTTTGTAAACATTTCTTTCTGAAGAAGAAGTGAACCATTAGTAGTGTCTTCTTGCGATATTCGCGTACGTGCACTACTTTCCATCATGATTTACAGGTGACCTCGAAAACTCTTTGAACCGTGTTATATCAGACAACAAAATTTTCGATGTGGAACATCTAAATTACTACACTAACAACAGAATAATCTAAGCTGATCACGTTTCGTGGTTCATCCTGTATACCTTTTGTTTCTTGTCTGCAGTGTTTTACCTCACACCATGATCGAGATGTTTTTGTACAATCGAGCAACCGAGACACCGAAGGTTCTCTTTCACCCTCGTCGTCGCACAGACACCGTTCATCCGCCGCTATGTAAATTCTCTGTGTGTTCTCAGATGCAACGTTCACTATCGCAAACTATGCAATCCGATCGGGTCAACTGCGTCATTAATAACGTTTTCTCGTGGTACGATATGATACGTGTAAACGCTTTAGGAAAATCTTGATTGCGTTATTTGTAAAAAAGGATAAATAAAACTACTATGATGTAATATTTAAAGCCCGAATATTCCCTCCCCTTTTGAATGCGTTTTTGTTCAAAATCGGAGGAACGATCGATAGAAAAACAACTTGTTTAGTTTACGCTTTATTCTAGAATATTAATTAAGCAATTGAACAATACGTTATAAATTATTAACGAGAATCACGTGCTTTTGTAAACATTTTTTATGAACAATAAACCCGCGAACTGTGTACATTATGTACCCAAAATGTACTCAAATTCGCATGTTCCGAATTACGTACAATAAACAATTGAACGCTCCGTTGACGTTATCTAAAAATATATAATACAAACAGCCGCGACTAGAGAAAAAAAAAAACTTGAAACAATGTAACGTCGAAGGTTGGACTGTTTGTATCGTATCATAACAAATCGATTACACCTTGGTGGATCTATTGTTATCCATGAGTTCATAATTCAACGCGAATCGCGCGGTGTCGATTCTAAATCACTGTGAAAAATGTCAAAGCGCATAAACGATTATGTATTCGAAACGTTGTTGGGCAAAGGTACATTTGGGTACGTACATATCGCGATACAGAAAATGTTATACGTTCTGTTCCTTCATTATCAACGTGTTTTTAGATCCGTTTACTTAGTTAGACGAAAGAAAGACTCCAAACCGTTTGTCGTCAAGGAGCAAGTGCTCAATGCTGCAAACGCTTTACCTCTGAAGGTGAAGAGATTTAACATACACAGAGTGACTCACTTAAATTGTACATGCTGAGTATACAAAATAGATATCCACTATTCTTTGTTTTAAAAGAAGTATTGAAGTATTCTTTTAAAAATTTTTATCAATGAACCATTCTACTTTTCTGATTAAGTTTCTTGTACCAAATAATAAATCTTGCATTTTATTTTTGTATGTAGAATGTGTTAGGCGAAATACAATGTTTACATACATTGAGGCATCCTAACATAGTAGCTTATTATGGAGCCTGGATAGAAGACAATCACAGTTACATTCTTATGGAATATGCGACGCGATGCACTCTGAAAGATCTGCTAGAAAATCGGCTGTCGCCGCTCAAAGAAGAAGTAAGCCTAAACGCGCACCACCTAAGGCTACAGTTCATAAATATTTTTTATGAATTTAGGAAATATGCAGAGTGCATTTCTTGTAACTACTATACGCTCGTTAATCGAGAATATTGATTATGTTATTTTTCCATTGTAATTTGCATGTTCACACGCCTGCACAGGACGCTCTGTACCTATTCTCGCAAATAGTGCTCGGTGTCCATCACATCCACTTCAAGAAGATTCTCCACCGTGACCTGAAGCCAGAGAACATCATGCTAACCGGAAGTCGAGGCGACATCGTGAAAATCGGCGATTTTGGAGTGTCGAAAAGTGTCCAAGGGTAGAGTCTAACATACGAAACGAGACGAATAGGATTTCTTTAATTCATTTCTGATAAGATGATTATTGTAGATCAATGGATCCATCGATCGCCTGTCGTGCTGGATCGTTTTATTACATGGCTCCAGAGATGCTGAACGGTCAGCCGTATGATTTCAAATGCGATGTATGGAGTATGGGTGTCATTCTTTACGAGATGGTTACGAAAAGGCTTCCGTTTCCGGCCACGGTAAAATTATTCCAATTTGTAATTAAAATTAGATACATTCAACTCGTGATACTCTGCTACACAAATTCTCTGAACGTACTTTATACCTCTGTTGAGCGAAAGTGATCGAAATCGATTGATTTTCAGACCTTCACGGAAATCATGAAGATGATCTGCAAGGACGTGCCACGGCCTCTTCACAAGGAAGCATCAGCAGTCATCGTGAATTTAGTATCGAAAATGTTGAGAAAAGAATCGATCGCTCGTCCAAAAACGGATCAACTGGTCCTGTGTCCGTTTCTTGTGCCGTTTATCGCTAGAATATATTTAAATCTCGGTCGTATCCCGTGCACAGTGAATCAGCCGAATTTCAGCACGGAATTGTTTTTGAAATTTTTAAAACCGACCGCAGCGCGTAGAATGATTTTAATATAATCACTATACTGCGAATGTTTATGCCATTATACATTTTTAGACTTCCATATTTCCTATGTCGATGCAATTAAATATATGAAACTTCAACGAGGCTGCATTTGCACCTTGAAATGTTTAATGTATGTAATTTTTATTTTGCTAAGTTTATAAATGTCCATCATTCACTAATTTGGATTTATTAAATTGCACAAACATCCGCGGTCTAGTAATCATTTGCACGGCTCGTGTGTCTCGTTGGACGAACAATCCTTGCGGAAGGTCCGGTGCGACGGATGATCTATGTAAAAAAAGCGAAACACTGTTAATAATGATGATAATATTATAAGCCTTTATCTCGATGGAATTGTCCGATGAACGGTTATCGAACTCGGCCTGTGTGCTAGGATCAAAAGCGTAACGACAGGAAGCGAAGACCGGAACTGCGGAATGCTCGTTTTATTTCATCACGTGCATACCAGTCGAAAACCGTTCAGTTTTACATTTAGTTAGAAGACTATCACCCTTCCGCGTGTACCGACGCCGCGATTGCTCCGTGAAACGCTTCTGGAATTCAGGAAATCCTGCCTTCTACCACAGTGTGAAACGTCTGAATTTATATCTGCGGTGTAACAATTCAGCGCGTTCATAATCTATTACATATTTATAATGAACGCTCAAGACGATTTTCATATAGTATCGCGACGTTAGGATCTCGTGTAAATTATAGAAAATATTGTGTTTGTAAAAAATAGAGAATACACCACGAAAATGAGATCGATTCTAATAGTTTGTTATTATTTGTTTCGGATATCGTGCGCCGAGGCATGGTATCCCGTGAATCCGATGCTGGGCGAACAAGTAGACCTTGTTGGCATGAATGAGAGCTTCATTGGTAATTGGACGAGGAGCGTCGAGAACGACGAGACCAAAGAGGCGATCGATACCCTCGACCTGGACAACGCGTTCAATTCCACGCAGATCCCGTTCAATTCCATCGATCGTGATCGCGAGCCTTTGGACGAGGTGGAACGCATCGAACCCAGGCACTGGCCAACGAGGCCGGATACTTTCTACACTCGAAAAGCATTTCCTTCCACCACGGAAACTTCATTACCACGAAATCCACTTAATCCGCCCACGCTCGCTCAAAGGGACCCTTCAACGCAGAGGTACTTGTCCTGAATCTGTTAAATGGGCTCTCAACGCTGCAATCTTCCAAACGTTTGCATGTGGTTCCAAGTAGTATAGTTTGCAAAGTGTTTTGTAAAAATATTCTAATGAATCTTCTATTTCTAGGTATCCTCAGGTGACAGCTCCTCCGCCGACAGCATCTGTAGACGAGGTCTTCTGTGACTTTGGATCACTTCCGGGACAGACACTCTGTGAGTGGCAGAACGGTGATGCTGCGCTCGTCTGGCTGGCGGGTACCGGTTTGGGTACCAACTGGATGGGTGGTCCACCAAGCGACGCTACCACTGGTACCATGGAAGGAGGGTATGCTCATTCACCTCACTAACATCCTAGTAATCTTGCATAAAGTTGTATCATTAATATTGTTGTCTGTACTGAATCAGTTATGCCTTTTTGGAGACATCACAGTTGCCACAGAAGGATGGCAAGCTCAAAACGCCAGGAGGATTGCTGCACAGTCCTCAGTTAGGGAGCACAGGAGTCGCTGGCACCTGTATCATGTTCAAATACGTTATGGATGGCCTCAGCGTTGCTGGGCTGAGGATTTTGCTTCACGTGGGTACGGATGAATATTCTATCAAAAAGGAAACCGAGGAGATAGACCCTGAAAATGCGACGGTACCCTCCTGCAAGCCAGTGGAAGCTTTCGAGGAACGGGTTATTTGGAATGCTCAATACTATACTCTCGGTTCCTGGCAGCAAACGCAATTACTCTACACTTATCCCGAGTTGCATTCGGTAATTGGGTAATTTTTTGCTCGTTTGAATTTAATGAAAACACTAACCACGACGATATATTCATGCAAACTCTTTAGTTGATTTTTGAAGGGATTCCCGTGGACCCTACCGACCCTTCGCGTTTGTACAGAGGATACATAGCCATAGATGATGTAGACTTGCAACCAGGTACCTCGTGTATCGGGTTCTGCAACTTCGCGAGTGGATTCTGTGACTGGAGCAACGACGCTGAGGATGACTTCGATTGGACGATCGTAGGTTGACAAGTATTAACAGTTAGCGCTGTTTAAAAATTCCCTTAAGTACAAAGATAAATGTTTCAGAGCCGAGGAAGCGGAAGTCCCACGACTGGACCCGCGATGGACAGTTCCAGCGATCGTTTGTCAGCTGGAGGATACGCGTACATAGATTCCACTTTCCCTCGTCGACCTGGAGACAGGGCCAGACTGATCAGTTCAAGCTTTCCCGCACCGAGTGCCGATATACCAATGTGTCTGCACTTTTGGTTTCACATGTTTGGTTCTGGTATCGGCACCCTGAAGCTCCTTCTGCGTCTCTTTCGTAGTCTGGATTCTCCGCTCAGAGAGATCTGGAGTCTAAGTGGTAACGCTGGGAACACTTGGTTCGTAGCACAGATTACCATCAGTTCTGTCGACGACTTCCAGCTCGTTTTCGAAGCGTCTGTTGGGAACACTGGAATGGGAGACATCGCTATCGACGACATCTCCTTCGCTCAAGGCCCTTGTCCTGGTGAGAACTCAGGATCAAAGTGAATTGAAAGCTCAGTCGATTAATGTCCTTTCGACAGTTTTACCACAGGTTGCCGCGCCGACTCCACGAGACTGCACCTTCGAGGTAGACGAATGCGATTGGATCAACTCTCGAAATCCGGATCGAGTGGAATGGGAAAGAGTATCCGTTCAAGCACTGAGCCCGAGGAACCAACGAAAACCGTATAGCAATGGATACACGATCAATAGAAGGAACGAGTACTTCCTTGGGCTGGGTCGAGCTAGGGGAGGTCCTCGATCATCAGGAGGTGGAACAGCGCAACTCGTCAGCAGGGAGATGAAAGGCACCGATGAACCTCTTTGCGTTACCTTTTGGTACCTTATGTTCGAATCTTTTATTGACTCCACTGGACCTAGTTTAGGTTCGTATCTCGCACTACTTCAGATATTTTTATTTAGTTCGTTGGCAAGTAACAAAGATTTAATGGACTTAAAGGAGTGCTTCGTGTGTCTATACAAACCATGGGAGAATCTTCTACGGAATCCAGACCAATCTGGCAACTTTACAACAACCAAGGACCTACATGGAATTATGGACAGATCAGTATAAATGAAAAGAAAGATTTTGAGGTAGTATTTGAGGGTACTTGGGGTCCTAATCGCGCCAGCGGTAGCATTGGTATCGATGATATTTCTTTTTATACTGGCAACTGTACAGGTAAGTTCTAAGAAGTTGTATCAATATTTAGTTTGATTAGAACCAAAGTGTAATATGGTTCTTTAATAATGTTTTAGTGAAGCCAGTAAGTGCAGGCGTAAGAACGGAAGACTGTAGTTTCGAAAAAGGACTGTGTGGCTGGGAGAACATAACTTCTTCCGACAACGAGCGTGCGGTTACCTGGCAACGAGCGTTCCTCGCTCATCGTCCAGCTCAGTTGTTGGATAAAACTTTCGGTGCTACTGGTGACTTCGTCTTCTTCGACATTTTCACGACCAATCAGAAATCAACAGACGTACGATTACGATCACCCGTGATACAAACTTCGCCCGACGAAGAGTCCGTCTGTCTGACTTTTTGGTTCGCTGCTTTTGGAGTAGAAGAGTCCACGACGTTGCAAGTTATTAAAGTGAATGTTGAGGGAGAAACCAATGATGAAGAGGAGGATAATGGAAACCAGGAGCAAATCGTAAGATTTAGGAGTTCATGTTTTTTTATCAAATTTGTGCACCTGGTCCTCACGAATCTCAAATTTCATTTCAGTTGTGGTCACTGACAGCTAAAGGATTTAACAATCCAAGACCTGCATGGACTGCTGCGCAAGTCACCATAGATGCTAGAGTTCCGTATCGGCTCATTTTGAGGGGCAACGCCAGTAACGGGGGTTTCGCTATCGACGATATCAAATTCCAGCCTCAAACTTGTGCAAGTAAGATTCCTTTAACAAATTAAACGAATACCGATGTTACATTTCATTGTCTTTTGACAGTTCGACCAGCTGCTGCTCAACCTGCTACTAACGGAAACTGAGGCATAATGAATCTCAATCCTACCTAATGGAAGTATTAATAAAAAAAACTTCATTCTGAAATAGAAAACAAATTTATTTACAAAAACAATCAATGTACATTAAGAGAATCCGACTTCATCCAAATTTCGCTTTGTTTTTTTAAAAACTGTCTCTTAATTTCGTAGGTAACAATGCCTACAGCTACTCCAGCATTTAAACTATCGACTCCGTTTGCTACAGGTATATTAATGCGAATGCCTTTTCTTTCATTTAATATTTTGTACGAATCAGGACTCAATCCTTCCGTTTCTCCACTTAGAACGATTACAGTCTCTTTTTTAGTGTAATCCAGAGCATAATACGGGACGATCGGTAATTTCAGCAAGAGCTTTCTTATCGCTTTTTTATTAGTTGGTACTATTGATTCTGATCTCGCGCTTTCGTTTGTCTGGTCACTGTCAGCAGTGACAGTTGCTTTGAGATTTTCTGGGTCAAGATCGAACAGCTCCATGGCCATTTGACTAACATCAGGGGAATACTTTGTCATGTACTCATCGCCGAAATTACTATCTGCCACAATGAAGTTGGAATTTTCGCTTATCATGGATGGAATATCATCCCACACTGGAAATGCATGGATGGGCATTCGAAAATGAGCTCCAGCTGCACTACGAACAACTTTTGGATCCCACAGATCTACACAACCTGAACAGAACAATATTTAAATCTGTATAGAGCATAATGATCACCACATTTTAATGATTGCAAATGATGAATATCTAAAATAAGTTTAAAAATTCAACATTCGAAATCTTATAAAGTTTCATACCTTTCATCAATATTAATTTCTCACAGCCCACGCTTGCGACGGTCCTCAAAATTGATCCTAAATTTCCTGGTTCCCTGACATTGTCACAAATAATAGTAAGCGGTAATGCATTGTCATCAGAAGGTGTTCTACTCACATCAGGGGTTCTAAAAATTCCTATACCAAATAATTCAAATGAATATCCATGTATGATAATGATAGTACTATTGAAATAAGACTAATATTATATATTAAAAGTAGCACATTACCCATTATTCCAGGAGAAGTAGTTAAACTAGACCACAGTTGAATTGTTTTATATGGAATTTTATACAGTTTCACATTTTCTGGGAGTACTAGACCATCTATATCAGTTGGATCATTAAAAAGTATCACATCCGGTATAGCTCCTGCTTCCAGCCCTTCTTTAATCAATCTGAGACCTTCTAAAACTATTTGTCTATTCTTTTCTCTTCTCTTACGTGATCTGACACTATTCATCAGAGACCTACAATGGAAAAAATTAAATGTACAATAAAGTGTAGTCAAACATCTAAGAAACATTTAATGTAAACAAAATATTAACATTATAGTACTGTCATTGTTTCCAAGAATCGTGAACCTGGATTTTTTAGTTTCTTCAACCACTGGAGCTTCTGTAGTCTTTGCAGGTTTTGTCTTCTTTGGTTTCTGTGGAAAAATCTGTTCAGGTTTAACGTATCTCTTTGTGGTGGTATCTTCAGGATCAAACAGTTCATTTTCATTGACAATTGCCCTCGGTGTTCGACTAGTCCATCTTGCATACGTTCGAGTTGCTTTCAATTTGAAATTAATTGTTTGACGATTGTTTAAATCTTTGAGCGGTCGAAGAGTACAACGCACGATGTTAAACATCATCGTCATCGCGGTTCAATGTAAAAATACCTAATGCTATGATTTCTATAACGTAATTAACAATTGCATGCCATCTCATTCATCGAGTGAAACATTTTTTAAATGTATTTCAATATTCTATTTGTTTAAAACCGTCTCATTTAAAAGATTGTTGCATTCCGGGAATAACAATACACACATGGTCTTTCACATGAAATGATTACAGCCTGTGTTGATAACGTGACGAGATAATGGGCCGATGGAATTGTGTAGTGCAACTTCGTGCCGCGTGGCGTCGCCACTTGTAAATCAAGGTGGCGTGTAAACCTATATAGACCGGCTAGAAAATCGCTTTCCAGAATTTTCTCTTAAGAAATTATAAACATTAACGTGCAATTTTTTCAATTCGTTGGTTTTTACAAACTTCAATTATTTATTTTAAATTACATAGGACGTTTCATTTGAATCAATCCACCCGAATGTCTTTTAAACTATTAGTAACATCAAAAAACAGTTCAAACAAAAGTTGAATAATTTTGAGTGGAACATAAAGATCACCTTCATTGCACGCGTAATTTCCAAATGAAAGGGGAGTAGAAGGGAGAAACATTGAACAAAGGGGCTCTGAAGCATATTTTCTCTAATTTATTAGTTCAGATTTCGAAGACGCGCGAGTCCAAGTATCGGATCGACAGATCGAAAAAGCAGACGGAGGACAGAGTAGTTCGGTGTAACGAAAACAAGCGATCGTTGTACACGATTTCTATTGGTCTGTGATTAGGGGAATACCCGACACTTCGATCCGTGCGTCGTTTCGCATATTATTTGAATTCGTCACGGTTTTACATAAAGTTATATCTATCTCTAATATTGTCCAGGATATAGTTTCTCGTTTGATAATTCCACATGTATACATATATGCGTTCGCACACATCTCGATAACGGGACCTGTTCACGTCGAAATTGTTCGAAATGTGACACGGAACAGCCTCGTATCGTTATTCAATGAAATAATTTCACGTTTCTTTCTTTTTTTCTTTTTTTTTTTAGGGATTTTCTTTAAACAGTCTCCAGTTCTGGATATATCAGGCACTGATTCTATCGTTAGAGAACCTTGGCCGAAAGCATCCATTCTTCAGAACTTAATATACGAGAACATAGTGCGAATAGTTACATCTGCAGCTGTGTACAATGTATACATGTATATATTTATCCGTGTATCTTTGATATGCATGTATAATACGCGCGATTGTGTTCGTGTACGTGTGTGTGTGTGCGCGTGCACTGAGTGCACGTGTTTTCCAGCGTGTATGTACGTGCATGTGTATGTATCTGCACATATCGTATTCAAATAGATCTATATAAGTATAAAGTATAATATTTTTAATAATCAGGCGTTAGAACCGCGGCCGGCATTATCAAACCGTTCTATATAATTATTCAGAAATGTTCATTTTGTACGCGTCATTAGGAGCTGAAAGTGATTAATTCCCAGCACGAGATACGGATTAAGCCACATAAATATTTCTGTCTTTAACCTACTTAATCTGTTTTGTTATACGATTACAAGAAACATTCATACTTATTGTCATTATAGATAATCTCTAGACCCTTAAGCGGTGCTCTCTCTCGTGTTGGCACGTAATTCAGTAAACGATCGAATAAAATACTCGACAAAATATAGCGTCCACTTAATCGAGCGTTTAACCCTTCGACTGCGGCCGCAGTGGCTTAAATAACGATCTATCGATTCCCTCCTTATTTATTCAGTTTGTTGCACCTTGTTCTTTTATCCTGGCAAATATTTCGTCAGTTATTTATTTTTAAGTTACATCATTATCAGACTGCGGATGTCTATGCATTCTAGTATATTCAAGTATGTAAAAAAGACTCTTTCTGAGAAGTTAGCGAAATGAAAGCTGTAATCTTGAAATCTTTACAAGATAAGACCATTTTTTTCTCGCTTTTTTATGTATATTGGAATACAACAATATATAAGAATAAAAATATGTATTTATATAAACATCCACAGTCCAGTCATTATAGTGGTCGTTCGCACACAGACGGCTGCTTTCTCATGGCGTAGACGCGTGTCGTTCGTAGTCAAAGGGTTAATACAAAATATTCTGCGAACACCTTATAATCGTGCTCGTCGTCGCAGCTCGTTTATCATCGTGCCCGTTGCTAAATCGCATAAACAACAATATCATTAGAATCGAAGAAATGCATGAACGCGTTGTCGCCGTCTATATAATGAACGTTGCACACCTCGTTTAATTAAAATGTCATAGAAAAAATAGAAGTCCGCGAGGAACATGCGTTATCAGTGTCAGTCACGATTCAAAAAGTGGCGGGCAATCGATCGAGAGCTTAAGGGCCGAAAGTCGAATCGCTCGTACGTGTAATCGATACGCTTTCGCTCGCATTGTAACGAAGTTCGTTTTTTCACGGTGCGTTTCCGTTTCGCGACGACGAATGCTTGCTTTCGTCGTTTCTCTTCTTTCTCTTTTCATTTCGACACGTATAATTATTAATATTGATCCGAATACTCGATCATTTATGTTTATAATTTTATTTCGATCGAAATCGCATCCGCGTCGATTTCACGTACGCGTGTTACAGGGACATTCCTTAAGAGTAATTATTGTCATTCGTAGAGTTCCGTTGATTATGCTTTGTAGTCTCTTAACTTAGGTAAATATATATTGTCAAAATCTTCAAAATATTAGTCTTTCTATTTTATTGTCCAAGTTCAAACGAGGCGGAGAAAACCCGGGCGCGACGAATCTCCCTCCCAAACCACCAACCCCTTATCGATTCTTCTGTTCAGTTCGATTTCCGTTACAGAATCGAATGTACCGTTTCGATGAACCGGAAGCGACGCTGCGGAAGAGAATTACGGAAGGAAATGGCGTTTCTACTTCGAAGTTCCGACGAATACATCAGGTATATTGTGTTTAAAACTTAAGACTGAAGTTATATTGCATGTATATATATATATATAGGATGGTCCAATATAAAGAGACCATTTTGATGAGTTGTTGCAATTAAGAACCATAGATAGGACGAATTTTTTTGCATTAACTTCGATTTTCATTACAGGAATACGTCCGTTTCAAATAAACCGGAAGTGACGCTGAAAGAGAATCATGGATGCAAGACCGCGTTTCCAGGTGCCCCTATTTTGAAATTCCGATAAATACGATGGGCAAAATGCTTCTAAAACTTAACGCTGAAACTCTATTGTACATGTATAGGGTGGTCCAATATAAACAGACCAGTTTTGATGGCTTGCTACAATGTCAAGAGCCATAGAATCAGGGATTGAGAACAGTTATGATATCGGTTTCGGTTCTTGAAACTGTTATGAGAACAGAAATAATGTTATAACTGTTATGGATATAACGGTTCTGGCCTATATCGGTTTCGGTTTCGGTTCTTCAGAACCGATATTATATCGGTTCCATATCGGTTACATAACTGTTATTTTTCGGTTCTATATCGGTTCCAAAACGGTTCTGGAATCGATACTTATATCGACTTTGCAGTTACTGAAAACCTTAGATATTACTGTTGCAGATTATGTACAAGCTTGTAACTTTACAATTTTACAATTTTACAATTTTACAAAGTTTACATTTTACAATATTCTAATGTTTATTTTTTTCTAATTTAAAGTAATCTGTTTTTTATTTCGTTTAACCAAAAATTAAAGAAAAACTTATCTTACTATAATAGATAAGTAATATATTTAACGTGGCAATATAATACATAATATAAATACGTCCGCACCGGACAAAACTTAACGAACGATTTTATTTGGTTTAGAAGTCTCGAACTGAAAACCGTTATAATAAATATCTAAGGTTTTCAGTAACTGCAAAATCGATATGAGTATCTATTCCAGAAACGTTTTGGAACCGATATACCTAGAACCGAAAAATAACAGTTATGGAACCGATATAATATCGGTTCCGAAGAACCGAAACCGATGTGAGCGAGAAGCGTTATGTCCATAACAGTTATAACATTGTTTCAGTTCTCATAACTGTTTCAGTCAGAACCGATATATAATAGATTGAAACAGTTATTTTCGGAACCGTTTCAACCCCTGCATAGAATTTTCGAAAAGAACAAATCACGATACAATGGTAGATGAGACCCAAATAGAGTATAATGTAATTATATTGTATAAATACAATGTATTCACTCTTCAATTATCCGGAGCGATGAACAAAGACTGAAACAGTCGCGACGGACGTTCTCTCTTTCTTTTTCACGCGCGCGCTCATTTCTGTTCGTCACTCTCGTTTTAGTTATTAATCATCCTCCCCGATAATTAAAGAAACGCAAATACGAATGTACTCATTCGAATCTCATCTGTTATAATACTGTAAAAGTAACGGCTAATGAGAAAGATGACCTTGACCTTGTTTCTAATTAAACGAGCCCAGAAAAACACATTGAAACAGTCTGTTTTTAAGGGATCTCCCTGTGCGTCGTAACGGCCTACAGAAATCTCGCTCAAACACACGGTTTGCTTTATTTAGTCTGCCACCTTATGGTCTTTCAAGAATTGTGCAAACCGTTACGACGCACAGCCTGCATTTTTCATTTTTACTGTCGTCTACTAGAAAACTAAAATTGCTAAGGTGCGTGAAAAATTACGTGGCCCAACGATGATCGATAGACGGGTGCGATGCAGGGTATCAGTTTGCAAGGAACAACGTAGTCCTTCGTTTTATACCCGCGTTTTCTCCGCTCAACGGTGCCAAGGTGCGTTTACGTCACCGGTTTCGATATCTTCGAAAATAGTATCAAGCTTATACATCTGGAAGATACTATACAGGCGTGGTCAGCCAGGACGCCCGCGTATAATGAAATCCGTGCGAGTTTAAACGAATTAAGAAAATATACATATTTTGTAGTTATTCGCTGGCGAACCTGTTGCATGCAGCGGTTCATCCCGATCCGTCCTACTCGATACCGTACGATCATCGCGTTAACCGGTATTCTGTATCTGGTAAACAGGACAAGAGTCAGAGGAGCCGTAGAGATCACACGATCCGGCTTCAAAGTGATCGAAGGAGACCTGCGAGGACGATCGAGACTCGACAACGAAAGTGGAGATCCTCCGGAGGATGTACTCACTGCTACGAACGCAAGAAGCAGGGTCCATGCGTGTTTCAGGATGACAGAAATTCCAAGAGATAGCCGATTTGCGAATCCGTTGCGTACGGGCGAACCGGAAACACTGACGCACCAATCTTTGTCGCCATTTTTCAGTTCAACGAGATTTCGGCAGTCCGTCGAGGTACTAACGCAACATGTACTCCCGCGAGTGCGGTCCGCTCCTCTGCAACAAGGACGTGGACGATCAGAGAATAATCCTTCGTGACTAACAACCGATATAAGTAACTACTATAATTGAGGAGAGAATATTAAACGGGTGGTCAGGAACGTGTGCGTGAAGTCAAAGATTGTTACTCACCGACCAGGCTTGTCCGATATTCGGAACGTTCGACGTGTACTGACCCGGACCGAACTCGTAATTAATTTTCGTTGGAAGTCGCAGCGTCGGCTTCAGTAATTGTTTCCGTGATTGTTGCATGTTCGACAGTTGCTCATCGTCCGTCGTCTCCTTGAACGCAGATGCCTTTCCTCGGAGCTCGTCAGCCATGCCTTGCTCCTACAAACAGACGCACGTAACAATTATTTACAAAATAATTCATATTACCGAACGGGTACTAAAAATAAGAAACTTTCAGAACCTGGTCCGAATCATCAACGAAGAAACAGGATGAAAAAAATCAATTTCTACCGGATGAGATTTGACTTGCAATTGATCAGTGATAAGTAATAAATCAATGAGTCGTTTGTTAAACGATGAGCAGTATTATGTATTATTTTCATTTGTCTTTTAACCTGTAGCTCACGGAAGCGTTCGGCACGAAGCAGATCCTTCAGATGCTGGAAGCTGCCTGCTTGAGGAACTTGCGACAAAGTAGGAGGAATACCGCCGCCCGTGCGGAAGCTGGTTAAACGTCGTCTCGTGGATGGCGGATAAGGATTCACTGTGCCGTAGAAACGCGTAATTTTGTCGAGGGGCCGTGGCGAGTGTCGCATTCCATTTCTTAATCTACTTCCAGCTGGCGCTTTGTGTACCATTCTTCCGTAAATCGGAGTACTGCCTCCGGCGCGATTACGTGGTCTTCCGGTGAATCTTCCTGCGAACGAACATGTACTTCCCTTGACAAGATGATGCATGAAGGGAAAAAGTTCACAGACACGTTAAGATGATTACTTAGATTGCGGACGATTGTGCAATTGAATATATCCAAACTGGTGAATGATGAACATTTAATAACTTAGACAAATAAGAATCAGGAGCGACTGCAGTTCGGTTGAAGTTTAATTTATTCAACTGCATTACTATAGGAAATATGGAAGTCTGTTGTATTTGCACAAACAGCCGCAGTCCAGTGGTTATAAGAGAATCAAATATTTATACGCGGAAATAAATTGAATCATTGTATCGTATTGTTTTATATTGAACGTTATCGATTGCATTTGCCGGAGGGGCGCGTTTGATAAAAAATTAAAACTTGTATTCGATGCAGAGGATACAAAAACGAATTTTTTTAATTAATTCGTAGCTCAGGTCGATGTGTCTGTAGTCAACAATTTAGTACAGTTTACGAATTTCTGTGCAGAAAGTTTTAATTGGAAGTCAAAGGGCTTTTGGAGAGCGGCGTTGATGTATAGGTAGTCATCGATAATTAAATTATCTGACATGCGCCTCCTCACCTGTTTGATGTCTACTATAAACTAAGCGGAGGTAGAGTTTAATTAAAGGAGCAGGATATACATTGATCAATTAGAATGGCGTATAGCTGAGGAATTGCCAATAAACCTGTCGATCGAGTGCCTTCATCATTCTCGTTTGAACATATTATCATCTAAAATATATTTCTATAAAACCATCTAAAATTGTCAATGAAAGAAGAAGAACGTTTTGAGTGTAACTAATTTTTATCATTTTTTTCAGACAACTGCAGATGCTTCCTTACTGATAAGAAGAGGATGGTGTTCTTCTGTGAATATATTATTACAATCTTCTAAAATATAGTCTTATAAGAATAACACAAATTTTCAATGGAAGAAGAACGTTTTGAGTGTGACTAAATTTTATCATTTTTTTCAGACTACTGCTGATGCTTCCTGACTGACAAGAAATTTTATCCATGGCAGGATGGTGCCTTTCGTAACGTAATAGACGAAGAGCAAGGAAAAGATTCTTCAGGGGACGTCTTGACAAGCTGGTTGCCTTACCTCGATAATTGAGAGGTGGCTTGGCGCGCTCGGAGTAAGACTTCCACATATTATAGGAAAACGGATCAGGATAAAGAGTGTATCCGGTGGTGGTCTTAGCAGCCCTGCTCTGTCGTTTCGTGTACCTCCACATTGCCCTCAATTCTTCACATGTCGGTTCGGTTAGGTCAACGCGCTTCTCGGCGATGTCGCCGGTGTTCCCCGACTGCGCTGAGATCGGATCGATGTATCGTATACCGGCCACCAACGGGCTGCTCGAACATGCTAACACGAAAGCGGTCCATACGGCTACAGTACGCATTTTCTGAAAAAAAAAGACAGAGATTCGAAGGTCGAGTACCTGAAGAATTTTATGATTGAGGGAAGAGATCGTTGGAGAGATCCTCGACACGAAGAGGATTGTTGAACGATCACTGTGTCTCTTCACAGAAAAAGATTTTCCTATATTATAGGTCTGAGTTTAATTTCAAAATTGCAAGGGATTGAAAAATTATGTGCCATCATAAAAACGTATTTCGTTTTCGTAATGTTACTGTTGCGGTATTTGTAATAATAGCAATCGTTCGCATTCGAATTGCAGATGTTAGTAAGTTGATTTAGATGCCTCTTGAGACTGAAAGATGATACTGGGCTATCGTTTCATTTTTATCTCTGAAGGGATGAAGAATCAAATTATCCTCGATATACGCGGTATGGAATTTCAATTAGCCGTCGCGTACTCTTGCATCAACTCTTCTGGCAAGGTACGCGAGGGAATTGCATCGCCTACGGGTCGATCGTTTTACGTGGATAACAGTTATTAACTTATTAAGATACGACTTTAAAATTGACCTTTCAACGGATAACACGAAATGTTGCAGTTCACGGTGTTACGCACATAATTTTTCCTCCTTATTCGCGCGCGTTCACCAGGAGAATCGATTCAGCTGCATGCGCTTTTATTCATAACTATTTCCTTCTCAAAATAATTTTGTAATGTTCAAAGAAAATCGCCTTTACAAACAAACTTTCTGATAGATAAATGTGAAGATTCTTGTACTGGCAATTTATAAGTTCGAATTAACAAACAATGTGAACAAACTGTTCTTCTATTCTATAAAAATGAGCTCGTGCGCCGACAGCATAATTGAATAGGATCAAAATGGATTACATAATTTATTCAGCTTCATTTCTTTGCACAATACGCGCGAAACAATGAATGATGTTCTATCGGTTTCCAAGAAAACTACACAAAGAGACTTACAGTCAGTTATATGAATTATTGTCATTATCATAAGCTATACTGTATATGTACTCTGAAATGAAGCTATTGAAGCATTACGTTGATTTGAAAACGGTTTTCACATGTAACAGGTGTAACGTAGAATAAACGATTGTCAACTGAACAAAGAATGTTAAACAATAGCTAA
Source organism: Macropis europaea (assembly GCA_916610135.2). Classification (NCBI taxonomy): domain Eukaryota; kingdom Metazoa; phylum Arthropoda; class Insecta; order Hymenoptera; family Melittidae; genus Macropis; species Macropis europaea. Next base: position 15,744,728 of record OU744344.1, on the reverse strand, counting down.
TATTTCATTAGATTAAGCTCGAATGTAATTTCCAAAAGATCGATTCGATGAAACTGTTACAAATGTCACGACATTTTCGCGTGTCCGTAGGAAATTACACCGATTTCAGTAAACGCTTCGAATAAAAAGCCTGTGACGATTAGATCGCTGGAAGAGGAAATCAATGATTATGTGACGACATCACGAATTCATTCATCACTATCTCGGAGATTCGTTATCATCTATATTACCCACACGACACTTATAACGCGACACAGACGGCGAAACAGAAAAATTAACAACAATATTAGACATTAAATTCTAATTTCAATTATTAAAAAATCCTCCAAACCGCAGGATAAATTCTTCACGCACAAACGCGTCATAGCAAACAGTAAAATGAAAAATGATCAATCTTCACCCACCTCAGCCACAATTTCTCGATACTAAATATACCATATGTATGTATTTCCAAGAAGACGTTCTCGTTCGGACAAGCTAAAACAATGACCCACCTGTTTCAGCCAGTAACAGCTGTTCTTCGTATCTTTCTGTGCTCCTCACCGATTCTAATTCGAACACCGTCTTTCAGGTGCAACAGACTGGCCTTTGAGGGACAACAGGGGCCAGCATGAACTTTCACAGAGAACTAAATTACTTTCGACCGAACGCGTTGTTGCGGTGAGTGTAGATAAACCGAGAAAACCGCTGTGAAAAAAGGATACGAAAGGTGAACGATGGTGGTTGCAGGTGCAAATACGTGACCGATGGTCAGCCGGGACGATTGCGAGGAAAGAAGTGATTTCCGACAGGGAGGTTCGATAAATCAGGCGAGCAGCGAACGAGCGAGTAGCATGAATGGAGCCAGCGGACACACGGGGTGGAATGGATGCATAGAGAGAGAGGGAGAGAGGAAGAGCGAAACAGAGAGGGTGCCAAGGAAGGAAGGAGGTCAAGAGTGGAACGAGGAGGAGCTGGTGAATGAACGAGAGTCGGATTCACTAACCTGCCAGTCCACGCAGTCCGGAAACCGAGGAGCAACTGAGAGAGGTGGTATCATCGAGGCGACTATTCGCCTTCCTTTCCACCCCCGCTTCGAGCAGAACACCCCTGCGTTTCACTCCCTCTACACCCAGCACTCCCTCTTCTCTCTTCCCTTTCCTTCTTTTCTCCACTCTGAACTGATCTTTCCTCGAAACCGCCTGTTCTTGAAACTTCGGTTTCGTTCCTTCGGGATCTCCCATCCTTTCACCTCTCTGACGAGCCAGGCCCGAAGGTTTCGTCGGAACAGCTTGTTCTTCAAAGTTTCTGCCTCGAACGTTTATCATTTTCTCGGCTGCTTGCGCTGACCAGACCTAACAGAGCTGATTTTGTTTTTCAGATGTCTATATCGTTTCATGAAAGATTTTGCCAGGATTGGAAGGAACAGTTTATGTAGTTTTTGATTTGTTCTTTAGTCGTAGTCTCTTGAATTTCATTATTTATCATGTCTCTGCTACTTGACCTGGCCAGACCTAACAGAGGTGATTTCGTTTTTCAGATATCTGTATCGCTTCATGGACGATTTTGTCAGGGTGACGAGGGATAGGTTTTTGTTTCTTCATGCGTTGTAGTCTCTTGAATTTCGTTATTTACCGTTCCTCTGCTACTTGACCTGAGCAGACCTAACAGAGCTGATTTCGTTTTTCAGATGTCTGCTGTTTTTCTGATGTCTGTATTGATTCATGGAAGATTTTGTCAGAATTAGAGGGAACAGTTTGTGCAGCTTTTGATTTCTTCTTGAGGTCTATCATTTGATTGATATTGCGGTATCAGCTATTTAGTTTCATAAGCATTTTTATAACTATATTTAGTCCCGTTTTTTCATTATTATTAATGTTTCCACCTCTTCATTTCATCCCCCTTTCCATTCATTTCTATCGGTATTGTATCTCTATAAAAATAGGTCTACCAATGAGTAAGGACAATGTACCCTTTGTGACAATAGCGAAGTCGATTCGTTAATTATTACGAATATTCTATTGTTCCATATTACAATCAGAAAGGTTAGTTTCGCCATATAATATTGGCTGGACGACGATATCACAGTCTGGTTACTCAATTTCGTTACGCAATGCTTATGTTAATTGGGTCATTATATTCCCCCCAAACGCCTTGTTAATGGACAACCTGTTAATTTCAGTGCAAAATTGTTACTGCGCTGCGCTAAAAACTACGGAAAAAAATTGAAGGATGAACTGTGAACCAGAATCAGAACAGAATCGTAGGTCATGGTCTTTGATTCAACTTTCCCACCCGCAAATGGAGAAACTGCGATTCGAAGCGAGAGAATGTAAATTCGACTTTGTACGATGAACTCCGTCCCTTTGACGTTCGCAATTGTTAGCATGTGAAATCATCGATGATAATCCGTGTGTCTCGAGGAGAAGGGTAACGACGTAACAAAAGTAGGGTGGCAGAGCACGAACGAGCTTACGGTTAGTTCCGGTCCGCCTGCGCAACAAGTTTCTCTCTGGGACTTAAAATCGTTCTAGCCCGCAACCTCAGCTTAAATGAGAAACAGTTGTCTCGCTCGAGTATCCGTTTCTATCAAGTTCAACGTCAACCTTTTTCCACTTGTTCTCGTGACGACGTGAACGGACCAATCAACCGCAAGTACCGTTTTCTAAAAATACAATAATATTTTTCTTATAAAAATTTAATAATTTACAGATTAATTTTCCATTTCTATTAGAAGTGCAGATGGCTGACCACTATTGGACCAAACTCCTTACACTTTTACTTACAAGGCTGTCTGGCCAGTGTTAGACTAATCTCCTTACAAGTCTGAAAGAACTGATTCTACTCCAAATGAACAATAACTGGGTGTGAAATATCGATTGCTAATGCAATACAATTTTTATTGTTATTAGACTGACGCTTTTGCCGAGAGTCTAGAAGTGAATCTATTGTTGTCGCAGAACAAGTGGTTTCAAAGCGGAACAGTAATCAGGAGCGACAATGGCTTCCTCGTTATCAGTTTCCCTGCGGTAAACAGGTAAGGTATTTTCAACCGATATTGAACAAAGATTTTACTGACGGTTAAAAATATACTACCAAGGATGCTGGAAGATATTTCAGAAGTGTACCGCTCGAAATAATTGCAGGCTGGACATTTTCAATAATTTTGGACGAACTATTTAAATATCAGTAACGAACAAAGTGCTGATTTATTGTCTATAATATTTAAAGGTTTCGTAGTATTTGTGGCCGTAACACGTTTGCTGCCACAATGAAAACTCCCCTATCTGGTCAGACATACTATAACATTCCATTTCAAACAGAAATCACGAAGAAAAAAGATATGTAACTATTCAATCACGCAGTCTTGACCTTCTATTACAATATTAATTCTAATCAAAATTTTCAAAAAATTAGTACTTATTTAATTACATAAAATTGAATGCGTCGATCACCGATAACCCTTACAACAGTCAGCGACCACAACCTCTGATCATCTAATTATTATAAACAGCAAATTTTTATACAAATATACATTTTTAAATTTCAGTATTTTTCATTTCCACATAGCTGATGAAACTCAACCATGGCAGAGCATCATAGTGGAGTTGAAACGTTTAAAAGCGCATTTCTCCATTCACTAACTCTATAAAATGTGCATTCATCACGAGCTTGGATATGTGAAATCGCATGAAGATCCACGAATAATAATAATTTATGGCGAACAGAACGAGCGTAACACGCGGCGCCTGATCAATTTGAGAGAACAAAAAAAAGAAGTCGGTGGGTGGTATGTAAATTTCGGGAATAAAGTGGTTGTGCCTGCATTCGTGCGTATAATCGAAGACAGGGGTTGGAAACTCCCTCCCTCGTTAGCCACCCACGGCATTCCAGTAATCGGGCTACCGTCCCTCTTCCACCCCTCATCTTTCAAGGCCCCTTCCCCTCCGCTAACCCCGTGTCACGGCAGTGCGGCTGCTGAATGGCCGAAAGTGGGGGTAACTCATCTCTCCTCTAACCACCCACGCAATCAATAGCACAGCCTTGCTGCTTCTACTGAATGGACTCTGCCCTCCACGGCCTCTTCGTCTGCCTCGAGCCGGCTTCTATCCCTTCTCACCCTCACTCTATCGATTACTACGCCCTTGCCGTGGCAATCCCGCGGGGGGCCGCTCTATCGACCCATCCACCTGTATTACAGTTCATTCATAAATCTTTGCTGCTTTTCAGCCGGGATTACGCTGCTTTTTTCCCCCCGATTGCATCGACGAAGGCATTGCTACCTGGTCCACGCACGCCGGCGATCCACCGACAGGATCCTTCGCCAGCGGGGACGTTTCTTAAACGTTTGAGTTGTTGACTTCAGACGGAGAAGCACGTGCGCGAGTCTCCGGAAACAGTGCACCCTGGACGTGCTGGTGAAAGGAGACGCATAATTTCTTGGAATTTTGGCATTGTTCTGGTTGAATTGGAATCGGTTGGGCTAACGGAAGGGTAGACGGTCTTCTTTGTAGCTATCTGTCTTGTACTCGTTCGTTGTTTATTGATAGTATCTGCAAACGTTTGAGTTATTCATTAGAAAAGGGAACACGTGCGTGAGTCACAAGATGCAGTTCTGTTTGATAGAAAATGGTTTAAGGGGGATGTTTATTCTTCATGTATCTCGCTGTTATACAATTCTGTTTCTAAATTCACCTTGCCGATTTGTATCCGTTCTTTGAGATATTTCCGTTGCAAGTGCACAAGAACGAGTGGCAAGAGTAAAACACTTGTGTCATTGTCGGCACGGTTAGAAATAGAATCGGTCGAGAGCATTGTACGACTTGCCGATGCTCTGGGCAGGTACCATTCAGACGGAATTCAATCAGTTCACACTGAACTGATAAAGGGGTGCTTCAGCAAACACTTGCCTGACGTTATTGAGCGGGCACGAAGTGCTCGAAAGATTTGGGTAAACTTGGAATTCGTAGCACACGGAAAGTCTGATTGACGTTCGACCGCTTCAGACTAGTCTTGGAGGAGGTTCGATCGTTCCCGAAATTGGGAAAAAAAATGGGACAAGCGACTCATTTGCGTTCGAGGGACATGTATAAAATTGGTACACTTATTTCTAAATAGTTAATAAATTTATTACATTTCTGTTAAATACTGTACATTATTCCATTAGTTTTAAATGCTTGAATACGTGTACGAATTAATTGCTAGTAAGCACTAGACGTCTACAATGAATCAGAAGCTACAAATAGTGGGACAGGGTTTAAAATTCGTGTAGATTTCTCTCCTAACTACGCTCACACGGTCACTTACATGAACTTGATTCGTATCACGAATGTTTGGTACAGCGTTACAAAATTTCGTACACGATATAATAGCGTGTGTGAATGTGAACATCCGTCGTGCAAACGCTGCCTTTGCTCGTTATCATCGAAGCCTGGTGTTAACTAAAGTAAAATTCTACGAGTACAGAAATTGTAGAACAACGATATGAAACGTTTCATACCTCGCGATACAGATCGAGAATCTCGTTAGAAACTATACGTTTTGATTTGTCGAATAGATCAACCGATTAGACGTGAGAGTTCATTCGAAATTAATATACACTACAGTACGCAGTATCGTGTTTAATTAATGGTGTTATTTCATAACATTCGAGAAAAGATGTTCGCCATGGAAACACTTATACCTTCAAAATTAACTATAATGCACAAGAATCGAACGTATCGCGTCGTGTCTGACGCTCACGCTTATTGAAACACTAATATTACAATTTGTATGATGTGTATCAAGTGTACTTTGAAAGAGACGTAAAAAAAGACATGATTTGTATTGTGGATTGGTCCTTAACCGCTCGTGGAAGATCATCTCTCGCTGCTCCAGTAGCTTTTACCGATCACCTCTATGGACAAACATATTGTCTATTTTACACCATAGAATATTTCAGAATTAATCATGAATAACAATGATAATTTTATTATTTATTCATTTCTGAAGTAAGTGTCTGTGCAGTACGTACGTACCATTACTTACCTGTACGAGTGCTAACGGGGCTACGACTTCGGGAATAACTTCGACTGTAACTTCTACGGTTTCCACGTCCATTGTGTTCCCTACTGTGACTTCGACTTCTACTTCTCGAGTAACTTCGATCCTTTCCGTTACGGCCACCTCGGGATCGCCATCGATTTCTTCCACCTGAAATTATTGTGCGATTATCGATTATATAATGAACACTGCTTGGAAATAAGTAACTCTGGAACTGTATTTTTTTTTAGAGATTTCAAAGTCAAATAGTGTCCTTAAACTAAAATTTCCTTCATCAATATAAATTCTTATGTAGGTCTTTCGTTACCAATATAAAAGTTTCTCAGATAAATATTAACCCAAAATACAGTTCCAGAGTTAGTACTGAATTAATTAATGTTGAATGATGTTTTCAGAGTCATCCAAGAAGAAAAGTGTACAGGTACCTCTGTGTCTGCCATATCCTCCACTTTTACTATCGGCAAGCTCCAATAACTTTGGGTTTATAACTTGATTCGCTTCCTTTAGTACCTGGATTAGGTCATTAGCCTTATTGGAATTATTAGGTGTAAAAAAGGTATATGCTGTACCAGTTTTTTGCCGACGACCTGTTCGACCTATTCGGTGAACGTAATCTTCCGAACAGGAGGGATAATCAAAATTGATGACAAACTTGACGTCTTCAACGTCTGTAAATAAAGCGTTTATGTATTAGCTGGTAATTTGCGACAGCATCCGTCTCGAGGACAGACATCGGTTAAGATAGTAGTATGGCAAAGGTGTATATAAAAATTATCAAATCACGTATCTCAAATTAAATATTTATGTTAACACGCTCTCCAAATGCTTACGTTACTCAAAGTTTGACCCACGGACGTTTATCATTGAATCAGAGTTTAATGTAAAAATTATTGAGCTTTGCAAGGAATTTAATGTTTCACCGAATTTCTATTTCTTTAGAGAGCGTTTTTACCGAGACATATAGCTCTGAAATAAAGACAAATTTTCGCGTGAAAAACAATCCTGATTCCCTTTCTAATAAAAAAAATTTTATTGTATTAATGACATTTTTCATAAAGAGGGTAAATTCAATTTCAGAAAATAAAATCATATAACGATTTTTGTTGATTCTTTTAGTATGAGACTTTTGTAAGTTTGGATAACTAATAAAAAGGAATAATCGATACGAGGTGTTGCTTAAAGAAAATGAAACCAGGATTGATGTAAATAGAACCTTATTCGATACAATAGTTAGTATGATGTGAATATGTAATAATACAGTTATCATAAAGGATCTAAAAGGATAAAGGAAATGTAAATTTAAATGGATATGAAAGTGAAACGTGTATACGTATTTAGAGATATACATATACATACACGTATAGAATGTATCATAAATTTTGAGCCACCTGAAAAGTTAGAGATTCTTGAGCTAAAAAACAGGAGAACTCTTGTTCGCATGATCATTAATCAACAACTTTCTAAATTTCTGATAAATAAAATTACAGACTGTAAAAACAAATCCACAAAGTTGATAAATGATGATCACATGACATCAAGAAACAACTTATTCTTGGTTCATGAATTCCTCATACGTTCCATCATGGCACATTTTATGAAACAGTTTGCTATACATGTATATAAAAAAAGTGTTCTCACAGAGTCCCCTAGAAAAATGTATTTGAATCGTACACACTCTGTCACAGACTAAGATGCTCTTCAATTAAATGAAATGTTGTGCAATACTTAATACAGAAGATATTTACTGAAGTATTACATTGAATTTTAAGCACTCCAAGTGAAGTAATCCTTTCTAAACAACAGTTTTGATGATTTATCTTCTGAACTAATGATTACACAACATCAGAGACAGATCAAAGGTGACGCTTAATCAAAAATCATCTTAGATCTTGACCAAGAAGATAATGTCGTACGGTCAAGATGCCATTTTTCTGGGTGACTCGGATAATACAGCTATATATATATAGCAATGAATTTTAAGATTACTGTTATACTAAAATTAGGCAGTGGGTGAGTGTCGCTAGCAACGTACGGGCAGGGCCTGGCTGTTTGCGCTCGCTCCAGCTACAGCCTCCGCCATTCTGTTGCTACAGGGCACACTTAGAGGCTCTGGCATCTGCTAACCATGCCACCGCCTCATTGGACCGTTGTTGGGTCTGATTAGCTTGAGCGGCCAGCGCAGGGGATTCTATTCTGGCAACAACGACTTGGCCAGCCCAGATGGCGTACAGCGTAGCGTAGAACTGATATCCAGTATGTAGGAGGTAAAGTAGATCCCGATTTGGCCCGGACTGGCCCTTCACGGAATTGACGTATAGAGGCACGCGTCGCAGCCAGCGCAGACAATGCAAACCAGTGCACCACCGAACAAACAGGCGGCGGGCACCCCCAATTTGCTTTGCATTACCCGGCGTGGGCCTGCGCGCAATGTGCCTCTGCAATACAAACAAAGATCCAACCGCGTTAGGTACATGTTTACCTCTCTATCTTCCTGTGTTCAATATGAATTTTGCATTACATTTTGTTTTTTTTTTTGGTATTGTTCTCTTTCTCAACTAGCTCTGACAACCTCGTGAGGTTCAATTCATGGGAAAGAACATCTCTAAATAATTGCTTTTTTTTGCTCATCTCAGAAATCTCGGCAAGCGTTAAATACACCTTAGAACTTTGACATCAAGTTACGATGCTCGTATGAGAACTTTGAGGATCGTAACTTTGTGCACATAGCGATGTAAAATGGAATTTAAAGTTTATCAAGTAAAAGTTATCCTTTGAGTAGCTTGCTCAGGACTTATTGAGAGATTTATTAAAACAGATGGACTTTGTACCTTTGTAAATTAATATGGCTAGAATGCTTGCCGACCACATGCGACATGAGTCTGAATATTCATCTTTATGACTTTGATCTTGTGTATTATTGAAAAAAACTATTACCTTTAGCAAAAAGTGAGGAAGCAAATAAACACAAATATTAGAAATGCTGAATGGACCACGTTATGCGTTTAGGGACTTGTCCTGAGTGACAAGAGATAATTGATTTCTTGTGCAAAACAAAATTTCTGTTATTACTGTTGAAATTTGTAATACTTAAATACAACTTTCATAACGTATACTTTATATCTGAAACATTAATTATGCACATAAAGTGGTCCAAGTATAAGATCAATGCACATACAAAAAAATCCTGTTCTGGCTAATTAGACACGTAATTCCATAAATAAAACTCAAGGCTAGTTAATTATAGTTTAAATAAGTAACGAAGAATTTTAATTGAAACGCGCATTATGTTCAGTGGATAATTATGCTTAATTACGAAGATGTTCTAATCTATCGTATACACGATCTCATTTAATTATTCTTTTCACTGTAATAAATTTTGTCAGAACAAGATTTCTTGTACATAGTTGTCATTATTAAGCTTAAGTAAGACTGGTAGAAATAATATGATTTAGAGTAATTCATTCTCCATACCAAAGGAAAATGATTAATGATGCTTAATCTTATTGTTTTACTATATTATAATAACAGTTTTTTACTTACCAAGACCACGAGCAGCAACGTCTGTTGCAACAAGAATTGGAGCTTTTCCTGATCTGAAATCTGCAAATTAAGTATAAATTAGTTTAAATGGTATCTTACAATTAATACCATTACTTAAATGTTTCAAAATGTTTACCTTGTAAAACCCAATCCCTTTCTTGTTGTGTCTTGTCACCGTGTATACAAACAGCCGGCCAACCATCTCTCTTCATTTTTCTAGTTATTTCATCTACTCTGCGTTTCGTTTCGATAAATACTATCGTTTTGTTTTCACTCTCTGCCATTATTTCTTTTAGAAGGGTACTCAACCTACATAAAGGACAAATTAAGATGCAAATAAAGAAACCTGCAAGTTTTCATCAATCAAATAGTTTTCGTGAATCTTAGCTCTACTTACTTGTTCTCTTTTTCGTAATCTTGACACACATCGATGATTTGTAATATATTGTGATTCGCGGCTAACTGTAGAGATCCAACGTTAATTTGAGCATAGTCCTTCAGAAAATCTTCGGCCAAATTTTTCACTTCTTTAGGCCACGTGGCAGACCACATTAACGTTTGTCTGTCCGGCCTAATTTGTTCTATAATTTTTCTAATCTGCGGTTCGAAACCCATGTCTAACATTCTGTCTGCTTCATCCAGTACCAAGTAGGTACACCTTTTTAGATTTGTACGACCCGATTCAAGGAAGTCTAGCAATCTACCTGGTGTAGCTATAACAATCTCTACACCTCCGTCTAAATCTCTAGCTTGCGCACCTTTCGGCGCACCTCCATATAAACAGGTATTTCTAATCCCCGAGGAATGTCCGAAATCATCAGCAACTTGCTGAATTTGTTGAGCAAGCTCTCGAGTAGGAGCTAACACTAACGCGATAGGTCCATCTTTTCGACCTAATTTAGGCTGACTGTTTATGTGAACAATCGCAGGTAATATATAAGACAATGTCTTTCCAGAACCAGTTGAGGCAATGCCAACCATGTCTCTCCCACTTAAAGCAATTGGCCAGCCTTGTGCCTGTATTGATGTAGGTTCAGTAAATCCTTGTCGTCTGAAAAGTATAAATAACAGTAAATTAAATATGAACTCAACTGGAATATTATCTTATGATTATACTAATTAGAATAGCCTATAGATAAGAAAATGTAGAACACTTCAATACATTCTTGAATCATTTTCTTGGAACCTGATCAGCATTAATAACTTTTCATTAACAATTATTGTATTACTGCTTTTTAGAATCAAATCTAGCAAAAACTCAGGCAATTACATTTTACAGCATATCAAAGCATAAAAATAAAATATTAGCTTTATAGACAGAAGATTCATTTTTACAGAAGTTATTGATCATAATTTTGAAACATATGTTTTCAGCTCCATTCTTACTTGATCTGATGGAAGTTAAGTTTCCATGATAAACAAGTTTTAAGTTGTAAGAATATTCTTGATGATGTACATCATTGCATACCGGATACTTGTTCTAGGCTTAAGAAAGAAATTCTAATATCACCATCGTAAACTAATCTTGCTTTGTAACTAATATATTCTAGTATATTTTAAATTTTAAATAGATTTTAACTCAAAAATTGCTTACTTAATTTCCTTTAGAACATAATCCGGGAAACCTGTTTCCTCAAACGCAAATACAGGATTGGGTATGCTCTTCCCTTTCAAAGTGATTTCCTTTTCGCTTCTGTATTGTTCAACTATACGCGGATCACGATTCTGAACAGCATCGTGAGGTATGTAAAAATCTTTCTTGAAAGGCTCCAGTCGACTCAGATCCCATCTGGGTTTCCTTAAATTAGCTCCTGGCTGTCCACGACTGCTTCTGCCGCCTCCTCGATCTCTGCCTCCGCCGCCACCCCAATTTCTTCTGTCTCTTGGTGATCTGCTACGGGATCTGCTGCGAGACCTACGTCTCCTATCCCTGTCACGACTACGACTAAAATAAATCATACAACAGCACAATTATTACAATCTCAACAATTCGCATCAACCGCACAAGACCTCAGTTTCAGAGAATAACTCTTATGTTTACTTTGGGTGAACACAGAGGTTTCCATAGAGCTTGAGGGAGGGAAGCATGGAAGGTTATATGAGATCAATGCTAAAAACATCATTACAGACATCCTGAAATTATTTGCTTCCCGGTTTTTTACTCCGAAGCATATTCTGCTTTGAATTACGCGAGTGGCTGGTGGAACGACACCGATATCGAGCTTTTTGGGCATATCGATACATCTTCACAGGTCTATATAATACACATGGCTGCTTACCTCCTGTAACGACCCATATTCGATTTCCCGTCGGCTTCGCTCTCTCGGAACGCTGAACCACCGACGATAATTCGGCGAACGATAAAAAGAAAAAGCACGAGAAAGGGCCACGCAAGTTCGTGGAAACGCAAGCCCAATCAAAAGACGCAAATGAAAGCGGCTCCTACGGCACAAACGACACAATCACAAGACGGAACGAAAGGTGTCGTGAAATTTTCGACGCATGCGCGCCGCTCGACCAACATCATTCGTCCCTGATACCCGTTTCCTATGCACTTTCGCGGAAATGTAATTTAAACGACAGCCCCGATGGATTTTCGATATTCCGACGAGAACGTTCTTCGGGAACATTTAAACCTTTGAGGACGATGAATATATGCGTTTCAAAAATCGTTCAACGTGTGCTACGGATCACCGTACTGGTTCAGTCACAGCTGTTTACTGTACGCTATAAATCTGCGCTTTTTATGAATTATCGCTTCGGCTTATTTTAGTAAAATATAGATGTTTTGTCACATAGTTTGCAATTTTAGAGAGTTAAAATGACTGAAGAATCGACATCATACATATTATTATTATGGAATCAGGTTAATACGCGTTCTATCACGGGAAAGTTCAATACACACTTTTTTCTATGATTTCAAAGACTCAAAGGGTTAAACGTGGCGTCACAGCCTTGGAATTTTATGAAGCTGTATTTATTCTAAGAAAACAGTATTTCGTCGTTTTAAAGCGTACGCGTTTGTATAAAATATCCATTCACACAGCGACGCTATTTAACACAACAATTTCAAGTTTTTGAATCTTCAGAGAACTCTTTTTCTGTCTTTGAATCATTCTCTCGCTTTTTCTATACCGTACGGAACGGGTACGGACGAGAGAAACGTGCATACAGGTTCCCAGAAGGATACAAAAAAGACCAGTCACGTTTCTACTCTTTGATACCGATTATGGGAGTTCCGTGGGTCGAGCAGAGCGTTCGCTATTGCTGCCAGTTGGTCTCGAGACACCGTGGAGGGAGGAGAGGTTAGGTTCGTCTCGCGCGTAGTCATCCTGGTGCATCAACGTTCACCAATGAAGTTATACGTTTTTTCAAATTCACCATAGCTCGTCGACTCTTTCCGTTTCTCTGGAAGTCTCTAATACTTTCGTCAGCTATTTATGTACGATCGAATCGAACGTAAAGAGAACCGGAGGCAAAAATTCCTTAATAAAAATTGTCTATCGCATCGTTGTTCGGCGTGAACAGTCGAAAGGATCGTTTTGGTCAGGGATAAAAGAAACGAATGAAACGGAAAGTTGTACGAAAGATCGTGGTTCGTAAAGGTCGAAAGGTGATAATGAACGCACGCGAGAACCCAACCTTGAGCGGTGAACGTGTAGCAGGAGAGACAATATGCATGATCTAATAAGAGGAGGCGAAGCGGAGGAGGTCGCGCGAGGAATGTGACGAGAGATCATCGGCGAGACGTCCGCTGACTTTCAGGATCATCGTTCCTCGTCGCTGTGCGACCGTGCTGCAGCTTCCGAATCCTCTTGGTCATGCGAGAAACGGGTCACCATGAGAGACGGGACGATCACCACGCGTGCTGATGTTTACGCCGAAGAAATTCCCGGCACGTCCGATAGGTAAGCCGTGCATTCATAAAACGTCGTCAAAAATTCTCCGTAAAGCTTACACAGGCTGATAAAAAAAGGGGCTTATAGTGGTTTGAAGTCCACGGGTAAATCATCATAGCAGTCGACGCTGGGTTGCGTTTAAAAGAGGAACTTTAGGGGCTGATAGATCGTACCGAGAGGAGTAAAAAAAGGTTTAATTGACATAGGCCCTAAAATTAATCCTTTCGATGTAAGATCAACTTTTATGTTTGTGAGCGTTCGATAATATAAGTGAGTCTAAAATAAATAAATAATGTGATGGAGTTATGACAACGAATAAAAATGCATGTCGTACAATACGGGACACGGTAGGAATATTTGAAAATGTACGTATATGTCGATCTATGATCCATAGACGTGAGTTTCGTATTGAAATGGAAGACAGACGCATGGAACATGTGTAACATATGTGAAAACCAACGTTTGTATTTTTCATAGAAAGGTTGATTAGACATTTGTTACTCCTCTCGGTGAATACTATAAGCCTCTAAAGTCTTCGACCCTTTTTTTTATCACTTATACACACGCGTTGTGTTCGTTCATGCTCGATTTGAGTGTTTCTACAAAAACATGGTGGATGAAAAGGACTCTTGACTTTTTTAGGTGCTCGAACGTATAGTGGTATACTATTTTCATATTTTAATGAGGTACCCTGACTTAATAAATTGTTCAAATACTACAAAAAAGTTCCTAGCGTAAAATAGAAATGTGCTCTCGGATCAGTATGGTGGCCCGTAGCGTACAGTGACCGATTTCTCAGAACCCATCTGTGGGTTCATAGAGCTGAAAGGGATAAAACAGAGTATTCTCGCTATTTGTGTTGGTTTGTATATACAGTTTACACGATTCACTCTGTCTAAACTAATAACACATGAAATTATATCTATATGTTTAGATGATAACAATGTACAAAAATTCATGAATGCAGTATAAACGTATATGAACACATCTGCAAAGTTTCATAAAGATATAATGCCTAGGTTTAAAAAAAAAAAAAATCCCAAAAAGGCCGGGTGTTGTTAGTTTACACGAGGTGGATCATGTTAACGCCTTATCAACGGAGCGTTGTTTTTCTTATCAAAACATATTTAAAATACAACCCTCTGAGCGTTTCGATCCTCAGATCTTTTCGAAATTTCCTCGCACCGTTCACGCGTCGATGAATTGTTGAATATAAACAGTCGAGTGCAGTTAGACATGCTAGCTCATTTACCTGACACTATAGAATTATCGAAAGAGTTGAAGAAAGCTATAATCGGGAAGCAAGGTCACGCAGGACAGACACAATCATTTTTTAAAATCAACCGAGGGACTGCTCGTTGCTAAAATCAATGAACTCGTGTTTCGTTACATGTTCGACTCCGACAGCCTGAATTCGAGGCTGTAATTCGCTTACTAATCCGTATTTGTCGCGAACGAGCTCCGTCTCTTCATCGAATTTTAATATCTTGCGTCAGACGCTGTAAAAGTATCGTGTAACTTCCTTGAAGGTGAAGTAATTCAATATGTCGTGTTTGAAGGTGAACGAAACGAATGTGCACGGCGACGAACAGATGTAATCTTCTATGGCGGTGTTTTAAAATTACAAACAGCTCTGTTTCCTTCTACAACGGTATCTATATTGCAGGGACAACTTTCCACGTTTCCGCGAAGCTGCATGGAAATTGCCTAGCAGCAATACAAAATTACTGTATCGCAAAACATGTCAACGTACAGTATGAATTTTATTGTACGACAATAATAATTGCAACTGTAAGGCACGAATATTTATAGGCCGTGAAGTCACCCGAAATTCTAGCTGCCATTGTAATTTGTGTAGCGAGATTTTTCGGGAGGCATTGGCACGGAAGGTTTGATTTTTTTCTATCCTGTTCATACTGCTTTAAAACCGGTTTCACGTCGGATGGGTTACGTGTGTATTAAAGGATGGAGAGTAAGTCAAACGGAGATGTTCGTGAGTCTCGGTTCGGTCTAAATGCCGTTTATAAAAACCAACGACATCACCGTGCCCGTTTATTTGCAAACACGCGACAAATTGATGCATAATTGCTTGCACGTGCGAAGATCGACCTATATACAAAGAACATATTTTCCTTCGTTACGCGACCGAACCGTTTACTTTGTTCTTGTTTTCAAAAAAGAAGCTTTTATGTAATCGCGCATTGATAAAAAAAAGCAGACTGACGTTGATAAAAGTGCATCCGGTCCTCGGTATATTAAGCGATGGGAAGGTTGTAGAGCAACAAGAAGAAGGGTGCACCGAATAAGTGCACCCAATGTGCATTACATCTTTCATCTTTCAAACGGAATGAATATGAGTCAAATATTACGACAACGTTGCCTCATTGTCAAAATTTTTGTACAGTAGACGCGGATTTTATATTTGCAATAGAGAGAGGGTTCTAAATTTTGCAAGTACATAGTGGATTAACTATAATATGATTGGTATATATTTGAAACGTTCCACGTTGTTATGTAAAACTTGAAGATAAGATGTTTTCGTTATTCACAAAAAATTGAGACAGCGGCTTTATCGTATGATGTATTTAGATTTCTTGTTTCTTCTATTTGTAATAAATTTCAAACGCTGATACGGCCGCATATTTTAAGATAATGTATATGGTACGCTGAAAATCCACTTACACGTGTCCGAATTATACAATGTTTGCTTGGAAGGCTACGAAAGCAGTCGAAGTGTCTGCAACGTCATAGTAATTAGTACTAATGAAGGAAATCGGAATGCGAACACAGTTTGCTTGATTCATTCAAAATGATTCCGAAGTGTGTATCGCTTAAGCGAAATCATTTTCTCGAGGGCATGGAAAATGGGTTCTAGACGATCGGTAGCAAGTAAAAGAGGAAGAAATCTCAGTATACTGAGATCGTTGGTCGAGTACTGTGTTGTTATCGAACAAAAGCAAATTAAATGTTTCTATTAATTCTAGCATCTCGCAAGTCGAATAGTTTCTTGCTCCGGCGTAAACCGTACGAGTCTCTTATTACATTTACCATCCAGGACAACATTGTCTAATAAACCTATTATATTTCTATTACATAATGACCGCCTTAATGTCTGCTACTTGTGCCTTAAGCGCGATGTATTAACCGATTCGATAACTCTTCCTCGAGCATGTACCGACGGTGCAAGATCGATAAGTTTATTTTCCGAAATTATCGGTGGTCGGATAGATCGCATGGTAAAGCAGGTCACAGATTTCTCGAAACATTTCTACGAACACTGGAAAAATTTACTCTCTATTTTTCAGCTGTGCAATGCAGAGCTGTGTATTATAAAGTAGTCTTAATAATAAAAACAAACTGTAGTAACTATTGTAACTTACATTGCATTGTAACAAATCACGAAAAGCGAATAACGGTTCTGTATTGATATTTAACACTTCGATTGCGTTCGGCGCCTATAGGCGTTTGACAAGGCCGCTCAGCATGTATATACTGTCGACGCCGACAGGCGTTCGGTGAAATGTGTGTAATACTCTTGTATTACTGCAGCTGGGCCGCACGCAGCGTTCGTTCCGTTCTCAAGTAGCCCGTAATCAAAGGATTAAAATGTTCGAATACAGTCGTATTGACACTCAGAGAATTTTTAAAGTAAACTGTACATACCGGTGGGAGTTGATCATCTGTTGAAATTTTGGAATGTTCCAATAGTTAGCTATATCGCGCTGGGTGATAAAGAATATCGTAAAAACAGTGGTTGAAGTCCAGCAACGAGTTAACTCGTCCTGATCACTGTAGGGGTGTCTCAAATTGACGACTTAGTTTTTCTTCCCCGGTTAACCCATTCGCTGCCAACTACGAAATATCTCGTAGTAAGCGTATGTACCAAGACTGCCGATTACGAGATATCTCGTAGTTTGCGCTACAAGTTTAGATTGATTGCAATTGGTCACGGAATAAGTTTATAGCCGTTTGAGTTAGGAATTATTAGAAAGGATGAACGAAAATATATTATATATATATATATATATATATATATATATATATATATATATATATATATATTATTAGATTTTGTGAAATTCCATGTTTTCTTTAAAATAAAATCTTGGCGCCCAGGGCAAGACGCTCTAAATTTGCGTGGCAGTGAATGGGTTAACGCGTTGACTGCCACAATGAAATACGTAATATCTAATACGACACATTCTAATACCCTTTATACTATATAAAATGATAGCCGTCCTCTATCTTCCCTTATCAAATTCTACACTTGTTACGGTACATTATTATGGTAGTATGAAGATGTGCGTAGAATTTTACGCTTTAATTAAATTCAATTTGACGCGCCTTGGCAGTCAGCGTGTCAACACTTTAACAGCATTTTTTTACTGGCATTTTGCCAGGCTTTAGTTGGGCACTTCTACGTTATTTGTTTTACATTGATTATGTTACAATTTTAATTTTATAAATAATCGATTATTTTTTTGGCAGTGATAGATGTGCTCATTTATTTCTATTACAGGCATATTATTCAAACGAAAAAGAAGTAATTGCTAGGATGCCAAAATTAATAGAAGTGCTCCGTAAGACACAGTATATATATGTACACGAAAAGAAGCTTTAATTCCTATTAATCATCTTGGTAAGGTTTTCAATAAATCATTACATACATTTCTTATACACATAACTAATCGTGTAAAATATGAAAAGGACTGCTTACTCTTAAATATTTTAACGATTCCAATCAGTGTTTAAGTCTTTATGAAATGTTAGTAGGTGTCCTATGATTTATGAGCGGGAGTGATATGTGACAGCAGCAGTCATCAGACAAATTCTCACAATTATTGTATTACAAAAATGTATTTTCGCATAAATATTCGCAGTTTGGTCACAACTTGTCGATCACCAACCACCCCATGTGCTTCTGTTTTTGTTTAGTCTGCCCCCCCACCATCCCGTCGCTTCGACCGGCAACTTTCGTCTCTGTCTCTCACCTGCCCCCTCTCCCGCCCCATTGACGCACCCCCTCCCCTTGTATAGTAAGCTTCGCTCGTCTCGCGAGCAGTCTTTCGTGTGCCGCCCAACCGTCGCTCGTTCAAAATCGCGAGATGTCGTGTATTTTCGATACATTCGCGCACGGTGCTCCGCTCTCGTAAAATCTGCAACCGCACGAAATCGAAGATCGTCTCCTCGACTATCATTCTATAGCCGAATCACGAGAAGTTATGCGTTTCAGAAATCTATTGCCACAGCGTGGCTCCTACGAGTAAGTTTCACCAACGAGGTTAAACATTTTCCGCTCGTTTTTTGCCACCCTTCGCGCGCCGTTCTGCCGGTTTCGATTATTCTCGCACGGTCGAGATCGTTTCGCTGGTACTTTTTGTGCGAGATTTTTTCTCATGACTCGACTAGGGATAATTTTCGTTCCTGGAGGGGAGAAAATCGAACACGCACACAGGGATTTCGTGGTTACGTTTTATTGCGTTCTTCAGGGCGAAGATTATCATTGAATATTTGCGCCGTTCGAGAGTCGGGATATTTGATGGACCGTTATTAGACGTTCAATGACAAAACTAATTCAGCCAGTGAATCGTCGTCAGCGGTAGCAATGGAATAAGTGGCTTCCAATTACGATCGTGGAAATTCGTAGGGCAATCGTTGAGGACTTAATTGTACTTTTCTACATGTTCAATGACTTCTCGGTAACATTGATAGTCGACCCCGAACGTATCGAACTTATATATTAACAATAAATATTTGGGTACAGGGAAAAGGTCATGTGTAATTTCGAACTATTGTTTTTCTAGGGGATATAGGAGACGGGGGAAAGAACACGTGTTCGCGCGTTTTTGCTTATATGGTGTACGCTGGGATTACTACAAACTGCGAGAACGACAATGAATTAACGCAGCTCCGTTTATTGGATCATACTTTTCTCGAATTTTAAAAATGTTATTTATCGTTTCGTCGACGCTTGTCGCGCATTATCAGTATTATCGGCAATCTTCTGATAGCTACTCGTAACGTTTGCTTGTAGGATTCTTATGCAATTATGAGAGAGCGTGTCCTGTTACTAAACATCAGTAGAAAAATTCATTACTTCCTTAACAGTACACAGAACCACTCACACAGAGTTATACGTGAAATTTTATTATTAGCAAACTACATGCTTGTCTAACAATAAGTACAGGTTCCTGAATTTTCACCACAAAAACTTATAACGACTCACGAAATTGAAATATTTTTGTAACTATTTTTCTTGATTTATGCAATCACCGTTTTTGGTGGCGCTTTTGGAATTTAACTTTTCACAGATACCGCAGCCTTGCTTGGATTAACAGTACTTCAAAGAACTTTGAAGAAAACGCGTTCGTTTGGTCAGTTTAGCAAGCCACAGTGTATTGTTGATCTTTCGACTCTGTGTTGAATGTTGCATACGATGTTTATTCTTTACCGTTGAGACTGTCCGGATAACCGAGATTCGACCGTTCGACTCATTCAAATAATATCCGAGCAAGAGCGTGGGCAACTCAGCTTCGCCGTGTGGTCCTCGTACACAAATACGTATTGCCATAAAAAAACCGGTTTCACCGTGACATGAACTTCGAGAATCCTTTGTACGGCGACCAACGAAATTCGTAGAATTTCTTGGTCTCTCGGTGCACACCCCCGTGCCCTCCCCCCGCCAATCATAGATTTTTCGCTTATGTAATTTCAGAAAAGCGATACGAACACCGTGGCTCTGCGGTTTTATGAAACTTTCATTTGCTGAACGTTCTTTTTCTTCGGCCTGTCCCCAATAAGATCCTTTTACTTTACAGATATTGTCATACCGTATCGCGTATCGAGTTTTCGAATAAGACACAGGCGCGGACGTGTACGCGCGTAGGCGTTATTTCGCTGAAAAAGGAATTATTTGTAAATTACCATTATACAGGCTGCTTCATTTAACTCGATCACCACAGTAAGGTAGACACGGGCGCGGACGTACGTGTAAACATTGTTTTACTGAAAAAGGAATTATTTGTAAATTACCATTATATAGAATGTTCCATTTAATTTGATCAGTATAAATATTGATCCTCCTATAAGTATTCAAATAAATCGTCTTCCATAACTAGTGCGATGAAATTATTTTCTTTTTCTTGTTGAGACGTCAAGGACAGATAAATTCATGTTTACTTTTTCTCATATTGTTATGTACTTTTTTTAGAGTGATTGACTGTAGTTTTTGAGGGATGTTCAATGGTTCATTCAAGGTTATCGAAGATCGGATGCAAACGAAATTGTGCATACTGAATAATGTATTATATTGAGAGAGTAACTGTACATAATAGTAAATGAATTAACTTCTACATTTACTTTCAATCTAAATTCTAGCATTTTGACAGAAACACAGCTTCCGGTGATCACGCGTGTATCATATAGTTTTCAACTTTTTTATTTCCCAGCAGAAGCTCTATAAATTTGTATCGACTAAATATAACTACAGTCCAACCATAATAAATTTATCTCTCAAGGAGGCGATGAAAATCGAGTGGTATGAAAAACTTGTAGGTATTTAGTAGTAATACAAATTATGTTATATGAGTTCAGTATCGTATTAACTTCCCTATGTCAAGCTAAAAACAGCTTGCCCGAATGTCAGACAATTGTCAAAGACAAATTGCTCATTCTGATGCATGAAGCACCGGGACACTGAAATAACAATTATCGTACATTAAAAAATTAATAAAATCGTAAGGCGAGTGGTTAATCATAAATTGTTTTCGAGGTGGGAGAACCGAGAGATTCGCACGGTTTCGCTGCAAAATGGAGGGGGTGGCTCTCACGGTGGATACGGCCCTGTGGCCACGTGAAAACTACACCGGGGATGGGAGAACTATGGCTTTAGAAGTTAGATCGTGCAGTTCAACGCCGATTGTCGATCGTCGCGGAGGGCGTTCCACGCCGTAAACGTTTCGAACGACCATAAACGTTTTTACGGAATAAAAGAAAATTCTCGAGACGGTTCCGACGAATTCCCGAAGCAAAAGTGACGCGACTCTGTGATCACGCGAACATGTAATTGAATCGTAACGTGTAGTTTCACTTAAATAATAGGTGCGGTTACCGATCAGTCATTAGACACGATAAAAACTATGATAAGGGGAAATGATTATTATTGTACGATTGTTAGTGATTCGCGATTCTGTAACAGTTATCAGATAAATCTGATCTTGAGTCGCAGCAAGAGCGATTTTTCCTTGGAGATAAGATAGACGTTTGTTTGCACTGAATTTCAATGAAAAAATACTTATTATTCTTGGGGGCTAATAATAAACCTGCTCTCGATCGAGTAATTGCGTAGCTTAATTGTTCTCTATTTAATTCAATCTCTCGCTTCTATTTCCTTTCTTTTTGTTTTCTTTTTATTCTATCTTCAATTCATGATTTCATCGTAACTGTAGTGGATTGAAATAAGATTGTATACAGGGTGTCCCACGCAGTTGGGTTCTTTTTCCCAGTCACTTGGGTGACTTTAAATGCTTTGTATTCGTATGTGACTCTTATGCAATTTTGTGCATCGGTGCAACTGAAAAGTGTACGTTAATCGGTGCACTTTTGCTGCCTCTAAAAAAGTGTATTAACAATATTACGTCTGAAAATTGTTAGTTTAAAAAATATTTTAATTTAGAGGAATTTAAAATTCTTTTTTAATTAGTTGTGTAATTTTCAAAAAGTTATGAAATTAATATATTATAGAATATATTATAAGTGACGCGTAATTTTGCCCAACGACATTTTTTTCCGTCTCCAACCCCAAAGATGCTGAGCTCCTCCCAGTTGTATGGGGCACCCTGTATCCGAAGTATCGAGAAGATCGATAATAGCGAGCGTAGAACAGTTGCGTTTTTCCAAAAACTGATTCCATGTTTTCTGTTATTTAATCCAGCAGTTAAACATTCGTTCTCGCATGACAGTAAACACGTCGATGTTGTCGTCACCCGTGCGTCTATATTTCCATTTTTTTTTTTTCACTGATTATGAGCCAATCAGTATATTTTACAACGATCATGATCAAAACATGCATAAATACGCGAGGACAGTGTCAACAATTATAATCGTTCCACACTGCTTTCCGATTATACCGCGTGGTGCGAAAGTTTCGATCACGAGGCGGAACTTTGATTTTACAGCGAATTATAATCATCGTAAGATCATTGCAACGCGTCTATCGCGGTATGAACGCACGAACGTCGGCCTGATCGCCTTTATTTCATACAATCGAGCAGATTTCAACGAACAATGCGCTCGCTTAATCGATAGAAGCTGTTGACGTACCGTTGCTCTTGATTAGCTGAAAGAACTTCCATTCAATCCTTTTCACAGAAGCAGTTTCATCATCGAATCAATCACCACAGACATCCTTTCTGTGTCTAATTATTTTATCCCATGGTCGAAGTAGCATCGAATTTTTCGATTCTCCTTGGAAGATTCAAATAATTTGCAATGTAAACGCGAGTTTAATTTTTCCACTATAAAATGAACGAGTACAGAGTTCCACGTTTGGCTGGAATACTTTTCGACACGGCTAGCTGGATGGGTCCGTATCCCTACCACATATCCCCCCTTGCTCCTCCGGAGCCAGGCCGAGAAGTCGTGCGACTGGCGGCGCCTTTGAGAAACATAATACGTTGTAAGAAGAGTGAGCCGTCCTGTAATGGAAATAAAAAATTTGTTGTTTTTCATTGTACATTCATGAGAATATTATTAATAGATAGATGAAGTTTTCCCAATTAAAATGAGTCCAAACACGACCTCATTCGGACTATTTGTTATCAGAGACATTCCGACTGTCGAATATTACCTTATGCAAAATTTGAATAAGGAATGGATCGAACGAGATCGTGTTTAGACTCAATTTTATTGGAAAAGCCTCACCTATTCATTTGTAATATTTTCATTATACGATGGCTCATTTGCATCGACGAAAAAACTATCTCTCCCCCTCGCCAGAGTATCGCTTCTCGAGCTACGCCTGTAAATATTGTGCTGGAGAACGCGACGACAACTTGCTCTAGCACGGTTGGCTGGACATTCTCGGTCCCGAATGCTCTTCCAGTCAAACGTGGAACTCTGTATTTCGAAAATATTTTAAAACAGAAATAATATGTTAGCTTCAAGTAATATTAAAAATATTTCGAATGACGTTATTTCAAAAGTGCCCAGGTCTGCGTAACGGTATATCCGAGTGGCGAGGTTTGTGCCGCTCAAGGTCACTCTCCACCACGAGACGCGCTACGAGAGCTCTCGAGTTTCTGCGAACGAATCGAAATCCTCGTATCGCGAAAGCTGCTGCAAAGTTCGAGGATTTAAGTTAGAGCGGAGAAGAAATGATGCGTTCAGCGACAAGGGGAATGTTGGGCAGGAGAAGGAGGGATAAAGGATACGAAAGACGAATTTCATACGAGCAGGTGTAACGATGATCGTGCTCGAAAATCGATAGAAAGCACCCTAACCACGTGTCGACAGAGATGGCCAGGCAAATATCCTTTTATGCCAGCCTGACGTCGGAAGAAAAGAGTAGGATGCAACCTTGCATGAAAGCTAGGTGGTACGTCTTCTTCATCTAACACTTTCTACCCGTGAATTTCGAAAAGGGAACACGCCGTGTGTCACGTGTTCGAATTCCAACGAAGGCATTCGGTTACGAGTGATACCTATACATATATACATACACACTTTCGTCAGATCGCCGAGAAACCGTTGTAAACCCGCCGAATGTCCGCTCACGGTTCCCCGAGATAGACTCGGGGTAATAAATATCTGCCACGACGAGGCTGTCTTACGGAACAGTCGAGAGGGCCACGGACCGTAATTCCTCCGGTAATCGATACATTTCACCGTGCACAGGAGATGGAAGTCTGAATGCGCCTCGTGCATAATAATTTTCGGTGCATTACGGTGAAGCATGTAAGACCGACTCGAGTTGAATAGCAAAGAGCGAGGTCAACTGCGTGACGGGGCTGAATAACAGAACACCAGTTGACCAGACCGACCTGTAGCTCGAATTCAACTCGTACCGAGCTTGTTACACTTTCGTGGATTAGGACAGTCAATTGCACTCTCATGTTTCCCTCTGTTACGAAATGTTTGAAAATCTCTCGACCACTACAAAAATTCTTGTACAGTGACTCCCGAAATTGGTCAAATGTACATGTTATTTCAAGATACTTCATCTGTATCATTGCAGAAATTTGTAGAGAATATATGAAACCGTCGAAGGGAGGTAATAAAATAAAAATCATGCACTGGCGTTCCCAATCACCCGATTTGGCTGAAAATCAACATCTGTTTCGTGAAAGGGGACAAAGTATATTATCAGAAATGAGAAACTCGCCTGGTGAATTTTTAGTCAGCTGAATCTGAATTAAAATAGAAAAGTAATTATGGAAATATTTGATTAACTCCGTGAGTCACTGTACATCAAAATCATCAATACCACGGTGTACAAATATTAAGACAAGTGACATTGAACTTGAGCCTCCCCCTTTTGTACTAGCCTGTAGCAAAACCGTATCTAACGATGCACAAAAGATTTTTACGTTCTCTTCTTTCAGTATCATCACGTCCGGCGACTCGCCACCCCCACAGCAGACGTCTATACCTCTGGTGGACTATGACATGCCCGATGATGCACGTCCTGGCAAAGTGACGCCGACCGCACCTATCGGTCCGTTGACGAGCAAGCTGTTGAACAATGTCGACACGGACACGGAGACGATCGAGAACGCGGTGCCGATCACGCAGACGATTCTGCCCACCCCGGAGCCGCAGCCCAAGATCGAGAGGAACGGAATCGACGGAGAGACGATGAAATTCTCCGGAAAAGTCGAGGATGACTCCTGCGTCGTGAACTGTATATACTTCACGCAGCAGTGCTGCGAATGCGTGATACTGTAATGGCCAGATAGAGGAACAACCACCTACACGTGTTCCAAGCTCCCCACGACAAAGGAAATTCTGTTCGTCGTCGCACTCGATTATCCGTATCCGCGGTAACAACCGTGTGGGATCCGGATGGTCGAGTCCACGACGCTCGATCGAGCAACAGCTTTCACATTGTAACGTCGCGCCGTTTACTCGATTCGACCGATCATGTTTTCTCCGCTTTCTTTGTCACGCGACGATTCTGAATTACTTCAGAAGCGCAGCGAGTGACTAGACGCTGACGTGTAAGATGACTTATGGTAGATGTTAAGACCAGCTTGTAGACACGAGTTGCTGGTTACTCGTCCTGCGCGTTAAGGAACATCGTGGATTTTTGAGAAGTTTAATTCAAGCGTTTAATTCGGAACACTTTTTAACGATAAGATTATTTATTGTACGAAATTTAAGGTGAAGTGCGGTAGATTTGGAAAGTTTGAGATCAGTTTCAACGGAGTGGAAGGTCTATTTATTTTTTAATTAGACGTTAATGGTAAATTATTATCCGCGTGACACAGTAGGTCGACAGTTGAATCATTGTCACCGTTTCATGATTTCGCTTGTATTTAAAGCTAGACTCATAGGTCGACGAAAAACCGTGCGGTAATATGGTTGAGAGATTTTGACCATAAGCTGAAAGTGATCACGTCGATATCGTAACAATCTCATTTCTGCATGTTTATTTTTCATGCATTCCTACTTTTAAATAGTGATATTATATGCTAGTTTCGAAACGCTTGTACACGTACACCAAACAAAGCATTGCAGGTCATAGTTTGTACGAAGCTATTCCTTAATTCATTTTAAACCTACTCTTTTTTTTTTGTTTAATTGATCATGCAATATAACAAGCCTTCTGTATGTACGAATGATACATATTGATACACGGACAATTTTGTTCAACGTGAGGTACTGTTCTTTGATAACGATTAGAAAATTAAAAGGGTATAAATAATAGCTTCCTTCGAAAAGACTGCTCATGTGCCGTAAGAAATAATACTGTTTAAACTTAAAGATACTAAGAACCGTTTTCAAAAGGACGTTAAAAAGCTTTTTATAAACGAAACATTCACGTGAAACAGATACGGTCTTCGAATGTAAAATTGTACATTCCTGAATGATGTATACGAACGTTGCGATTTAGATGAGTAAATGAAAAAGAACTATGATATTGTAACGTGTAATTGTAACTGTTATATCGTTCGAAAACAATTGTATAAATGAGAGAGAAATGATAGAACTATTTTCGATGTACGTAAATAAAAATAATATGTTGCAAATATTTTTCAGGACAAGTTTGTACAAATTTACAACGCACTGCCATGACTCTTCAGAATTCATGTTAGTCGTGTAAGAGGCTTTCAGAAAAGTCAGTCACTTGAATACGAATTTATTTTTATAAGCGATTGAAAACAATATAAATATACATAAGACTAAATCATATTTTTTGTAATAACAGATCACAATATTTTAAGTAACTATAAATCATGTGAAAACACATAAGTGTAAATGTATTAAAAATCTTTACACGTTTGTAATGACACAAACTTGGTCGATTATTCCGCAGACACGATATGTAAAAAGTGCAATTTATAATAATATCGTGATAACACGTAATGTTTCACTAACTTAACTACTTTTACTATTTATGTGTTTTTAGAGAATTATGTTTGTTGAAAACTGAAATAAATTGTAAATTGTAGAATCAAATTAGAAGTACGAAATGCATGTGTATTTGGTATATTGGAAGAATGAGAGACTTTTTAGAAGAAATAAGACATTCTCGATAATTTGATGAAAAAGTATTATTTTTCTACTATCGCGTATTTGTACTTAAGTCGTAACGAAAAAAATTAAATTTGATTTTCGGTGAGTGGAACAAATTAGAAATTTTTAACGACAAAAGAGAAATTATTTTTTCATAGAAAAATCTCTGATTTCTTGAGAATACCACATTTTTCATACGATGCTCTACATACTTCGAACGGTTTTGCCTTAATTGTCGTTATTCAGTAACATCTTTAATTTAGAAAAGAAGACAGTGCGCTTCGAGAACTACAATTCTAGAGTTTACAGCTTTTTTTTTGTGTTAAATATCTTCAAGTTTTATTACATGATATTATTTGCAATACTAAAGAAATTTTAAAACATCTTTATTTTTTCACAGTGACTACTTTGGTAATATCTACTTAGCAATTTATGTCATAACGTTTCCTGTGTACAAAAGTGTATTTTGGGATTGAACAATGACACTTGTATACTGTCCGAATAACTATTTACAAATTAAGTATCTAGATACTTTTGTGATACATTTCTATAATACATAATATATCTGAGTATTTTAATTTATTGATTGCTTTCGTCCATCATGCAAACATTTTTCTTGTTAACGTTTTATATAAAAATGTGCAATAAATAAGGACTAGACTGTAAGGAAAAATAACTGTATAGACTATTACAAGTACATAGAAATAGTTGTGCCAATTCACGAAATACGTTCTCATAGTATTATATTATATTTGTGGTATATAATGTTTTATTACGAATATTTCTATAATAAATACAAAAAAAAAGATGCAAATATAGTGTTTTAAAATATCGTGATTCTACGTAAGAAAACTCATTGTTCGTTATTAAAGAATCAGTTGAAGTTTGTAAGAATTAAAAACTGCGTATTTACTGATAAAAAAAGATTATATTATTTGACTAGGATCTTTAAAAACAACGTAAGTAACTATTCGCTATGAGTTTATACTAATTTTAAAACTTTCGTTTCATTGCATTTCGTAACGCAGATATTCGTTCTAATAATCGATAGAAAGAGACTCATGTCAAAGTGACTAAATGATGTTGCAAGTGTGTAGAAAGTGTCCTGATTGCCCTAATTACACTCTTAGAAACAAAAAGGAATCGGTATACTAGGCTACAAATAACAGATGAACTATTTTCTATTTTACAACATTATACTCAACAATTTTGATATACACTTTTCACAAGTATAATCTACAATGTATCCTGTATCGATTGCCACGGAATGGATTATAATGACGATCAATTAGAAAATACACGTCTGAATTGGAAAATCAGTAAAAAATCCAGTATAAATAGTTGATTATTAGCAAATGTTTGTATAAACTCTGTGCCTCGATTTGTTGCGGCGGAACATATGAAAAGATTCCCACGAAAAAAGTTGTTGCAGTGATTGAGAAACCGTCGCTAGAAGACCGTTAGCCTAAAGTGAAAGTCTATCTCGTAGTTTAAAGTACATTAAACCGACTAAGTTCTTATCGTCATGTATCATTAGATTATCTATTGACTGGCCTCGAAAGGTATTTCAATAGTTTGCTAAAAGTGCAGATTTATACATTATTAATCTCTGTGTGTTCAGAATGGGTTACGATTCGTATATGGGCAATGGATGTCCTTCCGAATTAAATACCCATCTGTCCAGGTCTATCAATTGCCTTGTATCGTCGAACAACAAGTACAAGTATTTCAAAGTCTCAGCAAACCAAAAGCTTTCCGTCATGTCTTGTTGTCGAGTATTATAAGTGTTCCGTACGTTACCGATGCTGGTGTAGCCCTTCTCCACTTTCGTATAGTTTTCGAACGCCTGTTAAATAGTATATAAAATTACTGAAAATGTAACAATACGTGCGTGTAAGGAGAAAAGTGTTCGTTGATAGCCTACTTGAAATATTTGCCATCCCCAGTCTTGATAAGTTTTGTTCCCGGTAAAATACCACATATAAAAGAGACTTTCAATGAACTCTGGTCTGAGCAGATTATGCGCGTCGTTGATTTTCACGTACATGTCCATTGGCTTTTCTCCATCTACGTTCTATAAAAAGTTGTACTATATTTATACCTGATTACATGATGATCCTTGTAATTTATTTATCGTAATTACTTGAATATTGAAGTAAGTGATCTCTGGCGCAAGGAACGTTGGCTGAATCGCGTACGTCTGATAACAGGTCTTAACAATTTCATTTGCGAGATCCATGTGATCGGACGGCAATCCATGATGTACCCCTAAAGCTAAAGTGCCTCCCAAGTAACACGTAAGGTGGTCCTACAAAATGATCGTTGTGATATAGATTGAAACGATGTAACAAGTTGAAGTATTTATTCGACTATTCGAGAGTTTACCATTTTTGGTCTGATTTCTTTGTTCGCTCCGACTAACTCCGCGATAAAAAGATAGTTATTGCTTGCCGTACGCTTCACGAGATGCTTCTGAGTCCCAGAAATGCCCAACAGATAATCATCCCGTAAGCTGAAAGCATTTATGGTTGAATACATTGTAACAACATTCGTAATAAGGTCTTATTTTGTAGGTGAGGAGAAGAAATTGCTGTGCTTTAATGAACAAAGAGAAAAAAAGGTACTAACTAATTATTAATCGTCTTCCCAGTTTGAAGCCACTGCTTCAATAGATACTCGTAATAACTATCACCACGTGCGCCAAGCGTAATCGTCGCATACTCTCTAAACTGTCCAGTATTAGCATTAATGAAAATGGGTACTAAACCGTCGTATTTCTCTAACTGATGCACATGTTCGGAAACTTTTGCTACTGCTTCCTGAAGAATAACGATTACATACTCTTCTACATGTAACACACGTAATAAGCATAACTGATTGTTAAAGTGCGTTCACAGTTACCTCGTATTTAGGTTCTCCTGTGCTACGACTAAGATCTCGAAACTCTAACTGAATTGAAGTCACTTCGCTGGTGCTGCTGTCGGGACCCCACTTAGGACTATGTGCAGTTTTAGTGCCTAAATTTACGTCGGAGTAAGGTACGCCAGACGAAGTAGAAAACGCTGGCAACATGCGTTCACCTAACTGTGCCTGAAATTTATAATTAAAATTTGTAGATAAATTTCGACAGGCAGCACTTTGTTATCTGAAAATGTAGAAGATGACTTACAGCTTTAGTTAGGAAAATCTTATCACCTGATAGATGATATGCTGATAATAGACCTCCTAGCACTCTAATTGTAACTTCAAATAAATTAACATCCCTATTCAGGGTGAATACTAGACTCTTGTCAACCCATGATCTAGCTTCTAAAAACTCTAAAAATGGTAGAAGATATTAATGCTTTGACCAATTGAAAATACATGTGGGATACACAAGATATAAAGGTGTACCATTATTTAAACCCATTATGTACATAGTGTCCAGAGAATCAACTATAGTGAGCCCTAAACCAAACCACTCATGATATTTCCTGGATATGGGTTTCACATTGTCATGACCCCAAGCATATTCCTTATACCCATTCCACGAATGCTTGAAAGCTGCAACCACAGCTTTTTGTCTATCATTCTGTGGGCCTGAAATGAATGAATCAATTAGTACAAATATACAAGAATTATAGCAATATAATGTTTCATGTGAGACTACCATTGAACTTAAGTGCATTTGGTTTAGGTTGAGGTGGTTCTCCAATCTGATCATCATCCACTTGATTTATCTCTGGTTGAAATTCTGGTTCTTCTATGACTTCTCCACCTGCCTTATGCTCCTGATTAACATTATCTACCACAATATCTTCCACTGCCTAAAAACAATGCTTCAATAACAATCTATACAGTGTATACACAACACAGAACATACCTTCTCATACTTTAGAGTATCCTGCACTACCTCTACATTATTATAGTCGCTTTCCTCTAAAACTTTGTTCTTGTTATCGGCAGGGAACAAGTAAAACACTACGAGTATGACTGTAACGATCAGGAAGTAGAAGATGTTTCTTTGAAACCTGGACAACTGATTCCATTGCTGAAACAGAGACAATGGTTCTATACTTGCAGAGTATGAGGCTAACACTTCTTCTTGGAGAAGTTTAAAAGAAAAGTGTTCACAGAATATGAGAATCGCGTGTCGGAGAAATTACCCTCCAAAGACTGCGCGATGTTCCGCGAGCGAACGTTGCGCTCTCCTGGATGTTCAAACTGATGTAATCCGTTTTCACCAGGTCTTTCGGTGGAAACATTTCGGTTTGAGGTTATGTTGTTCTGGCGGATACGATGACCCAACGGGAGCCAGAACACTTCAGTAAACAATAATGCCACTTGTGCACATTAATCGCGACGGTCTTCATTTATGTAATCCGTGTGGAACATGATTCTAAGCAATTAGCTTGTTTGCCCAGAACAAACTTCGCGCAAACCTCCGTGGATGGAAGTCGCTGAAGCATCGATATCAAAACCCGATATCGCGACGCGTTGATAATTCCGTCAGTACGCTGTTTGTACCGATAATAACATTATTATCCACCTTGCATTATAAATATGTATATTTTATTCGAATAATAAACTGCAGCAAAACTGCTCTGAATAATTATAAAGACTATAAAGAATTTAATCTTGTTAATTGGTCGGGAATTAATTATACACGCCAGAGGTAATCAATTTGTGTGAAACAATTCATTATAACATAATTAAATGTAGCGTCAATAAAGCTTCAATTTTTGTTGTATTGTCTACTGTATTTGAGGAGAATAAATTGTTATAATGTGTGTTGAAATATTGTTTTTTAAGTTTTGCTTATTGCTTCTCACTGTAGAAATAATTCGTATTTATATTATGTAGAAAGTCTAGATGTAAGAAAGCCTTCTTGAACAATAACAGAGTCGGAAAATAATTAAAATTTGTTAACTGGCTACATACGATAGCGATCACTGATTCGTGTTAAATAATTTGTTATAGGGTTATAAACATTATCATTAACAGTAGCTTTACTTTTTCGTACGTTTACACTGTTGATTAAATCTAAAATATCTGAGGGAAAAAAGAAATTGGATTTAACAATTTTCTCCCTGTGAATAAACATTTATTTATTTCATTTAAAATACATCACATAAATCAAAAAATTGCATTAGAAAAATACTGAATTATTTATAACACATATAAAGAGAATAAGTCGTTAAGGAAAATGTTAAACAATCGTGTTTGTTTATTATTCTCTACTCTCGTAAACTCGTCGTATCGGGCTGTTCTCTGAATATTTTCAGCGAATATCAGCTTTTTGTATCAGCATCACAGAATGATTCAAGAGGTCTTCTTCAAGCAGAGTGTGACGTCGACCGCGATGTCCTTGCTCTGACATTCTAATCCAGTGATGTCCATCCGGAGCGCAGCCCCACTTCGGCCAACCTCCACCCTGATTCCATTTCTCCTCACGTAAAAGTAGTCGGTAACAATACTTACTGCTTATAAGCAGAAAAACAGCGCAATCACGCCACTTGGCCATTTTCGACATGGAATTAGAGAAGCGCAATCGCGCTGCCTGGCATTTTTCGACACGAAACGAAAGAAGCGCGATCGCGCCGCTTGGCATTTCTCGACCGGATTTTTGCAAAGGCCCATGGCACTCAAACGGTTAAGGTGGAGATCCACGATAAGACAGAAATTTCGTGTCTCGCATGAGACTTTAATGTCGTCAGATAATTATTTCACGACGCGATTCCACTATAGGACAAATCTTGATGTCATCTCTTATTAACTCACATCTTATGTGAACATTTTGTCTCGCTTAAACAGGTTTGGATTTCTTATTGTTTCTACGATGCATCAAAATATCTTATTGTAATGAATGATTTCTTCTCACGTTGGTTCTTATTTTGAAAGATTTGTCCTCATTTCAGTTTGAGACATGGCATTGAAAGAACAAACCAGACAAGCAGTAGCTTGTGCTTACTTAAATTTCTTGTCCAATACACAGCTTTTCTATTTAAATCTTTGTTATCACATGTTTGTTCCGTGTTTCTAAAAAGAAAATAATATGATTGATATGAAAATTCATTTCATTTAATTGTTTACTCAAAACGATTTCAAACAAATGATAGTAATATATTAATAATAGTAGATTCTGGTCTACCATATAAAAAAAATAATAATAGCGTCTTATATTCGACTTAATATGGTACTTGTAATTAAATTAAGAATACACATATATAAATACTAGGAACCATAAAATGAATCGAAACGAGATAAATATATCACGAAACAATTAGAAAACTCACGTGCTATTGGTGAGTTGAAAAACGAATTACAACACAAAGAATGGCAAGGGGTGGCAGACATAGGCACTGCGCCTATATCGCTTACGCTATTTTCCTTATAAGCTGAACCCATCAATACACGAGGCCGAATTTCCAGTCAGCGTTTACGTCAGGAAAACAACTCTGATTGGATGTCGAGTTTCCGCACTACGCGAAGAACCGCCGAGCTCTCCTACAAATACGACACAACGTAATGTCCCGAGTCAGTCTTCCGCCGGCTGCCTGCTGGATCCTTCTCCTGATCCTCCTCATCCTCCTGATCCTCTTCCTTTTCCAATACTGTCTACAACACCCCCTTCTGCTCCTCATCCTTATCCTGATCCGCCCCATCCACATCCCGATCATCCTTATCTTCCTGATCCCCATCCTCGTCCTCTCCCACCCCATCGCCATTGTTGGCCATATCCTCCCGATTCCCTTCCTTATCCTGATCCTGTTAATCCATATCCACATCACCCTTATCCTTCCGATCACTATCCACATCATCCCCCTTCCGATGGCCACCCTTACCCTCATCCTCGCGATCCCCATCTTTATCCTTATCCTGCGGATCACCATCTTTACCGATATCCTCCTCCTCCCGATCACCATCCTCATCCTTACCCTCCAGATCCTGATCGTCATCCTCACACTCTCTTCTACCTCATTCCACCAACGTTCTCTCCCTGCCAGCCACCGACTCTCTAAGTCTTCTTTATCAGCAGGGTCTCCGCGGTTTCTGGGAACCTTCGATCTCTCTGTCGCTCATAATCAGATGTCGATCTTTATCGATCTCTATCGGTCTCTAACGTTCTCTATCGGTTTCTATCGCTCATATGTTTGTCCCCATTGGTCTCTATCGCATTGCATCGCTTATATTTCGATCCCTGCCAGTCTCCATCGCTAATATTTCGGCTCTTATCATTCCCAGTCGTTCCCTATCGTGCTGTATTGTTCACTATCGTTCTCTATCGGCTTCTATCGTTTCCTATCAGTATCTATCGCTCATGTTTCAGCCCCCATTGGTTTGTATCGTTCTGCATCGCTTATATTTCGATCTCTGTCGATCTCTATGGCTAATATTTTGGCTCTTACCGTTCTCCATCATTCCACATGGTGCCCTATCATTCCTCATCGTGCAGTATTGTTCAATGTCGTTCCCTGTTGTTCTCTATCGGTTTCTATCGTTCCCTATCGGTTTCTATCGTTACCTATCGATTTCTATCGTTCCCTAACGGTTTCTATTGTTTCCTACCGTTCCCTGTCGATTTCTGTCATTACCTATCGGTCTCTAACGATCTCTATTGTCCATATTTCGATTTATATCGGTCCCTGTCGGTATCTATCGCACATATTTCGGTCTCCACTCTATCGTTCTGCATCGCTTATATTTCTATCTCTGTCGGTCTCGATCGCTAATATTTCGATTCTTATCGTTCCCTGTCGTTTCCTATTGTTCCCTATCGGTTTCCACTGTTTCCTAACGGTATTTATTGTTCATTAACGAAGTCTAACGTTCCCTATTGCTAATATTTCAGTCATTACCGTTACATATCGGTCTTTACCGTTCCCTATCGATATCTGACGCTCATATTTCTGTCCTTCATTGGTCTCTATCGTCCTGCATCGCTTATATTTCGATCCTCGTCAGTCTCTATCACTAATATTTCATTCGCTATCAGTTTCTGTCGTTCCCACTCGTTCCCTATCGACTTCTACCGATCTCTATCCTTCATATTTCGACTTCTATCGGTCCCTGTCGGTGTCTGTCGCACATATTTCGGTCTCAATTGCTAATACTTCGAACTCTGTTGGTCTTTATCGTTAATATTTTGGCGTATATCAACTTTTATCGGTCTCTGCCGCTAATAATAGGGAATATTTCGATTTCTGTCGTTCTGTACCGTTCTCTGTCGATTTCTAGCGGTATCTCTGGCACATATTTCGGTTTCTATCGTTCCCAAACAGTTTCTGTCGCACATATTTCGGTCTCTGTCGATCTCTAGCGGTATCTCTGGCACATATTTCGGTTTCTATCGTTCCCAAACAGTTTCTGTCGCACATATTTCGGTCTCTGTCGTTCTGTACCGTTCTCTGTCGATTTCTAACGGTATCTATTGCGCATATTTCTGTCTCTAGCGTTCTCAAACTGTTTCTATCGCACATATTTCGGTCTCAATCGTTCTGTACAGTACTCTGTCGATCTCTAGCGGCATCTGTGGCACATATTTCGGTCTCTAACGTTCCCAAACAGTTTCTGTAGCACATATTTCGGTCTCAATCGTTCTGTACAGTACTCTGTCGAACTCTAGCGGCATCTGTGGCACATATTTCGATCTCTAACGTTCCCAAACAGTTCCTGTAGCACATATTTCGGTCTCTATCGTTCTGTACCGTTCTCTGTCGATCTCTAGCGTCATCTATCGCACATATTTCTATCTCTACCGTTCTCAAACTGTTTCTACAGCACATATTTCCGTCTTTATTGCTAATATTTAGAACTCTATTGGTCTGTATCGTTAATATTTCGGAGTATTTCGACTATTATCGGTCTATACCGCACATATTTCGGTCTCTATCGTTCCCAAACAGTTTCTGTCGCACATATTTCAGTCTCTAGCGTTCTCAAACGGTTTCTGTCGCACATATTTCGGTCTCAATCGTTCTATACAGTACTCTGTCGATCTCTACTGGCATCTATGGCACATATTTCGGTTTCTATCGTTCCCAAACAGTTTCTATCGCACATATTTCGGTCTCTATTGTTCTGTATCGTTCTCTGTCGGTCTCTAGCTGTATCTGTGGCACATATTTCGGTCTCTAACGTTCCCAAACAGTTTCTATAGAATATATTTCGGTCTCAATCGTTCCGTACAGTACTCTGTCGATCTCTACCGGCATCTGTGGCACATATTTCGGTTTCTATCGTTCCCAAACGTTTTCTGTCGCAAATATTTCAGCCTCCATCGTTCTGTACCGTTCTCTGTCGATTTCTAACGTTATCTATTGCTATATTTCGGTCTTTATCGTTCCCAAACAGTTTCTGTCGCACATATGTAACGCATTATTTCATTCAGGTACTTTGAAAAATCAATTATTTTATAATCAGGTACTTCCGAAAATGAATTTTTCATTCAGGCACTTCAGAAATATGAATATTTTCAAATCAGGTACTTTCCAAAATGAAGTTTTGCATTCAGGTACTTCCAAAAATGAAATATTTTAAAATCAGGTACTTCAGAAAATGAAATATTTAAAAATCAGGTAATTTCAAAATTGCATTTTTTCACGCAGGTACTCCGAAAAGCCGAAAATTTAAAAAACAGGTACTTC
The DNA here is from genome assembly GCA_916610135.2 of Macropis europaea. Taxonomy (NCBI): domain Eukaryota; kingdom Metazoa; phylum Arthropoda; class Insecta; order Hymenoptera; family Melittidae; genus Macropis; species Macropis europaea. Next base: position 15,707,908 of record OU744344.1, on the reverse strand, counting down.
GAAAAATGAATTTTTTCATTCAGGTACTCCGAAAATTAAGAATTTTAAAATCAGGTACTTTCAAAAACGAATTTTTTCATTCAGGTACTTCAAAAAATCAATTATTTTAAAATCAGGCACTTCTCAAAGTGAGTTTGTCATTCAGGTACTTCAGAAAATCAAATACTTTAAAATCAGGTACTTCAGAAAGTCAAATATTTTAAAATCAGGTACTTCCAAAAACGAATTTTTTGGAGTACCTGAATGAAAAGATTCCCATTTCGAAGTACCTGAATTTAAAATATTACGTTTTTGCAAGTACCTGAATACAAAACTTCATTTTTGGAAGTACCTGATTTTCAAATAATTGATTTTCTGAAGTACCTGAATGACAAATTCATTTTGAGAAGTACCTGATTTTCAAATAATTGATTTTTTAAGTACCTGAATGAAAAATATCATTTTTGGAGGTACCTGATTTTAAAATATTTGGTTTTTCGGAGTACCTGAATGCGAAAGTTCCTTTTTGGAAGTACCTGTTTTTAAAACATTTGGTTTTTCGGAGTACCTGAATGAAAAATTCATTTTTGAAGGTACCTGATTTTAATATATTTGATTTTTCTGAGTACCTGAATGAAAAATTCATTTTTACAAGTACCTGATTTTAAAATTCTTCATTTTTCGGTGTACCTGAATGTAAAAATTCATTTTTAGAAGTACCTGAATGGAATTTCGACCGGTAGGGAACGATAGGGAAGGATAGAGAACTAAATATAAGCTATAGAGACCGACAGAGTTCGAAACGTAAACGATACAGAGCGAAATGATATAAACGGAAATATGAGCGACAGATTACGTTTGGTACAGATAGGAACCGATAAAGACCGCAATTTGCGAAATAAAAACTGTTTGGAAATGACAGAAACCAAAATATATGCGATAGATACCGTTAGAGATCAACAGAGAACAGTACTGAACGATAGAAACCATAATATCAGCGATAGAGGCCAAAACATGAGCGACAGAAAGAGTTTGATAACGATAGTGACGGAAATATTAGCGGTAGAGACTGAGAAAGGTCAACATAGATCAAAATATTAACGATGCAGACCACTAGAGATCGAAATAATAACAATGGAGACCGAAATGTGTGCGATAGATATCGGTAGAGATCGACAGAGAACGGTACAGAATGATAGAGACCGAAATGTGTGCGACAGAGACTGTTTGGGAATGATAGAAACCGAAATATGTGCCATAGATATCGCTAGAGATCGACAGAGAACGATACAGAACGATAGAGACCGAAATATTAGCAGTAGAGACCGATATCGGTCGATAAACGCCAAAATATTAACGATACAGACCAATAGGGTTCGAAGTATTAGCAATAGAGACCGAAATATGTGCGATAGATACCGGTAGAGATCGACAGACCACGGTACAGAACGATAGAGACTGAAATATTAGCGGTTGAGGTCGATAAAAGTTGATATACGCGAAAATATTAACGATACGGACCAATAGAGTCCGAAAAACGTGCGATAGGCACCGACAGGGACCGATAGAAGTCGAAGTATGAGCGACAGAGATCGGTAGAGACTAATAGGGAACGATTGGGAACGACTGAAACCGATAGGGAATTAAATATTAGCAACAGAGACTGACGAGAACCGAAATATAATCGATGCAAAATGATAGTGACCAATGGGGACAAAAATATAGGTGACAGGTACCGATAGAGAACGATAGAGGCGAAAATAGTAATGATAAGGACCAATACAGACGGTAATTTAAGCGACAGAAACTATTTGGGAATTATAGGAAGAGAAATATGTGCCATACGTACCGCTAGAGATCGACAGAGTACTATACAAAACGATAGAGACCGAAATATTAGTGGTAGAGACCGATAAAGGTCGATATAGGACAAAACATTAATGATACAGTTCAATAGAGATTGAAATATTAGCGATAGAGACCTGTAGAGGCCGAAATTTGAGCGATAAAAACTGTTTGGGAACGATACATACAGGCATATGTGCGATAGACACTGACAGAAGTCGAAATATAAGCGATAGAAATCGGTAGAGGTCGGTAGGAAACGACTGGGAACGACTGAAGCTGATAGCGAATGAAATATTAGTGATAGAGACCGACGATGATCGAAATATAAGCGATGCAAAATGATAGAGACCAATGGGGACAGAAATATGGGCAATCGAGAACGATAGAGTCCGATAAGGAACGATGGAGACCTAAATATTAGTGATAGCTCCGACGGAGATAGAAATATAAGCGATGCAGGACGATAGAGACCAATGTGGACAGAAATATGAGCGATACATACCGATAGGGAACTGTAGAGACGGAAATGGAACGGTAGAAACCGAAATATTAGCGATAGGAAACGATTGAGATCGATAAAGAGCGATAAATGCCGTTAGGAAACAGTAGAGACTGGTACGAAACGACAGGGAACGATAAGAATCGAAATATTGGCAACTGAGACCGACAGAGATACAAATATAAGTAATGCAGAACGATAGAGACCAATGGGGACCGAAACATGAGCGATGGAGACCAATAGAGATCGATAAAGATCGAAATCTGATTGTAACTATGAGGATCGTGAGGATACTAACAAGAATAAGGATGGGGATAGGGAGAATGAGGCTAAGGATGTTGATCGGAATGGGGAGGATGAGGATAGGGATCGGGTAGACATGGGTAAGGATGGGAGTCGGCAGGATCATGAGGATCGGGAGTATATTGGTAAGGATGGAGATCGGGAAGGTAAGGACGATGGGTATGTGGGTCGGGAGAATATGGATGGTGATCGGATGGAAGTGTTGGAGGAGGACGAGGGAGGAAGTGCAGGATCAGGAGAAGGAAGAGGAGGAGGTGTAGGATCAGCAGAAGGCAGAGGAGAAGGTGCAGGATCATTAGAAGGAAGAGGAGGAAGAGGAAAAGGACCACAAGGCAGCCGGCGGAAGACTGTCTCTAGACATTACGTTGTGTCTTACTTATATGACAGCTTGGCGGTTCTGTCACGGAGTGGGGTAACTTGAAATCCAAAATATAGGACGACGCAGCTGAAGTTTGAGTACTTTTATTTAAAATGCAATACAAAATCGTACGATCATAACATAGCCAGAACTTCTGGCCGCTTGCTCGTGTTCGTTCGATGTGTAACAAGTGCATTGTACACATTGTACTTTACAAGAAACTCTTTAAATAAATGAAAATTAAACGAATTCAGTGTCTTTTTATTTAGTAGTTGTTAGTTTGAAACTCCTCCTTGTTCCACTCAAAATCCTTCCACGAAAAGACTGGAGTAAAAGAAACCATAGAAATCACGGAAAGAGTTAAGTTCGCAGGAAAAAGAAAACCACGAAAGTATCGCGAACTTAATCCGCGGAAATTCCTGAAACTGTATTGTCATATCCAAGAATCCGTGAAACTTTGTGCCACCTCTTTCGATGCCACGTTCTCCTGTTACAAATTTTCAACTTTTGGATCTTTTCCTAAAATTTCGCGTCGTTATCGGGGGAACAGGATGCCGGAAGAGGTGGCACCAAGTTTCGCGGATTCTTGGATATGCCGTCACAGTTTCAGGCAATACGGCGAATTAGAATTTTTCGGAGTTTCGAAGTGAACTTAGACAAAATCGTGATTCTGTAACAGGAGAATATAATACCAGTCGAGGTGGCACAAAGTTTCGCAGATTCTTGCAAGATACGTCACGATTGGAGGAATTTCCGCAAATTAATTTAGCCGTTTTCTGTACGCAGTGCTGACTTCAGGACTTACAATTAGAATTTTTCGGACTTTTCTACAATTTAACTGCGGTCAAAAGGGAAATTAAGGAAAGAGGAAAATTGGAACTTATAAACTAATAAATAATAATACAGTTTGTCTGATTAAATTTTGTTTGTTTAAATAATCATTGGAAATTACAGAGGATTTCGGCAAGTTTTTACAATTTATCGTAGCATAATTGGCTTAATCGTAATGTTCACTTAACAATTTAGACATTCATAAACAACTGTGAAAAGCGTTTGACCGGTGACTGTAGGCTCGGAACGAGTTCGGACGAACATCAACGGACACGAGCGAGCATCAGCGAATTCCAGCGAACATTTGCTCATGCTGACTCGTACTTGCTCGTTACTTAAGTGTGTACGTACCTTAACCCTTTGAGGCCGGAAAGTTTCGGGAAAAATCGTGCACCATGTGTTCCGTGATAGAACACGTGTTTAATTCAATAATTAATTATAATTATACATTTGATGTCGATTGCTCAGTTGTTTTAGTCCTTTAAAATTGAAAAATATGTAACGAGACATATATATTTTAATGAATTAAGCAAAGATGATAATACGTCTAAATACATAGGTTGAAAGCGTACAGTAAACGCGTTGCCTAGGCCAGTGCGGTGACTCGTAGCACACGGTGAACAATCTTTTTGAACGCATATACGCGTCTGTCGTCCGCAAAGGGTTAACCCTCTACTGCAGAGGTGGAGTCTCACAGACTCCGCCGCAGACATATCAGCTTCCATTTCGCAAGATAAATTATGTAAGTCAATCTGCGACAATACGTGTATCGTACTACTGTTCAAAGGTAGACGAAACACAATTGCTGAGTTATAATCAGAATAGAAGAAAACAAGAAAAATAGAATCAACACAGCCTGTGGACTCGACCTCTGCAGTAGAGGGTTAAAAATTCGGCACGCGACAGCGGTCAGTTGATTGGCTGCTTCTTCTATACCGTTCTGAGCAGACGGTCGCCTAGGATGTTCGCCAGTGTACCAAAATAATTTTTGTCAACTTTTCAGTTCAAATACTCCATTGTGCGCCGTACACCAGCGCCCAAGACGTAGCAGTATCTATATAGAGTCAGTAAGGAAAAAAAGCGCATGAAGGTAACGGTTTTAAGACATAGAAAAATCAAAAAATGTTCCGCTGTCGTGAAGTAGCCAAAGTTGTTATTTCATTCCAGTGTTTACACATTCTACTCGTTAGTGCGAAAGTGAATCGAAAAAGAAAGAAAAAAAAACTATTTACTCTCTGAAACTCTACAATTATTTTTGTAAATTGTTGTTAACAACTCCAAAAACAAAATGCCTTTGTTTTTGGAATTTTCTTCTAGTTTTTTGACTTAGCCGATCGTAGCCAATACTCGCAATCGTCCCACTGATTCTTATGGTCCAATCAGAGCGGACATTCCATCGTAGTCCACTCTACTTTCGGATCTTCGTGGGGATAGCGTTGCGATGGTGAAAATTGTGTTTGGCGACGGTTGAGTAACAGATATAAGTGGTCGGAGAAAGCAATTGGATAACCCTCAAATAAGACTTATAACCCACTTAAAATTACGTACTAGCAGTTGACGTTCTTTGAAAATAAACAGAGACGTCTTAAAAAGACGTACGTTTTTAACTAGAAGTTCCTAATCTGTTACAGGATGTAATATTTTACTTTGAACGTTTCTTTTCTCAATTAGCAGGGTCTCTTTCCGTCATGTCATCTACAAGCCTCTGTCCTGGATGGTACATAAGTGGTTCTCTAAATCCTTTCAAAAATTGCCACTTTTAAATTTCGCTCTTAATAAATATATCGATATCACGTGATTCTAAAGCTACGTTCACGAAATAGCTCAACAATTCATTTACAGAACAGTTGGTGAACTTTCTAGTTTCTTAAGTTTTATTAGGGACATTTCGAGTTGAAAAAGTTAGTATGTCAAGAATTTTTCTATCTATTTCGCGAGCGTTTATGGAAATTGATGCGTTGAAGTTTATATGTATATAATAAAATGAAGAAGATTAAAGACGATTTTATTCGTTACCGTTAATCATTTAATTAACAACATAAATATTAATACCATTAAACAAGTAGAACCATGGCGAATACAAAAATATCTAATGCGAAAGAAGACGATGTTCTGGAATGTTTCCTTTACCCAAAAATCTGTTATACACAACCCTTAGAAACTATAACAGAAGAAGTACTTTTACAAGAAATTGCAAAGCTTCATGAAGAAATTGCACCATTTGTTAACGATTACATTTGGCACAGTGATACTTTGATTTTCCGTCCTAAAACAAAGCAAGCGTTATTATTAGAAGGACTCCTTGAACATTCAAATACTCTAGAAGGTAAGATAATGTTATTTTTCAAAATTTGTAGATGGTATTAACTTTTATAATCTTTTTACAGAATGTAACATACTGCCTCACATTTATGTTTCTCTGCGTTATGATGAAGATATAGGCGATGAGTGGTTTACAGTGTTTCTAATATTTAAATTGACACAAACTGTCGATGGATTAATTGCTAAAATAACAGATTCTGATGGAGAATTTCTACTAATTGAAGCTGCGAATGCTTTACCTCCATGGGCTAATCCTGAAACATGTGAAAATCGTGTATTCATTTTTAATGGAGAATTGCATATTATTCGTGAAAAATATAATACACTTGTTGACGTTTTAAATAATATATGGAAAAATCCGTGTCTTTCTAAAGCTTTTGACAAAATACAAGATATTTTAAGGAAACGAATTAATATTTATCCTGATGAAATTAAGAGAAGACAGCATAAGGCTCGAGTTTTCTTACCAGAAAAGGCAGTTTCAATACTTCACCAAGATCCAAGACTCATTGCATCAGCCATTAGAACTATCTGTCATTCAGATCCACTTGAGAGAAAAGTAAAAATTTAATATTAATTGTCTATAATGTAATATTATGATTCACTTTATTTGATTAATGTTTCATGTTCTGTAGGTTTGTCGTGCCATGAAGTACTTTCCCCCTGAACAGCGGATTATGGTTAATGTAAAAATGACAAAGTGCTTATATGCAATGGCAGTTCATTGTCGATACACAGGAGATCCAAGAACAGGCTGGAATATACCACCAGTAACTTGTCCAAAATACAATGCCCATGTACTTGGTGTTAAAATAGCATGTGGGTTAGAAATGTTAATTGCTTCTGCAAATGAGGAACGTAGAAACATAAAAGGACCAGTCTGTGATCCTGAAAAATCAAAAACAAATGAACATGCTCTAAATGCTTATTTGGCACGTTTAGAAACTACGAATTATTTTAAAAATTTATTGAAAGGCAGTCAAGAATATGAAGAACTTTTAAATACAGCAAAAGATTATTACATAAAACATTTTAATTCATTTAATTCTACTATAAATATTAACAAAAGTGATGGAGAAAAAATTTTAGAAGCATGGGAAAATATACAGTCCAATGACACTGAACTGCATGGTAATACTTTCTTTTTCTGTTTTCTTGTATACAATTTTAGCAGCACTTAATTAATATTGTATTATTTTATAGCTCAAGATGAAGCTACTTTGAGCCCTCCAGATAGTGACAGTTGGTTAAATATAGATCCAGAACAATTAGAAATTTTTTTGAATGAACGGTGGGGAAATGTTAAAAATAGAAGACATAGGCAAGAACCCTTAAGTCTTGTAGAGAAAGTACAAACATTCCTGAAGCAAAACAGTGATATTGATGGTGTACAGTTTTACGAGTACGTTGCATACATTGTACTTCTTATGATATTGTTCAAAAGTGAAAGAATATATCTTTTTATAGGGATCACTCCATGGAAGCAGCTACAATACATGATTCAGAAGATAATGGAAAAATTGAATTTGATTCTGACATATTTGACTGTACATTACGAGGCATATTGGATTTAGTTGTTCCTGGAAGTGAAGGAGAATTTGAAGGAAGTTCAGAAGGGTCTTTAGGCGGAGATGATGAAGATAAAGATGGTGAAATGTCCAAGTACATGCGATTGTTAAATTCAGAATTACAAACTGAAATGCAAAAAGATGAAAATTTCGAGAAGCATAAAAAATCTGACACAATTGAGGAAAACTTAATGAAAAGTATCAAAGAAGAGGCAGGTGGTTCAGGACCAACTGGAAATATAATAGGTGGACCTGTTCAACGACTTATGCATTTGCAATTACGATCACCTACTACAGTACCTCCTGATTTGCAAAGCTAAAAACAGTACATTTACATCGCTATTTTGTTTACAAAAACATTACCGAATGATGTTAAGAAATTAAAAATCAAAGAAATTCTTGTTAATAATTTTATGCAAATAGATAAAAGTACAATTATTTTTTATTTCAAGAAGGAAAGTATCTAATATAGATAACATATTACGCCTGATTGACATGTCTTTATATTTATAAATATGCTGAATATATAAACACGTTCACATTGCCATTCAATATTAATGAATTATTACAAAATAGTTATAATAAGTTAATCGTTCCAATACTTTTCTATAAGTAATCTGATATTAACTGATCATATCACATTTTGTATTTTTATTAAGAGTAAAATAAAATATACTGCTTTTATTGGTTAATATGCTTTTGGGTTCACAATTAATACATTGTTTTGTCATATAGTATGAAAGTTTATTTAATCACAAAATTAATTACATAATAATATAAAGATACATATACTTTACTTGTGTATATGTACAAAAAATTAATAAATTATCCACGCATAATATGTATAACAATTATTTGCATTCAGTATTGGTAGTGGAAGCTATTAGATTATTTAATTGTACTCAAACACATTGATATTTACTTTTTATCATTACTCGATGACTTACTAGTACATGGATTAGATGCTGATTCAGTATTTGCTGTATTGACAGTTTTCTCTTTATTTGCATTAATTGCTCGGTCTTTCTTGTTTATTATTGATATCCTACAAATAGGTTAACAATAAGATATTTTAATTGCATTTAGTAATTAATAATTAATACTATCATTAACCACTCACCTCCTATCTTTAATAGTTTGCAGTCTAACTTCTTTCAGATCTGTAACTTTTTGTTTTATATCTGGTTTAAGTGCTGAAGGTCCAGAATAATGAACAACAGCAGAAGGAACTAAATCTTCATGAATTAAATGTGCATTAGGATTTAAAATATATTTTGGTGGAGTTGTATCTACCAATAAAGAGATATACTTAGCATATGAAACAGTAATATATTGAATGACTTTCATATTAATAATGTATAGTTTGTAATATCTGCTACATATTATTCCTACTTACAAATTATAAAGTCACTCTCTGGATCAATTAAATAAGGTTTTACAAAATTTTGTATTGTTTGTACGGTTTCCAATGGACGAAATAAGCCTTGAAGAATAAATTGATCAGGAAATTGTATGCGAATTATTGTATACTTATACTTATTTAAATGATCTAATATTCGTTTTTCATTATTCAATTGCCGTTGGGCATTTGTTAAAAGAGGAACATCCTCTATCTCTTCCCTACGACGCTTGGCATCTCTTAATAATATCTTAGCATCATCAACTGTTACATCGTAAAAATCATCCGGAAATTCATCTCTTGGTAATGTTTCAATTGCAGCTTTATTAAACACCAAAGCATTTCTTTCACCAAGCTACAATGAAGAGATACGACATACGTTATATCGACGTATACACATGTATAGTGTGTGTCAAAATTCATAATTTAGAGAAATTCATGTACAAAAATAAATCAAAGTTTTAGAATAATTTTTATTGTATTGGGCTTCGTTTTCAGAAAAAACAGGTTTGAAATTTTATCAGGGATGCACACTTTTAACTTAATTTCTAAATAGACAAAGACAACAAAATACACAATTTTTTATCTCAAGTAAGAAGTTCACTGAAATTTTTTAATTAATTGTGGTTCCTACTTATTCAACGATACTGCTTCTTATAGTATTTTATTTTTTAGTGATTCATATTAAATTAGTTATAGAAAAATTATACTAGTTACATCTGGTAGAAGAATGCAAAATTAGATCAAGTAACATAAAAAGACTAATAAGAAATAAAGAATTTTTTAATATTTGTTTAAATTCTTTGAGCAGCTACATTTTATGACCAGCAGACATTACATTGAAGCAAAAGTAGATGTTTCCGTGTTCATAGTCACAAGTACTTAAGCGATTTAAGTGTGCATACATTTGATGAAATTTTGAAAATGTTTTTCTTTAAAACCGAAACCCTATAAAAAAATAAATTATTCTAAGATTTGTATGCATTTATCTACTACAATCCACTTGATTTGTGCTTGTACTATGAAGTTTTTCCTACTGCATAAGAAATTTAAAATTTTATATAAGTAAATCTTACAAATTCTATTTTATTCGTATCAGTCTCTGCAGTTTCTATATTAGTAGCTGGTACTGGTTCGGTTATTTCTGTTGTCAAAATTTCATTTTCTCTGTTTGTATTTGTTGTGTCTGTCATTTTTGTTTCTGGATCTTGAGAAGAAACTTCTAAATCTGTTAATTTCTGTATTTTCTTCTGTGTTGAAGTCAACAAATTTAATACTTTTTTAGAATCAGTGCCCAATGTAGATTCACTGTCATTATCTGTATTACTTGTACTGGAGTTTTTACTAATTTTTAAGGTTTCTGATGTTGGCGAAACAACAGCATCTGTTTTAGTATTTATGTTTGAATCTCGATACATTAGTCGTAACACAGCTTTACCATTATTAAGTCCTATAGATTTTAAAGTTGTATTCCTTAGAGCTTCTTTCCCATAAACCTGTTAAAATAAGTTCTTAATACAAAATAGATTTTGAGTAGTATAAACTTATACAGGATGTTTGGTAACTGGTGGTACAACTAGAAAGGGGGTGATTCTACATGAAAAAATAAGACAAAAATATAGAATAAAATTTTTTCATTTACCTTGTGCATTTCCTACTATTTATTATTTTTATTATTATTAATTTTTTAAAGATTCCAGGTATTAAGAAAATATTTCAACGCTTAAAACCACTTTTTATAAAGATAGGCTAGATACCCTTAATATTTTAAGACTGGGTGTTATATTCATCAGCGATTGAATTTTGAGCATGGTTGTATTAAAAAAAAACTCAAACAGATCGCAACCATCCCTCATTAATGGAAAGTTTTAATTTCAATACTTAGAAACTGTTTAAAGTAGTCTACTTATATACTTTAAGTTTTTAAATTTTATTTACATTACAGTGAGATCTTGTATGATATAATTCATTAAATTTTTTATCTCTGTTTCTTTCTATGTATTTTTTTATGTATCAGAAATATTATTTAAATAAAATAAAAAATAGTGTATGCTACACTACTAAATAAAATATAATCATGAAAATTGAAATGTAAACAAAAGCATGTCATTTTTTTGTTTTTAATTAATGTATAATTTGAAGTTAATACATATAATATTAATATGAACTCGTACCTCAGAATGTAAATAAGTTAAAACAGTTTTTTCAAGGTCCTGATCAAGATGTACATGTTGTAAAACTTCAGCTAATGTTGTATTCGGTGTAAATTCACCTGTTAATCGTTCTCCATTTTCTAATTGGATACATATGAGAATAGTAGAACTACGACGTACTTTTGTACATGGTATCATTTGTAATTGAGCATTGTTTGTTAATCCCATGAATCGTAACATTGCATTAGGATCTAATACACGATTTAAATGTCTAAAAGAATAAACAAAATGTTATACACAACTATATATGGCAGTTTAAAGAATCTATTTAGCTTTATATTTTGTAAATTTTCTTTCTGGGTACTCTTACTTCATATCATAATCATCTGCATTATATCCATGTTTTTGACAGACTTCTTCTAGCACCTCCAAAAAATAGTTCTTTTTTAGTATTACTTCAAATATAAAATCTAATAATAGTTAATCATAACTTTAAAAATAAATATACAGTCAAAAAAATTATATCAGTAATTTACTTGTAATATTGTAGTATTTGGTGAAATTTTAACATTTTGCCGACGACAATTTGGCAGAAATACTGTAACACTTTTGGTTGTAGCCATAGTACAAGGAAATTTTAATTGTTTATAAAAACAAATATGAACTTGAAAATATGAACTTTACACATGTATCTACGTATATGCATACAAATTTTGTGCGTTCGTTAAGGCATATACACATTCGAAATAAAGTTTATTTACAACCACATCGATGGTTAATAAGCGACTATAGTTCGTTGGGCGAAATAAGAGAAGAAACTCTTGAAACGCCAAATTGTGGGGACAAAGTATGTAGATCCAACTGAGAGCCTCATAAGAAACAGTAAATCTCCTATAGCAAAAAAGTTAAAAATGTGATACTGCTCGTGCCAGAAACATATCCACACACTTTCTAATTTTTCAAAACAATATTTCATCTATATATTAAAGAAAGATTGACAATCAGTGAATGAATATAAACAACGATTGTTTATTCTTTAATATTACATGGTGAGGTTACAGATTCCTAAACAAACGAACGAATAGATGTGTACCAATGAATAACAAGTACAGGGAGGAGCATTCAGCAGAAAAAGTGAAGCCAAATGCGAACATAGTATGACGTACGCATTGGCGCGGAATTCAAATATCGAATTCAGAAATGTATAATTTACTTCAAGTTAATTTGCGAAAAATCAATCTTAATTGTTTCAACAAAACATTTGACTAATACAAGGAATAAACATTTCTTTAGATTCAAATTCTACTGTAGTAAAAATGTTTTTATCAATAAATACTTAGTAAAAGTTATTTTTGGATACAATTTACTTATACGATTGCATTAATTGGAATGATGAAATCAAGTATTTCAGCGTGTTGGATCATCAATCAGAAAAAGAAAAACAGGAATGTATCTAGTAAAATTAGTTTTAAATCTGAATTTAATTGTGTTATTCACCCTTGTGAATAATTAATTTAGTGTAAAAGTTACGTCTTGATTTTCGTACACTTAATTGAAGTACGTGGTCACACAACTTTGACAGATTAAGATTCTAACCTCTACTATATACATATGACGTCATACACCGTTGTTCAGCCACTTCTCAATCCCACACCTGTCTCCTGAGAAACGCTACGAAAGTTGGCATTCCCATCTATGATGCGAGGTTCCGTGGCGTGGATTACAGCGCTACTGAGCACAAGTGACGCCACCTCTACCAGGACCCCGGAACTAAAGAGCGAAATTCCAAGTGGCGCCATCTGACGAAGGGAACCCGATTATTTACAGAAAAATTTACCAGGGGAGCCCCGACCGTCACGAAGTTGATTAGTTCCAGATTCTGGCAGAAGATGGCGCGAGTGACGCTTAATTAAGTTCATAAATGCATCGCCAGATAGCGCAGCAAGAAGTCACCATGTGGCGACACTGTCGCACTTACCACTGCCAGTATACCAGGCCACGACCTTACCGACAGTGAAGCCACGCGATGAGAGCACCGACGCAGCGTGGACGGACGCGTCGTCTACAAGAAACAAGTGGCGATCGGGGCTTCCCGGGCCTTCCTCCTTCTTCTTCCGGACATCGTCACGATCACACGCAATTTAATTCTCTGTTTATAACTTTGTATTTTTGTTCAGTTTATATTAAATAGTTTTACCGGTAGTCCCCCAGTGTATACTCTGTTCATAATTATAGTCGCGAGAGCTATAACCAGTGGCGGCACTGCCGATCTCGCCGTCAGAGGGACAGTGGCGCGAGACATTTCTCGCAAGTTTCCGTCTGACTTTCAATTTCTGTACATGTATCTTCCAAGCTTTTTGTAATTATTCCACGTCTAAGGCACGGGCTTGCTAGGTAGCCTTACTGATGAGTCCGCTAGCAGGTCCTCTAGCAGATAGAGATAAGAAGCTCGACCTTTGTTTATAGTGCATAGCCTAATTGGCGTAATTCGATACAGCTAGCCGATATACCCACGTAGGGTTTAGCTAGCGATTTGCGTTGATCTGACTCTTTCGGATCTAATTTATGTGACATTCTATTGCACAGAATCACATTATGTCGTAGGCCGTTGTATTCGTTTCAACAAACGCTACCATATTATGAATAAAAAAAATACAGGGTTCCATTTAAAAAAATTAACTTGATTTTGATATCACCCCCACTACTACACCTACAGAAAAATTATTCATACCACCTAAGTCCCCCTCTGTACCAAATAACTTTTGTGAGAACATTCTTTTCATAACTTCAATCTCTCGTGAGATATTCCACCGTTTTCAATTAAACGGAACACCCTGCACATATACAAAGGAGTATAACATAAAAACACGGTGACAAACCAAAACTGATCTTAACGGCACGACGGCTCAAGTCAGAAGGAATTTTTTAGAACTGAAAAAACATCACTCACGCCGATATTCTTCTTTCTTGGAAACATTTATTTAAAACAAACGAGGGGTGCGAACACTTTTTTTCCTCCCTCTACATCTGTCGTATCTTGTACGCGTGTTGGGCATGCAGGTGGTTAAAAAAAAAACTATGAGTTCAGATTTTGATTTTTCTGCAACAGGAAACACGTTATCATTTAAAATCAAATTTTATGAACGAATCTAGCCAGGAACATTAAATATCCCGAAGTCCGTTTACACTTGCTAGTCATTATATTTTAAGTTCGGTCTACTATGCAGCGCTGATCTTACAATTGTTAATCGCAGCTTCTCCTTGTAAGAGAAAGGAATACAAAGTAAAGGGTAGAAGGGAGGGGAGGAGGAAATGTGAAACGAAGACGACTCCTCAATTCCATGTTCTAAGTCCGTTCTCTTTGCTTTCACTGTAACTAGTGAGACGCGTTATGAAAGTTATAAATACGCATAAGTAAATTAGTGATCTCGTTGTTTTGTGAAATGAAAAACATTTAAGTTTTTTATTTATTTCATTATCACGATGGAATACTTAAATTGGACTTCACAAATTATTTTCTACTATATAGTCTACGTTATTTTATGCATTCGATCTGAGATTTCTGTAAGTAATCATCAATATTAGACTATGCAATAAGTTTCGATATTTTTTCACAAATTAATACCAGGTAATAAGTACGTTTGCATAAAAAACAGGTTCATTAGTTAATTCTAGTAAAATTTTCATTTGTCTATCGGAAACTGAAATTTCCTAAATTCTAATTTGTTAGAAGAATTTCATAAAGTAAGAGTTTAATAGAATTATGGAATTGAAGTTTCAATAAACATACTAATAAAGTAACATAATCCTTTTAAACTACAAATTGTATGTTTTATGTTGAGTACATTTTATTTTTGTATGTATATTTATATACAATGTATATATGTATATTAGTGCATACAGGGTGGACCATGTAAAACACGCCACCTAACCAACACGTACTTCGACTTTTAACATTCACTAGGCGTTTCTTATAATTTTTGTGCGCTGAAGTTGTTGAACACCCTCAGTTGTTGAAAAAATCAATTTTTTTAAAAAAAAGTGCAAATTTTCCACTTCAAAGATGTTTTATGCTTTACCAGTTATTCAGTTGCTTTTACCGTGAAATGATTCTAAAGACTCTCCCGAATAAAATGATGTCAATTATTATAACACTATGAAGACTTAAACATGTTTAAACAGTGAGTAAAGTGAAAAGGGTACTCCGAACGCATCGATTGTTGCGAATATTTTTCATTTTATATTCAAAATTATTGGTCTAGGTAGAAGTCTAACCACACCACGCGATAGAGCAGACATTTTCTCTACGGGAAGCATCAAGAAAGGGTACGTGCCCCGTTGTGTTTTTTAATACAGAAACGAAATAATTTGAAAATACATGCAGCGCTGTCAGGGGTACTCAGCTCCAGCGGCTGTCACCTCTGCTGCTCACCGTGACATACATACATACGTACGTACACTACCGCTCAAAAGTATCCGGCCACTTACGAAATGTGTAATACCAACGCATAATTGCTACTTAAAAATCTAAAATAGTAATTAAAATCAATCCTTATTACTTTCCTATGGGATAAGTGACGTTTTAAGTTCAAAATTACTTATTTGGAAACTTACCAATACTATAATAAAATTAAATACGAGTTTCGTCGACGTATCCACCGTCGTTAGACATTACTGCTTGCACTGATCGCGGTAATCTTTCTATCAGTTTTTTCTTTGTTCTCGAGGTACATCATTTCTTTCCACGTTTCTTCTAAACACTTCTACAAGTCTTTCTGAGATTTTGGGCACTTAGCACGCACTTTTCTGCCCAGCTCATCCCATAATTTTTCAATGGGGTTGAGGTACGGAGACTGTGGAGGCCATTTAATAATTTTAAATACATTTTCACTCTCTAATTTTCTAAATAATCTCTACACAATTTAGTGGTGTGCTTAGGATCATTGTCTTGCATAAAAACCAAATTTTGTATTCTTTAGTATACAGTAGGCCGTCCATTATCCGAACCAATTGGGACCGAGGTGGTTCGGAAAATCGAATTGTTCGGATAATGAAACATGCGTGTACTTACCCAGTTTATAACTATAGGAATTAAACCTAAAATTACTTCTTACATACAAGAGCACTACTGCTGTAATTTGAAATGTAGTGTATATTACGCAAAATATTAATTCATTTTTGAAGAAATGCTTTGAAGTAACAATATACATTTATTACATACATATGTAGATATATCCTTTTACATGAATAAATATGTAAACAAATATGTATGTACAATAACTGGTTTCAAGAACTTGTGGGTATAGTGACGATGCAACACTGGTTCGGATAATCGAGCTTCGGATAATTGACGCACTATTGTACATAATAATAACAATTGCAAATGATAAAATCATTCTAAATACTTTTCCTACTAACTTGAACTACATTTTGTAGAGGACAAGGAAGTGTCCGAATACTTTTGAGCGGTAGTGTATGTAAGTGCATAATCATGCGCGTTTAGCGGTTCTATTACGCTGAGCGGCAGGGAGGCAAGCGCCGGCGTTGAATACCACTGCCGGCACCACATGCTTTGACAAACTGTTTCGTTTCTGTATTGAATACAAAACGGGACTTGTACTTTTTTTGACGCTTTCCGTAGGAAAAATATCTGCTCTATCGCGTGGTATAGTTAGATTTCCCACTAGACCCTTAGTTTTTAGTATAAATTGAAAAATATTACAAATTAATCAGTTGCTGCACAGCGCAATTCATATAAGCGGATACTATATTTTGAAAATTCACTTATCGGAACGTAAACTTTTGTTATGCGAATGAGAAATTATTAGTAGATTGTACAATCATTGAACTGATTATTTGAATATTGCATTTTGAATTGTATACTTTTGTTTTTGTGCAATTTTTATATATCGTTTGCAATTTTCTTAACATATAAGTATATTTTGCAGAATCCAGTATTTCCTTTGAGGACAAATTTTTCTTGCTTGGATAGAGCACCTGGTTTTTATGCGGATGTTGATGCCAGTTGCAAGGTATATCATACCTGTGACGAATATGGGAATAAATTTACGTATCGCTGCCCAGAGGAAACAGCGTTTCGTCAAGATGCATTAATCTGCGACCACGCTCATCTTGTTGACTGTTATGGATGTACATTATTTAAAAAAGAAGAAACCATTGGAAAAAGACAAAGCAGTAATTCTTCTGATGCGAAAGATTTAACAGATAACAGTGATAGTCTATTACCTTTCCCTGTGCTTAAAGTGGTACAACAACCAACAAAAGAAAAGAATGAACCGCAGCGTGGATTTGCATTTAGTTCAGCCAAATCTTTCAAGAATTTAAATGAAACAGAAGGTACTAAAAGTGAGATAATGAAATCCTTGCATTCGGTTATAAATCCACTTAATTCTTCACCAAATATGTTTTTCAATCGTTCTACAAATATTAGTACGTCGCATGCTTCTTTATTAAATCAAAATCAACAAAGTGGATTGAGGAAAAACGCAAATTTCTCTATTCAATATCCGTATTTTAATGACAAAACGAAATTCAGTGAAAAAGAGAAGGTCAATCAAAAAACAAACAATACTTCCTACAATTATTCAAAACCGCCATCAAACACATTTCCTGAAAACATTCAGAACGTGGAGAATAACATAAATAATCATCAAACACCAAACAGCTTCAGAAGTTTCTTGAAGCCATTTTTTATGAACCACAGAAATCATCCCTACTTGGAAACTTTGAAATCTATACAAAAAAACACAAAAACATCTTTAATTAAAATTAATACTACAATAGCGAATACTTTCCTAAAGGATTCAGAAACACCTACATATGCCTTGACATTGTCTTTGAAACCTTTAGTACCAAGTGAATTAGAATACGATCCCTATTATCCAAGACCTCCAACCTCAACAGAAATTTATTATACTCAGAGCTTCGATAACAAGAAATTGATGCAAGATAAAATTTCTACTCAGACATCACGTTTCGGCACACACCTGCAACTTCCATCAGCTTTGCCAGATTTGAACTTTTTGGAAGATATTGTCGATCGTAGAAAGTTATTTTACATCTCTCGAATCAAATCTAATTAATCTTTTAAGCTTACTTTGTATAAACATAATAAAATGTATGAATTTTCGATATTAATCTATTTTTTCAAATCCATGTATTGCGTACATTGAAAACTGCGTTGCAATTCATCCACCAATATGATTTCGCGCAGGATACGTGTTTCGGCCGTACCTAATCAGACACAATATAATTTACTATTCTTTATATAAACCGTAAAGAAGAAAAAGATTTGAGTACTGAGTCGTGTTCTTCTGTTCCTATATTACTGTTTCAATATGAAGTTTGCTTAGAATTTTGCGACAATCGATAATTATTTAATTAAATTAAATTTGAAGTGTCGGTCACCGGTGACCGTCACGGCGTCCAACGTGTTAATACATGTTCAGATGTGTCATATCTCTACTGTTTAATTAGATTCTTATTTTACAGAAGTTCTATTCTTATTCATACGGTATTAAAATTTTATTTAGACAGAGCTACGACTTTTCTTACATTTAACTAGTCGAACGACATTGGAGTTTGTTACACACTCAGGTTTGGAGGGCGCGGGGAGGGACGGCTCTGCTTCTGTATTAATAGATAATAACATATTTCGAATGAAATTTATTACACAGAAGAACTTGGAGAATCCAGACGTGTACGGTTCGTCTTCTTATACAAGTGCGCGTCGTGCAACTTTCATAAATTTAAAATCTTTTATAACATAAAAAGAGCATAGAGGAGAGTGCTTAAGTTCATGCAAGAAAAATGATATAGTTCCTTTAAAAAGAGAATGCAGTTGCACTTCTCAACTGCAACAATGCTCAAAAATGCATAAACGTAACGCAGAAATGTAGAATATAAGGGTGTTTCACGACGGGTGTCAAATATTTTAAGGTGTGATTCTACAAGATGAAATAAGTCGAAAATCAAGAATAATGAAATTGCGTTGGAGGCTTCATTCTTTAATTATCGATGTTTAAAAATTGAGCTAACAGCGCCTGTCATGCGGCAACCCTCCTCCGTACGCGTGCAGTGGTTGCCATCGCACGACAAGTTCACCATGTAGAGCGCTCACTTACCGACGTATCAGAAACGATGACCCACGACACGATGCGATAAGACACTAAGTTCTTTCGACAATTTTTGAAAAAGTACACACGCACGTTGTGCGACACTAAACCTGCGTACTAGTAAAAATCCACAAGGGCATATCAAAACCCGCCCCACGGGATTCTCAAGTAGAAAGGGTGAATGTTACTTCCAATACACAATTTTGTCTTTAAAAATCATTTACACTTATTTTAAGCAAGAGAAAGTCATACGGGCGGTCGAAGGCTTCTTCTCCTATAATATTTCTGAGCGGAGGGTCGCCTAGGATGCTTGCAAGTGTACGTATAATATATAAAAATTTGCCAAAGTGTAGGAGGTAAACCTATAACATCATACACCAATGGTTTCAGAAAATATTTCTGTTTTTTCTTTCATCATGTAAATTGTGATAACTTTGAAAATAATGTTGCAACACAATTTGTCGTTATAAACGAATAGTTTTTTTACAAAATTTTTCAGCATTTTCCGTTTGTACACAAAATGATGAAACTTTTCTTTAAGAAAGTTTGTTATATCTATGATAATTTTTGAGATAGCATTTTCAAATTGCAACTTTAATTCATGATTTCACCCCTTAAAGTTACAGCTCAGTCGATAAAAAAAATTGCTTATTTTCACCTGCTTAGTAAGTCTACGAAGATTCATCAAAATCGGAAGGGGTGCATTTCGGTATGTCCCCCTGTCTGCGAAAAACTACCGTTGACCGACTTTTTCCGTTTGTTTTTCGATAACATGTAAATGTTATTGAAAATATATATCTGTGACATAGGGATATAAACATTAATTTTAATAAAACAGCACTGCTTTTTGTTGAGTTACATATGCAGCATGCATGCTAAACGACGTGTGCCATATCGCCCACCATGCGCCTTGTACTTATGTGTGTGCTGCGCATGAAACTCGATAAAAAATAACTTGAGAAGTGAGTCTTCGATTTCCCGATAATACCGTTTTTGTACCATGGAAAAGAAACATAGGAAGAGAATTTTTTACTCCAGAAGCAGCGTCTGAACAGGCTTAACCGACATAATATTCTGACGTGTACATGTTTTATTATTCTTGAATTATGATAATTGATCAGTCATAATTCCGTTGGTGTAGACGCGGTATAAAGCGTTACACCGTCGCCAGATTTTGCAAAGAAATCAATTTTATTTTAATGATTCTGCAAATCATTAAAGAAAAAATTTGAAAAAGATTCCTTTTGAGTCTAGGTTGATTGAAAATTTCTTCTATGTTCTAGTGAATAATGCTTATGCACATACGTAAGTAGCAGAAGCCATTTAAATTATTTGGCTTTACATTTCGTGTATAGTGTAACCTGTTGTTTTTAATACTTTCTACAATATTAACTTCTACTCATACAAAAATTATCTTTTACAAATATGTACTCTTATAATACTCTTAATTTTTTGTCTTGCACTGTTTCTTTGTATATGTTTCAGATCACATAATAAATTCCTTTTTCCGAAGAGATGTACATTCGGATGAAAACAGAGAAATGTTTATTGTTTATTCACATTTCCGGAAGCAGATGTGATTTTTTGTATGTGAATAGACAGGAAGTTTAACAATGCGCCGTTTTTCGTATTGTTTCTCATACAGCATGCGCAGACGCAGTAGATATTGATCTACTTGTGTGGGTATACTGAGTCGTATATAAAGATTCCTTCACTTTTCACCAAATTTATGAACGTGAAATTTGCACACAGAGGTGTTTTCTAAGGAAAATGCAAGATATTACATTCTCTACGAAAAAAACAGCGACGAATTTATGTATAACATTGACACTTGCACGAACATTCATTTGAAACACTTGTTTATATATCCAGTTTTATGCTCAGAAGTCGCGTTTCAGAACTGTGCTGTTTTCATAATTTTAGAAGAACCTTCATTAACCTTTTGGAAATTATTGATTAGACGAGTATCATATTATTTATTCAAACGAATAAAAACAAAATAATTTAATATACAAAATTCAGTTGTCATATGAATATTAGTGCATTAATAGTTGCAATGCATGGTAAATTATGCTTGCATCCATTATACATATTGGTGATAAATATTTGATGCATCATTGTGTACTGCATTGCGTATCAAACATACGAATTCAATATTGCTTAAAAAATAGTGTTCAGAAACATCTGAATATGTTATTGTACTTTGTACGAGTATAGTTGTTACCGCTTTAAAGTCGCACAAACATTTCTCTTTGCAACACAGCCAGATAAAAAAACAAACAGAAAGTAGCATGTAATATTAGAGTACTTTCATCCGACATATAAATGCAACAGTTTAGTTGAAAATGCTTAACAAATTACTCAGTGTTTACCAATGTCTATAACATAGTATTCATACTCTGTATTCAGAACTAGTATTCATCAAAATAAACAGAAAAGTCTTAATGAACATGGGTCCAAGTATCATTAGTTTCAATGGTACAGAATATTATTCTTCAGTTGACTTTTGTATTATTTAATAACTATGACTCATTCTTACACAAATTCCGAAAAAGCGGATATGCATTTCGATACGGTACAGAAAGTGACGATGCTTTTCCGAACCATAGGCACCCTACCAGTAAAGTGTTCAGCACCATACATCAACGTATTTTCTATGTAATGGATACATCTTGTAACTCAGAAGTTAATGATATTTACACCCATGTAATAAAACTGTTTTGTTTGTTTCGATGTAAATACTACTAATACTACTACATACCCCTATATAGTACGATGTAGTACTATATACCCCTGAAGTTTGACCCAACTTTTTTGACCATCCTGTATATGCCATTAAGGCTTAAGGAATAATCATCTGATTTATTTAAATTGATCTTCATTTATTTCTTGAATGTAACAAGTTTTTGTATGCATAAAAAGGAAACAAAAATGATAGTATTTTCTTAGAAATTATAATTCTACCTTTTTCCCTCGATATAAGCTCTAAAAATGCTCCCATATATGAAATCATTATAACTTAACATTTCCATTAATAATTTAGCTGAAAATAAGACATTCCAAATTAATTCGTTAAATTACTTAAATTTTACAAACGTGTACTAAAAGTATGTGAGTGTCATGCACTCCTGTTATCGTAATTCATGTACCAAGAGTTTGTAAATTGCAAAATATTTGAGCGTTTGAAATTTTCTTTTTAATTTTTAAAATTGTCAACTGAAAATCTGTAAGCAGGTGTAATCGATTGCTACGATTATCGTGAGAAGCGTAACGGGAGAGATTAATGTTATCGTAACGTATTAAAAAGTGATTCGTTATTTCATAAGAACATAATGCTGCAGCAGTTGGACTACTTGTCTACTTTTCGAAATTAGTAACAGTATAAGAGTAATTACCGCGCAAGAATAGTGTGATAAGACGCATTAATAAATGTCTGTATCAAAAATGACAAAAATAAGAAATGAATGAAATTATAGGTGTGATTACACGTGTGTAAATGAGCTGAGATTGCATATGTGTTTCTGATTTATAATCTTTATAGCAATTAATAAATTTATAAGAAATTCTTCATTGCAATTCTATGACTGCAATTCCTAGAGAAATCCAATACTGATGCGTTACAAGAAAAATGAAGAATGTGCTTAAAGAATAGGTTTAATACCTTTTTGATGCTACACCTTTAAAATCATGTGTCTGTATGAAATCACTACCGTTCTCGTTAATAAATTAGACCCAACTCACGCCCTGAAACGTTTAAAATAGAAACGACTATTCTAGTCTCGCCATGAGATTATAGTTGTCTTTTGTGTAAAGTACAGTGCTTGCGGTGCACTGAGCAATACTTATGGAACTCTAATGATTTTATTCATACAAGATCAAGTATAAAAAAAGAGTCAGCAAAGAGAAGGGGCAGGAATAGAAGCGCGCAACATCAGTATCGCGCAGGCTTCATTCTCGCAGCATCATCGGAAACAATCTTCGTAGCAGTATCGAAAATTCTTACGATGAAAGTGGAATCTGAGTAACGGGTTGTACGATTATTGCCAGAATCCTTCACACAGAGTTTTTTCTGTTTTGATACCGCCGTGTTTATGTGACTGCATATATGTACACACACATATATGTATATACATATATATCGCGATATGTACAAGTCACTGCAATATTGTCGTAACGCCGAATAAAATATTGTTTAACATATTCTTTTATTATTTGCTTCTTTAATTCAACGAACCGTCGGATTATCAATTCCTCTTCACGATGGCAGATCACGATAACATTTACGACGATGAGGTAATTAATTAATTTCCTTCATTCCTTGGAAACATGCTTATTTGCTTGTCCGAAAAGAAACATCCAAAATTAGATCCTTTCGGTATTACTAAATATCAACATACGATCAAATATTAGATTCTAATATATTAAATGCACGTGATGAGAATACTTTTCCTTCAAACTACATTTTGCGAGGTCACTCTGACAAACATTATATTTCTGTGACATAATGATGCCCCCTTTTCTTCATTTGTTCATCACCCAAGTCTAAACACCGAAATATATTAAAAGTGATGTTATTGCGAAGTTTTTTCATCCGAATAAACATATTTTGTTTTTCAACGACTCCGTACGAAATAATTACAGTCTGTACCATCAGAACCGCACATTAATGCAGTTCAATCTTCTTTCATGGTTTATCTGTCGAATAAAAATTACATTTAAGGAATTTCAGAAACCTAAGTTGACCTTTCTGTGATAATAACAATATTTCTAAACACCCTAAAACTGCCATGAGCAAGTCCTACGAGATTTTTCTTCAGTTTAATCAGCGTAAGAGCGATTCCACGCCAAATGATAATTGTCCATACCATTTTAGTAAAATTTTTGTTTCCATTTTAAGAAGGTTAAGTGATCACATAGTCTTTAGCAAGTATAATAAAATAAGCTAATCCGTTCCTCAAAATTCTTTAAACTTTTTGCGTTATGAATCTTGAATGTCTAAAGTATTGTTTCTTAAAAATTTTTCGGGGTGCCCTTTCTTATGGTGTCCCACAAAAATGTCGTTTTCCTTGTTAGCCCTGTTGTGTTGTTTTGATATTGTAATTTGTAATAAAATATACAGGGAGAGTCAATAAGTACTAGTGCCTGAAGTAACTTGATATTTATTGTTTTGAAAAAAAAATGATTTATACGAAATACATTGTATTCGATGGGACTTGTTCAATGAATGCATTTTAATTTTTTGATGCTGAAATCTTCACTTACTTTCAATATTTCTCTTCAAAGTGTGTGTTCAAAGTTGTAGCTGTTTAGATGTCAGGATTTTTCCAAACGGTGTCGGAACGATTGACGAATGGCTCGGAGTTCATATGGTGTAATTTCCTCACAAACTCTTTTAACACTTTGTGCCGCGTCACACATGTCTGGGTGACAGATAGATTCAGTCATTATTTATTTGATCATGTCAAATATTAAAAATATACCTAACCAGCTCTAATAGAAGCAGTAAAAAAAATGATGAATGTTACTGATATTACTTATTAAAAAAGGTAGAATTCATGGTTACATTCATTTCGTATAAAAATTGAGGAAGTTTGCCATTTTCAGCTAACAGAGTGTGGCACTCAAAGTGTTAATATGCTGTCACATGTCTCTTGGAGTACTTGGTGCATCCTGATAAACAGCATTATTACAGCATTAAAACATTTTAATGTTTCCTAAATGAAGCAGTCTGATAGATTTAAATCCGACGAATCAGGGGGCCAAGTAATGGAGCCATTTCGACCAATCCATTGATTTGGAAATAACATTTTCGTATAATTTTGAGGCACAGGGTCAACCGAAGGTCAGCTTATTATAGGTCGTTGAATTCGTCTCTTTGTCGGCTACAATTCAACGCTAAAAAAAATATCCAGTGTCATTTAAAAATTCAAGGACACCTTGATATCTCAGAAAGTTCAGGACATAAAAATATCAAAATGCACTTATTCAAAGAGTCTCATCGAATGCAATGTGTTTCCTATAAAACAGTTTTTATCGAAATAATAAATATCAAAGTTATTTCAGACAGCAGTTCTTATTGACTCACCCTGTATATACATATCAGTACATTATTGCATTGCTCCTATTTTACAGAACACAGTGATATATTTGTTATTCGCTTATGTGTTTATTTGTCAATATATATCTTAATGTTTGTGTCGCAGAGAAAATGTCGCTTTTGTTATTAATTCTGTGGTATTGTTTTCATTTTTGTAGTATAATAAGATTGGGCACATTTCAATATATCATTTAAAGCCTCTTTTTCTGCAGGGTGGAATAATATACTTTATTTATTTAAGTCTTTATTTTTCGATCATTTTTCTATTAAGATGTGATATTATGAGTGATTCAGTTAACGATAGTGTTGCGAACCATTTTTCACTTTTGACGAAGTGGTTCCGACTTTTACAATCGGCAATCAAAATAAATTTCATCAAATTCTACAGTCCCATTCCAACGCCGTATAAAAGATGCTGCACCTCTACGGCACCACATTAAAACATGAATAATTAGATCAAGAAAATGTATCCCACCGTGTTCTGAAAAAGGAGCTTTAAACTCACGTACAAACGCGTGTACTTTTTATTACAAATCAGAACATAAATACAAGGGAATAGAAATATCCAGAAAAGTAACATTTTTGTGGACAACCCAGTATTACAGATGTCAACATGAACAAAGGCTGCTTTACGTATAAAGCATTAAAATTTTATGTAATAAGATACAACGTGTCTGGAACAAATTTTTAAATTTAATGTAAACAACGTTTTTGTTTAATAAATCTAAAAGTAAATATCATTTCATTTTTACTTTTTTTTTTGTAAATGAACCTCACTATTCCAATGAAACCTTTGTTACCATAAACAAGTACTTGATGTAAAGTAGAAAATGTCGTTGCCGCTGTATATTTTCCGTGGCTGAGAGCAAATATAAGCCATATTAAAAATGTGTTTATGGATTGAGGACAAGCGGCAAGGGTTTGCAAGGGAAAACATGGTAGAGTAAAAGCATAATTAGGTAATTCAAATTTTACGATATTCCGATAATGGACGCTTCATCGTTTACTGCACGCGAATACATCCTGAAGCGGAGCTGCTTTCTGTCTCTAGACAACAAAAGATGTGACTTTTGGGTCACAGAAAGTATTTTTGCCACACAATATCTGTTCGAAAGATATTCCTGTCGATTTAGTTAATATACAATGTGTGCTAATTTTTGATGAAGTAATTTGGACAACGAGTAGAGACTTTCAGAACAAGCGAAAAAAAGTTTCTATAAATGTAGGGTAACACCTACAGTGACTGAATAGTATACGATGATTGAACATTCAAAATTTACGCTTAATATCCTATAGTTACAATTAGTATGCCATTTGCGTTTATTTTCAAAGCAAGCTTCAAAAGCATTCCTTTGTTAATACTCAGGGTGAGACGCTTAGGCACGGTGCAGACGAGCGACTATTGTTGCTGTGATTTCGCAGCGGTGACGTGCGATTCCACGGTGCGGCGTCGCACCGGTGACACTACGCGACTCGACAGGTTACGCTCATGAACGCAGCGTCACCGGTGCGTAACCGCAGAGACGTCCTATCGCAGAATCGCACGTCACCGGTGCAAAATCGCAGGACAAAAGTCGATCGTCTGCATCGGGCCTTAACCCGTTGACTACCACAGTGGAAACTCCCATACCTGGCCAGACGCGCTATAATGTGTCAATAAAATGTCAAAACTTTCGTTAACAATACGTTGGCTATCATGATCGATTCGAGAAAAACGTCCACCACAGACCACGCTTCATTTTTATCCGTTATCTCTATCACACATGTGTGACGAGCTCTCAGAACAGAATCGACGCGTCACATGTATGTGACGCAGGTAGCGAACGTGTTGACACGTTCCGTGCCGCGTGGGTCGTACGCGCCCCACGTACCAAATTCGATTATTTGAAATAAAAGGTAATATTCTTTATATTCCAATTAAAACGAACGCCACGATAATAGTACCAAATGAATGGTATTTCATAAGACAATTCAATGTTTGTGTGTTTGACTTTATGTATTTATAGAAACTTATTTTCACGCGTTTGACTAGTTATGGAATTTTTCACTGTGGCATGGAACGTATTAACCCCTCAGCAACGGAACATGCGTCTCACTATTCTCTTCATGCGGACTTGATTTTTTATTTATAGCATTTTCAAAGGACCTAGCTTCACAATTTATAAACATAAAGAATACTAATGTAATTCCATACAACGTATGGAGGCCGGCAGCATGTGAAAAAACAGCAGTTCCATACGACACGTCGGACAGTGGGGCAAATGGCTTATCTAGGTGGACAAAACCCTTTAAATGAATTAACTCAGAATTTCACCATTTTTAGGGAATAAAGATGTAAAGTAGTGATAGATAAAGGAAGGGTATACAAATATTTAATTCATAAATGTAACCGAAGATATTGGTCTTCAAACTTGTATTAGTAAGACGCGTGTTAGTTCAATCCATTTCGCGCGTGCACTTCTTTTATGTGTGTATTAGTAAAATGCATTATCACTTTAACCCATTTCTTCCCAACGTTGTTCATACGCAACAGTTAAGAAAATATTTTTTTCCTACCAAGTTTCTTGACGGATAAAAATTATTCTCACAGACTTATTAGAGAATATATTGTACTATACATGAGTATTTTTTCCGCTACATTTCCATTCTTGCTATTTGTTTTATCTTTTTTTGAATATTACTCAAATATTTTCTTAGAAGTTGAGTACACGCAACGTTGGGAAGAAATTGGTGAATTGCACATATTAAAACAAACATGAATTTTTCGATAACTCGAAAACTACTACAGATATCAATGTACAACAAACACGTTTTCACTATTAAGACAAACAGCTTTCATTAAAAAAACTTAATGTGAGTGGAACGAACTCCTAATTCATGTAAGCAATATTTTTTCTAAACCGCGTCATCGGTTACCGAGTATCAATTCCATCCCTCATTGTTGTATATTTTCTGTAAAATCGCCGTTTTAAAAGAAATGTTTATCTAATCTTCGAATCTTGTCCTATAATGTGAGTTTGTTACAAACCTGGAAATGCAATGACAACGTGGGGATAAAATGAAATTTACAATCCATGGAGTATTTTCTACTTTTCAATAACAATTGATTCATTGTAAACCCATACACATGCCAGACATCGATTTCAAATTTCGCAGATTCTACATTATACAGTTATACATGTATATGTACAGTGGGTAAAAAAAGTATCTGCACACCTCGTTTCTTCAAAATAACTATTTACAAAACAGCAGAATATTGATCCGACTTTTTTTATTTCATAGCTTATTACAAACGAAAACAACGTATGTTAATAGAAATCTCGAAAAATTATAAACACAAAAATAAATTAGGAACGATTTTACTAATAAGTTATGGATAAGTTCCATACTGATTCTGAAATCAACAATATAACAAACTTTAATATTTTGTGTGCACCCGTTAGCGTCGATGATCGCCTGCAATGTTCTTGGTACTGATTCAACAATTTTTTTTGTAACTTCCTTTCGGAATTTTTTGCCATGGTTCATGTATTAGCCTCTTCAAGTCTTTTTTATTAAAAATTCTACTTTTGCACTTGTATATCCAATAAATATCAGATTTTAAATTGGGTTTGTGTCACGTGACTGTGAGAATATATGAGTCTCCTTATACAACAACCATTCCTTGACTTTCTTGGCGATAAGTTTCGGATCATTGTCGTGTTGACAGTGTAACGTGTTGTTTATGATCAATTTTGTTGTACTGTCTAATAAATTATCACATAATACATCAATGTAGCTCAAAGCATTCGTTGTACCTTCAACGAAAACAATATTTCCGACTCCGTTTGAAGTACGAACTGATCTTGGTCTTCCACAGTCTCGATAATTACCCTTCAATGTCCCAGGCTCTTCTAAACGTTGATGTATAGTACTTTGCTGGTGGGGTGCCTACGGTTGGAAAATCTTCTTGACACAGGTGCGCTGCTTGTCTAGCACTGCCACTTGCTTTACCGTACATGAAATGCATATCCGACATTTCAGAATTTGTGCAAGAATTAACCATGACTCTTAACCCTCGTCCGTCCCTCGTGTCAATTTGACACATTTCTCTCACTGAAATACGATAAATGTAAAAGAACAGTACGCCCTGCACATTACTTTATTATCTGCGAATAATAAGAACAATATTGTGCCTGAATGTACTGAATGTACAGAAATTCCATTTTTATATTCTGAACAAAAGAATTTTGCAAATTTAACTATTTATCTTTTCATTATATTGATTTTTTACCATTGCGTCGATTTGACAGCAAGGGTCATGTTCAGCTGGGAAAATGAGGGACGGATGAGGGTTAAATAATTATTAATTAATATAAAAGTAAACTAAAGAATAACTATACACGCACACGGCCACTGTAATACTGGAGCGACAAATTACATTCTTCTTACAGTTGCTGAATTACAGCGTTTTCTACGACTACGTAGAGCTACATATGTAGTATTGTGTTTATTCTGCTTGACTTAACGATTTCTTCGATAGGATTTAGGTAAAAACGCTATAGAGTCAGTTATTCAGTTACAGAGTCAGAGTTGAAAACATCTTGTAATTCCAAAAGCAATGATACATGGATGCCTGCGCATTAAGCCTTTTTTGTTTGTTTCAATGAGTACTACATACATATCTTTGAAGATTGACGCCAATTTTTTTTAATACACTGTAAAACTGATTAAACACGGGTGTTTAACGTAGCAAATAGCAGAATTCAGTGTGTCACTCTAGCATATTCGCCCAATATCCGCCGCTCTTATAGAAGATTGCGTGTTCGAACGAACGGCATCTTAAGGGAGTATTCGCTTGTTTGGGGACCAAAAAATAGACTTTTTTTCAGGGATTAATTTTCTGCGATTCCTTTTGAAAAAGTCTGTGGAAGAATTTTCGAGCAATCTTCGAAAGTACTGGAGTTACAAAGGTTTGAAATAGAGCGCGCGCGTCTACCAACGGGTGTACCAAAAACTTTAAACGCGTTTTTCTCGAAATTACATTTTGCCAAACGGTGCGCAAGATATCGAAAAATCTAACAGTCTGATTTGAATGAAACAAAGTGCATTTGATTAGTGAAGGAGTCCTCTATCGTCCCTACTAGAATTGTAAAAATCTATTAACATTTTCCAATTTTTTTGTTAGATTGCAGCTTAAAAAATTCGTACAGGAGTAAACTTCTTCGTTTATCGCGTTGTCATATTTTTGTACGTTATCAGATATAAATGATACTGGTAGGGACGATAATGGAAACCTTCTTGAACATAAAAATAACTTTGTTTTTCATTTAAAATTGACACGAAGGACGTAATCGGGCGCACCGTCACTGAACGTCCGTTCCACCCGACCAAGATCAAACCGCCGTTACGTCGAAAGTATTGATTTTTTTTAAGCCAAATTTTTTATACATCATATTTAAAAGCTAATAAAAACACCGTAAAAAGATTCAAGTTATAGAGTGTTTTTGTCTATTAAAAAAAAAATCACGAAGGTTACCTATTTTTGGCGCCCTGAAAAGCGAATACCCTCTTAAAGGGTGTGAAACGGCGAGTAAAATTCTCTAGTTGATCTCCCGGATAGCGTAAAGAGAACTGATTAAACGTGAGTGTTCTCCAGCTGACAGTAGAATCCACTATGTCACACTAGCATGTTTTCCCAATTTCCGCCACTTTTATAGCAGATAGTGTTGTGTAATACGGTTGTCCACAGAACAGTCAAGGAAAGCATAACAAGTAAAACACTCGAATGGTAATAAGAATCAGCGATAAAAATGAATTGTCTTCATTGATGCGCTCACGGGGTCATGTAGAAAAAATAATTCGATTTTGAAAATCACTTCTGAACAGATCTTGATAAAGATACATACGAGGGATATCCACAAATATTGCCGCTGCAACGCTGAAGTCACAATTGTGCGGATGCGTGGTGAGTTGCTTTATCCATTGGCAAGCCACAGATACAATTTTGAGACAATCGGATCGTGTTGACGTATTGTTCTGTGTGTTCAACGTGTTCAAGACAATCGTGCGGTCCGCCGCCTGTGAAACGCGGTCTGTTATCCGTTTCCTGAATGCGAGAAATGTGAAACCGCCAGACATTCATCGTCAATTTTGTGGGGTGTATGAACAAAATGCCATGAGTGATTCAATGGTAAGAAGATGGGTTAGAGACCTTAATGAAGGACGTGAAAATGTGCGTGATGATAAACGAAGCAGCCGGCAATGCGCGATCGCACACTGCTGCCAAAACTCAAGACCTCGTCAAGAAATTTGACTGAGAACAAATTGATCATCCTCCCTACAGTCCAGACTTAGCATCAAGTGATTTTCATCTGTTCCTGCATCTAAAAATGTTCCTTGGTGGCAGGCGTCTCCTCGAAGATGTCGATATCAAAGAAGCCCTGAACACGTGGCTTTCATCACAAATGGTACCATTCTACGATGCGGGGATACAAAAACTGGTGCCTCGTTATGACAAGTGATTCAATTATGGTGAAACTATGTGAAAAAGTAGTTTAAGATATGTAGAATACAATGGAGGTAAAATATTTTGAAAATAAATTTCCCTTCTCTTTTAATAGCCAGTCTAACCCAACCTCAACCTAGCAGCCGCCCCAAAAAAGCTTCTTGTCCACCAAATGATCAGCATCCCAGTCCCATTTAATTCAAAGAAAAGTGAAGTCGGTATCTGCTGTGGTTTTGAAGAACACAGCTTGTTAGACTTTATTAGCCCACACAGTATAAACAGTTACATTTATACGAGATAAAAACAACTTTAAATGTTTCGTACATTACTTCAAACAGTTTGTAAGATTCCAGTTGACTTACATTTTATGTATTAAGTATTTGGTAGAATTTGGTACTTACTGTTGAATTCATTTATCGCAACAGTAATTACGTTTACATATATTACGAATCAGTTTCGTTGCTGTAAATGCAGATTTATTCTTCATCGTTACTTAATATCACATTATGTAAATACTTGTTAAAATTATATGACACCTACGTTAGTGAGTACCTCTGTGATAGGAGCTTGTATCTGCAAATCCAAATCAAAGGAACTGGCGTGGCATTCTGATAGCTCTGGTCGTAATAGTTGCGGTCCTAGCTTTGATTGTGACGTCCGTCGCTCTATTGACTCCGCCTGACGAGGGGCCCAGAGTGAGAGGTGCTCGATTGCAACTTTCCGAGGTAAACGATACATTTTCTACCAGCACATATCCCCAGAAATTCTAAAGATAACAATCCGTACCACGTATCTAAAGCACAAAAAAAAATTGACTTGTGTTACCGAACCCTCTGTGACTTTTACTGCCCTAAAAAGACCCAAACTAAGTTTTAATGCTTTGCTACAGTTTGGTGCTGAATAATATGATATTGTATATGGTTTTCAGGTGCTTTCTGGGGAATTAACGCCTCTTCTTTTCAATGGTTCATGGGCAAGTGGTCAGCAAATTTGCTATCGAGATGCTTGGGGTGGCATTTCTTTATTACAGATTTCACAAAGAAATGTCTCCTCACGCAGTTTAATGCCCAACGAAACATTTGTAAGTTAATTTTACATCTTTATATATTTTAACATTAAATAAAAGCTTTTCTTAGCGTTTGAAATAAAAATAAAGAAACATAAGATATGGCTACTGTTTAATATGTGTGTACAGTGGCGAGCATTGACGGGAGGGCTCCTTCTCCTATACCGCCTTTCGACCGAGACGCCATCAATGCTCGCGACTGTGCATAAGTTTAATACATACCATTATGTATAAATATGGTATGTATTTTAGTAAAATGTAACATTCAAATGTTTTTTTGCATATAGAGGAGACTAAATCCTGCCAAGTTCTCTTTGTCACCGGATTGTAAATACTTACTACTTGCTCACAATGTGAAGAAACTATTCAGATACTCATATTTAGCACAATATACAATCTACGATGTGAATACACGGTGCGTAAAATCATCTGGTAAATTAATTTTAACCCTTTCACAGTTTAATTTCGCGAACCAGTTCAAGACGTATAGACTGGACGTTACAGGTGAAACTAATTTGTAAAGTGTACGATCACGAAATTGTTTAATGTATAATGCAAGTACATTACAAGGATAATGTCTTATGTGTACTGCATGTCTTTATATTCCATAATTTTATTAAACCGTGAAAGGATTAAGGGAAGTATTTTAATATGGAAAACAGTAGAGTTCTAATTACGTAAAATTAGGTGCATACCGTGAAATAAGTATCATATTATACATACTATGATTTAATATTCTTATATGATCACTATGTTCTATATTATCGTTTGCAAAACCAGTACATAATATGAACAAGTAAAAAAATTCCCGTTGCGTTATGATTCTCCTTGCAACGAAATATGTTCTATACGAAAGCTGTTCAGATAAATCCAGCCTTAATATGTATGAGACGACGAACATAACACATTTTACCATATTAGCTGCAAACTTGCCATCATTGCCATAAGAACTGGCTTTAAACCTTAAAATTTGGAAGTTGATCTTAATTGTGTAAGATTAAAAAGGATTTCGCGAAAGGTAAAATAATCTTATAATGAATATTAACGAAGTGTCCTTTCCCAATTGTTTCATCAAGATACAAATTGGAAGATGGTACAACGAAAAAGAGCAACACGGTTGTAGACGTAAGCAGTCATTATTTTAATGCACAGTAAACGGAAA
Organism: Macropis europaea; assembly: GCA_916610135.2. Classification (NCBI taxonomy): domain Eukaryota; kingdom Metazoa; phylum Arthropoda; class Insecta; order Hymenoptera; family Melittidae; genus Macropis; species Macropis europaea. Next base: position 15,673,701 of record OU744344.1, on the reverse strand, counting down.
TATCGATACAAACTTAGGCCCGGTGCAGACGAGCGACTTTTGTCGCACAACTTTGCAGCAGTGACGTGCGATTGTGCGATGCGACGTCGCTGCGGTGTCAAATATTAATCTTTTAACCGGGGATGACGAGTTAACTCGTCTTTATAAGTTTGTTACGACGCGTACAGAGTGCGCTTTTGGAAAATGAGCTCGCCGGTTAACAGGTTAAACGCGGGGCTATACAATCAGGACGCCAGGACACAATACAATACACATAGTGTTTCACTACTGGTGGTACATATTTTAACGGGTGATTCTATAAGGCAAAATAAGTCGAAAATCAAGAATGATAAAATTGCGGTGGAGGCTTCATTCTATAGTTATCGTTGTTTAAAAAATGGGGTTTGAAACGCCTGTCGCGCGGCAACTTGACCTACATATTGCTGGTCAGGCAGGGTCCGTTCAGTGGAGGTCATCCACAGATTAAGGCTGGATGCACACGAGCGACTTTTTGTCGTGCGACACCGCAGCGACTGACGTGCGACTGTGCGGTGCGACGTCGCTGCGACGTCGCTGCGGTGTCGCTGCGGTGTCGCTGCGAGTTCGTAAAGGTAAAATCAAAATAAAAGCCTGCCGGAATCGCACAGCGACACCGCAGCGACGTCGCACCGTACAGTCGCACGTCAGTCGCTGCGGTGTCGCACGACAAAAAGTCGCTCGTGTGCATTGACCCTAACACTTTGCTGGCCGCTGTCATGCATACGTGACTTCAGTCATTCGAATAACACGCATGTAAAATAAATAAATAAACATACGTACCACAGATAAAAGATAAATTGTCAAGTATTCATAAAATACAAATTTCAAAGTAATTGATACAAAAGGAATAATATAGGAAGTTCTGTCAGTGAACTGAAACCTTGCAAAAATGAACAGTGGCAACCGATTTTCTAAAAAAAAGTCTGCGGCCGTCGAAGTGTTAATTGTGTTGATAGTACAACAGTTATACTATCTTTAACACAAATTACTTGTTATGTAGACGAAAACATGACTTGAAGTGAGATACACTAGTTTTATTTAGCTGTTAAAATTATAGTGAAGTTCTACATCCCCCCTATCCCCAGTTATGTGGTTAATTATAATTGGATGTCCCCTCTCCCTTTGATGAATCTATATTCCTCCTCATCATCCCTTTCCGTACCACCACTTTTTACAAACAATTTCTCTGCCTGTATCATCTCTATTAAAATCATTATCTCTGTGTGCTACCCTATCCCTCGACTTTCTCCCTGCACCCCACTTTTTCCAACCTTCCTCTTTTCTTAACTTTTCCTTCTTCTTATCCGATCCTTAAGTCCAAATCCCCTCTCCCTACCAGCTCCTTATGGGTTTGTCTTCCATCTTTTAAAAATAAAGTATTATAGAGATATTGTTCAGTATCTGATAAGTGTGCAGAATGATTATATTAAGACGTCTAGTTATAAGTATAGAAATGTTAATTAATTAATATTTACTGTGCACAAAAATTAAACTGTAAAATTCAAAGTTCACTTCATAATTGGAACTCTACTGTAATGAGGCAATACACTCAGATGGATTTGATCATCAACTATTTTATTGATTCAGAGAAACCATACCACTGACTCCATACCCTGAGAAAGAAGTACATCCTTATCTCTTATTAGCGCAATGGACACCACGTGGACATGGTCTTGTTATGGTGCAGGATTATGATATTTATTATCTAACAGGACCTATGAGCAATACAGGATATCGAGTCACCAACACAGCAATACCTGGTATTTTATCAAATGGATTACCAGATTGGCTTTATGAAGGTAATATAACAGAGCTACTTTCTTTCATGAGTGAGAAATATTTAAATTATGTGTGTAATGAGAACTCTTTTATTTTACAGAGGAAATTTTGCATCGTGCTGAAGCAATTTGGATGTCACCAGATGGTCACATGATGCTTTATGCCTCTTTTAATGACTCGCTCGTCGAGGAAATGCACATATCTTGGTTTGGAGAAGGGAATAGAGCTCTTTATCCTGATATACGATCGTTGCGTTACCCTAAGGTACGACTTTCACTTTCATATACTCCCAATGTTATGTTACGACAAATGACTGCTTGAACTACATCAGATAACGACAAAACAGTATTTTTTCGCACGACTCATATTGCTGATTTAAACTCACGTGAAGGTTTCGGAACGAGTAGTAAGGTTTAAGAGTGGTACAGGTATTAGACGTCTCGGAGTGTCTATACGTCATATTATTCTAATAGTATGTCACTACACCATAGAACGTTGTTCTTATTGCCTTTATTCGTTGCGGTTTCAAGACGGGATTGTGCTATTCAATTCTCAAGAGTATTGTCTTTCGGCCACATGCTGCAGTAACTTAATTTTGACCAATTTCGAAAGTGAAAAATATTACGTACGGGCAATACACATGCAATCAGCTCAAATCTTTGATGTACCTAATTTTTCCGTACACACAGCGATGTACTAGAAAAGCACAATCGCATACCGTCTTTTTAAACGAAATCATATATTTTGCACGTAAATCGATTCGTCAAAACTCATTAAACGTTGCAAGTGTGTCGTTTCGATATGTAAGATGTTTCACTACTGGTGGTAAATATTCTAAGGGTTGATTCTACTAGCCAAAATAAGACGAAAATCAAGAATAACGAAATTGCGGTGGAGGCTTCATTTATTAGTTATCGGTGTTTAAAAAATGGACTCTGAACGCCTGTCGCACGGCAACTTGACCTGCACGTTGCAGGCCAGGCAGGGCACGTTCAGTGGAGGTCAACGCACGACAAATTCACCCTGTAAAATGCACACTTACCGATGTAACAGAAACGATAATCCCATGACACCATGCGATACCACACTACGGTTTTGCAACAGATTATGAAGAAACACACACGCACGTTGTACGACATTACACCAGCCTACTTGCAAAAGTCCACAAGGGCATATAAAAATCCGCCCGACGGAATTCTCAAGTAGAGAGGGCTGAATGCTATTTCCAATGCTCGATTTTGTCCTTAAAAATCCCACAAACGCGCGTACAAGCGCACACAGCGATTATTTCATTCGCAAATGTCCACATGAATTACACGCAGCACGATTGCCCCACCCGCGAGGGTCCACAAAGAAATGTTCACTGACATCCACAATATTCTCCACCCGAAAACTCACACGCCCCGCGATTGTCCTATCTGCGAGTATTAATTCCACTACTGTTGAAGACGAGTGGTGGCAGGCCTAGAGAGTCGCCTAGGATCCTCCACAGTGTTCTGTGCAGAGATGACAAGGTGGCTAGCATAAGAAATGCGGGTCTAATTGGTTAACAGTGGAATAGGCCCACCTATTCCGACACAATTATAAAAACAGAGCACACGCATTTTCCTTATTGGCAGAAACGGTCACATTTGCTAATAAGGATTATATAGAACCGCGTTTCGGACGCATCAAAGGCGAAGCAAGCGGAGTATCCTTCTTGCCCCTGTGCCGTCACATTAGCCAATTTGTCATCTCTGTACAGTCCCCATGTATTATATCTAACAAATCTTGTATATGTAATATGTCAATAGGAAATAGAATTATGATTGCATTATTGTGGAACCGGGACTTCCAGACCCAATAGGAGGAATCGTGGAAGTAGGGATGTCAGCGGACTGACGCATGGCGGTGGGAGTAGTGGGCAAGGTGGCTGGCTACAGACGCAGGAGACATGAGTCGAGTCTTGGTGCTGCTGTCCCTAGTTTTCACGATTTCCTACATTATTGTATTGACATATTTAACCCCAACAGTTGCAGCGGGTGGTACCACTAATATAACTAAAATTAAAAGTATTAACTAAAATAAAGAACATTGTAAGTGTTGTCTGTAAATTCAGTAGATAATTTGGTACAATGGATAAAGTTAACCGTGCCTTACAGTTTTAGAGAATGTTTGCTTAAAGACTGTGTTGTGATTAAATGTGTCTTCAAACGAACACAGTTTTTATTTTCTTACGAATCATTTCAAGAACCATTGCTGTTATTATACCCTATTCTTCTAGAAATTATGTATTTGTTACATTTAAATATTTAATTTCGTAAGTGATTGAACTATGTACAGTGTGTCCACTGTAATTCATTGTGGCAAATATTTCGAAAAGTACACTGGGTAGAAGAAAATGCTTTTAAGGAGCTAAAGGAGATTGAGGGGGCCGTAAGATACATGCAGGAAGTTGCTAGGTGGAATTGTTAAGGTCAAGCAAAGGTGACATATGGTTTTTTAAATAGTATCATATACTTTTGAATGTATTAATGGATGCAGCACGTTATTCCCAACAAAAAAAGTACTAGCCTATTTACGTCAAAAAACCAGTAGTTTAGAAAATATTTTAGTTTCAATATTGCGAAGTGATACTAGTACGCATGTTTATACCTACGTTTATAACATGACACAGCAAACTCGTCAGAGTTTTTGTCGTTTCGTCTCATTTCAGATTGCAATATTGAAATTAAAACATTTCGTAAACTAATTTCTTCACATAAATAGGTTCATACTATTTCCTAGAGTATAGCGTGTTGGATCGATTAATGCATTAAAAATTACAGTGTTGTGAGCACCGTGTACAACGTCACGTCCTCGTAACGTCGAGCTAAAGCGAGCGCTCGATCTGGCGGACATTAAAGAATGGCCGCAAATATTGATTTAAAAAGTTTTCGATTGACAGCTGTGGACATTACACCCATTTACATTGAGACGTTGGAGTCCCGTAAATTATTGTACATGCCTGTGTATAAACAGTTACTAGATTAATATTTCGTGTGGTGGTACTCCCTGTCGCAACAATATCATACTATTTGAAAAAACGTATGTGACCTTCGCATAACCTTAACACCTCCACCTAGCAACATCTAGCTTCCATGGTAAGATGACCCCCCCGATCTTTTATAACCCTCTGAAAGCATTTTCTTCTAGGCAGCATACTTTTCGAAATATTTGAAATAATAAATTAAAATCGGACACCCTGTATATTGTGTTTTATGATCAAATTTGCACAAGTAATCGTCTTAATTTTATAGCCAGGAACGCCGAATCCAGTCGTACGACTCTATGTAGCAGATTTGGCAGATCCGAAGAATATTCATACGAAGGTAGTGAAGCCACCACCTATCATCGAGCATGTGTGAGTTCAAATATACGGTATATAATTATATGTGTGGAGGTCGAAAACCCACATACACTCATGCTGTTGATGCACACGTACACATACATATACACGTGTATATACTCATGCCATAATTATTTAGCACGTGTCATATTTTGCACAAAGCTACCTAGTGGTAAATGTGGAAGCCACATGATGTGCCGACTGATCGTGAGCTTAGAGGGTGGAGCATTAAAACAAACCACCTGAATAACTTACTTGTTTTTGACGATAGCGAAAAGTACGTAAGGCCAATCTTACATGGTTTCAAGGGGGGCATAATCTGATCTTAATAGTTTTTTTGTAGGTGGAGGCGCAGAAGAGATATGGAAGTCAACTTTGGATTTTTAAATGGAATGATATGTTCTTTACTTACCTGCTAATAGATCGTTTTAAGACGTGTATAATGACCTATGATTCAAGGTCATTCAAGGTTGTTGTAGGTCAACGCACATGACCTATAGCATACCGCAACCTAATAATAATATTCATGAACACGGGCAAGTATGAAGTGTAGAGCGTAATTGAATATTTGTTTGCATTCTACGATTCGTATGGCGATTACATTAGCGATATACCAACAACTAGAGGAAACATGATAGCATTCGGTTGGTTTCTTGAAGTAAATTATTTTCCATTGTAGTTGAGCTTAAATGACCTTGAATGACCTTCCACCATAGATCATTGTACACGCCTTAAGACGCTCTATTAGCAGGTACGTAAAAAACATATCATTCTATTTAAAAAAACAAAGTTGTCTTTAATATCTCCACTGCGCCTCCGCCTACAAAAAAGACTATGAAGATGAGATTATGCCCCTCACGAAACATATCGTCAAAAACATGCGAGTTATTCAGTCTCCTGTTTTAGATACCCCACCCTGTATACTATCTTTTACTATATCAAGTGAAACAAGGGACGCACGATATTCTTTTACAGTTTAAAATTGTTCATGAAACAGTGTACATTGATAAGAAAAAGTTTAACAAAAGCCTCGTTTTCTTTAATTGTGAAAAATTCAACGATAATTTTTATTCATTATTTACGAGTTCCCACAAATTGGTGACCTCAACGTGATAGAAATTGCACACAGCCGATATTCCCGGAAGACACAGATATTGCAACAGAAACATCGAAAATACAATGGACAGCGCAGGTCCGTTTACCATGAGTTGATCAGGTGACAGTGCGAATTCCATCGTTTTGTCCAGAGAACCCGGAGGTGTAGTTGTGTATGGCGGAATGAAGTCTTGACACTCCGGCCCCACGAGCCATATGATAAAATTTGGTTACATCTTGCGAGCTTTGGAGTCACGTTACGCACCCGAGGTGACAGAAATCATTATCAATCCGCCTGCAATTAGCACGTATCAGCAGTTGAAGACTGAGGTCATCCGCAAACTCAGATTCATTCAGGAACACAAACCACGACATCTTTTAACACGTTCACTGCGGCACCTTTTTTTGAGAACTTTCCTATTTAGCGGCTCGGCACAATCATACCCCCTATTAGACTTTCCTATTCAGCAGTATGGGACAGATATACTCTGTACCGGACTTTCCTATTTGGCGGTACAGGACAACTTGAAAATAGTGGACAAATAACGGAAATATAAAAAACAAGCGGCACAAGACGAAGATACGATACGGGGTCTACATGTCCCGTACCGCAGTGAACGTGTTAAAGGACGCGGGGATAGGCGACCGAAAACCATCGCAATTTTTGCGACACTTAAGATCTCCTGGAGGAAACGGGATAACTGAAGACATCTTGAGAACACTACGGATAGGTCACTTGCCCAACACTATGCAAGCGTGTTGGGTAAGTTGAAACAGTTTCTGGTACCTCCTCGTACCATGATCTTCCGTATCAGTTTCTAAACATCACACACCCGAATGTAGCGGTGAAGGAGACATCTAAAACATCTCAGCACCGTATCAAGACGACTTCTAGACCACCAGTCGCTGGATGACCACGTCAACTCGTCCTCAAGAAGCTGTGTGCTGCTAGAAAAGGAGTTCGAGCTAATGATACGACTCGGGATAGCTCGATTGCCTGCAAGCTGTTGGGAATCACCGCTACGTATGGTGCCGATGCCCAACAGCGAATGGCTACCATGTAGTAACTACAGAATCCTCAATGCGAGGACCTGGTCCAGACCTACAATCAGATCCCAGTCGCACAAGAGGACATCGCGAACACAGCCATTACCACATCATTCGGCCTACTCGAGTTCTAGTGTATGTTGTTCAGCTTGCGGAATGCAGCTCAGACCATTGAACGCCTCATCGATGATGTACTACAAGGTCTGGATTTCTGCTACGCGTGTATCGACGACATCCTGGTGGCGTCTACATCGGAAGAAGAGCACCTGCAACACCTTAAGAAACTCTTTGAGTGACTCCAGGACTATGGATCACCATTAATAAAACTAACAACGACTGTTACGGAGTAGATACACGTCAGTTTTGATAAAATTATAATACATCATAGAACTCAAAAAAATATTATACTCGTATTTTTTTATATCGGCCATCGTCCACTTTGAAGTGGTGAAAACAGCCCTCAAAGTAGAGGGTGGAGAACCTATTTAACATATGCCTCGGAAGCTATTGGAGATAGAAAGAAAGTTTATCTATTTTTTAATCTCGAATGTAACTATGTAAACATTTTTGTAAAGAATTAGTTTGTTTAAAAGGTAAAATAAAACTTGTACATGTAAACTTTGGACCAATACCAAAAATATGATAAATAAAATTTTAATAAACACACTTGTTTCCGATAAAAGTTGTTCAGTTCGTCTGATCGAGGTTCCAGCACATTTTTATGGCTTTTCAGGCAATTACATTTTGCTACGTGTTATTATTATATCTATGAAGGTAAATACCGCCAGAGCTGGTAAACAAACTCATTGCCGAAATTCCTTCCATAAAGGATATGGCAGGCTACTATTATTAGGACTACTGCTGAAAGTTACAAAAGACCGTTTGTAGTAACACATTAATATGCAGAACGTCTGTGTAGAAACGCAACTACGATGCGTTAATGGGCGTTTTTTTATACCCAACAAAATAAAGGGATGCTCCAGAAAGTTTCATTCTGGAGAGTACCTGGAAAAGCGATACATAGATATTCCAGATTTCTATCGCAGATCGATAAAGCTCCGGATGCCACCAGGGTATAAGTTTCTCGGTGAAACCCGATGCCTGGGGAAAGATAAATGTTAGATTGTTATAGGGCTGACTCAGGATTCTTAGCAGTACGTACATGTAAGACTTCATGTGAGGAATCGCTTCAGTGAAAGTTAAGGATCTTACGATTAATTTAGAACTGATGCTATATACTCTATCTAAAGCGTTTCTTATGGACAGGATTTTGAAGATACGAAGTATGTAAGTTTGATCTTACTACGCATTAGAATCAGTTTTAGAATACATTAAGATTTCGGAGCTGAAATGGACCGATGTCATCGATAATATTTAACATTATAAGTATTTGGATGCAAAAAGCATTTGATTACGCTCTATGAGACGTGCGAGTGATTCCTAAGAAACAAAACTGAATATTCAATCTCTCGACGAAGACAACGGAACAAGCTCTCAAATAGTGAAGAAGTAACTTACGATTAGTAAAGTAGGTGCTAGGAATGGCAAAGAGAATTCCTTTATTTTCTGATCCTTCCAGTACAAGGTGCTCGCTGGACGTCTGACATATATCTGTCACGAGCTGATCACGAGTTCTGCTTTATACAGAATGACGCTTTAATAGGTATCAAATATTTTAGGGGGTGATTTTACAACACAAAATAAGTTGAAAATCAACAGTAACGAAATTGCGTTGGAGGCTTCATCTTTTAGTTATCGATGTTTAAAAATTGGGCTAAAAGCGCCTGTCACGCGGCAACCCGTCGTGCGCTGACAGTTACTGAACGTGTACGGAGGGTTGCCGCGTGACAGGCGTTTCTAGCCCAATTTTTAAACATCGACAATTAAAAAATGAAGACTCCAACGCAATTTCATTATTCTTGTTTCTCGACTTATTTTGGCATGTAGAATCACCCTTAGATATTTGACGCCTGTTGTGAAACATCCTATATAATCACGTTACCTACAGACACAAAATGTAATGCTTATGATTCTATTGGTAGTGTATCAAGATATTAATGAAGGAGTGTTTAATGAGGAGAATAATACACCTACAAAGTCAGTAGTGGAAATCACATTGTTAATTTAAAAGAAATTTGTGCTTTGAAAAGATGAAAAAATAATAGTTGTGTATCATATACTACTTCGTCGAAAAACCGATTTTGGTAAAGAAACGTGTACGTTTACCAAAATGTAGATGTCAATGTTGGCTTATACTTACAATGCGGGAGCGAGAAATGCTTTTAAAGCCTGGTTGCAACAAGGCTCATGTAATAAGTGAATTGCATACTTAAGCAAATTGATAAAAATAAAAACAAAACATGGTCACGTATGAGAGATTCAAGAAAGTGTCATATTCTACGAAAATGTAAGTTAAAATATCAATACTAATATTGTTTTAGAAAACAAACGTCTTCGTCTTGCTAAGAGGAACTTTTCACCTACACAGTGAGAGAAATTACGCAGAGATCTGGGTAGGGCCCCATGGATAAGGCACACAGAGCAGAGGTAATAAATTCTGAGAGTTTCACCACTAACCGAATCGATTCTTTCTTCAACCCTAGTATTATACGGGGTGTTTAAATATGTTAGAGTCAAACTTCAGGGGTATGTGGATCTCATCAAAACAAACAGAAACGTTCTAATGCACGTAAATAGGTCAAAGTATCATTAGTTTCGGTGTTACAAAATGTTATTTCTCACTTTACTTTTGTATTATTTAACAATTAACATTTTCGAACCGGAGGTATCCTACCAGTAAAGTGTTCAGTACCATACATCAACGTATTTTATAATTAACTAGTTAGTGTACCCGCTTTTGCGGGGGCAGTTATGTGTTGTGAATCAAATTTGCCTACATAAAGGTAGGCAATAGATAGTAGATAGAACATTAAATAATTATGAAATAAATTCAAAAAAATTACTAAAACAAAAAATTATTGAATTATGGAATACTATTGACGTAAATGTCACGCAAAAAAAAGATGATGATAAGATAATATAGAAGAAAATATTAATATAAGGTAATATATAAAAGGAAACAAATAATAATGCATGCGTTCGAATACTTTTGTGACCCATCGATGGTGCGTCCTTGTACTGAATGTATTGTAAATTGTAGCTACCGTACGTGTTGTTGAATTGTTTTCCAATTTTATTGATAGTTAGATAATTATTAGCAGACTGCGGATGTTTATGCAATTTAACGTGTTGGAACACGTGAAAGATGCACTTTCTATAATGCAAGGAAAATAAAAAGCACATTTTTGGAGCATTTAAAGAACATAATACAGTGCGGTCAATATTTCGTTTGTTTAGCTACATTAACAAAGCAAATGTTGGAGTATGAAAATGTATATTTGCATAAATATCCGCGAACTAATTATTAGACTTCCCTCTTGCTACAGATACCATATTATGTTAAACGCTTTAGCTTAACACACATATTTCATTTATTAAACAATGCAAATGTAAGAATTCAAATACTTTCGTGAGCAACGTACATAGATCGAAAGATCTTCTAACTCCGAAACTAATGATATCTGGGATCATGTTCATTGAGACTGGTTTGTTTGTTTTGATCAGTACTACGCACCCCGGAAGTTTGACCTCAACTTTTTTTGACACCCTGTAAATGTTCCTGTTGAATCAAATCTTACATGTAAGAACATCCGGAAAATGTTTCAGATTTGTTTAGAACGTATGCGATTTGGGCCGTTCGCCCATGAGATAGGTGCTGGATTGGGGTGGAGAAAGTAACATACTGCTCCAAATACTTGTTCTTGGGACAGTACAACTTATTTGCCTACTGGCTTTGTCTTATGTTACAATACATTAATACAAAACAAATAACAGAGACGATAATTTCTCACACAAACGATAATAATGATTAGACTATATGGGAGCAACCAGGTGCTCAATCTAGTGATTCCCAAAGGGGGAAACTAAATGTGAACTGAAGTGTCGTCGTAAAGGGGCAAGGCTAACTCTTTGGTTGCAAGACCGTGCAGTTCGAACACTAGGTTGAGACTAGCTGCCGAATTTGTCCTAAGCGGAGTACGTTATTCGCTTTTTCGGCGGCAGTTACGCGAGAAAAAACTTCGAGACGCCAATGGTCTGCCTAACTCATAATTTGCGATTATCGGTCGTCTGCTTCGAACTACAACAGAATTAGTTGAAGATTTTCTTGTATGTTGCTACAGTCTGAAAATTCGAATCATCTAATGCGTTCAGCTCATACATTGTCACGTTTAAAGTGGATGGTAAACATGTTCTGTGGTAACCCTAATTGGTATTCTGTTGCTTTCTGTAATTAACTTGAGAGTAATCTTTCTCACGCTCCACGCTTCTAAACTAGAAACTGGTTGCCCTATACGAACCTATGATCGTCTCTTGTCAATGACGCCGATGTGTGCATTATGTTTCGTCTTAATACCATGTTTAATTTATGATATCACCATACTTTTTCTATCGACTACATTTCTGATACAGTTTGTCGCACGTGCTCCTCTGTAAACATCTCTACTAAAAATATGAACATCGGTAGATTATAAAAACCGAAAAGCAGAGCGTATTCGACATTTAAGCTTTGTGTGTACTGTTGTATGCCAGCATAATTCAGATTAGATTTAAGAATCAGTTTTAGATAATCCGGCTTCCTCATCCTTCCTCAAATACCAGAAATCAATCTCCAGCAACGAACACTCCCAAAATCCTTCAACAGCTAATGATTCATCCTTGCCAGTCATCCTCGTATCTCGAACTTGTGACTTCATCCCTTAGTGACCATTAGACCCAAGATACCCCTACTTCTCTATTTTCCCGATCCCATAATACATACCATTTTTCCTCAAACACCAGAGAACATTTGGAACCGTCTTAGGACGAATATCTGCACATGTCACGCGAATACTTTGTACTTACTTTGTTACCCGTTTTACGTTTCGTCGAATTCCGTTCAGCGTTGTAACACTTATTAAATATAATAAACGACAACCTCAACGGAATACAACAGTACTGACAATGAGTACTTACATACGTCGTAGCGGAGTCTTGTATAGATTCTACAGATAGTATTTGTTTGTAGATAGTACTCGACAAACTGAATAAAAAGTACATAATAAATATTGGCTGAAAAATCAATATCAATCGAGCTATAAATAATTTCGTATTGAAAAAAATAGTTAAAAGATTGTGTACAATTCGAATAATATTACTTTTTCGACACATGTTTATTAGACATTTTTTTACTCAATTTGTCGAGTACTCTCGATTCTGTAATTCATAGCGCATAGTGACATTTGAAAACTTCAAGGTCGCCTTGAAATTTTTGGAAACATGACCCGCATAAAAAGTTACTCTGTTTTTATTATAAGAGGCTCCCACCAAACACAACGTATTTTACTCAACAATTTTTTCTAGCATCAACGAATAAGAAGTTATTTCAGATGGTAGTTGGTAGTTACTCATCCTCTATAACACTGTACTACAGGCAACAACGATGCGATTGAATGTCGCGGAATAAGGGAGAAAAAGTCGATAGAGATCCGCAATTGGCCGGTGACTCACAAGTTAGAGCACACACTTAAAAACAGAGAGGCTTCGGTTCGATTCCCGATCCTCTCCGGTCTGATTATTCCCACCCTACAATACTAATCTACTAGAATAGATCTTCACTATAGGGTGACGAAATATAGTATCTCTGTCTGCCGTTGGAATTCGTGTCTAGAAAAATTATTGACAAGCATAGCAACGTAGATACATGTTAGGAAATAATATTGGTGATTGCATGAAGTTTTCATGTTACAACTAAAATGCTATAATGATCACTTCAATATCTTGTCGTTTTAAAAGCAAACATTGCTTACATCTGGAAAGTTAAATAAAATCAGTTTTGGTTGTTAACAGAAATGGATGTATTTATAGGCCTTCTTGAAATGTATTACCGATACCAGTGTTTCCATTTGCACTAAAATATTCAGTCCGATTCGTTTATTATAATACAGAACCAAAGTTGTGTACACGAAATTACTAATTTTGCTACTTCATCACGAACGTCGTCTTTGTCATGAAATATAAATCTAATACTTAACTGCTTATTAACATCAAGTAATCAATTCTCGCTGGTTTGCATAGATGTAACGAGAAAATTTAGTAATCTACTCAAGTACATTCTTGACAGATTTCATTACTACTACATATCGTGTAAACTTGTCGCAGTACAAGAATATAGTAGTTTAAATGCATATACAAAAATGTTAGCCATAAGACTTTTTTATAGCTATTATATTAGCCATAAATGTTACTAATGTTTGTGTTAACCAATAGGGAACATTACTTCACAACGGCTTCCTGGGTATCTTTAACAGAAGTCTGTATAACATGGTTAACACGCGCACAAAACCTTTCTGTTGTGACCATTTGCAAGAGTCCACTATGGCACTGTCAGGTACACCGTGCATTGTAACGTTTAAGCTTACTTCTCGTGGATAGAGTAACTTATTCTTTGTGTGTTTCACATAGGAAATTCAAAGAATAGTGTCCGAGGATCGTGGTTGGGTAGATACGCCACTCGAAGCACCCATATTCTCATCAAATGGTAGCAGTTACATTACGATAAGTCCAGTTAAGGATGGGCCAGCTGGTTATTACAGACATGTCGTTTGGGTTAATGTCACACGCAAATTCGTGATCCCACTAACGCATGGGAAGTTTGAAGTCACCCAAATAGTGGCATGGGATCAAATCAACAACACGATGTAAGTTTAGCTGTGTTTCCGTACTCTTTTACATCAATCTTCGACGTAGTACCAAAAACCTTTTTCTTGTTATTTAAAAAAGGAAGGCCTAATACGATAAGAGATGTAATACGCATTTTTTAGTACATGTTTTGTGTTAAACTAGATTTGGTTGCATTATGGTAACATTGTCGATACTGTTATAATATCTGAAAAACAAATTGCTTATTTTTCTCGTCTTTAGTTAGCAAATTATTCTAATCTGTTATTAACTTTACGCCTCGCTCCGCAATATCAATTACTATATCCAAGGCTGCTGTACATCGTTGTTCAGAATACTTGTCAACGCCACATTATATTCGCATTAGTATCATTCTTCATTAGCATTATTATAAGCGTAAAAATCGAAGAAATTTTAGGAAATCAAAAGTCAGAAATTCAAACAAAAGTTTCCATCATTGTTATAAGAGCTAGCTCTAAATCTTAAAATTTTGAAATTAATCTTAATTGTGTCAGATTAAAAGTGATTTCGCAAAAGCTGAAATAATCTTATAAAGAATATTAACGAAGTATCCCTTCCCAATTGTTTCGTCAAGATACAAATTGGAAGATGGTACAACGGAAAAGAATAACACGATTGTAGATGTAAGCCGTCGTCACTTTAATGTACAGTAAACGGAAATAACGATACAAACTTAAACGCGGGTCTGTACAATCAGAACATCAGGACACAATACAATATACAGGATATTTCACTACTGGTGATAAAAATTTTAAGGAGTGATTCTACAAGCCCAAAGAAGTCGAAAATTAAGAGTGACGAAATTGTGGTGGAGGCTTGATTTGTTAGTTATTGATGTTTAAAAACTGGGGTCTGAAACGCCTGTCGCACGGCAACTTGACCTACATATGGCAGGTCAGGCATGGTCCGTTCAGTGGTGGTCAACGCACGATAAATTTACGGTGAAGAACGCATACTTACCGACGTAACAGACACAATGACAATACAATGTGATGCCACACTACGTTCTTGCGACAATTTATGGAAAAGCACATGCGTCACGTTGTACGACATTAAACCTGCCTCGTTGCAAAAATCCATAAGGGCATATCAAAACGCATCTAACAAGATTCCCAAGTAGGGAGGGTGAATGCTACTTCCAATATGCGATTTTGTGTCTTATGGCATCGTATCGTAATCCTTTCTGTTATATCGGTAAGTAAGTGCTCTATATGGTGAACTTGTCGTGCGCTGACAGACACTGAACGTGTAGGGAGGGTTGCCGCGTGACAGGCGCTTTTAGCCCAATTTTTAGACATCGATAACTAACAAATTAAGCCTCCAACGCAATTTCATTATTCTTGATTCCCGACTTACATACTTTCGCTTGTAGAATCACCTCTTAAAATATTTGACACCTGTTGCAAAATACCCTGTATATCAGAACTTCACAGTAGATACTTAATGTGACATCCACATGACTTCTGGAACCTAATCTAATTGTTTTACACAGATACTTTATAGGTATTCCGCCCATGCGACCAGGCCAGCGGCATCTTTATCGCGTGAGTTCGCTTTTGCCGCATATTGGCTCGTCGTTGCATCCTGCAGTTTGCATTACCTGCACAGAAACTTTAGGAGGAAGTCGGAATGATCATCGAACTGTTATTTCTGGCCATTATAATACTCGGTCTGACAATAATTATGTACATGATCAATACGAGGCACGAACAGAAAGTCCTCAAAATGTGAATAAAGCACAATCCAAGGAAAAAGTTGCAAAAAAACAGAAAAGTACAGCTCATGCACCAGCAAGTAAGTATTAAAAGAATAATGTAATAGTTTACACTAACTGACTGCGTGTGTGAGTAAGAAATCAATGAATGTTAATTCTGAATTACAAATCTTGAACTGTTTCTTCTTTCTCCTAACCGCTTCTAAGCAGAGGATCGCCTAAGTAGTATGCTCGCCAGTGTACTTACTGTGTACGGCTGGTAAGTTGTCAGACGGAAGGAATGCGGGTCTAATTAATTAATAGTGGACTAGGCCCACCTAGTCGGACATAATTATAAAAACAGAGCACACGCATTTTCCTTATTGGCCGAAACGGTTACATCTACTAATCAGATCATGTAACACTGTGTGACAAGGCGGAGCAAGCGAAGTACTCCTCTTGTCTCTGTGCTGGCCAGATAGCCAACTTACCACCTGTACACAGTAGTACATGTCTGCCTCAGTCAGTCATTTATGATGGAATATATAAATGTTCAGTGCCATAAATTCTTTCTTCACCGTTTTGAAATAGCTTGTGAAGACGACAAATTACGAAATGCGATAAAGTACCGGTTTAGATTGTCCTGGAAGAAACTTGGGCCGCGATTTCGTACATAAATCATTGAAAACAAAGTGACATGCTGACAAAAATAGAAAGATGATAGAATAAAGTGTAATGCAATAGGGCAGCCATTGAAAATTACTTGTCATAGTCCAAGGAATGAAACATTAATAATAACATTCATTTATAATTGGTGAAGTGAAATTAAGGAATTCTCTGGTTGGTCTGCACTTGTATAATTTAGATATTGTTTAATACTGTAATTCGGAATCATTATTTCAGCAATGAAATTGCACAAAATTTGTATGCAGTAAAAGAGATTACTTATTACAATTATGGATTTACATTTTGAAAAATGTTGCGCCTTACTCTTCTCTAACGAAGCCTCTTCTTATTGTTAGGATTTAATGAACAACCTTGCCAATACCATAACGCCATTTTTCCATTAGTGGGCACTGAATACTTTGTCTTAGAATGTTATGGACCGGGTATACCAACTGTTGCTTTATATAAAACAGAATTGCCAATGCCACGTCTCATCTACGTTCTACAAAATAACACACTTTTACGCGTAAGTTAATACCTTCTATCCCTTTGTTGTAAATATTTTTAGCTTTTATTAACATATGTTAAGAGCATAGAGGATGACACTTATGATGACTACCTTGAATAGCGCGGAAATTATGTGTTATAATAGGAAATGTAATGTACAGAAGTTGGTATACACTCTTTGTTTGAAGGGGGAACAGCACTTTGACGTACGAAAAAAAATGTGTTCTTTGTAAATTATTTTTGAGATACACATACTTTCTTGAAATGTTACTGATCGGAGGTTTAAATGTGCATATATTGGGCAATATTTTAGAGTTTTTTATTACTAAATATACATATTTCTTCATATTATATAGGTCATTATAGAATGCTGTGCGCCGAGGAAGGCCTCATAGTTTCGTATTTCATTTAGGTTTAGATCATCTGGGAAAAAAATTCGGACATTTTTTGTGTATACTAGTGTAAATATTATTTTTAAAAAATTTCCGCATGCTTAAACGAACACATTTTTATGTAAAATATGTGCGTAGTATTTCGAACCGTCAAAGTGTTGTTGCCCCTTATGGTGGAGAGGCTTTGTGGATAGTAGAGTCAAGTCCGTTTTTTGAAGAGAATACCCAGATTGTGCGTATTAAATGCAGAAGTGTATAAAATTTCCAATAAGAAAGTATGAATTCTTATTACTTCTAAACTTAATAGTTACTGAATTGTTTTAGTTTGCACCGCAGAAAATCAGTTGGAAATTCAATATCATTATACCAGTACTCAGCAGTAATGCTTGACTTTAAATATATATGGGCAAAAACATTAATGCCTTATTGAAATCGTCCTAATTTGTATGCCCACCTTATTCACTATTTTCTGTGAGAGTGGATATAAGCGAAAGCTCGGAGGCCACAATAGAAAAAGAAAATAAATGAAAAAAATATTCTTTGTGAGTACATGAGGACATAAAGTATATTGTGAACCATTTAGAATAATAAAAAATATATTAGGACGAATTTTTATTAGGAACAATCCAAGGTGCTATATCTCGGTAACTTAGTACATAACATCATGATATTGTTATAATGAATAGCATTTCCAGTGCTTTACGTGAACTAATATAAATCAAATATCTTTTCATTAATATGTCATTAATTATTACATTCGAAACAGATACAATTTAATCCTTTTATATGTAAGAATCAACATTCTTTCAAATTTTAGCATAAGAATGCAGCGCTTCATCTAAAAAACGAACTTCACCGTAATATTTCTGAAGCGTCGCTATCGACATAAAGCTGACATACATGTTTAAAACCATGTCAATTTTGTCTGCATTTAAACATCAACTTCTGTCCTAAAGTCTATTCAAGGTATTCATGTTAGATGACTCACTTGTAAAAAAAAGCATATAGCTAATAAACAATGTGTATGAAGCTAAAGATTTATTTCAGGAAAGAATCGCCTCACTTGCGCTTCCACAAGTAAAAACATTCCCCGTTCAAATAAGTGGTGGCTATAATGCACAAGTAAAATTGTATCTGCCGCCTGGATTAAGAGAAGACGAAATCACACGGTATCCGTTAATCGTGCAAGTGTAAGTTTATTCAATAGATATTAAATTACTGTAGCCCTGACATATCAAATGTTATGAATAAATATCTTTATTTTTATTTAAAACATTCTGTAGCTAATTTCATTTTGACGCACAGTGGGTTATATCTTAACATTTCCACATAATTATCTATAAGAGCAGTATAATCTTTGAGGAAAATATATGGAATGAACGTTACTTTATTTGTTTAACATAATTATATTAAGTTTTGAAATCACGAAAGTATCTGGTTGCGGTGAAAGAACACTAGATAGGGAGTATCCTGTGATCAGGATGACGACATAGTGGCACGAAGCAGTGGCTGACCACATACCACCGCGAGTACAACCTCAAGTGATCGGCATGGAGTAGCCTAAGCCCCATCCGTGGGTCTGCCGACCCCCATGGTACAAATCTCAAAGTCACACTGGTCACACTCTCACAGCCTGCTACCCGTCAACATGCTAGCCCATCTTCTTTAGCTCGACGCAGGTGCTTTGGCATACCGAGCTACAGCTCAGGTGGGGGTCTTGCTACTCACCCTGTGCAGCCCGGCACCTGCCCTCCTTTTCCCCAATGCAAGAAGCTGATAATAGCCCCACTTTTAGCACATCCGAAAGACAATACGTCATTGGGGCCGCTTCAGAACAACGGAACGGCAAACAGTGGGAACCAGTCAGTTTCTTTTCAAAGAAATTTTCAACCAGCGAAAGAAACTACAGTACGAATAACAGAGAGCTTACAGCTATTTGCCGAAGCGTACAACTTTTCAGACATTTCATAGAAGGACCAGTAGTTATCAATAAAACGGACCACAAGCCGCTGATATATGCATTCAAGCAGAAGTCAAGTAAACCTCCACCGAGATGTCTACGACAGCTTGATTACATAAGCCAGTTTTCCACAACCTAGTACTGTGCGTTGCTGGAAAGATGGCAAACGGAAGGAATGCGGGTCTGATTGGATGAAACATAGTAGGCCCACCTAGTCGAACACAATCATAAAAAAAGAGCACACGGATTTTCTTTATTGGCAGAAACCGTCACATGTACTAATCGGATCGTACAGCATCGCGTGACAAAGAGAGCGAACGGGACACGTCGACACAGAGTGGGATGCAGTGATCCGATGAACTTTAACGCAATAGCGTAGGCATATCAGAATGTTAACCATTAATATTTCGTGTATCCGCGGTAGGCTTTGAAACGCACCCCCGCAGATATGGGAATTCTACTACTACGTCAGCGTGTGCCGCCAAGAACCTAAATGTGGGGTTTCGGAAGCTTCAAAAGCGGTGCGAGCGGAGTATCCCTCTTGCCCCTGTGCCATCCCGCTGGATATCTTTCCAGCGACACACAGTACATGTTGCAGGTTGCGATAACATAGTTTCGGATGCATTATCAAGGATAACCAGAAGAACAGGCTCGGGGCAGAGAGCTGCAGAACATCTCAAGCGATAGCATTACTACTCTACATTTAAAAAAACTCAGGACAGACGATCTAACTGATCTGAACTTATGGCGATATATCTACCACTGAAATCCGACCATACATACCGCAGACGCTTCAGAAATATATTTTCAACGCCGTCCACAGTCCAGTCCATCCAGGAAGACGTTCCACAAAAGTAATCATCAGCAAGAAACTTGTTTGGCCGATCATGAAGGATCTAACCAACTAGGTCCACACCTGTGTACCAGGCCAGCGTAACAAGAAAAGCAGGCTCGTCAGAAAGGCTCCAGAACATATCTCGATACCAGACCAGAGATTTCAAGACATCAACATGGACATTATAGAACCATTACCTCCGTCTGAGGAATAAAACTATTGCCTGACTAGAATTGATCGTTGTTCACGCTGGCAAGAAGTCATACCTATCAAGGATATAACTGCAGATACGATAGTTACAGCATTCTACAACACTTGGGTATCTACGTTTGGATCACCTAATTACAGTTGCTACAGACAGACCAAATGATCGGTACGGAAGTTGCTAAACCCCATCAGTGGGCACACCGACCCGCATGGTACCAGATTTAAAGTCGGACTGGTCACATTCTCGCAGGCCACTTACCCCGACCTGCTTCCCGTTAGGGCGTTAGGACACCTTGGGAACAGCACGGGTACGTCAGTCTATCGGGCTTTAGCTCGGGTGGGGTGGTGTCGCTACGCACCAAGGGCAGTTGCCCTCCCCTGCCCCAGGAATAGTGGCAATAGGGATGCAGCCGACTGACGGTGACATAATAGACATGGTAGCCGGCTACCAACGCAAGAGACTCGGGTTCGATACCCGTGCCGCAGTCCTTACTTTTAAAGATTTCCTACATATATACCACACTTGAGATCGAAGTTGCAAGTAGTGTCCCCATGGATCATCATAAACCAACATTCGTCATGTATAGTAGTCGAGGTATTGGATAATAAGTTTCTAATCCATTGGCTAGAATGACATGGACCTATGTTACGGTTAGGCCGAATGAAGTTTCTAGTGTTCGACTCTAAATTTGTAAGCTCAAAGTCAAATGAAGATTATTACATAGGTTATTAATTTCGTTTGGTAGAAAGCTATGAAGGTATCAGGAGAAAAATGTCTACTGACGCTGAAACAAAGTTTCAATAGCTTTAAGATAACCTCGAACATGGCCTTATCGAAGACTATTTTTGACATTGTAATGTCTGCCCATAAACAGTGCAATTTTCTTGCCAGAGATTTCTTCGTACTTTCAAAACTAGCTAAGATACAAGGGTTGTCTGTTCTTTGTGAAACATCTTGTATAGGAATCATTTTACCAAATCGTATGAAAAACTTGCAGTATTTTATCTGAAGTACATTTCGATCACTTTCTTCTCACTGACTCATCACTCTTTTACAGGTATGGTGCACCAGGTTCACAGCTAGTAACGGAGATGTTCAAAATTGATTGGAATACCTATTTAGCAAGTAGAAAAAATATAATAGTCGCACAGATCGATGGCAGAGGAAGTGGAGGACAAGGCTACAAATTTCTTCATGAAGTTTACTACAGACTTGGAGCTGTAGAGGTAGCTGATCAACTTGAAGTTACTGAGTAAGTATACACACATAATACATAGAGAGAGATACTTAAAACAGAATACTTGAATACCTCATCTGTATTCGAGAGTACAAAAAATGACAACAGCTATCCTATTGAAAAGTCAGTTTATCCCAAGTCAAAATATCCAAGTTTTTGAAATTACATAAGTATTCTCATGTGAAATCGTACAAAGATATGTTAACATATAAGTTATTCAGAATTCGGAAACAAATTTAATTATACGCATAGCTCTAGAATTTAAACATGAGCTCCGAAAATGTGGTGTAAACAAAGATGGAAAATCTGTAAGCGTACAAAGAGAGACATTATACAGTTACTATCATATCATTAAATAGGTCACGGTTGTTCATAAAAGGGCAAGGAAGCTGCATGGTAACGTCTTGCAGCTAAAGTTACTTATAAATGCGTTCACTCACAGAGTCCCATTCTGCGCCGCCGCGAGCCACGTAAAGGCGACTGCCCTACTGAAATGCGTTTTGTTTTTTATTTCTGATAACCTACGCATACCTATCTGTCAGGTAACAGAGTTTAAATCGTTGGACCAGCAGCCACTTTCAGACAAAGCAGGTCTGAACTGCTTACGCCTGTGAACTAACCCAGCTCTTCATTAAGTAGCCACCTGAATATGCAACCACCTAGCAACACTAGTCCTGGGTCATATTGCCTGGTCCGTGTTCTATTCTGTTCTCAGCCATGAGTATTTAACTGCCCACACAGGTGCTTGATGGGTCTGTCACATTTTTCTGCAATACGCTCCCTTCTATTGTTTTCTCCTTAAAATCTCCCCAAGTCATCCACCGCCACGTCGATGTACGGCTGAATGCAAGTACTTTCAATACGTTGGTTGAGACACTTGTCGGGAGTATAGGGTTTGGACACAGGGGAGTACGCTAAGCATCAATCAGTTGAGAAGCGGTATAGAGAAAAAGCCTCCCATCATTCGCCTAATCCGCTCGTGTTTCTTAAATTCGAGAACAGAAGGGTAGTCTTCTGCCGTCGCACGCTGAACTCCCGAGACCGTAGCCCGAGTGAACCAGATAACAAAGGAGCCACCCACTACTCGATTTTGGTGTTGGATATTCGACATGCGTCGGCAGAAGGCTACTCTCCTATCCTCGTACGTAAGAAACAAAAGCGAGACAGGCGAGTAGTGACAGGCTCCTGCTCCTACACTGCGTTTTAATTTAGACATGCCTGGTGTGCCTCCAAGTGTACCTAGCATTATGTGCACTTGAATAACTACACCATTACGGTATAAAGCATCAGTTTCTTGGAGATGCCAGTATCCGCCAGAAGCAGTCAAGTGTCTCTTTACCCACTCTATTAATCACCGCTCACTTCACCATCACTCCCTCCAAACATCAGCACCTTTCCCAACATGATCCCTTTCCTCCTTTCTGTCACTCCCTTTCCGCTTCCTATATTTATCACTGTCTTTCCTGCCTATTTCTTTCTATCCTGTCCGTGTCCTTAATCAGCTGAGGGTAAACCGCAGAAGTGCTCAACTCCCAAAATGTTGTCATCAACTTGTTTGAGGAAACATTTATGACTTGCTCGATATTAGCGCCCATCCAATAGGACGGGTTAGCGTTCAGTCAATGTTTCTTTTCCCATTTGTCTTCCACAAGATGAAGTCATCATCGGTATCTTTTGATCATGCAATAGTGAGAATTATGCATCCGTGATAAATATTTATTTGAATTTGTAATCTTACTTTGATGCGTAAAATTTGCAGATACCTGCGAGACTCGCTACATTTTGTGGATAAACGACGAGTTGCCGTTTGGGGTTGGAGCTACGGTGGTTTCGTAGCTGCTCTTACACTGGCGCATCCCAAGCAAGATGTTTTCCAATGCGGGATAAGTGTGGCCCCTATTGTTTCGTGGAAACTGTATGGTACGTTGCAGATGAGTCTCATTCGTATTTCTTTCCTGTTTCACTTGATTCTTTCCTGTTATATCATATCACAAAAAGTAAGTCGCTTCATTAAGAGGAGTCAAGACGGCCTTAAAATGATCTTTATGCCTACATACGCAATAAGGCTATTTCAATATACTACGTATCCCACGAAATCATACAATACTTCTACAATGATTATTTCTTGTTTTCATACTTACCGAGGCAGATTGATTATTAGAAAAACTGTATTGCTATATTTGCACAGATTCTGCATATGCCGAAAGATACATGGGTTTCCCAAATGTTGTATCAAACTACAAAGGATACGCTGAATCAGATGTATATAATAAAGTGGAACACTTGCGCAACAAAATGTTTTATCTCGTACATGGTACTGCAGATGATAATGTCCAATTTCAACAATCTATGGCTCTTGCACGACATCTTGCCAAGAAGGACATACTCTTCCGCCAGCAGGTACACATATTTATTGCTGGTTATTGTAGGTGTTTATATAATTTTAATCGAATGTCTAATGCAGTGGTTCTGAACCGGTGTTCTGCGAACTTGTTACAAGTGGTCCGCGAAATTATGAAAGCGCGGCGTACTAGCTAGGAAGCTTTAATTTTATGACCTTAGTAATTTTGGTATTCCGCAAATTTTTCTTATACTCAAAAGTGTTCCGTGACTTCGAAAACGTTAAGAACCGCTGCTCCAATGTGTATTGCTAAATCGGCATTTTGACTCTACCGCCATATAATGCGTTACGCGTATCTTATTGTTAGGCGAAAATATGCTGTTCGTGTAATAAAACATTCGAATATAGGAGGTTCTTCTGTATTAAGGCTATTTGTTAATAATGAACTATTTTTTTATGTACAGATTGTACTTTAACCATTTCCTTACCTTTATGTTCTAATTGACTTTAATTACTACTGAATAAGTTACTTTTATGTATTGTTACAGTTAAATATTCTTGTAGAATATCTCCTTCAATATCGATACACAACACTCTTGTTGTATTAAAGTAAATTATTCATTTGCAGGTGTATCCAGATGTGAGCCATTCCTTAACAGGAGTTAAACGTCATCTGTATTTATCAATGGCTCAGTTTTTGGATGATTGTTTTCAGAAACAAGTACCTACCGATGTAAAAACTGGACTCAGCAGTGGTGGATCTAGTTTGTAATAATTCATAATGTGACTCCGGTCATAATTTAACACCTTCGAAGAGATTCTATACAAAAATATCACACCTGAATATCTCCAAATTGTGTTCCGTTTATTAAGACCTTTGTAAATGAAATTCAACACAAATGAATATTTTAGCATTATATCATACATCAACATTACCAAAAAGGAAGCTCATGTGACTGAGGTTATTTACAAATAATTTACTCTATATCCGTTGTATTGTTAATTGTTGGTTAAAAGTCAAATCTAAATGAATAGAAGTAATACATTTCTGAAATGTTACTGAACAGACATTATTAAATTCGTTTCGTTTAAAGCCGTTTCCTTTAAATTGTTCTTTAAAACGACAAGTAAGAACATGTTTCATATAAAAAAATAGTTTATGAACAACTTCTGTTGTATTGAATACATACTTCAATGTAGTTTTGGAAACGCTGTTATAAGAAAATGTTTCCAGTTACAAAATCACGCAAAGTGTAGAAGATTGTAATGATATTTTCATATTTACTGCATAAACTGCAAAATTACGTTAACACGATGATACGTTTTCTCAGAATTTATTATTATATTATCTGTAAAATGGTAAACTTGCATAAATATGTGCACGTGTCGTATCAATTTGTAACAATGCACCGTAGATTGCAAAATTATATAAAATTACATTAATAAACAATAACTTTTATTCATTTAGATTTTGAATTTTGTTTGTTGCATTAAGGTCAAATTGAAAGCATATATCTTCTTAAACAATCAAGGATTTTATTCGACAACTGCACATGTTAGTTCTGATGACTGCAAGCATGTGTCATTGAAACGAGATAAAAGAAACGGCATTTCAAGAATTCATGAAAGCATCATCGATTAACTAATGCGTAAATAAACCGTCTTTTATTTGATCGAATTTTCAATTGTATCTATAATTATTCCATAAAATATTTTTTAATTATACTCTAAGAAATAAATATTTAGTAAGAAACTTACCTGATCTTTGTTGCACAAAATTAGCGTATGATGCATCCTCCATGGAATTTGACAGATCTCTTTTATAAATCAAACTAGATGAAATGATTTCATTTTTACAGACATCAAGGAAATTTTATGAAAATAACAATGAGATCCAATATTTTTAGAAGTGTAAAAAGAGTGCACAAACTAACGAAACAATATAAAGGCAATAACTGCTGATTGCATTTTGTATTTTAAAATACTATTTAAATATAATTCTTCGAAATCTAAAATACAATTAAGGAAGTATGCATGAAATATTTTAAAAAATTTTACTAGCAACATACCATAACAGAAAGTAACGTTATGTGGATATTTCCTTAATGTAATATTACAAAATAAACGACCCTATATACGAAACAGTACAGATTATGTCGGGTAGAAAAACTTACAATAGTAGAAGAATGTTTGCAAGAAAAATAACATGACGATAATGCATATTAAATTACATGGATACAAAATACAATTGCATTTGGAGCATTAATAAAAACATGATACAACATTAATTTACAAATGTAATTGATGCATTATACTATATGCAAAGATTGCACGCGTTTGTTTAAGTAACAATATGCATAAACATGAAGACGGCAATCATTTTGGAGGAATACAGTTAACTTTCATCACGCACAATAGGAAAATTTACTTTTCTTAATAAACGTTCTGAAGTCTCGAGATAAATATCAATTCGTTAGTAGTCCGAAATAGATTTGACGATCTTCTTGTTAGAACACCTACCAAGGTGTAGTAGCATGTGGTTTTTGAGATTGGTCGGTTTGCTAAAACCGCGATTACAAATATGGCATCTAAATGGCCACAATCCATTATGTACGTACATATGGCTTTTAAGATCTCCCGGTGTTGGAAATGACTTGGAGCATTGTGAACACTTATGTGGCTTTTCCTGGAAAACAATGTCAAAAATATCTGTTCAGCACAGGTTACAATCAGACAGTACAACATGTAAATAAAAATAAATTAATAAATGGCATACTAAGAGCAATGTACATAATTACGAGTAGTATACTTTTTCACATACTTAGTAGAAATCCAACTTTGAAATGGTATTAAAAATGTTTTTATATATTACGTTTATTTCAATGTACAAAAACAAATAAATTACCTATCGGGAATGGAACATTTATTTCATCTTTAAATGCAAAACTTAATCTCTTTCTTCAAATAAATATTTATCAAATAAAATGTTTTTCAATATAATATTTCCTTCTACATTCTTCATTCCAAAACTTAATAAGATAACACATTATGATAACGGACATCTGTGTATAATCTATGTTAAGAAATAAAAGCGATGTTTCTAGAAATAAAAATTGAAAAGATAAGATGTGAATAACATGTATATGTAGGATCGCGACCTTTAGACCCAATAATAAGAGGAATCATGAAATCATAGGGCTGTCAATGGACTGACGGTGGCATAGTGGACATGGTAGCCGGCTATGAACGCAGAAGACTCTGGTTGGATACCCGGTTTTGGCAGTCCCTGTTATTTCCTACATAGAGTGTCCGCGCTAAAGTGATACAGGCCCGTAATTTCTTAAGTATTGAAGATACAAAAAAAATTCTTCATATGAAGCTTGTATGGTTCAAGCGGACCAATGTTCTGGCGAAGACGAATTTTTTTTTACGTTATTATTTTCAGAGATATAAATATTAAGTCTGTTTTTTTAAATGGAACTGTATGTTTTTCTTCAAATCATTGGATACTGTTTCTCAAGACGAATTCATTGACATTTAATGTATACACTCGATTTCAAGTGGTTTTCGAGATATTGCGCTTACAAATTTACTGATTTTCAACGGAAGAAATTTGGCCGAATAAGAAATACCAGTAGTGGTCTTGTTCGGGCCTTAAGTTCCACGTGTTAGACATTGCTTCTTGAAACAGATACGAAGGGTCTGCAACAGGAACGGCAGACACAAACTCTGGACAGTAGTTTTCCAAAGTATCAATGATACCTTTATCGACACTGCAAATGCTACATCTGTGGCGGAAAACAATTGTTCAGATTTGGGCCTGCCATTCCTAGTGCAGACCCTTCATATCTGCTTTAAAAGGCAATGTCCAACACGTCGCACTTCAGGCGTGGACAAAACTACCACTGGTATTTTCTATTCGGCCGGATTTCTTCCATTGAAAATCAGTAAATGTGTAAGCGCAATATCTCGAAGACCAGTTAAAATCGGGTGTATACATTAAAGGTGAGTGAATTCGTCTTGAAAAGCACTATCAAATGATCTGAACAAAACTACAGAGTTCCATTTAAAAAAACACATGACATTCATATCTCTTAAAATAATAATGTAAAGAAAAATGTATCTTCGCCAAAAGATGTGCCCCCTCGTACGATGCAACTTCCATACAAAAATGTTTCCCTATCTTCAATAAATTAGGAAATATGAGCTTGCAACAGATAAGCTGGGACACCCTGTATATACCTTTAAACTTCTGCTTCGCACGTCGAACTTCCGAGACTGATACACGAGAAAGCAAGGCAACGAGCCTTCCAACATTCGTCTTAGATCTCGGGTAATCGGCGCACTGAAGCAGAAGACTTTCCTAATCTTGCACGTGAGAAACAAAAGCGAGTATGGCAAATATGTAGTAGGATGCTGCTTCTCCTACACCGCTTCTTAACCCCTTGCCGTACTATGACGAGTCTAACTCGTGATAACAATTTCGGACCAAACATGAATATCACGAGTCTGACTCGTGGAATCAAATGCGGGCCAAACATGAACATCACGAGTCAGATTCGTGGAATTAAGTTCGGGCCAAACATGAATGTGACGAGTGAGACTCGTGGTATCAAAATGTTACTTTTTCCCGTTCTACGAGTATCTTTCCCGACCATTTCCGCTCGTATTGCGAGCGTTCTCGCGCATCACTTTGGTCCGTTTAGCGAGCGTCGCCCCCTACCGGTTGGACCCGGGTTTCGCTGAGCTAATTGGTACGGCAAGGGGTTAACAGAGTGAACTGTTCACTTCCCACTCACCCGAGTGTACTGTTCACTTCCCACAAGAAGTCCCACGGGACGGCACAGGGGCAAAAGGACTCTCTCACTCTCTACACCTGTCCCCACCTCTGACGCTCCTGGAGCCCCCAAGTTTAGGTCTTCAACATCATACGCTAACATAGTAGTGGGATTTCTGTATTTACAGGGGCCACGTTCCCTGTCATACCGTCGATAGGTGTATAACGTCTGTACCGTCCCGCGGGACTTCTTGTGGGAAGTGAACAGTACATGTAATACCGTCGTGGCCATCTGGAGCGCAGCCCCACTCCGGCCTACCCCCACTCTGCGTCCATTCTCCTCATACAGGCTGTGATCTGTGACAATGATGGACCGAGGGGGGACTGGAGGGAACTGAAACGAAGGAAACGGACCTAAAGTGGGGGAAGGCCGGAGTAGGGCTGCGCTCCGGATGGCTATAACGGCAATGTAATATGTAACTTGGTTTTTAGAAATAAGTAAACTGTTTATATAATGGAAATATTGAATTGTACAGAATAGCCCAGCAGGCTATATCTATCACATATCCCCCCTTGCTCTGTCTCTCTCCCTCCCCAGGTGATGACAACTGGTCCTAGCTCGCCAGGCTGCAGTTCTCGGTCCCGAATGCTACCGCAGCCTGCCGAACTACTCTGCACTTCGGATAACAGCTGTTCAACTATTAACGATATTACTGTTTTACGTGATAGCAATGGAATTCTGTTCGCTGAACTTCATTGAATGCTGCGCAGTTATGAAATACAAATACATCAAAGACAGAATATTTATGGTTTTCATGAAAATTTCTTATTTTTCACTTACCTTAATGTGGGTCATGCGGTGATAATAAAGGTTGGAGGAGGCTGTGAATTTTTTACCGCATACAAGACACTGATGTGGCTTTTCACCGCTATGGATCCGTTTGTGTGTGTTCAAGGAGCTCGACGTTGAAAAACCCTTGTTGCACACCATACAAACGTGCGGTTTTTCCCCTTTAATTAAATATTAAAATCAAATTACACATGTCATAGCCAATTGTTTAAGCTGCTAAAGCTTACTTCCTGCATCCACTACAAATGATGTTTTTATGTACCCCTTTCTTATGCATAAAAGCAACATAAAATGACTATGAGAAGCATTGAGAAGGTTATCGAAGGGTAAACTTTTATCTTCAATAGTTAATGATTATTTGTCTATCCTTCTTCCACTCTTTTTCTCTGTCATGCTTTGGTAGTCTGATTAAAAAATAATTCGTCGCTTATGTTCTACATACCTGTATGTGTCCTCATATGACGTTTCAAAAGGGAAGGTCGATCAAACGATTTTCCACAGACTTCGCACGGTAAAAGAACCCTTTCTCCTCTTTTGATTGTAGTTAAGATGCTACAATCCAAATGATCTCCTGTTAGCGATAATGTTGATGATGAAGACTCCTCTGATGTTGATTCATACTCGTCAACCTCATAATACGGATGCGAAAGTCCAGACGATGATTGGTGAGAAAGCAGTGTCATGGATAAATCTAACGGAGATTCTTATAGAGACAATATTAAAAGATTAGATAACATCTTGTAATAGTAACTCTTAAAATGCGATTTATTAGGTGCCCTAGAAAGTTCGTGCGATTTTCGATGATTTGAAACGGATACGTTTTTTGTACACTTCATCGAATTTTTAAATAGATAAATAGTTTCTGGCGGATCCGATAACTTCTTCCCAACGTGATGGAAGTTTGTGTAAGGGAGAAAAAATTGGGTGGACGAGACCGGGAATCGAACCCGGGACCTTCCGCTTTCCGGGCGCGTGCTATCCCACTAATTGTAAAATATCCAACCCTCTACCAATTCATTCTCCCTAAATTCAGCACACTAAACGGCTGCTGTCTGCCTCGCCTAAGCCATCTGAAGTCGGTTTTTCGTCGTGCTCAGAGAAGCTGCCTCGGGGTGAGCCGCTCATTCTGTTTGGGCTTTATTTGCCTCGTCGTCGCAGTGTGACAAACGGAAAATTCATGCACTTCTGGTGTTCAAAATTAAATAAAATTTGACTGTATTCTGCAGAAAGACATGTGTTATCAGAATTGAAAATAAAAAAAATGCTTTGTAGATAAAATTTCAAGGAACATGGCTATATTTTTTAAAATTTAAAATGCCAGACCTTCGAGGAGAAATGTACAAAATAAAAATTTCTTCCTAATTTTCAATATTGCAAAATTAATTTATCAATTAACACGTTGAACGCCATGGTGGTCACCGGTGACCGACGCCTCAAATTCAATTTAATTAAATAATTATTGATTATCGCAAAATTCTGAGCAAACTTCATACTGAAATAATATTGTAGGAATAGGGGAACACGCCTGAGTACACAAATCTTTTTTTTCTTTACCATTTATGTAAAAAATAGTAAATTATATCGTGTCTGACTAGGTATGGTCGTTTTCACTGTAGCATTCAACGCGTTAAGAAAAATATTGTTATAATAGGTCAAACCTTCTAGATTAAAATACAAAAGAATGAACTTCATTTGACAAATAGTTTACGAGATAAATATTGCAACATTCCACGATCCGTATTTCTTAAACAAATTCGAAACTAGCAAAACGATGTCTTAAATCTCCCCAGTTTTATTATTATTGTACAATCTTGTACTATTATTGTAAGCACGCGAAGTGAACTGTAATGTGTATTGAAAGATTTATATTAGTATTGTTGCGATCTTCCGACCAACAAATTAAAAACTAGAAAATTATAAAATCACGAGTATAAATTGTTTGATCCATTATACAACGTAACTGAAAACTTTAAGCGGTTCGATTATATTACGAAATATTTAAATAATGGAGCTAATGGCTGAAAATGAGTGAAGACACGAATATAGATCTCCGGTGCTCAAAGAATTAATATTAAGGGGATTTTAATGTAAAAGTCCAACTACAGTGTCCCACGGATTACTGTAACGGCGTTCAGGCCTGAGAAATTACAATAAACCGAGTTAAGGGAAATTCTCCTCACCTTCTCGCGCACAATATTTATGAGCGTAACTTGACTAGCGATACTCTGAGAGGGAGTGAGATAGAGTTTCAGGTTTCACTCGGCCGACGGCGATCGATAATGAGTCGTCGTATAACGAAAATAACAAATTTTCTGTTTCTGATAATACATGGATGAGCATATTACAAATGAACAGGTGAGGTTTTTCCAATGAAAATGAATACAAACACGATCTCATTCGTACTATTTATTTTCAGGGACACTCCGACTATCAAATTCACCTTACACAAATTTTAATAACAAATGAATCGAATGAGGTCGTGTTTGAACTCATTTTCATTGGAAAAACCTTATCTATTCATTTGTAATATGTTGATCAATGTGATACATAAACTAGATAATTTGTTATTTTCGTTATACAATCTCAGTCGGTACGTTTGTTATTAAAATTTTGCATAGGGTAAGATTCGATGGTCGGAATGTCTCTGATAAGAAATAGTCCGAATGAGATCGTTCTACTCATCTCTATCGACAAAAGACTGCTCGCCGTCGGCGGAGTGAAGCCTGACCAATGCTCTACCTTGCTCCCCCTCATTGTCAGAGTATCTTTTCTCGAATTATGCTCATAAATTGTACTGTGTTCGAGAAGGTGGTGACTACTTACTACTTACCTGACCTCGGTTTGTTGTAATTTCTCGATCCCGAACGTCGTTACAATGATCCGTGAAATTGCAAATACAGTGCTTCACAGGTCATTGTAACGACGCACACATACATATATCTGGTGAGCCTTTCATTCTTCGATCATCTTTCCTGAATATTTTCGTATACTTATAGAATGTACTCGTTTGGGAATAGACATCGCATTCCGATAGAAAGTTGTATTGTATACTTTCGTTCGATATTAATAGCAGTGCTGTTATAGTTACAAGTGATAGATGTAAATTCCGAAGACACGTATTAAATATTGTTATTACGACGAAATGTATCAATATTTAACCTGCTATTGCTATTTACATATTTCATGCACTTGTTTTGAAAGTATTCTAGGGCCTATGACCCTGTAAAATTATTTTTCCTATTTCTACTCATAAAACATATTGTCTCATTTTGATCGTTGAATTCTGAAACGCCCTAAATTTTCGAAACACAAAGTGATTAATTGTAATAAAACAGAATATGCCTCTGCGGCATTTCTCATAATATTCGAGTTCTATTCAATACCATTCACCCCCATTCTTTTGAAGAAATGAATTCGCAAGAGTAAACCAGCTGATTATGTCTAAAATGGGGCATTCATGAAATTGTGTAAATCCTATTGTTTGAAATGTGACTTTTTTAAAAATACATTTTCGCTTCTAGTCCTTTTTGCAGTAGGCGAAATTGAATCGAGTAGATATAAAGAAACACATTAATTTAACAAGAAATTGTTTTGAATGCAGATCAGAATGTCTGGTCATAAAGTTTAATAGTTAGCTGTCAAATTCAACCAAAATTAAATACACGTATTGGATGCTCTTTAAAATGATATTTCTGGGACGCGACTCATAATACGAAAAATACACTTTCTATTGCTTCCCTTATTTCTGTACCAACATCCTTTTGTTTCTGCTTGCATCACAATTTCCATAGCATCTCGTATAGTCGTATTTATTCTCTACATTTCTTTCGGAGTCTGCTCCGCTCTCCCCGTGAATATCTCTTCTCGATTCTACCACCATTCCTCCTTCCCGCAATTCCTTACACAGTCATCTCCACCTCTTCCTGTTTGACTTCTTCAGTAGCCGGGTCCACCTCTTTGGAATTGAAGGTTTGCTGGCATTGTACTGTCCTTTATCTTTCTGCAAACGCCGAGAACTACGCATTTGAATCATTTGCGAGCGAGCGAGAAAGCACCTTGTGATCCAACCGACAAAAATACCGGCACATATTTGCATTTCAGATTTGTTCGGTAACCTTTTCCTTTCTTTTTCGATTGCCCCGCGATTGGGCCGATTAACACGATTGCATCGGAGAATCATCTCGATCTCGATTCAAAGAGTCGTGCCGCCTGAATCTGTTTTCACTACATTTCAGTACGAAAAAGTTTTTAATCGAAAGCATCGTAAATTGAACTTTTTCTCAATTCATTCATGCAAGAGTAGACTGTTTTACTATGCACTGTGCATACAAATACGTGTTCACTTACAGGTTTATACATATGCATTTCAAAATTTTTTGATATCTTTTATTTCTCTCTTTATCTATTTCATACTTCAGACAAAGTGTATGAAATACAACTAATTATTAAATATTTTGCTACTGACACACTTAAAGTTCTTTACAAGCGTACTAAACAAAACAGACAATGTTTCTCAATAATAAATTGCAGTTTGCTATCTGTGTACGAGTCTATAAACAACAAAAGTGGATAGTGGTGCAAAATTTAAAATCAATCTGCGATCACGGAGGACATAACAATGAAAAAAAACAAATTAACACCAGGAAAGAGAATGCATAAAGTAGAAGTTCATATATTGTTTCATTCTTTGTAATAAAACGTATTGTACCACTTCAAAATAGACGTGTCTGTAAATATTTATAAAGTGTGGTCGGTTTTGTTCTTCACTATACATACATATGCTCATTGTTTATTAGATAGCTTAGTTGTTTCGTGTCTGCCGCGCATAGAGAATAGATGTCAGTGCAACTCAATAGTTTGATCCATAGATCGCGCCACATGATTGTTTGTTCCTCTTTATATCCATACAATTCATTCAACACGTGCTCTCTATAACGAACACGAACGATCTGTAGCAACGAAAACGCGAACTAGTCCGGAGCCTCGATAATTATCATGTGAAAAAGTTATTTCTTCCGATGAAGAATTATCTTCAGAGATGATGTCACCTGCCCCTTGAGATCTAGCGTGTGGCGATTTCAATAACTCTATGAGATCGGTAGGTAATGACTTCATTTCTTTTTGGTAGCAGCCGAAACCGCGAAATTATGGGATTATAAGATACCAACAAATTATTAGAAATATGTTCGTCCGTGTTTCGACGTGATGATTTGCGTGAAAATTTTTCTCGAAACAATTCAAACTCTTTATTCCTTGCATCTTGTCATCCTGTGCGTGTTCACTTACAATTAGTCGACCAATTGGTAGTGAAAAATGTTCTACTAATTCAGGTGTGAAAAAAATAGCTTAGAGGTATTGTAGGAGCGGCAAAAGCAGCGACTGACAATGAATGTCGCACGTTAAGGGGGGTAAAATCGCTGGCTTGTAAAAGGAGAGACACGGATTCGATTCCCGATTCTCCGATCTAATTTTTCCTATTTCTTATAAATAGTGCAATGAGAAGGAACGCAAGATATCTTGTCCAAAGCGCCAAATAAACGACATCGAATCGTGTGACATTTCGTGCAAAGAATCGAATGTCTAAAAATCAGTTCGTGTGACATTTCATCCAAAAAATCGAATGGGTTAACTTTATGTTTGTACATATTTAAATAAATGTAAGTACATACAGTGTGGTAAACAAGAATTCAGAATTTTAAGGGTAGATAGTAGTCGCCAAATGGAGGAAAAGTTCTAATAAACATGAGTCGAAAAATTAATATTTTCAACATTATAAATAATATCATGCCTTGGATGCGGCTTTACCGTGATTTTTCTGCATAGAGAATTTGAAATATTATGGTTGTTTTTCTTATATCTTGTTGCCGGACGAATTCTCTTTCGAGCGTGCGGGCGCCGAGCTTTGCCACCTAGCGGCTGTGCTTAAACTATGCTCTCTACGACGGCGTATCGGCACGCCGACAAAAAATAATCCCTTATTTCTTTCTCGATATATTATTTATTTCGCGATAAAATATAGCCCATGACACTCCGGGAAACGTGAAGAAGCTATTGTGACAATTTCATAACAATCGGTTCAACAGATGTTGAGATTTTTACGAATATACAAACAAACTCTGTTTCTTTATTATTAACATTTTCCATTTCGGTTAAAGCGAGAATGCATTTCTACCATTTCTTGATTCGAGTAATTTAATATCATTCTTACCGCACTGTGAAAATTTTGTATTAGTTCTCTGTAACTGTTCACTTATCGCGAAGATGTGTAACTAAGACCTCTCTGGTGAAGCCTAATCATATAATAATTCTGTGTTATAACTTATGATACGTGTGTATAAAGTGAGAAGAGGACAGATAACGTCTTGTTTTCCTGTCGTGTCAGAGCAACAAAAGCGAGCAAGCCATTCGCTGTAATTGAAATGAAAAATTGTTTATAACTTTGAAAATATTAATATTACAACCCATGTTTATTGGGCCTTTTTTCCTCCATTTGGCGAGTACTATCCTTTGAAGTTCTGAACTCATTTTTTAGCATCTTGTATAAATATTTTTAACGTCATTTTGTTTCATTAATGTTAATGGTAGTTATTGGAAGAGTATGATCATACTTACCATTTAGAATAGAATCAATCGTACATCTGTAAATGGCTGACCTCGAGCACATGTCATGCGGTATAAACACGAAATCTTGTTGTATTGTTGGCAGGAACCAAGCCACTAATTCCGTATCCGGTTGAACGTCTTTTATTACTTCAAAGATTGGATCTCCTAAGTCATACGAGGACAGAACCAACAAAAGCAGTTAGTAATTTTCACAAACAGAATAAAATTTCTTTAATACGTATCACCCAATGATAGCAATACAATTTTATAGGCTGTTCATCATCAATGTCCTCCATGATTTCTTTACTTTTTTTTATTTTTTAACTACTTAAAATGAAACTATACAGGGTGTTCTAGCACAAGGAGAACACCTAAATATCTCCTTTATTTTTAATGATATGAGAAATGTTTACAATACAATTTGAATAGTTTCGAAGGACGAATGCCGTGAAAGGAAAGTATTTGTTTACGGTCATTTTCTTCGAATTTTTTCAGAGGCACCAGTATTTTTTGCAGCAAAGAATATACATGTTTCTATTGCATCTCATAGCGGATGCCAAAATGCATTGAACAATGTCTGAATTACAACCTACAGATGACCTAGATCATAAAAAGTCATTCAATTCGAATTTTCAAAAAAAAGTTTATGCTATAGAATGCTCAGTGATATCCATCGGCAGCGAAACACTTTCTCAAACGAGCAATCACGGATTCTGATGATCTTTCTATTGTTTCTGACATGATAGCAGCACAAGCTGTAATTAAGCAATTCATCATGTACTTTGGAATAAATTGCTATCGGTAAACGTTGAATGTATTTAATTTTGTGCCGAGGGAGCAAGACAAGGGCCCGCTTCAACAGAATGCGGTCATGCCTGACGTAGACAGACCGTCTGTGGTCTGAGACAGTTCGTGAGGTCAAACCGTATACCAGCGAGCACGCTATGCGTCCCTCGGTTAAGAAGTGACGTAGAGGGAACAAGCGTTCCACACTCGCCTGACTCGTTCTTATTTCTTACGTATGAGGGTAGGAGGAGTAGCCATCTATTGCCATGTGAACAAGAGCAAATCAGGCGAGTGGTGGGACGCTCATTCTCCTACCGTGCAGAGATGACAAGTTGGCTAGCATAAAGAATGCGGGTCTAATTGGTTAACAATGGAATAGACCCACCTATTCCGACACAATCATAAAAACAGAGTACACGCATTTCCCTTATTGACCCGAGCGGTCACATCTATTAATCGGATCATGTAGCACCGTGTTTCGGAAGCATCAAAGGAGGAGCGAGTGGAGTATCGTTCTTGCCCCTGTGCCGTCACATTAGCCAACTTGTCATCTCTGCACAGTACATGTTGTGACGGCACTTCCTGAACTCGTCAGCAGAGGGATCAGCAGCGCACGACTTTCCCGCAAGTCCTCGACTTTTCTGCGATTCATATACACAGGATATTTCACTACTGGTGGTAAATATTTTAAGGGGTGCTTCTACAAACCGAAGTAACTCGAATATCAAGAATGA
Source organism: Macropis europaea (assembly GCA_916610135.2). Classification (NCBI taxonomy): domain Eukaryota; kingdom Metazoa; phylum Arthropoda; class Insecta; order Hymenoptera; family Melittidae; genus Macropis; species Macropis europaea. Next base: position 15,636,008 of record OU744344.1, on the reverse strand, counting down.
CATCTACAAAATTGCGATAGAGGCTTCACTTTTAGTTATCGATGTTTAAGAAATGGAGTCTGAAACGCCTGTTGCACGGCAACTTGATCTACATGTTGCAGGCCAGGTAGGGTCCGTTCAGTGGAGGTCAACGCGCGACAAATTCACCCTGTAGAACGCATACTTTGACGTATACTTACGGATAGAATAATCGCGGTGCGTGTACAAGCGCGTGTAAGTGATTTTTTTCAGACAAATCGTGTATTAGAAGTTGCATTCACCCTCTCTACTTGAGAATCCCGTGGAGCGGGTTTTGATATGCCCTTGTGGATTTTTTCGAGTAAGCAAGTTTAATGTCGTCGATGTGACATGTATGCTTTTCAATCAATTGTCGTCAGAACGTAGTGTCTTGTCGCATCGTATCGTAGGTCATCGTTTCTGTTACATCGGTATGCGAGCGTTCTACATGGTAAATTTGTCGTGCACTGACAACTACTGAATGTGTACGACGGGTTGCCGCGTGACAGGCGCTTTCAGCCTAATTTTTAAACATCAATAACTAAAAAATGAAGCCTCCAACCCAATTTCGTTATTTTTGATTTTCGACTTATTTTGGCTTGTAGAATCACACCTTAAAATATTTTACATCTGTTGTAAAACACCCTGTATAATATCGGTTGTGCCACCTATTAAACGCATTTGTTAATTATTGTGTAGGGTTTTCGGTAAAATCAAATCCTTTAAAAAAATACAACAGAGACTTGTACTCTAGTATCTCTCTCTGCCAATCCTAAACGGTTGGTCGCTTTCTTACCTCTCGAACAGATATAAAAAACCATGTTGCAGTATTAAACTAAAGTAAATGTTGAAGTATTAATCGATTGAAATTCTATAAGTACTTTGTTAACGTCTACATTTATTTCTTACAAAATAATCGGGAGAAACTTTTTCTCACATTTAATAACAAATAATTAATTGTGTAATCCATTATTTACCTTTTAGTGTATGTATTGTATTGTTTGTTTGTTTTATTGCATTTACGTAGATTCTATACTGTAGAACTCTTTCTTAAACACAGAATACGAACCATTAAAAAGATAAGAATTATACGTGTTAACATTCGCAAAGCTACATAGGTTTGAAACAGTATTCAAATCTTGCAAAATGTACATACAATATTCAAACGATATTAAACGACAATACACGATACTTAAAGGTGAATTAGACTTATCGTTATTGAACGGTGTTTAAACTATACGTAGCAATATCAGCCACTTCTGGATCCAGTGAACGGTTATTTTAAAAAAGTCGACAAAGTTCGCCGAAGAACACGATACCATAACGAAATCGTCTATAACTCTCTGCGTGCACAATGTATGTATAAATAAGAATTAATTTTAAGTTCCTGAAATTAACTTTACACTCTAACTTAAATTCTAGGCACATCAAACAGACCACTTTTTTAGGACTCATAGTAGAAAGTACATTCGGGTCACTTTGTTGCTTGACACGTGAACCTTACACGTCACTCTTATAACTCAAAATCTATTGCGTGATATGTCGAGTAATTAAAAGACAGCTCAAACTGTTTGCAGGATAAATTCCAAAGTTTTAAAATTTCTTTCAGATATACTGTAGATTCTAAGTAAAAATCGAAAGTTTAACGAGTAAAACCGCATTTCTTGCGTACCAGTATGTAAAATAATTTCTGTCATATAACTTTTTAAAGAAAACTCTAACCTAGGTGTCCTTCTGTCACAACTTGTTTGCTGTGAGCGGCGCGTGATCGTTGCCTTCCCTCGCCGTGTGACAGTCGCTCGCGAAGAGCGTTTTCTCGAGCATGGAAACGAACGTTCCATGGAGCGACTAGCTGACGAACCCTGGGCTAATCATAGGACCGAATTCAAAGCAAAATAAAAACGGTCTGAACTTCGGTTCTTGCGGAATTATAGTCACTTTGTGAGAAGAAACGGCAATGTGATTTTCGGTTCCGAAGTATCGGTTCCGATTCCCTGAATTTATCAGAGTAGGTATAGATATATTATTGCTTCTCGTATCGTAATACTCTCTCTAATAAATTTATTGTCTTACCTTTTACTTTGGTACCAATTAAGTTTACTTGTTCATCATACGACTGGACTATACGAAGGAATCTTATCCAATTGCACTGACGTTTATTAAGACTATAATTTGAAAAGAAGACCTCATCGTAGCAGCCATATTCGCGTCTGATCTGAAAGGAATTATTGTTTCAATATAGTAAATTCAATACTGAACCAAGTAATTGATTCTATTACGAGAAGAAAAAATTGAATGAAAGTAACATTCATTTAATTCATATTACGGAAATGTAAATACGGAACAAAAAATACATTGTCGACAACTAAACAATTGCAGCCCTTTTTAGACAAGCACTTTCTGAACTTTACTTTAATTTACACGTTCTTGCTAAATCATAAGAACAAACTGTACAGGTTGATAGAACTTACTAACGGTAATAAAAGAGTTTTACATAAAGATCCCATGACCCGGATGACCATTTTTTAAATGGAGCAGGATTTGACACGTCGGGACTAATAAGTATAAGCAAACAATTTAGTATTTCCTGTATTTAGCAAATCGCTTTTATAAAAATTGCTGTAAATGTTACTATTACATAGCTGTCATGCATACATCAAGTATAAACACCTCTTTAATAGTAGCGATGGGTACGGGACAAGAATGTAAGACTTTAACGAAGAAATGCAAAGGTTCAAATACCGGTACGGTGTTTTACTTTATTATTTAATTCCTTCTTATTCACTGCTCGATTATTTTCGCTGTACTATTCAATATTGTGCCTCAACACAAACATAATACGATGTTTAAGTTTAAAGGGACAGGAGTCCACGCAAGGCGGACGAAAAACATCTGCAACGCACGTGTATTTTTGGCCAACATTCGAACAGTGGTATATTGTCTCGTCCTTTCCTTCGAAATGTCCTTTGCGAAAAGATACGTAAAATTAGGAAATGGTTACTGTCAACACCGAAGTCTAGTTGGTAAAGCACCAGAGCATACGAATGACGCAATTTCTTCTTGGTCGAACTGTTCTTATCAATGATTCTTTCAGCCACCCGCTTAACATTCTTTGATCAATTACAGCGCGTTTTTTCCATCATGCAAAAAAGTCAGCTCTATCTTTTTGAGGGTTTTCGAAAACCACTGAAAGCGTTCCGGAATGTCAGAATCGTTTTGACAACGACAGACGAAACACCTCCAAGCGATTACCAGCTTCTTTCCAGTTTTACTCGAGTCTTATTCTTTTCTTATTATAATTATTATTATTTATAGTAATAGTAGGAGCAGTGAATAGTATTAAGACTGGCGTGCTATCATTAGTATTACCTTGTGTGTTTTTATTATCAGTGTGTTACTAGTGTTACCGTCACTGTCATTATTCTCAGTGAATTTTTGTGCATTATGGAGCGGTGTGTTAGAAGTAATAATTACACTTTTCGAAATGTGCGTCAAATGCTTCGTGAAATGAATGAAAATGGCAGTGTCCTGTGAGTAAGGCATAGAAACAGGAGATAAAATATGCAAACGTCGCATTGATGAGTAAATATATTAGCATTATACAGGGTGTCCATAAAAAGTTGGGGCGAAACTTATACTACGTGTTGACGAGGTCGAGTAGGTAAAAAAAATTCATACAAAAGTTATGTCCGAAAATGCTTTATTGAAAAGTTATAAGCGTTCAAAGATTTTTATCAATTGTTATTGCAGTTATAATAAATGTTCGAAATTTCTTCTTTCTGCAAGAATGCAGGCTAATGATTGTCGAACTCTTTCGACTCAGGACGTGTAAACATTAACTGTCAATGAGAATTATTTGTCTGCCTGCGATTCTGTATAACGAGTTGTAAGAACAATTTTCTCCGTAAATCTTTGAACGCTTATAACTTTTCAATAAAGCATTTTCGAACACAAGTTTATATGAACCTTTTTCATCTACTTGGCCTCATTAGCACGTAGTATATGTTCGGCCCCGACCTTTTTGGACATCCTGTATAAAATTCTTTAACTATACATCATTTGTTCTGACGTATCATATTTTAAGCATTGGAAAATAGGAAAAGTCACTTCACGCAGGCCTAGATAGCTCAATGCATCTTGCACGGTCTTCTGTCCCTTTAAACGCCGTGTTGTGTTTGAGTAGAGGCACGCACACTACCGTGCCAGGCCACTACCTACTGACAAGCGACAGAGTGGTAGTGGGCCCATGACACTACGTGTGACTCTACACAATTAAATCGTTGCGAAAACTTTAACAATTTTTTCTGACGAAACGGCTCGTTTGCGACATATGGTTCGTTTCAGACTTTTTCTCCTCCTAAGGAGCAGAATATGTAGATGTAATAAAAAAATTTAACATTAATTTTGAATGTTATACACAATTTTACGACAAGGTTTTTTAACAAATGTCGACCGATCCAGAGGTGTAGATTCACCCCTGAAAGCCATGACCAATAATTTTTGTATACCCTATATAGCGGCACTTTGACAGTTTGACTTGCAGCTTATGTCGCTGCCTGTATTTTTAATGAAGATATTGAAAACTAAACATTTAAATGTATCCCGATTTTCGGTATCGATCCAAAGTTTACGTGTACAAATTTCCATAAAAATTCTTCAACATTTTGCCACAAAATTTTGCAAAAATATGTTTTTAATATATTTTTTAAACAAATTAATTGTTTGAGGAACTGCTCACATAGTCAGATTCGGCATTAAAAAATAGACAAATTCTACATTTAAACTTTCTTTCCGACTGCAATAGTTTTGGAGATACGCTGCTGAATATGTTTTTACACCCTACTTCAAGGGCTGCTTTCACCCCTTCAAAGTGGACGGTGGCCGATATAAAAAAATACGTGTCCAATATTTCTTCGGAATCTATATCATATCAAAATTTCATCAAAATCGGCGTATGTAAATTCTGTAACACTCCCTGTTAGTTTATATGATTCAAAGCCAACAGATACTCGTGTGTAAAAATATTTTATGCTTGAGAATAGATCGTTTACGTGTTACATGATTGGAATAGTGGAATGAAACAGTAATATTTTGACATTAGAAATAAATCACAACAAATGAATTTTCTGTCTTTTTATCTCACAAAATTATTAGTATGAATTGTATGGAAACAAACGAGATTGTAGATTTTGCAATATATTTGTTACTATTGTGCAGATATAATACTATTACAAAAATTCGTGTTAAAATTACTATAACTATACCATGTATTACCTTAAATACTAAAAGTAAAGACGCACATGTGGACGTCAGAAATATTGCGGTTTTCCATTGGAAAAGGGCCAATCATAGGAAGAAATGGAAAAAATAATAAATGATCTTCAAAGAAAAATGTCAGGATAAAAAACGATTAAAAAGAAATGTGGTTGTAGAGACACGAATTATTAAATATTATTTTATGGTGCTACAAGTAAAAGAGATGCCTACGATCAGTGCTTCTATACAGGGTGTCCGCGTTATTATGAACCAGCGTTTTTCTCATAAATGTTAAGCGCACGGAAGGAATGAAAAAGGAAGAAGTGTTACCGTGTTTTATGGTCAATGCGATAGAACATGTCATTTTTTTAATATTTACAATATTTTACGAAAAATGAAGGCGACTTTCATTTTTTAAATGGAATACTATATATTTTTTTACATGATGTAAAAGTGACTGTCAGACGAGTTCAACCATATGGCATACAATGATCTTCAACGTTATACAAGGTCAAGAATGAAAGAAACAGTTTAAACAATTTGTAATATTGTATTTACTAGTAAACCTTACTGATGAAGCTATAGATCGTGTTCAGGGTAACTGCTACTGTATTCCTACTGACTGTCGGAGGTCTTTATATTGTCGTTTTATGAAATATTCCCGCATAATTGCCCAAAAATCAATAATACACGTCTTCAATTAACGGATCGGAATCCTATTTGGATGATTTTGTACAAATTTAATGTCCAAATATGAAAATATTCATTAATGAATAAGAAAAATCTAAAAATAAAATTGTTAGAAATATGGCATTCTCTTAAAGCAGTTATATAAAAAATTAATCCCTAAAAGTTAACAGCAATTATTAAACAAAAAGGTTGTGTCACTCAATATTGAAGAAACAGTTTACACAAAGTATTTATATTATAACCAGGTTTTGTAAGAAATGTATCAATAATTTTGTGACGCTAAAAGATTGCGACGTTATTATGTGTTGTTGTGATTTATTTTTTATACAAAATGTTAAGGCTTTCTTCTACTACGCTAATAGTTTAGCGGATAGTCTACCAGTACCAATAATTTTGTAACTTACTGTATACGTAAAGAGACATGAAAACGAAATTGCAGTTGCAACTCATATACTCATTTATACATTCTAAAATAAATATAAAACGTAGTCAGAAATAATGAATAGGTTATTCTCATACATACATTTCAAAGTAAGAAGAAAATATTCAGGAATTATGAATACATAATAACTCAATACTTTTCTATTAAGTTTTAGTGTTTTCGTCTATATTTCCTTGAGGACGAGATACTGTTTATTTCAATGCTGAAAATTTCCCTGGGCATATTTTTTATTTCATAATTCTTTAATATTAACCATAATAATTATGTTATCTGTGAATATTTGTGTTATTTAAAAAAGTATGTTACGGTATATGCACGATATTTTACGTAACATATGTGTGTAGTATATCATAAAATACCCTTAGAATTAGTATAACTTCACTTAAAAAACGTGAATGACTTTGAAACTTTTTATTTTGTTTATTACTTCGGTTTTGGCGTTACCACGCATAACACGGCACATTATTAAGTAATAAATAATAGAAATAAAACTTGTATAATGGTTTAGAAGCAATCAATACTCTCAGAACTTATAATTGGTGCATACACAAAAAGAATATAAATGTGTTATCTTACTCAACTTGATTGAAATATTACAGTTAAATTTTCTTCGTCATTAGAAACCAATAGTCGTATTCTCTAGTTCTGTCCATATAACTATTGCCGCCAGTCGTTATTAAAGAATTCGAATTACGTAAATTCCTTTTCCCCCCTCACATAGATAATTTTAACTTTTTTATGTAATTGTTTGTTAATTCACAAAAATACTTGTAACGTATTTATTTTAGACGCTTCGTGTATTGAAATTTTTTCCTGCCTAAGTAGTGCTAACACATATACATACACAGATTACGCGTTACTGTACGTTCAACGTTTACTAAAACACAAATTATTTGCACATTATACAATTCTTCAGATATACATAATACCAGCAAAGAATTATTTTCTTTGAAAAATATATATAATTATCTGTGTGTTCCTTTTACAAAGTTATAAAAATGTATTTCATGGCGTTTTCGTTGTTAGCTTTTGGACAAATCAAGTTTCATTCTGACTTAATTTACCCTCTTTGAGCGAATCATAAAACCGCCTGTAAAATAAAAATCAGAAAGACATATTTAATGTTATTATTTTAGTGACTATAACTGTTACTGGTTTTATGTTGTATTTTTGTTCCCAACTTGAGAAGATAGAACGAAATGTATTAAGAGAAACAAAATAGTTGTCTGTACCATAAGCCATTGAATAACTTGAAAAATTGTGTTAACTCTATCTGCGTAATGGACTATTTACTTACATCATTATCATCAAGGAGGGAATAAAGGTCGATCTTGTCAAACCGAATAGATCCCTGGAAGGGATAAATCAACGTTCCTGATGGAATAAGTACGTTCGACCACACGGATATTCTGACATCGGTAATTAAGCTTCCAGTATCATTCTTGAAAAGTCCCTTACAAGTGGACTGAACATCACTCACGAAAACCAAAGAAAATTCTTTAGGTATTAAAACGCAGGTTTCCATAACAGTGGCCCTGCAATGGGTTATTTTGAAAAAGTCACAGCTACCGTTATTTTCACCTTTCTAAACACTTTTTTTAACGGAACACACGACGAAATGGTCGATTTTTTATCTTGTTTGTTGGTAGATCACCGGAAACTTTGAATGTTAATAATATTTTTGGCAACGATCCTTTCGATTCACTGAAGCAAATAACAGTCGAATAACAAAATAGAAGATTGCTAGTGCCAATTTTTTTCAGTCCAATTGAAAGAAACTGAAGCTTTACGCCTACGGTTATCTTCGTTTTTAGAACAGCTGATGATTTGTGGATAAATGCAGATTGCACGGTATAGATGTACTGACACAAGACCGATCGCACTTGAATTCTTCAGATGTACAGCAGTGCAACACGAGGTAGCAATTCAAACTTTTCTTTCCCGGTCGAATGCGGTTTTCGTTCACGATTAGTTCCTGGGCAATATTGGTATACTTATGCGATAACGCGACAAATAGATGAATTTCGTAGCCCAACAAACAGAAAATCTGATACGAAATTGCAAAGTAAAATTTTATTTCCGAGCAAGAGGGTCGTACGTCGTCCGTCGTCCAAGGTGCAAGGGCCTCGGCTGACTGGATAGGATTAACCGACTGATCTTGACCTTGCGACGGGTTACCAGTATTTGCTACCGAATGGGTAGCCCTTCCCCTACTCTTTTCCCACTCACAGTACATGGCCCGCTACAGACTTTTCAATGGCGTAGTCTTCATTAACAATTTTACAGGTGAATTTCTGCTGGAATACGCAATATCCTATTTCTTCAAAATTCTCTCTATAATCCAATCATGAAACATACTTGTTTACGAAATTGTAAAACCAAGAGCGTTTTAGTTGTACGTGTAGGAAAGCGGTTAAATCAAGAATAATTAAGAACGGAAAAATATATAGCGTACGCCAATGTATCTCTCTGCCCCACTATGTTCATCCTGTGGCGAGTGCACTTCGTGTATGGAACGAGTATCGGCTGCTTCGCCAGCAGGAGGAAGCCGGCTCGTCGTCCTCGTCGTCATCATCGTCGTCTCGTTCACTCTTGTACCGTCTCTACAGCACTGTAAAGAGAGAACCCACGTGGGCGATTGGGCACCTGTCGCTCCCTGTCCGCTTTCTTTCTCCTTCCCGCTGCCCTTCTATTCCATTTCATTCCATTCCGTCTTCTTTTAGCCCCTACCATCTTGCCGCTTCCACGCCCTACCATATCCTTTTATCCGCCGCTCTCTGCTCCTCGCTATTTCTTCCACCTAACAGCCTCCCGAACTCTCTTATTTCTTTCTTTCGTCGCGTTTCCTCGGACTTGCGCCGCCGATCTTCTGCCAACCAGTCTTGCCTGCATCCCTGATTCTTTAGTTTCCTCTCTCACTTCATTCTCCCCTCCTCTCATTCTTTATCTTCTCCTTCTGTACCTATCCGATCATCTTCCACTTTACGTATTGTTAGTTGTTTGGCGCCTCCGTTTTCCCGCTTCTTCTGCCATTCGATCTTCGCGTCACCTAAAAACTATTAAACAAAAATAATGGTACGATATTCATTTAGAAAATATATTATTAATCTCACTTCGTATTAATTCGTTTTTAACCCGGAAATAAAAGCGGCGAAGGCGATGCGTTTTAGAACATTTATTACGATAAAAACATAAATACTGTAAGGATTAATATAAGCAGATAAGAGTTGATGACTTGATAACTGAAATGTGTTCTGATGTTTAATAAAATATGTAATTAAAAATCATGCTAGGAAACTAATATATTTCATTTGTTATATAAACGGAACAAAACAGCCAATTGTTTGATTTTCTAATACGTAATTTCTCAATGCTTGGAACGCGTATGTAGTAATTCAGATTCAAATTGTGATTATAATTTTTCCAAAGCAGAGTAGCAGAGACAGTTATAAGAATTGAGAAGAGTGTACATTTTATAACCGAAAAATCAAAAAGGATTTCATCATTAGTTTATGTCGTAATAAACGTTCGATGTAACGTTTGAAAGTTAACTGTAAGACAAAATTGTTACAATAAATATTTGATGTGTAACGGTAGATTAAAACGAAATCAATGATTGGATTTGACGAAGTGAATGTACAAAATACATTACGGAGCATGTCGATATTCCGTACTTGGCCATGCGTATGCAGGAACAGTGCCGAACAAAACCGTTGATATATTTAAGACGTTGCGACGAAAGCACCTATTAATCTGACAAAATAAAAGTATACATTCAATGCTTTCGTAAAATATTTCTTCGTACAATTAGTTCAATGTTTATTAGACTTGCTTCTTGTTTTCTATTGTTCATCGATCTAAAACACGACACGATGCTTTGCAAAGGATCGGCAGAATGCGGAAAAATTCATTTCCTCGAGAACTCCCAGTACATAAGTTACATTGCAAAGCTATGAAAAGGAATCCTAGATTTCTTGAAACACTAAAATTCCTGACTGTGCATTTTATTCAGATGAAAAAAGTTGTTTATGTATAATTTCATTGCAGTGTAACTCATATAATCATTTGTCATGTATATTTTATATATAAATTGTAAACGTTAAAGTAAGGAGGAATAATTTACAAAAGAGTAGACTACTTATGTTTACATTTTTCAGATTTATAGGTACTTTTACTGTAACACATTAAATGTAGCAATACTTTCGTTCGACACTGCACGTTGCAATTTCGTAATTACACACGGATAATGTCTATATTCAGAAGGAACAATATCGAGTAAACTGTTTATTTCTCGGGCAACTTATGTACTTTAATTTGTTTCGACACAGAATAAACAGAAGAATCAATTTATGTACAAAATAGCTGTTTCCATTTAAAAAAAGAAGTGCCACACTGACGGAAAAGTCGATTACATGGAATAATAGAGCTCGTTACCATTCAACCAATCAAGTTTTACATTTTCTTATTTCGTTACCTGTAATGGCACACGAGTTACAATCCATCCTACAAAACATATCCTACGACATACACTGATTTTTATGAAGTTCTGAGACGATTTAATAGCCGCAAAAATATTCGACACGTATTCTTTTATCAGTAATTGCTTACTTTAAAGTGCTGAAAACAGCTCTTAAAGCTGTATCTGTTAAATATATTTGACGGAATACCCCTGCAAGTATTGGATGTAGAAAAAATTTCAGTAATTAATGTGTATTTTCAAATGATGAATTCAGATACCTAAGCAGATCCCCTAAAATTAATTTCTCTAAAATTTAGTCTAAATAATACAATACTAAAAATTTACATATTATTGCTAAATAGCTTACTCAGATTTCATATAGAATCTTCCGAAACTGACTTTTTATAAACGTTGGTGTCGAACATTTTCCAGCGATAATTCTCTTTTCGGGTCAGCAGGGGAGTAGAGTGGAGTGGGCAAAATGTCAATTTTGCAAAACACGTCGGAGGCTGTAACTTTTTCTAAATAAAAGATAACAGAATGCAATTTGTACCACGATATTAGAAATGTAGGGGTTTTTATTAATGTCTACTTTGATATACCTTACATGTGTTTTATGCAAGTTACACGTGTCTTTCCAATTATGCAGGATCTGAAAAATTCATAGAAAATTCATTTCCCAAAAATAGTATCGCCTGAAGTTAAGGAAAAGCTCCTTATTAGTAGCTTATTTTATACCCTTTCAGATGATATAAAACATGGCGTAAGGAAACATAAGCCGTGCGAGAAGAACTTCACAGCCCAAGGGAAAAATGATATTCTTTGTCACCTTTCCTGTATGTGGATGAACGTTGTCATGGAGTAAAATGAGCTTACCATCTCCTTGACCAGTAAATGGCCTTTTTCGTCCTATTTCATCACTTAAATTGATGAGGTGCTGTTAGTAACGCTCAGCAGTTACGATTGCCTTAATCAGTAAATGGCCCTCTTCTACTAGGTGCACAGCAATATTTTTTTGGAGTGGACTCTAGCTTCGCAATCGATGTCGTCGGTTGGCTAGGGTCTGCCCAAGATCTTTTGCGCTTAGGATTGCTGTAAAGTATCAACTTTTCGTCACCTATGATAATTTGAAACAAAAAGTCTTTTTAGGGAAGCGACGCAGCACAGTTAGTGTCGTGTCGTACCGGTGCACTTTGTTCTCCTTGGTTAATTCATGCGGCACCCACTTTCCTTCTCTGTGTATCCTTCCCATTTGATGTAGACGGTGCGATATTGCCTCTTCAGTGGCACCGAGATGATTTGCGAGCTTCTTTTGTGTTTGGACTGCGTTTTGGTCCAGCAGTTGTTGCAATTCTTCGTTTTTAAACTTCTGAGGACCGCTAAAATGTGGTCAGTCTTCGACATTAACTCTTTGACTGCTATCGACGACTATAGGCGCTCGACACTGTCGCTCACCGTGTACTGACGACGCCCATAGGCGTTCGGTGCAATGGCTCACTATGTATTGATGCAGCTCAGCCGTCCGCAGTTTTACCTCGTTTTCGAGTAGTCCGCAGTCAAAGAGTTAAACGCAAACCATGCCGAAGATGTCTATCAACGATGCCGTATTTGTTTGCTGCTACTTTTGCACTTTAAGGGAGAGTCCACTTCTTTAACCAAAGTTGCTCCTTTTATTTATGCGCTTATAACTCCTAAATTACAAAAGATGTCGAAAAAAACAGTTAAATAAATGTTATATCGTTCCGGAAGACCTATATAACTGTAGGAAACAATTTTTTTACAAAAATTAATCCCTTCGCCTCCCTTTTTGGGGAATTTTTATTTTTATTAAGATAAATGAAGGCTTCTTCTTATTCTGTTTATTTTATTGTTTTGATTTATAATTAGAAAACGTCTATTAGCCGTCGTAATTATTTTGCCTTGAATTTTCAATTTGTACGTGTGTGTGTAACTCTGAAAAAACATGTATTTACGAATAATTCTGCATGCCATGTCTTGTAGCACGTTTGTATTTTCCATAAGGGTTTGTTCTCATTAAAATCGCGAAGAATTAACCAAAGAATTCTATATGTAGGCGTTGTACATCCACTTCTGACTCAAGCTGTGCAGCGCAAGGATGGAAGATTAACGTCTTTTTTTGTTCCTGCAAGGTTATTATAGAATTTTTATAAGTATGTGCTTGAAAGATAGGTAAATACATTTCTCAATCATGTCAAATTATAGTTGGAATTAAAAATTCTGTTGGAATTAAAAACCAACATTTTTTAAATTTTTGATGGAAAATTTTGTTGGTATACCTTATAAAAGAAACAAATCCACCAATTATAGTCGCAAGTAGAATTAAAACGACTAGCAATGCGAAAACACCAACATAATCTTCATTTGGTAGCCAAGCAAAAAAGAAATGCGTTGCCTGATCTTCCATTAAATATGTACGCCAATTTGGAGGTCCTAAAACTTTAAAATACATAAACTAACATCAATATAAAGTATAATTAACTACTAGAATATAATCTTCAAACCGACGAGCCAATTGATTTAAAAAACTCTTTACGTTCAGTATGCGTTAATGAAGGTTATTTGTCTAATTATAAATTGCTATCACGAGCTCAAATTCTTGGAAAGGCTTTTTGAATGTCATGCTATAGTCGAAATGTGCACACTATTGTTGGTCGCATTAAAGTAAAACAATTTACTAGTACATATTCGTTTCTCATGGATTAAATGTACATATATCAAGGGTGGAGTTTCATCCCAGACTTTTAGCTTAATACGCAGCCAATGTTTCGTTTGAGTGAATTGTACGTGAAAGAGTTGAGGAGGTAAAAAATGGTCGTATAGTCAGCTTTTCCACTGGTCACTCCTCTTTTAGGAAGTAGTAGCGTTTGATTAACCTGCCGTGCTGTTGAAATCGTTTCTGCTGAAGTGTTATACAAGCCTGTCCAACGCTGACTTAAATTGAATCCATAAAAATGTAATGAGTACAAGAAAACACGTTCGTAGACGGTACCATTTCACAGGAGACGAAATAAAACTTGGAAATGTAATAATGTGGCACATAAATGGAAAAAATAGAAGCTGAGTCCTTAGTGAGTCCATTAACACTGAAAAACCCATAACAATATGAGGCTTTCATGAGTTGTAGAATTCTGTTACGTAGCAAAAGGAGGGAACTGTACATATAAAGGGACGGGTTCTTTATAAAGGATACTTTACGTATTGTTTAACAAAGATTTAATAATATGTGAAAATAATATACAGGGTGTCCCGCGCAACTGGGACAAGCTGTATCTTCCAAACAGTTACAGATGGATAAAAATGCTATAAGTCAATCTGGAAATAATTTTATGCATTTTTATGCATTGGTGCACTTGGAAAATGCACTTGCATATTTTTTTTAAATAGAATCCTATAGTTTTCACTGGACGATTTGATGCAGTTTACTAATCTCTACAAAAAAATACCAAAGTACTTATGTCCTAAACCTAATTTCGAGATATCGATAGTCGAATTTCGATATATCGATAGTGGAATTTAAACGTCATACACGACGATAAACATCAGCATTCGCAGAATATAGGCTGCGTGTGTCTTATCGTATCCCGTTGTTATTGGCACGTATAAAAAGACGCCCCTTGATGCACCGCGAAGGCATGTTACCTTCATCGTTCATAGTGCTACGATCTTCTGTAACTTTTAACAGCAGACCTAATAAGTATAATAAATCTTGTGTGGTGTTTCGAAAGGTGATGAAGGAGGTTATTTCGTTTACCCATCCCACTACGCAACAGTACATATGATCAATGAATCGATATCATCGCAGACGCACAGTTGCACATGTGCAGGGGATTACCGTTGCCATCTCGAATTTATGGTCAATAGAAACTCGAAAAGAACATTTTGTAAATGTAGAGTAAATACGTCTAATTATGCATACGGCAATATTGTTACATACAAATATGTTTCAGTAGGTTCAACGACGTTCTAATTATTCTCTGTATGATACAAATATGCACCAAATTTAAGTGCTCTTTCTCCTGATAACGTGCAAGATATTAATGTAGATAAAAAGACTTACCTTCAAGTAGAATCATATTCGTGGTCCATTCGAAATTTAAATCGCTCTGCTTCACAACGCATTTCCATAGTCCTCTGTGTGTTTTGTTAATTTTTAGAACATGCTCAATATCTGCGGCAATTGGTAGTGAAATGCCATAATTTTTCCATGTCTTGTTTTGCACTATCCAAGATATTTGAAGGTCTGAATAAACATGACCTAAGACTGTGCAATGACAAGCTACGGTTGTGCTCAAAGTTTCTCTTATTATTACATTTCTCTTCCGAGGAATTACTGCCAGACTAATCACTTTGATGATTGAATATGTTCCATCGATTCGGCGTAAAGTCATCGCATACACGCCAGAATCATTCGCGGAGGCTTTGATTATTTCTAAATGAAAAAGTTTACAGTTACTACTTTTCTGTACGCTACAAATATATGAAATGAGAACATATTTAATTTTGTACCAAGGCATAAATTCGACACGTACATAAGACGAGAGCACGCGACCAAGTTACAACTGCGCCGCGATTCTCCTACATTGGCCACGACAAAACTGACATTTCTTCTTTGGTTCGCCTAAGAGGCTATTAAATTCTCACTTTCTACTTGTCAATTCTTGCAATACTACTTACCGTTAGTCTTTCCTTCCGCGGTAGACTAACAACAACGTAACATGAATCAATATGTATGTTCTCGTATTATGTACGTGTCCACCGAAAAATACCAAGAAATTGCGGCGGAGCTTTGATTTTTTAGTTATAGATGTTTAAAAATTGAACTCAGAAACGCCTGTCGTACGGCGATCCAATTATATGATAAATTGGGGCACCCGCACCATGAAGACACGGCACTAAGCGGTACTCTCGAGCACCGCCACCACGCGGTACGGCGCTGCTGCGCAGAACCGATTGCGCACAAGGTAAGGTGCCTGAACGTACCGCCAAAGAGGAGATATCTACTCTTATATCTACTGTATCTACTCTTTGGTACCGCTGCGGATCCAGCATTCGCCCTTGCACATCGTAGCATATAGAGCACGATCCGAGTCACATCGATTTCATGCGTATAATCGTACGATTCAAGGGTGGGAGTTACCCGGTGAGCGTATCCCCACTATTAGGCGCGCCTCCACCACTTGGGATACCCTCACTCCTTAACTAGCGGGTATAAGAGCCGGAGAACCGCGTCGCTCATCATCATTCTGCCCCGAACATCGACGGTGAATGACCCAGAAGCATTGTAATGAAACTTTAGCGAGCGATTTAGTTCTAAAAATTCGATAAAACACTTCGTCTCGCGAACGAAACATAGCCGATTTATTTTTTGCCAAACGATGTTCATACTACCAATCCTAAAGACACACTGAACAACTACGAATTGGCTAGGACCTCAAAAAACCACGAAGGATTTAAACGAGAGACATTCAAAGAGTAGTAGATTTACCCTGTTCGGACGTACGGGTGGTCACGGATAGATAGATCTACCGGATTCATTCCGAACGTGTTAATATAAAGAGTGTTTTTATTCTAAAAATTCAACTATATCTCCTTTTTGCCCCGGCGTAAAGCCAGCATTCTCGGGTTGACCCATAAAAGCGGTGTGTACTGTATCGGATCTCTTTCTCTCTGTCGAAGACCGGCGTGAAATCCGAAACCCCAAGACGTAACATGCTATCAAATTTATTATATTGAAAAATAGAAATTACGTACAAACGTCAAAGGTGTTGTCATTTGGTCGCAAAGTGATCTTTCTATTTGATTTACATGGCCGTATGCAGTCATATCTTTTTACCTCATTCGCATTTGTAATATGTAAGGTATATGTTGATTGTCATATTAAATTAAAGTATTAATCATAAAGTTTTTATACATACCAATATTATAATCTTTCAGATCTACTCTGTCCGCTTCCTTTCGTACGAATACACCATTTAAAGACCACTGCAATTCAGAGTCTGGAGATTCAGTAGTAATTAATTTAACAATATCCGGATCTGACGCGATTACAATAGAATCCAATTCTTTTACAATAAGAGCAGTGTAATTTGTACGAATTCTTCGGTTTATCAGAGTTACTGTGTCTGTTGACAAAATACCATATGCAGATGTAAAGAGTTAATTAATATATCTACTGAACGCCGGCTTTCTTTTATTTACGAGCACCGACAAGATTCTGTAGATACGTGGTGTTATAAAAATTTGTCAAATAAGAAATGAAACAGAAAGTCATTTTGTAGTCTAGATTATCTTTCCGACACCCAACATGACCATATTGAAGTATTGGAAATTGTTTTCGTTGTACCGAAACAAGATACTTGAAATGCAACGGTGGAAAACAAATTTCCATAAAGGAAATATGAGACAGGCGATGTATACCGATAATCACCTTTGCATGGATTACTCATTTACACCTTTAGATATCACGTGAGTTACTTCAAGCCGGTTCCATTAAAAGTGATGTACTGTCGGACACGTAAAGTAACGCGTTATGTGCGTATCAGTTTAAATGTGGCATAGGCACATTTTACCTCGACATTTCCTTTCCTTACTTCCTTGGCAGATGTTTTCAAAACACCAGCCGAAAATATTGGTTCGAGTTCCAGAATACATGGCTTAGTATATACCTGTTGGATAGTGCGTATCGGAGAAGCGAAGGAAGTGACCATCCCAGCAAAATCTGTCCGTGCCTGATTTAAATTGTATGAATTCGAATATTTTGGCGGTTTGAATCCCAACGCAATTTGTCGCGCCGCGGTAATGCTACGATGCGCCGTCTGCGCGAGTAGTTCTGCGCGAACGCTAGCACCTCTCACGGATACCGTGGTGAACTCCTGCCGTGACGTCACCGCATTAGCGGTTGCGTTCAAACTTGCCACCTAGACCTAGATCAGTATCGTCCAACGTTATCTACCGGGAGACAAACGCCATCCCCACCACTGCGTGCGTTGAGTAACGAATACGTCACGCTTGGCGGTTGCTATGGTTTCTTCGCTACGGAAGCGCTAGTTTGCCATGGTCGCCTCTTTAACGTCGCGCGGTTTCCTTGACAACGAAGGTACGTACGCGAAAAAAACGGTTGGAAGGGGAAGCAGCGACACCGACCTAGACCACGCGCGAATTGCTTGCTTCCTCGAAGACCAATGTATGTATATTGGGACTTTCTTCCTCCATTTAGCGAGTGCTAGCTACCCTTAAAGTTCTGAACTCTTTTTTACCACCCTGTATATTTAATAAACTCATTCCCCAGCATTTAATAAAAAATAAATGTTTTGTGTACAGTTGCTGTATTTACCTTCACTTACATCGCCACATACAATTTCATTACAGCGTCCAGTCATTACATTTGGCCCCACACATGGCTGACCTTTAACGTTGGGTTTAGGAGAATCACAAAGTCGTTTTCTAATCCCTGTGCCACCATTACAACTAGCACTGCATGACCACGACCCCCATTCTGACCAATCGCCATCTATTGGAGGTCCATCTATGTCTGCATAAATTAAGCGAAATAAATTAAAATACAGTTATACGGTAGTGATTTTTACTGTAATTTAAAAACGGCTGGGTGCATAGCGGAATTGGGATGGGGTCTATTTTCGAGTATGCTCCAAATAGAAAAGGAATAACGAACACAAAGATAATAAGAATTGTGTCTCTGCGCATTTGATTTATTTTTAAGTGCAACAGTATATCTTTAAAAATGTATTAATGTGTTCTTTACTTAAATTGTTAGTTATTACTTTGAGATCTGCAATATTTCGGATTTTAATATTCGTAACTGTTTCATATAGGACATTCGTATTTGAGATTTTGTGCATGCACGAGTTCGTTTGTGGGTTGATAAAAAGTTTAGGGCCATTGCCTCAGGTTACTCTCATAGCGTACATACGTTAGAAGAACTGGCAACGACACATTTTTCGATACATTGTTGCCCTTTTGAAGAAGTTGAGTGCATATAAAAATAGAAATTAATCCATTTAAATTGTGTCAATTATCCTGTATATTCTAGGCAGTTAATATTTCATGTAATATTTCATATTACCTGCTGGCAAACAATTTACAGTCCAAGTAACCCAACCTCCAGGTTCAACACCGACGGAGAAAAAGTAAAATAGCAGGGGGCTGCTATGTTCATAATGAAACACGTCCGTTGAGTTCGAAAATACATCAATATTATTTTCTGTCCACCTTTAAATTTTAAAAACCGAATGTAAATAATTGCTTTTATGTGATTTTATATTTAATAAATGACAGTTACATATGACTACATTCTAACAAATGTCCCAAATTTCATCGTCCACTACATCTACTTTTTCGTAAAATAAATTAGCTTTCAAAATCTGCAGCGTTATAAATTATTAGTGCTGTCAAAAGTATGTATGCCGTATGATTTTTTAGAAAAATATATTAGGGCCTGGCGTTGTACAAACTCTGTCACATACTCAATCGCTTCTGTCGGATGTACAAGTTTAATTACACATACACGCACACGCTGTGGGTACCTACATATTTTTAAACGCCCTACACACGATGAGACTTGCCTCGCGGCCAGGTCTCATGTTAGGTGGAGTTAGACTCATGCTGTCTACTCTCATACGTATTATTAGTACTGTAGCAGTAGCATTTGTACTCGAGGCAAGTATCATCGTCTGTAGGGCGTTTTATAGTATGCGTGCGTCCATTTGCTCGCGAGCGCGCGTGTCTATCTTCCTGTACGTAAGTACAAGAGTTCTTTCATATAAAGTCAAATATTTTACCTTATAGTAATATTAGTCCAGGAGTACGTCGTGAACAAAGAAATGAAGGCTTTCTGCTTATGGAAAATTGTTACATTTGGATACGTATTACTTGTAAGCAATATCGAGTTATCTGGCTGACTAAGTGTAACGGCATAGAATCTAGTTAAAAAATAAATTGTTAGCTTGATTTGAGACTTCAACGCCAATATAGCAGGCCGATTTATTAATTTGCATAGGTGAAGTATCTCTGTTGCTATTATGAGTTTAGACAAAATGTTTCATGCAACTGAAATTTAAAAATTTTGCTGATTCCTGCCACAGTCTTTTTTAATTTGAACACATGCCTTTTATAAGCGAGATTATGTCTATGTCACAATGTTATTGTAAGTAATGGAAAAACGAGATCATTTGTATAGGACATATTGTTAATGTCTAATGGTCTTCAGCAAGCAAATGCTACAATACATTGTACAAATTATTGTAATCTGTTATTAGCTTTATGCCTTGGTGTGCAGTATCATTTATTATTATCAAGTCTGTTACGTTAAGGTATCTCACGCCAGAGAGTTCAGCATTATTGTTTTTTGACACAACAATATATTTTAATACAACAAGGCGTATGTCTGAGGTATTCCAGGATTCACAAACAGAAAATTGACAGTGATGCTGCCCTTTTCTATCTCGTACAGGCGACGTCACCAGCGTATAACCTTGTCATGTTTAAAAATTAGGCTAAGAACGCCTGTCGCACGGCAGCCCTCTGTACACGTCCAGTGGCTGTCAGCGTACGGCAGGAGTGTTTAGCCTAATTTTGAAACACCGATAACTAACAAATGAAATCTCCAACGCAATTTCGTTATTCTTGATTTTCGACATATATGGGTTGGGTTGCATCGCGATGCGCTGTAATTAGGGATGTGCGGGTAATATAATGTGTCGGTTACCCGAGCGATCGGGTCGGGTCGGAAAATGTCGGGCGGACTCGGTCGGGTACCCGTGACGTACGAATGCTCCGGTAGCCCGATACTTTCGGGTCCGGTCGGAAGAAGTCGGACGCGATCGGCCCATGATCCGGACAGTCTCATGCTACGATTTTGTAACTGGTTATTCATGAAATTACATTACCCAACAGGCTATTTGTATATCGGTATTTACTATGCGTTTTTCTCGAATTACATACAACCTAGGATTTCATTTAGAGAAGCAAGAAATATCAGAAATAATAATATTCCCTACTTTCAAACGAAACACATTTGTTGAACTAATAATAGCAGTAGAGACACGTTATATTCATAAATAAGGTCAAACATATTGAATGCTATATAAATTATAGTAATATTCATTAATACCCCGGATATGCAGGCAGCAGAAGCAGCGGTATGGAAATTACACCCTTTCCTCGAAGATGAAATGTCACTTGCTGTGGACGTATTACTTCTTTTTGACTCCATGCTGATAGCGATAAAATTCTGGAGTATCGATCCGTTTGTGTATTCTCTATCGGACAACCTATTCGGGTTTGAATAAAAGAATTAAGAAATTCAAACGTGCATTTCATAATTTGTTTTAATACACTAATATTTCAAGTGCGTTTTTAATATAACAGGAAACAGGAAATTATTCGAAAAAAATATTTAATATTTTATACTTATTTAGGTATACTTAATATACTAAATATACCGATCTGTTATAAAAGCAATGGTCACCCAAGTCATTCGGTATATTTGATAACACGACGCCAGCTTTGCCATTATTCACTCTATTATCAATTCGATAACGAAACAAATATACATCTTTGTTTCATTTTTGTAGGTGTATCCGAGAAAAAGTGCATTTGTTGCAAACATGCGGTCTAAGACTACATAAAAATTATATTTATTTGGAAATACTAACTATTTGCAAGGTATTTTTTCTTTATTGAATATACTAAATAAGAAACGTACTTGAGGTGAGGTCGAAAGCAACGCCAACTGTTCGTCCTCTTTCACTGCCAAAATAATAATATACAGGTAAGAAGGCATTATCTGGATCTGGATGATTCCACTCAAATAATGGCGTAGGATTATCTTCATAATAAAGCAAGACCTTCCCTCGAGGAATTCGAACTATAAAGGTGCTCCATTTCCCCAAATATAGTAAATGTGGCAAAACTTTCTTTTTTACTAATACAACATCTGCAAATAGTATATGGTTTTTATAATATAGTGATCAAACAAAGAATAAAAACAAATACCCTTATTTAATGGATATTATGGACGTGTAACAAGACATTGCTGGAATACTATCACTCAGTTTAATAGATTGTAAAGAGTGCCGGTGCTATTAGGACTTTAGTCCTCGTGGTGTACATTAGGTTATTCTGATGCTCAGGTTCTCAATATACACTATACAGAGTAGCTTGGCAGGCTGCAGAAGCATTCGGGACCGAAAACTGCAGCCTGGCATGCCAGGAGCAATTGCTATCACCTTGGGAGGGAGAGAGATGGAGCATCGGCTAGGTCAGCCCGGCTCCGGAGGAGCAAGGGGGGACAAATGGTAGGGATACAGCCCGTGCAACCTTCCGCGCAGAAAAGTATAGCAGCCTGCCGGGCTACTCTGTATTTATAAATATTAACCGTTTGAATGCCACAGGCTTTTGCTAAAATCCGGTCGAAAAATGCCAGGCTGCGCGATCGCGCTTGTTTCGTTTTGTGTCGAAAAATGCCAGGCAGTTGAATTGCAAAAATTCAAAATAAAATATTAATACTAAAATAGAAATAATAGTTCAAATAATTTCAATAGTATGATTTTTAATTATAAATCGATTAGTAGATTTATTAAAAATAATTATAGTTGTTAATTATTGTAGTCAGTTCGACTCTACGGACCGATGAGCTGGCATTTTTAGGCACTGAACAGGAAAAGCGCGATCGCGCCGTCTGGCACTCAAACGGTTCAGTTACAGATTTCTCAGAAACGCTTGACTCCAGACGTAGCGTATGTTTACAAACACATTACATCGAGTTTAGTTTTAAGCAGTCAGTTTTACCGTGTTATATATTCAGTCACTACACCAACGTATGTGAAAATTTATCGCAGAAATAAGAACTGTCCATTTAATGTATACCAGGTTGTGATTTTCCATCGCGAAAAGGTAAAATCATATAGATAAATTGCTAATTGCAAAGCAAGACGAGGGACGATGAACGAATACTAGTGTTCGAAAAAATGACGCACTGGTCGTTGAGGAAGCACGCTGCATGGTTTTCGTTTGGAAGGTTGAAATTTTTCCACCAGTGCGCAGCGTGCCCCTTGAGTATACGACCAGCGCGTCATCTTTGCTAGAGGGGGTGGGGTAACAGTTGCAAGGAGGTGAGGACGTCGAAGATTTGGCAACGTCGCGGGTTTACCTCCGGATAGAACGCTCAAGCACGAGTACCGTGTTGGTGTAGCGTTTTTAGTTTACCCTTCGGAAACGCCGAGTCGCATGACGTGGATTTGGCTATTGAGGACGAGATGGAACAGAAATTCTAAGTCCTTCGTCAGGAAAAAGATAATTTGTATTGCCGTCAATACTCTAAACGTTTTCTCACTCAAAAATAGCTTTTTCGTCGCGAACCTGTCATAAATGTACCAAATGAAATCCCCACGTGCTTTTGTTCCATCGGACGAAACAATTTTAATATTTATTTATATATCGTCTTTCATACGCGTGTACATAATGTTAAACAGACACATGTTTGTAACATATTAAATATTCAGTTCCATTAGATTCATAAAAAACTTTCCTATCGGTTACCTTCACTTTCGGATTCATAATAAAGAAGTACTTTCTCATTATCCAGAGCTCCTATTTTAAGAATGTATCGTGATTTTTGCCCATCTTCGGATGTAAAGACAAATGTAATGGAATCAGGTTGATCTGGTTCCCAAGCCTTCAAAGCAAACCGGAAACCTTCGGAACGATGCTCAGGTAAAACGTACAAACGCCTACCAACGCCGTCTCCTCTTACCAGGTGGGTATATTCTTCTATAAATTCAAATTAGTTATTATTTATGTGTTATCAAGTATAGAAGTATGTACTGGAGACAATCTAAAGGAACATATAAACTCGGCGACAATCGCCGGAAACATGTATCCAGCGAAAGCCACAATTGTATGACTGTAAAATTGAAACGATACATTTTTATATCCTACCTGGTATTTCACAATCTCTTACGTTGCAGAGGTCTCGTGGTACTAGGGGATCTGTAGTGTAACACCATGCGCCAGCAATATTACGTGAAGGATTTCTACAGTAACTCTTGGCTTTTTTAGCACTACCTTCAGGATAGAGACTGTCATTGAAATATTCTCGACCAGTTCTTGATAATAATTTCACAGCTGTCGTAGCGACAGTTTTTGGCGTAGATGTGGATGTTGTCATAGCCACAAAAAGTGATTCCTTTAGGTAATATGCTCCTTTTTTTGGAGGTGTTACACGGTGAGGCCTTCGAGTACGCTTTGAAGTTGTTGACACCGTTGACGTCATTATTCCATACCCGCTTTGCCAGTCGTCACAAGTTCGTCCCGAACGTGTTTCAGACAATGTTCCTACATAATCATTTGCAGTCCCAGCCATTCGACACTCTGTGAATTCATATTTGTAGTAAATATCTTCAATTAACAGGATACATCAAGTTTATTAAATTATAAGTAATCCTCTGTCATTATACAGTGTATACACAAAAGCTTAAGAAGATACAGGATCATACACTGAAGCCATTATACTGTTCAATCAGTGTATTATGATAAATATTTGATTAAGCCACAAATAATATTCTCGTAATGTTTGTTTTATTGCAAATTAGTTGAATATACTTCCAACTTTTTACCTGATGATCTACAGTTTCGAATTGGACAATACTGCTTTGAAATGGATACATTTTTTGAAGGAGTAAATGCATAACAATATGGTCCATTTGGATCCTGAATGGGATTTCTACATTTGTTTAATGCTTTTAACGCAGATCCATCAACAAACTTGTTATTAGCTTTGTCTTCATTTGGTACCTTATAAAACATATGCAAGAAATGTAAAAATTTGATATTCTTATCGTTACTAGAGTTTACTGCAATAAAAACTTCTTTTTATTCATATGAACAAAGTGTTACCATCTAAACTCTTAAATGACACGGTACTGTAAAATCTCATGTTTATTAATATAGTAGACAACCATCAGAAAAATTCCGCGCATACAACGAATTTGTGTGCATATTCCACTTTACAAATCACTTGTTACATCAATGAATTAAAAATAAACTACAGAATAGATGATTTACAATCCAAACCAAATGATTAATTATGGATACAACTTTTCTGTTTGCGACAAAAACTTTTACTTTGTTACGTTCCGCAACTTTAAACTAGTATAGAATGTGACAATGGATTGTTTTATAGAATCTTTCACCTGCTTCGATATCCACGGCACACAAGGAACTTCCTTAACGGCCGTCCATTGAGTACCATTGTACTCATAATATTTTGAATCAGAAATGCAATTTGGTGGCCACGGTTCTTCTACAGCATCTACATCTGTATAAAAATTGAACAAAAATATTGGACAAGATTATAAATAATAATAAATGTAATATATAAAGTGTGCTTGTAATATTGTCACAACAGCGGCTAGGTGTACAACCAACAACCAAGAACTGTCTCTCAACCCTTCCACATAAAATTTTACTTCTGTTTACGTCCCAGTAAATAGCAAAATCGCGAGAACAGCCAAAAGCTTTGGATATCCAAAGTACGGGTCCAATCGATATGTATCATGCAGAATTGGTTAGAGATATCGATAGTATCGTGATTTCTACGAACGCTCGGGATTCTGAAAATATTATCCTACACCATTGGGTCGTCCAAGAAGATCGTGTCGCTTTGCATCAGAAAACAGCCCAGTACAGCTTCCGAAATTGCCTGTCCATAACAGTTTAGCGAATTCAGTATAATAATCCACGAAGAATACTAGCTGGTGCCTCAACACTGACTCGCCTGAAGGGAGTATCGTAAGCCAGGTTGCATTCGCGAAACATTTTATTGAGCATTTGATGGGATTATAAAGACATAATTTCCAAATGTTGTCACCAATTGGTCAATTGAAAGGTGCATAGTGTAGACGAATCTGCATGACCGCTGGCATTCAGTGGCCTCTAACAAAGGTAAACAATAGCGTTCATCGCTTCGACATCGCCTAGATGCGTTCGGCGGTACCCCTCCCTTCCAGTTATTTTTTAGATATTTCCAATTTGCTGAAGGGGCACCGTTGCCCCGAAGTACGCGCAGCGTCTGTCCTTAGTACTACAACTGGAGTACAATTGGAGCAGTCGAATTGGAGCATCAATTCGGAATATATATTTTTATTTTATTACTAACCAAGTCTGTTTGTCTATCTGATTTTATCATTCACCACCTCACACCTATACCACACACTCCATCCACAATAGGCAGAAAAACGGCCAATATTTCTCAATGAGAAGAGCGTTACCCTTCAGTATTACAACGCTCGGCTGTATGTAGCAAAAGAGGTCCAAAATAAATTCCTATTAGTCTGTTGTGTTCAATCCATTTCAAGTGTGCTTTACAACGATTAGTTACTTCAAATTAATTGCGGCTCCATTACATCTATACTCTCTGTTTAAATAATTAGTAGGTACATTATGATATATTGTTTATAAAATATCCTGAATACTGTTGTGTGTTTACCAATAACCTTATAACTCTTAAGCCTATAGAACTTTGTAATACCATGTGTGACGTCCGCACCAATTTTTGTAACTTTCTTCAAAGACTTAGAAGATTATAAATTGGGGCACCGGCACTCTGATGGCCTGGCACTATTTGTAAGCGGTACTCTCGGACACCGGCACCGCGTGGTACGGCGCTGCTGCGCAGAACCGATTGCGCACAAGGTAAGCTACCTGAGCGTACCGCTGCGGATCCAGCATTCGCCCCTGCGCATCGTAGCATATATAGTACGATCCGAATCATATCGATTTCATGCGTATAATCGTACGATTCAAAGCTCGGAGTTACCTGGTGAGCGTATCCCCACTATTAGGCGCGCCTCCACCACTTGGGTTAACCCCACTCTTTAACTAGCGAATATAAGAGCAGGTGAACCTCGCTCATCATCATTTCTGCGCCAGGCATCGACCGTGTAAACATGAAAACATTGTAGCGAACCATAGTGATTGGATTCTAAACATTCGATAAATGATTTAGTCTCGTGAACGACTTGTTTCCGAACTCGATAAAAGACACAATTAGTCTCTCGTACGATTTGTTATCGAAATTGATAAAAGACTTATCGTAAGAACAGAAGCCACTCAAAATGCAGACATTTCCGCGTATGAATTTGGATTATCAATACTATTGTGGGAAATAGAAAAAATCAGACCAGAGGGATCGGGATTCGGACACGAGACCTCATCGCTTTCGAGCGTGCGCTCTACCCACTGACTGAGCCACCTGCCAATTTTCGATTCCAGTCGATTTTTCCTCTCTTAACGCGACACTCAGTCGCTTGCTTTTGCCGATCCTACACTACATACATGGATTCGGTATTTCGAATGCATACTCCATATATCTTATAGATTAGACACCCTGTAGAAAGAGGATTTCGGTTGTGAACGGGTTATTTATTATCATCTAGTCTACTAAGTCAGTCGCTATTCAAGTCGCTATTCATTGTCAACGTTCTCTTTGGGTTTCGAGTTAAGACCTTTTTTCATAACTTTTTTTAAGACCCGATGTAACAATATAAAATAATCTAAATGCAAATGTTATTTTTAATATGGGTCCATGAGACAAATTCATGTTTATATAGTAAAATGTTACCTTCAGGAGAACAAAATAGTGTCCAGTGTGCTATACTGTTTTCACTTGCAATACTAAACCATTTTAATGTAGAGAAGAAGTTCTCATTCGCATACAACAGTTCAATGGTGCCTGCTGCTTTTTGTGAAAATAAACGTAAGTGTTCACCAAAAATGCTGAAACATAAAATATTGTGAAGTATGGAAACAGGGTAGTGCTCTATTTTCTAGTTCTGAAATTCACAGACCTAATACTAAATTCTTTCCATGTCCAAAATTTGAGTAATCCTTTACTCGAAATCTCTTTTAAATATAACTTGGCGGCTTTTTCGCTTTCTTGATACGCCAGTGTCGTAACGTCTTTGCCTATTGTCACCTAAGGTAACAAATTATGAACATTAGATTTATTTTATTTTCACATGTTTAAACATGTTACGGATTTTCACATCTCAAATTACAGCTCTTACATCACTAATCATAAATGATGTAAGTAAAAGCACTAAAACGATGCTTGGTAAGGAAATGCACTCATAGAGTTGGCTCGCGATAATACATTTATTATTAGATTTTGAAAACAAATTATTTCACGCATGGCCATTATAAGCGTGCAAATGTGAAGAACTGAACAGTCACATTATTAAATATTATAATTTGCAATAAGAAGTGTCGATTATGATTATCAAGTGTAAACCGAATTAGATTAAAAACTTAATTCCTATTCATTAACAAATGTTTTTTTGCCAATTAAGGGATCTATAAAAGTGTGTGTGGAAAGATTTTTACCGTTACAGAAGGGTATTCCATTACAGGTATTTCATATAAACGTATCTGAATATTCTGACTAGCTCGAACATAAAATCGAACGTCATACGTGTCATTATTCTTTTCCATAGACCAAACTCTGTAAAAGTCAATTCCATATGTTGTATGAACCTCGCAGTCTGAAACAAAATACAATAATAATAAAATACAAACAACGCAGAGCATTGTACAGTGTGTCGGCTTATATGTAAGCACAGACGTTGTTATTTTTTAAACTTCTGGGTTGACACAAAAATGATGTATTAGGTGTAGAAATGAATTCTTTCCGAGTTTTAGGTAAAATCAAGGTTTTATTCAGGACCCCTACTTTTTACGTGGCGCATCTACATGTTGTATGGCTCTAGTACACAATTGATCGAAAATATTATAGTATTCTCAGACAATTATAATAAAGCATATATACATGTTATAAAGTCAAACACATCTACTGAAAAGGCATTAACTTCATTTTAAAATAATTGAGCACATACGGTTTTGGCAGAATGTGGTACTCCACATAATATCTATCCCTCGAAGTCCGTAATATAGAAATGTTTCCGGATATAAACTTATGATGTCATGCTTTCGTTTATATTCTTGCATAATTAAAGGTTTCAATGTACCATAAATTCCTGCAGATATAAAACCACCACCCCATGTTATCCATATTCCTGTCCACTTTGATCCGAGTAGCACTTCAGGAGTATTCTCAGAAATTTCTTCCTCCTGTAAAAGTGCATGTTAGCATTGACACATAGGATGCGGAAAAATTCGTAGCATAACCGAAAAATAGAGATAGCTAAAAAATGTCACCGAGTACGCATATACTTACCCCGGTTCTCTGACTACAGATAAGTAGATTTGTATTTATGTTTATGCTTATAAACCTTCATCATTGCTTTATCTCTTTTTCACGTGTCCTTTCCTTGTACTTACATACATGTATATGCGTACCCGATGACACTCCAAGACAGTATCTTTCGAAAATCACACCACGGCGAAGTCACCGAATTCTAATGCAAACAGAGGCTGTATTTGATTGAATTGCAGACAAGCGGAGAACTATAGGTCATTAAACGGGTAACTACGAGACACAAACCAAAAACGTTGAGAAGAGTCTATTTGGGAAACACAACCCAGAGTGGGCTGTGGAATTTTCTCACAATCAGTACTACTTACATTGGTTGCTGGAAATGTCTGGCGACTACCGGAATTTGAAAATACTATCTCAACCCCAGCTTTCCACTCTTCAGCTACTTTTTCAGCAGAAGAAGGAATGGGTAATACACTAAGCAAAATCCTTGCCTCTGCCTATAAATAGTAATTATTATAATGTATTAGTACAAGAAGAATATTCCGCAGATATTTGCAAATGTACGTGCACGCACATGTTAACTTATTATGTACATGCATTTCACTACTGTTGGTAAATATTTTAAGTGGTGATCCTACAAGCCAAAGTAAGTCGATAATCAAGAATGACGAAATTGTGGTGGAGGCTTCATTTGTTAGTTATCGATGTTTAAAGATTAGACTCTAAACGCCTGTCGCCCGGCAACTTGACCTGCATATTGCAGTTCAGGCAGGGCCCGTTCAGTGGAGATCAACGCACCACAAACTCACCCTGTAGAACGTACACTTACTGACGTCGCAGAAACGATGTTTTACGATACCATGCGACACAACACTACGTTCTTGTGACAATTTTTGAAAAGGCACACACGCACGTTATACGACATTAAACCTGCCTACTCATAAAAATCCGTAAGGGCATATCAAACCCCGCCTGATGGGATAAGTGTTACGATCGCATGAATCGCAGGCAGACTCTGGGTGAGGACCGAATCCGCCAGCGGAAACGCGATCTCGAGATGGACGCGACGTTGTGGGGTGACCAACACAACGTCCCCTGGAGGAATGTAGGAGGGCTGCAGACCATCTGATGACGGCAGCAGCAGTGCAAAGACGCGGGGAGGGTACGGTGTACTGTCAGTCAGGGTTCCCGGAGCCATCCCTATCGCGTCCGATGTTTGGTCACCGTGAAGTAGGGATGTGCGGGCCGTCCCATGAGTCGGGTACCCGACTGTTCGGGTCGGGCCGGCAAGAGTCGGGCGGGCTCGGGCGGGCTCGGGCGGGTTCCCGAGACATCCGACTCTTTCGGGTAGCCCGATACTGTCTGTCAGACCGAATCATTTAGGTAGCCCGATACTTTCTGTCAGCCCGAATCATTTGGGTAGCCCGATAATTTCTATCAGCCTTGCATTTCGTCAGTGTGACGTTTCAAAGACCTAACGTCGTCATGACCATCCGGAGCGCAGCCCTGCTCCGACCTTCCCCCACTCTGGGTCCGTTCCCTTCGTTTCAGTTCCCACCAGTTCCCCCTCAGTCCATCGTCATCACAGATCACAGCCTGTATGAGGAGAATAGACGCAGAGTGGGGGTAGGCCGGAGTGGGGTTGCGCTCCGGATGGCCATGATGGCTTTAGTGGCTAAAAATCTCACACTATCCAGAATCCCCCCCAGATTCCATGATGTCTTTTAGAAGATTTTCCCCAAAAAAAAAAAAAATTGGTAGTACAATAAAGAGGCGCACAAGACCGATACGTACCTTCTTCTCGTCACCAGGATTCCACAATTTCATCCAAAATGAAGTATTACCGCTAGCTGCATTTAATTTTGTAAGTACCGTGTAATCTGAGGCGTTTTTGGTGAGTGTTAAACAATCTGGAAGAAGAAATGCCTGTAAATGTATCTTCAAATTATAAACAACTAAATGAACTTCTTTCGAAGATGCACGTATAATAAAAACTGGATAAGGTAATGTCTTCGGGAAAGCGGCTTTCAACACATCATCCATACTACACTATGTAGTCTACGTACAACATTTCATACACACTGAATTCGAAGTAGATAATATGTTACGAACCTCTGTCGTCGCAGAAAGATACATCGCAGTACTCTTTTTCAACATATTCAAAATGTTCTTGATCGACATAACACCACGGCCCTCCATTGTCACCAGTAGGGTTTCGACAAAAGCTGCCAGCTTTTCTGTGTGATTCTTCGGGGAAACTCTTTTCGTTAAACTTTGGACTCTAAAAAGTAATGTGGACGTATAATTGATATGTGGCCAGTTTTATAAAATTTTTCAATCTTAAACTGAAATTTTAAAAAACAACTACATTGTGTAGTACTCTTACGATATTCAAGAATTATAATTTTGTTTGATATTAGAAAGAATAAAAGAAGTTTTTAATAGCATCTGATTGTGCAATGAATATTAAGAATACTTTGTAGTGGACATACCTTCGAATCTGCAAGCTGATAGCGCTTATGCCACAATTTACATTTCTTTCCTGACATAGAAACTTTTACACTACCGCCATATTCAGCTCCTGGTCCGGATAATCTGCATTCTATTAAATTATACATCAATTTTTAAAAGGCACAAGAACATTAAAATAAGATGTAAAAATCTGCACGCTATGACGTGTTTTAATTGTTATTACAAGTATACTGTAGAAGAAAATAAAGAATATGTGCTTAAATAATTATTAACTCTTAAACCGATTTTGTTAATGTATATATTTCATATATATTAATAATTTATATTTAGTCTACAGAACCAGTAAATTACATTCAAACACTATTCTTTATTTTACATTTCCAGAATGTTTTTAATTTAACTTTTGCTAAATAACTAACTAATTTGTCTACAATTATGAATCAAAAGTGTAAGGTAAAAATAAAATAACGATAATTGAGGTAACATAATTTATCTTGGAGAATTAAGTGATTATCAAACTAACATCTGATGACACAGTACCTCCATAATTACAAAGTGGTACGTCGCATTTGTCATCGATCAATGAAGGATCCACAGTATAACACCATGGTCCTCTATCATCACCCGTTGGATTTCTGCAATAATTTTTCGCAGCTTTCAGCGATCTTTCTGGAAAGTCGTGGTCGCCTATGTCTTTGCTGACCTAACGACAATCAAGGCAAAATGAACGAAATTCGATCAAAGTACACAGTATTGTGCCTTTTTATATTAAATACAAGATTTTTTAATAACAATTTACATTACTAAGCAACTTAAAAACTGCCGTTTAAAATACTTTTTAACTCTTCAACGTTAAAAAATATGTGTACAAAAAAACTTGATTATGTCTGAAGGAACACTATTAAAAATTGCGTTATTATCATAACTTATACTTTCAGATTTATTAACTCGATTGCATTACACTGTTCCATATGTTTCGACTTTTTTTTGTTTTGTGGCATCCAATGCGTATTTTTTAATAGATTTTTATGCTCTCAATCCAAATTTGAAAACTGTTTGTCTTCAGCACCCTCAGGTTTCGAAATGTGCAATTTCGTAGAATTCAACATGCAGTCTATTCGACGTGGATCGTAACCGGTGAATTAAAGTGCGAAACCAGTAACGGTAAAAGCAATAATATTTATTTATAGAATAAGAGAACAGTTGTTACGCATTCAGAGGCTGCGGCTCGACTAACTTCTGTTCGAGGACCTCCCTCGTCTTCGGCAAAAGATCAAACGCCTCGTTACAACAACGGCAGCACACGCATACATAATTAATGCGATGGGCCGGGCACAGATATTCATCGCTATTCACGTATCATTAACACAACATATTTATAATAATACAATTTCTACGGGGAATGATTCTGTAAATATGTTCGGAAACAATGATATTAACCGTTACTATATTATAAACATTTCAACATGTTTAGACAGTCATCAAAGTTGTCAAGACTCTAGTCGAGCGGCACTGTTTCCGGATACTTTTTTAATTCAATACGAAAAATATTCGTCTGGTGTAAGTTCTATCTGTACCGCGATAGAGTAAACCTTTTTTCAACAAATAAGCAGCTCTACTTGTAACATTAAACTCTTTCGTTCTTGTGCATATATCTACTCATTTGGGCTGCAGATTCATTAAAACAGAATTGTTCTGAAATTGGTATCTCCACTGCTGTGGTTTCTCTGTTGAAAATGAGGTGACTTGAAGAACACAATGTTATCGTATTCAGTTACACGATATTATTTTGGCTTTTGCAATTATAATCTCATGCTTAAAATTACTATACAATGATAGTTAAAAAGGTATATAATCTTTCTATTTGAATTCACGTGTAATATAATTGGGAAATGTTACACGTCAAAATAAATGTCAGTTTCAAGTTCCTCACGGTAGAGTTTTCGTCTAGTAAATGGAAGATCGCAATGGATTTAAATTTTGTGACTGAATCTGTTAACTGTATTTATTTTCTGTAATATATGGACACATGAAAATAACCTCATGCATTGGTTCCTCTGCATACCAAGCTTGACATCGAACGTTACTAACAGTTTTTGCTATAGAACCTCTGTACTCCATTCCAAGCTGTGTGAGTTTACACTTCATTAAATCTGTGCGTGATTCGTTATGAACTGTGAAAAATATGAACATTATTGATTACATCAGAGCAATAATTCGAGGTTGGTGAGACGTAATTTCCTAATAATATTTTCTTTTTAATGTAGAAATGATTAATTGTACAAAATCTTTGATCGAACTTATGTTACGAACGAAGCTAGTAGACTATACTAAACACGAACACAATTTAATGCTATTTCTGTTAATCAAACACAAAGGAAAACCGTGTGAGCGATTTCACGATAAGTAATTACAGTTCATGCACACACTATATCCAGTTTTTATGAAATTTTCGGTGGCGCATAGTCTTTTGCGAGTATAACAAAGCGAACACTTCTGTTTCTCAAAATTCTTTAAATTTTTGGAGTTATGGAAGCTAGAAGTTTAGGATTAAGTTTTTTTTCCAAATCATAAGGTAAAAACTATTTTTGAAATTTCTGTATTTCGTTTAAAAAATTAAACGTGTGCGGAACAAGCTTTTCAAAAATATATGTGAAAAAATGATTTATACTCCCTTTGCACTACCTTAAATTACTTAAATTGCAAAGACAAACCATAAAAATCTCTCAGATATGTTGACAACGCTTTCGTTATTTAGTGACACAGACCAAGCGTTGCCTGATTTTCTCAGGTTCGTGAATTCCAGTTTTAAACAAATTTTTTTAAAATCACTTCCAGAAGTCAAGACAGAACACAGGGTATATAAAGAGTTATAAAATTTTATTATCGCTACGCTTACAGAGATACTGTTAGAAAACCAATGACTGTAAATAGCAATTAGACATATAGTCTGCCCGTAGCAGCAATGAGGTTTACGAAGCCATTACTTTTCCGTCTAACATACCAGCAGTTTCTACAGCCAATTGTCCCGATCTCTTTACCCTTATCTCGCCGAGTTCTTTATTTTTGATGGGCTTTGTCTAAGGTTGCGTTTACATTGGTAAGTTACTTGTACCAGTAACTGGTACAAGTATCTAGCCAGGGCCCAATCTCGGGGCAAGTAGTGTTTACATTGGTAAGTGTCATAAATCACTAAATTGATCGAAGCAAGCATATTTTGCTTGTTCTAAAACGCAAAATCTTGCTAATTTTTCCGAAACGACTGTCAGTATTTAGCTGTGCATGATTGTATCCCAGTTAAAACTTCATCACCAAGGGGCTGAATGCTGACAGTCTTTCTGTTATAATTAACTAAATGCTACACTTGAATGCAAGCCACCTGTCCTTATTTTGATCAATTTTGTAATTTATGGCACATTTTCATAAAATTTATAATGTCATTCAAAGTTTGGAAGATTTACTTGGACTTGGAATGTTACATTTCGAAAACGGAAGTCTTCCCAACGTATGAGTTATACCATGTGAAGGCACGTAAAATAATCTACTAATGAAGAATTTTTCGTTGAGATAGACAATATTTTGATGAGAACTGATTTTTTATAATTTCCTCAAAGCCGAAATAATGAAGGAAATGGATTAGTATATATCAATAAAAAGTTATATTTTTTCTGATCTGTTGATAGAATTTGCATTCTCATATTTTTTGACAAAGCAATAGCTTTCAATGTGTTTCCCAAAATTGGCAATTTTAATTCACCCCCTGATGCTAGAAAATGATGCTCAAGAACTAAATTTACAAATGTATGAAATTTAGAAAAAATCAATTTCAAGAGTGTCGATATGTAACCTGCATAAAGTAATCAATTTTTCGAAAGTTTTCTTTTTCCATTCGTTATAAAATATCTTAAATAATGTATTACAAATACTACATAGAATGATAAGATAATTAATTCATATTTACCTCTCTGGCTTAGAAGTAGTAACATTAGATTGGATATAATGATGAGGTTAAGTGTCAAAGATAAGACACTATAAGAATGCATCATGTAATATATACTTATAGATAAAAGAAGTTATGTTCAATGTTCCTAAATGACTGGGTTTCTAATTACACCTTTACAAAAATATAATAGGAACTACATACATATTTTAGACACTTCTATAGTTGCAATTATACTACGCTTCGTTACAGTTATAGTGACATTCATAGAATAATTGAGCATCAAAAATGCACTGTGAATGATACTGAAGAGACATGAGTATAGTGTGACCCATCAACGTTGGCTGTGTCAGATATGTATAGAAATGCATGTTCATTATATGTATCTATTACGAGCCGAGGGCTGAGACCGGCTTGCGCAGCCGAGGATTGGATTTTTAATTTAAAATTTGTTCAGTCGCGGACGACCCGGCGCTTATTTCATCACCGGTAGCCGCAGGATTTTGGATATCGTCGACGAACCGACGCTTGTTTCATCGTCGGGAGCTACAGGATAGTTAGTAATTTGGCCTCGTAACTTTTATATTTTAATTGTAATACACCTTGTGCGGCTGAAGTGTATTGCCGTGGGTTTGCCTCGAGTAGGAAATTAGGAGATACACTTAGCTTATAAAATGAAAGTACTCACTGATACGAAAGATCAAGGTACATATATTGAAGTTAAAATTCATAACTTTACAATTGTTGAAGGTTTGTGTTGTCGCGATAGCTAAGTATCTACCCTCTTGGTTTACACGCACTGAGAAATACTGGGGCCGCGCTCAGAGAGGAAAGACATTAAAAGACGACCTATCAGGAGACTACGTACTGAGTGGTAACGATGTAGCATGAAAGGGAGTTGGACACAATCTTGCTAGTAATCTGGCTCTGACAATAACTAGACGTGTACTACGTCCTGTCTAAGCTCTAACTGCGACCCAGAGGTAAAAAATCAACCCCTTTTAATACCAAAAAGTTTGGCCTAAAAAGTGATGGGGCTACGCATGATCTTCCCTAATTTCTATGGAAAAGTCTCGCGGGTTACGTGGCCACCGAAACAACAGCAGCATTCAGACGTATGCATATCAGAACCCTTTAAGGGAGTCGGAGTAAGCTACGACAGAAGACTCCGTACTTCACACAGAAACGAGGTTTTGAGGCATACCATCTTAAAGCTCGTGAACGTCTGCGTCAGATAGGTACCCTGGTACCTGTCCCTGACCCCCCCAGAGACATGCTACGAACTTTTTGGGCAAGTGTCGATTTTGGAAATGTGGACGGTGAAGGTACCTGCGCAGTGTTCCTCAATTTCTGGGGTTCCTGTTGAAGATACGAAGGTTTGAGGTATACCACTTTAAAGCTCGTGAAATACTGTGTCAGTTAGGGACCCTGGTACCTGTCCCTGACCCCCTCCAGAGACATGCTACGAACTTTTTGGGCCAGGTTCGATTTTGTAAATGTGGCCAGTGAAGGTACCTGCGCAGTATTCCTCAATTTCTGGGGTTCCTGGTGAGGATACGAAGGTTTGAGGTATACCATCTTAAAGCCCGTGAAATACTGTGTTAGATAGGTACCCTGGTACCCGCCTCTTTCCCCGTCCAGAGACAAGAAACAAAGAAGTGTCAGACAAGTGGCGATTTCGGATGTGTGCCTGATTAGGTACCTCGTCAGTTTTTTGTTCTGTTTCTGGTGTCTCTGCTGGAGCTATGAAAACTTGAGGCACACCATTTTGAAGCTCGCGAATTTCTATAGACACTGAAGGTATTGACACTGTAATGTTAGCTTATTTCTAATGTAATGTATTATGGTCCCCTTTGACGATGTTTTAGTTGACCCATTTGACTCTGAAACGGTTGAATATCAAGTTAGTATGTTTTGGAATTACAGAACACATTCCACTACTACCACCATTTGATTTTTGTATCAAGGAGTTCTTAATAAAGTGAATCATCAAAAAATAGCAAGAATCAATTTATTTTTGTTACAGGAAGATTCATTTCCTGGTTACAACATGCCTTATTAAATATTAAGTATGTAAGTCTTGTTGTACTTTGCTTCCGTGTAGTACATTATATGCTAGTACATACTCTGTGCATACTGAATATAGTTTTATGTGTACATATATAATGTGTGTATGTATATTGGATTTATTATAATTCCATGTCTGTGACAAAATGGAGTATCAGAGTACAATTGTTGTACTAGATTGACATCTTATGCAGAAGTAAATAAATTCATGTGTGACGTTCTAAAAATGGACGTAAAACACTTGATACATATTTCCTACCTAATTATGCAATAGCAATACGTTTGTTTATAATCTACTCACACTTGAGTTCGTGAAACTATACTCTGTGTTTTAAAATAATACGTTAGCAGGATGTCTGTATTGAAAATTTAACTTAGTCTGTATGTTGACACAGCATTATAGCATAAATTTATTATATAAGCACTCTTTTTATTAATAAAATAGTTATATGGCCGTGGCCGATGATATTGCGACATGATATCACTGTATACAGCACTACGATGAAGTAATGTTTTGAATTCTAATGTGCTGGAACTTCCCCAATACTTTTAACCTGTTGCGATGGTATATACTTAATTTTAAACCGCACAAAAGGTACACATTCGTTAGAATTGATACCCTGTGAGGTCAAACATGTATGTTGTAATTTAATTATATACAGATACTCTGTGCCTATTAGTAATAGTGGATTCCTTTTCACAAGCCCACTTGAGTCTGATAAACTTAACACGACATCCGATTCTGTTACAATTTGTACATGTATTATTGCGCTATTTATTCAGAATATTTTTTGTTTTTATATATAGTACTTTATTTAATACAAATATAATACAGTAGAACCTCGATTATCCTGACTGTAATCGACAACAAGATGATTCACATTACAACTATCTTTCGCATAAGAATGATAATGTTGGTTTAGAACATAAACGTACGCGGTGGAATGAAATTAAGTACACAGTGTCACTAGTGATAATTTTAATTTGTAATTATCCTGGTAGAAAAATTTCTGCATGACCGATGTTCGGATAATCGAGGTTCCACTGTACTATACATGCATTTTTAGGTATTAAAGTATGAAGATATATTAAGTGCTGTAAAGTATAAGCAGAAGTATATTGAGGCCACGATATAGCGAGGTCGTAAATTAAAGCATCAAGAAGCGGCGCCGATTGATATCGCCGCACTCAAGGGCTGTGTGCTGCACTCTGTTTTAGGGTTCCGTACAATAAAAGAACGATGCCTTACGATCAATGGTATTCGTAAATCAACAAATGTTAATTATTATTTGGATTATTTAGAATTTCCTTCTATATGTAAATAACCATTGATGTTTCATAAAATTCATTTCATCTACGAAGCTAAAGTACATTGACACCTTACTAACAGTTCTTTGTACGGCACTGGCCGGAGTTTCAGGTCCTTGTCTCCCCATTTATCGCCGAAACTGTTGTTTTTGGCCATCGAATTACATGTACTTTGACGCCTGACTGATTTTACGACCACGCTATATCGTGGCCTCAACTATATACGTAGAACTACTGTGCAGAGATGACAAATTGGCTAGAGGGACGGCACAAGAGCAAGAAGGCTACGCCGCTCGCTCCGCCTTTGATGCTTCCGAAACGTGGTGCTATCAGCTATATAATTCCTATTAGTAGATGTGACCGTTTCGGCTAATAAACAAGCTCCGTGTGCTCTGTTTTTATGATTCTGTTCGACTAGGTGGGCCTATTTATGCTTTAACCAATCAGTTCCATACATATTCCTTTCGCATTCCTTCCGCACGCCAACTTTTCAGCTCTGCACAGTAAACGCATGTGGACTAGCAATTAATGCATTGAATGCAACACGTGCAAAGGGTTCATATGATTGCAACGCAACAGGTTAAACCTGAGTTTTTGTTCCTGAACATGTCCAATACCATTTACGAGAATATATTTACGCAATGTAATGGCGAGATTATTTCCACATTTAAACATGAGTTCCAAAAATACACAACTAATACTACTATTGTTTCGCTATCAGAGTGTATAATACTATGTTAAAATAATTTGCTTGTTAAGAACATATTATTTATTTAAAAAATAAATATAGTTTGATCAATAAAATCTATGTATTCCTTAAAAATAGGCCAATAAAACTATTATGATAATACACGTGTTTAAAAATTCTTCAGTGATAATCGTGAACATAATATTAAAGTAGCAGCTTAAACACATATTCTTTAGTCTCACATTTACTGTGTAAAAACAAGGAACAAAATCTGTTATCATGTTAAATCAGTCTTCGTTCAGTCTTATATTGTGCAAATGTAATCAATAACTCTCATCATCAGCTTCAACTTAACTCATAAGCGACAATTTTTTTTGCGTTTATTTTAAAGACTGACACATTGAATATTTATATGTATAAAATTTCTATGTTACACATAGTAAATGCCATTAGAAGAAAATTCTTATTGACTTTATAAACATTTGACAACATCAATGGAGATGATAATGATACTGGTACAATACTGACATTTATGATGATAATATAAATAATGTAGATAACCGACAAAATATCAGTAATAATAATAATGATCATAAACGTAATGACAGTACTAATTTTTTGCTCATTTGTACATACGCCTATCAAAATGCAGTAATGCAAATTGAAAGTATATTTCTGAAATGTGATATGTTAAAACTTTACTACACGTGATTTTGCATTAAATTGATAAAACGTTGTTTAACTAAGAGAGAATTGATACTTTTTAATTAATACTCCTTTTTTTTTCTTATCCCTTCTTCGTTCTTGTAAACCTCTCAGTTTATATGTTTCTTTCTAAATATTCTCACATTGTTTAATATGATGTGCATTCCCCCTCAAACGCATACATTCATACACATACTTTAACTCATAACGATCATGCATACATGTATGTTCTAATGCTAAATTGCATTTTAGTCTTCTTGAATGTTTCACAGGAGACCATATTGTTAATTTTTACAAATAGTTAAACATTTTTTGACGCTGGTCATGAGTATTATTAATGTAATCTTTAATTCCATATTGTTAGGTCATATTCTGGTGTGTTTCATTCCTGTTCACATGAAAAGAAACACTTTGCGCTTTTTAAATCATACGTACAAAACTAATACAAAGTAAGTAATTGCTCCGACATCAAGAAATTTTAAAGTAAAATAATACAAGTAAAGGCAAAAAATTATATGCTTTTCTAGTTTTACTATTTATTGGACTATTTATACGAAGTAACCAAGTTTTCATAAGGCCTCCTAATATGTTGCTTGAATCTATAATAGCTCTCTACAACTTGTATTCTATTACTTTTAAATTTCCTAATGTGACAAAGGACATTACACAATTCAAGTATGTTCTGCTTTTTCTTCGCAATCGTCGATGTTTAAATATCAAACAAAATACGGAAGCTGTATTAATGAATACTAAAAGTAATATAAAATGTAGTTTGGGAATCCTTCCACATAAAAAATCTTTTTGGTAAAATGTTCTTATTCTATTACTTCTATATAACTTACTATTATCTTATGAGGTAGTCAATACTGAAGAAATCACCCAAATTTTCTTTCACTAATATACTAATGTTTTTGCTTTCCTTCGTGTCTCACAAATTTATAAATAACAGATAACTATTTATGAATAATGTCAAAACAATATTCTCTTTTGATGGGAACAGTCATAACGATATGACTTCAAAACAAAATGTTCATTTTGTACTTGTTGCTTGGCACTCAAAGTGAGAAAATCCGAAGCTTCAAAAAGAACCTGCACGGATTTCCATATTATATACAATCAGTAGGAAAATATTGCCTCTAATGCTTGATCTGTGGGCTTAAGCGTCACACGCTTACATCTAAAACCGACAAAACAGTAACGTTGTGCTTTCATCACTGTCGCATATTTAACGTGTATAAAATCTTATTTTCATAATCCAATCAACGCGTTTAAATAAGAAGAACTCGATTATTACCGAAATCTACAATTGCAATTCTACCATCGGGGCACAAAGCAATGCCCGATGGTCTGTCCATTTCATCCTCGCCTTTTCCATAGCTGCCGAACCTCCATTTCAATATACCAGCTGCATCGAATATTTGTATTCTGTGATTTCTAGAGTCAGCTATAATGATATTACCATCATCATCAATCACTAAGCCTTGCGGTCTGAGGAACTGTTTCGAACCACCTGCACATTCGCATTCGAAAACTCTGGCGTGCATGAAATCAGCATCAATAATTACTACCCTATGGTTATTAAAGTCTGTTGTAACAACATTGCCGTCTGGATTAAACGCTACTCCACGCGGAGAGTCAAAATGCTTCCACATATTTGGAGCCGATTCGTAACCGTATTTTCTCAGAAAAACACCTTCCGGGCTGAATAATTGTACACGATGATTCCTTGTGTCGGACACAACTATTTGACATTCCGAATTTACTGCTACGTCCCATGGGTAGTTAAACTGTCCACAGCGGCATCCTTTTTCACCGAAACTCAAAAGAAACAGCCCTTCCATTGTCAGCACCTATAAATATAATGACATAAATGTATTAGCAATAAGATGAAAACAGGATATTAGATAATAACAGTTTATAATAGAACAACAATCGTTAAAACTGTATACAGTAGTGACTTGTTTAGTGTAAGGATCCAATCTATCAATACGCAATATAAATCAATGGATTAGTTTCAGAATATCTAATTGTCTAACTGTATATACCAGTAGTAGCTAGAAAGAAAGTGGCCGTGAGCAAAATCTAAGGTATTGTTTTCAAATTATCAAAACAGTCGAATTTATGATTAAAACATTGTATACAGAAAGACTGACTAGTTATATTTCATGCAATCTTCGTAAAAAATAAGAACTTCATTGAGGGTGGTGTTTCAATGTTTTCAAAAGGAGGCAGTGGTTTTGTGAACTATAAACGCGTCGTTACTGTTTTTTTTAATTAATATCTTCAACCATATTTTATTCATATCGCATTTCAGTATCTACATGGGATACAATATTTCTAGCACACTTACATAAAGTATAAGATTCAACCAAAAATACATACATTCTTCAATAACTTTAACTGCATACTGACAGATACAAAGTTATTGGGCCACCCTGTGTAGCTAAAGAATTGGAGTATATAAACTACAATATGTAAAATTTAGTAATATCATTTTAACGAATCTCCAGAAAAGAGTAACTGTTTATAGAACACTGTCTTGAACCCTTTTTTACAGCCCACAGAAAAGCCGCTTTTCTCGCCAGACTTACACACACATAAACACAGGATATGTTTAAGCATTCCCATTTAAATATAGTACTCTATATAGATTTGCAAATAGTAGCAATAAAAATTCGGTTTAATTACCTGTATACGATGATTATCCTTATCTGCTACAACGATACGGCGACGTGCATCGACCGCTACACCGGCTGGGCGGTCGAATTGTCCTGGTGCAATGCCGTGAGTTCCAAATCTTCTGAGAAACAAGCCATCTTGTCCATATATCTGTATTCGATTATTCGATCTATCCGCGACCACAATGTGACCTTCCCTGTCACACGCTACACCCCAAGGCCGACAAAGGTTATCCTGGGGGTCTCCATCATTTCCAATTATTTTTAGTGGCTTTACAGACATATCAGAATTGTGATGCATCCTAACTATAACTGGGAAACTATTTGAAGGAACTGGTCTTCCTCGTGGCACTGAAACCAGTGGAATCGAAGCTGTATGCCTAAGAAATATCTGAGGTGAGTTTCCACGACCTCTTACAGCCCGACGATCCCCTATAGGGCCAGGGTTATTCACTATAACCGCTCCAAGATTCGCGATAGCATTGAGTATAGTTCCCTCCAAGCCGTTAAAAGAAATCCAGTTCTCTTCCTGAGAGGGAAGGGATTGACGGCTTTGACGAATTTGAAAAACCTAGAATTAA
Source organism: Macropis europaea (assembly GCA_916610135.2). Lineage (NCBI taxonomy): Eukaryota > Metazoa > Arthropoda > Insecta > Hymenoptera > Melittidae > Macropis > Macropis europaea. The sequence continues at coordinate 15,592,472 of OU744344.1, read as the reverse complement.
TTACAGAAAGGTATTAAAATTTTGTTAAGAAATCATTTAGCATAATGTTTATCATTATACGTCTATAAACAATGAAATTAAGGACGAAAGAGTATTGTATATAGGGTAACGCATACAGTTCTGAAACACTTAAGAGTGAATGATTTCTATAAATGTTATTATCGTACTGTATGACTTGACTGCAGATGTTTATGCAAATGCGTATTTTGATAGAAAATAGAAAAAAAGTAAGAATACTACGTGGGCTCAGGGAGGTATATACAGGGCTATGCCGATGACAAGAGCAAATTCCCATTTTTCGCGGCGTGGAGAATGCAGAGTGCGTTTACATTCGTTCAAGAATGGTACCTATCCCAGACTATGAGGGTAAACCCAAGTAAGACAGAGATGGTGCTCTTCACAAGGAAACGGAGCTTTAAATTTAAGGCCTCTTCGAGCTTCAAAGTAGAGCCCCGCATCTCCAAAGATATCTAAGGGTAACTCTAGATAAGCGGCTCACTTGGAGAAATCATATCACGAAATAAGCACAGAAGGTGATCACCACCTACTGGGCCTGCAGAAGGGATGTTTGGCAGCACATGGGGACTAAAACCATGGGTGGTCAAGTGGATTTATACGGCCATCATGGAACCCCAAGCGACCCACGTCTCCGTGGTATGGTGGATCGCCATAAGGAGGGAAGCCCACAGGAGGACACTACGTAAGGTATATACAGGGTTATCCATTTAACTCCGGACCCGCGCTCGCGAGAACAGATGAGAATGGCAACAGCGCCACAAGTATTCTCACAACTACATTCAACTGTCGATACATCTACCATCTATTGGCTGTAGGTGGACGTTTTGGGGCCATGTAGATGCTAGTCCAGGACACAAGGCGTTTTTGACTGTCGCCAGAGGACTTTAAATGTGACGTAACAGAGGGGGAAGGAAACGACACTCGTTTTAAGAGCGCTACGCAGTGCAATCGCGCTGGTCCTGTTCGGTATCGAAAAATGCCACTGTCCCGCCACGGTAGTCCTCATTGACGGTGGGCATCAGTTAATGAAAATAATTTTATCATTGACTATTTCTTGCGAAGAATATAATTCAAACGGAAAAAAGATAGATTCGGGGATTTAAGTCATCATTTTGCTGATTTCGAATTTGTTTAAAAAATACGGACCTCTGAATTTTCCAATTTTTGCCTATTTTCACGAGGAAGCATTTGACATCAGATTTGACACTCCCCGATTTTTTTTGTGGGGGATTTGAAAAAATTAAGTCTGCAGGAATACTTCACCGACAGATCTACACTTAAAAACAAGCGACCAAAATTTCGAGGAATATTTTTTTTTAAATTTAAAACCTGGTGGCCTTCAAGGAGAAATATACAAAATGAAAATTTGTTTATAATTTTTAATATTACAAAATTAATTTTTTAATTCAGAAAAATATTATTACAATAAGCCAAACCTTTTCGATTCAAATAAAAAAAACGAAGTCAATCCGACAAGTAGCTCCCGAGATAAAAATTCATAAGTACAGTCTTTTTCGTATATCGTCTGGCATTGCTAGAGAGAAGTGGCGCATTTTACATCACGCCACCCTGGAAATGGGGATCCCACCAGACCAGTGTTTCTTAACTTTTTTTTTGGATCGTGCCCCCCCTCAACGCCTCAAGGATTTTGATACCCCCCTGGTATTATAATCAACCAAGTTCTCAGAAAGTATAATATAAATAGGTACGACAAATAAAAAAAAACGCCTGCTAGTATAAAGAAGAATGGTAATTTTTTGACTATATCGTTGATGATGGTGACGAATGCAGTATGGAGAAGGGCATCCCTAAGATGGTACTTTGCCGTCTCATACCATGCAACTTCAATATAAAACATTTTTTTGTATCTTCGATAAGTTAGGAAGTATGAGCTTGTAACAGATGGGCTGGGACACTCTGTATACACTGTTCCCTCTGACGTTAGAACATTTCATAATATTTTTCTAACTGTCTTCGGACAAGCTACTAGACATACCTTTGAATATCTATAGTATAGCTCTACCTGATTTCATCTAATTGTAAGTTTTGTTCAGTGCATGTATTGTAATTTATTAAATATAATAAATGCAAGCTCAGCGGACTACAACAATGTGATGTAAACTTTTCATGTACTAACCGTCAGATACAATATTTATATACCTCATCTTAATAGAGTCAGGTATTACAGATATATTTTTTTATAAAATTACATTACTAATAAAGTGTCAATACATGTAAATACCTCAGCTGAAGCCATGTCCTTCGTAAGTAATAAATTTAGTGGATTATTAGCAAGAGTTTTGGACTCCATTGCTTCGCTGAGCTTATCGGCAGCTCGTGATAATCGTGCTATCCCACTTCTTAGCCCCTCATCCCTTGCTTTCAGAGCTGCAAATTTAAGTAGTCTTGCTTTCTCAATTCTACCCAACAGCTCTTTCTCTCTTGTTTCCAAAGCAGAAGCCACTCGTCTTATGCACAACATCACATCTGCGGTTGCTTGTCTTGCTTTTTGCTCCAAAATTTCTGCTGCTATCTGCCGAAACAAATCGTCAAAATATAACGCTCACGTTATTATCTTTTGTTACATGGCATTATATCTTAAAAACTATTGTACGAATATTCTTAGGATTTACATAATATATAAAAATGTACGTACTTGCACAGCATCCAATTCTTCTCTGAGTGCTGATATCCCAAGTTTGGCTTCTTTTAATACCTGATTCGCTTGAATTCCCGCGCCTTCAACAGCTTCTATTAAATTAACAGTGATGTGACCATGATGATGATGAATCCCACATTCACCACAGAGGGGTTTACTACAAGTCTGACAATAAAATTTTTGAGCATCTTGATGTACATCACAAAAGAAAGGTAATCCGGTAGAAGACAAACACGGCACGTTGGGTATCGGAGAACCAGGTATTTCCGTAGGTATTATTTGCATTGAATTATGTTCGTCCTCATGATTTAGCTCTGAAGTATTCTGCATAAAAGAATAATAATTTATTTTTATCAATCGTATAGAAACAATGCCGTATTTAATACAAAAGTTAATACATAATAGAGTGTTATAACACTGTATAAAGTTAAGATAAATTACTTGGTACAGGTGTTTATTCTGCAAGTATGCACTTGAAGCTAAAACTACGCAAGTGAGCAGAAAAATTGATATCGTTGCATTTACGAAAAAATCGATTACATAGAAAAATAGAGCTCATTACATTATTCAATTTTTCTATGTGCCATTTTTTTCTTACTTCAATAACACAGGCACAGCGACCCATTTTACTAGCGCGACTGACTTCGTATTTTTTCTTCTTCTATGTATGTAATTCAGCATCAATTGCTATGATCAGGTAGAAAGGGGATCTACAGCTTTAGGTATGTGTACACACGCCAGACATACAGTGGATAACACTAACGTTTGAACACTGTGTATCTCTACAGTTTATTGCTTTGTGGTTCATTCTACGATGAAAAAAATTTAAAGGCAATGTGGTACTACGTATATTAACCCTTCCAGCGGTATGGCTATACATTAGGCTGGTTTATTTTTTTTTTGTGTTTTTTTGGTAATAGATTTAAGCATTCTGCAAATTTTTATTATGACTTTGGACATCCTGAAATGGTTTCCGAACCCCTGTCTTGTTCACTGAGATGTGGCACGCAGACAAACCCTACATTGATGTTTGCTTCGGCTCACGTTTGTTTGACAAACAATACGCAGAACGAAAAAGTCGAAATGCAGGCGATACAATATTTAGTTATCGAGCGTATTAGATAGAGCCGAAACGATAGTCGCAGTGGAGACTATCCGTGTGCTGTAATTTCTCCACCGACCCAGCTATAGTAATAGAATTAATGAAACATCCTAAACATTTTGATTATTTATTAATATATAAAATAGCTTTGGCAATATGTCAATTTTCTACAGTAAACACAATGACTATATACTTTAAAAATCACTTTTGTAAGAATAAACTGAAGCCATTCTGTTTTCAATGAACACAAAGTATACTAATGTTCAGTGTAAAGTAGGAACATGAAATCAATTATCTCATTTTTATAGTCAATTTAAGTATCCGTGCGATGGTATGGTTTTAATACGGTAACCTAGCTGGAATTTTTCTGTTTTGTACGCTAAAGCACATCTTTACTTATTCACGAGGGCAAGGAAAGTCAGAATGTGGGCTATCTGCGTGCCGTGTTTGAATGTGCAAGGGTGGATGAAACCAACCATGGTATATTTGTCATTACACCTAATATTTGTAGATTTAAACATACTTACTAAATATCGACTAGAAGAACATGTGTCACAAACGGCGTCTGTGCAATCCTTACATCTACTATAAGTAGAATTTCCAGTTTGTGAGAATTGAATGTTACAAGATGCTGGTCCATTAAAATTATCACCGTTGACAACTTGTAGCAGACTGTTGATCAGAGAGTCGACACTTAAATCATCTGGAGAGTGGCCATAACACTGAGAGTTCGTGCTGCTTCCCGAAGACACTGTACCCGGTGAACTGGCGTTGGAATAGCCAGACTTAATAAACTGCCACGGAAATTTATTTGTCATCTATAAGAAACAAAATATAGACAGTTATTCAATGAGAATATTTTACTGTACTGTTATTTAAACTACAGGATGATTCTAGCAGCCATTCTCGCACTTGTAGAATATTATTACGCTTTTCTGTTTTGTCGAATAATATGATTTGTTTGCTTAAAGTCATTCCTTGATCCATTCTGCGTATGATAAATATTAAACGGGGTCCTCTAAAGCTCAGAACTTGACGAAACAGTTCATATTATTACTTATAATACGTATCGATCTAACGTTGTGTATTAGAAATCGTTGAAAATAAGGACCGCGATACTGGGACTCGAACCCAGGTCTCCTGCGTTTGTAGCCGCGGCTACCTTACCCATCAGTCCATTGACATCCCTACTTCCACGATTCCTATTATGCGGTCTGGAAATCCCGGCCCCACAGTATTCTAAGGTAGAATCTTTAACGGTAGTCACCGTGTCCTAAAGGAGTATTTACGTTTCGTAGGACTTTCATATTTAAATCAGTTTATAACCAATTTTGAGAGGCGTATTCAATTATTCCGCTTAACAAACATATCATAGTATTTCCTACAAGCCACGAAGATGTTGATACGTTTATTTCGTAGCTGTTTGCAAGCCATACATTATGACGCGTTCGTGAGAACATTGAAGTTTTTAGAACAGTCTACGAATCAATTAATGTAAATAAATGTATTTAGAACTTACTACGGATGATTAATTACATTGGCCAACTAATTTTGATTTCTTTTAGAACTTTTAACATTGAATAGGCGTTTCTCATACATTTTTGTGCGCTGAATACGAATCTGCAAACCGCTTGTTTCCATCGCCCTCGGTTTTTGATAAAATAAAAAAGAAAGAACAATGCAAATTTTCAACTTCAAAGATGTTTTGTGCTTTAACGATAACAGTTCTTCAGTGGTTCTTTGCTCGAAATGATTCTTTGGACTTTCTCGAATTAAATGATATCAATTATTATAACATTCTGAAGACTTAAGCATATTTAAACAATGATCAACATGAAAAGGACGCCGAATACGCTCCAATTTTAGCAGATATTTTTCAATTTATTTTAAAAACTAAGGATCTAGGGGGAAATCTAACTACACCACGCTATAGAACAGACCTTTTTCCTATGGGAAGCATCAAGAGAAGGTACAAGTCCTTCTTTGTTTTCAATACAGAAGCGAAATAGTTTGACAAAATATACGGCGCCGGCAGTGGTACTCAACGTGCACGTTTAGCGGCTTTGTTACGTAGAGTGGCAGGGAAGGCGACAGCTGCGCCGCTCTCGTGCTGCGAAATATCTAATGTATTTTTGTGTCAAACGCCCGGAGGGCTCACGAGCCCTCTTACCGTTATTAATTAAACGTTTTGTTAAGATCTTATAAAATTTATATTCATTCAGTTGAAATACTTATTCAAAGAAACATTTTATTCGTTTATTTCAAACGAATTGCACAAGAATACATTTTCTGAAAATTTGAATGCACATCATACCTTACACAGGAAATCTACATTTATATCTTGTTCCTTTTCTTGATCATCTGGAATGTACTTCCCGAAGAAATTCGTCCCACGGCTGTAGTTGCTACCATGATTCATTGTGAGATAGGCGTAATGAAGCCTTAAACTTCTTAGCTTGTTACAGTGCTGTCTCGTCGTGATACGTTCACCTATAACAAAGATCATAAATTCCAGTATTTCCAGCGATAAATCGTCTCACAAGTGTAGGAAATACGCACCAGAAAACAAAAGTAAAGCAGATTTTGTATATCTAATGTTTAATCACTTAATAGCAAATATGAAATAAGAGGTCACAATTTATTTCTTTATCGCTCATAATTTTTTGTATATCCGAATCAAGTTCAGCTTTCTAATGAAATACCATATATAGTTTCTAACAAGGGGTATATAGGTTGTCATTAATATTTTAAGGAGTGATCCAACTTTCCCAAATAAGCCGAAAATCAAGAATGACGAAATTGCGGTGAAGGCTGCATTTGTGAGTTATGGATGTTTAAAAGTCAACGTGTGTGCTTCTTCACAAATTGTCGCAAGAATGTAGTGTCTTATCGCATCGTGTCGTAGGTTATCATTTTTGTTATATCGGTAAGTGAGCGCAATACACGGTGAATTTGTTATGCGATGAGAGCCACTGCGCGTGTGCGGAAGGCTGCCGCGTGACAGGCGTTTTTAGCGAATTCTTTAAACATTGATAACGAAAAAATGATGCCTCGAACGCGATTTTGTTATTCTCGATGTACGTCTTATTTTGTCTTGTAAAATCACCCTTTAAAACCTTTGACAGGGGTGGTGACACACCCTGTATAAGGACGGAGCATATCCTTGCGGGGAAAAAGCCTTTGCGGGACGGAAGATGAGGTAACATGTGCAGTATATAATTATTTGTAAAATTTTCTATACTACAACTCAAGGAAGTTTAAACTAAGAAACGGGGAGAATGAGAAAGTTTTCGAAGAAAGCACTAAACAAAATATTAGCTAGCGGAACAAACTGAGGAATCTAACAAGATTTTTATGAGACTTGAATGTGACATAGTACTCGAAGAAATACTCGACACGTGGGGGATGAAAATTGTTCCTAAAGTTGAGGGTATAAGACCTATTTAGCGAAATATCTCGGAAACTATTCGTTGTAGAACATAACTATCAATTGGTGAGCTGTGTGTTTTTGAATTCTTAATTTATCTATATAAACAGTTTCTGCGAAAGTCATTTAGATTAAACAATATGTTAAAAATTAACACACTTTTGCAACTTTTCTTTGCAGAATGTGTATCGATTAAAATTAATAAAACCAATAACGATAAGTTTGTGATTTAAATGTGTGATGTATACGCACAATAAGTACAACATGTAACAAGTGGAAAAATATGCCGTAGTATTAAAACGAGTGATGCAATGTATGTAAACGAAGTGTCTACGAATGTCTTCTGCATAAGTGCTTTGATATGCAGTCGCATAATCAGCTGTTCGCTTCGGGCCATGGGATTTGAATAACCCGCTCAGAAGTCAGCACCCTGATTTTTAACTGCTTATATCTCGAAAATGAGGCTTCAGATTGCAAAATGTTTTATCAAATGTTTTAGTTTGTAGAATTTACAGATTTCGTAGCGTACATTAGTTTTGGAACATCCTGTATAACACAGTAAAAAGTCCTTACCAACAACGCATAAAGATGACAAAATCAGGCGTAAGGCTTGTCGTACAATCAGATGGACCATCTACTCTTATGCAATTTCCTTTACTGATTTGCATGGTTCTTCATTTATAAAAAATTAGGAAATTAAAGGTTAAAGTTGTTAAAGCATAAACTTGCATGAATCTATGCGTGCATGTGTGTTTAATGTTGTCCAAGATGATGCAATAGAGTCAGACGTTTTGTATTTGAGTACGTGGAACAACGTGTGGATGAGTGTATAGGAGCATATGTGCGTCCTAACACTGCGACTTAGGGATACAAGATAACTGATTACAATGTCGAATGTAGATAAGCGTTGTGTCCTCTCTGTCTGCGTGTGTGTGTGTGTGTAATTTCTTCTATTGTTTGCGTCTTCTCTCGGAGCTATTTTGACTTTGTTGAGCATTCTTAAATATAAAATCTACCTAAGGAGAAGCATGGCATAGTGAATCTATCAGTGACCATAACGTTGAAGGTTGGATGCTTTTTATTTTGCAATCTACGCCTACCTTGTAACACCCGACCATCTTGCTGCGCATATTTCAGGTATGCGAAGGGTGCACAAATCCTGGGCCCGGAGGTAAGCCGTTACAATAGAGCCACCGACAAAAGTATGCGTGTCTTACTGCAGGTTTACGATACGTCTATTACTATTTCGAGTGAAGGAATAGGACATCAAGGCGCATGTGGAGTTCAGAAGTTTAGAGTTCATGGCAGCTGGACGGCCTTTAAATCTTAATTTCTTGCTTACGAGTAATTCTAAAGGCAACTACTTTACTGCTGTATACATAAATGTTTCTCAAAAATAGCAGTCTCGGTGTACGTATAAGCCATAAACCTAATCCAAAACAGATTTTTGCCTGCTGAAGACGGTTCGGTGATATAACAATAAATTCACCGACGTTGAGGACAGAACAGTTGTTATTTATTGCTAGCACAAAAAGAAAAAAGTACGAGTTCGAAAGAAAAAAATACTAGATACACCCGGATGTTATTTAGAGGAGTTTAAAGTGACTTTTATGTCGCTATGTATTGATAAACGAAGAGAAGCGAAACAAAATCTATAATTATTTTCTAATGTCTATTATAATTAATAGAAAAAATGAATTCTAAGTTATAAATCCGCGAGGGAATCTGCTCCATTGTGCAAGTCTGGACGTGTTCGTATCAATCATTTATCGCGGATGCTGAACTAAAAATGCTATTGTAAACATGTGTGTAAAAGAGGTAATAATTAAAAAATAAAAAACAATAATTCGTGAATATCAAAACTATCTAGCATAAATTCTTACAGTCGCGTCTGCAAGGAACATTTATGCAATATAGTGCTGTTTAGTAAATGCTTAATCTCAAAATTATATACATATGTCCCGAGTAATTACAGTGACGATTTTTAACATACTTCAGCTCACTGCACACAAAACAAGTCTCTAAAATTATCGAAACACGCTATCAATTTTTGAAAGCAGAAATTTTATTATTAAAAAGTCGAATATTAAGATTGCGTTGAAAAATTCAATTTGTTCGCGTTTCTCTTAAATCTTCACCCAAACTATCGCAGCATTCCCTTTGTTAGTTAGCTACTTCGACAAATTACTTTTACTTGGATCCTCATATTTTGTTTAAAATGCTAAAATATTATATACTATTCCTTACAGAATTATTTTTCCACCAGGAACCTGAAAGGAACATATGGGACCGTCAGAACCCCCTTTTCTGGACTCCAGAACGTTGCACTCGAAGCTCTGGCGTTGTAGGGTTGAATATACTTTAAGACTGGCATAGGCGCAATGAAAACAACAATCTGTTTACCTTTTTTATACACCAAATTGTGTACCCCATAATATCCCTTAACATTTATTATAACTTTCTGTTTCTCTATTTCTTATAGTTCAAATGTTATATGGGAAAGTATAAATTCATCTCTTACACATTAAAGGTTGATTTCATCCCTTTCAAGAGCGATTGCATACTCACAAAATAAACCATTATTTATATCCCAAATACCTCTACATTCTATAGAAGTTCATGGAAATCAGTAAATTTATTCAAAGTCGATCATCCGATCAAAAATTGTCTATTAACAACACTGATATTTCATTGCTGAATAACTGTCACAACCGATATGTGATAACCATCGCATTGTCGTTCAATTTCTGTAATTTGTCAGTTTTAATTTCAGATTCAAGTAAATAACAATTAGAGTATATTTCTGTCGCAGTTTTTGGATTAAATATATTTTAGTACTAACCACTCTCAATACGATTATGTGAATCGCACAGAACAGAAAATCCTACAAGCTACAATTATTCTATTAATCAAAATCATTCGCATTTAAGTGTTCAATAGTTATATACGTTATCCTACGTAGGAAGAGAAAAAATCACGGTTATAAGTATAATGAGAAAATACAAATAGATGTAGGTACTTTAAGCTATGAATTTTACTTCAGTATACAATTTTGAAAAGAATAAATTTATAGTAGGTAACTTATAATTTGTAATACATAAATAATATTAGGATGAATGAAAAGTATAATTTTTGTAATATTGGAATCGAAATTAGCGTTTCCCTGTATAATTAATATATTTTTAGTACTTACACTGACATTCGTATAAAATATTCTATTAAAGCACAAGGACCTTGATATATCTGTTTTCAAATGCTGTATATTTAAAGATTTCGAACATTATAAGCAATAACGCTCTTGTCATTATTCTTTGAAACTGTGAGATGCGTTACTCCTACTGTATGAGACAGAAAATTCCTACAAATTACAACAGTATCGTTGTTAGAAAGTAAAATTGAAAATATTCATGGGGAGTCAAAGAAATAACATTTCAGAATGTATGGATGTCCCCTTGTTCCACTTTCAAAGACGAAACACCCCTACACAGCTGGTTCAAGGTCATCATACGAGTCCTAAACAGGGAAGAACCGTGATACCCTTTTCAATTTGGGGATCGAGAAATGGGGTCCCGCTTCTATTGGTGGAACTTCGTAGAAATCAATAACAGTGTAAAATTTGGCACAAGAGTGTATATACATACGTATACGTATTTCTAAATACATGTTTCTCTCAGTTCTTGATCAAAAGTTTTCCATTTAATGCTTTTTACTCTTCAGTAAATTATGCCAATTGCATCGATAATAATTATATAATTTTATGTAAGATAAAATGACTATAACTAGAATTTTTACTAACATTAAATTTATGCACATGTATTTATTATACGTGCATCTTAAATATTTGTAACCTATACCTCACGTCAATCTCAAATTTTGCCTGAATATACATTCGTTGCCCATCTGAGCATCCAAATTGTCTATTTATATTACTAAAGTAATCTTTCAAATGTATACCAATGCTCAGTAGAATTTTCTAATATACATATGAGCCCCTTAATTGACGAGTGGCATAAGTCCAAAATTACGAAAAATGAGTTTATTACAGAAATAGTAAGTATTAAGAATACTTGTTTTATTTACCAAATTAACTTGCGTATATTTTCTTTCATGTTGATAAAAAATAAGAGTCAATTTTACATCGTAAGTAAAGGGACTGTAAAAGTATTACACGAAAGTGTAATTTTCACAAAACTAAGAAAACGGACTTAATTCACTTGTCAACTAAGGGGCTCATATGCACATATTTACAATAACGTCAGTTCATAGATGGGTCACGCAATTGGGTTGTAGATTTCGTATTGTTAAAGACCGAAACGAATGATACCTGGAAAATGTATATGGTATAGAGATATCTATAATATACTATAAAAATATCTTCTATATAAAAATATTGAAAAAACCTCGTTTCTCCACGTGCAACGATGTATCCAACAAGTGCAGTTGTATTTTTTTAAATAAAATCATAAGTTTTCGTACATATAAGTCGATTCTTCAAATCATTCTGCGTATAAAAGAATTAAGTCTTTTGTTTTACGTATCGGTTAAGTACTCTACCGTCTGAAATATAAACAAAAAAAAAGGATAAACATTTTTTACTCCGTCTTACCATGATTTTTGCAAGAATACATGGTGCTCCCTTTATGTTGAAATAATTTGTCATAAGTCCTTCGTTAAAGTCTTCCATCGAAATAAATCGATCTTATGAAACTTTTCCAATAAAATACACGTATCAAAAGGTAGAATGATTTCAAAAACAGACTTTACAAAAATTACAACTCGTATCACGTAGTACCACCGTTCGTGGCCCTCGAATATTCTAGCGCCCTTTCATGGTATGCAAAGGTCACACCGTGAATCTCCAAATATTAATCTAATTGTTCACTTTTATCACTTTTGTACTCATTACAAAAATATCATTCGAAGTTTATATAGTATGTGCCGGAATTCGGATTCCTAATTTTTAACTGTTTATATCTTGAAAACAGAATCCCAAACTACAAAACAGTGAAAAACTATTTTATTTCTCTTTGCGCGAGAAATTAGCACATTTTCATATTACCGTTACCTTACGATTCTTTTAATTTTTTACTTAAAAATACCATTCTTTTAGTTATACTACTCATTCTTGGACGCCTTATATGTGTTTAAAATATGTAAATACTTCTTTTATTCTAGTAACAAGTTACACACCGGATGGCTATACGATTGGCACCCATACGAAAGGAAATGGAAGCAGAAACTGTTTCACGGTTTTCATAAGCAATGAAAAAAAGAAATAAATAAATTTTGCAATATGAAACAGAGCACATTTTTTAAATAGAATGCTATATTTTTTTTAACATCAAATGAAAGCAGTAATTACGACGAATTCGATGATACATGATATAATTATCATGCAGCGTTGTCAGAAGTGAAAAAATGGCAGAAATAATTTGAACGTAGCATAGTGCTTGAATGTGTTGGATTGGTGGGAAAGTAATGTCGATTTTTGTCTGTGCTTTACATACACAAAACCGACATTACTTTTTCAATAGCACCGATTGCGATATTTAAAACTACTTTAATAAAAGACCTGATATGTATCATTCTTGGATTATTTCTGCAGATAACCATTTTAAGTTATCATCCAATGAAGACTGATATTGAATACATTCTATTGAACTGTACGCATTACCTATAGTATAATTATTAACTAACAGAGGAAGAAACCCTTTAAACTAATTTCGACGCATATTCGTACTGAAGGTTATCCGGAGGTCATCTAATTACCAATCACTGCTTCCTTTTTATGTTAACTATAAAAATAATATTTTATTTATCTAAAATATGTTATCGTTTAGAAAAACGGCGAGGACCTTGATCTTGAAGAATATGAACTTGGGAGAAATTTTTTGACGATTATAATATTCGTCCCCTTCCATCAAACAACTTGTTCTTGAGACATTGTATCGTTGAGAACATCGGAGATATTCAAGGCGGTCAAATTGAATGGGTCATCCCCTTTACTAAAAGGATATAGCATTTCATTAAAAAAAATTGTAGTCGCCTACGCAATGCAAAAACTGTTGCAAATCCCAGAAACGAAATTATATTTCCCTATTTCTTCTAGAGAACAGTGAAACAGTGTTTTCTTCCATTTTCTTTTTAGTCTTATCAATTACGAAAAAACGCTGTATGCTAATAGTGCAAACAACCTTATACATACATGAAAACAGAAATAATCGTTTGTGTTACTCAAGAAATTTGCCAGTGACGCTTGTTATATCAAGTTATCCGATATATTAAATAGTTTTAGTTTTTATTTAAGGAAACAAGATATGATTGTCAACTATTGTAATTTTGTAGCGTTAGAACTTTCTGTTCATGAAAAACATACATTTCCAAATATTCAACATAATTTCCATTAAAATATGATGATGAAAAAAAGAACAGGCTATACGTAAATAAATGTATACACAAATGGTTTGACGATTCTTTACGTTGTATTTATCGTGGAATTTTCAATAAGTTTAATAAGACAGAACATACTAACCTATAGTTATTTATATGGTATAATCAAACATGTCGTATGACATACAAGGTTCTTTTTTATTTATATTGCTAATATAGCGCAAATATATTATATTATTGAATGAGTGTGCACGGACAAAAGAAGAATATTGCTGACAACAAAAACAAAATACTTCAAACAACTAGAAGTGTATATCATATCAGAGAAACGACATACTTCTGTTACAAATTTTAACCACCGTTTGCTATAAACCACCCTAATGCTATAAATACGATTTAACAACACTGTAACATAATTTTTTTGATAATTAAATTCATTCATATTAAAGGAGAATATTTCTCATATTAGTAACTCTTCAAAACGATCGTACAAACGGCTTCGCGTTAGCTTGGAGCGAAAACATTCTGACCTGCAAACTTTATTCTTTTCCCATTTTCTTTTTCCAGCAGTTGGTCTGCAGCAGTTAGAGGGTGCTATCCTTGAAATCGCCATGGCGACCAAGGTTAGACCTGCTATTCTTTTCGAGGGTCAAAAAGAAAGAGAAAGTAAAGTATCTGTCATCTTCTAAAAGTTACAGTGGCGTACAATACGAAGAATTCTAAATAGTAGTACCCGTACGGGATGTAATAATGAGCAACAGCATGACAATGTTATGTACTACATGTTAATTTCACATTAATTATCTAAATAAAACCTCATTTATTTCAATTTAGAAACTCAACCTTGAATTCAAATATAAACGCGCTGACAATATGTTCCTCTAGCATTATAAATTTATTCAATTGAATTGATAAAAAGTGATACAATATCTAATAATCCTAATATTGATTCCACATAATATCGATAATAGGTGTAAAACTATTCCATGTGTTGTTAGAATTTCTTAGCTATGAAAGTTAAGAAAATGAAGTTCAAGGACTCCTGTTTTTATTGTTATTTATTAATATTTTTCCTTCTTCCTAAATAATGAGGAATTGTGAACAGTTACCCTACGTGTATGATATGGATACCGCATATTTGCTGCTATACCAAACTGTTTAATAAATAACGCATTATTTGTTATAAAGAAATCAAACTTATATAAAACATACGAAAATATTTTTTTTACGTATACCTACAACTGGTTTATGAATACTGTTTTTTTACAAATCATTCATATGTATATAATTACAAGAAAAACATCCAACAATCATGTTGCGCAATTATTATTAGAATTTCTTGAAGGCACGTACGTATCTGTAAAACTCGTAATTCTAATTTTACATGTTTTTAGACACATTGACAATTTTCTTCAGCACAATGGTACGTTATAACCATAATTGTAATGAGTTAATATCTTCCTATCGCTTAATTGTTTTTTAAATTAATGTTTGAACTGTTAATAACACGAATTATGAAGTTTAGGGAAGATACACACGGGCGCATGCGTATTCATTATGTATACACGAATGCGCAGTACGTAATAAATTCTAAAATGTAATTTATAAAGCTTATGGTTTGACGTATTCAAATTCAATGAAATATCATAATTAAAATCGCAATATGTAGATATATGAAAGATGAAAGAAAGTGATACACTTTCACAATCCTTTTTATATAAGAATGTAAATGATAGACTACAAATTTTGCAAACAATACAAATTTTGAATGTTTTTCTAGGGAATTTCTCATAAAAACTGATTTTTGTTACACTTTTTATATACGAATAGAGTTATAATATTTAGAATATTAATAATTTATATTTAAAAAACGTCGATATAATAACCATTGATATGTTTTATTGGGGTAGCTTTTATTAGACAATTATCTGAAAGACGGTAAATGTTATGCAAAAGTTAATTTGCAAATACAATTGACGTATTAAAAGTTCTCTAATTCCGTTTTCACTGTCGTTGGACAGCGCTTCGGTAGATACTTTCCCTTTCGTTGTATCGTGTGGTCTATCTCAATGTCGTCCGAGGAAAACACATTGCGACATAAATACGAAGATATAAACGAATACGTTCGACCTCAGAGAAGATTTGAAATTCGCAAATATTCTGTTGTCACCTCGGTGGCAAAATATAATAAATTACAAATGAGTAAGCGGTGATCCTACTTTTTATTTCAATTCTATCGCAACAAAGAATAATTTTTATTCATCTCTGCTTCGCCCTCGGATGCGTTTTACTCATTGGCACTGGGGCAGCTTCATTATTAACGACTCATTCCTCAAACGAAAAGTAAAGAGACCGTAGAATGAATAAGCGTAAATACCTTCGCCACGATGAGACTCTTAACAAAGTGTTAAGCATTCAGCACGTCATTTGTTTCGATGTGAGAAGAGACACCAGATATTTCATTATTTGAAACCGTCCACTAAAACTTTCAACGAAATACCGAAAGGACGATGCAAAGTCAACGAAAAAATATTCTGTACGAGCGTTCCTGCTTAATATCGGGAATCAGAGCGTTGTAGATTTTCTACTCGGTACACGTAATTAATCATAAGTATCCATAAGTGAACTCACGGTTATTTCAGAACAAACTTAGCACCGGTACTCGCACGTGCTCATCAAACGAAATACCAATGTACGCGACGAGTTTTCGATCTACACTGGAGCCCCCGAATTCGACTGAATCCCGTTGAAGCCCGAAGCTTGCCACCCCACCTGTCCCCTTCGTTTCGCTAGGCAAGCGAGAGTTCCTTTCGACCAATCCGGTGAATGTATTCTTACCCCTCATTTGAATCGGTGATTCACACCCCCACACTACCCTTTTTTGCAATGGAACTTCCAGCAATATCTCTCCTACTTCCTTCCACCCCTCCGTTTTACTTTCCCTCAGTTTAGTATCTACCTTTATCATTTTAATTGATCATTTAAGATCGTTATTAGTGTAATCGTGACAATATACTCAACGATTTGTGTAATAAGTGTTACAATGGTACAACTGGTAATGATTATTGCACTTTAAGGGCATAAAAATAGAGGAACAAGTATCGAATACGTTTAACATGCAATATTGTGAATCTGCGTACAGGACTTTTCCGAAATACGTGGCCAAAATTTAGGGGCGTACGCTACTTACCTTAAAGATGACAAAAGGTCGCATCAACATTTATCCAACAACGCTTTTTGAGTGATAAATGCTTTGCTATCGTACAGATTTATAAGAATGTCTGGTAAGATTCAACAATTCAATCAACATTCAACAATTTTTTTTTAATACGAAACGAAGCGTAATGTTAACTTATTTACTCTGATCAACTTTTTGAATATCCTTACAAGATTATGTGACACATAAAATGTGTTTATACATGGGGAAGAAAGCCTTGAAAAGTTTGATTACTTATTTCAGAAGCATCCTGTACAATGAGACATTCGAGCCAAATTTGATGAGTACATACATGAATTATAAAGTAAATAAACACATACGTGGCGAATTTTATTTCACAACAACAAGACAGCGTGAATGAATATCAACTTAAACCATTTCATGAAAAGCTATTCTTTCATACTTGTTCCTACGATTGCATGGAAACATAAAAAAGCGTTTATTCACAACAGATAACACAAATTATTGCCCATTAACGCATTCGTCACAGTCACCATCATAATCACTATCACAATCACCATCACGATCACTATTACTATCACCTTCAATAATTCTTCCTCCGTCCAAACGTGCATGGGCCAGGTGTATGCAGATATTTGTAAACTCGTATATCTAGTTCTGCAAGGCGAATCTTACCCCTGTAACGTCATTTTAAAGGACGCAGAGGGTTGATTGCAGCACCTTCTACACGGTCGGTATGTCTGTACGCACGTAGTCAGCCATCCGGTAGAACAATTTCGATGTCAGAGACGGAAGAGCGCGTGCGCGACGAAATCATGAATGGAGCCACCGCTCAATGCGAGTCCAACTATACGGTCACCGTCATATAGCCACTCTACTTTTATTTATATCCCTCCAACGACGACCTTCTGTTAAGGTAGGGCTGATCAGTCAAATCAGGTTTTTTTCCCAGACGAACAGGTGTCACTGTCTTGATCAATTGTGCAAAATGATATTAAGACAGACCCCAAAAGCTATTGTACCCGGGCACCAAATTCTAATTTCACACGTTAATTCGCTAATTCAACTTTCCAATCGGTAAAACGTGATATCTGTTCCGCGTATAGAACTCGTACATGTTCTATTTCTTCATAAAAATATGCTCACAATATTTGAACATTTTACATTTTCATAACAGTGACATAAATATTTTCAACAGTAACGTGTTAAATTCTGCAATAAAGTATAATCTGATTAAGATTAATACGAATACGTGAATACTTCAAGCAGGGCTGTGAAAAACTATAATTGTTTTGTTATTCCACTATGATACAGATATTCGATTAATACAAGCGTCTGCTAATCTTGTTGAATGTTCCATCACTTACAGTGACGTCATATTGCAGTGTATGAATGAAGGTAAATAGAATATTAATGACACGTGTACGTCTATTTTCTTGTGAACGTTGCGAACTATTTTTAATTCTATACGATTTCCGTGATTGCAATTCATTCTTAAAAAAAGCACTATTATGAGCAACGCCATTTGGCGTACGAAGAATTAGCACAGCCCGGGTTTATGAATGAGTGGCTTGGGCGTGAGGATCACGTGGCAGGGCGCTGTGGCGCTTTAACGATCGAGAACATCCTGCTCCCTCCCTCTCTCGAGTATTATCACACCCACCCCTCGTTTCTTCTTTGATATCTATAAACTATTCCAAAATGTGTAAAACCAGCATTATTTTATAAAATTTTTAATCAAAACTACGAAGTAATAATTGTTACTTCTATTACATGTTGCAGTACACTCTGTCATTTATTAATAGGAAACAAGACCGTAACACGAAGAATGATTTGGTAGTATTACATGAGGGTTGTATTTATTGAATTATAATGGTTATTTTATTACATTTATTTAATTCGCTTTAAATATAAAGATTCTTTTCTATTACAAAGAAACATTTTATGCAAGCTTAGTTATTCAGAATTTAATTATACTGTATAAACTCTTTCCTTTCGTGAATTACAAGTCAGTTACCATGACTATTAAATATTTAATTTCTTGATTGATTAATACTTCATGTAACTTGGCCTGATACGATGTGACCGAAGTCAAAAGTTTTCTTTACCGTTTTAAAGAATCTCTTATTTGTAAATCTTTTGCAGGAGTGTGGGGGACTTCATATAGCTATCAAGGGACAACATTAATGTAATCATTACGTAAATCTTCACACACACATTATATGACACAACGTATACGTCGTATTGATAAACGTTTTCTTGTATTCAAACTTATTCTCAAACTGAACAATATTCTTAATTTATATTTTAATAAAAAAGACATACCTCCCGAAGCAGACCTCGGATATAAATCTATACTCATCTTTATTTTATTGTTTTCGTTAATGAAACCTTTTTAATAAGATTAAGGAAAGCACAGCGTTATATGCATATGTAGAAACAAGTTCATTAAACAAATAATTTTTATTGAGAAAAAAGAAACAAATATAATTTCTTTAATAAAACTAAATTCAGTCCAATATCGTACTTATTGTCAATTGTAACTTATTTTGTTCCCAATATCAGTTATTTCGAATGTAAACGTTAAATCAGCAATGTACGTAATGAATGAGTACAGAATTCCTATAAAAATGTAAAGCATTGGAAAAAGTGCACTGAGCCTTTTTTGCATTAGGTTATCGAACAATACGTAGGCGTACGCTGATGCCCACGTGTAGGCGTAAACGTAGGTGGATAGATTGAGAAAAGCATGGGTGAATATCCGTGTTTAAGCTTGTACACATGCGCGTAAATGTACGCTACTGTAAAATAACGGGAGAGCTTATCAGTTATAAGTAAAATATTGAATTTCTTCTTTTCATGTTGCTGTTTCATATTATGTTGCTAAATTCTGTAAAATACATGTAAATCAAATGAGATAAATACATAATCAATTTATATACGTTTGACGTATGTATATACATGCAGATAAAAGGAACTAATTTATTTGAATAAATTTCACGCCTATGAAATCATCAAAGGTAGATGATTATGTACTCCTTATTAATTATCAATCAATAAATTAAATTGTAAGTTTTATGTGTACATAATCAGGATAAACTGAAATGAAATGAAAATTTTCAATAATGCAAATAATTATTATTTTGTATAATATTTATTAATGAATTTTTATAAAGTCTTTGCAGACAAAACTCCATTCATGTTTCTCAAATCTTAAATTGTTGTTACACAAACATTGTGAAGAAATGTATTTTCCTTACAAAATTTTAAACCTCCTTCTATCACTTACAATTTGGTATAAAAATTTCTATTTGTTTTCTTTTAGTATTCGTATTATGGATGTGTTATATAACATTGATTTTGGTATATCTGTTATCAAAATTAGTCAGGAGTCACTATGTTTTATACTGCGCGTTCAGTATACTCAACAATTTATACTTAATCATAATAAAAGTGATACACCTGCGTATTATTCATTATAAATGTTTACGTGAATCTTGATGTTCTATTCACAAATTCGTATGTTCATTGAATACATATGGTTTATAACTAACTTCTAACAGTTGTTGCAACGTTTTGAGTGTATAATTTTAATAGAGTAGCAATATAGTTTAAAGAAATGTCAAAATAAAAATTAATATCCAACACCTGTGAAACTTGATTATTTCTTGATAAAGATAATAATCGCCATGAGAGCAACAAGATTGTTAAAAAAAAAAATAAAAATTAAAACCTGACTTGATCTTCAGTAATAACATTTAATAGCATAGATTTTTAGCAAATAGAACTTGATACTCTTCATCAATGGTCCACCCACTGAATTGAAGCAGAGTGTAACTATATCAAGCATATAGGTGTACGTGTGCACGTTGCATATATTGAACACCCACACTCGATGCGCGGGCGTCATGACGGAGACGTCGTAGCTGTTTCGCTCTCACGATGACCTTGGAAACTCCCACCCGTTAAAAGAGACCACTGTGCGGGGGTGTTCGTTCATCGACGTTCCAACCACTCTTCTCGATTTTCCTCCCCATTCTCTGAATGTGCTTCTCATGCGTAATACAGAACGCGCGTGCGCACTCTATGCATGAAGGCATTGTTCTGGATTAAAATTCATACCTTTTTTTATGGACAAGTACACTATAATTCTTGAGTTAAGACATACACTCATTC
The DNA here is from genome assembly GCA_916610135.2 of Macropis europaea. Taxonomy (NCBI): domain Eukaryota; kingdom Metazoa; phylum Arthropoda; class Insecta; order Hymenoptera; family Melittidae; genus Macropis; species Macropis europaea. The sequence continues at coordinate 15,571,522 of OU744344.1, read as the reverse complement.
ATTCTTAAAAGTCATAGCAGAAAGTACAGTAGAGCCTGCCGTATCCGAACTAATAGGGAGAGAAATGTGGCCGAATAACAGAATTTTTGGTTGATGGATCAATCACTTCTTTTTAAATTATACTTCATTCATTCAAATAGAAATCAACAAAATTGACAGTTTGTTTCAATATTTATGGATCCTTAATTTTTCTGGCTGCTAAATCACATGAGTATTCACGAAACGACTGGTTTCGTAACAAATTTTTATTCATTAACTGTGATTTACATAGAAAGTAAATTACATTTAGTACCACAACTGTTCAGGATACGTGTACAATTTTTTGATAGTTTCAACATTTTTATACTTTTATACTTTTTCGTGAATTTACAAACAGGTGCTGCAGTTTCTGTCCATTTATTTAAACGGTAACATCCGAGCAATTGCGTACACAGTGTTTGTGAAATAATTCATTTACAGTGCTTTCACAATTTAAATATTACAAGCGATAGAATGCCACTTGCTGTGACTTACTTCTAATGAGAGGATCTGAACTAACGATTTTTTTTTTATGAAACCGGTAACGAATTCAAAATGCAGTGGCTTATGAATATGAAGAAAATGAAGAGTGTTGAAGGTTTCTATTCGACAACATATGTATACGGTCAACGTTGGTTGATGGAAAGAATATTGAAATTTGTGCGAGCCAATTAAAATAGTAGTCCAATACGTGTTATTATTGAGGCTAAATTGACAAAAAGTACCCAAGGACAAAATATTTTAAAAAAAATTGTAAGGCAGAACTGGTTATAACAATAGATGAAGTTGAAAAATATGTTCATTTGAATGGGTAAATTGAGGAAGTATAAGGAAGTATAAGTCCCGTTCACCATCGAACGTTCAAGTTCTGATTGTTCCTTGAAAGAATCTGCTGAAAACATTTGCAAACTAGTAAAATGTGTGTGTATTCCTGATTTGAAAGCAAAGCAACTTTAAGAGAATTTCCACGAAAATATCCACCAGGTGCAGGTGTTCGTTGTACAGTACTATGCCTAAACTCTCTTGGGTGCTTTCATTGTATACAGTTGGAGGTCAGTCGGAATATGTCTCATCTTCGTGAAAAAGTAGCAGGTAGTATCAAGTTAATAAGAGAACAAGAATATTTTCCTCTGTACTCACAATTTTAATATTGCTATTATACAAATACGTACTTGTACCAACTACGGTAAATAATAATTAAATAAAATATTCAAATTGAGGCTATTAAAGGTTTATAGTTAACACCAGATGAATGCAAAGAAATATGTATGAGCATATTCATTTCAAATTGCATCGAAATAAAACGATTACATTTACAAGAAAATTCCAATATGCAGTATTCCTTTAAAAAAAATTTGAGTTTTTTTACACATTGAAAACAGGAATTCAATCTGAACGATCAATCACAATCTGACGGCCCTGGGAAATTTACAATTCAAGAAATGCAGGAGTTTCTAAATTAAAACGTATCGCAAATCCAAAAAACAAAACAGTTCATCTTCCAACTGGGCCCTGAAGTTCTTCCGTGTACAATGCATATACTGGACTTGTCCCTATCAAATTACCACTCATTTCAGACGTTACAAAACACAATAAAAATAATGATTAAATTCGGAAGAATGTACGGAACTCCTACTTATACGTACTGTATGCATACACAATGCAGGATTGGACAGAATGTACAGCCGGAAAACAGGTCAATTTTTATAGAACAATAAATCGAACGTGCACCGAACAATTCTGCATTTAAGGTATCGTTTACGGGAAAATCAAATTTCAAAATGCTGCAGGTAGGCGCGCATTTGTTAAACATTCGAATTAATCACCCACGCGATATACTCAGCTTCCTCCCATTTCTGGGGTTCCTGGTGAAGATACGAAGGTTTGAGGTATACCATCTTCAAGCCCGTGAAATTCTGCGTCAGGTAGGTGCCCTGGTGCCTGTCCCTGACCCCCTCCAGAGACACGCTCCGAACGTTTTGGGCAAGTGTCGATTTTGGAAATGTGGCCGGTGAAGGTACCTGCGCAGTACTCCTCAATTTCTGGGGTTCCTGGTGAAGATACGAAGGTTTGAGGTATACCATCTTCAAGCCCGTGAAATTCTGCGTCAGGTAGGTGCCCCGGTACCTGTACCTGACCCCCTCCCGAGACATGCTACGAACTTTTTGGCGGGTGTCGATTTTGGAAATGTGGCCGGTGAAGGTACCTGCGCAGTACTCCTCAATTTCTGGGGTTCCTGGTGAAGATACGAAGGTTTGAGGTATACCATCTTCAAGCCCGTGAAATTCTGCGTCAGGTAGGTGCCCCGGTACCTGTACCTGACCCCCTCCCGAGACATGCTACGAACTTTTTGGCGGGTGTCGATTTTGGAAATGTGGCCGGTGAAGGTACCTGCGCAGTACTCCTCAATTTCTGGGGTTCCTGGTGAAGATACGAAGGTTTGAGGTATACCATCTTCAAGCCCGTGAAATTCTGCGTCAGGTAGGTGCCCCGGTACCTGTACCTGACCCCCTCCCGAGACATGCTACGAACTTTTTGGCGGGTGTCGATTTTGGAAATGTGGCCGGTGAAGGTACCTGCGCAGTACTCCTCAATTTCTGGGGTTCCTGGTGAAGATACGAAGGTTTGAGGTATACCATCTTCAAGCCCGTGAAATTCTGCGTCAGGTAGGTGCCCTGGTACCTGTCCCTGACCCCCTCCCGAGACATGCTACGAACTTTTTGGCGGGTGTCGATTTTGGAAATGTGGCCGGTGAAGGTACCTGCGCAGTACTCCTCAATTTCTGGGGTTCCTGGTGAAGATACGAAGGTCTGAGGTATACCATCTTCAAGCCCGTGAAATTCTGCGTCAGGTAGGTGCCCTGGTACCTGTACCTGACCCCCTCCAGAGACACGCTCCGAACTTTTTGGGCAAGTGTCGATTTTGGAAATGTGGCCGGTGAAGGTACCTGCGCAGTACTCCTCAATTTCTGGGGTTCCTATTGAAGATACGAAGGTTTGAGGTATACCATCTTCAAGCCCGTGAAATTCTGCGTCAGGTAGGTGCCCTGGTGCCTGTCCCTGACTACCTTCAGCGTCATGCTACAAACTTTTTGGGCAAGTGTCGATTTTTTAATGTGGCAGTTGAAGGTACCTGCGCAGTACTCCTCAATTTCTGGGGTTCCTGTTGAAGATACGAAGGTTTGAGGTATACCACCTTAAAGCTCGTGAAATACTGTGTCAGATAGATACCCTGGTACCCGTTCTTTACCCCCTCCAGAGACATGACACAGAATTATTGGACAGAAGGCAATTGGACTATTCTGTACTCGGCTGTGGTACCAGAAAGAAATCACCAGCACCATCTTCTGACATAATCCTGAAACTACTTAACGGCATGATGCTCGATGCGCCACTGGCGGAGTTTTTTGTAAATAATCTTGTCTCTTTTTCTAGATGGCGCCACTTCGTATTTCGCGCTTTAGTTCCTGTCTTCTGTTAGAGATGGCGCAACTCGTGATATTCTGGCGGGCGGTGGTGTTGGGATCATGGTCAAAGGACAACGCGTCATATACAGATGGGAAAGGCGGCTTTTGTAGCGTTTCACGAGTGGAAGGAGTGAGGTTGACATTCCTTCTGACAACGATATACTGTATACCTATAGTAAGTTCATACGAGCGCGTAACACAAGTCGCCTCATTGGGTGATATTTTGCGCCCTCTGTATTGCAGGGGTACTTCAACATTGTGGTGTTTGTTGGTTAAGCGGAAAACGTTTGATATTTAAAAACACTTCAGTTAAATTACACGACATTGTATACACAGTATAATTTGTATTAATATTTCGGCGTAAATACTCGAATGAGAAAGTTTTAGTTTTGTTCGTCTTACGCCGTGCATAGGACATAAAAATTGTTGTCTTCTATTCTTTTTTTGTTATTGTTATGAAACGATAAATTTAAAGTTGTTTCGTTTTTACTCTGTTCTTCTTAATTTTATGAGTGATTTTAAATCATTGTACCTTTTGTGTGTACATGTTGACTGTTCTGAATATAATGAGTTATAATATAAACAACTATTTTTAAAATAAATATATTTCATTGTTTTTCATTAATTTTTTCAATTTTGATTATTATATTATTGTTCATTATTTAATGTTACAGCTAGAAATATGAATGTCTAAAAGATCATTGATGTAAGAAATAATAAACAATGGTATCCCAAAATTCGCAGAATAGTGAAATTTTAGTTGAAGCAGAGAAATTATGTGTTGGAAAAATACATGAAGGGGATACAGAAAAAAATGAAGATTTCAAAGAAATAGAGAAAATTGATGAAGATATGAAAGATGTTGAAGTAACAAATTCATTTACTGCTTTTAACTATAATTGGAATAATCCACCTAAATTATTGTGTGAAGCAATTGATGAATATCAGGCGACCGAGTTGTGTGAAAATTTTACAAAAGGATGTCAGTGGTCTCCAGATGGAACATGTTTATTAGTACCTTCTGAGGATTTTAGAATTCGCATTTATGAACTTCCTAAGGAGTTATACTCTGGTAAAATTCCTGAAAACTTAGCATCTACCACATTTACAGCAGCTGTGACGGTTAAAGAAGGGGGACTTGTATATGATACATGTTGGTATCCTTTCATGAACTCTTGGGAACCTGCAACTTGTTGCTTTTTAAGTACAAGCAGAGAAAGTCCCATACACTTGTGGGATGCTTTTAATGGTCAATTAAGAGCAACATACCGAGCTTATAATCAGTTAGTATTACAAATATTTATTGTCAAACATTTGTAGTAACTGGTGAGACAAAAGAAGATACATTTAAAATCTCTTGTTACATGTATATTCAAGGTGTCTCTCTTAACTTGGACATCTTAAACTCGTTATGTTTGATAGAATGAAAAAACTGTCTAAGGAAAAATTATTGAAAGGGCCAAATATTGTGGCTGACAAAATATTTTTTTTCAAGGTAATTCTTTCTGAGATTTTACAATCAGTTTCTCTTAAGTAGAACTGCACACTTTTATCACAATAGTGTGCCAGTTAAGACAAAGATGAGTTCAGTAGCGTCATTAATAAAAAAAGAAATGATAATCATTAAACTTCTGAAAAAATTATCTTGGGAAAAACATACTTTTATCTGTGATTTTTTTCTGCAGACATTCTTTCATATCATCAAATGTAACAGAGATATTAAAGCTGTTCAAGTTAAGTATATAATTTTAATAATTTTATTATTAATTGATTAAATAATTTTATTTTTAATATTAATAATCTTATTATCAAGGTAAATATCTGTAAATTGTTTAACAAAAGTTTACTTCTTAATACTAATATTAGAAAATATTTTTTTAAATTTGACAATTATGATACATACTTTTTTATTATTCTTACCAAATTTACAAAATAGAAGTGACACATAATATATCTTATTGTACAAAATAACTATGTACAACATAAAATCTTCAATTCTTTTATGGCTCAATTTCTTATGGAAACAACTGCTTGGAATTTCCAACATTTCATGAGCCTTGTATGTAATAGGTAACTTCATCAGCCAGTCCCTAGTCTAAGTGCTTGTTGGTGCTTCAAGCAGTTTTTATCATATACAATACTTCCATATTAAAGTGTGTACAGGACTTCTCAACAAGATACATACAAATATATTTTATATTTTATTATTTTGTTACATTAGAGTTGATGAAGTAGAGGCTTCAATTAGTATTCAGTTTATTGACTCAGCTAGAGAAGTATGGGCTGGCTTTAAAAATGCTTTAAGAATTTTTGAAATGGAACGGCCAGGACGACAAATAAATACTATTCAACTTAAAACAGAGTTTCCGAATGTAACAGGATTAGTATCTTGCATTCGTGAAAACCCACTTGTGCCAGGGTTAGTTGCTTTTGGTACATATTCTAAATATATTGGTGAGTACAGTATATAGAGGGGTTTTCAGCACTATACATAACAAAAATACTTTTAATATACACTGGTCTATGGACTAATAATTTTCAAGATACTGAATTTATTAATGTATTAGGAATCTGTTACGAACATATCCAGTCCATTGTCACCCATGAATTACTAACACTTTACAGGTTAAAGATATTAGTCATTTTATAGTTTTGTAAGATATTATAAATGTACCTACTTAACTTATAAAATATAAAACTGAACATCTGAAAAGCAATTAGTTTATAGGCTCATGTTTATTATAATCTTTTTGTTCACTTTTATGAATCCAACTAAGTTCTTATCTGTTTTATAATTTTATTATATTAATTTTTTTTATTAGACTATGTTCAATTAGAAAAATGCTAACTATATAATTGTATATAAATTATTTATGATTGCATATTTCTTACTAGGTTTATACAAAAATGGACCACTATGTAGTTTTAAAACAAAAAATGGTGTAACTCAAATTGAATTTAGCCCTTGTGGAACAAAATTGTTTTCAATTGTTAGACGTAGCAATGAATTTTTATGCTGGGACCTTCGCAATCCAGGCACTGTACTTTACTCTTTACAAGGACGTCAATCTGATACAAATCAAAGAATACAATTTGATATTGTGCCTAATAAAGAAGAAATAGTCTCAGGTATGTACATGAATTATTATTTTAGAAAACAATGCATAGTAATAGAAACAGTATTCCTTTTGTGTTGATAGGTGGTACAGATGGAAATGTTTCGATTTGGAAATTATCACAAAATACAGAGTATGAGGAGCTGAATGTAACACACAAAATAAAATTATCTCATGATTGTATAAATGGCATAAATGTACATAAAAGTTTACCACTAATTGCAACATGTACAGGACAAAGACTGCAAGATAGTAATATACAAAGTAGAGACAATAGTGTCAGATTGTGGTGTGTCTCTTGATTGCAATAAATTTATGTTCCAAATTATTGTAAATATCTTATTAATTCTAAGATATGTTATCATATTATTCTGACCTGAATTGATATTTTCTAGTGTTATAATCATCTGCCCTTTGTCAATGATACAAGTTAATAAACCTAATGTAGCCAATTCTTGTCAGTTTGAATAATTTAAACAAATTGTGAGACATTAAGATGTATTATAGGATGCGTTGCAGCAAATGGCAACCATTTCAAACATTTGTTATAACTTGAAAACTAATGAAAGCTTATGTTAATTAAGCTTACAAAATTGTAATTCCTATTTGAAAATTATTTGATGCCGTAATGCAATAATATAACAATGTGATTAATTTTTGTTGTATTAAGTTGTTCGTTTTTTTCATTTTGCAATTGTTTTTGAAGTATATTTACCATACTTTTTTCATTAAAGTAATAAAAACACATGTCATTTCCAAAATTGTGAATTCAAGCATTGTAATTGACAAATTTTAAATATTTTTAATGTCAACCATTTATAAATAGGTAAAATTTCTGAACCTCTTAATTTTAGTGTCATATTCACATTTTAGTAAACTTAGTTTTGAATGTACATATTATTTTTTTCATTATAATTACAAAACAGTACTTGACAATTTTTAATTTTTGCAATACATTTTCAAACTACAAATCATTGAAACTATATCAATGAACTTGGATCATCTAAAAACTACATTAAATTATACATTTTGTAATAACAATATGATTTCTCTTTTCTCTATAATAATAATTTAAAATCTTTATAGTAGTTATGTATACTATAGCCTGACAACTCAAGCTTAGGACCTGACAGCAAGATAAATTAAACAGTAACAAAGTTTCAGTATAGTTGATGCATGTTCTGATGAAGTTTTTGGTAATGTGAAATATAATGATATAATTTAGTAACAAGAATATTTCATTAATTCCATGTCACTGTACTAAAGTCTTTGTATGTCGCAGCTTCAGGGTCTAAGCTTGAATACTTGTAATTGTTATTATGACAACATGTCCAAATATAGTAGTACAGTAAATCCTCTCACATTGTCCCCCAGCTCGGAATCGAATTGGGACAGTTTCGGTAGACCGAGACTATACGTTTCCAGCCTCGCAGCTCGCCTTTGTAGTTTGCCGAACAAAGACAAGGACAATGAATAAAAGAGAATGATGAAATGAGAGTCGACGGGGGCGACAGTGAGATAGATTGAGAGCGAGTGAGATAGAATGGAATGCTATTTGTTAAATAGCCCGAAAGAAATGCGAGTTCAGAGCTCGAAGTGAGGATAACACCGCGACTACTAAACGGGCAAAGTCTGCGACTACTAACCGAGCACTACTGTATACACATACGTACACAAAATATGTATATTACATAAAATACATTTTATAAAACTGTAAAAAATAATACAAATTTTTCAAGTTTAATTTTGTTTCATCATTTACATTACAAATAATCAAATGTTTTAAAACAGTGAAACGTGTACATGTGCACTTTCCTTAAGTTCTATTAAACTACATCACTATGTTACGATGAAAAAGCAAACTGTAACTGAACGGTCGGGTAGCATGCAGCAAGCAGTGGTGGTGAGAGCACATATTTTGGCGTACAGAGGATATGCATACCCAGTTTTCACCGATACATGTATTTTATGAATTATATAATGCCGTATTAAGAAAGTATCTCTGCGATTTAAATATGAAAAAAGTGGAATAAAACCTCTGTCTTCATGGTTGATGTAATAAAGGGAAAGTCGAGTAAATTCATTGAAAACGGAATCTGAAGTTACATGTGCACTTTGCAAACTCGCCGGGAATGCGAAACGTTGAACTGTTATGCGATTGTATTTCCAAATAGCTGTGCCGGTTTTCAAAAAAAAAAACAACTGCTTTTTGTTCATTGTGTAGCAGATCTTGATACGTATAGAAAAGCGGGGGAAAATAAGAAAGCGCAGGAGAGAAGGAAAGTTAAACAATGAAATGTACATAGGTGAAGTTAAAGCAGACAGTGCGTGGTAATACGTGTTTATATATTTATGTGTACATATATTGAATAATTGCCAGTACAATATGTTTTCTTCAGCTATTCCTGCAAGACACTTTTCGAACTTATTGAATGTCCGGAAGAAATAATTTTCAAGAGGAATCGGTGAGCGCGATTTGATCCGCGATACATGTATGAAAGATTAGCTAGTGTGCTGAAAACCTCAAAATTCGAAAATTTTTGCGAGAAACGACCACGGGTACGTTTGTGAAGCGATGAATGATTTCATTGTTTTGACTTTCTAAAGAACGTAAATCTACAGAATGGCCACCAATATGCAGCCTTTCCCGCGAATACTGAAAATGTTGCGGGAAAATAGCAACACCAAGGAAAAACGTGAAGCTTTAACCTATATTTGCAGGTAGTATTTTTGGTATTTTACATATACATTTATACGTGTAGCATTAGAATTTTATCATCAGAAAACAAAATGCTTTATACTAAACAGTAAATTTGATTACATTTAAGATGCCAATTTATACATTGACTGACAATTCCCAAGAAAAGATCTCCAAGTACTTCTCTAATATTGAAATGCGCTTTCACACATTGATAGAGCTTGATATATTGCGCTTTTTATATACGATTTTGGGTATGTTTAGACGGTTTATAATTTGAAACATTTAATGTTATAGTTTCACAAGTATTTATCTAATGTAGTGTAACCGGTGCTTTCACTAAACTATTTACGCAATTAAGTAATGTGCTTGTTATTTAGTTTACCAATCCCTTCGTAGAAATAATTAGCATAGCTTCAATAATATTTTCTATGAATTTTTTATATTATTCTAACACTTAAAACTTACAAACTTCACTGTAATACTTTTTGCTTCAAACGCTCATAAATATCTGACAGATTTATAGATATTTACATATTTTTTTACAAAAATACAGTTGTATACTATATGTCTCATATTAAAGATAAAGGTAAAGAATGTATGTACAAAGATTTTATGATACCAGCATAAGCATGTAGAGAAGAGTGTTGATCATATAAATAATCTTAAATAATGATTCTTTTACTATATTTTTATGATATTTATTTCATATGTGTATGTATAAAATTTTGAACTTTAAAGTTAAATCAGCTCCATGCGGATTATTAAAAAAAGTGAAAAAATTTAAACAAGATTCTACTGCATGCATAAAAATAGATCATTCTTATTAACTAAATGATGCTTATTTACTTGCAAATGATAGTCATAAATGAATATCACCAAAGGGCCGACATTAAATATCTCTTAAACTATGAATTACCTATGTGCAAAACCAAGTATAGGAAACTCCAATATATTAAGTTCTATCAGTGTGCAAAAGCTCATTTAAATACCAGCAGAACACTCAAGGATCTTTCTCAGTAACTCCTGAGATCTAAAGGCAGGTTTCATTAAGTACTCACAAATCTTCACTTATTATTGTTGGAACAGACATAATGAAGCTCTAAATTTTATGGGGCGCTTAATACAAAATTTTATTATCATTGCAGTATTCCTATAAATCTTCCAATGAGGTTTTATATAACATCTTGACAGTTAGCTAGCTTGACAGTTAACCTAATTTATAATTTCACTATACATGATCCACTGACTACACATTCTGATGAATTTGCAGTTGACACAAAAAAAAGAATATTGGTAATGACGAGGGACAGCATGATTTTTATGTAATTTTGATATGATATAGAACTCAGAAAAATATTTGACGTATATGTTTTTATTGGTAATTGTTCACATTAAAGGGATGAAAACAGCCGTTGAAATTGATATTGAGAAATCTTGGTTCAGAGATTACTTTATCGGAAAACTAACTATACAGCTAAGTTCAGTATTAAAAAATAGGCAAATTATACATTTAAACTTACTTCTAAGGTAAATAGTATCTGAGATATAACGTCAAATAGGTTTATTTCAACCCCAACTTCAAGAACTGTTTTCACCCCTCCAATGTGGACGATTGGCGATAAAAGAAAAGGGTCTAATATTTTTTCAAGTTCTATATCATACTAAAATTGCAACAAAATCGGCATGTGTAAATTTGGTGATGTCCCTTGTGAAAACAAGTCAGTAATCTGTTAATGTAATGAATTTCATATCCTTTATGTGGAATATAACATTAAATATACTTTATCAAAAACTTTATAGTGTATGTTATTTTATTTTAGCAACAGCAAAAAAATGGAATCAACGAATGTCATCAAAGAAGAACAATACAAAGAGTTATGCAAATTAGTTACTGATGCATTTGCAAATGGAAATGGTGATATACAAAATGAGGCATATGAAACGCTGAACGTTATTATTCATGATTTCAAAGATCATACTTTGAATTTGTTTGATGCCATGTCACCCTTAAATAAGAAAAATAGGTTTGTTTTTAAATTCTATAGTATTTAAATTCCAATAGTGTGTTAATAATTTATGTGTTATATACTTTAAATAAAGCTGATGCTCTATGCGAATTGCTACTGCAACACTTGGAAAGTTCTTATTGTTGAATGTTGACTATCATCTTGTAACTTTAACTTCAATTGTCTAACAAACTACTAGTCATATATGCCTGAAATAAGGTGTAATTTATATAAGTTATATAATAATACTGATAATTTCTTAAAGTACTCATGAAGACCTACAATTTGAACTAGAATTATTGAAGAAGTGTGTTTCCAATTTTGGTCCTTTCCTTGTCAGACACACTTTTGAAACTTCTTATGCTTCTTATATAAATAATCAGCATCTACTGTATTTGTTCCATTATATATAAATACTATTAAAATAGAAAAGTTTAGTGCAATAAATATTAGGATAATTGCCTGAAAGTTTTTAGAAAAGATTATGGTATTTTTTTTTTAAAGATTTGAATTGCTTACGTGTCCAGTATGTAAATAGTATAATACTTATAATTTAAACATTTTATTGAAAATTTTGTATATTTAAATTTTTTATAATTACACTTTATGTACAAATTTTCGAAATTAACAACAATTACATTGTATTAATTTCAGATTAAAAATTCTTAAATTATTAGAAGTTATTGAAGACAATGCTATATCAACAGTTGCTTCTGATATGTATGCTGTACATTTTTTTAATAATTGTATGAGTACAGTACAGACAAATACAATGCCATGGATTGCAACCACTGCATGTACAGATAATCTTGAAGCATTGATCGAAGCTGAAAATAAACCACTATCGGATGACCAAAGATTAGAGGAAGAAATAATTAATTATTCTATAATTTTATTAAGAAGATTGTATAAAGTGGCTGCAACAACATCAGATACTAAAATTGAAAGGGTATGCAAACTATGTCTATAATATTTAAGAACAAAAGAACCACAAGCATATTATGTTTTATACTTTTACAGTTCAATGTATTATTATTGGATAAGATAATGGTATTAGCTTATATGGGTCATAAGCGACAACGTGGCCCTGCTTTGCAACTTTTACAGCAAGCACTTGCTACAAATATATTATCACATGTTCGTACTAAACTACCAGATGTGTGGATGCAATATAAAACAGCATTACAGAATATTTATTGTAAACGCATGCTACTTTTGGTATCTGCCTGTGAATCAGATTGGGCTACACAATGGAATATTAGTATTCAATTCCTTGGAGTAGATCTTCATCGTGGTGCTGGTTTAATAAATAATTTACTGAGTGTTGAAGAAAAGGCATTTAAATCTACAGACACAATTATACGCAGGTATATCAATAATAACTGCATGAAGCACGACACGTATTAATAGAAATAAAAAATAATACATCATTTTTTATTATAGACAAGCATTTCTTTCATGGAAACTGTTAGTAGATAATTTTGCATTAGACTCACAAGAACTCGCTACTGCTAGGCGAATAAAGCTATTGTGTATTCCACTAAATGCTAAAAACAGTAAAACTGAATTGATTGCATTGACAAAACTAGAAGTCTGGTGGCATGTAATTGTCAAGCTTTATAAAGACATTTCCAAGTTCGTCAATCCTGTAATTACACAGTTTTTGAATTTTTGTTTTGGACCTCTTGGAGACACTCCATTATTATCTTCTAAATTTGACATAGTGGCCTCACCTGGGAAAAGATTTTTTAAAACAAAAATTGTTGCTGTGGATGCTTTATGCCAACTTCTTGTTACAAAACATGAAAATCAGACTGTCTTTTCTCCAATGTTAGAAGAAAGACTTCCACATGCTATACTTGATTCTGTCTTTCAAGAATGTTATAAAAGTATAATTCACAGTGTAGGAGAAGTTTTACTTGTTCTTAGTCAACTTACTGATGCAGAAATGAAAAACAGGTATCAACTAGGTAAAAAATTATGGAAAAGCTTAATTAATTATGTGCAGCAATCAAAAATGGAGAAACAGGTATGTGTATTATTAAAGATAATATTTTTTTCGTCATAAAAACACAAAAAAAATGTTAAAATCTATATTTTATAAAATTATGTACCTTCACAGGAACTTATGTACAAAGATGTGATATTAGTTATAACAGAATTGACAAATTATGCTGTGGGCAAGCCAATGATTAAAAATTTATGTCTTGATGTAATCTTGTCTGACATTGTTGATCTCAGTAAGAATTTTAATGTTCAAGATTATACATTATTTCAATTGCTGTTGAAATTTCTACACGCTGCAGTATTAAGCGAAGCTAAAAAGTAGGTATTAATATGAATACTATGTATACCAAATATTAAGTAAGTTATTAAGTTATCTTTCATTATGTATGGTTTTGTCATGTTATTGAAATATTACATTAATATTAGAAAAGTGTTATAAGATGAGTTTGATATATCGTGATGACCATCACGAATAGTAGAAGAATATAAAATATATTCTAAACATGAATAGTTATAGAAACCAAAAAGTATGCATTCTCATTTTATGTAGTATTTTCTTCGATTACATAATTCCTAAACATGATTATTATTGATGTTGATAATACATTTAAGGTAGTCAAAATATATTGAACTATACTACTATTACTATAAAACATTGCATAAAAAACGACTAAAATTATTCTTTTAAGGAATCATTATGATGCATTAAAGTGTCTATTATGGCAATGTATTAAAACTCAGAAAGGGAATGAGTATTATCCACATGCGTTTAAATGTTTAAAGCAAACATATGAAAAATTACATACATTAGCAAATGAAGAATATAAAAATGAGTAAGTTGTAAATAGCTTACCACTAGTATGAAAACAGTTTCAATTTATTTTACAATGAATATGTATAATATTGATTTCTTTCAGAACCGTTATTTTTGAATTATGGCGCATTTTAGCAGAAGTGTTAACGAAATATATCAGTGATGTGCAAGAAATTAATGAAGGTAGCTGTACAGAACACAATTTAAAGACTGTTGAATCAATTGTAATATTTCCATTTATGTACATATGTTTGGAAGATCAAAAACAGGTTTGTCTTTGTATGATATGTACTATGTACATACAACTACACATATAGGATTCAAATATTCAACATTACAACATTATGTACACAGATTTCATCATAATATATGTGCTGCATACATTTCATCATTTGAATATTTATGATATTTCTGTTAGGTGTACGAAGTAACAAACGTTTGGAAATCATTATATAAACAATTTGAAATACACGCAGATCTTATAGCGACTGTGAAACCCAATGAAGTTCTATTAAATATTGCAAGTGCTATGCAAAAGAGTGTGGCAAGGAATGAAAAATCTTACTGCCTTATTGCAAACTGTTTAGATATCTTGTTAAGTACTGTCAACTATAAATCTTTACTTGGTATGTTGATAATTTATTTCATAACTAACAAAATTGAATACATAGAAATTACAATTTTAATGTATTTGTTTTTTTGTCTAGCATATTCAGGAGTTCCGTCTATTATGCATCTTATTACGGAACTTATAACTTATTCTTTATCTCATAAAAGTAATGCAGAATGTGAATCCGCTCTCAAAGCATTGTCAGCAGTACTTATTACTATTTATGGACATGATCCACAAAAAGTAATTTCATACTTGCAATTTTGTAAATCAGCAGTTGAATTAATACTTACTTCAGAATTGGGAACATTATACAAAGAAGTATGTATGCCTTTTCATATTTCGTGTACAAAATAATAATTACTTTGAAATATTGTTATTCTTAATGTTCTATTTATAGATAGCAAATACATGGGAAACAATAATCAGTATCTTTAAAGGACTCAATAAGTTGATTGATTCTGATCTCATTTTATCTTACAAGAATGCAATTGTTCAAGGTCTAAATCATTCTAATCCTGAAATAGTCACTCAGACAGGCACTCTTTTTGAAATGAAAAATTCATTAAGCAGTGGTATTAAAGAAACATTGGAAGAAATAGAGAAAGAAGCCAGGAAAAATAAACCCTCACACAAGTCAGAAATTATTAAGAATAAAAAGAACGATCATATTGAAAAATTACCAAATCAAGTTAAAATGGTTGGTAGTTTTTTAAACAGAAGTGCCAGTAGTCCAAAAACTGCAATCTTTAGAGAACCTGATAAAACCGATAAGAAGTTATTGTCTGATTCTGATTCTCAGGTAAATATACATAGATGCATGTATGTGTGTACGTACGTGTCTTTTTACAGGTTGTAATAAGTACATTTGAATGTTTCTGTTGAGTTACTCACACGAAAATAATATTTACAAAAGTTACTCATATTAAAGGAGAAAGTATGATAAAGAATACATCATGTTTTCAAGATTATCATATTTGAGTTTTTAAAATTGTTTATATTTTCTTAAACGATATTACGTTTCCATATTCTATTTGCAAAGATACTAGCAAGAGACGTTTCGCAAGTTGTCCCTTCCGAGTTTGATGAAACTTTGGTATAATGTAGAACTCGAAAAAATATTTTACACGTATTTTTTTTTATCGACAATCATCCATAATGACAGGGTAAAAACAGCGTTCATAGTTAGGGTTGGAAAAGGCCTGAGGATGGCAGGTATGCACATAAGAGACAACTCTTTTCAGAGCCACCGTATCTTTATAAACGTGGGACAACTGGAGCTAAATCAGTTAAGAGCAAGCGACGACTCTTATTCAATTATAATCTCGCTTCAATCATGAGCAACCCGAGCGTGATTCGCGCTGGTAAACCCAACCGTATTCTCTACGGCGAGGTTTGCCGCGACGGGTTTTTTTAACTGCTTTGATGATTTTCACATTTCCAAACAGAACATTAACTCGTAAGGTAATGTAAATTGCCTAAAATATTATAAAAATTTACAACTCCTTCGACATTACAAACCTACAGACAGTTGTTTAGTATAAAACATGAGTACATAGCATATGTAATAATACAGTGTCACCCGGATTAATGTAACGTTTTTCGCCCTCGGATTCTGTAAAATTTGCATCCCCACCACGTATTCCGACTGGCTATTGAGAAAGACAAGATAAGCACGAAGAGTGAGTCATCCTATAACGAAAATAAAAAATGTTTTCTTTTGCATTGTACCTGACCGATGCTCTATCTCGTTTCCTGTCAGAGTATCCCTACTCAAGTTACGCTCATAAATATTATGCTCGAGTAGGTGATGACAACTTCTTGGTCCAGAACGCCGTTACAATTATCCGGGAAACACTGTATTCATTATAAAGGTGAAATTAAAAATTTCATCCGTATTTTCGGTATTAGTCCATAGTTCACGGATATAAATCTTCATGAAAACATATCAACATTTTACCAAAAAAATATCAATTTCTACCCTTTTTTTTTAAACAAATTAATTTTTAGAAATCTATGTGCATACACGAATTTATAATTCATAAGTACACAAGTCACACACTTAAAATATTTTCTGTACGACCAATAGTTTCCGAGATAAACGGCAAAATATGTTTTGCAACCCTAACTTCGCGTGCTGTTTTCACCCTTCCATAATGAATGATTGCTGATAAAAAAAAGTACGTATTAAATATTTTTTCGAGTTCTACATTATATCAAAGTTTCATCAAAAGTGCAGGAGGCCACTTGCGAAATGTCCCTGGTAATTAATTCAATAAGTTTTGCAGAAACTTCGTGACTATTATTAAGTAAAGATAATCTTAAAATAATCCTTCGATGTATTTAGTAGCGTGGTTCCAAGACAGTGACGGTAAAATAAATGATTCTCTATCACTGATGGAAAAATATTAGCGGAAAGGTTTTAGCAACAATGGTTTGTTTGCAATGATCTTATAAAATATTTCCTTTTTCGAATCTGACAGTTCTAGATTTTTTCCATCGAGAGCATTAAATGATGGTAAATTCCAGATGGAGTAATATTTCAAACAAGTGTATGATAACGTATGTGCATAGCAAAGCTGCATAAGTGGGTGCTCATTCTTCGCACTTCTCCTCCGGAGTTACCCCCGCCATGGGGCTCAAGTTGACTCGCTCGTTCCTGAATCTTTCCGCTGCGGCACTGGCCAGTCAACCTGAGCTCTATACTTACTGGGACACCTCGGAACTACCCCTGGCAAAAAGTTTCCGATCAAACGCAATAATACGGAAGTAAGTGAAAATATTGAGGTCTTTGAGCTACACAATGCTATTGTGTTTATTTAAAACACATAGTAAAGTAAATAATAAAAGAAAACTGAAAACTTTCGTTTATTATCAAAGAGAAAAGAGCGAGGAAACAAAATGTTATATGGAAAAAAGTGTTTCGTCGGCAGCAGTCCTGGAAAAAAGTAATCGATTAAATTTGTTAACGTAAATTTACACAGAGATAAACAATATTTTACCTAATATTTATATTACCTAAAATTTTGTAATGTTTCCACGTCCGCGTATAACAGTTTTCATTCGTTGTGGCATTGATGCTATAAGATTTTAACAATCTGTTGCTGAAATTTCTTCCCACAAAAATTTTGATTAGTCTCTTCATATCAAACTTGTCTTACTTTATCATGTGTTTTAAATGTATACAATAGTATTTTGTATCGCAAAGACTATGATGTTTCCAGTTACGTCCGTATTATTGCCTTTGATCGAAAACCTTTTTCCAGGGGTTGTATTTAGTTCGAGCCGCGAGCACCCGGTTCTGCAACATTGGTGTATAGTCTCTTCCATTATTGCATCATTTCTATTAAAAAAAATATATCCATCACTCATTAGACTAGTAATGAACAACCTTTTTCTGTAGCAGGCCAAAATTGAAAACCCAATTATCTGTTCGGTCCGTAATAAAAGAAAAAGCTAATTTATTACTTTAAAAATTGTTAATGCATAGAGCGGATGGATAAGATAATAAATAATATACATACATATGTTTAAATAAAATTAATGAACATACAGTTGAAAAATGAAGACGATTTTTCACTTTATCTGATTGAAGTGGGTTGCACAAACAGCTTCCGCAGGCCGCAAGGATTTTCATAACTTAAAATAATACATTTTCTCCTTTAAATTGAGCAACTTCTGTCACTGTTTTTTTTATGTCTTACAAATAAATGAAGTATGTATATTGTATCAACAAATACTTTTTTCTGATAATTCCTATGTTTAATATCTCTTTAGGATTATGTTTTCATTAAGACAGATCTCAAATTTGATGTTAATCGTTTGACTGAACATCAAATAGAGTCTTTGAAACGCAAAAGGGAAGACATTCCTGCATTGTACAATGACCTGTCTCAGTCTTCTTCCCAAGATACTCAAAATTTGCAAGAATGGTTTGATAAAAAAAATAAAAGTTCACAAGAAGCGGAGAAATTAAATAGTAAAAAAGATGCTCGTTCAATAAAAAACATATTAGAAGATGATGCAAACAAAGAAAATAAAATCGATACAGAGGCAGCAGCTGTGACTGACAAATCAGCCATTGATAGCGATATGAAGTCACTAGAAAACTTTGAACAAAACGAGTGTGCACAAAAAGCAAAAATGAATGTAGACAATAATGAAAATTCGCTTGTACAAAGTGAAAAGTCACAGAATGGTAACACCAAGGCGGAGAACATTGTATTAAAAAATACTGTACACTTACATGAAAAACTTCTAACAGCGGAAAGAACTTCAGAAGATTCGGACACAACATCTGCATCAGAATCTATAACAAAAGACCCACATTTCAGTTCTCAAGAAGAATTCGCAGGAAGCAATGATAGTGATCAAAGGTTATCGCCATCAGTATTAGATAGTGGTAAACGTCACAATCGTTATAGTACTATTGCAAGACCTAGTATGTCGTCAAAGTCGGAGCAAATCCTTAATAGTCAATCAGAACAGTCAGCTGGTGCTCCAACCATGCAAAGGACGTTAAGGACAAAAGCAATTCAAATTAAAACCAAAATGAGTAATAGACATAAAATATCGGGTAATATGGAAAATAAACTTAATGAAGAGAAGCGAGGCGTTAAGCGTAAGTCAGCTTCGGATAGTGAAAGCGAAGGGTCCCATTTGCGTCGACGAAGAAAAACTATTTCCTCGGAATTTGCTAGTGACAGCGATAGCGCCAGATCTACAGAAAGCGATAATACAACAATACCTGTAGACGGAGTAGGTGACGATGGGAGTCTGAGTCAGCGCACTAAAAACGAAATATCTCGATTACGTATAAACATGGTATTTGACAGTCCCTTGCCAAATAGACGCCGATCTAAGACCAATGAAGATAATAATAAAGACACTAGTGCTAGGAAACTATCACCTGAAACCAAAGGTACAAAATTGAAGGCTGTAGACACGAAAATTGGAGACTCGGTAAAGAGAAATCTAAAAACTCATGATAGAAAAGGTAGACCAGCGAAAGGAACAAAGGTAACATTACAGAATAGAAAAAAGGATTCTGAGAATGAGAAAAAATCGGTGGAAAGTAAAAAGGGGCAAGAAAGTAAACAGACAGAAGTTACTCCAAAAAATCTACCGGATACTAAATCTGTTTCGGTTGACATGAAAAAATTCGGTAAAACTAAAAATGCAACGGTTAAGAATGATGTATCAAATAATGAAACGCAAAACACAAGTTTAAATTCGAATGAAAAGATTACAACTGATAAAGTTAGTAAATCTCCTGAAGAAGAATTGCAGACGCAAGACGATATGGAAGACATTATAGAAAATTCACAAGATTTAATAAACATAGGAAAGAAGTGTAATGAAAAGCAGTGTTTTATAAAAATTAATAAAATTGAGGATGTATCTTCTACAGTGAAACCTCATGAGGCTACGGTTGAAGGCAATGATGTTGCTGGGATTATTGCAAGTAATTCTGATGATGATCATAATGAAATTCCGATTGGTAATGTTAAGGAATTCGAGGAAATCTATGATATTATCGGCAGCGAACCACATACTTTGACTCCGACGACTGAAAATAGTACATGTGATAATGGAAAGGAGGCGCAAAAAGTAAATGAGGTGTCATTAGTATCTAAATCACTTATTGGGTTTTCATCGCCCAAGACTAATAGCAGACGCCAATTGAAATTTAAACCTTATTCGGTTCAAGGTCGTGCAGCACACATGTTAGGGCTAGTAACGAAGCAAGCCAAAATGGAAAGTGAATCTCTTACAATAAATATAGATGATGATCTTGTGACTAAGAAGGGAAAATTTAAAGATACAGAGACTGAGTTACTGCTTGGGAAAAGGGAACGAGGGCTTGTTCTTAAAGAAGTTGATAAAATAACTGGAGGATGCAGTAGCCGACAAGAGAAAATCTTCAATAACATGAGATCGTCAGACTATTGTTCTCCAACGCCGGTAAAATTGTTTTCTAATCTGAAAAATGATGGAGAAAGGGTGTTTTCAAAGACTGACAAATCAGTAGATTGTGCGCCTATGCAAACCGATTCTCAAGTTGAAAAAATCAGTGAAGAAAGTCCATCTGAACTGGATGAGTTACCGATGTTAGAGTGGTCTAGTGCAAATCCACCTTCATTAACTGCATCACCCAGTGCTAGCATTCTTAAACGTCATCGTCAGTCGATTCCGGAACCTGATCCAGAATCTACGACTCCGAGCAAGGTAGTTTTTTCAATATCTAATATAAAAGTGTTAAACAAAAAAAAACATTTTATAATTTGGTATAAGGGAGTTTATAAAATGTTGTTGATAAAGCACAAGTCTGCACATACAAAAATAATACAGTTTGATAAATTAAGTTCTTTATGAACAAATATGTTTATTTTTATTATTATTTATGTTTATATTATAAGGGGTATAGCCGGATAAGGGGGTCAAATGTGCCCTCAGTTTAGATGAAATTTGATTTGCGATGAACCATTCGATTGCTTACCAGAAAAAAAACATTTCACACAAATTTTCAACCCTCTATCGCGACCGGGGGAGTAGTAACAGAGAAAATTCGGATTATCCGTTTTTGCACTATTTTTCCTATTTAATCGTATGCGAAATTCTGAAAAGAATGTAGCATATTCTGGATATGGTGGCATATGTTAGGACATTTTTTTCCGATTTTTTCATTGCAGATTCTAGTTGTCAAAAATTAGAAACGATTAAAAAATGCAAAAAAATGCGGATTTCTTATTGAAGTTTTAAAGACACCACTTTTATATTTTTATATTAAGGACATCTTATCATAAGTATTATTCTCAAATTTTTTCGGATTTCTCGGTAAGGTGCGCCGTAGTTAATAAAATTAAAAACCGTTTTTTTCGAAATATCACGCGCGGAAAACACTAATGTTTAACCAACTCTTTGTCTGATTTTATTCAAAAAGCGCTTATCTAGGTCATGATTTCCTCTTATCATTGTACATTTCACAGTATATTTACAAACACACATTTTTAATTTTCTGTCTTTACTTTCTTAGTCTCTCTTAAATATAAAATATTCTTGTATTCAATAAGACGTAGTTTGTACTTGTATTATAACATAATAAATGTTATTACAGAGAAAACGAGTTAGTTTTGCTGATCCTCCAGTTTCAAAAGAAATGGGTTATGAAACTGCAACTCCTGGTTCTCCACACAGAACAAGTAAATTTGCTTTACGTGGATTGTTGGGGCGTAAAGATTCACCGTACAGGTTAAAGCAGGTAAAACAAAACTCAATACATGGTGATTCGGAGAAGCAGGAAAAAGAAGAAGAAGAAATGGACATGACAAATCCATCTGAAGTTGATTTACAATGTGAGAAAGAAAATGAATTGTTAACAAAAATAGCTGAGGAATTAGAATATTCAGAAACTATGACAATTGACACCGAGTCTGCAGGGTCATATAATTGTGAAGAAGACACGACGAATGCTGCTCCTATGGAAGTGGACGCAAGCAATAAAATTAAAATTGATAATTTAAGCGTCGAGTTCGAAATTACTCAAAAATCAACATTTTCAAAACATTCTGAAGCACGATCTGTAAATATGATAAATCAAAGTAAAGAAGACGAAGTGTCAGAGGGAACGGAAGTTGTCGCTTCTAGCATAGAAGCGACTGAATATGACGATTCTGAGACACAGGAAGATATATTTAATGGGGTAAATCGAAAGTATAACGACATAACAGACGATGAAAGACATAATAATGTAAATAGTGCACACAATACTTCCGATCAAAATAATTCTCTCGATTCGCTCAAATTCAATATTACAAATGATTCCGTGATAGATCGTTCGTCCGAAGAGCATGTGCATTCTGAAAGTTTAGAGGACACGGTAGATGCACAGAACCTTACTGGTCTGAATTCTACAGTAAATTCAGATGAAATCTTTTGTGAAAAATTAATACGAACCAGTACACAGGCAGTAGAAAGTATAGAAGAGCAAGATACCTTACCGGTTACGGATTCTGTATTTGGAAGTTTACCTCTGAGTCAGGACAGTCAAAATACGAGTGAATTCAGTGCGGATATTTCGCAACCGGAGTTATTAGATTCTACTCAGCCTATTTATCCAACGTTAATCGCGTGCCAAGAATCTATAAAATCTATCATCGAACAGTTAACTTATCCTCTTTGGATACAACACTTGATCGGGTACTTTGCAAATAGGAATCTTCGAACTATTGGTGATCTGGCACAATTATCTGAACGTGAAGTAAACAGAATTCCTTTAAAGGGTAATTCAAAAGTGGAACTTGTCAAAAGTGTTTTACAACACTTTGAAATGGAACATGTTCTCAAGGATGCAGGTAATGCAATAAAAAGCTTCGATGATGTCTTGAATAATCGTGCGCATGTAAATATTAATATAATTTCATTTATAGGAAACGCAGCACTTCAAGACTCAGCACTGAAAGTAACACCTGAGAAAGCAGGAAGTAAATTGGGTGAACAAAATTCTGGAGAATTTGTTAAAAACGCTATTGAAACTGAGAAAACCATAGCTGAAACATCTAATCAAGTGATGCAACATAGCTCATTGCACGAACCTGCCCCAGAAACCACTTCATCTACTTCTGCTTCTTCTTCCAATCTATCGAATACGAATACTGCGTATGTTAAAATTAATACTTTCTATTTTATTTTTTTTCTTATAACTTATGGTCACCCACTTAACATTATAAGTTCTCATAATAAGCTTAATAGTATTTCATTTATTCTAATTAAATTACTATAATTATCGGACTTCTCTCATCAAATCTCGTGTTTAATTTCATGTATTATCTTGAAAATTACATGAATTAAAATACGGACATGCACGCATTAATCAACTTTTACCTTTGTTTAGACAAAGAACAACTGCCCCAGTATCATCTGTGGTAGTTAGCACCCCTACATCCGAAGCTGTTGCTGCAACTTCTAAATCTTCTGTAACACATTTAATGAAAACTGTTGGCACTTGTACTACCAGTGATTCTACTTATTTATCAAAAGAAACACCATATAAGTCCACAAAATCTGTCGCAGTGCAAATGACTTTGGAAGATCTTTTGGATGAAATAGACGTTAATTTAGTATTGGAAAGCGCAGCTAGAAGATGTACTGCTGAGAAGATTCTTTTACAATACAAGGTAACTACTATGTATCTGGTTTTCATTGTATTGTCAATTTTAATGCAAGTTGAATGTTGATGTACAATATATAATTTAAACAGTAAACAAATATGTAGCCGTATGAACTGTTTTCTAAAAAAAGCCAGTAAAATTCTTGCATACATTAAACAGTTTTCATTCATTATGTAGCTGAATGCTTAATCTCTACTGATATGTTAGGAGAAAGATTGTTTTATCCGTAAATTCGATTTTCCTGAAGAATATTGGATCTTCTGATTTCCGTAATACTCATTCGCTACACTATTCTACGCTTTGAACGTGTATCATAATATTATTGATAAGTTACAATGCAGTGATAACTATACTATATGTTCTTAGGATAAAATGAGGCACGTGCCACAAGTGGAACTGGAGAGGCAGACCATCAATATGCTTGGTGTGGAGAACAGAAAAGACTGCAACGAAATCGAATTGAAAGCTGCTTGCCGAGCGAGTGGTGTTAATAAGGTTTTACTTCGACTTCCTGATATTTTTAGTGCTGATAAGCAATTTTTCGTTAAAGTATTGAGTGCCTACCGAAAGAAAATAAAACCCAGTGATTGTTTAAACATCCTTGAGTTTAACGAAGTCAAAGATGCTGTTTGCGCAAAATGTACGTCGTCGGAACTAGCTGAAATGTTATCAAAGAAATTGAAGGAAGAGGAACAAGAGGGAATAAAAATGCCTATGTCAGAATTATCAAGTTTGGACGCCATGTTGAAAAGAATGCCAATGGATGTAATTATTAGTCATACAGTGGCAAATGATGAACTTATTCCATCGCGTGTTGTCTTAGACATAGCTTTACAAAACAATAGTCCAAGTGACATAGCTCATGCTTTAGAATCGCAGTCATCACTTGTTACGAAAAGTTGTTTTGATAAACTCTGGTCTCCCCAGTTTGCAGTTGAACACATTGAAAAATGCAATGAATCTAAGGAAGATCTGCTTAAGATTTTTGGAGCTGTTAGTTCGAAATTAAACTCACAAGAACTTCTTCAAGCATTTTACGAATCTATGAATGAAAAAGCAATCAAGAAACAAGAACAACATTAAAGTTGATATTTATCTGTAATAATCAACTTATGATTTGTATGTATGACTGATATTTATTGTTAACGTTATTAATTATGATCAGCGGTCAATTTTCGATAATATTCTCCTTGACATCGTTACATTTGTAACATTTTTTAGTTATTGAACTAAATTAAAAAGCGATTCAGTAGCATTACATTATATTCTGATATTCGTTTTCGAAGGTTTCAACAATGTCGTATGTATTTATTATGAGAACGTTTGTTTTTCTTGCGGTGATATAACATTTTCAACTGCGAATCGAAATTCTATTAAGAACTGTTAATATTCGAAGTGAGTAAGTATGGCGACAACATTAGACGCAACATTTGTTACAGTTTCACATAAATGTTTGTTAGTATAGAGAGAGCTTTGCGTTTTATTTAAATGTATTTGTATGTCGGCGATTTCGTCGCAATAACGAACGTAAATGTTGTGTAGTTTTACCTTTTCCGCCATTATTGTAAAATATCATTTCAGAACTCCATATTATTGATGGAATTACTACATAAGATGTATTAAATCTCAACTAAAATATCCTTCTGTATCTTATGATTCATTCAATTCTGTGAATAAATGTAAATTGCTGTACCACCAATTAACTTGAATTGTCAAATACGACAACCGATGTAATTCTACCAGTATCCCTTCTTCTGAAGGTAAAAGAACAATCATCTTAAGTGGTAATTGCATTGTTGATTTACTTCTCTTTTGCTCTCAAATAATCACATTTTATTCCAATTATATGGACTGATAAGGAGAAGTTATAAACTGTAATGTATAGTTTCTAGTGAACCTGTAGAGAAAATGAAGGAACATGAGACCGAGTATTTTTAATATTTAATGCGTAGTATTTAAAAAGATGTTTAACGTTAGAAATGAGATACTAGCGCCATAAATTGTTACATGATTCACTTGGCTGAACATGTCAATTACTTAGACTTTTGTCTGTAACAATTTCTCCGCCTTTATTATTTACTAAACTTCTAATGTCAAGTATCTTTGCAAATATCACACATTGGCCAAGACTGGGAAAAGAGACCCTTCATTTTCCTCCTGCACGTATTAGAAAAAAGTCACTAAAATTGGTGATTCCATTCCTATCACTTCTCCTTGAATATGTTGAGATAATATTAAGTTTTGCGTTATTATAACCTGTTTATTAATATAAACTACTTAAATTAACTGTATACTTTACATTCGTAATTTGATTTTAAAGGCATATTGTAAATACGCACATACATTAAATATAGCGTTATTTAAAAAATAACAATAATCAGTTTGCTATATATTAATCAATGCATTATTCATTGTTTAAGATACACATTGTAATAGAGTATCAAACAAGAGTTTAGCGCCTGCTACTGTGTTAAATAGAATATAACATACAGTGGCCCACAAAGATGATCATACACAAGGATGAAATACATATATTCAATTTACTGTTATTTGTGTTTTAATAGCGTTTTTATGCAGTGTTGTTACACACAATTAAACTACAGATCTTAATCTTCAAAAAAGGACACGTGAGAATCGAATAAAATAATTTTTCTTTCAGCAGGTGGAAGATATTTATTAAATGGTATAAATGCCAGCACACAAAGATCTTCGTACATTTAACAGAAGAGTGAAATATAATTTCTGTTACTATTTATTCATATTTTATGGGATAAGCTTTCACTTGGATCACGGCTTGTAGTCGTCTTAGCATTGATTGCACCAAAGTCATAGTGATTTCACTGTTCATTTTTTCCCATTCAGATTTTAAAACCAGCTTTAACTCTTCCTAGCTTCAAATTGACATTTTTCTAATTGTCCAGTTGAATTCTTTCCACAGACGCTCAATAGGGTTGAGATCGAGGGACTGGGGAGGTGCTGCTATGGCATGGGGAACATTATAAATAAGCCATTCTTGGACTAAATACGATTTGTATTTCGGGTCATTGTGTTGATAAAAATTGTAATTTTCTGAAATCCGAATTCTTTCGGTACTAATTTTAAAATTACTTTTTAATATATTTGAATAAATAAATTTATTCATAAATACTTCAATTAAAGGAATAAAATAACGGACCCTCCAACACCTTTAACGTTCACTTGTAAATTTTCTTTGTTGAACGCCGTTCCTGCTTTTCGCCGCAGTTTTTTCTTTCCATCACTTCCAAAAACATTGTATTTACTTTCATCAGCAAATATTGTTTTCTCCCAAAATGAAACATGTTTATCTACATATTTTTTCGCAAATTCCATCCTTTTCTTTCTATTAGTCTAACAGTATCTGCAAAAAGACCACGTCGATGTTATGTTCGTCGAAAAGTTTTCGCATAAACATCAACACCAGAAATTGTTTTTAATTCTCTGGCAATACTTGTCGTATTAGTAGTAAGATTTGGTTTTATGTTTCTTGAAATAAAACTTTCATCCCTGATTCCCAACTTCTTTGATCTTCCTGAACGCAATTTATTAGCAACATACTGTACATCTTTATATCTTTTAATAATATGTTGTATAGTTGAGTGTGGATTTTTAACAATATTACTGATTTACCGCGACCGTACGAAGACTTTTGTGTGCCGATTTTTGTACGATATAATAAATATCCTTCACCTGTTCAAAGAAAAATTACTTTATTGGATTCGCACGTACCCTATTTTGAACATTAAGAACTCCACGTTAATTGTGTGTAGCAACATTGCATAAAAACGCAATTAAAAGACCAATAAAATTAAATGGATTATATTTTATCCTTGTGTACGAACATTTTTGTGGGCCACGGTATAATTAAGTTTTCTTATTTACGAAACCAATTTTAATAACAGAAATCTCTACCAAGAAAAGTTTAATCATGATTTGAAAATGAACGTGCTTTAATATATGTAAATAGTTAATTTGTTGCTTGTGTCGAAAATTTGTATGTACTCTTGTGCAAAAAGAGCGTCCCGCAAATTGTGAATTAGAATAGATATACGAATATTGGTAAAATATATTAAATAAAAATATTTTATACATAGATTTTTGAAAATATTTGTAATTTAATGTTAAAAGTTTTATAACTACGAGGAATAAAGTAAATTCATGATTATGTGTATTTAAAACATACATGAATTGACCTCATGCTAGAAAAAATTACACTTGTTCTGTTCTGATCTTTGAAGCTGTATAAAATATATCTTTCAAATATTTTTTTTAATTTTTTGTTAGGTCACAGGTGAGTCAAATACACTGTTCAACACATACTTGGACTTTTAACACTGAATAGAGTTTGCTACAGATTTTGTTGTGCCCTGAATATATGTACGGGTGTTTCACAACAGCTGTCAAATATTTTAAGGGGTGACGCTGCGAGCCAAAATAAGACGAAAATCAAGAATAACGAAATTGCGTTAGAGGCTTCATTTTTTAGTTATCGATGTTTAAAAATTGGGCTCAAAGCGCCTGTCACGCGGCAACCCTCCGTACACGTGCAGTGGCTCCCATCCCACGACAAGTTCAGCATGTAGAGCGCTTACTTATCGATGGGGCAGAAACGATGACCTACGTCACGATGCGATAAGACACTACGTTCTTGCAATAATTTATGAAAAAGCACACACGTTTCGAAGACGGCATTAAACCTACCTACTCGAAAAAATCCACAAGGGCATATCAAAACTCGCCTCACGGGATTCTCAAGTAGAGAGGGTGAATGCAACTCCTAATACACGATTTGTTCTAAAAAATCACCCATGCGCAATCCTAAAATTCAAGGACAAATCTATCACTACATTGAAAGTTTACACCCTGCGTCTGCTGTTAATCACCAATTCTTACAAACTTACTTAATTTCTAATCCTGATCAATTTTCGGCTCGCTCAAACATTGTTCCAAATTTAGAAAGGGAGCTAATAGAAATATTGCAGGAAGTTTTGCAGAAAGTTTTGCAGGACTATAACAACGTAATTCGAAGTTTTAAATACAATCTTGAAAATAGGTCCACATGCGAAAGATAATTGAATGGGTGTCTAGAAGAAGGGTGTATAGTTCAAATTTTTCGAAAGGGGTTTCCCGTAGAACAAGAAATTCTCTTTGAATTTTTTTAACCCAATTTTGAGTTAAAATTAAATTATTTTCTCATTATTGGATTATTATTTATTTTTCAAAGTGGAAGAAGGGCGTACGTTACACCAGCTGCTTCTTTAATTGCTACAGTGAGCAAAGAATTGCTTTTACGTTTTCCTGTAAATTTTATGGAATGTAACACACGCCCTTCTTTTAGACAGCCATTTAATTAACGCTGACTGTACACCGGCAAACGAACATAGAAGATGCTGTCTTGCGCTGTCGAGACGACGAAATAAAACGCGTGTTTGAGCTTCATCGAGCTTGATCGTCTCCAGTGCCTTTGTCAACAAAAGAGGATGCCCTATCCGTGGCTACCGTAGTGGCTCTTTGTTCTGCCATCTTTTCAGCAGCTCCTATTTCTAATTGAGCCTTAAGCTCTGCCTGTTCTTGATTCTTAATCAGGCGGAAACGTTTAAGCACCCCTTCCGTCTTCTTCCTACAGCCCTTCTTTAAATATTTCATCTCAATAACAGCTTTTGCCGTTTTTTCAAGATCTTTCGTCAACGTTCTAATCATATTGGTTGACTTAGGCCCCTTGGTAGCTGGGGGTCTGGGCTCAAGGGTGACGCTTTCATTTGAAGTTGCCATACGTGGGGACTCTGGCCTCTGCTGGGGATCTGTCTCTGACCACCGATTTGCATTCAACACCTCCAAAAAAGGTCCTCCACTACTTCGTTAGTCGACGTGTCAATGTGACATTTAAAACCCCTCACGTGGTTTCTAGACAAATTCATTCGTCGTTTGAATGGGTCCTCGTACCCTCTCTCTTGCCTACACCAGAAGTTCTACTAAATAGACGCAGGGGCCTGGCGGTCTACCACCTTCTATTGGGAAAATCTCGCGAAAACAAACTGACAAGCCCGTTAAGGACCAACAACGACTCTTACTGAATTATATTTTTAATTATAATCTGTCTTCGATGGTGAACAACCCGAGCATGATTCGCGCTGCTCAAGCCTACCGTATTTTCTACGGCGAGGTTCGCCACAACGGGTTCTTTTAATCTGCTTTTGTAATTTTCACATTTCCAAACAGAGCATTTACTCGTAAGGTAATGTAAATGATTTAAAACGTAAGAATTTTCAGCTCCTTTGGTTTTACAAACCTACGGACAGTTGACGAGTATGAAACGTGAGTATGCAGCGCATGGAATAATATTTATAACAAAAGTGAAATTAAGAATTCCAATTTATCCGTATTTTTGGCATTGGTTCGTAGTTTGCATATATAAATTTTCACGAAAATACGTTAACATTTTACTAAAAAGAATTGCAAAAAAATGTTAACTTCTAATATATATTTTAAACAAAAGACTTTTTTAGAATTCTGTTTACATGGTCGGATTTAGCATTAAAAAATACACAAATTGTATGTTCAAATATTTTCTCTACAACGAATAGTTTCCGAGATAAACGGCAAAATAGGTTTTGCAACCCCAACGTTGAGAGCTGTTTTCACCCTCTCATTATGAATGATTGCTGATAAAAAAAAACACGAGTCAAATATTTTTTCGAGATCTACATTATCCCAAAGTTTCATCAAAATCGGAGGGGACCGCGTGCGAAACAACCCTTGTGAGTTACAATTAGTCAGTGTAGGCGATGAGTTAGACATATCAAAAAGTGGTTGGTCACCCAACAATATTAAGTTCTTCCAAAGCTCCATCGGTTTATTTACATGTATTTTAAAAAACCCGAGCTGCTTCTACCTATTCTTTTCGTTTATAAACGGTGTCTTTCTCACTGCTCTACGGTAAGTTATAGCAGAATGCAGTACATTTCTCACAGTTTGAGCACTAACTTGTTTTCTAGATGATTCAATATCGACAGACAAACTTTGAGCGCTTATAAACTTACTTCCTGCTTAGACAAAGGTACTTCGCTTTTCTTACCAGTCATAGTTTCTATACTGACTATAAACACAGACTAACTTCGTAGATCAAGTGAAGTGATTCTTAGGAACAAAGTTTGTTCACATGTGTGTCCTTACAATCGTGTTTTAACCCTTCACTACTATAGAACGTCTATGAGATCGCTCCAAATTTTCATTTATCCCTATTTCCCTTCCTGCATGACTTATCACCTTCTCATGCCATGTACCTTTCAATTAGAGTCTAATGTTCAATCATGCTTGGATCTTTTTATTATTAATGTACAAAGTAAGATTAATTGGATTTGATCTTTATTCGGCACTTCTATGTACGTAATAACGCAATAAACATTAGCGGTCTGTGAGACCTCCTATAGTAGTTGCATAAATTTCAACGTCTATGTTATAGTTAAGGGTTAAATGTATAAAAATAAAATAATAATAATGTAATAAAAATAAAAGTGAGCAATTGTTGGCCTATAATTAGGATGGCGAGTGTGTCAATACTTTTTTGACTACGAACTTCTCGTTCTTCTTTCATTATTTACTTAAACTATATTATTAAGTGTTTTTGGAGAGTCATCAACCTTACTTTCTGTTCGAAGATTCTGTGTTCAAATTTAATATGCCGATGCGAATGAAAACCAATAAATTAATAAACATAGATACCGCCTGATACTGCGTCAATGTGTTAATAAGAACGCTAGCTTTCTACTTTGATAAATACTTTTCATCACAGTATTTCTATTTTTAGATACAGCCCTCCATTTATTTTTGCAAACACGTTTTATTCGTGATATTACACTCATCGGGTCGAAATAAGAGACACGTGTTCAATTATATCTGAAATTCTGTATTCCCAAAGAAACATGTATCAAAATACGATGCCTGCTATTCGATGCCAGGGATACGTGCGCAATACCCTGATGCTTATTGCACAAATAATTGTTACAAAAAATCTAAAATCATACGAATTTGTTCATCACAGTTCGTTTTTTGTCCTCAATATTATTTGCAGATTCTTCTTCCTGTTTCCTTCATGTCGATCATCCGTACGTCATTTTCTTGTCGATGAGTACCACACACATCCATTTCTTCGTTGGTTGGAAAACGTCCTGCATTTCGAGATATTAGAAACCGACAATAATGATTTTAAGCAGACCAAAGGTATTGGTAAACATGATAAATATTTTCAGTTAACGATAAAAAAGTAATGCGTTGACAAAGTCAAATATTTACTTCTCTACAAAGGGTCTAGCCGAATAAGATGGTCAAATGACCCCCTAAACCAAATTCGATTTGGGATGGGCCATTCGATAGCTTATCGAAAAAATACCTATTTGTGCCAAGTTTCAACTTTGTATCTCAACTCGGGGGATAATGAAGGGCGAAAATTGAAAATCACGTTTTTGCCCAATTTCTCCTATACTATTGTATGAAAAATTTTGAAAAAAATCAGAGACATTTCAGATATCGAGACACATATTATGGAATTTTTTCAGATTTTCAAATTGAAA
Organism: Macropis europaea; assembly: GCA_916610135.2. Taxonomy (NCBI): domain Eukaryota; kingdom Metazoa; phylum Arthropoda; class Insecta; order Hymenoptera; family Melittidae; genus Macropis; species Macropis europaea. The sequence continues at coordinate 15,539,026 of OU744344.1, read as the reverse complement.
ATCCGAGTTGTAAAAAATAGATAACGCGAAAAAATGCAGAAAAATGCCGCTTTTGTATTGAAGCAGTCGCGAAACTAGATTTATATTTTTACTATAAGTACGTATTATTGTTACTATTATCCTGAATTTTTTTCAGATTTTTCGGTTTGGTGAGCCATAGTTAAATGCACGGTGGCTGTTTTCACTGCGACGGTCAACGTGTTAACACAGTGAAAACAGCCATACCTAATCAGACCCGATATCATTTACTATTTCTTATATAAATCGTAAAGAAAAAGAGATTTCAGTACCCGATCGTGTTCTTCTGTTCCTGCATTATCTTGTTAGTAAGAAGTTCGCTCAGAATTTCGCGACAATCAATAATTACTTAATCAAATTAAATTTGAGACGTCGGTCACCGGTGACCGTCACGGCGTTCAACGTGTTAATAATTGATTTTCTGCCAAGTTTATGTGCACATAATCGACGGTTTACAGCATGAATTTCCTTTACACAAAAGGAGTTGCAGTAGCAATTCGAAACATGTTTATGTTCTTTCCTCGAGCACCCTGGATAATTGATTATCAAATATGAGATGAAGTTACAGAAGCTGCGTGTCGTGGTTTAATTACAAAGTGTCTTCGATAATGCAGCTCGATCGGATATCAAATTTTCAAGGCTTCGGATCGATTAACCGTTCCGCTGTTCTAAAAGCAATAAGAGGAAGCGGTAAAGAAAAGTTAAGAGTGCCAGTAAAATGTTATTCTTTATGAGAAACGGGGAACTATGCCTTTACTCTCTCTCGGCTGACACGCAATAATCCACGGCATATTAACCGAGTCGCGGTTTAAAATCGTATCTCTCTCCTGCTTGCCAGCCCGTTTCGTCTTCTCGTTTTTTTTTCTTTCGACGCGGTTTATCAAAAAGAGGATGGTGTCTAGAGCATCGGATATACGCATATTGCGTAGTTCACTAACACCATTGTTAGTAGTAGTGCGCATAATGTTGCATTCGGGTGTAGGTGTGCTATGGGGGTTGGAACGCCTGCGCGTCCTCTACTCTATATAAGGAAGCGGACATGTTCCGAAGCGGTATACAGATTTGGAGAACTGCATCGCGAGGATACTTTCACGTTTTCGTCGAAATGGGGTTCGCCAGGAGCTACCTTGTAAGCCTTCTACTTTACGTGTCCATCGTGAATGAAATTCGGCTACCGCTGGTGAGTTTTACTCGTTTCACTGTTTGTTTTACCCTTTCACTTCGGACGAAACCTTTCGATTATTTTTAGAAGTATTAACAACTTTCGTTATTAGTGTATTTTACAATAGTATTGGATTATTTCGATACATAGATTTTGTTATATGATTCTGTTAATGTAACCTTCGTACATGAAGCGTGATAATTTTTCAAAAATTATCTTACCTGAAGTTTACGCGGCTGAGGACATCAAATGTAAAGTGTCTGTGTGTTGGTTTATAAAGTTTACCAGGCCTGCTATAAACTTACTAATGCAACAGTCAGATGTCACGGTGTTCCACTTCAAAAACACTGAGACGTACTATTTCTCAATTGTATGGTGCCTATTAATTTATAAAGGATATACAGTATTGCAAATTTTCTATTTTTTATTTTTGGAAAGATGAGGTGCGTTTAAGTAATTTTTACATAAATAAGTTTTACGATAACAAGGAATAAATTGATTTAGAGACATTTATTTCTGGTCTATTGGTCCTCGGTATTATCGGTAGGCAATTTTTTAAGTTTGAAAGATATTAATGTGAATAATGTTATGTTATTATCTTATAAGTGTTCCTTTACAACGAAGGACAATGATTATTTTATCGTGATAAGGGTAGAGCAGTGCAATCTTGTTCTCGTTTCTTTCGCATTAATTAAACAATCAGATAGTGTCAATTGAAAAATAATTGAAATTTACTGTCACTAAGTGTCAGTTAAAGGAGATATTGACAGTTAATTATACTTCAAGTTGAAATTTTTGAATTAATGTATTTTACTTTGTAACATATTGTCACGTACAGTGATTTGCCTTGCAATATGATTCATATGACGATATCCATACTTGAACTTCTTCATACTACATTTTCGTATAACTTATTCCCTATTTTTTGAAGATACCGTTTTCACGTAAAACGTTTAATTAAGTGTTTTAAAAGAACTCCTATAAGCGACGTGAAACGTTATGTCACTGTACGAATTCAAGGATACTGTTAAAGGGTCTGTAATACAACTATAGGTTCATACGTAACACAGAACCGAGTGTTGTAACTGTTTCTATACATGCGATCGTAACTGTATAACATGTCTATGAAATACTTATGTTAATACATAAATTGATGCTGAATTATAATAATGCGAATTATCGCATATAACTGCAGTACTGATTGTTACTTATTCTTTAAAATGCAAAACAACTAGGCATGCATGTCATTTATTAGTTTCTTTAAATTTTTCAAATCTAGTTTCTGTCAATTCAATTTCTAAACATGTACAAATGTAAAAGATTATCTTTGCAACGATACTTACTACTGCATCATATCACTGATTAATAACTCGATTTGCACAGTACTGATAAACTTGCAAGCCAAAAATCGCGATTACCAATCAACAAAACATATTTATATTGTGTTTGTATTATATATGGTTATGAGCTACAATATTAATGCGTTGTTATATTAACACAAAAAAGTCATATGATTTCAGTACAAACTTGAATACATTCTCCAATAAAAAGTAAATACATTAATCATGATAAAATTTTAATTGAAATAGTAGATATTTTAAGAAAAAGGAAACCATTAATATATTTAAATATAGTGCGGATACTTTTACATAATACGATATCAGTCTTTTGAAATCTGCATTGTTGATTAGAAATTTTGTGAATACGACTACAGCTCGGTCGTTGGGTTGTTAATTCTCTTAAAAAGCTTGGAATTTCCAGAACAAAGGGAATCGCTTTATCAAACGGATTAGCGAACAAAATACCTGGAATCCATTAAATCGTAAATTCTGCCAATAATAAAACCGTTCGATCGAAAATTGATAATGGTCTGTCTCGCTTACATCAGAAGACTTCCTTTTTGTGAACAACAACGAAATTAAGAATGCTATTTTCCATGAAAATATATTCTTCCCTCGAAACAGAAAGCTACAATTAGTGTTTAAAACATTCCATAAACTGCGGAAATTAATATTCACATAGTTGTTATTAAAATTATTACGAAATATATCTCTGTCTCACATATAAGTTTATGTGTTTGTGATGAAATAATTAAGTAACGGCAGTACTCATACATAAAGAAACGTCAATCTTCTATAGGACAAAAGATGCTTTCTTCAAGAAAACTTTGTTGTTCGCTCGTTATGTTATAACGAATACATAATAAATGATTGTACAGGGTTTTCTTTATGTTCTATTAATTGGTAACAGGAGTACGTATTTAATAGATTTAATGGATACAGTTCCGCTGCGATATAATTACAGATAACACCTACGGCGATTGTCTAATATAACAAATATTCTGTTACAAAAAAATTGAAATCTATTGTACAAAAATTAAAGATGCTAGAGTATTTTTTTGCTCTCCTGAAAAGGGACAAAAGTTGATAATGGTCGTTTTTGTTATGAACCCTTCAATTGTAGTCATTAAGAACCTTTTATTCATAATATACAGTCTATCGCGAAAGTATTGGACAAGATAGAAGAACACAATATACATACAACGTCCCACCAAAAACCAAACACCATTCTCTTACGTGTGAACTATAAGTATTCATATAAACCATAAGATTCACGAAGAAAAGTATGTTATTACGTTCAAGAACATATGTTACGTTGAGAACTCCAAAAAAATGACTTTCAGAAACATTTCTTTGTTGCATTATATTTGTGGTTTGGAACCATTCAAATCCGTCTGTAACATTTTGTCATAATTTTAAAAGATTATAGAGACAGTTGAGCATTCGGTTTCCGGTGACACACTCTGCTGATTATGAAATTATATATCATTCTATTACAGCGATTTTCAACCGGTGTGTCACGGCACACTGGTGTGCCGCGAGTGGTCCACAGGTGTGACCAAGATTTTTTAATACAACTTAACGTGGTGTGACAGCAATGATTAGAAATAACCATCGTGTACCAACGACGAAAAAGCTTACAGTTTAGTTGAAATACTAAAACAACGCTAATTAGATTAACTAGATATTAAAGTAATAGAATGCGGACAATAATTTAAAAGAATTGATGGTGGACAAAATATCCATACGTCTATTACCGACATAATTTATTGTAGTGCTAAAGCTTGCATTAATGCAACGAGTTTAGTGAGTAATTGTACATAACAGATGGATTAAAATTGAAAAGGAAGACAATTTTTCATGCAACTTGATGAATGTAAATTACGAAATTATATGCAAGACCAGATAAATGTATTTGACACTTTGAAACGTGATAGAAATTATTTCGAATAGCACAAACCCACCGATACAGTCGAGATAAAAATGAGGAATGTGTAAATTGTTTTAAAGATATGTAAAATACACAATGTAAACAAATACGACTGAAGTACAACACAGTTGTGGGGCATGGCTGCAAAATCACATATTATAAACATGGAACATGCTAAGGCAATTTGTTTTAGACAAATAATAACTACCCCTTGGTACGTTAGGAATGGCGACACCCTCAAGAACTTCAAAATAGCCCCAATTAAAGCTGAAATAATTCGTCCAACTAAAAAGCATAAAGAAAGAATACATGCTCATCCTAATCCAATAACTTCATCCTATTTTATTCCAATCCCAAGACGATTAAAAAGAAAATATCCTACGGATCTCGTACAGTATGCAACGATGCATATAATATAACACAGTGTAACCTCGATTATCCGAACCCCGATCATTCGAAAATTCCTCTTCTATGTTCATTACAAAGTAAAATTATCATTAGTGACATTGAGTGCTTAATTTTATTCCACCGTGTATTTTTATATTCTAAACCAAAAGTATCATTTTTATGTGAAATATAGTTACAATGAGTGTCATGTCGTTACCAATTACAGTTCGGATAATCGGGGTTCTACGGTAATTAGTGTTTTTCCCATAGTGGTGGAACGAGCCGCATTACATGTATTTACCTATTCTCGACCCTGACAGATTGCAAATAAAAAGTGGAGTTAACAAAAAAAAAACATGCTGTCATATGTAAGGAAAGGAATATCTGTCAAGCAGTCGGTTCAAAGTCGTAACAAATCGAAATGTGCTTCGAAATTAGTAGTTCCATACGTTTCAGTCTACGCCTAGTTCGTTCAAACAGCGTTCAGAGTGGACCCCATTTCTGTAAACTTCACAGTGTGCCGACACGCCTAATGGCAATAGTGTTCACGTTAGGCACCGCTTTATCGAGGCAACCGAAGCGTGAAATTGACGCCAACGCCACTGGAATTTTCGCAAATCCAAATCCAAATATTCATGAATCGGACCACTTTTGCATTACGTAACGACATATCGTCGTGGTTGACGTTAAATTGTTAACAGCAGGATGTTAGTGAAAACGCAGCATTCCATACAGGAAAATTAAAGTGACCTTGACACTAAATATTCAGCAACTATTAGGAACAGAAGAACACGACCGATTACTCAAATCCCTTTTTTTTCTTTACGATTTGTATAAAAAATAGTAAATTATATCGTGTCTGATTAGGCACGGCCGTTTTCACTGTGGCGTTCAACGTGTTAAAAAGTAAAGTCAAGTGCATTAGAATTACTCGCGTGCATTTCCAAAGATATTATTTATGATATTTTTATAAATATTCTCCGGAATAATAACTCTTCATACATCGTGTAGGTTGTCAATGTAACTGTTAATAATATTGTAAACTCGACTGATTTCTCCAGGACAGTTTAATACTCGCCGTACGATTCTATGACAGAAGCTCCTGTTCATTTTTTTGAGTTAGTTCTTGAAACATGACTGCGGAATAAAAGTTCTGTTCTGGAAGAACACAATTTCAAACAAGTTGTTTTCCAAATCTTCCAGCGACTATAGTCTAGTGGAACATCAGGTGCCCTGGAGTTATCCACCACAAGGATAACTGTCCCATTTCGTTCACTCACCAGCTGATATTTTCTTCTGATCTGACAGATTGGTATTAGCTTCTGACCAATCTAAGCTAATTGTAAGTAATCCGTGAATGCCAGTGGTATTCGATTTTTTTCAACATTCTTCCTTCAATTCATTTTTCACCACCGTAAGCTAGTGCCTTGACCAGAGTAGAACTCCCATACCAAGATCATTTCATCCTTACTGTATAACAAGTTCAGGTCGATTTTTTATTCTGCAACAATTATGCAGAATCAGTTACATCTACTGTTCATTCTATGTGCAGAAGTATTAAGATAATATGTTCGAAAAATGAATAGTTTACGAGATATTTGCAATGTTTTAATCAGGCATATGATATATTGGCGTTGAGGAACTGCAAATATCTCGAAAGTAGTAATTTTTCAAACGTCTTACCTTAATTACTTTATACGCAGCATATACAGATAAATCGATGTACGTATTAAAAAATACACGATACCATATGAAAAAGAACCGCAACAGCATTTTTCCGATACATTGTTGCACGTATGGAAGAATCGATAACGCAGAAAAATAGGGCACATTAAACTGTTCAACTTTTCTAATGGCGGTAATTGAGATAGTAATAATAAATTTGGGTACCATTCATGAATAATACAAAATGTTTTTAATTGTCTCAAAGCGTTTGAGCTTCTGAGAACGATGGAGATATGGCAAAACAAAGTTGGAGCCTATTGTAGAAAGTTTTTCCTGAAATTTTGTCAGGAGTTTTCTTTGTAAACGGTATTTTTCAGTAGCTTAATTCAAGCACGTTCATTAATTAGAAATGTGTGAGAGATGCTTAAAAAATTAATCGGTCGACAGATCGTTTCATCACGCGTTAACTGGGGCAGTTCTTAGCGTCTGCTATTGTAAAGTTGTATTTACTATCGTAGAGTACTTGTGGTAAAACATCTCGAAGAACGCAGAAACTTTGCCGCCGGTTTTGACGCGGGAAGTTTTTTAATTTCGCACTGTAAATTTGTATAAGCTGCAGACTTTCTCCATTTCTTTACCTTGAAACTTTCTAAGGCCATTGGCAAGCATGAAATTTCAATTTTTCTGTGCATTCTGATATTACCATAATCTTTTCGTTCAACGAACTTACCTTCACGCACTTCCTTTAAAACGTAATGATCGGAAACTAACTGTGGACTTTGTCATTGTTAAGTTACTATTGTACGGTCAGTTTGTATTGGCACTTAAATTTCTAATACTTCTTGTAAGTGAAAAGTACAATATGACGTGTCATTCGAAATTCTTTTTGATGGCTTCATATCTTATAAAAATATTCAAAAACATCCATTTCTGTCTCTCTCCTTGAATATTGAAAGTCATTCTTTGCTCATCATTTTTATGCCCAACAGAATTTTTAGTACAAAGTATTTGTTTCTAGAAAGTGTGTGGAACAACATAAATATTTTTCATATTCGAACAATGCATACGTACCGTATTTATTATCTATTACATATTGTATATCTATTATTATGGACTCCATCATTGATTTTCGGTAGTTTGTGGGACGATTGCTATCTAGGAAACGTTATCATTGAAGGAAATCTAATTAGCTCAGAAAAGTGGATGAGCATTGTCTTCCTTTCAGTAAGTATGGCTGCAGTCTGCGGATGACGCGTGCCAAACTTCATTAAGTCTCTGCCATTTACAACTGTACTTTAAAACAGAAATGACACCTTCTTTACAATTCAACTAAATTACTAGCAGGGTGATGTATTCTGTTTCCCTCATGGTCATCGTTCTTTAATTAAAATACACCTGAAAATTAATTTCAAATAATCTCGATCAATAATTGTTTCAACACTGCAATATTTATTTACAGTTCCGGTTTGAAATGTTTCTTGTATAAATATTACGTCAACAGTCCATTTAGTACAGGACTACCAAAAATGTTCTGGCTAAACTTTTGTCATATTTCTCAAAGAAGGAATTAATAAGTATTTTACTGATTCATAATTTAAACAAACAAAGACATCTTGAATGGAATTGGATCTTTGGCAGACTAGACGTTTTAGGATGAACCATATGTTTTTAATCGGGTTCAAATCAGAAGGATTACCGGGCTAGGATAAACGGAGATACTTTGTTTAGCACAGAGAATTCAACAATGAAATGATTTCACGTACACGGAACTCACTTCATGTTGTTAGAAACATTCCAAACAGCCTAGCCGAACAAAACTTGTACTTACCAAACCTGATATACCGCGAATATTTTGCTGAGAATTCAGCAAGCGTTTTAAATTAAGGGTGTCCATAATGGAGTGGCAGGTTACTGTATATACATCAGGGAAGGAATTGGCACAGTATATAACTTTTGATTTGTTAAAAATAGAAAAAGACGGTGGAGAGACAGACTGATTACTGTAAAAGTATCTATCTCTGTACAGTCTTATTTTGTTCGTAAGTACGACGCACCAGAAAAGTACAATGATAAAAGTACAAACACGCAAACGAACTGTAAAATCTAATCATATTCTGTTAAATGTTCTTCAAGATTTGACCAGTATGCACCATGTTCGTCCTCCATGCTTACACAATAAACAGTAAAACACGCAGTTTACCAAGACTCGAACTCGCGTCGTGGCTTTATCGTCGATCAGTAATTTCCGTTTTAACCAAGCATGATGGCACTAAGTAAGAACACGTCGTATGAAAGTGAAATCCACATTCAGAAACGTACTTGCTTAAAGATGAAACTTGCACGACTCTGCAGTAAGACGTCGTATGTTACAAAGCGTGAGCTTGAAATTCGAGAAACGTGTTTGGAGAATCCTTACCGTAGGATGCGGGAGAAATTATAGATATTTTAGTCACGGAATCTATAGCAAACTTTAAAGTACCCACAACTTGATAGTCAGTGGGAATTATGTCCATTTGGTATGTTTTGCACTTAAAATTATCACTGGAATTTACTGCTGGAATATTTATATTTTCACCCAAATTACATCGTGTACAATTTTTATTTGTAAGTGTCCAGGTACAGAATGGCATATTCAAATCGGGTGACAGTATTCCTGTTCAGAAACCTAATTTTTCACTTATACCTTCAGAGCTATGAATTTCTTATCATTTATCAATTTTTTGCGATTACTACAACACGTCTTCCAATGTACCTTATGATTCTATGATTTAGCACACTCTTTTGAAGTAACCTGCTTCGGCACTTATCAAAGATAAAAATATACTTCAAATTGCAAAGTTGTACGGTTTTTATGTGCAATAATTTGGTAAAGAAGATTTTCAAAAATAGTTAATTATTTTCGAGATAGCCTTGAGGGTGGCAATATTCAAGAGGTGATTTCACCTCTTAAACTTGAGTAACCGCAGATAAAAAAAATACGTGTCTCTTATTTTTAGCTGTTTTACAAACCTACAAAATTTCATCAAAATGGGGAGGGGACGGTACCATAGCCTTCCTTGTTAGAACATAATTGCCTCGCAAATCGAAGTGTTTGATATGTAAGATGTCTTGCATAACGTAACGAGGTGCTAGCTTATACATTCGTCCGATAATTCAATTCCATCCGTGATAATGGTTATATTAATTCAAGGTATTCCCTATATTTCATTGCATGAAATTCGGGTGAATGTCGGTATCGCTCGGATTCCGTGAATTGGACGATTTATGACCGTAAAGGTCAAAGGGGTTTACCATGAATCGGAGCAGTAGTAGTTTTTAGAACGAACGACGATATATCGCGGAACTTATAAAAGATGGGGCGTGTATTTTCGTCACGTGCCAATTCGGATCGTCATCTATCCTTTCCTGGGAATCGGGCGATAATGAAAGGGCACGTTTCCAGTAGATTATGAGCAAGTATCTTCGTGCATTGAGCTTCCGAGATTTTCTTCCATCAAATTTTCGCATGAACGGACATGTATCGAGCGACGAGAAAGCGATAAATCAATTTGCAATGGCTCTCCGTTAATGTACTGTGTGATAATGTACATGACTGATCATCTTCATTTATTTAATATTTTTCTTAACTCAAGTTGATCTTTTGTTAGTAGCTAAAGGAATGACTCTTGAACCACGAGAAAGTGTATTTGATATTATCGTTTACAAGTACGTATTTGAATCATGACAGCTACTTTCAAACAGAATACCATGCAAATAATTTCAACAAAGATTTCTTCACGTAAGTAAATAAACGCAATAAGAAATATAGAAATAATCAGGAAGGAAAGTAGTTGATGTAGTTTTTCAAATAAAAAGAATATTAGGCTACTTTATTATAAGTGAAACTAATTGAAACAGAAGAAAAGAATCTAAAATCTAAACATCGAAGAGTACAATATTTAAGAAATCAGTGTACAGAAAGAAAAGTACAATATTATTGATGATTATTATAATGAAAGAGACTTGACTGCGTAAACCAAGGATAAATAATGTTTAATTAATTACTGTATAATGATAAGATTCCATTTTTAAAAGATTTTAACTCAAGCAGTAATAATTCCCGGGTATTTTAGATCCTTACGAATTTTTTGGGACATTTTACATTATCTGTAATTGTTACTTCGTTATTATGCTGATTTGTAGTTGTAAGTAGTAAAGTGATCTACGCACTATATACTCAGAAATTGTGTACAATTAAGCATAAGTATTTCATTATTGCGATACTCAGCTTACAATTAGCAATAAAGCTGTCGGCGGCAGGCATAAGTTTTTATGTCAAACGTGCGGCAGATTAAGTGCTAACTTTACTTTTATTCCCAAGATTAATTTTAAGTCATCAAGCTACATGCAGGATAGACTGAGGTCGAAAGTAACAATTTGACTTTGGAATACGACTTCGCAAGAACTATTACAGATAAAAAAACTTTTTTACACCAAGCTTACCTATCTATCTGACATTATTGAAGTCATAACAGTTTACTTTTGTGATAAATAATATCGAAATGTTGTCACACAATTTTAATTTAAAAAAATCAGAATATTTATTCAACTAAATTATAGTCTGCGCAAAAACAGTAATCTCCAATTACAAATAAGGATAAAAAGATTAACCCCTGTATACAACAGATATGTTTAACTAAAAGTAGTATTCGATTGAATTACAGGTGCTGCATTATTAATTGTATATTAATAAAAAGATTATACAGATAATGAAGCCACGTTTAGATTATGGTTCACGTTCTTAAATATTTGTTAAAAACCATGATTTGCAGCTTGAGACCGTGTAATTAAGCCAGCACATATGCTACCAGAAGAAACGTCAATCAAAGAGTTTCGTCAATATTTTCTAAAATCGCTTGCGGGTGGTGCAAATGACAAGAATAAATCATGATACACCTGTTATGGAGACTGATACGTATCACGTCACGACATGTGACGTTTGTACGAACATGATTAATACTGCTTTTTGCCCTCTGGCAAAATTCCAAAAGTACAGTAAGTATAAAATCTATAAGTACAGTAACTGTATAATTACGACTACATATTTTCGTAACAGCCTTTATTAATTCATTTTTATATAATATTTTTATGAACTTTATCTAAAGTTGACGAAACTCTCCTCTGGAGTTTTTTCAAATTTTGATATGTATAACTGTATGTACGTGTCACCAATTCTTACATTCATTTTCCTCCGAAGTGTACAGGAACAGTATAAGGGGACAGAATAAAATTAAAATAAATTCGTAACATTTAAACGACTACAGACTGTATAATGCGGCTTGCATTAGAAAATATAAAAAATTAAAGCTCCGAATTATATCATTATTCTTCAAATTAATTATTACTTTACAAGATTTATAAATAAAAGTGAAGTCCCTATTCTCCTTATAGTGTGTCGATGTATAAATTTAAATTTGTTAAATTTGAATATAAATTTAGAAGCCGCCGTGTTTGTGTTCAGCAACAGCTTATATTATTGCCAGTAGTTTAAAAAGTAACGCATATTTATACTGAAACGAAATATTTAAAATCAAAACAATATTTAACTTGATTATTATGTACAGTGAGAAATTTTTATTTAAAATTTTATTCTGATATTCTACATGTCAAGGGTTATTTTATTTAATACTAGCAGCGTGCGCCCGGCGTTGCTCGGGCTTTTGAGGAATGGGCTTTAGGTTAATGAACAAAATTTTGAGGATTCTTCAAATCCTCACTTGTTCAAATTTTACTTTACACATTCACTTCCTGTTATTTTTTTTAACTATACTTCCACAATAAATTTTAAAACCATCCAGACATTTTTTATTTCTTTAATAGGTCATAGTTATTTATTGTTTATTTTATTTTTAAGGGGGAATATGCGAAGAATTAATTTTCCGCACATATTCCCCCTTAAAATTATTGAAAATTATTGAGCTACTACAGAAAAAATTACTCGGGCTTAAGTTAAGAGGGGGTGGGCTTTAGGGATTTGAAGTTTCACTCGAATTTGTTGTTTTACAGAAATTTTATACTGATTTCCGTAAGCAATATGTTTAAACTGCAGTACTACAAAAATATTTGCATGTATGCGTTTATGTTAGGATCAGATAAAAGTATACCACGTTGAATGTATATAAGCAATTACATGTAAAAGAGGGGAGAATGTGAACGGAATGCGAAATGCGTCCTTCCATCCGGACGAGAAGAAAAACTGTCTCCAGGGTAGTTCGTATCGACGCTTCCTCCAGTGAATTGGAAAATACTTTATTGCTCATCGCTATGTCTCGTTGACACGTTTTCCGCTATCACGTTTCTCTACAGTTTACCCCACATACTTTAATATCATAAAACTTTTAGATACCATTCTCAGAATAAAATTTATATATACATTAAACAGATCACACCGCACTTTAGTGCTATCATATACAGTGGTTGTCAAAAGCTTTCGTCAAACTATAATTTTATCATATCTTTATAAAAATATACGCAAGGGATGAATGTCCAGCCTTATCTATATTGGATAGATATTAGTTCTTCAAGACTAACTGTTTTAACCCTTTGCACTCCGTTGGCTCTGCCAGGGGAACATTCGTAATTTGCATCACAGCCCAACATGTCCAGAATACACTTTCAAAATTGCTTCTGAAGATTCTTCAGAAGTCTGTCGGAATCAAAGTAAATAAATTCATAAACATTTATAATTTTTTCTTTCGAAATCAGAATTTATGGTTTTCGAAAACTTACACTACAAAAGCATGTTGTAGTTGCTGGTCGATCGTATCAAGAGACCCTTGGAGTGCAAAGGGTTAAACATTTGTCGGGTGAAACATTTTATCTAAGATACCATATATCTGCCTAGGAATTTGCGAATTCAGTTAAATTCTTGTGCAACGCCATAACGTATAGCAGAACAACCATCTTTTTCGATTTCGAAAGGGTTGTACTCGATTCCACAACTCTGAATCCAACACATACGCTGTGCTTTATCCAGCATGCTCGTATCTTGCGTTTATCATTTTTTCGCAGTTTACGGATGGCTGTTGCATGACTATGGTATCGAAACGCTACATCACACGGATGTTCAGTTACGCGAAGCAATTGTTCGCGTTTGAAATGATGGAAAAACGTCTGCCATGCTTCAAATGCTTTCTGGAAATCATTTTCTCCAACCGCGTCGAGCACCTGTTGCGATTCAATTTGTACCTCTTCCACAGCGTCGAAACGTCGCGCAGTGGAGTATTTGGGTCGAAAAGCTGGCCAAAACTATTTTATTCGTTTTTTTCCAGCTCTTTGGGCCAAATACTCCACTGTGCGTCGCACAGCGCGTTGTATATGCGACAAACATAAAAAAACTATGTTTTTCACTCGCTGTCCTTTTCTACGCTCGTCGCTGTCGGCAAAATACAAAGAGCGTATTGGGGATGAAGCGCGAGCGCTTATAGAGCGGATTTTTCGGGTATTTATGAAGAATTTACTGTAAATCTCGATAGCTGGGGACAATGTTATTATTAGACTGCGGATGTTTATGCAATTTAACGTATCCAGGTACGTAAAATATATTGTCTGAAGCAAAGAATATAAATACAATGTGTATGTCTGATATCTGCTCAAAACAGACTCAGTTATTCTCCATGTCCCATTTCTTTATTTGTATTCAATATAAAAATATTAAGCAATAAAAATCTATATTTGCATAAACTTCCGCAGTCTAGTTATTATATGTATAGGAAGAAGGGGACGGGGAGGTCTAGATTTAATCAAACAGGCTCTTAATTACTGGTGACACTTTAGTCACGTTAACATCACAAGCTGATATCATTTATGATCTTATTATCTTCCGTTAATTAATTAGGTGAAAAGTGTAACCCTATCCATGTATACTATTTTTCATGTAGTATACAAGTATTCCAGTAATGTTTCTGCAAATAATATCGAATGTTTCTGTAAACAAAAAGGAATCCAATATTTAAATTATTTGTCAGTACACGACTACTATTTTATTATTACCATACAAACTTTTGTTTAGCTTCCTCATTTTGCAGCAAGTACGTTGGAAGTAAATATTTGAATTATTAAGGATGTCAAATACAATTGCAAGAATAGCAAATATAACAACAATATGTTTACATTTAGAAATTCAAATATGAATAGAATATAAAGCAAAAGTAAAATTTAACATGGAAGTCATATATAGTAAGCCTGCTCCATAAATAAATCCACAATTTGTATAATCTCAGAACTGATGCAAAAATAAATTGAAAACAGCAAATTATAATAATTCCGGTAAGAAAAGAACGCATCAAATTATGTCATTCATACGTACATCATGAAGAATAATCCTGTTACTTTGTGTGAAACCTGTAATTTATGCCTGTCGATCAACCGCAGAATTAGAGAATGTCAGATATACGGGATGGGCCATTTAAAATAGGCCACCTAAATAACTCGCTTGTCTTTTACGAGAACGAAAAATACATTAGACCAATCTTACATGGTTTCGAGGGGGACATAATCTGATCTTATTGTTAATAGTTTTTTCGTATGCGAAAGCGCAGAGGAGATATCAACGTCAACTTTGTTTTTTAGGTTGAATCATATATTTTTTTATTTACTTT
Source organism: Macropis europaea (assembly GCA_916610135.2). Lineage (NCBI taxonomy): Eukaryota > Metazoa > Arthropoda > Insecta > Hymenoptera > Melittidae > Macropis > Macropis europaea. Next base: position 15,523,885 of record OU744344.1, on the reverse strand, counting down.
CTAAAATGTATTTTTTACGCATGACATCAATTTTATCTAGAGATAATATCTCTATTTTATAATTTATCATTTGTCACGAAAGAATTTACCGGGCTCTACTACATTCACTCAATACAAACAATTGCAAAATTTTCAGGTAAAGTTTATGAAAAGCCATCATAATACATACAGTGACGTGCGAAAGTTTCCGGACAGTACATTTTGTACCCTTACTTTTGCTTATGATAACTAAACTGAGTTTTAACCTGACATTATGTTGAAAAATACATCGATCAGAAGATAAAAATGAAATGCATGATCCTTCTGTTCATTTTTTAATGTGTACGTAAATCTAAATTTATTATGAATTGTTTAAAGCACGATTGGAAATGTGAAGTGTCCGGAAACTTTTGCACGCCACTGTATGTATGTTTTTCATTTTTGCCTGAATATTAAGCTGTAATTCAGACGTGGCGTTGTAGGTATATCAGTTGATAAAGTATAACATTTTTATTCACCTTACTCATACTGAAACAACTTTTCGTAGCAGGCAAGTGATATTCACATTATAAGGTCGCCTCCTTTTATTTGTTATATCGCTTAAGCAACTAGGTCCTCTTTCAGGTTGCAAAAAAGGACCATCGAGTCTCTCTAAACTATCTAAAGTAAACTCCCTCCTGCACAAGAAAACAATTTTTCCCCTTATTTTTTCTCCTCCTTATGTAACCACGAACGAACGTCACTTTCTTTACCATGTGCCATTGTGTTAACTCTGGCTTTGTTTTAAGCTCTTTTCTCTGAATGCATTTTAAATATTTCAAAACCCATTCTACATTTCTTAGATGAATGTTTACTTTCGTGCGGTTTATAAAATATTTTACAGCCACCGTTACGAGTGTTGTTCTTTAAATCGGGTAGTTTGCTTGGTCGTTTATTAACATATCCTCTGGTAAGTGATTACACGTTTCATTCACTCACTTAAAGCTTATTTTAATACGTTGAACGCCGCGTCGGTCACCGGTGACTGACACATCAAATTTAATATAATTAAATAATTATTGATTGTCGCAATATTCTGATCAAGCTTCATACCGAAACAATAATATAGGAGCAGAATAACACGATTGAGCACTCAAATCATTTTTTTCTTTACGATTTATGTAAAGAATAGTAAATTATATCGTGTCTGATTAGGCATGGCTGTTTTCACTGTGGCGCTCAACGTGTTAATACAATCAGATTCAATTTGTAGAAACCAGTGCCAACTATTTCAAAACACATTAAAATTTGCATACTTATCGATACACGATCTCTACAATCAATTTAAAATGTGTTTACAGTTACATGGGTCTAAAAAAGGATAAAACACAAAGGTGTTCTATCATGTTGCAGCATAGCATATTCCTAAATAGTTGAACTTGTCTGAAGTGTGATTTTTATATTGAAAGCGCAATTTTCCCTGGGACAGCAGGCAAAGGTTCAACATGGCACTAACCCCTAAATCTACTGCGTGACCCATCCTGTCTTTTTTAGATTACTTGAAAGATGGCTCAAGGTATTTATGGGAAAAACTTCAGAACGGATCAATGCATTGGATTGGCCATACTTCGTGCGGTTCTTAACACGTTCCGTGCCGCGTGGGTCGTATGCGCCCCACGCACCAAATTCGATTATTCTAAATAAATGGTAATATTCTTTATATTCCAATTAAAACGAACGCCACAATAATAGTACCAAGTGAATGGTATATCATAAGACAATGCAATGTTTGTGTTTTGAACGTTATGTATTTATAGAAACTTATTTTCACGCGTCTGACTAGTTATGGCATTTTTCACTGTGGCATGGAACGTGTTAACATGTTAATAGAACGCGATTTTTTTATGGAAGGAAACATCTTTATTTAATAATATATTGTCCATTTTAATACATGGTCCGTTTGGATTTACCGAGCCTGTTGTAAATTAATAAGCATTATATCGAATCAAAACTGGTGTATGCATACACTGTGATTTTATTTAGCACGGAATATCCCGTGCGCATATGTAATTGATACATAATTAAATGAATGTATTGTATATGTAACGAACAATTATTATCTTATAATTTCACTGTCATGGATATGGAACAGAAATTTAAAAATTCATGTGCGACGGTTTATTTTTATTTAACAATTAAATCAAAAAGAATGATTATTTTAATCTGAAATACATGTATCATGAATACTGTATAGAAAATGTAATGCAACAGTATTTCTCCAGAAATTAATGTTAGCGATTGAAACAATAGTTCCGCTACGACGGATAAACGAAATACATTTTCGTCACAATGACGGACATTTAATTACGTCGTAGATGTTCGTCATTTCGCGGATTATGCTGTGATTAATGTCATCGCTTCAGCTATAAATTTGAACAAGAAAACGTATTTGATACTTCAGTTTCGTCTGGCAACGTGTAGGTCAAAGTGTAAATGTCAAATTGTGACACCTCTTTCGATTCCATAATTTCTTCGTTTATTCATTAATTATTAATAACTACATAAAAATGCGTTGCTATACAAGTGCAGGTCTGTTCTAATGCATCAGAAGTGGCAGGAATGAAGAAAGATCACACCATTTGAAAAAATTGAAGAGACGTTTAAATTCAAAAAGTTATTTAAGGATTATTTAAACAAACTGTGGTACGACGTGGTCCGATAAATTAGTAACACATCGGGTATCGATTAGTCAGGCGAAACTTTCAGATAAAGAAAAATGTGAATTTCATCGGATAGGTGTAAATAATCTGTCGTCAAATAATTAATATCCAGCTAATTGGTGTTCTGCTGGAATACGAATAGAATGTCCCGTCACACCATCGCAGAGCCCAGAAATCGTTATTCGATATTCTGTGTCATTTGTGAGATATTGGGTTGTAACGTTTCAGGAGAAATTTCATTTGCAGAAGTACCACATAATTTAAAGCGTGTTCTTTTTATATTATAGGTGACGTGCCAGGTTGAAGAGTCCACTACCTTTATACCTAAGAGAGCTATCGTGGCTTTGTTACGACTTTTGGAAGACAGCTCAAATTCACCTGCGTATTCGAGAACAGCGAGTATGATTCAAGACGTAAAAAACCGTAACGACGTAGCAAATTTGAGAGGCTTATCCGAAGGAAACGACGATTGTACGCCTAGCGGAGTTTATTTGGAACTGTTTAAAGATCCAATTTTGCGTGAATATCTAAACATGATCGTAAGAACGCAAAGACTGCCAGATTTTCCGCGACGTACGATGGATGACAGCGAAGAGGGTGGCAGCCGAGAATCGTTATCCGAATCTCAGAAGAGAAGCATCGCAACGTTGGCTAAGAATGACGATTTACCGATCACAATTTATGATCGTGTCGTGCACAACGAAGATGACGAAGAAAAACGGGGCGTCGTTTCAAGGTAAGCTACTCATATTTACAATGTTATACCGAAAAAAAAGAAACTTCTATCCCTTCCTAAGTAACGTTTTTCGAACGTAATTTTGGATTACTTTAATTGTGTCTGGTATACTCGCAAGTACATTTAAAAGTGTAACTTTTAAACATACAGAATTCGAACTGACACAATACCATAAAGTCAGTACCCACGTACAGGGTGTCCCAGCTTATTTATTACAAACCGATATTTCCTAACTTATTGAAGATACAAAAAATGTTTTACATGGGAGTTGCATGGTACAGGCCAGGCGATTGTCCAGAGTTTGGGTCTGCCGTTCTTGCTGCAGACCCTTCGTATTTGTTTCAAGGGGTAATATTTAACACTGCGATTTTCAAACTATTTAACTCACGACACACATAAACTAATTACTAAAATTCTACGACATACCAGAAAATATATTTTTTCGCCGATCTGACAAAAAAAGTATACATTTCTGACTGATTTACAAAAAAAATATTTTTTTCCGTTTTTGCTTCAGAGTGGCAATAAAACAACTATTTTTCCCACTATGCATTAAATAAATTTAATGATGTGCGAAGAGAATTTCGTCGAACTTCCTCTTTGAAAAATCTTTTTAAAACCTCATTTATTTATGTTACTTTGTAATAAAAAGATAATACTCAAAATTATTTAGAACAATAGTTATCTATTATTTTTCTCTGATTTACATACATTTAATGAGTTGTTTTAGCATATCAACTAAACTGCAAGTTTTTTCGTCGTTGGTACGCGATGGTTATTTCTTATCATTGCTGCCACATGACATTAACTTGTACTAAAAAATCTTGGTCACACCTGTGGACCTCGCGGCACACCGGTGTGCTGTGTGAACTTGACATGCGTCGATTTTCACTGAACGTACCGCAACTGACCTGCCGTATGCGTACGGCGGGTTGCCATGCTGCAGGCGCACCGCAGCCCAATTCTTAAACATCGATTACTAAAAACTGACGCTTCCACCGCTCTTTCGTCATTCTTAACTTTCGACTTACTTTGGCTTTTAGAATCACCTCCTAAAATATTTACCACCTGTTACGTAACATCCTACATAACTCGAACGAACACAGAATTTTGTAAATACCAGTGCAACACGAGTTAATTCTAAATAGAATAGTGTTAAGAAACTTATTTTTGAAATCGTTTGAAATCATCCTCCATCCATCAGTTCTCGGAAAATTAATTTTTCGTGAGGACAACGGACACATCGAGGTAGGACAAAATGGATTCTCGGTCCTTTCCGCACTTATCCAAACAGTGAATAGCAGTTTCTTTAAAGAATATTTAGTTATTTGTGTATTGCTGTAACGCTCATCGACAAAGAAAAATGTAGTTTTTTACATCCCTGCCGTGAAGTTCTTGATGAAGCGACAAGTGAAATGTGTTTATTATTGTGAAAAAGTGTTAAGGCAATTCTCATTATTGCAGTTTCTTGTCTGTTCATCTTAAAATAGTACAAGTTTAAGACAAACTCTTGAACTGAATTAAAAAATCGTGGCTGCGTTTATGAAAGGAGTCATGTATACTTTAATAATTATTGTTGAATCATGTAACATGTTATAAACTCACCCAGTGTTACACTTATCGAAGAAAATGTTAATTCTATTGAATGTTTGTTTAACAGTGAGCAGTCTGGACCAAACGGGCCTCAGGTTTTCCACGATTACGCACAACCCAATGGACAGTTGAATTTGGAAGCCTTGTCGGAGGCGTTTCCGACGGAAAAGCGTAACGTTGCCGCTCTGGCCCGTGACTTTGCTTTGCCACCAGGCAGGAGAAATATCGCAACATCATCACGGGATTACGAGCTTCCAAACGACAAGAGGAACGTGGATAGTGTCCTCAGAGAACGTATAATGCAAGCCATGGGGAAAAGAAGCGTGGCTTCTCTAGCCAGAACCTCCGCGTTACCCCAGAACGGCAAGCGGAACGTTGCTGCCATTGCTAGAGATTATGGGCTACCGTTTGGCAAACGGTACATCGGAAGCTTGGCCAGAACAGTCGGTTTTCCGCTACGCGAACAAAGCAAACGGAGTGTTGCAACTTTAGCGAAGAATTCGAACTGGCCAGTCTTTTCGAAGAAGGGACTTTCGGTACCTGGAAGCGTGATCCTGAGGACCCTGTACCGCCACGGTAGATCGTTAAACGACTTGAACGCAAAACAGGATTTTGTGGATCTCCAACGACTAAATGGTTTGGAAGCAGGTCAAAGCAATTACTACGAGGGTGATTCATTCGGTGACGACGCGTTTGGAGCTTCTCATGTAAGGAATGGTTCCAGTGGAAAAACTGATTCGGACGAGGAGAATCCTAAGTCACAGATTGACTTCTCCGACGAGTACCCGTTGCCTGTGATGCAGAATGCTAATGTTTTCGATTATGAAGAATTGATGGAAGCGCTCAATGGCCAATATCCATACGTCGAGAAGAGGTTCATGGGTATGTAAACGTTCTTTTACACTTCTTGGAAAATTGTATAATCTGATGTTTGCAGAGACTTCAATTTGTTAACACTGTATTTTTGTTTAGTAATTTAAAACTAGTCAGCCAGGAAAACGTGTATTTAAAATTACGGAATTACCGAACTAACAATTCCGTAAGATACTATGTATAAGATAAAGCCCAATCGTTCAACAAACTTTATTGCAGTAATTGTATGTATGTTATTTTACGATGGATAAGATGTGAAAATTATAACTTTTAATTTTACGTGAATATAGCTAACATGGTGCTTCTGAAAGAAATTAAAAGAGTAGATTCTGAATTTGCTGTTCCAATAGGAACGTATATTTTCTAAAAAATTGTGTGCCAAGCGGAACTCTGAGGGCTAGGAGTGTCCTTGACGCCGATTTAATTCCCTTCATGCCATTTATTGTTTCCATATGTTTTCAGTATAAACGGATTCGAGAAGCCATCATGTATTTCTTACGAATAACCTACGTTTTATCTAAGGACAAAATTTCTATTATAACATACATCATTTGAGCCACTCAGAAGCCAAACTGATCAACTCCACTTTTAGTCAATTTCTTAATCTCATTACCAGAGTACCTGAATGATTGTAACATTATCACGTTTCTCTACTTTCCATTTTTTCTTTATTTATGGAGTTGATCGCTTTGGTTTATGAGCGGCTCATTTGTCATATGTTATTTTAGTATGCAGTATAGGCATAAATTGAAAACGATTCACCTGAGGGTATACGTTTATTTTAACTTGTTTCTTTATACATATACACTTCCTAGATCAGAATGGGGGAAGATCCAGGCTTGTTTCTATGAGTGCACAAGAGTTCCGGACGATCAACAAAATAAGAGTACTGGCTGTTGTCAGTTAGTGAAATAAACTTATAATTAACGTAATATACATGTACATGTTAATGGCGAGGAACTTTAGGGATCATTCGCAGATAGCCCGAAACTACTTGTTAGATTTCCCGTAATTTATGACTGGGGCCGAGACTTCCATAAGGACTTCAGCACTGAATACTTGAGTGATTGTCGAGAAGAGGATTGTTAGTGATTTGAAGTCACGTAGCTATCGTATATTGATTGACTGGTTGTTTAAAAATCGTGTAGGAGAGTTTAGGGATGGCAAGCGACCCGACGCACAGTGCGGCAGAATCCCGAAAACATGGCAGAAATTAAAAAAGAAATTCGAAAATCCAAAATTTTGCGGTTACTCGGTAATACATGAGACCCTACTCGATTCTGTTAATGCATAAAATAAGGTTTTGCAAACTCAGAACACGTGCAATTTTTACTGAAACTTGTGCAAAATTTTTCGTCGTATTTTTCGCGTCTTTGTTAAGTGATATTGTCATTGGTTCCCGATGGATTTTTAGGATGAAATTCACATGGCTGGTACATTAAAGGGCCAGTTAAATAGTACAAACTAAAAAATATCAATATTTTGACGTAATGGAATTTTAGGACAACTGTAAAGGAAAACAGGAAAATTCTTATATATTTCTAAGTTTAGTTGTGTTCCCAGCAAATCCAGGCAGATATTTTTTTTATTATGTAGGCCATATATCTTACTTCGATAATATAAAATAAAAGTTGCCCTCTTTTGCTCTTTTGGGAAAAATTTATGCAAAAGCCACAGCAGAAGCCTTTGTGAAGCTGTATCCTTGGTACCATATGCCTCCTACTGCGCATAAATTTTAGTATGCATACCTGAGTTATTACAGCATTTCTCACTGCCAATTGGTAGTGTAAAATATTTTTAATAACTTGTTAGTGTTGTCTGATCCCATAATTTCGGGCTTTCGGCTGCTACCAAAAAGAAAAAAAAAATAAAGTCATTCCCTGCGGAGGTTATAGAATTATTGGAACCGCCACAGGCTACGTCACAAAGGGTAGCTGTCGTGATCTCTGAAGATAATTCCTCATCGAAAGAAATAACCTTTTCGGATGACGATTAACGATGCTGTTGACAAAGAAATAAAACTTATACAGCTTGCTAATTTTATTTTTTAAATTACTTTAGACTCCCTTTAACTAATCTTATAAAAATTTACAGAAAAAACGGCTCCTTTCAATTTATGCCACGTTTTCGGGATTCTGCCCCACTGCGCGTCGGCATGGGCAGGTATTAATTATTCACTGAAATATGAAATATGTAAAGAATTTTTTCATTCGTTTTCCAAGTATCGAAAAACAAACTTCTGACATAGTTGAACGTGAAAGTTAGAATTTGAAGGTAAATCGATCGCTATGTATGAATGTCAGAAACAGGCACCGCAGCGGAGATACAGTCGGAAGTAGGGCACTTCAACTACCCGGAAACATTTCGAGCAAGTAAGAGACACATCGGAGCACTGGCACGTCTTGGTTGGCTTCCATCTGTAAGGACCGCGCGATTTTCGCGGTCACCTCGGTATCTTGTTGGCAGGTCAGACCATTAGGTTTTCAGCTGCTCATTCTCTTTATCTTCGCCTCTCTGTGTGTTACTCTTCCCTTTTCTACGTATTTTCCGTTATTCTCGTACAAGAACTTCGTTGCGCGATGTCATCATGCTACCGCGTTGATGCGAAACAAGTTACGGAAACGCACTCGACAATCATCGTAGAAAAAAGAAAACACAAAAATCGTTCAGACATGAGAACGGAAATAGTGTAATTTGTACAAATTACTTGGAGGAGAACCGTCCGCACACTGAAAAAAACTGTCATTGTAATAATGGTGCCTTCAATTAACATTTTGCACTAATTGTGCTCTTGTACTCTACTTCTTCTACGTGGTCCGCTCACGGTAGTTAGCTGCAACGTAGGTGTCTCGATGTTAATTCTAATTATTAAGGCTGATTATTGATGTTCAGATCGCTGGGATGCTCAAATAGCTGTTTAACGCCAGCAATAAATAGGTAGTTTTAGATTCTAGTATTAGATGTCGTCTTTGTTAGATTATTATTATACTCTCTATGTTCACGTATTTTACAGGGTTGTCTACTCAACAAGTTTATACAATGACCTTCCGTGTATCCATTCGAGTACAAAATAAAATAAAATACTCCGTCAACGCAATGCTTTAATCAATCTACAAATATTTAACTTTTTGTATTCAACATTGAAGTGCACTGTAATTTATCTCTAAAGGAGACAGAATATTTTCCTCCTCTGTAAATTTATTATAAAAACATCAGACCTACACTTTACAATTTATTATTTTTTTAACGAATGGTGAATTTTTCTAATAGAATAGTTAACCGTCGATACATACATAGACTACCCTGTATTATACAACTGATTACAAAAGACAAGCAATGTTTTATTGAAACCAAAATTATTCTTATTTGTTACCGATAATTTTGTATAAATTGTTACATACAACTATAGTCACTGAATATAATATTGTTGTACTCAGATTTAATTAGCAGGTTTAATGTCGTACAACGTGCGTGTGTGCTTTCTCAAAAATAGTCGCATCGTATCGTAGGTTATCGTTTCCGTTACGTCGGTAAGTGAGCGCTCTACACGGTGAACTTGTACGATGACAGCCACTGCGCGTGTACGGCGGGTTGCGGCGTTACAGGCGTTTTCAGTCAATTTTTTAAACATCGATAACTAAAAAATGGAGCCTCGAACGCGATTTTGTATTCGTGGTTTTCCTCCTATTTTGGCTTGTAGAATCACCCCTTAAAATTTTTGACAATTTGTATAAAATTTAATCGCTGTATAGCTGACATCTTCCGTTACATTCGATAAACAAGAGTGCAAATTATTTACAAGTGGATCGAATGTCTAAAAGAAAAAGGAAAAGTTATTCAAAAGTAAATATATAAATGAAATATCATGAAATATAATACAAGTTCGTGGTGCTTTTTTGTAAGTACCTCCGAGTTGTTTTGATTTAATGTAGAATTTCGTGTAGTGTTATATCATTAAAACATTGCGCTGTCTTTAATGTTAAGTAGTTGAGTGTTGAATCTAAATGTGTATGCTACTGTTAGAGTTGCAGCTCATTGAAGCATTGTTTATAATCAACAAACTGGTCGCGCATTTCATGCCCCGTATGTTTTTCAAAAAATATTAACTTACAATTTTCTATATTTTTACATTTATTTTAATATAGTACCAATAATTAGACCAAAGATACGATGACTTTGTGTGTCACATTTACTACTCTTTTATTCCGGTTTCAGTGAGCAAATAACTCAAACTCTTTACTACTACCATAATATATTACCACTGTGTGATACTAGTACCTACGTAGTAATCAGTGTTAGATATAATTTCTTCAAAAATCTATATTCAAATACTTGTCTATTTCGATAGAAACTTATTTCTTCTCCTATTTTCACAATCGCAGTTCTCTCTTTTTAATACCGTTTTGAATTGATAATAATATTCATGTTTACTTGCCTTGAAATCCATAATATGAATAAATATATGCATTGATTAAATTGTATGTTTCATTTTTATGGATTGGTTCTAACAATACTTTGATTGTGATTAACATCCGTCGACTAACATGCACTGACCGACAGAAGTTCTGAAAAAGTTCATTACTCAACAATTGAAGTTCCATTTATCCACCGGTGTATACGATTGATTACACAAATTGATTCACACAAATATAGAGAAATACTTGAAGTTTATATTACTTCAGTATATATGTACATATAAACGTAAAAGCAAAGAAACTTTGGCAGGGAAAAAACAGTACCGGGCAACGCACGGTACTTTACTGCGCACTGCTGACAAGAAGGTATCCTCGTCTGTGGCAAAGCAATCGATGAACAATCATTGTCGGAATGAATTATTCGGCAGTGAAAGTTTCTTTCAGATAATTATTTTCACCCCATAATTCTTTCAAATTACTAAAATAATGTCTAACTGTGCTGCTACTCCTATTCATAACTGTACTATTAGTGATGTCGGTTATATAAATTTCATGTGCTATGTACATAGACTAGTACTTTTTATTATAGTTAGAAATAATATTATCTCATGATCTGATACAAATATAAATATTGCATTTTAGGGAGAATTCCGCAGATGGGTCCTCGACCGACGACTCCTCCAACTCGTCGACGAGGTCACTAAGACCACACCTGAACTCAAGAACGCGCTATGTTCAGGCCTTGCGCGGAGATTGTCGACACGGCTTCGAAAGATCTTGTTCCATGTTCCCGCGATTGATCTAAACTGCTCATTTCAAGCTAGTCACTGACGCACGTTCAAATGATACTATTAACACGTTGACTGCCACAGTGAAAACGGTCATCGCTGGTCAGACACGGTATAAATTCCTCTTTTCTACATAAATCGTAACGAAACAAAAATAGATAAGTATTGAGTAGTATACACGCGTACTTATTTTAGCGTTGCAATGTTAAATTTACTCGAAACATAGAAAAGAATCAATAGTTACTTGATTAAAGAAAATTTTAGGTGTCGGTCACCGGTGACCACCTTGGCAGCCAACGTGCTAACTAAGCGATTCATACAACTTTTTGACGGACTAAAAGATTTCTGAGATTGAACGGTTCTACACATTTCTCCTCAGTCAGTTGAATTCTACTCTCATAGTGACTTCTGATAGATGCTTATTCATGCAATCGATGTAACTGCATCTTCCTTTGAACATTCAGATACTATTGTCCACTTGCTGAACTTGCTAAAGTCTTGTACGGTTATTCTTTTTCTATTAACACGTTCACTGCCACGGTGGTCACCCGTGACCGGTGTTGCTACATTTTCTAGAATGATTAAAATAAGATGAATATCGTCGATTAAAAAATTTCGAACAACGTGAACAACTAGATAACATTGTGAAATAAAAACTGTGCTATTCAACGATTAAAAATTTGTATTCAAACATAATATTTTATAAAAATTAAATACTACCTTGTGCTGTACTTAGAATTATGAAAATTCTAATGTGGACCTCAGGGCGAAATATATAAAACTCGCGTGGCAGTCAACGTGTTAAATCATTTCAAACGTTTTATTAGAAAATGATCTTTATAACGATGTCGACAAGGGTACCGAATTTACTAACGAAAATTCGAGAATTTCTCAAAAGAATTAATCAAATTCTGTAATTCAATAAATCACGCGATTATCACTACATTTATAGCTGAAACGCGTAGCATTTAGAAACTTGACATTGTACTTTCACTGGCAACGTGTATGTTTTGTTCAAACAGAACTATATTACTAAACATTCGTCGCAAGCGAGAAAATATTTTCTAAGAAGAATTATTTTATATATTTCGTAATTTTATATTACATTTAATTTAGTGCTTATTGCTTAATATTCTAAGCGTACGTTTAAGAAAAATGAAAACAGCAGACAATATGAAATAGAATACTAAGCGATGTTCAATTTCTGTTCGGGAATCGTTGTTATTAGGGTTTGTAGATCATATGAATCTAGAGAATAATTTATATGCACGTCAATACATATTTAGAAGCATTATTAAAAAACACATGTTAATTACATAAGAATACATCACCTTATGCGATGTATGAATTACGGAAACCTTTTGAAAACAGAATAGTACTTGATGGTGCACGTTTTTTCAATCAACCAAACTGTGTTAAATTGGGTTGCGTAAGATGTTTATAATATTTTATACAATTTCTAGCTATTATTATTACAAATTATATTCACTTAGAAATTCGTTCTCACTAGCAGATACTTGTTTTTTTGTATGAAGCAAAACACGTAAAACGGAATATAATTATTGTTCGTGATATTTTTTTCTAACAGGTGATATCTATATGCTCGACGAGACAATAATCAACGACAATATTATATTAGGATTAATAATATCAGCAATTTCATACATACCCAATTGAATTCACGAGAGAAATTTTTGAATGTATTGAAAAATTCCATGAAACTGTGTGATTAGCACGTTGCAACGAGGGATAAAGTTGTATTAAACTTCAGTTTAGTTCTTACTTTACGAAAAAACGAACAATAGTCGACTGTCACGTCAAGAATCAATTACATTGAGAACTGTCGACTTCGCAATCGAACGTGAAGTTTCTTGTTTCTTGTTGGCAATGTGTTAATAAATTGATAATGTTGTATATTCTTCTCATAAACTTCTGTAGCTTTTCTTGTGGAAGGGACGTATGAATAGTGGCAACACATTTGGTCTATTGTTGAATTTGATACAGATCGCAATGCGAGCGCAGCTATATTTAGGGGATAAGAAGTAAATTGAAAAGTCACGAAGAGATTCGATATTCCGAAATATTTATGTATCCGTGATTCGGAGATGATCGTTCGTCTAAATAGATTAGACTTCTAGAATAGCTTCCTAAATAGGAAGCATTCGTTCGATCGATAACCATTTAAAGCGACAATTGTCATCACGCGATGATCTGTTCACACGTCTCCGACAATAATTTCTGTAAAACTGTTCTTCAGAATGTTTAACCGACAAAATCGTGGAAGCCGTGGCACGATCTTTGACGTACAGTAGTCGGTATAATGTTAGTGCTCAGAGTTTGCAAGCTCTATAGTAAGAACGCGAATTCGGCTTTCCTTTTCTTTGTCATAGAACATGTTTCAGTATTGATAGATAGATTATTGTGTCATATATGTGTATATTAAATGTAACGTTTGATTAAGTATTCGATATGGTGATGTTCCAGTAGATTAACGCTTAACCGGTCGCTGTTAAGGCAGCATAATTTCACGAGGTCATGTGGATAGAACTTTTCGTAATTCTTCCAGCTTTGATTTTTGAAAGCAATCTATCGTTACAGAAGGTAACATTCCCGCGAACATATCTCGTGAAACTGAAGATACGTGCGTGCGTTTTGTATAACACACCTATCTTCTTAATTAAACGATGTTAATGATTTCTACACGTAAGCGGCCGTTTCTGGCAAAAACGTGGTCGGTTGAGTGTTAATATCAGCGATTTGTCACTGACGTGAATGGCGCATACTGTTGTTTGGGCGCCTTCGATTTTACGATAATGTATTTATGTGTTTGTCTAGGTAATAACAAGTACACAGGACGACAATAAAGCGACATTAATAACAATGAAATAGTAGGTTCGTGTTTTATATTACTCCCTTAATGTTACTTTAATATTATTAATACAATGGAGTATGCTACAACGAACAGTTCGTATCCAGAAAATCAGAATGCTACAACCATAGACGAGGTATCGAATGGACTAATCACCTTATGGGACTTCGTGTCAGATAATTTGAAACACCGACAGCCCCAAAAACCAATGGAATCGACAAAGTACAGAATAGGCCTATCATCCAATGTATTTTTGTCACACGTTCGGAAGGCTCGCGAGCCTCTTACCATTTTCGTGTCACACCCTACCGTACCGACTGTGACTGGCTTTACATCGCAGCGCTATTGGTGGTAGGAATCAAAATCAAAAACGTCGATAGACATTTCTTATTTCATTTTGTTTTCGAATAAAATTTTGAATTCCTTTAATTCCATTAAATCCCATCCTTACTCTCATCCTCTCGATCCCCATCCTTAGCCCCATTCTCCCGATCCCCATCCTTATCCTGATCCTAATAAATAAATAGAATTGGAAAATGCAACCGAAAATTACATTTATATCCACTGATAAAATGCTAAATTTTTCTTTTCGTGATTGCCTACGAAAAAAATTCCCAAACTTTACCTGTTTGTAGACGCCTCGGGGTAGTGTATCCCCTTGAAGGAATTTTCAAATTGGTACCTTGTGTAGAAACAGGTGTTTATTGATCAATTTCAATTTTCTTAAATGATATTTGGCTAGAAAAGTTTCTGTGTTTAATGGTAATTACCATCCTTGCTGTCCAAGATGTCGAGTGATTGGTTTCCTATAAGCGTCCGTCAGATGGCACTGTCATATTGTATGCTCGAGTTTCTGGTTTACGAAATATACATATGAGCCCCTCAATTGACGAGTGGCATAAGTCCAAAATTACGAAAAATGAGTTTATTACAGAAATAGTAAGTATTAAGAATACTTGTTTTATTTACCAAATTAACTTGCGTATATTTTCTTTCATGTTGATAAAAAATAAGAGTCAATTTTACATCGTAAGTAAAGTGACTGTAAAAGTATCTGGAATAGTGACTTAAGTCCAGGTTTTGGACTAACTCCATTAGAAAATATAGTTTTTCTTTTAAGTTATGTTATCATAATTATTATTCTTTCACTTTATATTCTTACAATAAAGCTACATTCTGTTCTTAAGTTTGTATAAAGTATTACACGAAAGTGCAATTTTCATATGTATGTTGAGATGAAGGACCACTTAACTCAACAAATGAGCTAAACGCAATAGAACTAAAAGTAATAGAGCAAGAATAAAGAATAATATCAAGCATATTTATAAAATCTTTATATAAATCGTCACCTAATCATATGCTAGTTGTCATTGAAAAGAAGAGAAGGTGTACATACTATTAGTTATAGCTTGCAATTTCATTTTATCGTATCCGTTTATCATATAAACAGGTCAAATTCCCAGAAATTACTGTAAACAGCAACCTGACCTTTTCGCATGTTACTGGAAAAAGGTGATTTATGCTGGTATATACAAAATTTTTGTATACCGCATTAGTTTTGAGAAACATTAAAAATCTAGGAGTGTCCTATCATTTTTTCGCGGGGTGTACATTGAGTTGGTGCTTACCTATAGGGGTCAGAATTTTTTTTCGAGGTTTGTGTTGATCTCGCCCTCCAAAATTATGACACTTGGTGAGAAAATGGTTTTTACAAAATTTCAGTGAGTGGACAAAGGGGACCCGTGCCGCATTTGGGTTGAAGTTTCGAAATTTTAATGATTTCGAGTCAGTTTCAGACATAATTGTGTTCTGCTATTCTATAAGTATTAGTGAATAATTTTTAATAAAAGTACAATTTTTTAGATATTAGGTATATGTTTAATAAAGATAAGACTAAGTTGTCACGCTCTACATACAGAACAGTATTCAATAGAAAGGATCTCAAATTTTGGGCTTACACAGTAGTGTAAAGAAATATATTGTTAGTAAACATACTTTATGAAATCGTTGTAGAAAGTGTTAGGGTGGCCAAGCAAATTTTACGTATTTCACGACTTCATTTTATTAAGGCCTAATTACTATAAAGAACAGTTTCAGTTGTCAAAATAGAACACATCATGTTCTACGGCAGTGGTGGCCACGGGAGCTCCGACCTTTTCTCACTCTAACAATGAGTCCGTTCCCCTCATTAGGCTGTGATCTGGGACTACGATGAACTGAGGGGAAACGAGGAGTGGAAACTGGAGGGAACTGAAACGAGGGGAATGGACGTAGAGTGGGGGGAGGCCGGAGCTCCTGTGGCCATCACTGTTCTATGGTCTTTTACCATTGTTCCCTAAACAATTTTATACCTCTGCGATACCGCGTAGCGTGTTTGGATGAAAAATCTCATTACAGTCACGTTTGACTTCGTCATTGTCAAATGTGCGACCCGAATCCTCGTTTATTGTCGAACTGATATCGTCGTCATTATGTTTTGAAATTACAATTGGGTAGTATGAAGTTTGACAGCTCCCTCACTATTAGCTTCGCATTTTCGCTTTGTTGGCAGAAAACACGCAAAAGCAGCAAAACGTTCATTTTCTCGTCGCTTATTTTAAATACGAAAAAGTAAGAAGATGAAGATGTAGGTACATGAAAGAGGTACCTTCGTCACCAGCACAAAGTAAGTTTTCAAAAGAGTATTGCAGGGTCGATACAAACACAACAACGAGCAAGTGACCAAAAGTATACTAAAATGAACGTTCTGATATCTTGTAGAACATAACACTTGGTGAGAAACGAGTACGGATCAACAAATATTTTCTTTATTCGTTTTAAAAATATTTTCTACATCGTATATTTAAATATCTGTATCAGAAAACTATTTACATTAATGTATTTACATAATGAGAAATTAAATATAAATACAAATTTTTATTACACACATTCTTGTCAAACTCTTCTCATTATTCTCTTCGACGTACAATCTCATGATACATATAGCGCGCAGATGTAAAAAATGTGTCAATAACTTTTGAATTATAGCAGTGATATCAGTTAAAACATTCGTTGCTACGACCGACTAATAAGTATTAAATACTGTATCAAAATTTATTTTCTAGAATAGCACAATAGAAAGAATACTGACGATACACTACGAATTAGTTGAGCATTAAACAATTTAACAACGCGCATGTCAAATTCAATAATACAATTTACTGTGTTCATTCCAAATATTTTAGGGGCAATTTAACCCTTAGACTGTAAACTTGGGTATTTCATGTCCGGGCTAGTTCGAACGGTTCGGGTTTCTTGCAAGTTGATAGCTAGAAAACCTTTTTCCCCCGCCTAAAAAAAGTTAACTTTTATGATAACCTTAATTTCGAATGTTAAAAGATGTTACATGAATTTTTGTAGATTTCTTTTAAAAACTATTACCCATTGAAAACTGTATCGGACATGAAAGACCCACGTTTACAGTTTGAGAGTAGCGTAAGAACGTTTACAGTTTAAGTGTTAAGTAACACGGGGGCGTTTCAGACAAGTGGATAAACTCAAAACGGTCTAAAAATGGTATAAAACGAAACGAAGCGTGTAAGAGGGAGTAAATGTGTCATGTACAATGAAATATTAATTGAAAGCGACTTTTCCTAATGTTCATACAATCAACGCCGGTTAAAATATTCCACCCACGCTCCGATGATAGTTGAGTTGAGCGTGTGAAGAATAATCGTAACCCTGCTCGTACCATTCCGCCGCCGATGCAGAATTCCCGCTACCCGAAGACGGAGTGCCAGCATGACTCGCATGTGAGGAATGCTGATGACTTGGATGGTTTGATGCGTATTCACCTTGGAAGTGATTGAACTGTCCCCATCCGAGTTGTGCTCTGGACCACTCAGTATTTCCTGAAAACCGCATAATTGCCACATTTCATTATTGCTCGCCGATATCGATTAAAATTAATTACGCACGCATCAAAGCCCCGCGTGGATTTTCAGTTAGACGCAGTACGTTACTTTTATACTGGTTTTCGAAATTTATAATTTTATTGTATGATGTACAAAACTGTCAGTATAAATACGACAATGTGAAAGAAGGTGATTTTAAATTCCATCTCTTTTAAAATAATATCATGTATTTTTGTTTAAAAGACATACTTTAAGAAATTTTAACTTTTTATGAAATGACAACAGAGAATTTTTATCAATTTTCATCTGAATACTTTAAAATAAATATGTGTTTTTAATCGTATAAAATGATAAGGTACAAACCGAATGTTTTTTTATACATTTCGAAGAAATATAGGGAATTCAATGAATATTTTTCGTATAAAATAAAAATTTAAGAAATGTTGTCGGCAGAATTCTCATTGGAACCTGCTCTTGCAATTACATTAAAAAGTGCCAAGATTTAGGACATTAGAAGCTTATTATTGTTTCTGGATAAAAATAATGCTGTAAAATTACAAACAAAATATTGCAAAGTACATTTCAATAGACAAGAAATGAGTTTATAAATATTTCTTCCATTATTGATATAAATTGGCATCAATTTAAGCTACAAATGTAATCTTTTTCTCATATTTGTTTTCTAATTCAATAAATATTAAAAAAAAAATCTTATATCTGTTTTTATTGGTTTATATCTATCTAAATGTGCGTTTAATGAGATAGTGCACACATGTAATTTCTTTCAACGTGTAATGTAATGGGGAAACCCGATAGTCGGAAAAAGGGTGTCCGAAATCATTTTTCCAAAGCTCTGTCATTCTTTACTGAAGGTAAAATAATCGTTTTTTCGGTGTCACTGTATTCTATATTAAAAATGAAGTTTATACAGTATCGATTTTATAGGCATTTCATCAATATCGCGGTTCTATGAACGAAAGAAAATTTTAACTTTGAATATCTCGAAACACGATTTGGTAGATACGTCAGTGTTCCAAACAACTCCTCAATTAGGCTTCGAAAGAAGCCGATCAAAAGTATATTTGAACTAGGGCAACTACTGACTACCCGGGTCTATCTCAAGATAAAGGAAATTAACCGAGTCCTATCCGACCCGTCGGGTACCCGGGTACTCGGGTACTCACAATCAGAAAAATATCCGGTACGATGCACGCGAATACTTTACTTGTGTTAGCCGGATGTTTATAATATTTCGGATAATTTATATTTTTGTGTCGAATAATAAAACAATGAAACAATTCATAGTAATTAATAATTAATTACTTCACTGTTTTATCATTTGTCGCAAAACCATAAATTACATTGTAGACATCCGAGTAATATGAGTAGAGTACTCGGGTAAAACATCGAATATCCGGGTGCCCAACCGGTATTTAGTCTCAACTGTCTCATATACCCGGGTATCTCATGAAATCGGGTAATTTTTGTTACCCGGGTATCTCACGGGTAACCCGGATACCCGAGTATCTCATATTAAACTGCAGATATTTATACAAACATACATTTATAATCGATAAAATCCTCATAATGTTAGTACAGGTATGTACAGAAATAGTACTTAATAAATATTTCTTTCACCTTGAAACAATTTCAAAATCACACCATTCATTCTAATAATTGTTCCAAAAGAACGTGTTAAAACCACCTGTACATATTAAACAGCATAAATATCCGCAATTCGATTAATACATTACTCATTTCAAATTTTAAAAATAAAAACTGTCACCCGCTGCCAGTGTAAAACGTTTGAACCAATGGAACAAAATTCAAGAAATTAAAATAAAATTAAAAGAAAACTGACCGGCATTATGAGAAAGCGTGGTGGGTGCACCGTGAGCTGCGGGTGGCTGAATTGTCGGAACCTGACCGATTTGCATCGGGTGCCCTTGTAACGAGCTCAAATGCCCGGATATGGATACCGCGTGTCCCTGAAGGCTACTGCTGATCGTAGCGGGTACTTGGGCTACGGAAGGGGTGCTGGTGGGTATTTGTGCCGTCGTTCCTGGAACATGGTGAGCACTACCGGTGTTCGGCTGCTGCAGCATCGTTGGACTATGGTGCAACGTGGTTGGTATATGCGGTATTCCTGCTGGTATCTGTGGTACCTGCGGAATTTGCCCGAGTTCATGGCTAGCTGCGTATTGACACGGAGTCAATGGCAAACTCGATACCGCATGCGTTATACTGCCAGCATGTTTTCGTAAACGCGCTCTACGATTGCTGAACCATACCTGAAACAAGTATGAGAATTTATTATCATAAAATTGAAGCGCAATTCCTGAATACCGGATATGGAATTACTCAATTAAATTGAAACTTGACTGGACGATTAATACTTGAATATATGGATAATATAGCTGCGATGCAAAGTACAAATTAATTGACTATACAGTGGAAGTTCTTTTATTGTAACATGTAATCACATATTGTTGTAGTTTTAAACGACCTTCTATCCTTTTCTTTAAAGTTATATTAATGTAAAGCCATTTGCAATGGGTCCTACTTTATTATACTGGACGAATCACGCAATTGACACAGACGGTAGCTTCCGAGTGTTGAAAATAGAAAAACTGATAGAGAAGTGTACAATTTTCCAATTGTAAGTTCAACGATACATTAGACAAGTGCAATTGCACTTTTTTTTAGATGGAAACATGTTTTTCAAACATTCATCTACTACACAGATCATTCTCCGTGTAAAAATCACTTATTAGGAGCAGATTAGATCAAATATTTCAGAAAGTATTCATTTTTTGTCTAGCTGATTGTAATTAGTTTATACGCAGAGTGATTTGAAGAATTCACTTATGCAAAAGAAACAAATGCAGTAATAGAAAGATAGATATTTTTACACCATTTAACTTTCTTCTGTGTCATTTTCTTTGTTTTCAGCGAAACGGAAACTAAATATAGACAACCATTTACCTAATCTTATAATGCCAAAAATGTTTTTCGCTTTGTTTGTTTGTTTTTTATTTGTCTAATAGAGTGATATAGCGTCAAAAATACAAATTCACAGTGTGCAGGACACTATAGGTTGTTAAGGACGTTATCGAGAACCGATCTAGAATTTACAATATATCATGGAACTTGAGATATCGTATATTCCTTGTTTAAATATTCAGGCTCAACGGGAGTCTAAGGTTATGAATTGTATATTATTTAATTTCTGTTTGCATTCATTACAAAATCGTGTTCCACTTAAAAATGAGGCTGACGTTGAAGTCTTATAAAGTGCTAGACTTATATAAAATTATGTGACAAGCGTTATGCTATATCAAAAATAAAGCAATTATTTAACACTTTAAGTGTCACGTGAACACCCATATCTGGGTGACAGGTGGATTCAATCATTCTTCATTTGATCGTGTAAAGTATTAAAAATGTACCTAGTAAGCTCTAATAGAAGCAGTAAAAAAATTATGAAAGTTGGTGATATTATTGTTTAAAAAGGTAGAATTCGTGGTTACATTCATTTTTCATAAAAATTTAGGAAATTTGCCATTTTTAGCTAATGCAGCGTGACACTCAAAGTGTTAATATGTCAAATTACGGTGACTAATTCTGTATGTCTTCTTGTGCGTGTTATGATTTGAATCAAGTAATTCATCTTATGAAATACTAAAACTAAAATTAGAAAAGAGTGAGTATTTGGGTTTTTTCGAAAGAAAAATATGTGCTCCGTCCGTCGAATCTCACTTATGACTAAACTCAATTGTACACAAATTCCATTTTGTCACTGATCCAACGATTTCTCTCTGAAACTCACTTGAATTCTGGCTTCTGTGAGACCAGTCCTTTGGGCCAATTCTTCCCTGGCATAAACGTCTGGATATTGAGCTCGCTGGAACGCGGTCTCGAGTTGTTCTAGCTGTTCTCCGGTGAACGTGGTCCTGCTTCTGCGTTGCTTTCGTTTCAAAGGAATGCCTGGTTCACTTTCCGTGTCGGACTCGTCGCCACACCGACCTGCAGACAATAAAATTGCCGCCTTATTTACTTTATGCTTTACCATTGCACCAATTCTTCATAGCTGCCATGATCTTCACGGCTGGTTCATTAATTAGTCTCTCCTTTCATTAAACCAGTGGTTCTTAACTGGTGTTCCCCAGAACACTGTATAATGTTCCGCGAAATTATGAAAGCAAAATGTTATGTACTCTATATTCTTTAATAACAGGTATGTTTATGCATATTTTGCTGTTAGTTGTATGACCTTAATGCTTTTGGTGTTTCGCAAATTTTCCTTACAATCAAACGTGTTGCGTGACTTCGAAAAGGTTAAGGACCACTGGATTAAACGATGGATAAACATATTTTGTAATAATACGAATCGTAGTAGTCTGAAATTGTTAATATTTTGTGAATTCTGTGTTTAGTCGATTTCATGGCAAATGAACAACCTAACTAAATTTTTGCTTCAGATCAATAATCATCATTTTGGGCACCTGTTGTACCTTTGAAACATCTTGTTAACTTTATGTATTAAACTACAGTGTAAGTACAGTAGGGTATGTTAGAACGAGCGTAATTGGTTCTAGAACCTCGTTCATTATAGCATCTGTTCGTTCTAGCATGCATTAAAATTCATGTATTGAGGGGTAATCCGTTCCAGGTCCAAAGTTTCGAGTAAAGTTACCACCCGATACAACAACTTAAATAGGAGAAATTTAACACAAAATGAAACAGATAAATGTAAAAATAATATAAAATTGATTTGTTCAACTTTTATACACTACGTAAATTTGAGAAATATAAACAATATTTCCTTAGTGGGAATCATAAAGTTATAAAAAATCATAAAAAATCACATAGAAGTGGTACCAAGGTAACGAAGGCGGAGAGGGAGAATCGAAGGAGCGGCCGACAGTGTTTCTACGAGTTCGTTGTAGTATTCTGATTTTATTGATAAAAACTGTTCCTTGTAGCATACCCCACTGCACTTCAAAATCAAACAATTGAAATGGTACATTGTTATAACTCGTGGACGATTTACTTCTTTGATTCACAATGATTATCTTGAAAATTCAATTATCCAGATAAATAAAATCGACAAAGTGAAATGGTAAGGAATGAAATACACACACGTTTCTATCTGTAGGTCTTTATCGCCGTTACTATAAAATAGACTGTTAAGGATAGATTATTTGGTATGCCGACCGTAACAAATAATGAGTTAATAATTCTTAAAATTGTTAAACTCTATGATATTTACGACAACACACTTTATTGTTGAAATACAATTCAGCCTTCCGGGAAAGCATTCGGCGGTGCCTTTTCTTATGCTATTCAATAAACTCATCTAATACGAAACCTCTGAGCGATTTTTATATCCTATTCTTTTCACTGCGTTTAAAATATCGTCTGAAACTGTTTCTTCCTTTCATCTATTTCTATTTATTTGGTCAAAAGTAGGAGGCATAGAAGAGTACCGGACTCGTGCGTCCATTTTTGTCTCAATAATAGAAAAGACATGAAAGATATAATGTGGAGGAAAAATAAACCAAGAGGATGACCGCTGCAAACGTTTTCTCCTAAGTCGACTCCCGCCTATTGTCCCAGTTCTGTCCCATTATCGTGTAATCGAGCATCTCGGTGAAGCCCATTGTATCTTTTACAAGAATCGAAGCTCAACGTCGATGTGCTTTTCCAGCTCCTCTCTGATTCGCTTGTGCAGTTCGTTCACCGCTCAATGACCCGTCGCAAAGTGGAATTTAATCTTACGCTCGATTTGATACCGATTCCTGACGTGTCTCGCGTGTACCTCTCGCACAGAGGATAACCAAAGAAGACATTCACAAGAAATCTGTTATGACAGGAAACTGCTCGCGCATCGGTTGGTCGTTCTTCGACAGGGATTATTTCACTATTCTGTTTGCCTACCTGTGGATCAGCTTTAGGATGTAGAACTTTAAATGCCGTAAAAGCTAAGACCATCTCACAGACCCTGAAAATTTGTTCGAATCAATACGTTCGACCGTTGCAGTGAATCCATACATTGAGGAACCATGGGCGAAATCGCTTTTTAATAACAGACAATTCGGAAAGTAACAATAAACTACCTTGCTAGCCTAACGACTTATATTTTTATACCTGATACAATTCATTTAAATCGTATGTCCACTTTGCGAATACCATTTCGAAGTTATTAATTTTTAAAACAGGATGTAAAATATTCTTAATTAATTTGTTAAGTCTGTTGATATTTTCTTCAGATATTTAACTTCTTCTTCATTTATGAAGTCAATTATTTCTTAAATAATCTAAAAAGAAATTTTAAAATAACATTATTCGAAAAGTTCCTATCAATATCTTTTGTGTTAATGTCGTTGATGGAATGGAGCTTCGACAAAATTGTATTTTACGCTTTAAATCTTACAAAATGTATTTATTTCATCTACTTCATAACATATGCATCTTGCACGTACTTGAATATGTTAAATTGCACGAAGATCCGCCGTCTATTAATAAGCATTGTTTCAATGATTCGAGCACGGTGGATCGCCGTGACATATCGACGAATATTTTTCGAACTGTGTAATTGTAAGTTCTTCACACCGTCCCGTTGCGAGGTGACAGGAATTTCAACCGGGTGCCTTTCGGCTTTATTGTAAATGCAACTTGTCTCCGAAACATTCTTTCGTTCTTCCGTTTGTCATAGAAGAAACGCGGACGGACCGCCAAAGGTGCCGCCAAAGGGATCTTAGGAGATTTTCTGTCGGTAGTTTCTGCCGCGGGAAATGTCTGCTCGTCGTCCGGAGAACTTCGGTTACAAGTCAGCGCAAGTTTCCGTCCAACCACTATCAGATCAATTATGATACATTGCATGTCAAACGCATGGAACGCACAATAAGGTTGCGTCTAAAATACAGTGTATTAAGGGAGTTGAGTAGATAAAAAGATGTACAAGCTACCATGTACGGGGTGAACCGCCATATTAATCATGCTACAGGCGACTGCAAGCTAATCGAACAAATATCAACACGTTCCGTGCCGCGTGGGTCGTATGCGCCCCACGCACCAAATTCGATTATTTGAAATAAAAGGCAATACTCTTGATATTCCAATTAAAACGAACGCCACAATAATAGTATACCAAATGAATGGTATATCATAAGACAATTCAATGTTTGTGTTTTTAATGTTATGTATTGAAAGAAATTTATTTTCATGTATCTGACTAGCTATGGAATTTTTCACTGTGGCATGGAACGTGTTAAAAGATAAGATTTATCAAGTATATTGCAGGGCTTTTGGGCATCCTGCGTTTTGCAGGGATTGTCCGAAACTGGTGTATTTTCGAAAAACGAAACCTAATCTCAATTCTAAAACCAAATACGTCCATAATAGTCAATGCTGTTTGTAAAGACGTAGTTGACCGTGCGAGGGCTTGAATACCAGTTATAGAGAAGAGTGATCAACAGCAAGTGAGTGATATCTTGAAGCAAAAGAAACAGATAGATACCACGCAATCCTCAGTTTCGAATCTCGACCATAACCGCAGCAATACAGTTAAGCTAGTCCATGAATCGTTCAGACATATCTGATCTTTTAAACAAATTTGAAAGAGAAATTCTAAAGACTGTTAAAAATATAACGGGTCCTATCTTGAAAGGAAACAATAATCATGCGATAAGAAGTTCAATTATCATCAAAATTTTTGGTAACATTTATAAACACAATTTCTTTTGTCATGGAAATCATATCGTTCATGTACGACTGTAATAATTGTATTGCATGTAAAATTTCGGTGTTTACTTATGCAGACAATTTTTCTGACATCTTTCACTTCATATTTGATATTTCGCGTGATATATGCTTAAAACATACAGAAATTCACTCGTTGAGTAAAAATTGTAGTAATCGTAGTACTTTCACCATTGAAAGGATTCTCTCCCTAATTCTTTCAGTTTGTTTATATCCAAACGATATTTCGCAAGTTACGCAGAAATAGAATTTCTCTGATAAAGTTAGGATCTATGAAACAAGCAGGTTCGTCCATTGAATACGTGACACACAGTCGGAAGCTAAATCGCGATGTTCGTTGACAAGTACGACAAATGTCCGACCAATGAGTTACCCGCTTCACACGAGGCGATCTCGGACTGTCGGCCGGGTATACTCGTTGATAGGCACAATCAATATCGGCCCCTCAAGGATAAAATAGAGGCGATCGTCTGAATAGAACGCGTGAAAAGATGCGTGTAATCAATTAGAGGGGGCCCGCGGAGTCGAGAGCAAATATCTCTTTTGAAGCAACGTCATTCTGAAATGTGCTGGTCAGCATCCCCGCTGTGTAAAGTCTTGTACGTTTACATATCAACAGGACTCTCACTGTGAGTAACGAAGCTGAGGTACTAACGTAAGGAAACGCGCACAAGCCTGTAGAATACTCGTGAATGCCTAGGTACTTGTCGTATCCATAATGTGGGCCACGCAGAATTCATTAAAATCACTGCAGACACATCTTTTTTTATTTTGTAGCTTCAATATGAGTACTCCGTTGGGTCTTCAATTTGGGCGAGAGTAAATTTTTAATCTATTAAAATGCAAAGAAGTTACTTCTTTCATCAGGTTCTACTTTTAATGATGCACCGACTGATAGCCTGCTAATACATTTTCTTGTCTCCAGTTCTTATGATAAAGTATTTATGATATGTACTTAACTTTTATAACGCGTGTTTAAACGATAACTGAAGTTCAAAAGGTAAAACTACTTTTCAAAGTTAAATTCCTTTAATACAGTTTTAACAACTATTCGGGATATAGAAAGGAAAACGTTTTAGACAAGTGATTTATGATTTTTTATGATATCAAAGTATGTAAATATTTATAAACAGCCGAACGCAAGTTATTTTTATTCTGAATATAATGACGTTTATGGTTATTGATATGCGTATGTCTTGAGACTTCAGAATACAAAATTATTTATTTAATATATCGATTGCATTATTATATAACTTGTGATTCCTTTATTTAATTTTGTTATAGGTATCGAATTCAAATGACAATTGCACGAGGGTAATCCAGTAAGTAAAGACCGTTTAGCTTTAAAAAATTAAGAAAACATTTTATCATTCAATTTTATATGTTTTTAAACACACAGTACCTTAATCTATTTCTCCACATAATCACCTCCTACATTTAAGCATTTATCATATCTGTTCACGAGCTTTAAAATCCCGTTGCAGTCATCTACTGTCAGTCCATTTAACCAACCGTTGACTGCTAGCTGCAATTCGTCATCACCTCGAAAACGTTTTCCACCCAGGAACTTTTTCAGCAGATAAAGTACCTAGATCGAGATACTGCGTTCAAAAATTTTAAATTGAATAATAAAATCTTTTCTTAATTGTTTAAATACGATGGATTACCCTCGAAATTAAAGTCAAATTTTACATAAAACACAGTCTTCTGGGTCACGTCTACCATCGTTTTGTATAATTAGCGGTACATTGTTAGCATTGAATTCTATAAAGGGAGATTCACCGTGCAGAATTAGTGATACGACTCGTAAACAGATTACGCAGAAATTAAAGTGAAGTGATAAAGTACAAACGAAAATTTGCTAAAAGTTTCCTGCTTGTCTCCAAAGTACGCTAGCATCTACAGTACCGAATTGTACACTATGTGACTCCATTTTTGAAACAAGGTGCGTGGATAGCGAATGGGAAAATCGTACCAGAGAATGTAAAGGGGCCGCTACGAAAAGGGGGGTATGGTATCGAGTATACATAAACAGCACTGATTCCTGTCTGTATCTGTTGTGTCGCCCTTGAGAATTGCTGCTTTCCTGCGCGTCCCTTTTGCTTTCCGCGTGTCGAATCGCGCCCTGAATGGTGGAAAAGGTGCCGCACCTTCGTAGGTTATAAATCTAGCCAGGCCCTCCCTGTCCCACCTTTCTCTCCTCCAATGGTCCTAGGGGGTCTTAGAGCGTGTGTGAGGTCCCCTAAATGGTAACAAATGTCTTCAAAATGCCAACAATGAACCACGAAGCGGTTGACATCCGAGAGCATATTCTGTCTTCCTGTCAGCGTTGCTTCGAGGAGAGAGACGAGCAAAGGGGGCACAGCAACGACATGATGAGGTGATAAACGTTAACTCCATTTGGAATAGCATGTTCGTTTCAAGCCGAAATTCTGTATAAAAATGCAGATGATAGTATTATGCGTTTGACACTACATTTAACCCCTTATCGCATGATTTCTTTTTTGTTATGAAAAAAATATATTGAGTGTAAGAAGACACAGGTGCCTCTTTTATAGGAAAAATTTGGAAAAATTTTTTTAACAATATTAGATCGCTTGTTTATTACAAAAACCGGTTTGTGCACACAAATTTATTAACAATTTATACTAATGTTAACGAATGAAAATTCACATTAATCTTTTTTATATAATCTGCAGACACTGTAAATTCCTCTAATAATTCTTATTTTGCCTTTTAATCTCGACAATAAAGCGGTTGATGCATAAGCTAATAGAAACTATGTAAAGAAATCGCAAAGATTTAGTTATTTAATGGCAAGTTATTAAATGCATTAGAAGAATGTTTTATGATGCGTACAGTAAAAGGGAATCCCAAAGTTAGAGCTTTTGTGTAAAGCATTTTTAGTTTTCACGTTGCAAATTTTTGGTGGAAAACTGAAATGAAAAACTATCATTAATAAAGAATACTGCCCAGTACCAATCGTTTCCCCGCTGTTTCTTTATTCATTGTTTTTATCTATACTGTACATTTCCATTGAATGTAATCTTGATTTTTCGGTCGATGTCTGTTAACATTAGTGTTTTTATGAGATACTATGCACAGATTATGATCAGATATTAACCATTACACGTATCACTGAGTATTCTTGGTCTGAAAAGGATTATATGCTTATATGCCAAGGATTGCAGCCGCTTGCAGCGTAGCTTATTAGATCCATGGTCTGATATCAGCCTGGCCAGGTTACCTCTTTTCTTTGACGTTGCTTCTTTTTTCTTCTGACACACACAACCATTTCCTTCCCCTCCGTTTCGTTTTACTTTTAATTTCAACGTTTTATTGCACTGTGATACGTAAGTACTCGCGTGTGTGAAGTGTTTTCTTAACAAACTTGATGAAATTAATAGTAGTTTCGTATGGATTATAGCATTTTATATAATCTTCTTCTTAGTTGTTTTTAAAATTAGGTATCTGGTAACAGTGAGATATTTGTGAATTTAAGTTTTAATTTTTTTTTTTTCTTTACTTATTCGTTTATATCGCAATGATGACTACGATACAGACCTTGTAGTATAAGTGCAATATTGATCTATCTTTAAATATCTGAATTATAATAACAGTGTGAAGTTTTGAGAACGTTCTTCACAATATTCCAGGCAAATATACAGTTTTTTTATAAACAAGCAGCTGCAGCTGCACTAATGAAATTTGTCATTGTCTTACTCCGTTTGAAACGGGGGCATGGTTCACGCACAGCCGCTAGGTGGCAAACCTCGGCGCCCGCGCGCTCGAAAGAATAAGAGTAAAACGTTGCCAATTCTCGAGAAGCAGTTACTAGTTAACTAATCACACATTTTCCAAAGTGAATCGGATGCAGTAGCGTGTAAATAATATCCAAAGAGATAATATTAAAGATAACTCGTATGAATCATTTGAAGATTCTAGCTCCAGAATCTGTGACTCACCCGAAAAGTAATTAATTCTACAAGATCAGTTTCGCTGTGTGCTGCAAAACCTTTATAAAAAAAATGTCCCTCTTCAGACACACCGTACACGAACAAAGGCGTACTATCTAAAGTAAATTCACCAATGAATTTACAATAATAACCAGAAAAGTTAAGCTTGCGGTTGAAGCGAAAGAGATCAAGTGTTAAAGCGTTAAAGGGTAGAGATTTGTTAAATCAATGTCAAGAATTCTCAGCGGCGCGTCGATCATCGATACAATCAATAAAGCTGATTGTGAATCACTTAGCGGCGTTGTTCATCGAGCAGCCGGTTCCGATTATGTAGGAGGTCGGAGGTGGTGTAAAGGATCGGAATGGATATAGGTATAACACACGAGGTTGGAAAGAGGAATGAGACATGAGAGGGGTGGGTAGGACCCATTAGGCTAATCCCTCGTCGGCGGCCTCAGCCAAAGGAACGAAATAAGGAGGAATAAGAAAGCCACATGCTACGTGTCATTCCTGCTCGCCTGCCGACACCTATAGCCGACCGACGCCTTCGCCACGCTACGAGTATATCCGCTCAGAGGTGCTCCCTATCACGACTGCCCTTTTCTCTCTCCGCTATTGCTACGGTGACCATATTTTTTGGGAGAAAATAAAGGGCGAATCAAAAATTGTTTCATGTTTACAAAAAAAGGAAATTCTGATACTTTTCACAAGAATTAACTGTTTTTAACACTATTTCTACCAAGGGTGTCTGAAGGCACCTTTTAAAATTTTAACTCAACATTATTTTCTAAGGTAATCATTTTTCCTCGATTGACTTTTTGACTTTTCCTATAATCATTATCGAACAATCGTTGTAGGAGAAGTCGAAAAGTCAATAGGGGAAACATGATTGCCTTAGAAAATAATTTTGAGTTAAAATTTTAAAAGGTATCTTCAGACACCTTTGGTAGAAATAGTGTTAATAAATCGGGTTTGTATTTTAAAAATTCATAAAACTGTGTACGATTCATGTCAAAGTTGCATTTGGTATAAATGCGTGCTTTCAATGTTTCGATTTTTAATTGGGTTTTTTCACTGGTCCACATATTGTTCACTAATGAAAATGCTCGTTCAGTGGGGGCATTAGATCCAGGAAGACATAAGCAAAATGCAACGATTTTTAAAATGTGAAATGACAGTTTCATGTTTCTATGGGCCGTGTGCTGCGTGCCAATGTTCAATTTACTATTTCAATTCACAAAATAAAGGACAAAATGGGCACTTTAGAAAAAAAATAAATCTAAAGGACAGAGCAATGAAATAAAGGACGTATGGGTACCATAGCTATTGCCCACGAATTTATGCTCCCGAAACAGCAAACTCTCATCTTTCGCTTCACGCGACCCACCTGATCTCCTCTGTTTCCCTTCAACTTCTGATACCCCAAGAAAGATCCCTTGTTTCTATTTATTGCTTTGAACAAAAGTTGAAACTTACTTCACATTGGATTTATTTAACACTGGATCTACCGACGAACAACGTGCACCTATTTCTGTCGAAACGATCAAAATGACACGTTTTCGAAAAAGCACGTAATTCAAGAAAACAATGTTCATTAATATTTTTCTTCAGCTTTATTCACCGTCAATTCAAAGTAAACATAATACTCGTCAAAAATAAATCGTACATAGTAGAATTGTAAACCAGTCATTTTGACTGCCTGGGTAGTTTTAGTATTAAAAGTAACTTCTGACATGTGTCCCTTCGCTCGATTGGAGTATAATTGAGAAGGTAGAAATATCTAAATATTTGTTTGTATAATTCTTTATTATGAATATCACAGCCTACGTGGATGGCACATCATAAGTTCTATTGTCTGAAATGCCACAGTTTAAACGTTCTTTACAAATATCAACTGCGTAATACTTATTATAACATATTTCAAGATTGAAAATGTATTGAAGAAAACTTCATGTATAATGTAACAAGCTTTTAATTATTAATGATAACAGCTATTTATGTAGTAGTTCATATACTTATTGTTAGGTTTGTATCTCTGTACCCACTAGTTCCTGGCGTTTGAGAATTTTCTAAAATATTTATCAGTTCTTCTATACAAATACACGTGGCTAGTAAAACATAATAGTGCACATAAGATAAGCACTCATCAATCTAAAAGTCTATACAGAGTGTGTCGTGAGAAGTAGAACAATCGTCCAGGAGGTAATTCTACATGAAAAAACAAACCGAAAATGTATGCACAATTTTTTGAATGAGGCTTCTCTATCGAAAACATGAACTTTACAAATTTACTGAATATGTGTGTACTTCAATTGAGAGTATTCAGTGTTTTATCTCATTAATCAATTAACCCTAGATAACTAAGCTTTCTGTGAGTAACGTTATTACTAAGCATTCGTGAAAATGACGACGTCAATTAAAAACATGAATACAATTGAATTGTTTTTATTTAAGAACGAAAATATTTTATCTTATAAACCAATAGGATAAATGAAATTAAAAAGTTATTTTTACAAAAGGTTAGTTATCCAGGGTTAAGATTGTATCACTGATTATATTAAATTGATTCTGTATAATTCTGAGCTAAATCATAGTGAAAACTGTTAAATGTTTCCAGGTATAAGCCGTGACTTTTAAGAAATGGTTTCCGACGTTTCGCAAGCTATGCAGCTAGCTTCATCAGAGGTCTGAGGACGCACTGACACTGATGCGCGTTTCGGTTTTATTATCTATTTAAGGTATCGTTGTTCGCATTCCCATCATTGATTGCCAACCATAAACTTTTAACTGGTTCAGCTGGATCAATTAAAAAACCGGAAACTACTAATAGGTTTAACTGCTATGGATTGGACCGTGAAAGTCTCAAAAGTTTCTAAGCTAAATGACAAAGTAATACAAGCCTTCAAGCGATCAATACTTTACAACATCTGAGAGCAACCTACAACCCAAAGAATGTCAAAAAAATCATTTTTTTATTATTGTCCATTCTGAGAACACACATCTTTCTCTATGGTTTGGTAAAATTTTGTTTAATTCTGAACACTGGAAATGCATAAATGTTTATTTCGAAAACGGAATCCGATCACCGAAGTAATTAAATCAATGAATTCCTGCTCCATAAGCAGGGTCGTCTCCTTCTTGTACTTGGAACATATCTTCCAATTTTATCTTCCAAGTTAGTTACATGTTAACAGTGTTACCGAACCAGAATATGCAAATTAATTCGATAAATCCATAAGATAATACGATGAAGTTAAAAAAAATTTAATCGAATTTCGATGTATCGATAATCGAATTTCGAGATATCGATAGTCAAATTTCGAGATATCGATAATCGAATTTCGATACATCGATAATCAAATTTCGAGATATCGATAATCGAATTTCGATACATCGATAATCAAATTTCGAGAAATCGATAATCGAATTTCGATACATCGATAATCGAATTTCGAGATATCGATAATCAAATTTCGAGATATCGATAATCGAATTTCGATACATCGATAATCGAATTTCGAGATATCGATAATCGAATTTCGAGACATCGATAATCGAATTTCGAGATATCGATAATCCAATTTCGAGATATCGATAATCGAGTTTCGAGACATCGACATCTTGGATTATCGATATTGTAATATTTACAGCGAAAAATACAGTTTTGTCCAAGTTCTATTTCTTCAATTACATTAGAACAAAAAATATTGATATCTAAAATTGTATATTTGCATAAACATCCGCAGTCTAGGTATTATTCGTACACTTGCGTGCACATTAGGCGTCCCTCGGTTAACCCGAGGACTCCGAAGTCCTGAGCCGTCACGCGGAAGCTCAAGGGGGGGTTCCACGAACCCATGCTTCTTCTTACACATTCATCCTGAAAAAAGTTATTTTTTCGAGAAAGTTTTGTAACATTTGAGTATCTTATATTTTCTGAAGCAGGTAGCATACGTTTGTGTATTAAATTTATTTTTGTTTACATGTACTTATGGAATAAAATGGTATTGTAAAAGAGTGTACTAACATGAAACTAGTCCGAATCTGATTCTTCTGATATCAAATATAAATAGGAAAGTACCATGTTCATTGAACACCGTCTGCATATATTGCGTTTGCGTTGATCAATTCTTCTTTCTGTGGTCGTTTGTTATTCTTTGAAAATGAGAATAGTGTAAGCGTTCGCTTCGTGTAGTCGCCAATATGGCGATGCGTAGTTCATTTTCATTTTCTTGTATGCAGTGTTTGTCACATATAGCAACGGTGATTTTAGAATATCAAATTTAAAGGTGTATACGACAATAAATAATTTTTTGATCATTTTTTACCCGAAGGAAATAGTTCTATTTTAAAGTTTCTCGACTCGTGGGGTCGAAGAACCCCCTCTTTGAGAGTGTTAGGGTTAAGAAATGGTGTAGGGGAAGGAGCCTCCCAAAACTGGCCTGATTCGCTGTTGCCTTCTGCTGCCACGCGCCAATTTCCCGAGATTGAAAGCCAGTGGTGAAAGGCTCCTTCCCCGCTTTTTAACAATGGGACGCCTAGCGTGCACGCGAGTGTACAGGATGTGAAAAAGTACTTGCCATGACTTTCAAAGGGGAAGTACCATGTTATGCTCGATAGAATTTCTAAAAGAAAGTCACAACATTCATGTTGACAATGAAATGCAAGGTTCACTTTTTCTTAATTCAAGGAATTGTAAGAGCAATGCAATTTTTATATGCCAAGGAAATTCTGAGCTCAACCTGTAAAGGTTACGATTAGTTCTCATATAATAAGTAAGGGAACATGCAATGAAGGTATTCAAAACATTAGAAGCGCCATTTAGCAGTAGAAGATTATTCTGTGATGAGCTTTAGACTGCGTGTACATTGGAAAGTTACTTGTACCACTGACTTAGGCTGCGTTTACATTTGTAAGTTACTTGCACCACTGACTTAGGCTGTTTTTACATTGGTAAGTTATTTGTACCAGTAACTAGTACAAGTAACTAGCCAGGCCCCAATCTCGGGGCAAGTAGATGTTTAAATTGGTAGTAACTAACTGGTAAGTAACTTGTACCAGTCAGTTGTACCAGTAACTCGCAAGCAGCTACTAGCACAGCGTAAACCATGTAGGAACGTGACTGGTACAAGTACTTCTACCAGTAGCGAGGACAGGAAAGTGAATAGCGAGCCAGGCTATTTACTCATCACTAGCCTTCCCCCATTATACCTAGTTAAACTTCACACTGTCCGGACAACTAATCTTTCAGATAGCCCCATGTAAACGCGTTCGGGTAGGCTAGTACCGACATGACAGTGAAGACGTTGTTAAGAGGGTATATAAACTCCTAGTGTGCAAATGTCAACGGTCAATTACATGAATTTAAACATGATTACAAGGTTGTTCTTAAAGATGTCTTGGATGCTATTAATACTATTTACAACGATCTGAGTAAAGACGCTTCGTTGAAAGAATAATACTAAGAATAATAAATTATTATTTAACAGCATGTAAAGCTTCAAACGCGTTTTTCTCAAAACTGTACTTTTGAAACGCATGTTAAAAATATCTCAGCTACGGCTGAACATGTATTATGTTATTGGTAAAATCCCGAAAATAAAACTGGTATTGATATGGAAAGAAACACTTTCGTGTGTAAACGCCTGCTTGCTACCAGGTGAGCAAATGGACTAGCCAAGCTAGACTTGTACCAGTTACTGGTGCAAATAACTTACCAATGCAAACACCTACTTGCCCCGAGATTGGGGCCTGGCTAGCTACTTGTACCAGTCACGTTCCTATATGGTTTACACTGTGTTAGTAGCTGCTTACAAGTTACTGGTACAAGTAACTTACCAATGTAAACGCAGCCTAACGCTCCAGCCTCAGTCTGATCTCACTCCGGCAACATTCCTTGGAAAGAATATTTTGCCAGAGCGAGATAGAACTTGTCCGAGCTGAACCGATAGCATGAACACGCTTCTCGATCCACCGCCAGTCAATCCGCAATCTTTCAAGTCCAATTTGTCCTCATCATCCACTGAATGGGAATATAATGTGAAATATTCCCCTTCAGTTTTCCTGTTCATCAAACTGGGATGAACCCACATTGATCTGTTGTTTTTTTCTCTCCTTTGGCACTTTTCACTTTCTTAATCTTCTTCGTCCAACGCGATAGTAATTATAATCATTTCGTCATCCGAAAATACTGCCATTGTGGAAAAAATGATTACGACCTCGATAGAAATGAAGGTGGAAAATGAGCTGATCTTCGAGGATTTCGAGAGTGGATCACTTCTAGGGATGCGATCGTGCCGAAAGCAAAGCGTGACTGGACGTGAGTGACTCGATAGTGTGGACACTCACAAGGGGAACCTACTGAGTGTTATGTACCGGTTTTTATGAAACTTCGTTGGTGGGTCGGGACCCACTAAATTTTAGACACGTATTTTGCCGTAGGTGCAGACACTCAATAGTTTATAAAATATTTAACAATAAGTATCGCGTTTGATCGGACCGAGATTGGACCGTGACCTGGTCGATAGTGTGGATCGAGTCTTTAGTAATCAGAATGAAGCTATATCTGATCTTACTTTCATGATGAAGACTTTGCCAGTCCATTGAAAGCGCTTTCATTGCCACTAAAAAAGCACGTGCACGATCGCATAAAGCACTTATCTGTAAAGGAACGTACGAAAGTTCGACGTGTAAGTTACGGTAACACGTAAAAAACGACGAAAAAATCGGTTTTTAATTTTCTTTAACTACGACGCACCAAACCGAAATATTTGAAAGAAATTCAGGATAATAGTAACAATAATACGTACTTATAGTAAAAATATAAATCTAGTTTCGCGACTGCTTCAATACACAATCGACATTTCTTTCCGTTTTTTATTTTTTACAACTTGGATTTTCAATATAAAAATCCGGAAAAATTCCGTAATATATGCCTCGATACCTGAAATGTCTCTGATTATTTTCAAAATTTTTCGTACAATAATTTAGGAGAAATTGGGCAAAAACTTGATTTTCAATCTTTGCTACCTCCCAAGTCGAGATACAAAGTTGAAACTTGGCCCAATTTGTCTTTTTTGAGAAGCTATCGAATGGCCCATCCCAAATCGAATTTGATTTAGAGGCATTTTTAACCATCTTATCCGGCTAGACCCTTTTGCTTTGTATGTATCTGATATTTCAGATCATTTCGACGATAATATTCGTCCTAACTGTGTATAGTATTCTGCACCTCCAATCAATGTAATTAGGCTTCAAAACGGTGAGCCCACGATTTACACTTTGCTATGGTGATACTTGTTTCTACACTACATACGTTTCTACCTTATTCGTAGGTGTTCTATTACTAAGGGGCTGTGTAGCTTGTGAAACACGGACGTTTAACCCTTTTAGTACCTTGCAAGTTTTCATGTACCGCCCAGAAATACCATGGAAAATATGCATTTTTGAAGACACTTATTAAAATTAACATATTTTTCTTAAAAATAAAGATAACCTCACGCATTTTTTGTATTTTATTGTAAAATGTATGTAGTTTTACATCGGGAAAAGAGTAAAATCATTTTCCTTAAATTAAAGCTTCTAATCAGTGCTGAAAAAAAAATTTGGAAAAAATGAAAAGCTGGTTCTGGAGTACTAAGGGGGTTAATAATAATAAAAATGAAGAAAATTATCGTCTTTCGATGTCTTGCTAAATCAATGAACGTCTACAATTTCATATTTTTTACAGATATTCAATTACATGCACACAGGGCGATATGAATGCATGGGGATGTGCAAATGAGCACCACTGGTGACGTGTGCCAAGCGGCCTGTTTGATCTCCGCGGGATCCTCATGAGGCCCGCGATCCCTCTTCCTTCCCCCCTCCATACCCCCTCGTTTCTTCGCTGTTTCTTTACATTCTCCCCGCATCTACGATCGACCGATCTACCTGTCCTTTTTTCTAGGCTAGCTCTTTCCGTTCCTCTCCTTCTTACCCTCCCCGGTGCTATGACTTTCCACCTACCCTTCTCTCTCATTTTCTATCTAAAAATAGACACACCTATATGCGTGTATGAGGCTCTTCCTCTCGATATCTTGCCTCTCTTTCTTCATTTCATCGCACTTGTCCCTTTTCGTTTCTCGTCTCCTTCCCTCCTTCTTCCTCACCGTAGGAAGGTAGTTTTATTTCCGAAACCCTAACCCTCCATCACATTTACACCCCTGAATTCTTTCCCTCTGTTGGCAGCGTGCCTGACGATCCGACTTGTAAGAGTTCGGAACACCTGTACCACTAATTCCTTCTTGTCTACCTGTATCATTCACAAAAACAAAATTGCCGACTTGTGTCAACAGGAACTGACTCGTTGTCGCGTTTGATCGATACTGATTCATCCACGCCTCGGAATTTATTCTATGTTCCTCAAGTACTAATATTTTGATAGCAATTGACAGGAAACAATTAATGCGGCAGTTGTGATTCAGATACCAAATTGAGAAGACGTGTTATCTGGCCGTTAACAGTATAAGTACTTGCACATAGTCGGTTACAAAAGTATCTGTCCATGCATTGTAATTTCAGACCTGTTTAATTCTAATTTATTCTATACTGAACACTAAAAGATAGCATTTTATAATCTCGTCATAGTGATCCTCAATTTGAAGTACATCTCTTTATTTATTGATTCATTTATTAATGTACAATGAGATCCTTTATTTTATATAATAATCCCAAATATTACGAGGAAATTTTTAAAATCACTGACAGGTATAAAATTCAGATACACGATATCGTATTTGTACTAGAACAGAAATTCAACTGTTTAATATGTAAACAATAAGGGTATGTCTCTAAGAATTGCCCTAGTATCTAAAAAAAGAGATAGCAATATTGATATCACAGATTTTTACAGCACTGTCACAAAGATAAATATTAAACGACACCACGAACTGTACGGTGACAGAAGTACAACAAAATATGAAGGTTTGTAGAGTCAAAAGAGCACATATGCTGATTTCAGACCACTGATTCCCGCTTGTAGAGATGAACTCACAATCAGTAAAAACTACACTCTTACAAGAACACTTAAAAGAGCCAGGTGGAGAACTACTACGTACCCGTTTAATTATTAATGTTTAACTAACGCTGAGGGTGTAAAGAGAAAATCCTATTGTAAACGAAAACAGGACTTGTCGATTTGCGTTTATGTATTGTCTGACAACTCAAGCTGGGGTCTCCCGGCGAGATGAATCAGGCGAAAAAAATTTCCTATATAAACGATTCATTACCTTTATGAATTTCTAGGTAGCGTGGAATAAAGTTATGCTATTTAGGAACAAGAACATGTTATTAATTTCTTGTCACTGTAGTGAACTCTTTATTTGACATGTATAAACGAATCTGTGTGAAGTATGGAGAATGAAAACATAAAGAAAAGGGGGTGGTTTCATTCTCTAGAACAGAATAGGAGTCGGTAGGAATATCCGACGGATACATAAATCAAAATCTTCTACAAACCAGCAAAGTTGTGAGAAAAAAATGAAAATTTCCGCGTCGCCGAAGTTTCCTTGTGAGCGGTCTGTTCGGAACTGCAATTTTTTTCAGAAGTTGTATTGAAAAAGTTAGTCTGTAATATTTAAAAAAAAAAAGTCTGGAAATAGAGTACAGAACTCTGGCTAAATAGAAAGACGGGGCGAAAAAGAAGAGAAAGAAGAAGGAGAGGGATAATGCGTGGCCCGTAAGATATTGACACTCCTGTAATCCGTTTGTCGGACGTGTGGGCAACCTGGCTAATCCTGCTCACGCCCACCGAAGATTAAATCCTGAAGGCTTCTCGGCTCATTCGAACCAACGTTGGCCTAACCGATGACGTAGGACCCGTCTTAAAGTCCCGTATACACGCTTGCGTACGTCAAACTTCGTTCGGAGGTATAGCAGGTTA
This sequence comes from Macropis europaea, assembly GCA_916610135.2. NCBI lineage: Eukaryota > Metazoa > Arthropoda > Insecta > Hymenoptera > Melittidae > Macropis > Macropis europaea. The sequence continues at coordinate 15,484,398 of OU744344.1, read as the reverse complement.
AAAGCTCTTGATGCCCTCCGACGATGGATCGGTCAACCTCTTCTTTCTTTTCGTCTTCCATCCGCGATATCGCCTCACACTGCTCTCATATTAATACTTTTCTTTTTTTTTATACTTTTGCTCTCAGCCTGCCCATTTCCACTCATGGAACGAGTAATTAACGCTTCAAAAACATGAGACATAGTGTGATGTACTTTTTAAAAAGTTTCGTTAGCGTTCAATGACGGCAATCTCTATACCCAATAAAAGAAACGTAAAACTGTAAATAGCTAAAATGTCAAAATGAAGCAACATGCAACCGTTAGTATTGTTAAATGATAAAGGAGGAAGGTTCAACTATACCGTATTCGATTTTGAGTTTTTAATGTAAATTGTTGTAACAATAAAACGATCATGGCAAACCTAACAGTAAGGACGAGAAAAAGATTATCAGCAGCGGATTTCATAATGAGAGACAAATTATATATTCTCATAATTTTTTTACAAAATTTTATATATTAGAGAAATCAGATATATTGGGTCATCCCATAAGTAATGCGGTTTTTCTGAGAGCTGAGTTTGAAACAACGGTACTCATCACGATCGTCACTTATCTGTTTGGTATACATGCTACTGTAAACAGGATCCTTTAGACAATGTTGTTCCAAAAGTACACAAGTGTAGATCGAATATTGCAGTTATTATGAACGTTTAAAATGAACGAGACGATAGACCATATTCTGCATGTTACGTTATATGAGTTTAATAATGGAAATAATGCAACTCTAGCAGTGAAAAACACATCGGAGGTGTATGGACAAATTATCAGCGTAATCCAGTGTCAAAGATTTTCGAGTTAGGAACTATAATCTTAAAGATGAACCTCGTGGCAGGCAGCGCGAAAACTTCCATGTAGACATTTCACGTGATACCGTTCAACAAAGTCTAATCATACTTGTTCAAGAATGAGCCTAAATGTTCAATTCGACTCATTCTATGATTCACCGTCACCAAAACCGTATTAAAAAAATTTTTGCAAAGTTATGCGTACCGAAAAGAACCACATTACTTATAGGACGACCCAATATATATTACTACAAAATTAATAAAAACTAATACAGTTTTATAATCGTTTGTACACTCCTGGAGCATTTGTTCTGATAATTATTCAAAGAAACATCGAGTGCGCGAAACGAAGCGATAAAGAACGAATTCGGGCTCTCAACGCAACGCCAATAATATTAACAATCTGAACTCGGGTCAAATTTCACCCACCTCCGGCGTCCGACTGTTAACAAATATTTACTACTGTAGAAGAACAACGTGAAAAATTGTAATTACATACCACCGCCCAGTATACCATCGATGGTGTAATCCTTCTTTCCGTCGTCCCCTGGCCGTCCTCCGCGAAGTAACCTGCTGATGGAACTGACACTTGGAGGATCGGAATAACCTTCCTGTTCAAACGAAACGCCATCGTCACTTACAACAATATTATATTTCTAGCTAAAGGTAAGTTCCCGTATTATAAATGTAATTTTCTTCCATAAGAATCATGAAGTCTGTGGTTACCGATCTCGAAAATCAGAATGGTCGAAGAATAAAAAACATGTGTAGTATAATACCTTCGAGTCACTGATTTTGCTTAACCCGTAACTACTATGAACGTTGAAACTTACGCTACTGCTATAGGAGGTCTCACAGATCGCTAATGTTTATTACGTTATTACGTACATACAAGTGCCAAGGAAAGATTAAATTCAATTGTTCTTGCTTTGTACATTAATAATAAAGAAGCCCAAGCCTGATTGAACATTAGGCTCTAATTGAAAGGTACATGGTTTGAGGAGATGGTGAGTTATGCAGGAAGGGAAATAGGGGAATGAAAATTTGGAGCTGTCTCACAGACGTTCCATAGTAGTTAAGGGTTCAACAGAGTAAATAATGCATCTGGAGTGTACTGTAGCATCTACTGTATTGAAAATGGAACGACGCGGCAGAAGAAAACGTTGAATGATTCAACAAAGTCCATTTTCCTGTGCAAACGACTTTGTAAGAGCAACGCTGCACCAGATAAGTGTAATTATACTTTCTTTCAGACAGAATTATACATTGTTCACACAAATAGAATCTCCTGAACGTTTCTGCGTATAAAAGTAACAAGACGTGAAAGATCACGTCAAAAATAAATAGTCCGCGTGATATTTGTAGCTTCTTAATCAGATACACGGCCTATTTAATAAGTATACAGTGATTAGGAACTCAAACTTTGTGTATACGTTTACATACGTTGATTACAAATACTTAACACGTTGACCGCCATAGTGAAAACGGCCATACCTGGTCAGACACGACATAATTTACTATTTTTTGTATAAATCGTAAAGAAAAAAAGGTATTTGAGTACTCAGTCGTGTTCTTCTGTTCCTACGTTATTGTTTCATTATGAAGTTTGTACAGAATTTTGCGACAATCAATAATTACTTAATTAACCCCTTGCCTTATGATTTTTTTAATAGCTATCTACACTGAAGTTTATTTTTTGTGCGTTCTATGGGTGAAATCTAGGAAGAATATATATCAACATGTACAGGTTGCTTTAGATGATCCTCTAAAAGTTAGGAGTGTTATAATATACAATTTTAAGAATTTATATCTGAATGAAATTGATATTTATAATGTATAGATCATAATCTACATCACGAGTGTGACACGTTATCATAAGGCAAGGGGTTAAATTAAACTCGAGATGTCATTCAGCGATGACCGCCACGGCGTTCAATGTGTTAAGGAAACACATTGAATCACTTGTCACGAAGTTTTTATTAGAATACATCTGAAAGAAAATGATTTATAAAAGTTCTACGGTATCGAGGCGGCCATGACGTAGCAGTAATAATTTCTTTCTAGGTGGAGGGCCTTCGGAGATTTCAAGGTCAACTCTATTATTTTAATTGGTCCGCTATACTTTCTTGTCCCTAGGAATATAACGTACGCTTAGACGATTTCGACGATCTATAGTACAAGATCATTCGATGTTAAATAAAGGAGTAAAACGACGATTCTTACGTCGTAAGAGGTGCTCGAAGTGGTGTCCGTTTGCATCGACGCAACACTGGAATCGTCGAGCTGCTGAAGCCCGTACACTTCTTATCACTTCCGGATCGATTCCATCGCACGCTGCAATGATCTTTTGCTTCATATCTTCTGGCGTTGCGAGTGGTCAAGAGTGTGTCATGAAAGCAACAAAGTCGGTGTGCTTGCAATGGTAAACGTTAATCCTCGCATTAGTTTAAGGCAGATCGAACGCGAGTATGGCATCAGCAGTAGCAATGCATTACGAATTCTTGCCCGACATAAACTCCATTCATGTCATGTTTGTTCTTCATCGAGAATGTCACGATACAGATTTTGAAAACCGCGTCACATTTTATCAATGGATGGAGCATCAATAATAAATTGTTTTTCGTTAATATTATTCACTGATGAGGCAAGCTTTACTAATTACGGGCAAGTAAATTTGCAGAATATGCATTGCTGGTTAGTCGAAACTCCATACTGGTTAAGAAAAGTTGAACATCAACGACGATGATCAATAAACGCGTAGTGTGGTATCTCAGGTGAGAAAATAATCGTACGTTTTAGAAACGGAACACTTACTGGCACAAAGTATGAATACTATACATGGAACGATCTCCGCATTTTACTGCAAGATGTACCGTTGAGCATCCGTCGAACGTGATACTAACATGATGGATGGCCTGAACATGATGCACGGACAGCTATAACGGAGAGCTACACTCAGTAGGATCTTCCCGAATCGATAAATAGGACCTGATGGGCTAATTTCGAGGCCAGCTCATTTACCCGACTTAGCACCGCTCGATTTCTTTCTTTGGGGAACATTCAAAAATATTGTGTACCACGAAAAGCCGGCAACCCCGGAAGATATGAAGCAAAGGATCATTGCAGCATGTCATGGAATCAATCCGGAAGTGGTAACAAGCGTACATGGTCATTTCATATGGAAAAATGCACACGTATCCCAGAAACATTTGAACAAAATTTTTTCACAGAAATAGCTTCATGTGAAAAAATTCATTTTATAAATTGATTTGCATGCGAAAAATCGCGCTCGTTTGTATGTATGCTATCGGTGACGCAGTAGTCTGCGTAGTTTCGAAAATGTGATGTGTATATGCAATGGATTGGCGCTTACAAATGAACCAAGATGACTAAATACTGACAGTTATTCTGATTAACAAGACAGAATACAATTGTTGAAACTTTCCAAACCGAACACTGTCTCCAAACGAACGCTACCCTTAGACATTAAGGGCCGAGTTCGTCAAGGATGGTCATCCATACCCCTTCCCTTTCCCTAAAACATGATATGTACGCCTAGGAATTAGCGAATTCAGACAGATTCTTGTGCAACGCCATAACAAATAGCAAAAAAAACCCTTTGCCGATTTTAAAAGTGCTGTACTCAATTCCACGACACGGAATCCAACATAATTTAAGGTTGGAAGGATACAATAATTCAAACCCAGTGATAAGTTCTTCACATCTATCGAAGCTAGTAGCTCGTAAACTAAATATCAGAAGATGAATGTAACAAACTAGAAAACGACTGATCTTGACTTAGAAAATGAAGTAGAAAAATGAATTTGACTTTGAGTTATACTTGTAAATGACTGAACCAGAAGAATCGAGTCTTATTCGAGGTGTACTGAATTCAGGTGTGAATATGAAACTGTATTGGCCATGAAAGATATTTATTAGGCTGTTCTGAAAGTTTGTAACAATATTTAATATAAACTTCGGGCTAAAATTTTAGTAGGATTCGTACTTAATTCATAATGCACGTACCGTTCTTTTCAATTACCTTTTGCCATTTATTAAGTGATTTCGCTATTCTATTTTCATAAAAGTTGTCACTTTTTAACAAATAATTCTTCCAAATGGCTTTTGCACACATCTAGAGATTGATTTTTTGTCTTTAAAAAATTCTTCTTCTTCTTCTTCATTGAATATAACCCAGCATCGGCTGCTATGGTCATTTAGCTGAGGGACCTACGGTATTAGGTTGGTTCCGGAAACGGTGACCCATCTCAGCTCTGAATGTGGCTTAACGTAGCTTAGGCCGGTGGTTTATTAAATGTGTTTATTGTAAAAGCATCAGTAGGTAGGAATTTTTATATGTTCGGCGCAATTAAACAAAATAATAAATTCTCTAACTAAATAAAACTCGACACTTACTGGCTTGCTTATAGGCTTCTCGAACAACAAGTTGTTTACCCTAATTTTATACAATAATGTTTTACATAAACCTTCATTTTTTTTAATTGCGATCACATCATGGTATTACTCGCCAGCTCGCTGCCAGACTTGTTCCTATCAGAAAATGAACTTGAAAGATACAAAAACGTGCATTAAGTATTTCCAATTTCTACGCAAAATTCTTTCGAATACCGAAACAAATCTTTATATGGAGTTACAATAGCAACTCCTTTGCCGGGGCAAACAATTTTTGGCAGTTCTTCCTCTAAACGCGCGGTTTATCATTGTCTATGAGTAAAAATACAATTCCTCTTCTATTTAACAATTCCTTTCCAGTTTCAATACATACAGAGCAAAGCCTGCATATCAGAACCGCTACGAACTTTTCGAACAAACCAACATGTATGAGGGTCATACAATAAGTAAACAGACAAACGAATGTTAGTTAAACAAATTAAATAAGTAGTATGATACTTTCAAAACTATATGTTGGCATCTCCGTCATCCATTTCAAGCAGTCGTTTGACGACTATTGAAAAGAAATATTAAAAAATTGTATAAAAAATTGTACAAATATTTAAAAATAGTCTAGACCTCACCCCATCTGACTTTTTTCTGTTTGGCCCTCTCAAGAAATTATTACATGGAGTCATGTGTCACAGCAACGAAGAAGTGAAAACAAATATTGTAATCATCAAAAGTCAACAACCACTAAGGAATTCTTAAAATAGCTTCTAATATAGACGATGCTTGAAATTGTTATTTCACGTTTCAAAATATCAAAGTTGTAGGTATTAATTTTGTTGAAATTGAAAACTAATTCATTTTTAATTGATTCGATTTTTAACTCGCGTGTCATATATGTTTGTCAGTGGAAACAAACTGAATTCGCTTTCGTCGGCGTACTCTGACTACACTCTGTGTAATCCGCATTTTGCTATTTCCGAATGCAGCCTACAGCACTACAGTCCTGCACGATAATTTTGAAAGTAAAATATACATTTTGCGGCATAAAGGTTCAGCGTTCAGCAACAGTTTTACACCACTGTTGGTCACGTTTGAATTCATTAAAGAAACAGTCGACTACATCGCGGAATCTTACGGCCAAAAGAGTCTAAACAGATTTCAACAAAGCTAAATGAAATGCTCAAATGAATTTCTGTCGTTTCCTTGTTCCTGTGGCTGCAAGACAGACCTATGGTCTGTCAGTATCAGCTGCTGAAAATACAGTAGAACCTCGATTATCCGAACTGTAATCGGTAACAAGATGACTCACACTGCAACTATATTTCGCATAAAAACGATAATATTGGTTTAGAACATAAAAGTGCACGATGGAATAAAATTAACTACACAGTGACATTGGTGATCATTTTAATTTGCAATTAACCTCGAAGAGGAATTTTTGGATGACCAGTGTTCGGATAATCGAGGCTTCGCTGTATGCAAAACCGTCAGTGTCGTATTCATAGTCGTATGTACTATACATACGCGTCTATTGGCGCTATCTGTTCCATAAAGCGGGATCATAATAATCTTGAGTCGCAGAAGTGAAAAATCAATGACGGGAGTGAATAAAAAGAAAATGGGGGGAACAGAGCGGAGGAGCGACGAGAAAGACGAGAAACATCCTAGGGCTAAGGTGAACCGCGTCCTGGCGTTCGAAGGACGAAAAAGGGCAGGCGAAACGAAAGCAAAAATAAAAGGCAAATGAAGGAGAAAAAGAAACGAAAAAAGGGTGAAAAAGCGAAAAAGGGGGTCGTTGGTGTCGATGGCTATCTTTCGGATCGGCGATCTCAGAAACAATAACGATCGTTGTGCCGTTGGTGGCGGTCGAGACTTTGGGTCTGGGGCGATGACAGGAGGCGAGAGATAGACTTCCCTGGCGAAGAACATCGCAAGAAACGAAGCAGGATAGAAAAAGATGAATGCCGCCCCGGGTCTCGAGCTCAGGAACGCCTCCTTCCAGCATTAAATGCCGTATTAATGCCGGCCACGACCGCCTGCCTCCACGACTCCAACGGCGTACGCGTACGCGTACGCGGACACGTTCTCCAGGCCGTTTTTCCTTTTCGCTTTCTACCCCCTTCCACCCCCTTCCCCCCTTCTCGGCATCCCGCACCGTCCCTCTCGTTCCCACTCCCGTTCCTCCCTTCCGTTTGACCGCCGTGTCTCTCTATTCCTTTACGTCTCAGTCCTACCGCTCAAATGTTTCCTCTTCCTTCTTCGCAGGATTTATCTCTCTATCGAGAATCGCCGTGGGTACACCACGTGGACCGCGATGGATCGGTTTTATTTGGGTGAACGGAGCTGGAATTCCCGCCGGACCACGCAAGCCTTTCAGAATCTCCTCCGTGGCGATCTTATCGCCGCCGCGAGAGAGATACGCCGGCTATCGAGTACCCGACGTTTTGTTGCTTCAAAGAGGAACTGCTACCGCTGCCCGAATCCCTTGATCGAAGCACTCCGCGGTATATACCAGCCGGAGGATAAGATCATTTTTAGTTTTTCAGGCGAAGTCGTTTTTATCGGTTGCTCATGAACCAAACTTTTGCCGAGGTAATTGCGGAAACGTTTAATATGCGGCGAAGCCTGCACGGTATATCTCTTGACCGGGGAATAATTAGAGGGCGACGCATTCTCGCTTATGCCTTCCCGTTACCGCATCACGTGTTTCTTATCAACCATCGGAAAAGCTACGAAGACATAATTCTCCGCCGCGGTGGTCCGGTTATAGGGTACTGTTCGCACCGATGTTTAGAATTTTTCAAGGTACGCAGATAAAGTCCGTACACGGAAGAAACTATTCCTGGAAAAGTTAGTTTGCATATTCGAAAATCGCGGCACGAATGAAGGAGCGTTACGCCAATGAGGCGTGGGTGTAGGCGGCGGCCAGTAACGTATTAAAGGACACGCGAGTCGCCGCAGGCCGCTCACGTACACCCCTGCCCACTTCGTGCACGCCTCGTGTATAAGATTAAAAAACTACATTCACTGCGATCTTTGGCGAGATAGAGAGACCCTGCGGAAATATCCACCCCCGAATGAGAAGACCACCGATGCCTTTCAACGTTTTCCTCTTGGGAAAATCTAGCCACGGAACTGGGACCGCTCGACGTTTCAGTGTCTTGTCAGAAAGTCACTCGGCTGTTAATGTTTCTGTTGACGACACGCGAAACTATCTGCTGGAAACTTTTGCTTCTTTACAGGATATTTGTAGGCTTACGATATTGTAACAGGAGGATGAAACAAGGGTTCGAGAGTTTAACGCTAGATCTACCAAGGGGGTTAGAATGACTTGTTTCGTCATTTCTTGTAATCATTACTCGTTTTCAGTACATCATATTTTCTAATTGCTTCTGTGACTTTTATTGAAATATATGAATGATTAATTCTGTAAAGTAGTTTTCTCTTCTTCTTGTTTTTTCTGTAAAATTTATATATAATATACCTACATAAACCGAGATGAGTCATTTTGACCCCTCACGGAATGTAGGTAAACCTTTGATTTCATAAGCTTCTCGTAATATTTACGTATAGCTCTAATGCTTTTTTCGAAAACTAAATATGTTTCAATACATGTACATTGTGCAGAAATTCTCAAAAGGTACTGTAGAAGCTGGATCCCGAAGATGGCCATTACAAGTATTTTATAATATCTTAGATCTTGCCGGGATAAAGTGCGTGGATATTATAGAATGAAGCAATAGGGCAAAATATGTTTAGGAAAGAGTTCTTATTTCAGTTAGCTGAAGAACTGGCGAGTGATTACAAAGATCTAACCGGACAATCCTCAACAGAAGCTGAACAAACAATTTCATATACATCATCCGAAAACCGGACACATAGTTCGATGAATCGTAAACGATGTCAAATAACATATTGTACAAATAATAAAACAAACAATATTTGTGGTACATGCAATAAACGTGTCAGTGTTCAATGTACTGCTAAAATGAATTTAACTTGTAAAAAACGTCTTTGAGTTGAATGTGTAATTATTTAAAAAATTATTATTATCATATTATCATGATCATTAACTTTATTCTCAATTTCCGTTAAATAAAATAGAAAAATATATACAAATGCATAAAATGCCATGTCTTTTTTTAAATGATTTGTTGCTTTCAAAAGCAAGTCATTCTGACCCCTCCGGTAGAAGTAGGTATGCGTTAATCGTCGGTAGTTCTAGTGTTAACACGTTGACTACCACAGTGGAAACTCCCATACCTGGTCAGACACGCTATAATATGTCAATAAAATGTGAAAACTCTCATTAACGCGTGAACGCTACAACGGTCGATTCGAGAAAACGTCCACCACAGACCACGCTTTATTTTTATCAATTATCTCTGTCACACGTGTGTGACGTCAAGCTGTCAAAACAGAATTCCTTCAAAATAAGTCTCTGGAAAAAGAACTGCAAACTTTACGGATGGTTTTCTTCAGGTCCTCCTCTCATTTCCACATAAGCTTCACATGTTCGTACCACAAAATTGAGAATTCCTTCAAAATTTCGATGCTTTGTTCTGACTATTTGACAGGCGTTTTGTATTAGGTCGTCCGGAAAGTTCGTGCCGTTTTCATGCGTACAATCGAGGTTTATATTTTTCAATTTATATTTTCTTTCAGGATGAAACGCAGCCTCCGCCTCCTTCGACGGCTGTTTCCCATTTATCGGGTAACTTCATTGTACCATTTTCGTACAATTTTCTATCTTTTTGGTTAGAAAATTGTTCCACGTGTCACTGGACGGCTTCTCTGCTACGAAAATTTTCTACACCTTCCAGGCAATCATTCCCTTGTCGAAATCGTTCGAACCGCTTTCTACAGGTGCGGTCAGATACAGCACCTTCTCCATATACACTGCAAATGTTTTTTGCAGTTTCGGTTGCACTAGATCTTTTTCGAAACTCATATAACATGACATGACGGAAATGAACCCTGTATTCGCTCATGGTTTTCACTTATGTCTTGTACAAAAGTCAGAAACTTCACGACTATCTCGCACGGAAGCTACACTTGAAATGTGCTTTAAGGATTCTGCATGATTACCAGGTGAAACGATGGTTTATCACTCAGGTAAAAAGGTAATATTCATACTGCGTTCGAAACGGCATGAACTTTCAGTACAACCTAATATTTTCTGACATAATTCGTCTATGTCATTTATCGGATAAGAGTATTAATACATACAGGGTGTCCGAAGGAGCCGAAACCAAACTTATACTACGTGTTCATGAGGCCAGGTAGATGCAAAAGTTCATATAAACACTTTATTGAAAAGTTATAAGCGTGCAAAGATGTACGGGCAAGATTGTTCTTACAATTCGTTCGATAGACTCGCAGACAGACATAAACAATTGGAAGTTATTGTTTACACGTCCTGACCTACAGCCTCAAGACCTCTATCACTCGTTGTGATCACAACCATAAAAAACAATTAACAAAACAATGACAGTAACATTAAGAATAACAGTAACAGTTGATAAAAAATCTTTGAACGCTTAGAACTTTTCAATAAAGCATTTTCGTAGTAAAAGTTTCGCCCCGACCTTTTTGGACACCCTGTATAGAGCATTAGCATGTTCTTAAGAATTCTGCATAAAAAAATCCAAGGGATTTACATTAGGTGATCGGGGAGGTCACGAGACTGGTCCACCCCGTCCAATCCACCTTTCACTAGGTCCTATTTAAATGTCGTCGAATGCTGAGTGCAAAATGAGCTGAAGCTCCGTCGTGTATAAACGACGGTTCCAATCTTTCGCCAAAGGGCATATTGTCTAAAGATTGTGTTAGCGTATTTGAGTTCCATGCGTCGCAGGAAACCCGATGTTTGCAATTTGTTTCAGTAATTGCGTAAAGGTTTTCTTCTGCCCACGCGTGGTTATCATGAAAATTTGTAATGGCATTTTTTGTAAACGTAGCTTCGTCGATGAACAAAATATGCAAATTAACTGTGGATTTAATGCACGATTTACGATAACCCACTGCGAAAACTCTGCTCTCAGTGGATAGTCTGATGGAGCGAGGGACTAATATGGTTGAGTATGATACAAATATAGCAATTGTTCATGAAGATTTCTCCATACAAGAGGTTAACTGATTCCTGCTGCTATCGAAATTCTCCTAATCCTTGCTCCTGGATTGTCTACAATTTCCCTTAAGCCATTCAGCCTAAACTACGAGTCTGACTCTTAGTGCATGACTTGGACCAAAACGCGCCACTACGTCTGACTTGTAGTGCATGGCCTGGACCAAAACGATGGACCAAAAGATAGTATTTCTTTCATATTGTGCCGTTCTCCTCCTGTAATTCATTTCAGACATACACCGTGCCGTCTAAACATATTGTACTCGTAGAAATCAAACGTCGCAGTTTGTTCACATGACGCGCGAATCGAATGTCGAAGTTTGTCCACATAAAGCGCTAAACAAATGTCGCAGTTCGTCCACACGAAGCGCAAAATAAATGAAGGCTGAATGGGTTAAGTCGCGGACTTTCTTGGTAGCAGTCGAAATAGACTTAGGTCTTCCCGAATCTCGATGTCGCGTTTCAAATGAACCGGTTTCACAAAGACGTAGACGAAGTTTCTTAACCTTTAAGTGGATTATTGAGGCCGTAGCGGCCCTGTGCAACTTCAAACTAATAATTGTTTAATTTTTACCGAATAGATAAATAGAAATCAATTTTCTTTACAGCATTAGAAGCATAGTGAGATAATAGAGGATTAGATAAATCTTCAAATAATTATATCAACACGTGTTAACACGTTCCATGCCACAGTGAAAAATTCCATAACTAGTCAGACGCGTGAAAATAAGTTTCTATAAATACATAACGTTAAAAACACAAACATTGAATTGTCTTATGACATACCATTCATTTGGTACTATTATTGTGGCGTTCGTTTTAATTGGAATATAAAGAATATTACCGTTTATTTAGAATAACCGAATTTGGTGCGTGGGGCGCATACGACCCACGCGGCACGGAACGTGTTAAACAATTATTAGTTTGAAGTTGCACAGGGCCGTTACGGCTCTAATAATCCACTTAAAGGGACTAGGCGGTCAAAAAATACATTGTTTTTATTGTATTTTCCGAAAGTACTATCCTTCCTGAGTAAAATGCCGTTTGAATCATGTTAAAATTCGCAAAATTACGGATTTGACAGCCGAAAAGTTCGATCGCGAGGTATGTAGCAGATATCGTCTTCCAAAACTTTAAACGCATTTTTCTCGAAATCATATTTTCTCTTCGTTTTGCAGTGATTGCGAAAAAACGGAGGCTCAAATCGATTGAAAAAAATTGAGCAAAACGAAAACGTGTCTAGTTTAGGCCTGAACCTACGCATAAGTCTGAAAAAATTCTTGTTTTGTCAAAAAAAAAATATAAAATAGCTTCTCTTTTAATGAAAAATCGCGTTTTCTTAGCTTTACTGCCGCCATTTTCACAATTTTGATTTTTTTTCGCTTTCAATAGGTTCAGTGCACATTAGGGGCCTTTAGAGTGCCAGATTTTCCAGGATATTTCATAATTCAATTCTTTATGGCCAGGATCACTGCAAAACCACAACGACTCCAGAAAAAGTGCCTACTCATCAGTCGACTGTAAAACCATCATATATAGATATATGTTAATCAAAAAAATATTTTTTTTACAGTTTATAGTATTAATAAACATTTCCCAAAAATACTAGTCACAATATATATTCATTTACTTGTAATTAATTCGCAAAGGAAGTTCCATTTTGACCAAATCTGACTGCCTAGTCCCCTTAAGGGTTAAATAGTGTGTGGCACGGTGTATTCCAATTCGCATATTTTTCATGTAGTCTTCATGTGGCTGCAGCGTTTCCATTAACACGACCATACATGAAGTGCATTCTTGCCATTACCTGATTCTCAGGTTAATCTGACTCTTTTGTTCGAACCCAAGGTGTTCCAAATATAAAACCCTATGCTGTTCCTAATATGAGATACTTAAAAAACACTTTCAGAAGAGGAGGGAACTACTGACAAGGAAGAAGAATTCATGTTTGATAGCTCAGGATCCGAATTTGATGATAACGGCGCAGAGTGTTTATTCTGTTCCGGTCTTTATTCTAATGATCACGTTGGTGAACAGTGGGTCGATGCACCAAGTGTTACAGATGGGCTCATGAATACTGCGGAGCTACAGACGTTAATTTCGTACGTTCAAATTGCCTTAAAAGAGCAGAAAAGTAAGTGATTTTGAAAGACTTCTTAGTAAAAATGACAGGGTCTCATATTAGGAACTGTTTTTCAACACTACTAATCTTGTACTCGATAATATTTTCTCTATTTTTTAATAAATGATATTCTATATTACATTAATATTATTCTTACTCATGTATAATTAAATTATGAGCGTAATAGCGAAAAGACTTTTAATTTTGCTCTTTTCAATTCCCTGCTATTAAACAAAACATAAATGGGGTCTCATATTCGCTACACTTACTGTATGCTCAATAACCACCCTGCCTTCTTATTAGACGAGTTTAATGATTAGAAATTTGTTGCGCAATCGAATTTGTCACATAAACAATAATGATCAAAACGACGACTTATTGTGATTTCCATATCTAAGCGAATTTATAAGATACTTTTTCGTTTATGTGTCATATAATGAATAGGTGTAAGCGAGTCTTTGTCACGACTAAACAGGAAATCGATGATAATAATTTCAATGCCCTGTATATACATACATATACATGGTGAGTCATCTAACTCCAGAACCTAAAATGTTTCCATTGTTGTTGAGGATAGGTTAAAATGCCCGAGACAATAAATTTTCATTCTGAATGCTTCAGAACCCCTTAATTGCGTAGTAGGTTGATGACATTCTTTTATGGAGTAAGTAAATGAGTTTTGGCAATTTAAGTATTGATGATGCATTAATTTGAATTGCTTTTTATGTACAGAGGATACTCAAAATGTCTGTACAATGCTTATTTCAACACGTTTGCGTGTGTTTGTCACACAGGTGTATGTGCAAAAGATTTTCTTCCTATATGGACATTTTAATGGACTAACAATGGGGTCGTGTGAGACGATGCACATCGATTTTAATGAGACTTTGCAGGAAAAATGGGCTCGAAAAAACATAGGATACATGTTCGGATGTTCATACGGGCACTCAATGGTTTTATAAATATCATGTTCCACGACAACATAATCGATTGTTCGAATGCCGTAAAACATGATTTTTTATTGCTAACCTCTCTATGACAAAAGATATTTGAACTTAAAAATGGTATCGTGCAGCACTTTAAAGAAACTGTAACATCGTAATAAAATTGTCTCCTAATTGAATTAGATTTTTTTACTGTGTTCAGAAAACTATATTTTATCGTAAAGAAATTTTTATGAAAATAGCCCCGTCACTATGATCATACATAGTTTTGAAATGTTTTAACTCTAATTCAGATCTCTACGACAGTCACAGTTTCATCTTACATTTTATGTAAATTTATACGCAGCATTTACATTGTGTAGTCATTTCTTTTGTTTAATATTTTACTTTATTAGAATTTACTTTTCTTGATTTAAACCAACTTCTTAGTTATTTGATCAGTTATAATACGGAAAGCAAGGGTATGGAAATTCAGAAATCGAAGTGTAACTATTCAGTGGTTCGAAACGTTCATATAAAAATGGAAATTAGTCTTTAAATATTGTTAATTTCTTTACTCAAATAATAAAACATTCATTTATGTAGTTTATGCGATGTATAAGTTAAAAATATTTCGCAGATACGAAGATTTGAACTCGAATCTAAAAATTAGACTATTATTTATAAAGTTATTAAAATCGATTACGCTCAACGAATGTCATCGAGGAATATTCCATTTGGTAATACAAAGTTACTGCAAGTTTTATGTGAACGTCGAACCAATGATCTGCATTTTCGATGTATTATTTATGTCAGCGATTTTCAACCTGTCTTATCTCACGGCACACATAAACTAATTACTAAAATTCTACGGTACACCAAAACAATATATTATATTTCTTCGCCGATCTCACAAAAAAGTACATATTTGTGACTGATTTACAAAAAAAAATAATATTCCTTTCCGTTTTTGCTCCAAAGTGGCAATAAACTAACTATTTCTCCCACTATGCACTAAATGACATTTAATGATATACGAAGAGAATTTTGTCCAGCTTCCTCTTTGAAAAATCTGTTTAAAACCTCATTTATTTATGGTACTTTGTAATAAAAAAGTAATACTCAAAATTAGTTAGAACAATAATTATTTTTATTTTTCTCTGATTTACATACATTTAACACGTTGAACGCCACAGTGGAAACGGCCACAGCCAATCAGACACGATATAATTTACTATTTTTTATATAAACCAGAAAGAAAACAAAGATCTGAATACTCAGTCGTGTTCTTTTGTTCCTACATTATTGTTTCAGTATGAAGCTTGCTCAGAATTTTGCGACAACGAATAATTATTGAATAAAATTGAATTTCAGGTGTCGGTCACCGGCGACCGCCGCGGCGTTCAACGTGTTAATGAGACATCTGACATTGGAGTTGTTTTAGTATGTCAACTAAACTGTAAGTCTTTTCGTCATTGGTACACCATGGTTATTTCTAATCATCGCTGCCACACCACATTAACTTGTATTAAAAAATCTTGGTCACACCTGTGGACCTCTCGCGGCATACCAGTGTGCCATGGCACACCGGCTGAAAATCGCTGTTTTATGTAAAAGTGTGGTTTCTACGGATGTCTCTAGTTATGAAATGAGAACAAACTTACTTTCCTTCTTACCTTGACAAGCTTTTCCCTGATCTCCCACGAGAAAATCCCCGGGTTGTCCCTCTTCATTTCTTCGATTCTCCCTTCGATTTCCGGCGTGGCGACCCTCGGCTTGCTGCCACCGATCACACCGGGCCTGATGGAGCCGGTCTCCTGATAACGATTTAAAATTTTCGAAACGCAGCCGTGAGAAACACGAAGCTGCCGCGAAATAACACACGGACGAACTCCCGCCGCTGCCATTTCAACTATTTTCAGTCGAATGTGATTTGGAAGTGGTCGTCCATTGATGAAAACGCCGCCCAGTTGATTCATGCGCCCCTGCCCTGTCAGAAATATTTCACTGCTCTTTATTCATTGCTTCAACGCGATTCAAACGTTGCAGTTGATGCACAATTATAAACAATTTGATCAGTTTCAGTGGTGAATTTATGCGTATGCAGCATACAGAAAATATGACTAAGCGGCAGTGATAACGGATTGCTTATGTGTTCTTGAACAAATGAAAATATGAGAAAGAATTAAGCGTAATTGCGAAAGAGGATGTTAAATATCTACTATTGGGTTCGCTAAAAAGTTTGTGCGGTTTCCGGTTCTAGTTGTATTCAAGCGCTCTGAAACGCAACTAATTTCTTTTCAAATCGTGAAATTACATGGTTATTCGATAGCTAACATTTAGCCTTACATTTTCACCAAACAGTTTCGAGACTGCGCTTGTTTTATAATGAGAATTAATAAAGGTGCGTGTTAACCGCGTCAGGTTGTTCATCACGGTTGCGAGGATGATTTTCTCCGGGATGAAAAACTATTCACTTACGCGAAAGAATATAAAGCAGTCGGCGGAGGGATGCGAAAGTGGCGCAGTTTCTAGGTGGAAAAGGAAAACATCGGGGGCAGAATTGCGGTGATTGGGCTTGAAATTAGCGGTTGAATTCGAGTTCGAGGCGCAAACGTGAAATCAGATAACAGGACGGTGCGCTCCATCGGCGAGGAATACGAAAAACGGGGCTAACAACCGTAAAATTGAAGAAGTTATGCACACGGGAGGCCGTTTCCAAGGCTAACGAGTATAATGTCCGATCGTTAGTCGAATTAGCCACCCTTCCGTACGTGACATTACTTTCTTTGGCATCGTGTGCCGCGCTTTGCAATTGTAATTAACGTACTTACGCGCTAAACCCCGGCCGGAACACGGGCAAACAACACGATCACGATAATAGTCCTCATTGAAAAAACTCTACTTTACGACAACCATTCGATCGTGCTCATTTCTGCCTATTATGTCACGGAATGAAAGTTAACCGCTTGTGCAAGAGATTGTGCAAAAGATGGCTTTCTAACGTGCAGATGATCAGAATGTTATTCAGTTTGCATACATAGGATCAACTGAAAAATAACTGAACTTTTAGTTAAAATCGAAGAGACTTTTTCGCTAAAGTCCTTCGTTGCAAATGAAACAATATCGTAATTAGGTTCGTATTTCGCGACTGCAGAGGCGGATTCGTTGTATATGAACCACCGTAGTGATAAGATGGCATCACTAGACTGCGGATGTTTATGCAAATATACATTTTTAGACATCCATACACTCCTGTGCTCATGTAGTTACACAAATGAAGCCTCAACAAGGGTGCATTTGCTCCTTGAAATATTTAAAATATGCAGTTTTCATTTTGTTAAATTATTAAATGTGCATCATTCACCAATTTGAGGGTATTAAATTGCCTAAAAATCTGCAGTCTACCCATCACAGATAAAAGCACCGAACTATCAGACCATCCCATAAGTAATGTCGTTCCCTATCTTATAAAACATATTTTATACATGATGTCCCAGGTTTTTCCCGAAAAATAGTACCGCCATATTCTATGAGTAAAAATAAGAAACAAATGTCACATAAGCATGGGCTCATAAATGCTTTATTAAAAATATATAAGAAAAGTATGATATAATAAGTGACTGGCGTTGCAATCGATACAGTGTGGAAATAAATTGGCAATATTTACTGTAGGTCTATTTCAAAGTGTCACCCGTTCTTATAGATACAGGATCGATATCTATGAAAAATGAAATTTATTACATTACGAATATTTTGATAATTCCCTTTCATTTCAGTGATGATTGATTATCTCAGAATAATTATCAAAGACATTTAAAATTCTTCGAGGGCGATTTTGATCACGCACGCATCCGTAAATTTGGCGCTGTTCTTGTACACCTTGGAATGAGCCGGTCATTCATAATTGTTGATGAATTCTTGTAAACACTGAACGATTTGGCACTTTTCTGTGAGAGAATCTTCGTCGATGTTCCCTGATAGCAGCTAGAGTATTTCCATCACAGAAACCGTAAATGAAATGCATGTCTGCATATTCTCGATCCGAAAATACTCGTGGTATATTAATACAAGGTCGTACAACTTAATAATACTCATTAGTATTAATACAAGCCACATTACCTATCCACAGTACAACAACCCCAATTAGTAAACAGGGCTCGTGTTCACAGATTAGCACGTTGAACGCCGTGACGGTCGCCGGTGACCGACACCTCAAATTTAATTTGATTATATAATTATTGATTGTCGCATAATTCTGGGCACACTTCATACTGACGCAATAATGCAGGAACAGAAGAACACGGCTGAGTACTCAAATCTTTTTTTTCTTTACGATTTACATTAAAAAGAGTAAATTATATCGTGTCTGATTAGGTATGGCCGTTTTCACTGTGGCGTTGAACGTGTTAAATAAATATCGACAATCTGTTCCTGAGCTGTATCGATTAAAAGACCAGTCAGTTGTTATTTCGTATTTTTGTTATAACTTTTTAATAAAGCATTTGAAAGGTAAGAGGAAAGAACAGGGTATGTTCATTTTTTTCTGCAGTGTTCAACTCGGAAGAAAAATTAAAATAATGTGAAACAGTTACATTTTCGCTCACTTTTTTTCTGTCGCCCAATTAGAATATAACTTCATGTCATGAACAGTGCAGTTACATGCATTGGACCTTCTTTGTTTACTGATGCGCTAAAGTTTTAAAAATTGATTTTCACAATGAAGCCGTTTTGTGACAATCCTTGTTCTTTCTCTAACCCTTCGTTTATAAGCCTATGTTTATATGACACTTTTTTCTTATTTTTTCTCATCGAATATGCTGGCACTGTTTCACGTGAAGAACCTGGGATAGACCTGTATAAATATGAATATATCATTCGACTTTATCTATGTAGCAAAAATTTGACTGTGCACGTAGAGGAATGTCAAAAATATACGTTGTCTTGAACTTTTCTATAATAAAAAATTTGAATTATCACAGGAAAGACCTATAGCAAATAATTTTGTAAATTAGACGCAATTTTTAGTGAAAAAGTGTCATGTTAGCGTTCGAGCAACATTATCACACTGAAACATGTATGCATCAGCTGATACCTATTCAGGTGGCTCGACACTGTTTTAGTTAACAAATAATTCAATCATATTAATTGCTTGCAATAGACTATTTTTTTAACTCCATTTCTTATTTACAATCTGTCAAGGTCGACAATAAATAAATACATGTAATTATTCAGTTACAATAGCATTCGGCTCATCCCATCACTAAAATGCACTGTGGGAAAAGCAGGTATTGTTACATTATGTGCATCGTTTGCAATAGGTTTAAAGTGAATTGTTTCGAAGCTATAGAAATTTGTTGCAAATCGAGTTCGACTGCTGTTAATATACAAATACTGTTTAATGTATCGACAATTAAATACGAGTGCAATCGTTGAATGAGTTACGTTCGGTGTCGCATTTAAAAACAACGTTATTTATGGGACGATTTAATAGAATCACTAAAGGATATGTAAGCTGCACCTAGAAGGTTTGGATTTATCATATTCCAATGGCTGTATCGGTGAAAAAATAGAATAGAAACATAAGTTCTGGAAGAGCGTCGTCTGGGCTACAACGCTTTCAATGTCCATGTGTTAAGAAGATTTATGCGCGCAGTACATCTTTCATAAGGGGATTACGTTGTTGGATAGAATAAAAAGGCACATTAAATAAGCAAGGGCAAACGGATACTAAACCCCTGGCAAAAAGTTTTCGATCAAAGGCAATAATACGGACGTCACTGGAAACATTACAGTCTTTGAGACACAAAATACTATTGTATATATTTAAAACATATGGAAAAGTAAAATTAGTGTGATATGAAGTAAATAATAAAGAGGGGTAGGAGAATTTGTCTAGAGAAGAACGGATGAAAAATTTCACCCAGATTGTCTGAATCTTAAACAAAAATATACACAATCGTACATGATTTGGAGTTGTATGACAGAGAAAAGAGCAGGAAAACTATGTATACTTTACCAGAACGCAAATTCAGAGATGTACACAAATACTTTAAAAAACTTTTTGATTCCAAGCATAGAAAACTGGTTTCAAGATTCTTCAGACTTTATTTTTCAACACGATAATGCCAGTTGTCACCGTAGCAAAGCAGTTCAAAACTATTTGCAACAAAACAATGTTAGAACAATAAGATTAGAAATCTTCAGTGTGCCTTCACAATGACACTATTCTTAAATCTGTTAAATCCGATCAAAAGTGTATAAGTACCTACTGGTTAAAGATATTAAAATAATTTTCCATAATACGATCATAAAGTGTCTCTAGGTTTTTCGTAGGAAATACATGCAGAAGAGATGTGTTTCCCTAATTATGCATTGAAATGATTCAAACAATTATGTAAAAGAGCACGTTGAAGATGTTATCAGAAAATATGCATTAGAATTTTGTATCTTGAAACTGGCAATGGACCCTATTTAATACACATTAATTTGCAAACTGTGTCTTTATACAAATTTATTAGCTATGCTATTGTATTAATGCTGCATAATTTAAGATCACTTGGTTATCAAGGAGAATTTAATGATCGCCATACGTCTTTAATATTGGTGAGATCGCTTTTAATGCAGGGATTGAAGTTGAATTACTCACGTTCGGTTTTCGATTTGCCGCGCGATAGTGGGAACTATTACCGTTATTATAGTGTTACATTTCTCGCATACAGATGGATCGATTTTCGTCGCACAATCAGCATGGCTGATTTTTTTATGTCTACTTGCAAACTTCTTACTTTAGAATAGCTGGCTTCCATTACCATGTATAGACCTTTTTATTTCTAGAGAAAATCCAGTTAAAACTATGTAATTGCAACATAAATTAGTTCATATACAGTTCTATTTTTAATAAACTTACTTCATAATTGAGTATTATGTTAAATATTTATTATATTTAATTTCCAAATAGGAGATTAGATTTGACAAATTCTATTATATTCATTGACGTAATGTACACGATTATTATAATAATTAAGGAGACTGTTCAGACCCTATTGATCATCATAGAAGGTTACACGTATTGAATCAGCCATGATGAAATAGTAATTCTACTGTCCATGTTGGACGTTTGTTTACAAACTTAGAAATAAGTTTAAATGAAAACGAGAAAATGTTTCGAGTGTATTAGAAGTGCAGTACCTAATACTTCATCGTCAGTTAATACTAATATCAAATTCCTGACACGTTGTATGTGTACATTTGTTAGGCAGGTTGCATCTTCGTATTGTGAAACTTGTATTTAACACCAGATTCAGATGTTTGAACTGAATTATAGATAAGAACCCAAAAGTTCGAATCATATAATATTCGTTACAAATTGTTTATTAACCCTCTATGACCGGAATTCTTTTTTACATATGGCGAAAATGATACACCAGGTACATGATAAAGATAAATGATGAAGTTCGCATTGCGGGATATTAACATAATAATAAACGAACAGACTTCTTAGTGGCAGTATAGTTGTAGAAATAAATGTACACAGTAATAAATAGGCGAAATAAAACTTAAAAAATATAGATACATAGATATGTAGGTATGTAGCTTCCAAGTCACATGGCGTTATAAATGGTTAATAAAATAAATTAAGATTTAAAGTATTATCGTGTTTTGTTTATATATCTGCGTATGAAGGATGCTAAAAAGAAGCTTGAAATGCAAATCATGTATAATCAATACAGCTCCCAAAATTAACCCTTTAAATGTTATGGGCACTTAAACGTGCTCCATATATCGCTGCGGTCCGTACCGAAAACGCCTATGGGCGTTCTGGTAGCGTAACTTATTAACCCTTTCGCTGTTTAGTAAATAGGTACGACGTACGGGCAAGGCGGAAGGTAGTAAGATGCTAATTGCCGCTATACTGGCTCAGACATTCCATGTAGCCTATTTTATAATAAAAACCGCGTTAATGACAGTTTTTCTCAGCTTCTCGCTGTTCGTTTCATTTTATTAATACGTGTGAATTGAAAATTTCACCGAACTTAATTCCCTTTGCCTAAAATGTAGCTTATTTCATGACTCTCTTATAAATAACTTCTATCACTGTCTCATTAAAAAAATACACTAAGTAAAATAAACAAGAAACAGTAGTGCTAAAAGCAGCTAGAAAATATGAAGTATTATAGACAATAAAATTTGCAAAGGCAAACTGAATTCAACCTGAAGAATTAACATTGCAGGTGTGAATTTCACACAGAAATTCTCGTTGAGAACCTGAAACAAATTCAGCACAGGCGTACTTCTCGATCATGATAAGTAAAACAGTGAAAGGGTTAATCAAGTTTAGTGCATTACACGTAAGACGTCCGGTTTTGAAGTAAGCAATTTTGTCAGTACAGAAATTGATACTGAAACCATACGTTACGTACAGGGGGTCAATAAAATTGCTTGACCCTTTGACAGCGAACTACTTGGAAACGAGGCGAACGCTGCGTGCGGCCGAACTGCAATAGTACACAGTGAGCCATTGCATGGAACGCCTATAGGCGTCAGCAGTACACGGTAAGCGAAACTGTCAAGAGCTTACATGCATCGATAGTACTCAAAGGGTTAATAAGCATACTACCTGAATGCCTATGAATATTCTTCACGCGAAATGTAACAATATGCAGTAGATACGACAGTCTTGCGACACGTTGAATGCCACAGTGGAAATTGCCACATCTAGTCAGACATACTATAATGTCCTGTTTTAAATATAAATAGAGAAGGGAAAAAAACATTTATTGTCGAAACGTACAGTCGTTACCTTACATTATTACTATAATATCAGTATTGTCCAAAGTCGCATAAGAATTGGTAGTTATTTAATTAAACACGGCAGTCAACGTGTTAAATGTCTGTATCATTTATGAGGGTATTTTCCTTTTTCGATCTGTTTTAAGGGTATATTTTGAGAATTCTTTTTTAAAAAACTGAACATATTTTTATGAAGCTTTACAGATTTATTCATGTACATCTATATTACATTCATAAATTTGTGTACACTGTTATCATCTGATCTATAATGGCTAGAAAATTTGGTTAACCTGCCCACTTCTCCGGTGAATAATTACTAAAGTATAGATAATAATGTGTAAAAAGATATATGAATGGATTATAAAGGTATATGAATAAATCTGCAAGGTTTCAGGAAGATATGTTTAACTCTGGATAACTAACCTTTTGTAGTAATGACGATTGGAACATTCGAATCTCGTAATATCGGATAATCCGCTTACTAAATAAACTAATTATGCTTATCATTTACTTGTTTATTTATTAATGAATGCTTAGTAATAACGTTACTCACAGATAGCTTAGTTATCTAGGGTTAAAGAAACTCTTAAGATACACCCTCGAAATAGACTGGGAAACAAGAATACCATTTTAGAGAGTTAACCCTTTGAGCTTTTGAGACATTTTCGGTAAAAAGCGTGCACCGTGTGCTAAAATCTTCCGCGATGGAACAACGTGTTAAACTGAATATTTCATTGTAATAACGTGTGTGATGGCGACTGTTCAGTTGTTTTAGTGCAGTAAAATTGCAACATTTATAGCGAAACATATGTATTGTAATAAAACGAGCTGATGTGATGATTCATCTGAATACGTTGGATTACAGCGTATGATAAACAACTGTGCCTGGACCAGTACGGTGACCCGTAGCACACGGTGGAGATTTTTTCGGAACGCG
Source organism: Macropis europaea (assembly GCA_916610135.2). Lineage (NCBI taxonomy): Eukaryota > Metazoa > Arthropoda > Insecta > Hymenoptera > Melittidae > Macropis > Macropis europaea. The sequence goes on along the minus strand of OU744344.1, from coordinate 15,460,267 downwards.
CATATGCGTTAATCGTCCTCAAAGTGTTAATCATAGGACCTATATTGATTAGATATTTTGTGTTCTTCTTTGCAAGTGTCACATGATCACGAAGTCTTGTACTCTTTTTCTCAAAAGCATCCTGTATAACATCGTGTTTATCACGCAGAAACAGATTTCTGTATAGTGAAATTCATAAAAGCTGATATACAATCTTGATTTATTCTGTCGCATAAAATATTCTTTCCATTTGTACCTCAATATGCATAAGTAAACAATGGAGTAGATAGCATTCAAGAACATAGCAGGAATTGTTTCAAATAACCTGCATTGCAATTCACGTATTAAAAGACATTGACACTCCTTCCATTTAGTTGACATGAACAATGGTTTTCTATGAATACATAATGTTGTTCTACAGAAAAGAGTGTTGCAATTTTGCTTCTCTGCCGTGTTGCTTTTTTATATTTTCTTATTACTTCTGCCGCATGTGCCATTTAAATAAATATTTAGCAGGATGATTACATGTGTCATTCGAAAGATTAGCCTATAGCAATGTCTACTGCTTTACTGTTTCTTATTTTGGTCTGTACAATAAAATTGAACTTATGAACCTATAGAAGCACACTTTTTTCCCCAAAATCGGCCCCAGAAACATACTTTTTTTTAAATGTTCCTTTGTTGCTACACGATGACTGCTATAGCCGTCATTTGTCAGCACATCAACAAACATCTGCCGGCTATAGCCGTCATTTACGGCAATGGGTTAATAATGATTCAAAAATTTGTAGCTCGCAAAAAAGTCTACGAAATCAAATTTGTATGAATTCAGGTTTTAGTTGCATATATTTGTCTACATTCTGTACTTAAAGATATGAAAGGTAATACTGTCAAAAACATGTGTTGAAGAGGGCAAGAAAATTCTATGATACCAAAGAAATGCCCTCCAATTAAGTGGTAAATTAATGATCCTTGACAACGCTACTTCGTAATTCGATTTAGGTACACACCTATTACAATATAACAATTTAACTGCTCTTTACAAATATTGAAGTATGAAATGATTACAGAATCCATAATAAAACAGCCGCTATATAAAAGTTAACGTTAACGTACTACTTTAATAGAATCTGCTCCAGTAGGTGATTTCCGTATTCCAAAAACTAAAAACACTAATCGATCGCAGGAATGGATTAATCAACAGATTTTGAAACACTTTACATACTCAATCAGATATTTTAATTTTCACTTTAAATTCTACAAAATTCCCTTTTAATAAACATTAAGGTTTACTCACGCTCCGAACATTATAATTTCTCCAAGATATCGTTCAAAAATTCGAGTTATGTCGAATGACTCGAGTTTCCGGCCATTCCTCTAAAAATTTGTTCATCTTACACAATAAAACTTTATCACGATATCTTCCTCCAGGTACTCAAGGCGAGTACCAGATGCCACGTGATTTTTAAGTACAAACTGACAATTTTCGATTGAATTCAAGCGCTTCGAGACCTCAGTTTTCATAAAGTTCTCATAACAACGTGTTCCCTACAACGATGAGAAGCTGGTGTTCTCCGTTGCAATGGTATACCAACCTTGGAACGGGTAACCTCCAAAAATGGGTCTCATGCCGCTGGTGACGTCCATCCTTGCAGCTATCGTTGGTTCACAGGCGTCGTTCACCACGAAATCCACGCGAAACCCGTATTTCCGTCACTCACTGGTCTTATCCAACAACAGAGACGCGGTTGCTTGTATTCACTGATGGGGAGAGTGTGTTGTTGTTAACAGAGGGAAGAAACACGCAGGCACTGATAGCCCGAGGCAAAAAGTCTGCTCCGAATCAACAGCGGAGGTGGAAAAGAAGAAGAACAGTGTATATGTCACATGAAACTTCGCGAAGGGGGGCACAGGGCGTGCACGTGTGATGGAAGGAAACGAGACGAGCAAAATAACAGGGAGAATATGGAAAGAAAAACGTGTTCAGGAGAGAGATTCGTAGGAGTCATAGACAAGGATGTGAAAGAAGAAAACGAATAAGCAAGCAGCACACGTAGCTTTCGTTTCGAGGGGTACTACTGCAATAACGTCTCAGTTGGACCACCGGTCCCCTCGTGTCTCACCAACCGAATTACCCAGCGGCAAAGGGGGCTCTCTCTTTCTCTTTCCGAAGCGGCTGCCCGGAAAAAGGGGGACTGTTGACTCGTTGGGACTAACGGGGCACTGGCGCGGTCCCGTCGTTGGATACGCCCTGCAACTTGGTTGGTAAACGAATATTACCCAGAAGGCGTTCCTTTGGATGGAAACGCCCATCTACGAGGGTTCGATATTCTCTGGACCACTGGCCTCTCCCGTGTCGCGTGACTGGAGGGGCCCATTTTTAACACTGTTCCGATCACAGAAATAACAATTAGATTGAACGAACACTCGTGAATTTGAGACATGGGGTGGTGAAACAATGCATCGGTGAGCATAGATGCTGTGTAAATGAACTTACAAATATAAGGAACTCGGTTAATTTTGCAGTACGGGTAATTTCACACTAGGCACCGCCTATATGATTTTTATCCAAGTTATTCTTCATCCACTGTAATGGCTGTACAGCTTAAAATATTTGTACTGTAATTTATATAAATGTTTATATCATTTATATAATTTAATGCAGAACACTTGTTTTTGAATTGAGGATGTAACGATATATCCGCCATGCAAACAAATAAGGGGTTAATAGTATTTTATTAAATATATTTCATTAAGAATTTTCACGAAGTACTCTGGTACTGTACTATCACTACGTGACACTAACTGTTGGTCCGTGATATGGTCACCAGTTACTTGTTTATTGTCGTTCAAATTATTAGGCAGTTATTTTTACATCCAAACTGATAAAATGTTAAGTATGAAAATTTACTATTTTGTCTTGATGTGCCTGTGAAAGAATGTAACGACACTGACGACTCAACTCTAACGTATGAAAAGCTCCACTACTGAAGACGCACTGAAAACGTGTTAGCCACCAAAAATAAAGACTCGATTTGTCGATAATCAGTAGTTTCATGATAGTTAGGTGTCTGAGACATAAGGAAACATTGTTCCTGGTATTTATCTTCAGTTTTTCTCAAACAGTGCAATAAGAAACACAGGCTGAGGCATACAAAACCGAATTTAGTTATTTTTACGATAATTTTAAGATTAAGTCTAGTTAAAGTGTCATTTCACCATCACTCACCTATATTTTTAATGTTGTCTTTATCTTCTAAGGCACGAATAATATATAAACAAGCAACTGTCCACAATTGGCACGAGAAATTACACAAACTATACTTTCGTGGAACAAAAATGTTCTCTCACTCAGTCAGACTAACTTTAACTGAGAACAAATATTCATTTTTAACACGTTGATTGCCCACACTATATAGGCTGAACACGACATACCTTTCTAGACTTTGACACAACATGAGAGTAGTCATGAAATATACTGTTTTTAATTAGTGATATTAAAAACTCTTTGTACCTTTTTGATGGCTCTGTTAGCTCTTTTCAGATAATCTTACTGACACTATTCGTAATCAGATAAATGACAAATGAATTTAAGTGTCACCCAGATATGGCAGACATGGCAGTCAAAGTGTTAAAAGTATGGTCCAAACACCGGCTACTCTCAAAATGTAAAAAGAAAAGTAAAAATTTCATATTTTCAGATGAATATATTTAAAAATATGTACAAAACAATAGCCTCTTTACAATAGTCACAAATGTATACATAATTTTCAGCAGCGGTGTGTCCACATATAATATTGAAAACACTCGCCTAATGTTCTCCCATTATATCTTCAGACAACAGTCCTTCACAATATATCCAACTCGCATCCTCGTCGTCACTGTAGTCTCCTTGAGGAACTTCAAGGTCGCTGTAATCGTCGTACAGAGGAGAATCCTGAAGTGCAACATTATTTTCTGAATCCCGTGACTGTAGAACCACTTTTGTATCCCATATTTAGACCATTTGTTTGGGGACGCTTAGAACGGTGGCAGCCATTGCCACGTGATGCTATTCATTGCATAAACTATGCTGAACCAAGCTTTCAGTATCAGTAATGTGGTGCTCTTAGCAAATTAGCTCTCAGTTCAACAGATAATTTTTAAGAATCTGTTAAGACGTTGCAATAGGAAAAATGACGCGTTTTGTAACATAACAGCTGAACGAAACGACTGTAAGCGAGCAACTGCTTCCTTCAACTTCTTTTGCTTCTGAGTCGTAGGTTTACACTATTCCCTCTAAGCTGAAGTATCTAACATGGCCCTTTTCATTAACTAGTCCATATTTAGACCCCGGCCTCTATTTGGACCACCTCCTCTAATATTAAAGCTGAAAAGAAGTACATTTGTATATATTTTGTAAAAGACACTGAACATTCTACCAGATTGTCAGTAGGAATGTCAACTTACCCCTTTACCCCTTAAAAGCTGTCATAAAAAAAAATCACGTTAATCTTAAAGGCTAGCAGGGGTGAAATTTCACCCTTGATAGCCTTTAAGGGTTAAGTAAGAAGCTCTTTAGAGTAGCACAGTTTCTGTGAATGGAACACTTTTTGGTGTAGGTACAGCATAAAATATCACCTAATTCATTTCCTGAATAACTAACATAAACAGAATATCATTTACTGTTGTTAGTTTGATAATTATAAAACCATAAATACAATATCCTGTACAATATATAATATTGCTCGTGTAGTGTCGAAACCATAAACCATGATATTATTCGACTTTGCATAATTTTAACAAATTACTGTATCGAAGTGCAAGTAAAAATAGGGGTAGTTCCTGTGAGAAAATCGTTTCTGTTGTTCTGAAACGAGAAATATTTACGGTTGACACTGTCTGGAGGTAAAATCATAATGAATCCATAATGGCACGGTATAAATTTTTACCAAGGTCTCCTCTACAGGATATGCTGCTTGAATATCTTTCCGTACGGTAGCGAAACGGACAGACAGCAGGAGGTCCTCCGAAATAAGTGAGTAGACGTAACAACCGCGTAGCTAACAATTACGCTTTCAAAGGAAAAGGGACACTTTCGGGCGTGTATACCTGCAAATATTGCAGGTTTCGTTCGACGAACAGTAAACTTGTTATAGATTTACGGCCTTCCATAGTCATCTCTGATGATTATCAAGTCATCCCATAAATAATGTCGTTTTTAAATATGACTTCATCGAACGTAGACGAATTAACGACTGCAGTTATTTTCAATTATCAGGACAATGAATATTAATTCTGGTGTCTTCGTTACACTACTTCAACAGTTTTTTGGTTATATAGTATTGTTTCAAGGCAAGTCATTTTGGGTTGATTTCAACCAACTGGTATCACTGAATTCTTGTCAGCTAAAAATCTGTCAAACTACCAAAGTATGAGTAGTTGGTAAGTATGTATAACTAATTTCGAGTGTGACCAACGCCATCATGATTTTTCCCAATGAAATTGTATTTTACTTATAAAATTGTTAGCAACCCTGCCAAGGAGATTCAAATATTTATTGAAACATTCTACACGAAGAAGATTCCTCAAATTCTACCACATGCACAGTACAATTTTTACAAAACAAAATTGGATAACATATATTTTATAAGATATGGAACGACATACGGCCTCTTGGAGTAATGAGGTGGTGTGCTCGGCATTGAAATTTCCACCTACCAAGAATTTACAGCCCAAGCTTACGAAGAAGTTATCAAATTCTTCTGTTGATATGTTGTGCCTAGAAGAACTGCGTATTGTTGAAATGACAAATAAACTGCGCAAATCTTGTAGCAAATTACCAGTTGCTTGTGAGCAGTCACTATAATGAACGGACATTTTATATTGTTTGGAAGTAGATGTAACTATTAAAACCACCATGAGATCTACTGTTAAGATGTTGTCTGGTGTAAACGTTAAAGCTATTCATTTCTAAGTATTTATTGTCCGTGAAATGTGTTTGAGAGATGAGAACAACATGAATTTTCTGGTTGGAAATAAATGATTCTAGTTCCTGCTTGTGTCGACCTGAGCCATAAGTATTCCAGAGTAAAATATATACGGTTCATTTTTCATGCTGTGCATGGCATTTTCTTTATTATTACTGTCATCGCGGATATCATATTGCTTTCATGCTCACCTTATTTCTCAGAAATTTTGTTTAAACAGGTTGAAACCTTTTCTATGACTTGCGAAAGATGCTGTGAATTATTCATCAGGACTGTAGTGTTGCACATTAAAACTATGTTGATTTCAGCAGACAGAGTAGTGGTATTTACAAAACTTTCTTAATTATTAGCAGAATCTGGAGAATGAATTTGTGAATCGTCAGGTAATTATTTCACTCTTATCCTGAGGAATCTTTTGTTCGTGTTTCTTGCATGCTGGACAATCTCTATAGTTGTCAGGCTGATCGCCTTTGCATAGGATACATTTGCTGAAGCGTGAATAAATTGTATTGCAATCGGTGTTGGGATGGAAATAAGAATATTTCATGCCACGGTAGTTATGGTGACACTATCATTGTCTTTTACACAGTACAATTTTCTTTTCCTATAAAGGGACTACAAGTTACTTCACCTGTTAGATCCCTGTACCGTAATGATTTTGTTTTAAGGATACGAAAAATAAAGATAAGGGTTTACGTGTATAATCATGCATTATGTTAATTTTATTGTATTTATTCCCTCATACATGACAATGCGATACGCTCTACTTCACTTTGATTGAAAAGTATGAAATTTCTCGTTTAACGCTTCTGAAAGACTTAATTTCTTTGCTAAATACATTGGCACTTTTTAACTGAACATATTTGCATTGAGTCGTATATAGTTTTTTATAAATATTCTTTCATTGGGACTGTCGTTTATAACAAGCGCATCAGTGAAAAATCGACAGAGGTGAAGGGTCTTTCGACGATTGACATTTTTCGGGCATGTCAGCGTCTCCTGCTCGACTTTAACAGAGTTAACTGTTAGGTAGTGGTATCATGCTAGTTAAACTATTGAATGATTACACAAACGTTTGATCTACCTAGGTAGATTTATTAAAATCGATACACTACACTTCATATGTCACCCTCATAATTTTTCTTTTGCAATATTCAAAACAAAATATGAAAAGCGTACCGAGTTGTTTGTTCGAAAGTATGAACAGATAAAAGTATGAAAGTTCCTACCGAAGTTAGCATAACTAACAATTTAACTGCAACGAGATTCGAACTTACTGTCTTCCTGTTGCATCGAGTTGTTATCGTATTTGTAATTCACTGCGTTAGAGAAAAATACCGACCGTGACGAGAGTCGATAGATGACTGGACAGATTCGTTTCGAAGCGAGAAGAAACTCTTCGAAGAGAACAAGCCATAGGGGCAACAAAACGTCATCTGTGACAATGGAGAGCATAGAGCCGGGTTTCGATCCACAGGAATTAGCTAATCAATTTCTTCCGGATTATAGCGTGCTACTTAGTTCACTCTTTGGTCCCGACCCACGTGACCTTGTCACGATTCAATCGTACGAATGCTTTCTCCTCCTACGACTCGAATAAGAGGTAGATCCCTTGGACTACCGGCACTCTACCACAGTTCACGCCGAATTTACCATTCCCTAGACAACGCGAAAGCATCTCCGCCACAGAAACATTCAGACCCATTTTGTCTACGCTCCCTCAAAACTACACGGAACTAAGTCGACTTCGCAACACCTTTTTCTCGGGTTAGACACACCGTGTCTTGTTCGATCATTTTACAATAGATGGCTTTTTCTTTGCATTAAACGGAGCAGGTGCCCTGCACAGTAGTTCAACTCGCCTCGCCCTATCGGACGATTCTGTTTTTATCAAGGAACTTTTACACGAGATGTTGAACAATTTTAATACAAATTCTCTGCAACTTGTAATTCACTGAAATGAACAATCAAGCATGGTTAAACGTTGCCTCTGCTAGGGGGACACTCGTAATATATTTCATAACTCCATTGGCTCTGCTATGGGGACATTCGTAATTTGCATCACAGCCCAACATGTCAAGAATGCACATTATTGGAAATTGATTTTGAAGATTCTTCAGAATTCTATCAGAATCAAAGTAAATAAATTCATAGAGATTTATAATTCTTTCTTTTCAAATTAAAACTTATAGTTTTCAAAAATTTATACTATACAAGCATGTTGGAGTTGCTGGCCGATCGCATCCTCAGATGCTTGGAGTGCAAAGGGTTAAATACTTGTGAAAAAGTCATATAACAATTGTGGGTTAAAAAAAATATTGTTAACAGGGGAGCGTTACTTTGCAGTACAGACTTAATACACCGTTCGTTCGACACACTTTTGACGTTTCTCCTTTCAATCAACAACAATACATTACCACGACTCGTGTTCCACACCTGAATTCTACGTATATACACATATTCTTAGCTTTTGCCACGACATAAAAATTGTTAATCGCTTTTCATGAAAACAATTCAAACATTTAAACAAAAATAATTTCACATTTCTTCGTGCGATCTTCCGTTCGACTATACATTCGAAGTCTTCGAGTCAAAAATGCCCTGAATGTATGAAACTTATATTTTCAACTTTATAATGTAATGAGACGACTAAGGAAACATACTACTAAGCAGTTGCATGTATTATAATGTCATGATTGTGAAAGTTTGTTAAACGAATGAAGACGAGTCGCGTCAAAAAAGACTCGAAGACCGCAAGGGTTAAGACAGTGATAGCCACGGGAGCTTCGATCTTCCTCCATTCTAGGTCCATTCCCTTCGTATAGGCTGTGATTTGGGATGACGATGGATCGAGGAGGAACGAGAAGTGAACTGGAGCGAACTGAAACGAGGGGAATGGACCCAGAGTGGGGGAAGGCCGGTGCTCCCATGGTCATTACTGATTTAAGTTCTGCTGGGATAGCAGTAAGAAATTACGTTGAAGAATTTGTAGAAAATATTGGGTGCCCACAATGGAGTGGCAAGGTACTGTACATATTAGGCAAGTACAGTAGAAGCTTGATTATGCGAACGTGGATCATTTGTTGATCTTATGTCAATTACAGAATAAAATCATCATTAGTGACACTGCATTTAATTTTATACCACCCTACATTATTCATTCTAAAATAAAATTATCAGTTTTATGAAAAATAGAGTTACAATGTGCGTCATCCTGTTGCTCATTGCAGTTCGGTTAATCGAGGTCCTACTGTATGTGTATATGAGTGAACATTCTTCAGTGTACTATATTTTGTATATTGTATGTATCATTCAATACACTGTGATTAGAATGAAAGCTATTCAGGTATTTATCAGAAGAAAGAGAAAGAAATAAGGGGAAGAGACGTTTTGAGATGTTTGGTTGCAGTGGTTTTGGAGATGGAAGGCAGCGGTCACTAAACGTTCACATTAAAAATTATAATGGTGCCGCGCACGCATCACGTTTCTCACCTGGTTTAACATAACAACAAGTCTCTTCTCGGCATCGTGGTGCGTGGATCACGAAGCTATTCCTCTGTTCCCCTATTTTCGTCCAGCGTGAACGCTCATGGAAAGTCTGTGTTGGAAATTGGTGTGGCCCTCGCCACAGGCATCTTTGACAAGTGAACTGATGCCGGCATATCACTCATCAAGATTTATTGGGACTTAGACTAATTGCTGCTTTTAATAGAAATTCGTGCGGCCTTACAGAGGCTCTACTTAGTGGTCCGTCTCTTTTTTTTTTCTCTATTCTGTGTTCAAGTGACCAAGGTGAAAAGAAGGTTGATTCAACGAACTATTATCACGAATAATGTGAAAAATTGTGCCGCATATCTTTTAGAAACTGGAGGTTTTTGCTGAGGTTCGTATGGTAATTAGCGATAGACATTTTAGTAAAATAATGAAATTTTCAGTTCATTAACATTTATATGTAAACCCTTCCCTTGCAATAACGAGTCACACTCGGGACACAGAATAGGATTATGTTACAAATACGGGTCCGACTTGCATACCAATTTTTAGTTTTTAAGTTTGCATTGTAGCTCCTTTGATTTTCGTTACAGAAAATGGATAGACGTTCTTCATTTATCAAGGCACGCGAGGACTAGAATAGTAAACTTAAACTTAATAGTAAACTTAATCGCACGAGTTCATTAGAAAAATCGTTAGGCAAGTAATTAACATCTCGAGTGCCGCGTCACCCATATCTGGATGACACATAGATTAAATCGGTATTTATTTGATCCTGTAAAATATTAAAAATATACTTAATCAGCTTTAATAGAAGAAATAAAGGAAATGATGAATGTTATTGATATTATTGATTAAAGAAGTAGAATTCATGGTTACATTCATTTTGTATAAAAATTCTGGAAGTTTGCCATTTTCAGCTAATACAGTGTGGCATTCAACGTGTTAAAAGAGATAATAATAAGTAATATATATTATGAAGTTTTTATAATGTTCAACAGGAGCATTGTTGAATATTGAACAGGGCAATTAAACATTTTGAATGGATTCATGTTCTACTGTTTCAGACAAACTTTAAACTATATAATTAGTTGAACAACATACAGCATATTAACTATTATTTTGTACATCTGAATTTATAAGTTCTGACTAATGTGAATCTGAATCTGAATCGTCCAAGGCTGTGTGTAAAACGTGCTAAATGCTTTTCATTTAAAGAATAACTATAATGTTTGTAATGATATCAGAAGACGAAATTGAATGGAAAGAAATTGTTTTCGTTACTATTTTATCAACCGTATAAAAAATGGAAAACTCTAAATTGATTTTAATATTGTAAATAAATCGATATTTTACATAATTCTAGTTAATAATGTTGCAAATACAAAATCGATTTACGGACTGTATATATTCAAATGAAATTGCTGTGTATGAATCACACACACACACACATAAACACATACACACATCTATATAGTATATACATACGCATACGTGCTCCATTTACGGTACAGTAAAAAGAGCAAGAATTTCGTTGGCAATTGTAAGGCAGAAGTGACAGAGGACTGCCGGATTGAATAGTTTTTGAAATTATACGTATAGTTCGTGTCCCGTGTTCTATCTTCAGCTTCCAACCGTAGCTTTCTTAAGCGCAGTTACCTCGTTAGACTTCCAAATGGCCGAAATATTTCCCTGATTGCCTTATTGACCGAATGAATGAGTCCTTTGCATAACTTTGGAACTGGAACACTGTCAGAAGTCGACCACCCGGCATTTACTCGATACAGAGAAAGAGCTGTTTCTCAATGTTTCCGAAACGCAACAGCACAGTGAATAAGGCTACAAATTATGCAGAGCCCTCTGTTTGCTATGTTTCACGTATTGTCCATGTTGTCTCGTAAATTATCGAGGGCCCTGTCTTTTCAAAAACGGGTAACCACGAACGAGCATTCAACATTATATCGCCAGCAACGAAGTGCTATCAAACGAACATCCACATCCATCTTCCGAAGTCCTCTTGAATGGACTGGGTGACCTAAATCAAGGTCAATGCTTAACAGAATGCGGTTCATTTTTGGTTCGGTCGCTAGATGATCTTTCTTACGCAGAAATTTCTTTTTACCAGAGGAAACAAGATTGTCCTCGCTGTTTTTTTACGAAGAATATCGAATTTCAATTCGAGAACACGTGAGATTACTTATGTCAGTACCGACTGCCATTTACAATGTTGAGAAAATACCAGTTTGTGCTGTAACAATTACAAAGAATACTAAACTCCTTTTGGTAACACAGGGGGTGTTATTAGATGAATTTTTATATTTGTACTTCGAGAATATACTATTATGTATTTATTATTCTTTAATATTTATATTAAGGACCGTGTCAAGCAGAAAAATGAAACGAGATGATGAGACATGACATGGGACATGAAGATGGTCGGACAAGACTCTTTTTTGTTATACATGATGCCGAATTTCAAATGATTTCTTCACGTGTTCTTGTATCAGTGACATTGCAACTGTCACGCGCAACTTCACTTGCATCTGAATAGTGTCGTGTGACGTGTTGCATTGCATGATATTTGCACGTGGGGAAGTGTTTTAATAAGATAAAACGAAAGAGTACTATTACGAACACGAATGACTGAAGAAGGTCCTTTAACTCGAATCCTTTGTCGTCGAAATCGTAGACTGCGGCTGTTCCATGTTCATGCGATTGAATATTACTAAAATATTAATAAAGAATACAGATAAAGGACTGAGACTTACAATAGATAAAGATTAATTTCGTCCTTACGAGATCCGGAAAATGTATTTTTGATTTTACACATTTTATACAAACTATGTATGTTTTTAAGTAAGAAGCATGCTTGACTATTTGTTTTGATTAATTTACTAATAAACAAAAAATAATAATCTACATATTGTAGTATAGGAGGCGGTTGTTTAGTGTATTATATTAACAGTAAGGTAGAAATCTCTGTAATGGGCTGAATAGCTCACAAGAGCACCCGCCGGATAGACGGAATGTGTTGAGTTCAATTCTTCATCCAATCCAGCAGTATTTTTCCTGTCGAATAAATATTGAATATAATTTGAAGCATGTGTAATACTTGAAAAAAAGCAATTATCCATTGATACGTTAAAGAAGATCTGAAACGTGTACTTAAAATAAAATATATCAATGGAATTTAGAAATGAAAATAAATGAAGGAACAGAACAAAGTTCCATCGTTTAAGTTTATTTCTTAGATATCCTGTATATTTCGACATATGAATGATCGCTGCATTTTATTTGTATATTTTGACATATTGAACATGCATAAACATGTCGAACCTAATAATATTATTGATTGAGATAGAAAGAAGCGTAGAAATGAGAGTTTTGAAAAGCACATATGCAGATGGCAGTTGGACATAGTTTTTAGAGGAGAATCGGTCGTAAGATATAATCCGTGGCGTAGCATAATTTACGTAAAATTAACCAATAAGTTCCTGCCGGCAAGGTGGCCGTACCCCAGACGTGCCGGCACCTTTGAAGGAATTAGTCTTATTGGGCACAAAATTGGAACAGAGGGCCCCCTGACCTCGCATCCAGCACACGGCCCATAAGGATCACTCGGTCGTCGCTTTCCGTCTAACGAGCTGAATTATGTTCATAGCACCTCTTGCTTCTGCAACACTTGCATAGTTCGCAAACATGCACCACCAGTCGGCTCCCACACGCAGGTTATTTTCTCTCGTTCGTCTTCCTCTACATTCTACGCTTCTTTCTTTTCCTTTTCACCCCCCTCGGTTCTCTTTCTTTTCTTTTTACCGCCTTTCGTGCCTCAGGACACCCACAATAACTTTAACGCCCGTTCATTGATACGCTTGATCGATAGATACCTTACTACCAGCTGCAAGAACTCGAACGTTCTCAGGTTGCATTTCCTAATCCTTTCGGATGAGATATCGATGGTACTTCGCCAGGTGAAAACTGTGACGTCGCGTGAAATGACCAAGGTACGAAAAAGAACGTTTCTCTTTTTCTCTGAAAAACACTTCCAACAGATAGTACAGGGTATTTTATGCCGGAGTTGGGCATTGGTCGAATCATTTCGAATAAATATTTATCACTAATAATTACCCGAATAAATTCTTTTTAGTCGAATATTTTATCTGGATAATAATTATTCGTTATTCGTAACAAATTATTCTCTCTATTTATTCGAATAATTCATCATTATTTATTGAATAATTTATTTCAATACGGATTGCAGAATCATTCGAGTAACAATTGCAAAATTATTCGAATAACAATTGCTAAATTATTCGAATAATAATACGAATAATTGTTGATTGTTTTCGTATCCACTTCTTCTGGTGGTGATATTGTATCTATGTTTACTTTTTGATCTCCTGTCGATCAAGTCGTTCTTGATCGAGTGATCTCGGTTTTAAATATGACTTCATCAAACGTAAACAAATTAAAACCTGCAGTAATTTTTAATAATCAAGATACTGAATATTAACTGTAGTCTCGTTCTTCAGTCACTTCGACAGTTCTTTGATTCCATCTTCAACAAATTTCTAATGTTTTAAGACAATTCATTTTCAATTGAATTCACCCTACTAATATCACTGAATTTGTTGTCAGATAAAAAGCTGTGGAGCTACCGAAATAGGTAGTAGTTGGTAAGTACAACTAATTTAGAGTGTGACAAACATCATCATCATATTTTGCCATTAAAATTGCATCATATCTACAAAATTGTTAGCAACGGGTCTTTACTATGGTGATCTATATTTTCATCGAAAAATCCTAAAGAAAATAGATCCCTTACGTTTACCACATGCACGGTACAATTTTTACAAAACGAAATCAGATAGCGCACGTATATTTATTTAACACATGTTTTATAAGATAGGGAACGGCATTACTTATGAGATGTCCTGATATTTATCACGCGTCGAATATTAAATTTTTGACACTTCCGTGAGCCGCTTTTAAAAATGAAATCTTGTCGCACTGATACTCTCACTCTACGAAGACGTTCAACGTATATGAAGGAATTACTGGTCGATGGGACTGCAATAACGAGACTGCTTTATGCATCGTGTTTTGCAATAATATAAGTCGACGGATGCGGCGCCAATCGGAAAGGTCGGGCCGATGCTATTCGTTTCTCTCTCGGTAGCTGCACCCTGAATGTAAATCCATAATACTCGGTAAGTATTGCTGTTGCATGAAGTGAGGTATGCGATGACCCCTGACATCATACGCATTCTCTATTTACAAGATGGATTCTTTGCTCCTTCCAACAAAGCCACCCGCGAACACGCGTTTCTCAGGATGAACATTGTGTTTTATTTTCCGTCGCAAATATAGAGGGTGTCTCATGTAAACTGATCCTAGCCGTTGCAAGGTGTTTAAAGACTAATAAAGCCAGTGTTGTAATTTGTTGGGATTTTACATTACTTCCAGAGGCTTGCATACCGTCAGCTAACGTAATTATTCCGGACTATTAACACATTGACGCCGGGAAACGAGATATCTCGTTTAGTACTTCATTTGATATTTTGGTGCATGTTTTAGCAAATATCATACATTTAAAAAGTTCTAATTCATGTATTTTTACTTTATTCGCAAAATCAATTAAAAATATAAATGTTCATATAGAAAAAGTAATTGTTTTATTGTAAATCCTAAGATTTCATCAAACTGCTAAAATGGCCCGACGGTGAGTGTATTTTAATTGAAAAAATACCCGTCGTCAATGTGTTAAGAAAGTAGGCGATAAACGAAGGCAACGCCTCATCTTATTAAATGGAATAATTTATGGATGTTTATAATTTTAGATTGGTCTTATCTTGATAACGTTTCCGTTTGAATTTTTTAATTCCCTGTATGGTTGCAAAGTTTTCACAAAACATATTTTTTGAGAATAAAATTTCAGACCAATACTATGGAGTGATAATTGCTGCGTCAGTTTTACACATGTTAAAAAGCAAAAATTAATTAACGTAGAGTTTATTACAAACAGGACACTAACGTATGAGATGTTCCGGAAATCGATTTGTGATCAAGAAAATTATCCCATTTCTAGATACTATTTATTTACACATAAGCTAGAATAAACAGAGGCAAGGCTTGTCTTACAACAGATTAATTACCACACGAACGGTCCTTTTCCGTTGCCTAAATTACATCGATCAAAATCGTACATCAAACGTGTCACAATTTATTATTACTTTTAAATAAGTTTGCAGTAAGGTTAATGCCTTCAGATAATTTAGTTTGTTTCGCGTAGGTAATTGCAGTATTTATACAAAAAATTGTTTTATGAAAGTAAAAATCAAGTTCTAACTCGCATACCCCGGTGCAGCAGACAATTCGCTAAAATGTCTAATAATTCCACTTCTATTGTGCTCATTT
The DNA here is from genome assembly GCA_916610135.2 of Macropis europaea. Classification (NCBI taxonomy): domain Eukaryota; kingdom Metazoa; phylum Arthropoda; class Insecta; order Hymenoptera; family Melittidae; genus Macropis; species Macropis europaea. The sequence goes on along the minus strand of OU744344.1, from coordinate 15,444,410 downwards.
TTTATCAACTTATATTCAGTAACATAAGTGACTAAAATTTACTACTCCGTTCCATAAGTGGACTGTGAATGTTTATGCAATTTAATATACACAAATACCCGAAAAACGCACATTTAAAACCGTGAAAAATTAAAACGTACATTTTTTAAAGATTCACAGAAGAAGATACAGTTTTGTCAGAGTTTCATTTCTATAATTGCATTAATGTAAAAAATATTATACTCTAAATATGTATATTCGCATAAACATCAGCAGTCTATTCATGAGTATTGCGTGGCGTATAGTTTTTAAAGTCTTTTGTTAACGCCCTCTATATTATGCGAAAATGATTTTGAAGAATATTCGAATACCTACGCATTTTTGTGAGCGATGAAATGTAAAGCCAAAGCAAAACGTCGAAATAAAGTGTTAGGTGGCAATAAAAAATAATCGGAAGTCGAAGTAGAAGGAAATGTAATTCAGACTGAATTATGTAGCTGTGTATGTATGCAGCTATGCACGTACTTGTTAGAGGGGTGCGCGTGTGCAACGGTTAAATAGAGGGACGGAAAAGGTTGTAAAAAGAGTTAAAAAAAGGAACGGTAATCCGGCATATCAACGTATACGCGTGGCTATAAAGGAACTTCGGTAATGGACTCAAGTCAGCCGACAAAGGGTTTTATTTAAATAACTTGAGGCAGGCGAAACGACCCATTCGAAAATCCGTCGACGCACGAGCAATACTACGTACCCTATTCTTTCCCTTGTCATCAGCGATAAATACTTCTTAAAAATTATCCTACAAAAATACATCTGTTTCAACACTGATAACCATATAATTCACCACAAGTTTTGATAAAAAGTTCAGATTAATATCGGTTATGAATTAACATGTAGTACGTACTTACTCACACGTTTGAAATAATTTTGATGAAGCATAAAATGATAGATAGAAAAATTTTTCATCAAAACGAATACACGCTTGCACATTATTTTCAAGTGATACTATTTATTGTGTTAGATATACATGTTAAAAATGTTAGACGTACATATTTGTATCTGACAGTAACATAAGACTCAAACCAGACTAATCCTTGTTAATCCTTATTAGAAAGTGAAGTATTGTGTTTTCAATGACCTTACCTTATACCTTTTACACTCATAATAACACGAGGAATCTGTTTATGCAGAAAAATCGTAGTGTTCCGTTTAAGTAAAAGTGCAATTGCATTTTGCAAGTGCACCGATGCACTTGTGAAAAACATGTTACAGTCGGATGACAGAACTTGTTAAACGGTACAAAATTTTCCTTTACAGATACACTGATCCTAATTATTCCATAAGATTTTTTTTTCAGCCTTTCGGGTTGGGTTGAACACAAATTTGCTGCGATGGTTTGGCCCCTTTGTAACAGTTCAAAATAAACAATTGCAGCAGTTATTGACCAAACATACAGTAAAAGTTTTTTTTAATAAATATTTGGTTTTATATGTGGATGGACCTGGATTCCCAGATGATAACCAATAATGTGATCGCTTCCTATTTTCGCAAGTAACCCATTTTTTATCACAGATCCGCACATGGTCTATCAGTGGTTCATTTTTGTGAGCTCGTGCGGTACCCATCTTCCCATTCTGTACACCTTCCAGGTGACTATGTGGCCTTGTCATGTTGAATTTTCTACTGAGAGTTTTGCACGATGATGTTGTATCCTCTTCAACAATATCTCTTAATTTATAGTTATTCACAAGGCTTCGTCATCCATCCCGTGATACATCTTCAAGAGTTTCGTCGCCATTTTTAAAATTTTAAACCACTTCTGTGGTGGTCCTTCACTCACAATATCAATGCCGGAAGCTCGTCTAATATTTTCGGCACCTTCCGTAGCTTTAGCTCAAAGCTTACACTCGTAAAGCAAGCACGACCGAATTGCGGCATTGGATACAAACATTTTGCAACAATACTTTTGAAGGAGAGAATGAAGTCCACAGAACGAATACTTACTGTAAACTGACTCATTTTTACTTCTCCCTAATTTGAAAAGCATAAAAACAGGTAACAGGAAAAAAGCATTTGCAGGTAAAACGATAAACTCACAGTGCGAGAAAACCGCACGAATTTTCTGGGATAGGTAATAATATTAAAAAGTAGCAGGTATAATTGTCAACGCATGTAAATGAATTGATCGATATGGCAGAGAATGATATCGGATCATGCAAATAATCTCGGCATCGAAAATCGGGCCGCCTGAAGGTAATCGGGAGGGTGTTGTATGCACTGAAACGAAGTAATCCACTAAACGATCGTTGTCGGACAGGAGGGTGCGTCGAATGGCCAGAGGAAGTCTAATGAAAGGCACGCGCACTCTGACGGTCCGGCGTGAGAATAAAATAATTAGCTGAGCTGCCCTCCGCACCACTTCAAACACCTCTGTCCTTCTTCTTCTCTCCGTGAACCCTTTCACTCCCACTCCCTCTCCTTTCCTCTTTCAGCGAGCGGAGAAGGCGAAACGAGAGTGCCGAGGAAGATGGAGCATGATGGAAGTGCTAAGGTGGAAGGGGACGACCGCTCAGGCCAGGTGGGTCGTAAAGCCTTAGAATGATGCTCTAATAAATCCCACTGAAAAATTGCGAGCCCTCGGGCTCGTCGAGAACTTTCTTCTACCACTCTTTTCTTCTTCGCTTCTCCTCATCTTCACCATCATCCTTGTCTTCTTCATCGCCGTCATTGTCGTCCTTGTTATCTTCTTCTCCTTCTCTCCTTCGCTTTCTTTTTCTCATTCGCCTCTTCTTCTTCTTCTTCTCATCTTCCTTCATCTTCTCCGCTTTCATTTCTACTTCCAGTTTAGTATTCTGTTCGGCGATGCTTCAAAAAATACAGCCATGAGACTCTGGCCTACTTAGCCAGACCACGCCGTATTCGTTGGCGACTTTAACGCCTGAGAAGGAACGCGTCAGGGATGACTTGTACGAACCGACAATGAATCGTGGATGGAGATCGTCTGTGGAGACTTCAACGAGATACTTCGAACGAAATCTCATTGCGTTCGACTCCTTCGGCTTCGTACGTTTTGTCAAAATAAATTCATTACGATGCTTTCCGCGAACTCTTTAAAACATGTATTTCGTGCTTTGTAATTTTATCGTTGCTAGGTCAATATTCGATAATATAGGAGGATTCCATTTATTGAAATAAAATTGGATTTAACGTTCTATTTAGCGGTCTTACTAATTCTTCTTCTTTGTACGTAATCAAACATCGACTGCTATAGTCATTTAGTCGAGGGACAAGATTTTTTAATACAAGGTAACGTGGTGTGGCAGCAATGTTAGAAATAACCATCGTGTACCAACGACGAAAGAACTTACAGTTTAGTTGACATACTGAGACAACGCCAAGGTCAGATATCTCATTACATGTATTTAAATCAGAGAAAAATAATAAATAACTATTACTCGAAATAATTTTGAGTATTATTTTTTTATTACAAAGTATTATGAATAAATGAGGTTTTAAAAAGATTTTTCAAAGAGGAAGTTCGACGAAATTCTCTTTGCATACCATTAAATGTCATTTAATGCATACTGGAAAAATAGTTATTTTATTGCCACTTTGGAGCAAAAGCGGAAAAAAATATTATTCTTTTTTTTGTAAATGTATTTGACATTTGGTCATATTAAAGAACCAGTACTAAATATTTACTATGTAAGTGCTGCACCATTTTTTCTGTATTGCATGTAATAATGATGATCAATTATATTAAAGAGATAAATTATTAAAATGTAAACTAATTCTAATGTAATTGAGAATATATACATTTCTTGGTGGTTAAACCTTTGATTATTAACATTTGTGGGTAATATTTTTAATCAAACTTAATATTTTATATTTCACGTTGCGTATTAATAAAAAATGCAACATTTAAGTTGATTCTTGATACAATTAGCACATGTACTTGTTACTTCCTTTGTCCCAGAATACCGACAGCCTTCAAACTTTATTGTTTTGTATTGCTTGAAGATTTAGATAAAACGACACCTCTTGAGGTGAGATGATCTTCTACTGCTGGTGAATACCGTTCAACTTCGACAAGTGTTATTTTAGGACGAATTTATGCTCTAAACACGATTACAGGTGTCGATTTGAAAGAACCTGGACAGGTCCCTCAAAGAAGACATCACTTTCTGAATAATTATTCCATAAATCAAGATACTTTAAACAGTTGGCATGTTATTAATTCATTGTATACGAAGAAAAGAATAGAAAGTAGAGGAGATAATTTTATATCGAATATAAAATGCGAGTGAATATTCGCATCTTTCGTTCTATTTAAATTTTCAAACAGTATCGCGATTATCCTTGGTCTGGTTCAACCGAGGTCTCGGTTATCCAGGATCTCCTGTTTACTAACAACAAACGCTTCACGGTTCTCTTCTGTTTACACCTAACCCAACAGAAAGTTTAGTGATGGTGAAACGTTGGCGTAACAAAGCATTACATTTGATTATGAGTATATCATAAAAGGAAACACATTTTCTAAGAATAAGGTGCTTATTTTGGTATAAAAAGTACATTTTTATGTATTTCTCCTCGGGCATCGATTTATCCGGCCTGTCTGTCTCCCAATTAAGCCGGTCAATCGATATCCTGCAGTACACTTAACGACAATGACAAATACAATTACTAACTTCATGATGATTACTACCATAAACAATAAGCTACGAAATTCGAGGGTCCCGATTCGCACGAGCCGCAAGCTCAAACCAGTCGAGTGTGAATGTATCAGCGTATAGAAAAATCGATTGGTTGAAAATCGCATGGAAGACTGTCTCGCAGCGGTCTCTCGAGTCCTTGCGAAAATCGTCGAAACGAGATTTCCGTGTCATCGCTGGAAGGTCTGCGAGATCAATAAAACCATGCTCAATCATCGTTTCGCGTCGCAAGCGGGCGAACGGCTCGAGTAGATAGAAGAACGGAAGGAAGGATCGTCAGGGTGTTCAGGAGCGTTCTCCGATTTTCTCGGTTTTATGGATTCGCAACGGCCGTCTCTGCCGGCTCGGCCAGCTGCTGGGTCACCGAGAGAAATCACAAGAAATATCGTGAACTCCGTAGCTGGAGGCACGAAAATGCGGCAGGACAGGAGGACACGGCGAATAATCGGTAAATGGGAGGAAGTCGCGAGAGAACGACACCGGGCCGAATCCAATCCGCGCTCACGGAGCTAGCGGACTGTGACGAAACATGAGACTTGACTCGGGATCGAAAGATCCTTTTTCGCTTTTTCCACGGTCCGAATCAAAGAGCGCGACTTGGCTCGTGTACAGAAGGGATCAAGTGCTGAACCTCGCTGCCTTTAATCAACAAATGTTTCCACCAGCACGCGTTCCTTCCTGCCCGCTGTATCCTTCGGCGAATCCTCGAGATTATCTTCGATTCTTGTCAAAGTTCTAACCACTGTTGTTGCACGGTTCGCCATCCTACGAAAGTAATTTCAACAGCGTCAACTTGCTTCTTTGGGAAAGACTTTTTTCAAAGTTTTCCATTAACCCTTTGAACTCCTTACTTTTTTTAATTTTCTTTTCAATAACACCCTATTCTTTTAAGTGTTTTACTTGAAATGTATTTCGAAAGACAGTTGGTTGATGGGAACCAATTAATGCACGATAAATAAAACTTACAGCATTAGTTCCCGACAAATGAATTAAAATTATTTTAAAATTGTGTTAATGTAATTGTGGGTAGAAAGAACCACCGGCTATCAATGCCACTCATAACGTTTGACGGTGAATCTGTACTGCTTGTTGAAAATTCTGTTGCCTTGAAGACGATTTTCCAGGCGAAAGTCAGGAATCAAGGAAAATATTTTGCTTGGCGCGGAAAAGGGTATCCGTTTACATGGAAAATCAAAGAGGCGTCTGAGAAGAGGCACGACAGGCGAAAAAAGACGTATTGTTGAACAGCGACAGATTAGAGCAGCAAGCCGTGTCTGCGGCTTAACCACGAAGAAGAGATCATCGAAGAGAAGTGTTCGCCAAGCGGTCGACCCCCCAGTAAGATAATGCATTCTCTAGCCTCGAGACTTAGCCTCGTCTTAACTGTTGGATAAGCCGCGAAGCTGACACTAACCCCGTTAACCGTTAGCTCCGTGGCTGCTGACTTTTTAAACCGTTGTTTATTTACCATCTATGCCGCTCAGCTGATCTGCCTTCATGTCCTCCCCATTAAGTTTATTCGCCCAAGAAAGAGTTACAGCCTCCGATTAATCTCAGAGCATGGAAAAATATAAGAAACCTAATAAAATGGTAGAAAAATCTGTTCCCTTCTCCTTATCTATCTCTTCATTCTGGCAAATAAATAACTATTGTCCACAATTTACAAGGGTTTCGTTGAGTATTAGAAAAGCAGCTGTGGGAACATCAAGGTATCAGTGGCAAGAAGCTGTTCACTCCTTACGAGTAAATCGTTTTTGGAAAACGAAAATTGAGATTCCTTGCTCGCAAGGAAAATATTTTGTTGCAAACGTTACTTGAAATGGACCCCATCTCCTTATAAATATTTTCGATACTGTGGTGTATTTTATATTGAGTTAATTTCACAACTCAAAAAGAACGATTTTTGGGAAACCCTGTTTGAATGTTTCGAATCAGTGCAATTTTATAAGAATATCTGTCCTCAACAACCGTACTCTCGTAGTGACTTTTAAAAGCTCAGTTATATCAGTCTGTCAGTAGAAACTACAAACAAAAACAGCTATTTCTATATCAGCAACTCAGAAATGGCAAATTTCGAGTTGTGTCATTGTTGTAGCGAATGAGCGATATGTAAACTAAGTAATGTTCAAAACTTGATGTACTACAGTCTTTTACATAATACAAAATCAACAAAGTTATTCAATGTGCACACGTTACATGCTACATCCTGCATTGTATCACAATTATATTATCAACCATTAGAAGAACTTTTCTATTACCAACTACAGACACGACGTAATTTATCGGTGAAGCGGTCTACAACAACGAAATTACACGGAAATAGAGAAACCTGTACAGTGTCGCGAGATAGAAGGATCGTTCAAAACGTCGAACACGCCGTTTAAAAAAAGGGTAAAAACAAGCGAATCAAACCGATTGATTTGCCTGACTCGCTTAACGAACAACGTTGAATCCCCGTGTCCACGTCTCTATCATTGTGGTAACCAAACGAGACGAATCCCGGCAGACCGTCTTAACTAGCTTAACTAAAGCTACAAATGCTTGATGTTACCGTGTCCGCGTTTTCCACGGCCCCTTTTCCCCGCATATCCAACCATGCAGCTCCTTTTCTGTCCTCATACACATATACCATACCTCCGTTCCGTTCGGTTGTGTACGTCGCTCACGGACCAACCAGCTTGTTTTTGACGAGTTTCGTTAGGGGTAGAAAATGCCCCATGACTCCCTGAAACGAACCGCTTTTTCAACGGCTGCAGTGCACGCTTAAATCGTATTTGTACCGACCTCGGTATCTGACGCTGTACCGACCTGGATCTACCAAGAAGAAAGAACAAATTCTTTGACTCCCGGCTGGACGAATTCTTCGGACCTTCAGGCTTTCGTTGCGAACTCTTACATTTTTATGCGTTGCATAGTAAATGATGAACCCTGGCCTGTCGGATGCCGGGTCCATTCGGACCCAGTCGCATTTCCACAGTTGAAATTAAGCGAACCCTCGTTTGAAACAAAACACTTGCGTAGCCACACCTTCTCCTTCACGATTGTCTGAAGCATTTTATTTTCAGTAACCCATAGGTGTGCTAGTGATTATGAAAGTGGTCTAACAATAAGTCAAAATTCTAAATAAATTGAACTTTCCACTTATTTTGTATTATGTCGATCGATTTTACTATATTATGGAAGAATTGTTGCAAAATATGTAGCCGTAAATTGAATTGATAATGAAGCTGGTCATTATGTAATTGAACGAAATTTAAGTCACGTTTATTTCGATAGTGGTAAGTTTCATACTATAAGAGCAAATATTTAATGAAAAGTTATATATTATAATGGCGAAATATTTGTTAATCCACTCAAACGCAAAATGCTAAATATCTCAAAACAAAGAACATGACTTACTCCACTTTCATAATTACTGGCACACGTATAACCGTGACTGAGAGCTAAGTAATAATAAACAAAAATGCGGTAAATGTCACAGACACATATGTTCTACACATGCAATAGAGGAAGGAAATATTGCAGGCATACCTTGTTCGGAAACAGAATACATATTATTTACTAATACGGCGCTTATACTTTCTTGTCCCTGATAACAACAATGAATTCTCGATAGTAATAGTTATCTTTAAGACAAAAAACATATATAAATGTACTAAAATAATATTCTAATGTACGTTATTTATTCGGGAAGACGTGAAAAGCGAAATTTAGCTATGGGTCCGTTTGGACCCGGCATCCGCCCCGCATGCCGTTAAAGTCATCCGCTTTTCGAGGGTAAATGAAAAACTTTCAAAAAAGTCGTTTCCAAAGAAGCAAGTTGACGCTGTTAAAATTACTTTCGTATGATGTTGACCTGTGTAACAACAATGTTTACAACTTTGACAGGAATCGAAGATAATCTCCCCGAGTGGCCGACACAAAAAGCGCCACCGTGATGGACGGATCCTGTGGCAAAAGGATTGTAATCCCGAAGGCACTGGTCCAGTATTCTTAAGCTTGTCCCGCCTACTAGGTGTTTTCACATGCTTTCATAGAGTTCTTTTCGAACGGCAGGATTTCTGTCCTTTCGATGTCGCTCGCCGAAAATCCGTCCAGCCAGCGGCAGATCTACGGGTGCGACAATATTTGCGAGGGGATTTCACGAGCCACTGCATGCTCGAGATGATCGCGCGTTTTGTTTCAAAAATCTGGCTTAGCTGGATTTGCACGCCGAGCGGAAGAAGTTTGCAAAACTTCGAATTTGACTTTTAAAGTCACCGAACTAATCCCGTCGAACCTGACCGTAGTACTTACTTTCTCTGGAATATTTTCAGGATGCTTCTGAAACTACCTAACAGTATTTTTATAAACAATAGATGAAAAGTTACATTTTAACCCTCTGTAACACCATGTGACTTGGAAGTTACATACCTACATATTTATATTCTTTAAGTCTTATTTCGTTTATTTATCACTGTGTACAATTAAATTTTATGACTATACTGCCCCCAAGGAGTCTGTTCATTTATTATTTTGCTTATATCCCTCGATAAAAGCTTTATCATTTACCTGTAACATTTTCGTCATACGCAAATAAATTCCGGTTATAGAGGGTTAATTATGATTTACGTGAATATTGAGGATTTTATCCGGGTTACGTACAGTCTCCCTCGAAATTGACTGTTTTTTTAAATTTTACGGCCGATTATCGTTTTCTAACATTAATTTGACCATCGGGTCAATGACAGAGCAGGGTGAAAAAGTCAAAATGCCAATTTTGGAAAACATATCAGAGACTATAATTGTTTAGTCAACAAAGATATCAAAATGCCATACACAAGATACGATTCTGATTTTATGCTCTTTCAGGTGGTATAATGCATACATTGAGAAGACTTTTCGTTTCTGGATTGTAATATTTAGTCTGTACAGTAGTTCAAGTAAGTAGTGCAAATTTAAATAATGCCTCATTCGTTCAAAACCCTTCATCCGAATAAAATTATGCACAATATTGCGAATAATTTGCATACGGTAGATAAATGTAAAGTATATCAAAGTACATACCAACAAAAAACTCTTTATTCTGATTTTTTGATAAAATTTGCGTGTTGCTAAATCAGGACTTTGAACTGTTCCGATTGCTCTTCATGTTTTGAAAAAAAATTAATACAATCGTGTATTTCCATTTTTTGTTAACACTTGATTCTTTGCATTTTTTCACGAAATTGAAATGATTTTTATTTTTAAGTGCCTATTTTCGAATGATAAAATATAGAAGCAATTTTATTTCAAAAGTACGGTGCTCTGCAATGATGCGTTATGATGTTCTAAATTGTGTTTATGTTACAACAAAACAGCTGTCATTCTTAATCGGTAATTTTAATAATTAAATGCTCCTTTAATATGTAAACGAATTATAACTATAAAGGAGTTGGCAATATACACTAGCAATATGTAGGAATTATCAATGTACGCAAATTATTGTCTAAACAAAATTTATTTGTTACTGAAAAATATATTAGTAGTTTCTAATAAAATAGAATTCCAGTGAATTTAAAACAAGTATAATAAGCTCCAATCGACTAGATAGCACCTTTACCTTGTTATTTTCTGTATCTTCTAATAAATACTGAATGTTAATAAAACACTCAATCAAATTTGTATTGTGCGGATCAGGTGCTTTATAGTAATTTTTCCATCTATCGATACATAGGTTGTTTTTAACGTAACTAAATGAAATAATTTTTCGGAACAACAGTAACTACGTACATAGTTTAGATTACAATAATATTCTATTAAATTGCCACAAAAGAAGATGTTTCAATTAGTATAATATGGGAATGTGTGCACCGACGCATATAAAAGTTGTAAAAAGCAACAAAGTATTTAATGAAAAATTAATTAAAAATATTCGACATAGATAAATAAATGCAAACCAAGTCAAAAGATCATTTCCTCGTATGAACTATGTATGTAGCTGATTAAAATAATGAGAGCGATGCATTTTAGAAAGAAGCGAGGTTAGCGCAAAAAGAAAATTCTTTTGTAATATAAAATTTTGTTATATTTTGTGCATATTCTGGTCGATTCTTCATCGATAGAATCGGTGGCAGTAGATCCATCGTAGGTGATTGAAAATGTCGATGGGCGAAAAAAATAAAGCCGGCCATAAAGTTCACAATTTAACGCTAAATTTCAAGAAAATCGTTAACCTTCGGGCAAATCGGTCGGTTTATTTGACTGTGATTTCAAGGTTTAATAAAGTGACTGATAATTTCTCGCGATTACGTTCGGCAGTCCATCTCGCAAAATCGTCGGTATGTAATAAAGTTGGTAAGTGTTAACGGATATTGCTCGATAATGGGAATCGTAGCATCAAAGAATTTCTTCGGCGAACGTTATTGCAGCGTTTAATTAAGTTTCGTGAGTCGAGAGCTACAGATAAAGCTTTTCATGGCTCACTAAATGCCACTCAGGATATTACGATTTTGTGCAGCGCCAGACCTAAAACCGTCCTTGCCATCGCTGTGAATCGTAGTCTCCGTTAAAAATGATCATCTGAAACGACAAGTCAAAGGCAAAAGCTGCCAACATGTCTCCTATTATGATGATGAACGACTATTCATTTTCTCTTTTTTTTTTTCTTCTTTCTTAACCCTAGTGGTAAACATTGGTCGCGTCGGTCTGGCAGACCGACCGAAGTTTAAGCGGAAAAAATTCTTTTTCTCAGTTTAAAATATTGAAATTGTAGTAACAGCAATTAATGTGTAGAATAATAACTCGTTAACCAGAAGAATATATATGTAACAACAGTTTAATAAGAAAAATATTCTAAAGCAAATAAATTTACATTTCTTTTTAATACATAACTTCGTCTTTATGTAAGAAGTCCGAAATATAAGAAAAAATTTTTAACAAATCAACAAATTTTTTCAATTTTGATTTTACTTTCTAAACAAACCATCGTTCTGATTTTTAGATAAGAAACTTTGTAATAAAACAGAGTTGAAATAAATGAAAAGAAAATTCTAATAATTCACACTGTATGAATAACAGATAAGCATAACAAATAAAACAAACATTTGTTCGTGCATCAATCATTTCTATCTTTATTATATATTTAATTTAATTATAGTTAGCAGATTTAGTTGTCGGGACGAGCAAGCAGAACGGTCGACGCGATTTACCTCAAGGTGAGGGGAACTAAAGTGTTTTGGGCAGAACTAACATAAGTTTGTAACGCGTGATGACATGCTTACTTACGGCGCGGTGTTGCGTTTACGCTTTTCGTCTACTACCACCAGTGGAGAATTTGATTAGGTCAATTATGCGGCGCCGATCGAATCTTCACGCGAAATTAGATTGGCCACGACGACTATTACGATGCTAGCCACCTTCTTGTATCATACGAGCTCTTTTACGCGTATTGTCACGCCATTGAATTTATCTCTGTTATCCTCATCATTGCGTCACTGTGTCAGTTGGTCACCTATGTATATTCCGCAAGACGTATCACATTCATTTGTGCTGGAGATAGCGCAACTGTTCGATAACAATTGAATGGAAACCTCGAATAAGGGTCTATAGCACATTTTGGTCAAAATTGAATTAACAGTCAAGTACGGTTCTACAGACACTTTCGAACGTTTTAGTATATACACACAGGTTGCAGATATTTCGTCAGAAGACGATGTAACGTGGAACACAAGAAGCACGTTAGGTGTTAGAAACTTATGGAAGAAAGGTGTAAAGCACAGTTTAGAAATAGGGGTTTAAAGGTTACGAGCGTTCCGCAGTTTACGTTTGCCGAAATTTAGTTTATCCAGTTCGAATTAAGGATATCGAGTGTGGCGTACGTGTATAATAATGATTGAACCAAATACGAGCATGGTTAACACGTTAAACGCTGTGTCGGTCCCTGGGGACCGACACGAAACTTTCCGTATAGGCAGCGTCGGTCCCTGGGGACCGGCAGTATCCACTTCAAAAAATAATCCTTCATAATTCATACAATATTAAAAGATATGTTTACACTTTTTCAACGGATTTTATTGAAACATTTTAAACAAAAATCAGGTTTTCCTTTACAAGTATCACCAAAAGTTACGACTCTCTTAGTACAATTCCGAGCTATACTTCTTCCAAATTTTTTGAATTGGTTTTACAAACGCATTTTCTGTATTTACGCGCTGTCTAAATGGAAAATAAAACAAAATTAGCTCCGTGTTTAATGCGTTAATTTGTCATTGGCGGATAGAAGCATCAAATCGGTACCGGTATTTTCGTGTAAGCATCGAAGCGGTATCGATTCTGTTTGATACCTACGTGTTTGATACTACTCGATACCAGATCGAAATTCGTAGACTGGTATCGATAGGGCCGATGCGATATCAGTTCTGACACTAGGCATAACGGAAACGGACAATAGGTCAGCGGCGGCGGAGAGCGGAGAAAGAATTGATTTACAGAAATCGGTCGGTAATGATCGAGATCGTAGGATTAGCAGTCGGGAAGGCGCAAAAGAACGGCATCGGTCTACGGGGGTCCTGGTTAGGGCAGCGGGTACCTACATGCGCGGATCCACTGGCAAAAGATCCACAAACGTGGCGTGATGCGCGTCTAATCAGCACGACGTAGCCAGCTGCCGTACGGACCAAGCCGGCATGAAGTTTCGTTCATTCATCAAGACCCTGCTTATAGCGTACAACGCCATCCGAAAAATCCCTTTTCTCACATTCCGTCCCGCGCTCCCCCTCACCCTCACCCTCCACGTTCGCCTCGTGCTTCAAACGCCGCGCGAGAAAAAAAAACACTATGATAGTGTTGGATCGGAAACACTACGGATCGGTATTGACAGGTTTCGTTTAGTTAACTGTTCTTGGATTGTTTGAACACACAGGGTGTCCCAGGTTTTTGCCGACAGTAGCAGTATGTTCTGTGAATAGAAATAAGCAAAAAATGTTATACAAACGTAGGCTGATAAATGTTTTGTTAAAAACGTATACGAAAAATATTAGATATAATAATAGTGTCTTACAATGCGAGGGTAGTTCGATCAAAATTATCTAATTTATTTATAAAGCTATGTTTGATCATTGAAATTGACGTAGATAATCAATATCGTTTTTGTTAATTCTTAGATTGCAGATGCCCTTTATGTATTTCAAAACCTTGTTTCCTCTTTCACCTGCTTTATGAAATATACATCTGCCACGGGTTTTTGTATGTTGAATTGCAGAAATATCCATAGTCTATTAATAAACTGTTACTATTGTTCCGTTTCAAAATGGTGACTATTTTCATCAATACAAATGCATTTACTATCATACGAATTTTGTCTTGATTCCGTTTCATTTTACCAAATACATATTTAATTGTTTGAGTAGACCTTCACTGCACATTTCATAATTTTTTTATAATTCTTTTATAGAGCGTTTGTGGGCATGTATTTGTATAATATTTTTTGTTTATTGGTTCTCGTAGAATATAATGACACAGCTTAGTGGAAAAACCTGGGACACCCTGTATATTTTACTATTCATTTTATTGGAAATAAACTTGATATTGCTTTCACCAGCGTAACCTATAGCCGCCCACGCCGTAACACCTCCTTCACCCATTTGTCATTTATGTTTAATAAGTTTTTTTTTTCTCAGGTTATGAAAATAATAATGAACGCCATCAGGACCATCTAACTTAAAGCGTTTTTCATCAGAAAATATTATTTTCCTTCAGTTTTTGATTCACTGCACGTTTTTCTCAGCGAAATCTAATCGTGCTTTTTTGTGCCTCTCAGTCAGTGGTAGTTTCTTCAGAAGATTTAGTCGTTTTAAGTAACCTGCACCTTTAATAATTCGTTGTACATTTTTTACATTTGTATTGAAATTTGTCGTGCTGTGAGAGCTGAATTCGATGCCACCCTTAAAATGACGCGTCTTTCTCGAGCAGTTGTAGCCTTTGGTTGTCCATCGGGATGTTTTTTCAAGTACTTTTCTTTACTTTTTAAACAGTTACGTATAGCATAGCGACTTCTGTTTACTATGCGTGATACTTCTGCCAGTGAAAACTTTTTTTCTTGCAAGTTATTGACCACTTTTATTTCTGCTTCACTCAATTTGGTTCCACGAGGCATTTTACTGTGCATTTAATATTAGAACCAACAATTTTCATAGGATAACACACCAAATAACACAAAACTAGTTACTGCAGTGAATATCACACGAATGTCTTCTTACTATCTTCTGATTTCGATAACAAACAACGATTGTCTTATAGGCTTGTCGCGGAGAAAACCGCATGTTTACATTCGTCGTCTAAATTCCTGGAATTGCAGCCTTGGGTATTTCGTGGAACTGACAGTGCGCTTCTACATGAAGTAAACAACAACAGTACGAATGAGGGAAGAAGAAATTCGTGAGTTAAATATAATAGAATTTTCCTCAATCTTCGTGTATGTCTTATAGTTTTGTCGTGGAGTGTATGTTCGAACTTTTTATAAGTACACTGAGAAATGTAAGAGGTAATTTGAACCTCTTACACACCAAATAACACAAAACTATTTACTGCGGTGAAAATCACACGAATAACTCCTTACTGCCTTCTGATTTCGGTAACAAATAACGGCTGTTTTGTAGTTTTGTCGCGGAGAAAACTACAGGTTTACATTCGTCGCCTAAATTCCTGGAATTGCAGCCTTCGGTATTTCGTGGAACTGACAGTGCGCTTCTACATGAAGTAAACAACAACAGTACGAATGAAGCAAGAAGAAACTTCTGAGGTAAATACAATTTTCCTCAATTTTCGTGTATGTCTTATAGTTTTGTCGTGGAGTGCAGGTATCAGAAAGAATCGATACCGATTCGATACCTATACGAAAGTATCGATACCTGTTTGATACTTCTACGAAAATATCGGTACCGATTTGATACTTCTTTTCGAGACTGATGTTTATATTCCAACGATTGCTGTTTCAACGTTCCAGACTTATCACAAAGTGTAATTTTGAGCCACTCCGCATCTTTACAAAATGCTCTGAGGATTTCGACTTTTGAACGACACGACGATGTCGATTCATTTGTTCATGGTATCGATACCTACTTGGTCGCCATAGGATTGGAATTGATAGGCATCGTTCTAAGAGGCATCAATATTGAAAATTGATACCGAGTATCCAAGATTTCGATACCTATCGATACTTCCCACGTACAATAAGGAGAATATACCACCAGAACTAACAAGAAGAGAACAAATATAACAAATAATGAGGAGTACAAAAATAACTCATTCATATTTACTCTTAAAAAATAGTTCTCCAATTTGTGACAAATGTACCGTACAAATAACTATGAACCACTTAATTGTGCACTGCAGTAAATATTCGACATTACGCCAAAGGTACAATATAAGCTGAAACTTAAAAGAGAACTTTTCCAACCAGAAAAAAATATGTCAATTGCTCCAATTCCTGAAAGAAACGAAACTACACCTGGGACTCTTTTTACAAGGTACTTTTTTTTACACGATTCACTTTTACACGGTATATTTCGAGCGACGAAAGTGATTTTTTTCCAGTAATAAGAAAATGTATTCGTTGTAATATAATAGAGAGTGACGATGAATAAAAAGTCGATTGTTGAGAAAAATATTTTTCTGATTTTCCAACACTACCTTTTCTTTCATGTGTTTATTGAATAAAATTTTATCGAATGCAATTCTATATTCTAAATTGCCTTGTCTATTCTTGGCTTTACTTTAACACAAGTTTTATACTTTGTTGCAAATCAATTGTTTCACGACTTTTTTTACACGGTACGCATCCACCGTGTAAAAAGAGTCCCAGGTGTATTTACAACTGTACTATAAGTAAATATTGTCGTCGCTAATAATCATTGTAGTTAACGCGATGTTAAGAGAGAAGAAATAAAAAATACGACAGGAAATTTTTGCGAGCTGCAATATGAATCAATACGCGTGTCTAGAATGGTTAAAGCTTGATTAAATGATAATAACATTAGAGTTTCGAATCGGCTCGCACAATCGCCAGAGTTTAACCCTACAGAAAATTTATGGGGTGAAAATAGTATGATTAATGCGAAGTCGAAAACATATAAGCTGTGGTGACTCGTTTGCTGCGATAAATCAGATTTAGAATTACTTATCCGATTCTTTATTGAAAAAGTTGAAAGTAGGCCAAGAAAATGCCGATCGTTCATCGATAATAAAGGATTCGCTGCAAAATATTGATACTTTTTGCTGACAATATATTTTGAACAATCGTTTGAAATCTTTTATCGTGCTACATTTGATTGAAACGCGTGACGTTGAAGCTGCGGTTAATAATAAATGTACACGTCAATATTATATTGACTCGTCTAGTCATAACACTATTCTTACGAGGTTTAGGACATCATCTTTGATGATCTCAAATGTACAGCTATAACGCAAACGATTGCCCTTTGGTGCTCACGTTTCTATGTCCCTGTATCAGTATAGAATTGTAGTCACCGCCCAGATTAATGAGAGCGAGCTTTTTGAAAATTTTGCGTCCGTAAAAATAAAAGTCTCCGCCTGTCAAAGCAGTGAGTTTCAATCCATCCAACTGTCCCTTCTGTCTTATAAACTTGTAGGAGTTGCTCGAGGAGCTTCACACACCAAATCTTTATGTAGCCCCATAAACAGAGTTCACGTACCATTTAAATAAAAACTGGAAACGTTAAGCAATTGATAAAATGTTTAGAAAACTATTGATACCTGAAATGAAAAACATTGCATCCAGAATGGAGCAGAAGAATACGATGAGGGCAGTATTGTTAAAGAGTCAATTTCTGTCACTTCTTAAGGAAGCATTTTTCGACGTGGATACATGTAAACCTCTTTCATCAATGCAATCCCTTTAATGTTTTACATAAAAATGACTAAAAGTATTTTGGATGTTCTATACAGTGTGTCCGACAGCTTTTCGGAAGTATTTTTGGGATCTGATCAATGACTAAAACTAAAACAAAATTGTTCAAAGTCGCTTTTCTTAAACAGCTATGGTAAAATATGGATGCTCCAATGCATAGGTTCAGACCACTGAAGGTCACACTGATCAATTCAAAATGCAATAAGCACAGCAGATCGTTTAGCCAGTAATAGCAGAAAAGTAAATACATATTTTTGTCATTCTTCTTTCACAAAAAGCAATATATATTTATGCAATATTTTCTTGTGATTTTTAGATATAGAATACAGTGGCATGGTTTGCATGGAATATTGTCAGACGCTCTGTATATCCCAGAATTTATTAGAATAAGTGCATCCCTTTTGGAAAGATGGCGATGAGGCAGAAATCCGAGAAGCTTGCGGGTCGTACATTGAACACACATTATCCGATGCTGACATCGTTAAACGTCGTTAAATTCGCAACACCGCGCTTTCCCAGAAGTTCTCTCTATGGTTCCCTGCAAACGCTCGAAAGTATCTGTTGAAAGTTTTGTCCCATGCGCGTTGCAAGGGGAGAGTGTGCGACTACGAGCTATGCACACCCCACGCGGGATTTGCACGGTTTTCATTGGCTCGGTTAAGTTTGATTAATCTATTCGAACGTACCATTGTTCGAAATATCGCGGCCTACCCCATTGGTCGGTAAAGATCCAGTACGGGTTGCATGGGGAGTTGAACTGCCATTAGGGGGAACAGGCATGGTGTCCATGGGTCCGTATGAACTGGTTCTGTGTGTTTTTCGCTCTGCCAGTTTTATGCTTGCTTCCTTGTCTGTATAAGCTGACAATGATTTGTGCCTTGCCTTCTTCCTCCAAACGGGAACATCGTTTCGTAGTGCTTCTGAACGCTCTTCGCGGGATATTACAAACTGATATCAAATTACTTTTTACTATTTGTAAAGGACCACGCATTGGAGGAGAGAATGCTCTGCCTAGGGCAGGCGTGTGCAACTCGCGGCCCGCGGGCCCCATGCGGCCCTACACAGTTGGTAATGCGGCCCCACAAAACCGTAAACTTTTAACATTGTTATGTGATTTTTAGCGATATTCTTCGTGACTCGATTGTGTTATAATAAAAAATATAAGAAAGTAAAGGAAGTTTTGTTACTTATATACATTAACTATATTATATATTTTATATGCAGCCCAGGCAAGCCAGAAGGTTGGACACCCACCCATGGTTTAGGTACAGAAAAATTGTAAATTGACGAAACTGTTGATGCTAACTTTATCAGCCGAAGTGTTCCCCCTATTTTAAGCATGTACAAAAACTTTCTCCAAACAAACTATATGGTTTCAGTCTGGGCATCGTATGGTGAAATTATGTTCGTTGTATGTGGAGGCGTTAAAGTGTTTTCAAGGCCAATGCAGACAATACGTAAATTATATCCTTAGCGCGATTTTTCGAACTTCATATCAGGAAAATCGTACGTGCTTAATAGCATGGATGTACATATCTATATCGATATAACACGCATCTACAGAATCAACGTTGATCTAAGTCAATGTTGAACAACTGTTTAAAAGGTAACTCTATATAAAGTGTGATCATATGCAAATTAATTCTTTGATAATTGATTATTCGGAGCAGTAAATCGCAAAATCAATTCTTATATCTTTATAATTAAATGTATACAAATTTGTTTCGTCTAGTATATTGTTTATAATTCTAGGATTCACCAGCGACGATTAGTCGCGTATTAAGAAAATATACCTATTTATTCGTCTTGTAAAATACTCATTCTTCGTACCATTATGTCTAACTAGCACTTCTTGAGAGTATAACTCAAAATGAGTCAACCAAGCACATTTGCTGAAAAAAGTGCTATACAATTGTTAACTGAACTTTCTAGTCACAAAACTATTTAGTGACTGTGGCAATTTTTACTGATCTTCTATATATTTTACAAAATATAAAGATCATTGGAAACATCCCTTATGTCATGTTAGATTATCAAGTATCAATATAAGAATTTATTCGAATGAGAAAACTTATTCGTATAAGAATTTACTCGAATTAAAATTTACTTATTTTATCTTTTTTTTTGTTATGATACAGAAGAACATAGTCACGAAGTAAACATAGATACAGTATCACCAGCAGAGGAAGTGGAAACGAAAACAGTCAACAATTATTCGTATTATTATTCGAATACTTTAGCAATCGTTATTCGAATAAATAGAGAGAATACTTTGTTACGAATAACGAATAATTATTATCCGGTAAAAGTATTCGACTAAACAGAATTTATTCGGATAATTGTTTAGGATAAATATTTATTCGAAACAATTCGAATAATGCCCAACTCTGATTAAAATACCCAAACAGACATACTTGCAGTTTGGTTTAAAATGTATACCACTACACACAATCATATTTTCACCGCAGTTTTTTGTATTTGCTACTTTTATATTTCATTCTTGACGAGGTTTGCGCCATGTCCTAATTGTTTCATCGTTTCTGATGCGTGCATTTTTTTTTTCTTTGGCAATATCTACGTTTTTTCCTCTGTTATAGTATAAACAATGAAAAAGAATTGTATCAAAAAATACACGTCAGCAAAGAGCGAAGTACAAAAATTAAAATCGAGAGTATGAAAAATTGTAGATTCTCTGACATGTTAGCAGAAAATAAAAAAACATGTCGATTTACAGTAACAGTAAGTGTGAATGCTGCCTGTCGCATGTAACAAGTTTTTCTTACGATAATTTGTTCAAAGTCGTTTTAAATACAAAAGATTATTTCTACTGTTTATTTGCTATTTAAATAAAGTTAACTATAAAGATAACAAGAGAATATAGTCGACATTATTTTTCGCTGTAAATAAACGACATGTATGTTCTTTATATTAAAAACAGTGTACATACTATTGAAGCTTGTACCATACTCTATAAAAAAAGAAAGAAAATATTTATCTTTCGGTACAACACACGCGTAAATGTGAAAATAATTTTCTTACGTGACAAATGCACTATTAAATTGTACAATAATTGTTCTGTCTATTATTCGGAATGAGAGTTAATTCATGCGTAATGTGATTAATTATAACTGTATCGGAGTGATTCCCGTAATTATTGCACGGTTTAGCAATGAACTATAACAGAGTCAGCTTTGATTTCTCGCAAACGTGTGTGCAATTAGTCGTTTTTGAATATTCTCCAATGTTAAATGAATACCTGTGAATCAAGCTAGGCTTAATTGTGAACGGAAATCCTGCTTTGCCCGATGTGAAGCTGTTTGTTACTTTTTCTCATGGTAAAATGTTTCTTTGTTTCAGACAAACCGTGCTGACTATTGAGTATCGGGCGTCTATTATTTACTTTATAATGTCGGCCAGAAGCTTCGTTAGAATAGATCAGAAGCAATAATTAACGAATCACCGTCTTAAATAATATATTTTACTCTGCAAAAAGTGAAAGTATTACGTGTTACTTGTCAATTTGGATTATGAAAGTCCCCTTTGTTCTTACAAAGAAAAGAAAACTATAAAGCTTACCAATTTCTCATTAGCATTTTCGCATGTAAAAAATGTACAGTGTGACTTCGTTATACTATTGTGTAATGGCTGTGTATTGGATTTTTGGTGGTTAATCCAACACGTTTCTCACAGAGTAAATATATATTTGCTTTAATGTTATTTTGTAATAATACAAAGAAGAAACAACAAAAAAAACAAAAGGAAACAAACACGACCGCTCGTTCTCTCTTGCACACACGCGAACTTCGCAACGCAGTGAAATCAACAACAAGATGTCCACACCAAAGCGCTGCGTGTTAGAATGAACAATTAGCAAAATCAAAAACCGCGAAATACGAACATAGTAAACGGACTATATACCTGTATACATATTTTTAACACTGTGCAATAAAAATGCTATAAAGTTTGCATTGGAAGCGAATTCTAGTTATGAACGAAAGAGTTTTAGAAAATTTTTCTTACACTATGTGTGTTTCAATATGTTAGTAGTTCAATAAGTGTGTTATTTTTCTTGTGAATGACAGTTTCTTACAAATAACGTGTTCTTTGAGAGAAACGATTAATGTTAAATTAAAATAACACTTCTTATGAAGTAAACAAGTTATTATTTCATGTAACTTTTTATTTATAAAATATTTTAAGTATTTTAACTAAATGATCATTGTAGTTCCAACGAGTCCTCAATCCTTTTTAATTCAGATTGCAATAAACATTTATCTGTTTCATAAAATTGCCTTCCAAAAATTATCAGAATTAAAAAAAAATGAATTCAGAAACTATGAAAAAAGTTCATATAAACATGTGTCCCATTTGACCTTCTTCCAAAGTTATAGCCAATTTTGTGTTTCAATATTCCGCAAATGCTTAACTTCATAGAAGGTGCTCGAACTGCCCTCCCTCGGTCTGTATTTATAAACAATGCTCTGTATCTTCAGTATGTTCGTTGACCTTGTTGATCTCACACGTTCTGTCGATTGAGTTTACTCATTTCAGTTTGTTCTCTCACTAGAAACACTCAATAATTCTCTAATTTGCTGTGCGTTAGAAGTTAGAAGTGCGTAATTAAGTAAACAAGAGTGAATAAATATTCAAATCAAGAAATGATACCAGACACTGGCTTGCAGGGGGATCGGAGGGTGGCCATTTCGAGCATATTCTACGAAGGTAAGCAGTTGCGAATTATTGAAACACAAAAATGGCTATAACTTTGAAGCAAGGTCAAATAAGACACAAGTTTATATGATTTTTTTTCATTGTTTTCGTGTCTTCTGTCCACTCTTGAAGTGGGTCCCACATGTTATGATACATCCTGTATATGTTGATGTGGACAAAAAAACGTAACGCACCGTCGCGTAACGGATTTTCGAGGTGGATCGTGCCAAAAACGTATTCTACGTTAAAATGCAACAGTCTTATCGATACGTGCTTCATGGTGTGCAAATGGTAAAGGGAAACGTAACCGTTACGGAACTAAGTTTCTCCTACATCATTTATGTTATTCAGTGCAGACATGGATTAGCATGGATTTTATAATAATCGAATACTTCTGAAGGATTGTGACTCTTGAATCTCCATCCTACATGCTCTGAAATCCGTCGATTTTTAAACTAACCCAAGGTCATTAAAATAGAGCGTAAAGTTGCGGTGTTTACGATATTTTTACACCATTCAGCAAGAACATCCTTCGCAGGAAATTTCCGTAACTCCGCTCTGCTCGTGCATTATATGGCTAATATGCGGCAGAATAATTGCACGAAAGGAACTGCGGCTGATAAACTTCATAGGCTGCATAGTTTTATCGTCTGCATTTATCGCCGCATAATATTTTATGGCCCGTGAGAAAGATCGAGCTACGCAACTCGGAATATCAGAGTAATAATTCTGTTAAACGTTCGAAAACGTAGAATAATGTAGCAGCATCGATTGGATCGCGATCATGAATCAAACCTTATGTCTAATTTTTACTGAATTGAACAGTAGCATTTGTACGATATATTTGTATGCACATACAAAGTCTTGTGACTACAAATTTATAATTTCAAATGATTTTATAATTCGCGACGGGAGTAACGAAGAATTATACATATATTTAAAGTTAGAAAAATAATTAAAATGAATACTTTAATACCACTTCGTTAAAAATTATATTATGAGATAAAATGCAGTGGGAATCAGAAAAGTAACTGCAATTAAGAGGACGAAAACGGACAAAGTTGTTCGAAATTCTATGTGATTCGGGAATTAGAAGAGAGTAATAAACAGTTAATTCATTAAGAGTGCATGACTTACTTATATCTAATTAAATTCAATTTAGTTTAATTGCATATGTTTTGATGCAGTAATAATGTAATTCAATTTGGCATTATCTGATAAGAAACGCTGTCCTACTTCCTCTTCTCGCCGTCAGCATCTTAATTGTATCTAATCAGAAAGGCGTTTGACATTCTCAAGTAAATATTATGGTTATATTGGATGAACAGATTGCATCATAGTATTTAAAGAATGACCGATCCGGATACAAGTAATATTAATAGACACTGTACAATTAATCAACACGTTTTGGAATATGATTATGTATATAATAAACGTTTATTTAATAGAAGTTACTTTATCTGCCTCCATGATTAGAGTATTTTAGTAAGTAAAACAAAATATTATCTTAACATTTAGGGACCAAAAAGCATCGAGAAAATTGAAGCGATGAAAAAAAAACTGAAATTTTACACAGAAACAGAGCATTTCAATGCACTTACGGAATTGCTTGCCATCAGTGCTAGCAGTCAATTTCTGAAAATGAGAAAATTTACTGCAATTGTACTTTTCATTCAGTGAGCAACAATTTGTTATTCGACTATCCACTTTATTCAAATATACAAAAGTGTTTTCTGAAAACTGAGAGCTTTAGTTCCGAAATGAATTAAGAAATATTTGTGACAGCAATTTTGATAGCAATATTTATTACATTAAAGACGCCATAATGATTCGATCGAAATCAGCGAGCATAATATAAGTATAAATGTCAAAACATTGTTGAAATGGGAAAAATAGAATGTCTCATGCAGTTCGGAGTAAGCCATTGAATATAACTTAAAAAAAGAAGTAATTATGATAAGATCGGTTTTGTTTAAATGTCATATGTATTTATGAAACAATTAAAGAACCGTTTTTGCGTCAGTTCAAAATTGTTTATTAAAATTTTACTAAAAAAATTTATTCGAATTAATTATTTGAAAATTCGAATATAAAAAGCCGGTTACTTCATAATGGCTGTGTTATACATTTTATTACAAATCTTGCAGCATCAACGACTGTAAAAAAGCAAAAGAGAACAAAATCACGTGACGCTTGCGCTCGCATAGAGAGAATTGGCCGTGACACCGCCCCGAAATTTCCATCGTGAGGGTGCAGCTTAAGCCTGGGAGGTCGTCACACCTATCAGCTTTGCCGTTGCCTATACATCTGCCCTGGTTACCGAGTAGAAAAATTTACTGAACAGAAATGAACAATGCTTTCTAGAAAAATTACGATCTTTCGCAAACTCCTACTGATAAAGTGAATTACGTATCGCTTAAAATTGGATGAAATTATGAACCTAGTCATCGATAGAAACTTGATAAAAACTTGTTTACAATAATAATTTAAATGGTTTTTTTATTATGATTATTTAAGGAAAATGAGTGTAATATAATACGGATATCCTTCACCATTTATTATACCAGACAGAGTAGTTTTTGTATATGTTTTAGGAAGTATAGGTAATTAATGCATTGAGAACATCAATAATTTAATACTAAAGTAAAAGTAATTCTTTAATATAGGATTGGAGTTCCTAGATAAATTCAAATTATCATAATTTCACAATACATCCCATGTTTTAGTTTTATATCTCAACATAGAACTTGTATATGTGATACTACATACATATACAGCATAACAGGGTTCTTAGTATTTCTTTCAAAAAATTATATTTTATTTAATTACATTGGATATTTCATTTAAAAATACACAGAAGATATAAATCCATAGTACGTTTTATCTTTCATAAATATAATGGTAACATTATTGTACAGACCACATGGCAACAATATAAGTTTAATAATTGATAATGGCTGTTCAATTATGTGGTCAAACGTCTGAAGATGGAAATTTAACTCAATTAAGTGATTTTTCATTGATTTCTCTTGTATTCAACACGCATAGGTACAAACTACACAAACTTCTATAAATAATCAAAAAGCAAGCTACCTTCTAAACACAATATGAGTTCAGATTCGTTTTAGAATTCCATGTGAAGGACATAAAAACGAAACAATTCGTAACATTGCTTATCTTAATTACTAAAATTTATAATTCACTTGTTTTTCATTTAAATTTAATTATCATTCACATGTTAATTCTGAAAGAAAAGCAATCAACCAGGACCAAGTATTCCACAGGACGCTCCAAATCGATCATCTGACGCTCAAAGTTGCCAACGAGCACACATACACTTATAAATCCTACACAACGTTCCACGACTGGGAGTTTCTGCAGACCCCACATATCGCGTCCATGCTGATCGTGATTCGCCATTGAATGATCCCCGCCCCATACTCTATCCCCTCTAAGCGTGGTATGGGGTTGCTTTGTCGGCAGCTCTTTGTAGCCCTCCGTTTTCGCCCTCATTGGCAGTCGTGCTTGACGCTTTCTTGACCAATCTGTTGCTCCAAAATTCTTCTACCCTCGTCGTAATGCGGTAGGTCAGAAACGGGGAAACTCTCGACGGCGTGGGCTTGCTTCAAATCGACCGTGAGAATTTAGAAATAAAAAATTTTCGATGCATTCACGTATACAGTCGCAAATATGCTTCGTAAATAAGTTCGATGCAGAGCGGGTGTGCTGAACGGTCGCGACCACTCTTAACCCATTGCCGCAAATGACGGCTATCTGTCAGATTTTTGTTGATGTGCTGGCAAATGACGGCTATAACAGTCATCTTGTAGCAACAAAGGAACATTTAAAAAAAAGAGTGTGTTTCTGATGCCGATCTAGAACAGAAAAGTGTGCGTCTGTCGGTTAAGCAATTTGGAGTAACTTGGTCCAAAAAATATTATTTTTTATGTTATATTATTGTTTATATACATGTATGTAAGTAAGTATGTACTACAGATTTTTGAAGATCTTTGATAGTATTAATGTCGTCAAAAGTCGAAGAAACCAAACAGATATGATCAGACAACTTAATGGTTTCATAACAATTATTTATTTTGATCTGCATTTCTCGCTAGAACAATGCTTTTTAATCAAGATCGTAGAAGTCTTACTTCAAATTCTTTCACTTAAAAGATATTCATTTGTAATCAACGGTCATCATAAATAAATAATAATATATTTGTTAGATGTAAGATAAAATTCTCTACTATTTATGTCTTTACACAAGAATGAAAATCTTTGAAACTAAAAATTGTAGTGTGCATCGTTACTTGACTAAATTGTATACCTACAAAAGCAATTACATTTTTCAACATTTTTATGGAGGATAATGGGCTATGAAATATTCAAGTGAACAATCGCTTGCTACTTCTCCTGTAAGAAGCTGCAAGAGAGATATTTGTTACACTATTGATTTGTAGAATCTGAAGGAAAATCCACATTTTCAAACAACCAAAGTTCCTTTGTTAGTCAAAACCGTTGACAGTTTGTTGCGTGCTGAGGAGGAAGGAAAGACGGAAGAAAAATCGTGACGGAAAAGGGAAAGCGAGAATAGGATTAACACCGTATCGTTGCAGGTCAGAAGTCAGATGAGACGAGGGAGTCGTGGTCTTGTGATAGTTTTGTAGGAAGCAGGCAGAAAGAGGAAAGGCCGACCACCTACTTCGACGACACAATGGGCCACAAATGCGTGGCGACAGCAGTAACAGATATACGGCAGGCTGATTGCTCGTTGTCGCTGAACGTCCGATTGTCGGCTCCCTTCTGGAGAAGACTCCCATTGCAGAGAGCTAGTGTCTCTGCCATCGAGTTGATCAGCCTTGTCCTCTGCTAACTGACTCGAAAGCAGCAGACGAATCGGGACCAATCGGGAGCAGGGCATTTTAATATAATTTAATGGCCGCGCCTACGCAGCCAAACAAAGCCGAGCAAAAAGGGACCAAATGTTTCACGAATGTTGCGTAAATTCGATAGCGTGCATTTTTTCTTTCGCCGATATGAAAATAAGCTACTATTACGATTTTAACTTCTGTACCGTAGTTTTAGACCATTGTTTCACAACCCTTTTTGGATCGTGCCTCACCTGAACGCCTCAAAGATTTTTATGCCGCTCCTAGCATAATAGTCAACCAAGTTCTGAAGAAGTATAATATAAGTAAGTACGTCAAATAAAACGCCAGCTAGCATAAAAATCAATGGTGATTTTTTTACTACATGGGTGATGAAGGTGACGAATGCAACATAATTGTCTAATTGCCCCCAAAATATTCAAAATTGCTCCACGTTGGAAAACACTGTTTTAGATATAATAAATGATGAATTGACTTGTTAACCGGAGAAGACGAATTAACTCGTCCTGTGAAAATTTTACGTGTGATTAGAACGGTACCAGCCATTACCACGTGATGGTATACACTACATAAACTATGCTGAACCTTGGCTTCCAGTGTCAATAATGTAGTGCTCTTAGTATGGTTGCTCTCAGTTCAATAGATTATTTTTAAAAAAATAAGACAAACATACCTGGAAAATCTTTTATGATGGTGCAATAGGAAAAATCGTACGTTTTGCAATATAACAGCTGAACACAACGATTGTAAACTTCTTTTGCTTCTGAGTCGTTGTTTTATATCATTCCCGCTAAACTGAAGTACCTGACATGACCCTTTTCATTAACTAGCCCATATTTAGACCATGGTCTGTATTTGTACCACCTCCTCTACTCACCGAAAGGAGTAAAAAATGTCTAATCAACATAGATCCTCGAATCACTCTCTTCGATGAAAAATACAAGTTTGTGTTTGCATTTATTACAAACGTTCGATACGTCTTCATTACAATTGAATACAAAACACATCTGCGGATAGATCGACGTAGAATTTTCAAATATTCATTTCGTGCCTCGTCTTGTATGACATGCATTTCCAGTTCGTTGTCGTAAGCCTAGCACATTATTTATTTTTCTTTTTGTAGGCGAATCTGCATGATCGCTGGCGTTCAGTGGCCTCTAACAAAGGTAAACAATAACGGTCATCGCTTCGACGTCGCCTAGATGCGTTCGGCGGTATCCACTCCCTTCCAGTTATTTTTGGATATTTCCAATTTGCTGGAGGGGCCCCGTTGTTCCGAAGTAAATACGCGCGCAGTGTCTGTCCTTAGTAGTACAATAGGAGTACAAATTAGAGCAGTCGAATTGGAGCATCCATTCGGAATACATATTTTTATTTTATTCTAACCAAGTCTGTTTGTCTATCTGATTTTATCATTCACCACCTCACACTTATTTCTTTGGGGCACAGGATTTTAAGGCAAAAAAAGACTCTAGTTGCACAGACTTCTGGTGTTTTTTTATGCAGGGCTGCGGACTCGGCAGCCAAAATTTCCGACTCCGACCCCGACTCCGACTCCTCTTTTTTTTTAACTTCCGACTCCGACCCGACCGCGATCCCGACTCCTGCATTTATAAAAAATTGTCAACCTAATAAGTATATGTACGTTTATAATTAAATTACTAATATTTAATATACAATTTGATACAAACTCCTATTATAGTATTTATTTAGTTTTATTACAACTTTCAATTATTTTGAGCACATTTTTTATTTTTATAAAATTTACTAACATGGAGTCGCAGTCGGCATATTTTTTTCCGACTGCAGTGATCAGAAATTCCTGCCGACTCCGACTCCGACTCCACAGCCCTGGTTTTATGGCTTTCCATATTGAATCTAATGGGGAAAGAGTTTTAATTAAATTTAATAAAAATTACTTTTATATAACTATAACTGATAACTATAACCGGAAATATCTGTGACAAGACGAAATCGCTGGGATATATTGTAAAACGCTGTGCTTCGAGTTATCTTAACATTTCAAGGTGGAATGAAAAACACCCCACTGTGCATATTTAAGTACTAAAAAGGCGGGACTCTTTTAGCCGACTATGCTCCAAAGAGTTATACCACACACTCCCCGACATTTTCATTCTGTTTATTTTATTTTTGTTTAGACTCGCATATAATATCAAACGTTCGTAAATATAAAAGTTGATTTTGCACGCAAAGCATTGATTTTAGGCCCTCTGTTGATTACACATTTTGTATTCCTCTCGCTGTGTGCTACAAGTCCCTAAAGTCTTAGAACCTTTCTTTATCGCCTTGTATACACAGAGAAAAGCACGATATGCGGGGTAAGAAGGGATCTGTCGCCGTCTATTGAGTTCCGCCTTTAGGTTACATGATCAAAATACCGGATGACGGGAATTCAAAATAAAATTGTTAGAAGTGAGAGGAAATAAAGGGCAAACGGTGCATAGGGGAAACGAAGCAAAAAGCAGTAGAATTAAAAAAAGTAAGAAAACATGTATGAAAGAAAAACGGACTTGGAAGTACATTTGTTGACGACTGAGTACAAAGAAGTTGATAATGCTGCATAAACATATAACATACTATGCAATAGAAGTCATACTGTTATGTTTAAAGCGGTCAGCAGTATAAAGTAAATTAAACGAGTACACAGCTCAAAAAAAGTTCAATACTGCTATTGCATCTATTTCTCTCAACAGTAGGCTAGGAAAATTAATGTAAGAAAACTTCCGACAACAGTGATATGGAAGGTATATGCTCCATTATACGGAATTATATTTGTAGTTCAGTAAATGTTGAATATCGTGCCAACATTTTCATAATTGAAACTACTGTGCTTGAATAAGAGTTGAGGATGACAACGAGGGACCAACCCATATTTGTCCATACTTGCGTTGCAAATCTTAATGAACTGTCGACATCTATCTCATTAGTGGCTTAAGACGGGGCAACAGAGTTAACTCTGAGTTTATATTAATTTGACTATAATAAATCACATTTTTATTTTTTCTTATTTCACGTTATAATAATTAAGAACCAAAGATGTATTTATTAAAATCTAATTACCTTGGTATTAAAATTATTGTTATACATATTTTAAGTGGAATGGTAGAGACCCTACCATATTACATATTTCTTTAAATGTTACTGTTGCAAAAACAGTATTTCATTTCGATGGATTTGAATACGTTTGTGATTCAGTGTACATTACATAGTTAACATCAAATTATAACGTATATAGAAGCGAATGACAATTAACAAAGGAGACACATAATATGTATGTAAAAACCTACAGCGCATGCTGCAATGCAACGGAAGAACAGATAAGGGAAAATTAAATACGTACCTCCAGGTGGAAGTTATTTATAAGATTTGACCTTGAATGGTTTGGATGAGCCTTACCCGTTATACCGCATTCAATACGTCTTCGTATAAAACGCCGGGTCTAAATAGAAAAGTGTATATGTAACTATTTACAAAATATACAAACTATTCTCTAGAAATAAATTTCTTGTTTAATTTTGATTTTGGCAGTCAAAGATCACTTCAAGGTCGTGTCATTATATACTTTTGGAAGCATTTTAATGTCAGCTACAGTATGCAAAGAAAAAAATATTCACTAATATGCAAAAAAGACATCAATACCCTTGAAAATGTTGGATAAATGATCTTGAGGCAAGAATATTCTTTGCGACGTATCCATCCTTCGATACTATTCAAATCAGACATAAAATATTTGTTGTATCATTACAACTGAAGGAGATATTTATGTGGCTCCATTTAGGTGGAACATCCTGTATACTTTGTTCCAGATATACATATGTAGTCCTAATTCGTAGTTGAAGCTTATCGTGATTTTTTTAAATAAAACCATACATTTTTCTGTTTATATTTATAGTGTATAAGCAGCAAATTAAATAACCTGAAATATAAAAGTCATTCAACAACAAGTTCGAACAAATGACCAATTAGAATACTTCTGACATTTGACGTAGGAAGGTAAAATATATTGGAAAGTCTCCTATAAAATACATAGAAATTTGTACGTAACACTTAAATTTAGATTTTCATGGATTATATAAACAACTGACGTAAAAACTAAAGATACGATGATTAAATGTAACAATTTCTGATAAAAACTAATAAACGTTGTTCTAACGTATTACTATTGTAGACGTCCGGACTGTACCGCTCGAAGTGCATTTCCAAAATCTTCGTGTCGCAGCATGATCGTTTTGGATTCTACTTATAATGTGGTAATAATCAAAATAGAGTATCCTATTGCAGGCGAGGAACTGATCTGCAACGTATAGTCTAGATCAGATACGCGCAAACTGATAGCCCGCCGGGCAGTTTTCTTGCGCCGCTTATGTTCTTTGGGGCAGGGAAACAATTTTTGGACGGGCAACCGGGTTGTACATATCTGCTCCAGATGTTTTCAGAGAAATATCCAGTTGGTGGGGACAATGTGGTTAAACCATAAATTAGGCAAAGTCAAACTGGTACGTGACAAAAGTGTTGGTGCCATTGGAGAGAAAAGAAAGTACTTACTTAGGTCCATGTGTGACAACCCATTTCGTGTGATAAATTTCAATTAAATCAGCGGTAGAATACAAAACAATATCAGCCATAAGATTTATATTACGCATACAATATAACAGTTTAATGTAACAGAATTTAATGTAAGGACGAAAATCTCAGCACAATCGAAAAAATGGAAATTCCTTGTAGAAAAATAAATTAAATGAAATTTCGTTCTTAGGAAAATCCAATTTGATTATGTATCGGAAAGTTGAGAACTTAACTAACAATGTATACAATCAGTTTTATCATTAACAGATATTAAGTTGGTGGATTTGGGAAAACAAGATGTACCATCGTATCGTTTTGAGTGATCTTTTATTTCGTAACAATGAATTATACAAGAGTAAGAATAAATTGTTTAATTCCAAGAATATTATGTGCATTAGTTAAAGACGTCTTTGTACACAACAATTATAATAAACCGACCAATTAAATCATCCAATTGATGGAATCACAATAACAATTTCTTATACTACCGAATATTTGTTCCTTTTACGATAAACAAGCTTCTTTTAATGCGTCTGTATCGGTCCAACGCTGCCTGTTAAATATACTGTATATACAAGTTTACTATCAACATATATATTCAATAAATCCCTATATAAACACGTCCGATAGTGTACGAATTTAATTTATTAGAAGAAGGCAATTGTAAGGCATTGAATTACACGGAGGCACTGCATTTACTGCGACTCGTCTAAATGCTAATTACCACAAAGTATAAATCTCCTCTTTAATTTCGCAGATTTTGCTATTCTAGTGATCAACTTATATCTATGCCATCAAATTGATGTGACTCTATTATAAATACTCTTACTGTCGCTTGAAATGCTCACGAATATATTACAATTACATAGTCATAAAACGGGATGCCATTCGACGATAAACCTGTGTTAATTATTTACAATGTCTCCTGTAAAAAAACGTGTAACGTATTTCAATTTAAGTAGTCCTTCAGACGATGTTAATAAAACGAGCATTGAAACTGTTACATGCGTGCGTGTTACAGCAAAATCTGAAAATTGATCACGATCTAACAGTACCTGGAAAGGAGAATCAGATATTCATATGTCTACTATATTTCGTGCAAATTCAAGCGCAAGTAAATTATTCGAACACATGTTATGTTTACCGCGCCTGCAAGCCTATCAGCGCGACTGACTACTCTTAAAGTTACAATAAATCAGTGAACGATATTTTATTGCAAACTATAAGTTATAAAATTAACGCACAATCTAACGGAATATTAAATCACACGTGGCTTATACTCTTGACATTTACACCTGCACGGTATTCAAGAATCGAATTACGGCAGTAAACGATTTGGTAATAAATAATTTTATTTACTCACTGTAGCTCGATTAACCCATCGTGCAAATAAAATTAGTTTCAATTGGTTCCGGTATTACTATCATATCATTATTAAATAGTGAGCACTGCAGTGTATATGTTTATAGTAAGGCTAATATCGAATTCTGTGCATCAGCGAATAACAAGGAGTGCGTGGGAACCCGAAATCACGCTTACCCGATGCTCGGATTGGGTCAGGAAAAGGTCCTGTTGGGATTTCTGCAATTTCGGGTATCTGAAACGAAGTTCGTCTTCATCCGTGTTTCTGACATCCGAAATTGCAGAAATCCCGGTATCCTCCCGATTTCTTCGGGAAAAATTCCCGACGCGATCCGTCCCGAATTTTTCAGGTACCCGCGCATCTCTGCAAATAACCTAATTATCCTTAGCAAATATTTTCTTTAATAAGATCTGATTCCAACGACGCGGTTGAAACAATAAAATATCAATTGCAGATTTTACTATTCAGTAAACAGGAAATTACTAATACAATTTAAGATATCACTACAATGAACGTGTTATCACTTTCTAATACTCTATAAAAATAATTTAAGGCACGCCAGTTTATGATTATAAATACTAGTAATTAAGAACAATTAAAAGAAAGTGATAATAATTCGAGGGCTTAGAAACGTTAAGGATTCAACGACCAATAGGCGTTCCATACGACTTCATAAGAAGCGTAAGATCCTATAGTCTTCGTTTTATGTACATATTTGCAGCTTGACAGCATTAAAATAATAACTTATTTCACGTATTACTTGATACATATATCAAAATACTTTTCAAGAGTAATTCACTAAAAATATCGTGTATTGCAATATGCTTGTATAATGTGTATTATGCAACGACAATGTACAAATAGTGTGCGCATCTGTTTCTACTAAAAGTAGATCATCAAACATTTCTTATGTTTTTCCAGTAAAGAAGGCATTTCGATACAGCTCTTATAGTGATCGTATCCTCAGGCGGTTTAGAAATTTATAGTCTGTTTTTTTCAAATATTCTTCGTAGTTCAGTGTACTCTACCACAGACCTGGGACTCTATTCCACCTAAATACGGGTAACCGCTTTTGGCCTCACTGGGGCTGTGCGGTGTCACGTGGTGGCTCATTCCCGTGGGCGCTGGTACCCCGGAAGATGAACTCTGAACCATACATGCGCTCATGTTAGACGCTGTTGGACTCACGCTTCCGCCAAGGCTGCCTAGATTCAAATTGCTGGAAGTCAAATTGGAGGCGAGGTTGCTGCTACCGTAGTGGGAGGCGTTGAATAATCTGCAACAAAAAAGGAAACAGAAACCTGAAATCCATATTCTTTTCTTCATCCAAAAATATTCAAGGGGATATTGATGTCAGCTTTCCATCGTTTCTTTATTTTACCCCTTCCCTTACGACTTTTTTCAACGGCTATTTGACACCGAAGTTCATTATTCGAGTGCTATGAAGGGAGGCGCAGACAGAATATTTAGGAACTCGTACAATTTGCTTTAGATAATTCTCTCAAAAGTCAAGGATGCTGGAATTAAAAATTCTTAAAGCTCATGTTCAAGTGGAACTCATGTTCACAACGTGAAGAGCATAATCTGCAACACGAGTGTGACTTGTTATTATAAAACAAGGAGTTAAAAGAGTTTGCAACCATGAGTAATGGACTGTTCTTTATTTTTGATTATTTGTTAATAAAGATTCTGTCGACATGATAATTTGCATACTGTTGCCTACAATGTTTCTTATTATGAATATAAGATTTCGGTTTTTATAGTATCACATTCTAAGGACATAACGAGTAACATCTATCCGAAAGAAAAGACTTTTTTGACATTTGGGACTTGAAAAGTTCGAAATACGTTAAATAAAATTCCAAACTATTTAGTAGAAACGACACAGAACTTAATACGCGGCGAAATGCCGAACCTGTGACTTAATAAATTGTTTCTCCCTTATTAATATTTTTCTCGTAACTCTAGTTGTTGATAAGGTTGTAGGGGCGAGAAAAATCGAGCCATGACTCTTCCAATAGCTACGCATGTGTATAATAAAAAGAGATGCGTTCATCCAGATCCCACAGTACATTCAGAAAATAATTGAATATACACGTATCTTATGAAGTCCAGCTGAAAAATGTACTGCACATTTTTAATTAATTTTTTTTATAAGTAAGCACCTATTATTCGCTTGTATTTCATATCACGAGACGTCTTGCAACCGTCACTTGCGATTAGCAAGAGCGTGAGCAACAGGAGAAATTCTTCTCTTAATCTATTTAACCCCATCAGTTGCATTTAATAACTGATCCGATGAATGGCTGATTGCCATGTGCGTATAACAAGAATAAATGGAAGGTTCGTTGATCCTGCGAGGATCACCAGCGTAGAAAGTCAGAAATTTATGCGCATTTAACATCGAATATAAAGCAGATCGACGATGTTGCGTTCCTTGACTGGGTCGACCGTATCAAAATATTAACGCGGTGCAGTTTTACCTGAATAACCTCGAGATGAAATTCTCTTTCCGTTTCGCGAGTCTCAAAGTAACCGCCGGCTATTTCTCTCTCGTTTCGCCGTGCAATCAAAGCTCGCTGCTCGTTTGCAAACCGATACCGCACGCATACAAACACGCGAGAAAGCTTCACGCTCACACAGGTACAAGTATGAATCGTTTAGGGCGTGTCGAGGCTGCCAACAACCGATTTCAAAACGGAGTAGCGGCCCTTTTGACCGTTTCGGCACAGCAGCACGGTTAAGGACCCTAAAGCGTGCCGATCCTCGAACCATTTCATTCCTCTTCTCTTCGTCTCTCTTTCGTCTTCCTTTTCTCTTAATTTCTTTCGCTGGACCACTGCACGACTGGCGGAAGCTCAAGAATTTATCGACTGTCCCCGCGACCAGTCTACAAATCCATTTTCTTCTAGCCGACCATTGCAAATCAAATTTCTTTCTATAGAAACGTTAATGAATTCCCATGAACTCAAGGTGGGGCGAATAATTTATAATTGACGGTCAGCCGAACGAACGAAGTTACGATCGTAGAAGAAGAGATGCTTAATGGTTTCATGTGAAATTTTCGTCGGAAAAGAATTTTTGAAATTATAAACATTTTAATGTGTTATCCTATTAATTTACCTATGCATTTAGTTTAAGTTGCTACTGTACGTATGCCATCGGAAAATTAAAATACCAACAAAGGTGAATTAAATAAACGACAATACTATGAATATTTTAAGGGTGTAACGTTTTAGTATACAGGCTGAGCCAGGACGGGTGGTACAACCGTGTAAGAGATGATTCTACATGCAAAGATAAGTTGAAAATATAGAATAAAACTTGTTCGTATATTGCTTCGTGTTCGAGATAATCGAATTTGAAAATTTGTCGGGTACGCGTGCACTCGGCTAACTCCCGACGACTGATTTCGCTGTATATGATTAATCTCGGTTGTTCTTGTGCAATAGATTAATAAATGTCATAATAAAATTGTTAAAATGTGTTACAAATTAGTATTATTCATAACACTATTCTCTATTAACATTGTCGCATCCAATGAAATTCGTCAATTCGGAGTTATATAGCCAAGTGCGCGCGTACCCGACAAATTTTAAAATTTGATTATCTCGGAAACGAAGCAATATACGAAAAAATTTTATTCGACATTTGCAACTTACCTTTGCATATTTCCTGCGCGATTGTGCCACCCGTCCTGGCTCATCCTGTGTATTTTGAATATACATACAAGGTTTGTAAAAACGTTGCTTAAAAAATTATTTTATCGTTTCATATTAGTTTC